>OY804590.1:83007170-84356999 GCA_963680875.1 Bathymodiolus brooksi
ACTTCAATCTAATTACTGTCATTAACCCCTGTGTAAGTATTGACTTCAATCTAATTACTGTCATTAACCCCTGTGTAAGTATTGACTTCAATCTAATTACTGTCATTAACCCCTGTGTAAGTATTGACTTCAATCTAATTACTGTCATTAACCCCTGTGTAAGTATTGACTTCAATCTAATTACTGTCATTAACCCCTGTGTAAGTATTGACTTCAATCTAATTACTGTCATTAACCCCTGTGTAAGTATTGACTTCAATCTAATTACTGTCATTAACCCCTGTGTAAGTATTGACTTCAATCTAATTACTGTCATTAACCCCTGTGTAAGTATTGACTTCAATCTAATTACTGTCATTAACCCCTGTGTAAGTATTGACTTCAATCTAATTACTGTCATTAACCCCTGTGTAAGTATTGACTTCAATCTAATTACTGTCATTAACCCCTGTGTAAGTATTGACTTCAATCTAATTACTGTCATTAACCCCTGTGTAAGTATTGACTTCAATCTAATTACTGTCATTAACCCCTGTGTAAGTATTGACTTCAATCTAATTACTGTCATTAACCCCTGTGTAAGTATTGACTTCAATCTAATTACTGTCATTAACCCCTGTGTAAGTATTGACTTCAATCTAATTACTGTCATTAACCCCTGTGTAAGTATTGACTTCAATCTAATTACTGTCATTAACCCCTGTGTAAGTATTGACTTCAATCTAATTACTGTCATTAACCCCTGTGTAAGTATTGACTTCAATCTAATTACTGTCATTAACCCCTGTGTAAGTATTGACTTCAATCTAATTACTGTCATTAACCCCTGTGTAAGTATTGACTTCAATCTAATTACTGTCATTAACCCCTGTGTAAGTATTGACTTCAATCTAATTACTGTCATTAACCCCTGTGTAAGTATTGACTTCAATCTAATTACTGTCATTAACCCCTGTGTAAGTATTGACTTCAATCTAATTACTGTCATTAACCCCTGTGTAAGTATTGACTTCAATCTAATTACTGTCATTAACCCCTGTGTAAGTATTGACTTCAATCTAATTACTGTCATTAACCCCTGTGTAAGTATTGACTTCAATCTAATTACTGTCATTAACCCCTGTGTAAGTATTGACTTCAATCTAATTACTGTCATTAACCCCTGTGTAAGTATTGACTTCAATCTAATTACTGTCATTAACCCCTGTGTAAGTATTGACTTCAATCTAATTACTGTCATTAACCCCTGTGTAAGTATTGACTTCAATCTAATTACTGTCATTAACCCCTGTGTAAGTATTGACTTCAATCTAATTACTGTCATTAACCCCTGTGTAAGTATTGACTTCAATCTAATTACTGTCATTAACCCCTGTGTAAGTATTGACTTCAATCTAATTACTGTCATTAACCCCTGTGTAAGTATTGACTTCAATCTAATTACTGTCATTAACCCCTGTGTAAGTATTGACTTCAATCTAATTACTGTCATTAACCCCTGTGTAAGTATTGACTTCAATCTAATTACTGTCATTAACCCCTGTGTAAGTATTGACTTCAATCTAATTACTGTCATTAACCCCTGTGTAAGTATTGACTTCAATCTAATTACTGTCATTAACCCCTGTGTAAGTATTGACTTCAATCTAATTACTGTCATTAACCCCTGTGTAAGTATTGACTTCAATCTAATTACTGTCATTAACCCCTGTGTAAGTATTGACTTCAATCTAATTACTGTCATTAACCCCTGTGTAAGTATTGACTTCAATCTAATTACTGTCATTAACCCCTGTGTAAGTATTGACTTCAATCTAATTACTGTCATTAACCCCTGTGTAAGTATTGACTTCAATCTAATTACTGTCATTAACCCCTGTGTAAGTATTGACTTCAATCTAATTACTGTCATTAACCCCTGTGTAAGTATTGACTTCAATCTAATTACTGTCATTAACCCCTGTGTAAGTATTGACTTCAATCTAATTACTGTCATTAACCCCTGTGTAAGTATTGACTTCAATCTAATTACTGTCATTAACCCCTGTGTAAGTATTGACTTCAATCTAATTACTGTCATTAACCCCTGTGTAAGTATTGACTTCAATCTAATTACTGTCATTAACCCCTGTGTAAGTATTGACTTCAATCTAATTACTGTCATTAACCCCTGTGTAAGTATTGACTTCAATCTAATTACTGTCATTAACCCCTGTGTAAGTATTGACTTCAATCTAATTACTGTCATTAACCCCTGTGTAAGTATTGACTTCAATCTAATTACTGTCATTAACCCCTGTGTAAGTATTGACTTCAATCTAATTACTGTCATTAACCCCTGTGTAAGTATTGACTTCAATCTAATTACTGTCATTAACCCCTGTGTAAGTATTGACTTCAATCTAATTACTGTCATTAACCCCTGTGTAAGTATTGACTTCAATCTAATTACTGTCATTAACCCCTGTGTAGTAATTGACTTCAATCTAATTAGTCATACCCCTGTGTAAGTATTGACTTCAATCTAATTACTGTCATTAACCCCTGTGTAAGTATGGACTTCAATCTAATTACTGTCATTAACCCCTGTGTAAGTATGGACTTCAATCTAATTACTGTCATTAACCCCTGTGTAAGTATGGACTTCAATCTAATTACTGTCATTAACCCCTGTGTAAGTATTGACTTCAATCTAATTACTGTCATTAACCCCTGTGTAAGTATTGACTTCAATCTAATTACTGTCATTAACCCCTGTGTAAGTATGGACTTCAATCTAATTACTGTCATTAACCCCTGTGTAAGTATGGACTTCAATCTAATTACTGTCATTAACCCCTGTGTAAGTATGGACTTCAATCTAATTACTGTCATTAACCCCTGTGTAAGTATGGACTTCAATCTAATTACTGTCATTAACCCCTGTGTAAGTATTGACTTCAATCTAATTACTGTCATTAACCCCTGTGTAAGTATTGACTTCAATCTAATTACTGTCATTAACCCCTGTGTAAGTATTGACTTCAATCTAATTACTGTCATTAACCCCTGTGTAAGTATTGACTTCAATCTAATTACTGTCATTAACCCCTGTGTAAGTATTGACTTCAATCTAATTACTGTCATTAACCCCTGTGTAAGTATTGACTTCAATCTAATTACTGTCATTAACCCCTGTGTAAGTATTGACTTCAATCTAATTACTGTCATTAACCCCTGTGTAAGTATTGACTTCAATCTAATTACTGTCATTAACCCCTGTGTAAGTATTGACTTCAATCTAATTACTGTCATTAACCCCTGTGTAAGTATTGACTTCAATCTAATTACTGTCATTAACCCCTGTGTAAGTATTGACTTCAATCTAATTACTGTCATTAACCCCTGTGTAAGTATTGACTTCAATCTAATTACTGTCATTAACCCCTGTGTAAGTATTGACTTCAATCTAATTACTGTCATTAACCCCTGTGTAAGTATTGACTTCAATCTAATTACTGTCATTAACCCCTGTGTAAGTATTGACTTCAATCTAATTACTGTCATTAACCCCTGTGTAAGTATTGACTTCAATCTAATTACTGTCATTAACCCCTGTGTAAGTATTGACTTCAATCTAATTACTGTCATTAACCCCTGTGTAAGTATTGACTTCAATCTAATTACTGTCATTAACCCCTGTGTAAGTATTGACTTCAATCTAATTACTGTCATTAACCCCTGTGTAAGTATTGACTTCAATCTAATTACTGTCATTAACCCCTGTGTAAGTATTGACTTCAATCTAATTACTGTCATTAACCCCTGTGTAAGTATTGACTTCAATCTAATTACTGTCATTAACCCCTGTGTAAGTATTGACTTCAATCTAATTACTGTCATTAACCCCTGTGTAAGTATTGACTTCAATCTAATTACTGTCATTAACCCCTGTGTAAGTATTGACTTCAATCTAATTACTGTCATTAACCCCTGTGTAAGTATTGACTTCAATCTAATTACTGTCATTAACCCCTGTGTAAGTATTGACTTCAATCTAATTACTGTCATTAACCCCTGTGTAAGTATTGACTTCAATCTAATTACTGTCATTAACCCCTGTGTAAGTATTGACTTCAATCTAATTACTGTCATTAACCCCTGTGTAAGTATTGACTTCAATCTAATTACTGTCATTAACCCCTGTGTAAGTATTGACTTCAATCTAATTACTGTCATTAACCCCTGTGTAAGTATTGACTTCAATCTAATTACTGTCATTAACCCCTGTGTAAGTATTGACTTCAATCTAATTACTGTCATTAACCCCTGTGTAAGTATTGACTTCAATCTAATTACTGTCATTAACCCCTGTGTAAGTATTGACTTCAATCTAATTACTGTCATTAACCCCTGTGTAAGTATTGACTTCAATCTAATTACTGTCATTAACCCCTGTGTAAGTATTGACTTCAATCTAATTACTGTCATTAACCCCTGTGTAAGTATTGACTTCAATCTAATTACTGTCATTAACCCCTGTGTAAGTATTGACTTCAATCTAATTACTGTCATTAACCCCTGTGTAAGTATTGACTTCAATCTAATTACTGTCATTAACCCCTGTGTAAGTATTGACTTCAATCTAATTACTGTCATTAACCCCTGTGTAAGTATTGACTTCAATCTAATTACTGTCATTAACCCCTGTGTAAGTATTGACTTCAATCTAATTACTGTCATTAACCCCTGTGTAAGTATTGACTTCAATCTAATTACTGTCATTAACCCCTGTGTAAGTATTGACTTCAATCTAATTACTGTCATTAACCCCTGTGTAAGTATTGACTTCAATCTAATTACTGTCATTAACCCCTGTGTAAGTATTGACTTCAATCTAATTACTGTCATTAACCCCTGTGTAAGTATTGACTTCAATCTAATTACTGTCATTAACCCCTGTGTAAGTATTGACTTCAATCTAATTACTGTCATTAACCCCTGTGTAAGTATGGACTTCAATCTAATTACTGTCATTAACCCCTGTGTAAGTATGGACTTCAATCTAATTACTGTCATTAACCCCTGTGTAAGTATTGACTTCAATCTAATTACTGTCATTAACCCCTGTGTAAGTATTGACTTCAATCTAATTACTGTCATTAACCCCTGTGTAAGTATGGACTTCAATCTAATTACTGTCATTAACCCCTGTGTAAGTATGGACTTCAATCTAATTACTGTCATTAACCCCTGTGTAAGTATGGACTTCAATCTAATTACTGTCATTAACCCCTGTGTAAGTATGGACTTCAATCTAATTACTGTCATTAACCCCTGTGTAAGTATGGACTTCAATCTAATTACTGTCATTAACCCCTGTGTAAGTATGGACTTCAATCTAATTACTGTCATTAACCCCTGTGTAAGTATTGACTTCAATCTAATTACTGTCATTAACCCCTGTGTAAGTATTGACTTCAATCTAATTACTGTCATTAACCCCTGTGTAAGTATTGACTTCAATCTAATTACTGTCATTAACCCCTGTGTAAGTATTGACTTCAATCTAATTACTGTCATTAACCCCTGTGTAAGTATTGACTTCAATCTAATTACTGTCATTAACCCCTGTGTAAGTATTGACTTCAATCTAATTACTGTCATTAACCCCTGTGTAAGTATTGACTTCAATCTAATTACTGTCATTAACCCCTGTGTAAGTATTGACTTCAATCTAATTACTGTCATTAACCCCTGTGTAAGTATTGACTTCAATCTAATTACTGTCATTAACCCCTGTGTAAGTATTGACTTCAATCTAATTACTGTCATTAACCCCTGTGTAAGTATTGACTTCAATCTAATTACTGTCATTAACCCCTGTGTAAGTATTGACTTCAATCTAATTACTGTCATTAACCCCTGTGTAAGTATTGACTTCAATCTAATTACTGTCATTAACCCCTGTGTAAGTATTGACTTCAATCTAATTACTGTCATTAACCCCTGTGTAAGTATTGACTTCAATCTAATTACTGTCATTAACCCCTGTGTAAGTATTGACTTCAATCTAATTACTGTCATTAACCCCTGTGTAAGTATTGACTTCAATCTAATTACTGTCATTAACCCCTGTGTAAGTATTGACTTCAATCTAATTACTGTCATTAACCCCTGTGTAAGTATTGACTTCAATCTAATTACTGTCATTAACCCCTGTGTAAGTATTGACTTCAATCTAATTACTGTCATTAACCCCTGTGTAAGTATTGACTTCAATCTAATTACTGTCATTAACCCCTGTGTAAGTATTGACTTCAATCTAATTACTGTCATTAACCCCTGTGTAAGTATTGACTTCAATCTAATTACTGTCATTAACCCCTGTGTAAGTATTGACTTCAATCTAATTACTGTCATTAACCCCTGTGTAAGTATTGACTTCAATCTAATTACTGTCATTAACCCCTGTGTAAGTATTGACTTCAATCTAATTACTGTCATTAACCCCTGTGTAAGTATTGACTTCAATCTAATTACTGTCATTAACCCCTGTGTAAGTATTGACTTCAATCTAATTACTGTCATTAACCCCTGTGTAAGTATTGACTTCAATCTAATTACTGTCATTAACCCCTGTGTAAGTATTGACTTCAATCTAATTACTGTCATTAACCCCTGTGTAAGTATTGACTTCAATCTAATTACTGTCATTAACCCCTGTGTAAGTATTGACTTCAATCTAATTACTGTCATTAACCCCTGTGTAAGTATTGACTTCAATCTAATTACTGTCATTAACCCCTGTGTAAGTATTGACTTCAATCTAATTACTGTCATTAACCCCTGTGTAAGTATTGACTTCAATCTAATTACTGTCATTAACCCCTGTGTAAGTATTGACTTCAATCTAATTACTGTCATTAACCCCTGTGTAAGTATTGACTTCAATCTAATTACTGTCATTAACCCCTGTGTAAGTATTGACTTCAATCTAATTACTGTCATTAACCCCTGTGTAAGTATTGACTTCAATCTAATTACTGTCATTAACCCCTGTGTAAGTATTGACTTCAATCTAATTACTGTCATTAACCCCTGTGTAAGTATTGACTTCAATCTAATTACTGTCATTAACCCCTGTGTAAGTATTGACTTCAATCTAATTACTGTCATTAACCCCTGTGTAAGTATTGACTTCAATCTAATTACTGTCATTAACCCCTGTGTAAGTATTGACTTCAATCTAATTACTGTCATTAACCCCTGTGTAAGTATTGACTTCAATCTAATTACTGTCATTAACCCCTGTGTAAGTATTGACTTCAATCTAATTACTGTCATTAACCCCTGTGTAAGTATTGACTTCAATCTAATTACTGTCATTAACCCCTGTGTAAGTATTGACTTCAATCTAATTACTGTCATTAACCCCTGTGTAAGTATTGACTTCAATCTAATTACTGTCATTAACCCCTGTGTAAGTATTGACTTCAATCTAATTACTGTCATTAACCCCTGTGTAAGTATTGACTTCAATCTAATTACTGTCATTAACCCCTGTGTAAGTATTGACTTCAATCTAATTACTGTCATTAACCCCTGTGTAAGAAGTTTGCTTGACAGCAGTGAATCTCTATCCATAAAGTACAGATAGGATGCACAGACCGTGAAATATTGTATTAATAGTGATACATATACTCTGTATGCAGGTCCTATTACAATGTTGCAACAAATGAATGGGGGAGGGATGCTTATTTGGCATTAAACAACAATCACTAAATATCAATATAAACATACATGTATGACACTGGAATTGTTAAGATGTAAAATGCATGATTCTTGTAAACATTAAACATTTGATAACTAATATGTCTCGACATTTAACTTTATTTTTTCTTCAAATGTCATTACAATAATACACTAGCATTGTTTTAACACTATATCCACCATGTTGTATTGTGCAATAGTCTCCCTTTTATATAAGGCCACCCTTCTGCAGTGATAAGTGGCCTTATAAGAGGGCTGGCTTCTCTAGAGGGTGATAATTTACTGCATCTGAAATCTTGTCTGATAAGAGGGGCGTTTGTTTTTTTAGTAAAGAGGGCCTCATAAAAGGGAGACTACTGCATACTTGATTGTTAGTAGAGTTTTAACCATGTATTGAACACAAACGCATATATCAAGATTCATGCATGGCATCTTTGTAACTAAACACTGCTTTCATCATACGACACTGTGACAGGTGATTAGACTCTGTTGGCATTAGGTAAGCTCCATGATCTCCTAAATATATATGTCTACATACTGTTAAGGTTGAAATAAAAGTGAAGAAAGTGGTCAAACTTCAAACTAGATGGTAATAAAATCTTACGTGGGTGGTAATACAAACCAGATAGTTGCATGAGCATATTGCTGATATGGTAATACAAACCAGATAGTTACATGAGCATATTGCTGATATGGTAATACAAACCAGATAGTTACATGAGCATATTGCTGATATGGTAATACAAACCAGATAGTTACATGAGCATATTGTTCATTTGGACATGAGCATATTGCTGATATGGTAATACAAACCAGATAGTTACATGAGCATATTGTTCATTTGGTAATACAAATCAGATAGTTACATGAGTATATTGCTCATTTGGTAAAGAACATTGTCATATTTCATATTATAGCCTACACATACATATTAAGGAAGCACATGCCGAGTTGCCTTATGTTATATCAATTAAACTCTAAACGTACATGTAGGTCACAGTCTTAAATCCTTGGTTAATGCAATAATGAAATGATGAGTACTAGAACAAATATCTACACAGTACATATAGTGGTATGAGATATCATTAGAGATGACAGAATATTTTTTACACTTTTTAACATCGCCAAGGGGCGTAACTTCTCGATGAAAAATCATGGATTTCAAACAGCATTAAAGCGAAAGAACAAAGACTGGTTAGCTCGGAATCAGGATAATGTGTCGGAGTGAGATGACATGTCTATCAGCGGACTGTTGTTACAGTAAGCTAGCACTATAAAAAATCCCACTAAGCATGTTGGTCGACTACAGAGCGAACCTCGTAATCATCTCATTGAAAATTAACTTGTTCTCACCATGATATAGCTGAAAAATTGCTGAATTGGCGTTAAACAACAATAACTCACTCACTCACTCAATTTGGTTTGATTCTGTCAAGGAATAAAGATGTAAGAGTGCTAAAAAAAACTTTTCTTGATACTAATACCAACAGCCTGAAACTCATCAAAACATAAGCTGAGTGCAACTTTGATATAACTTGACTAATGAGGAATCCACAGAAGCTGAACCATGGAGTAAAAATTTGAATTTATATTATAGTATCATGAAAAAATATATTGATAACCACTTTTTTGAATGAACACTTCACTGTGTGCCGAGTGTGAACCTATATCTCATTAATTATCTCTAGTTATTATTACTGATTCAGCACTTAAAATACAAGATCACTATTCTGCAAGCATTCTCGTTAATCCACGGCTGATCACACTCTGATAATCTGCACTCTTCATCCGCGGTTCAATTCATATGAAAACTTTCGGTTAGGGATTGTTGCATAACTTAGCTGTGTATAGTAGTTACCATAACAACATGTCACTCAAATTTTCCTATGTAGATGAATTTAACATACATATTATGTAAGATACAATCTATATATAGATCTAAGATATAGTCTTCATCTTTGATAACCAATAGGTAATTGTCATCTGTTGATCTCCTCTTATCATTTTAATTTGCAAGGAAATCTCATTCTTTAAAAAAAAAAAAAAAAACTGATAAAAAAGTTTGTCAGAAGTAATCAAAATACTTTAAATGACTCATGATTAATTATTGAAAGAGGATTTCTCTGTCAATTGACCCTCGAGTAGTGAGTGGTGAGTTTCAGAGCTTGGTCTTTCATAGGTTACAAGCGAGATGCCACAAGTAGTAATATATAGAAACTTAGCATTCTTATTTTCAATCATATAAAGGATACGGTAATCTGATCACCCATAATGCACCAGGACTTAATACTACAGGATCGTCTGTACCAAGACGGAACAGTGGACAAGGTGATGGTGCTGGTTGTATGATAGGATTAACTGTTATCCTGACTGGTCCCTCCGGTGTCACGACAAAAATTCTCATCAGCTGACCTAGATATCCCTTTGATGATCTGCAAAATAGATAGAAATATTAATTAGTGGATCATCTGAACCTGTATCACTTCCCTTAGCCTGTATCGCTCATCTGAGCTTGTATCGCTTACCTTAGCCTGAATTGATCATCTGAACTTGTGCCACTCACCTGAACCTGTATCGCTGACTTGAGATTGTATCCCTCACTTGAGCATGTATCCCCCACTAGAGTCTGTAACTATTCTGGTTATTATAAATATCAATACAGCAGTTTCTGAGTATGTATCCTCCACTAGAGTCTGTAACTATTCTAGTTATTATAAATATCAATACAGCAGTTTCTGAGTATGTATCCCCCACTAGAGTCTATAACTATTCTGGTTATTATAAATATCAATACAGCAGTTTCTGAGTATGTATCCCCCACTAGAGTCTGTAACTATTCTAGTTATTATAAATATCAATACAACAGTTTCTGAGTATGTATCCTCCACTAGAGTCTGTAACTATTCTAGTTATTATAAATATCAATACAACAGTTTCTGAGTATGTATCCCCCACTAGAGTCTGTAACTATTCTAGTTATTATAAATATCAATACAGCAGTTTCTGAGCATGTATCCCCCACTAGAGTCTGTAACTATTCTAGTTATTATGAATATCAATACAGCAGTTTCTGAGTATGTATCCCCCACTAGAGTCTGTAACTATTCTAGTTATTATAAATATCAATACAACAGTTTCTGAGTATGTATCCTCCACTAGAGTCTGTAACTATTCTAGTTATTATAAATATCAATACAACAGTTTCTGAGTATGTATCCCCCACTAGAGTCTGTAACTATTCTAGTTATTATAAATATCAATACAGCAGTTTCTGAGCATGTATCCCCCCCTAGAGTCTGTAACTATTCTAGTTATTATAAATATCAATACAACAGTTTCTGAGTATGTATCCTCCACTAGAGTCTGTAACTATTCTAGTTATTATAAATATCAATACAACAGTTTCTGAGCATGTATCCCCCCACTAGAGTCTATAACTATTCTAGTTATTATAAATATCAATACAGCAGTTTCTGAGCATGTATCCCCCACTAGAGTCTGTAACTATTCTAGTTATTATAAATATCAATACAACAGTTTCTGAGTATGTATCTCCCACTAGAGTCTGTAACTATTCTAGTTATTATAAATATCAATACAGCAGTTTCTGAGCATGTATCCTCCACTAGAGTCTGTAACTATTCTGGTTATTATAAATATCAATACAACAGTTTCTGAGCATGTATCCCCCACTAGAGTCTGTAACCTAGTTATTATAAATATCAATACAGCAGTTTCTGAGTATGTATCCCCCACTAGAGTCTGTAACTATTCTAGTTATTATAAATATAAATACAACAGTTTCTGAGTATGTATCCCCCACTAGAGTCTGTAACTATTCTAGTTATTATAAATATCAATACAGCAGTTTCTGAGTATGTATCCCCCACTAGAGTCTGTAACTATTCTAGTTATTATAAATATCAATACAGCAGTTTCTGAGTATGTATCCCCCACTAGAGTCTGTAACTATTCTAGTTGTTATAAATATCAATACAACAGTTTCTGAGCATGTATCCCCCACTAGAGTCTGTAACTATTCTAGTTATTATAAATATCAATACAACAGTTTCTGAGCATGTATCCCCCACTAGAGTCTGTAACTATTCTAGTTATTATAAATATCAATACAACAGTTTCTGAGCATGTATCCTCCACTAGAGTCTGTAACTATTCTAGTTATTATAAATATCAATACAACAGTTTCTGAGCATGTATCCCCCACTAGAGTCTGTAACTATTCTAGTTATTATAAATATCAATACAACAGTTTCTGAGCATGTATCCCCCACTAGAGTCTGTAAATATTCTAGTTATTATAAATATCAATACAACAGTTTCTGAGTATGTATCCCCCATTAGAGCCTGTAATTATTCTAGTTATTATGAATATCAATACAGCAGTTTCTGAGTATGTATCCTCCACTAGAGTCTGTAACTATTCTAGTTATTATAAATATCAATACAGCAGTTTCTGAGTATGTATCCCCCACTAGAGTCTGTAACTATTCTAGTTATTATAAATATCAATACAACAGTTTCTGAGTATGTATATCCCACTAGAGTCTGTAACTATTCTAGTTATTATAAATATCAATACAACAGTTTCTGAGCATGTATCTCCCACTAGAGTCTGTAACTATTCTAGTTATGAATATCAATACAGCAGTTTCTGAGCATGTATCTCCCACTAGAGTCTGTAACTATTCTAGTTATAAATATCAATACAACAGTTTCTGAGTATGTATCCTCCACTAGAGTCTGTAACTATTCTAGTTATGAATATCAATACAGCAGTTTCTGAGTATGTATCCTCCACTAGAGTCTGTAACTATTCTAGTTATGAATATCAATACAGCAGTTTCTGAGCATGTATCTCCCACTAGAGTCTGTAACTATTCTAGTTATAAATATCAATACAACAGTTTCTGAGTATGTATCCTCCACTAGAGTCTGTAACTATTCTAGTTATTATAAATATCAATACAACAGTTTCTGAGCATGTATCCCCCACTAGAGTCTGTAACTATTCTAGTTATTATAAATATCAATACAGCAGTTTCTGAGTATGTATCCCCCACTAGAGTCTGTAACTATTCTAGTTGTTATAAATATCAATACAACAGTTTCTGAGCATGTATCCCCCACTAGAGTCTGTAACTATTCTAGTTATTATAAATATCAATACAACAGTTTCTGAGCATGTATCCTCCACTAGAGTCTGTAACTATTCTAGTTATTATAAATATCAATACAACAGTTTCTGAGCATGTATCCCCCACTAGAGTCTGTAACTATTCTAGTTATTATAAATATCAATACAACAGTTTCTGAGCATGTATCCCCCACTAGAGTCTGTAAATATTCTAGTTATTATAAATATCAATACAGCAGTTTCTGAGCATGTATCCCCCACTAGAGTCTGTAACTATTCTAGTTATTATGAATATCAATACAGCAGTTTCTGAGTATGTATCCTCCACTAGAGTCTGTAACTATTCTAGTTATTATAAATATCAATACAGCAGTTTCTGAGTATGTATCCCCCACTAGAGTCTGTAACTATTCTAGTTATTATAAATATCAATACAGCAGTTTCTGAGTATGTATCCCCCACTAGAGTCTGTAACTATTCTAGTTAATATAAATATCAATACAGCAGTTTCTGAGTATGTATCCTCCACTAGAGTCTGTAACTATTCTAGTTATTATAAATATCAATACAACAGTTTCTGAGTATGTATCTCCCACTAGAGTCTGTAACTATTCTAGTTATGAATATCAATACAGCAGTTTCTGAGCATGTATCTCCCACTAGAGTCTGTAACTATTCTAGTTATAAATATCAATACAACAGTTTCTGAGTATGTATCCTCCACTAGAGTCTGTAACTATTCTAGTTATGAATATCAATACAGCAGTTTCTGAGTATGTATCCTCCACTAGAGTCTGTAACTATTCTAGTTATGAATATCAATACAGCAGTTTCTGAGCATGTATCTCCCACTAGAGTCTGTAACTATTCTAGTTATAAATATCAATACAGCAGTTTCTGAGTATGTATCCTCCACTAGAGTCTGTAACTATTCTAGTTATAAATATCAATACAGCAGTTTCTGAGTATGTATCCTCCACTAGAGTCTGTAACTATTCTAGTTATAAATATCAATACAACAGTTTCTGAGTATGTATCCTCCACTAGAGTCTGTAACTATTCTAGTTATAAATATCAATACAGCAGTTTCTCAATCAACATTTGAATTGTTTCATCATAAGGTTTTACATTAGAAAAGAAGGCTTTTCAACATTTTTATTAAAACTTCTCCTGATGTTGGTGGCCATTTTGGATATCTGATAGAGCCACACACATACACAAAACATTTTGTAGAGCACCTTCATAGTTTGCTTTCAAATGAATCTTAAGCGGTTTCAGAGAAAAATAATTTTAAAATATTTTCCCCATTGCGTCCATTGTAAAATTTGTGTTGTGGTGAGGGCCATCTTAAAATTCACTTTTCCATAATACAACTTGGGAAATTACTAGAAATACATTAGTCCGAAAAGATACATGAGAGATTATTCAACATTACACTTAGACATAAAACAAGTAAAGGAACAGCGTTTTTATTGCTGTTCTCCATTTCACAGTCACATAATCCCTTAATCTACCACAAAAAAACTTACCTACAGTGAGGACAGGCACAATAAAGTGGCATATCTAAATTGACTAGTTTATTTGCATTGTCCTGGAATAGAATCATAAAATATTGATACACCGCTGATCAAATCAATGTCGTATTTTCTAGGCTATAAAACATACAACATAATTGAAACGTGTTTTGTTTTGTATTAATTTATTTTTTTCAATTTTCAACTTCTGTATCATGTACAAAGAATACTAGTTTAAAACATTTTCCATTTCACCCTATGTAAAAAACTGGCTCAAGTTGTGAGTTCAAATCCTGCTCATTGTGAGGTTTATTAAATATAACATTTTGTGATAAAAGTTTGTCAGTGACATGAAACAGGTCAGTGGTTTTCTCAGGTTTCCTCCACCAATAAAACTGACCGCCACAAAATAATTGAAATACTGTTGAAAGTGGCATTGAACACAATGACTCTAACCACAATCTTATGTACAGCACTAACTACCTTTGCAAATAGTGCCTTTCACCATTAAAGTTGTGAGTTCGAATCCCGTTCAGTGGAGGTGTACTCAATACAACATTATGTGATAAAGTTGGTCAGCTACTTATGGTAGGTCAGTGGTTTTCTCTGGTAACTCAGGTTTCCTCCACCAATAAAACTGACCGCCACGATATAACTGAAATATTGTTGAAAGTGGCGCTAAACACCATAACCATAACCCCTAAAAATTGGACTCTGGGTTTTCATTTGTTCATGCTTTTATCTGTGTATCAAAATGATAATTGATTCCATTTACATTTGCAGTTTCATTACTGGTTCCAAGAGGGGAAAAAATTCTGTGTTTTCCCCATTGTAGCCTATGTGAAAACTAACATTCATCTCCCTCAGGTATAGATAACATTAGACAATTTTTGTCATCTCGTTTTGGCCCTTTGGTTCTTAGATTCTTTTAAATTATTTGGTTTTCAAATCTTTTGACACTTGAGAGTGCCTGATGAAGGTGATTCCAGTAACATGTGTCGTGTACACTAAATTAGATATCTACATTGTTGTACCACCTTAGGGTGAGTTCGGGCGAGACTAGATTTCTGACTAAAGTCCCATCTGAATTACAAACTCTATCAAAGAATTCAACTCTAGAAACTGCTGATATTCGTTCCCTACCCAGCATATTCACAAGCACAACTTTTATTAGTTTGACTCCAATCAACATAGGCAGATCCAGTTATAGACTACTGGTAAAAATGTGTTTTAACAGAATATTTCCAATTTCGTACTTGTCATTTTTCTTTTTACCATGTTTTTTGTAATTTTTGCTTTGAATTACGTCTTTTGATTTTTCTAAAGCCTAATTGTTTTGAAATCCGATTTTTTTCTAAAATAAAAAGGCCTCCCTTATGGAAATATCTGGATACACCTCTGCTCAAGAGTAACTTGAATCCAAGCCTGGAATATACCAGGGTTTAAAAATGATATAGACAACCAAGCACTAGGATAAAACGGGAAATATTCGGACATATTCGTTTTTCTTTTCTATTCATTTGCTATTTCTTTTATCTTTTGTCAATATTTTCAGCCTATCATCAATCCCTTAACCATAATTAAAGGTTTTCCCTGATTGGTTAAAAATGGAATAAGTTCTGTGGTACCAATATTTCAACTTCATCTGCTTACAAAATACCAAACGTTTTGTTACTCTATAAAGAAATTATTCTACTGTGACCTCGAAAAGCAAAGTTATCCTTTTATTCTAATTTAGCTTTTTGTTTGAATGATAGTTTTAGGCAACAAATCAATAAAATGCTTTGTCTTTGTCAGAACATCTGCACAACTGGCCGAACATCCCCTAATGCCAAAGTTGATGCTTTCGAGTACTCTTCATCTGTTTGTATAAAAAAATATATATGACCGATAGCTAAAAATATTCTGAATTGATATGTATAATTTATTTCTGTTCACAAACAATACAAATTTCTATAAATACACAATGTGTATACAAAGAAAGTACTGTTTAATAAGGGAGTAAAGTTGTGAGTTGGAATCCTGCTCAGGCGAGGTGTACTCAATACAACATTATGTGACAAAGTTTGTCAGTGACTTACGGCAGGTCTGTGGTTTTCTCTGCTTTCCTCCATCAATAATACTGACCCCCATGATATCACTGAAATATCGTTGAAAGTGGCGTTAAACACCATAACCCTAACCCCTAACCCTGTTTAATAAGGGTGTCTGAACATCCCCTGTTTTACTATACAAGAGATCACTTTGAATTCTCCCTATACATCAGTTATTGTTACCTTGACAGAACTAGTACTAGAAACTTTGATGATTTTTTCAGGACCGCTACAAAAGAAACGATGACCTCTTGGACATTCATATTCATCACCTAAATAAATCCGTAAGTTCACTTCTGTAGTATCTGAAGAAAAAAAATGTTTTATCTAAATTATGGTTAAAGAAATCAATACTTCTTTCATCATTCCTCCTAGCCCAGAGGACAAACATTTTTATTTATAAAGTTAACAAATCTGCATAGTTTTTGCTATGTTTGATTTTTTTGTCAGATTCATCAAATCACCGCATAAAAACGATGTTTGGTTCGTCTTTACCTCCAGTTGTTTGTAGGACTTGTCTTGTTTACATTATTTGTCTTTGCTTGCGTACAGTGGTAACCAATACATATTGTGTTATGTTTTTGCTTTGTTTTTTCTTGTATACCCTATGTTGCCAGTTTCTCTGGATTGTCCATTTTAGGTTGCCCTTTCAGTGTTCTATAACTGTATTCAATATATTAAAAAATTTCAGAATATTTTTTTTAATATATACAAATCTTTCTTTTATCGGTAAAGAAATGGCTTGATTTGCACATGTTCAATAAAAAGTGTATTTTCAATAAGAAAACATATTGATAAAATAAATCCTTCAAACCATCAACTGTCAAAATTAAATAAAAGTGGAACCTTTGGAACTTTTCTTTTGTTTTCCTTTTCTTGATGCTGTTTCACCAACAGACGGCCATTTGTCTTTCTCTGCTTTAACAGTTATGTCCCATGGTAACAGGAAGTGACTACCATGAAGGAATCCTGGGAAATCTAGTCCTGTAAATATAATCTCATTTCATGAAAATTGTAATGTCACCATGGTAACAGGAAGTGACTACCATGAAGGAATCCTGGGAAATCTAGTCCTGTAAATATAATCGCATTTCATGAAAATTGTAATGTCCCATGGTATAAACAGGAAGTGACTACCATGAAGGAATTCTGGGAAATCTTAGTCCTGTAAATATAATCGCATTTCATGAAAATTGTAATGTCCCATGGTAACAGAAAGTGACTACCATGAAGGAATTCTGGGAAATCTAGTCCTGTAAATATAATCACATTTCATTAAAATTGCTTCAAACAACACATAACTGATATGAGTGATTGTTGTTTAATTAATGCCAAGTGAGCAATTTTTAGCCATATCATGGCAAGAACAAGTTTCATTTCATTGAGATGATGATGTTGGTCGCTTTGTAATAGACCAACACACTTAGTTGGATTTTTATAGTGCTAGCTCACTAAAACAGCACTGTGCATGTAGCCATGTCACCTCATTCTGACAAACTATCGTGATTTTTTGCTCTTACTCATAAATGCTGCATGCTTAGTGAAGAAGCAACATATTTCAATTTAAGAGTAATTGGATTTATCTGACCGGGGCTTGAACTTACCACACTCGAGGTGAGCATTCTAACCATTATACCACCAATGTACTTTGCAGAACAGCAATAAAAGTGCTGTTCCTTTAGTTTAAATTGTTTCTAAGTGCAAAATTGGATAATTTTTCATGTTCATTTACATCCATATCCTTCCTAACTCACAAGAAATAAGTGTTGCTTTTTGTTGTTGTGAAATATGTTATCATTACCTGTATTATGGTTATAAAGATTTGCCTTGCCGATACAGCAAACTGCCCATGACGGGAATTTAGGTAGAAGCCCTGGTATGGATTCTGAGTGGACCATTCCTGGGAGATATTCTGTTGTAGAATGTTGTCTGAATGTTGATAAAATTTCTGTAAATACAAACATTATAAATATTTCTAGATCTACTTAAATACCAGAGGATTGCACACCCATAGGCAGGAAGATTTGGGTTGATATGTACCCCCCATTGAAAACCAAGAGGGACTATTTGAGTTAAGATTTTGGTTGAATAAAGACTATTAGAATCAGGATTTCAGTGTAACTATGTCCTATGAAATCTTTAATCTGACCCTTGTCTCCAAGATCACGTCACCTGGTGAGTTTATCGCATCACCTTTGATAAATCCTGGCCCCACCACAGGGATTGCTTGTAATTTCGTATGACATTTACTAATCAAACATTTTCTGGTTGAAATATTTGAACAACTATAGACAACATTAGCCATAATAACTTATTATCACATATTTATAAGTAATAACGTCAATTTTACCCATACGACTACGTAAACACCAAAGTGCCACAGCGATATCAGCCCATGGACAGATATCAGGGCAAAACTCTGATAACATGATATCAAGCCTCTTTATAAATAGAACAATGCATGCCTTTTTCCATATCAGGACTGTTATCATCCCTCAACTGATATCAATCACTCATTGTTTTGTGTGTGTGTGTGAAGTTAATTTTGTTGTTTTTAATTCAATGCTGAAATATGTGATAAATAGATTAATGCATGCATTTTTCCATATCGGGATGATAACAATCCTGATATGGAAAAGGGCATGCATTAATCTATATTTATCATACAATAATCATTCACCCATAATAAAGAATTCAAAATGGTCAGGGGTCGTCATGGTTGTGATCGTATGGTAGTTGGATTTACAACTACCTGTGTATTCAGTGCCTATCAACTTTGTGAGTTCGAACCCCGTTCATGGTGAGGTGTACTCGATACAACAATATGTGACAAAGTTTGTCAGTGACTTACGGCAGGTCGGTAGTTTTCTCAGGGCACTCCAGTTTCCTCCACCAATAAAATTGACCACCACGATATAACTGAAATATTGTTGAAAGTGGTGTTAAACACCATAACCTTCCCTCACCTCCCTCAAAATGGTCATCATAGGCAAACTAGAGGCTCTTCAGCATGTATACTGAAGCTGTAAGATGTTCGACAGAAATATTTCTGAACATTGTTGCTTTTTTATACCAATATGATATACTTATTATCAAAACGAACATTAATCTTCCTCAGTTATAGGTGACCTTAGCCGATTTTTGGCTATCCTAATTCGGCAATTTGGTTAACTTGGTCCCAAAGACTATTTAATTATTTAGCTTTGGGTGATTTTGCCCGTACTTAATGAAGAATAACCGCCATGACATAACTGATATATTGTTGAAAGTGGCGTTAAACACCATAACCCTAACCCTTGATGAAGAATATTCCAGAAACGTGCCCCGAGCACTAAATCTACATTTTTATTTCCTCACTAGGAGCAAAACCAAATGATAACATAATGCCAGAACTGATGTAAAAATTACTTTTATCCACTCTCTCACCTAAAAAAAAACAAAAAAACAACAACAAAAAATGTTCTTTTTAAAAAACGTCACAATTAAACACAACTGAACCCTAAAACAGTCAAAATTACACACACTATTATTAAACAACCTGATTTTTTGCAATATTATCCCTGATCTAAACTATCCCAATCTATGGTAGGCTTTGGATTGCCCCTGAACAAAGATCTTAACCACGAACCACGATCTACAGTACACGATCACTATTCACTATCACCATAGTGTCTGAGGCCTGTAAATCTTAACAGGAGCAGTCATGATCGTATGATAGCTGGATTTACAACTACCTATGCAATCAATGCCTATCTCCACTAACATTGTGAGTTCGAATCCCCTCATGGCGAGGTGTACTTGATACAACATTATGCGATAAAAGTTTGTCAGTGACTTGAGACAGGTTGGTGGTTTTCTCCGGGTTCCTCCATCAATAAAACTGACTACCACGTTATAACTGAAATATTGTTGAAAGTGGCATTAAACACCATAATCCTAACCCCCTTCAGTATATTATGATGAGAATGAAATACACTTTGATGAGATGATGATGATGTCCACTTTGTACTAGACCAACACGCTTAGTTCTAGCTTTATAGTTCTAGCTAGCCAGATGTCCACTTTGTACTAGACCAACACGCTTAGTTCTAGCTTTATAGTTCTAGCTAGCCAGATGTCCACTTTGTACTAGACCAACACGCTTAGTTCTAGCTTTATAGTTCTAGCTAGCCAGATGTCCACTTTGTACTAGACCAACACGCTTAGTTCTAGCTTTATAGTTCTAGCTAGCCAGATGTCCACTTTGTACTAGACCAACACGCTTAGTTCTAGCTAGCCAGATGTCCACTTTGTACTAGACCAACACGTTTAGTTCTAGCTTTATAGTTCTAGCTAGCCAGATGTCCACTTTGTACTAGACCAACACGCTTAGTTCTAGCTTTATAGTTCTAGCTAGCCAGATGTCCACTTTGTACTAGACCAACACGCTTAGTTCTAGCTTTATAGTTCTAGCTAGCCAGATGTCCACTTTGTACTAGACCAACACGTTTAGTTCTAGCTTTATAGTTCTAGCTAGCCAGATGTCCACTTTGTACTAGACCAACACGCTTAGTTCTAGCTAGCCAGATGTCCACTTTGTACTAGACCAACATGCTTAGTTCTAGCTGGCCAGATGTCCACTTTGTACTAGACCAACACGCTTAGTTCTAGCTTTATAGTTCTAGCTAGCCAGATGTCCACTTTGTACTAGACCAACACGCTTAGTTCTAGCTTTATAGTTCTAGCTAGCCAGATGTCCACTTTGTACTAGACCAACATGCTTAGTTCTAGCTTTATAGTTCTAGCTAGCCAGATGTCCACTTTGTACTAGACCAACACGCTTAGTTCTAGCTTTATAGTTCTAGCTAGCCAGATGTCCACTTTGTACTAGACCAACACGTTTAGTTCTAGCTTTATAGTTCTAGCTAGCCAGATGTCCACTTTGTACTAGACCAACACGCTTAGTTCTAGCTAGCCAGATGTCCACTTTGTACTAGACCAACATGCTTAGTTCTAGCTGGCCAGATGTCCACTTTGTACTAGACCAACACGCTTAGTTCTAGCTTTATAGTTCTAGCTAGCCAGATGTCCACTTTGTACTAGACCAACACGCTTAGTTCTAGCTTTATAGTTCTAGCTAGCCAGATGTCCACTTTGTACTAGACCAACATGCTTAGTTCTAGCTTTATAGTTCTAGCTAGCCAGATGTCCACTTTGTACTAGACCAACACGCTTAGTTCTAGCTTTATAGTTCTAGCTAGCCAGATGTCCACTTTGTACTAGACCAACACGTTTAGTTCTAGCTTTATAGTTCTAGCTAGCCAGATGTCCACTTTGTACTAGACCAACACGCTTAGTTCTAGCTAGCCAGATGTCCACTTTGTACTAGACCAACATGCTTAGTTCTAGCTAGCCAGATGTCCACTTTGTACTAGACCAACACGCTTAGTTCTAGCTTTATAGTTCTAGCTAGTCAGATGTCCACTTTGTACTAGACCAACACGCTTAGTTCTAGCTTTATAGTTCTAGCTAGCCAGATGTCCACTTTGTACTAGACCAACACGCTTAGTTCTAGCTTTATAGTTCTAGCTAGCTAGATGTCACTCAAATGTATAATTTGTTTCCCATTTTTTTTTTTTTTCTTGGTTCTAACTAGTAGTAAACCAAAAGAAAAGTATATTTTTTTTCTCCTATCCTAAAATATTCCTCATCTCCTTAAAACATAATAATATTATTAAATTTAACCCCCAAAAAAATGTAAAATTGAAAATCTGTATTCTTGTTAGAAACTACATTGGTAAATATAATATGATCATCTATTATCTGATCGTACAGATTCAAGGGTACTTTCTTGTACTTTATGTATCATGCTTAAAAATAGTATTATCTTATATGTACTAAGTAACAAATACTAATACCAGTATATTACATTGTATAATAATAAAAAAAAAAAAAAAAAAAAAAAAAAAAAAAAAGAAGATATGTCACTTGACATCTAACCCCTAATTATAACATACCATCTGTACGTGTCTGAGGTTCTTCCTCTTCCTCTTTGATTTCCTCAACTTTCTCTATTTTTTCGGTTGTTTCTTCTGTTGGACTAGATGACTCTGTTATCTGAGGTGCTGCCTCTATACTCCCTATCTCCTCCACAGCATCTGTATGGGGACTAGTACTTGTAGTATTAAAATGGTTAGGGCTGATACCATCGTGCTGGGAATAATCACTGCCACCCGACTGGCCTGAAACATAATTTTATCCTGCAATTGTGTGATTTTTTGTACTAATTAACGGGGTCAAATAATCTTCATTGTTATTTAGTCATGGACCTAATAAAGCATTTCTGGTACCTGATTCATGTAGAGCGACAGAAAGAAACAGTAACAGTATAATCGATGATGTCAAAGATGACACCATTGAAAATAATTACTACAATGCTTGTTTCAGCTATTTTCAGACAATTTTGCAGATGTTTTGAACTTTTTGATATTTCAGGATAAACACAATATATGTATATTGTATATGTATTAGTATTTCTGCTACAAAGTATATCATTCACTTGGAGCTCTTCCATTCCACATATCAATAGATTATATGAATACATTACTACACATGTGAACAAAGTCTCACTAAACCTGGTGAGGTGGGCAAAATTCTTGCCTTTTGACAGACGAAATGGTCTTCCCTTGTCTCCAAAGCAAAATTTACATTGCTTTGTTTCTTTCTGGAAGTTGATTGTTTCTTGCAATATCGTGACACTTCAAGAAAAGTCAAAAGCTATTTCAAAGTCTAAAAAATACAAACTGATGCCTCCTAGATCAACTTTAATTGTTGGATTGTGTTAGACTTTAATTACTTCTAATATCAAATTCATTTGTAATCAGCACCAAGTCTCACAGTGAACTATAACAAAAATCTCCCAAGAATACTCTTCTCATGTACATGTACAAGTCAAGATTTTTTTTTATTTTTCAAAGCCAAATTATTATACCTAAACTCAATGCTAGACTAAGATTAGCCATCCCAGATGCAATTTCTCCTATATTTCCTGAAGGTATTTCAGTTTGTGAGTCCTTATGTATTCTCTCAATCTTTAAACTTCGTGCAGGTCTAATGTCAGTGGTACTGGGTTTAAAGACAGGTAAACTAATGTGTTCTAGTTTACCACAACAGCTGTCCTCTAGAGTGTTGTAGAAATCATAGTTGGCAGCCTGAAAAGGGAAATAACTCTGCTGTGAAAAGGGAAATAACTCTATCTTAATAAACAAATATAGATGTAAGGCCATCTAAAAAAAATGTTCTGGTTCTCAGACAATGGATTTAAAAAAAAAGGGCAAGGTAGGTAGGGTTTTTATTTTTTGTTTTTATTTTCAGCAGTTTAAAAACATAATGCAAACCAGTTCAATTCTACTATTTTGGCAAACAAACAACACAATAGTGCTTACTCTGTCAACAGGCAGGATAGTCCACGGAACTATTTGTTTGGAACATAAATGTACATTAAACAGACTTTCCTACCCTTACGATTTTGGCGTAAGGCTCACGATTTTTTAGGCTATCTTACGCCCTTACCATTGTTGTCAATTTCTTTACGATTCGGCAATTTTGCGGTATTTCCGGAAAGTTTTCGGTTCCGGTCCGTCCTTTCATTGCGGTTCCGTATATAGATCGTATCGGCATTTCCGGTTATTAAAAAAACGATGTCAAAACGTCAAAATTTTGATAATAAACCCAAAATTGATTTAAAATGTTAACATTATGTGGTTTTATCATGTGCCATTCCAATATGTGTAGTTTCTGTGCTTAAAATTGCATTTTGTGACCAAAAAAAGAGCCTTACTATTATCTCATCTTACTATTTTTTTTCAAACATCTTACGATTTTTAACAAAACTTTAAAAGGGGTAGGCAAGTCTGATTAAAACTGACGAGGACAGTGTTTTCACTCGTAGCCATGCTGAATTTTTACTTTCGTTTTCGATTGATCAGTCATTCAGACGTTTGTCAAAACTCGTCCGTGTCACCGGCACGCTTGAAAACTTAAAATTGGCGGTAAATTTGAATTTTTTTTCTCCTTCAAAAATACGGCGTGGTAGCTATTTTTTTTCTGTACAGCAATAAAACCGTCCCATCGGCCGAATTTTTGAGGGGGCGGCGTTGTCTGAGAACCAGAACTTTTATTTTATTTGGCCTAAATTATATAAAACTTTGTGCAGGTCTAATGTCAACGGTACTGTAAACTAATGTGTTCTAGTTTACCACAACAACTGTTCTCTAGTGTTGTAGAAATCATAGTTGGCAGCCTGAAAAGGGAAATAACTCTGCTGTGAAAAGGGAAATAACTCTATTTTAATAAACAAATATAGATGTACATTATATAAAACTTTGTGCAGCTCTAATGTCAGTGGTACTGGGTTTATAGACAGGTAAACTAATGTGTTCTAGTTTACCACAGCAGCTGTCCTCGAGGGTGTTGTAGTAATCATAGTTTGCTGCCTGAAAAGGGAAATAACTCTAATCATAATTTGCAATCTGAAAAGGGGAAATATCTCTATATAAATAATAATATTTAAATTAATTTTGAACACAACTGTCCTCTAAAATGAAGAAATCATAGTTCAAAGCCTGAAAAGGGGAAATAACTCTATTTAAATTAATGTTTAATTCAACTGTTTCCTAAAATATAGAAATCATAGTTTACAACCTGAAAAAGAGAAAAAAAACTCTATTTAAATAAATGTTTCATGCAACTGTCCTCTAAAACATAGAAATCATAGTTCACAGTCTGAAAAGGGAAATAACTCTATTTAAATTCTTGTCTACCACAACTATCCTCTAGAGCATTGTAAATATCATATAGTGAAATAGAAGTCTCAGCCATTTAAAGAAATTTCTATTTTTAGCAACAGTATCCATCTTGGATGTAGGACAGGTCTGTAGGATATAGTTCTGGAAGTAAAAGGGGACCCCCCACCGCACAAACCATGTTTAGGTTAATTTGGTTAGCATGATTGCAGAGGAGAAGATTGAACTGTAATAAACTAGTATTACTGTGAGCACAGCTCACTAAGATATACCCCCCGCTCCCCACATCTGTCCAACCTATTTCCATAATCAAAACATTACTGATTGTTCCGACCAAAAATGAAAGGGACCCTCCTCTCTTCACCGGTAAGCTGCTGATAAAATTTCAAAACATTCTGAGAAACACTACTCAAGTTATCATACGACATAGGGTAAAAATCCTATTTTCCGTCATATCAAGTCCAATAACTCTGGAACGGCAAAAGTGAAAATCGTCAAAAATGAAAGGGATCCTCCTCTCTTCACCGGTAAGCTGCTGATAAAATTTCAAAATATTTTCAGAAACACTACTCCAGTTATCATACGACATAGTGTAAAAATCCTATTTTCTGTCATATCAAGTCCAATAACTCTGGAACGGCAAAAGTGAAAATCGTCAAAAAAGAAAGGGATCCTCCTCTCTTCACCAGTAAGCAGCTGATAAAATTTTAAAAGATTCTAAGAAACACAACTCAAGTTACCGTACGACATAGGATTTGTCTAGACGGACGGACAGACGGACGGACGGACGGACAGACAGATGGACGAACATGGTGAAACCAGTATACCCCCCTACAACTTCGTTGTGGGGGGTATAACAACAACAAAAAACACCTGATGATGCACATACATTTCAAAACTACTGCATATATATGTATAACAACTGAATAAGAATTCTGAGACACATAATGTACATTATATGTTATGCAGGTGTTCGACAGGGTATATAATTATCTATATATCCTGACTAACTATTCTATTATCCAGCCCTGTGCATAGTCTGGTCTACCCAGCTTGGTATTCAATGTAAATAGAACATTTTTCTATAAATCTTAACATTACATTTAATTATTGTAAATATTACATTTTAATGGTGGATCTTTCGAGTAGTTGCCATTAAAACAGATAACATAGATCTCCTAAGTAGGAGGTAAATACAGAATACACAGAACAGTTGGCAAAGGGAGATAATTTAGTTCTTTATTTATGTACCTTGTGATCAAAAGGATCATCTTTATCTGCCTGTTTCCTGCCACAATTACAAGCAGCTCTTGTCTTTAACTGGTTAGAATGTGACATGACAGGTAGGTGTCTGTTACTGTCTAACTCTACTTCATCTGGAAGTCGATGTAGCTACAAACACGTTCACAAAAAATAGTCAAATCTTGTAGTAAAAGGTAAAGCATAATACACATTTATGTATTTAAGAATTAATACTTAGTCAATCATTTCCGTTTTTGTTAGTTCAGTTGTTTCAGAGGAAAAGCACTTATTCATTTTCCCATAGGGTCCATATCCACATAATAAAATACCAATTTATAAGGGATGTGGAAATGTTATCATATTGTCTTATTTTATCATATTGATCTGATGAAAACGTAAACCTTTTACTTCACATTTTTCCCCCAATTTTTCAAGGAATGAATGCAAAAATTGTTGTATGATTTACATCATATTTGTAATTTTATGTTTGTATCAAAATCAATCTCAATTTTTTTATATTCCATTATACAATTCTTTTTGTCTTGTTTTGATGCAAATTATCCAATATTTTCTTCATGTAAATTGCATAGCCATTTTATTTTGTATTTACGAAACAAAAAGGTAAAACAAAATGTTCTGGAAATGTTACAAACTGGCTTAATACAATGGTTTCCAGTAACACTAATTTCTTCACAGAGTTGTCTCCCATTCTTCCAGAATTTTTCACATGCTTCGTCCAACTGGTGTAAGTATTTTTCTGTTGCAGGACCTCTGGCAAACTGATGGAACACTCGATGAGCTTGTTGTAGCTGGAAGTATAAAACATCTGGTAAAGAAGTATATATTGACCTAATTTTTGTTCATGAGAAGTTTATTTCCACTGAAAATAAGATAATAAAACTAGATGTTCATATGAGCATGTATCACTCTCCTGGTAAACTGGGGGACGTTGTGGTCGTGATCGTATGGTAGTTGGATTTACAACTACCTATGCAATCAGTGCCTATCACCACTAACGTTGTGAATTCGAATCCCGTTCAGGTGAGGTTTACTCGATACAACATTATGTAATAAAGCTTGTAAGTGGATGGTGGTTTTCTCTGCGTACTACAGGTTCCTCCACCAATAAAACTGATTGCCACGATATAACTGAAATATTATTGAAAGTGGCGTTAAATACCATATCCCCGATAAGGTTAATGACGATGGAGGACAAAAGACAAAACATGAATACAAATACAAACTTAGGTCACCATGGTAACATTTCTATTTGTGTACATTTAGGTCCATAAGACTAGTCTAATTCAGTCATTTTTTATTGAAGTGTCTGTATCAATGCAGGAAGAGGTCATGTATGTGTGTGTTAGAGGTCATGTATGTGTGTGTTAGAGGTCATGTATGTGTGTGTTTGGAGTTTAGATTTTGCCTCTTTCTACGATTTTGATATTTGATTTTGGAATTGCTACGACAGTGTGGTATTCTTTGTTTTTCATTTTATTTGCCAAACAGAGTTATCTTTCTTACTGTACTTACTTTATTTAAATGGAAGTTTGTAACATAATGTGTAGGTAAGCCTTCTTGGTATGCTGCTTCAGCTCCAGGTAAAACTTTGTTACAGCGGCTGAAAAATGAAAAACGGACTTGAAGAATCAGTCATGTGATAACTCTAATATCAGGAATGATCCTGGTTAGAAAATAAAATAACTGAAATCATCTACACCCCCTTTCCAAATGGTCATTTTTTGCCTGTTCTGACCATGTCCAGCAACTTTCGAGAAAAAAAAATTCCGAGGAAAATAGCTGAAATCAGTTAAATAACTGAAAAAAAACATCCCTGTAATATAAATAGATTTCTGAATTTTCAGGTACAGCATTTTGGGTCTGAAAATAAGTGAGCTTAGCCGATTTTTGACATTCTGTTTAGGCCATTTGACTTTCTTGCTCCCAAAGACCTTTAAATTATTTTGTTTTCCAATCTTTTGTATTTGAGCGTACCTGATAAAGATCATTCCAGATTATTCCAGAAGCCTGTTGTGTGTACTGAATTAGATATCTATATTTTTTTCTTTCTTTTTTTATACCAGGTTTAGATATACTGTGTGTTCAATATTTGTATAAAAGCTGTCATTTTTATTTGTCAACAACGTTCCACTAATTGCAAGATAATTTATAATGGCATTAATGCTGATGATCTCAACATGTTTCACCAAAATATTAATCAAAGATTAGAGTTGTCCTATATCATAGTTTTAAGCTGGTCTTTAATCATAGCCAAATGTTATGTTGGCCCAATCATAGCAACCAGTAATGTTGGTCTAAATAAATAATAGCAAAAATTAATATTGGCCTAAATAATATAGCAAAGTTATAAATTGACCTAAGTAATATCAAAGTTTCAAATTGTTTAAAACATAACAATGGATTAAGTTGGCCTATGTCATGGCCAAGTTTAAAGTTAACTTAAATTGTTGCAAAGTTTAAAGTTTGTCTAAATCATAGCAAAGTTTAAATATAATCTAAGTCAAAGCAAAGCTTAAAGTTAATCTAAATCTGAGCAAAGTTTCATATTGGTTTTAATCATGGCATAGTTCAAAGTTGATCTAAATAATAGCAAAGTTTATAGTTGTGTATATATCAGTTCTGCCATGACGTTTACAAGGTGGGTGGGTCATGGTGTTTAATGCCACTTTCAACAATATTTTAGTTATATCGTAGAGGTAAGTTTTATTGGTGGAAGAAACCAGAGTACCCGGAACAAAAACACACAGCGTACCCGGAACAAAAACACAGATCTGCCACAAATCCCTAACAAACTTTATCATATAATACTGTATCAAGTACACCTCGCCATGAGCAGGATTCGAACTCACAACATTAAAGGTGATAGGCACTGATTCCACAATTAGTTGTAAATCCAACTACCATATAATCATGACCACGACAGCCCTTCATGACCTTTACATGTTGACATGATAAGCTATATATATACGGTACTTACTTCTCTGAGAACCTGATATCAGTTTCTAGTAATGATTTTAATGTGTTGAAATGAGCTTGTGCTTTAGCGTTTATCCTGTCTCCCAGAAAGAAATCATACATTCTATTAGCTACCATAAACCAGACTTCACAAGGTGGAACCTAGATAACAAAAAATCATATATTCTATTTTAGCTACTAGACTTCACAACTGATTTACCTGGGAGCAGGACAATAGCCCCCCGGACAATTGCCCCCCGGACAATAGCCCCCGGACAATAGCCCCCCTAGGATAATTGCCCCCCACAATTTTTTTTCAGTTTTATATTTAGTTTCTGATTACCCCTTTCTGACTCTATGAACTCCATTGCACTACTATACTTTCACTTCAAAATACACTCCTATTTAAGCCAGTTCTAAGCTTGTACTTAGCTTGCAATCATTTTTTCTCAAAATTCTTTTTAATTATTAACCTTTGTACTTAGCTTTGATCATTGTTTAATCAAATTCCTTTTTATAATTTTTCCTTGAAGACCAATTTTGTAAGGTAATTAAACTTAATTGGGAAATCATTAAACTCTATCTAAAAATAAAATATCTATAAATAATAAGAGAAAGTTATTTTTATCATAGCTTGTCCAAGTTGTATAATCCTTTTGATGATTAATATCACAGGGGCTTGAATCGCTTTCATAGAGGTCACACTGCCTATATACCATATATACTAACGTTAGTATATATATATATGGTATATATGCCGTGTGACCTCTATGAAAGCGACTCAAGCCCCTGTGATTAATATACAAAGAAGAAAATCCAACTTAAAGGTAATTTGAATAATTTAATCTGAGCTTATGCATATTTATTTCTCATTTAAAAAATAAATAAAAATGAAATAACAAAATTGGGGGATGGGGGGGGGCAATTGACCGGGGGGCTATTGTCCTAGGGGGGCAATTGTCCGGGGGGCTATTGTCCGGGGGCTATTGTCCAGTGGGGCTATTGTCCTAGACCCGATTTACCTATCTAGATAACAGAGAAATCATACATTCTATTACTAGACTTCACAACTGATTTATCTATGTAGATAACAGAGAAATCATATATTCTATTTTAGTTACTAGACTTCACAACTGATTTATCTATGTAGATAACAGAGAAATCATATATTCTATTTTAGTTACTAGACTTCACAACTGATTTACTTATGTAGATAACAGAGAAATCATATATTCTATTTTAGCTACTAGACTTCACAACTGATTTACCTATGTAGATAACAGAGAAATCATACATTCTATTTTACAATGTAGCTACAATAAACCTGACTTAACCCATTAACAATAAAAACATACCTTTTAGTACTTATCATAAACAATTTCAGAAACAATATGTTCTATTATGTACCATCTACCCTATTATGACATGGGATAGGCGAACTGGATGGGTGGTGTAATGGTTAGCATGCTCGCCTAGAGTGCGGTAGATCATAGGTTCGAGCCCTGATCGGGTCAAATCAAAGACTATAAAATTAGTATTTCTTGCTTCTCCGCTAAGCACGTATCATTAAGGAGAAAGAGCGAATACCGGTTGGCTCGGAATAAGAATAATGTGTCCGAGTGAGGTGGCATGTCTATCTGCGGACAGTGAGCTAGCACTATAAAAATCCAACTAAGCGTGTTGGTGTACTGCAAAGCGGATCTCATCATCATTTCATTGAAAATTAACTTGTTCTCACCATGATATAGCTGTAAAATTGCTGAATTGGCATTAAACAACAATCATTCACAATCACTCATGGGATAGGCTTGTGAGAAGCTCAAGATCTGTTCCAAATTACTATTATGACATGTGTCTGTTTTGAAAAATTGCCTGTCATCTCAAATATTTGTTGGTAAACTGGCCAGCTGTGAGAATTGGCTCTATATAACTTGCATTTCTAGATTTCTAACGTAGCATAGTAAACACATACTGAGTAATTCTAATTGAGAAAGTTATAGTGGAACAATTGAATAACAATTTATATTCTGACGTATGATTGCTCCACAAAATCAGTAGCTAGATGTGATATTGGGCACAATGATCACAGTATTTTGTAAAATTGCTTCACTCATGTTTTGGTTTTTTTGTTGATAGCCCAGCATTGGGATATTAAATTATATACATCAAGTAACATCAAAACGAAAAAGATACCAAGATGTAGTATTTATTGTCAGAAGAAAAGAGTGCTGCTCAACTGCTGGTTAGGGTCCGTTTCCTACTCATTTTAAAGTATGAGCTATGCTCATTGTTGAAGACAGAAATGGAGAACAGTAATAAAAGTGCTATTCCTTTACTTGATTTTGTGTCTATGTCTAATGTTGGAGATTCTCTCATGTTCATTTACATCCATATCCTTTCTTACTAATCAGATGAAAGTATTGAATGATGTTTACTCTCTAAAAGGAATCTTCTAACTTACAAGAGATAGATAATACAAACTTGTACTAACTTGTTTCATGTTGATTTTCTTCACTTTTTTAAGATTAAATATTTGGACTATTTTTATCATGTACAGATGACAAGAAAACCTTACCTCAAAAATGGGTGTAACAGGGTTCCGTCCAACATTATCATCAAATCCTCGTCCTAGAGCTAACTCAATGTGTTGGAAAAGGAATTCCTTAAAGTTACTACATCCTGTTGGACCTGATGATACAGATGATGACCTAGATTCTAACCCCGTCTGTGAGGAACGTCTATTAGTCTGGTAGCTTCTACTTCTGGCAGAATCTGAATGAAAATGAATTTTACAGTATACATGTAGTGCCAAAAGCAGGTCAACTTTTTTTTTAAATTAAACTATATTTTTATATAAAAACACACTTTCTTTGAAAAAATTCTACTGAAAGAGTTTGAAGATACCACAAAGGTGATGAGAATCTGTATATTGAAGAAGGACAGACAAAACAATGGTGAAAAGACAAAAGGACAAACAACAATCTACAAAATACTGCACAGAAAACTAAAGATTGAGCAACACGAACACCACTAAAAACCAGGGGTGAACACAGATGCTCCAGAAGAGTAAGTAGTTCCTGGTACACTAGTGGTACCTGTGGTGTTGCTTCAGTTACAAACCAGGTGATAAGTCATGAACGAGGAAAGAACCAGGAAGTGGTTAAGACAAGTGGAACATATCCCTGGTCATTTGTGACACAGATATTCCATAAGTCATGATGGCGACAGTAAAGCTTTCGAAGCCATTATTACAGCTAGTATACTTTAACTTAACCAATAGGAATCCTTGGTTCAGTAGCTTAAAATGATGATAAAAGTTAACATGGTCTTTCAACAGGTAAGATAAAACAATATATATGATTTACCTGATTCTTTTCCTATGCTGTTGTTCATTCTTAACTGTTGTAAATAATAGCTAACAGGATCTGATATTTCTTGTTTCTTTGTGTGAATATAAACAAATTCCTGATTGGCTGGGACAGCAAATAAAGAGTTGTTGCTAAAAAATAAAAAATAAATACCGTTATGTGTTCAGAAATTGATCATTTCATAAAACAATACAAATAAGCAAAATGTTAAAAAGGGTTAGGGGTTAGTGTTATGGTGTTTAACACCACTTTCAACAATATTTCAGTTATATCGTGGTAGTCAGTTTTATTGGTGGAGGAAACCGGAGTTCCTGGGGAAAACCCCTGGCCTGCCGCAAGCCAATGACAAACTTTATCACATAATGTTGTATCGAGTACACCTCGTCATGAGAGGGATTCCAACTCAGAACATTAGTGGTGATAGGCACTGATTGCACAGGTAGTTGTAAATCCAACTACCATGTGATCACAGTCACAATGGTCCCCATAACACAATGCATCAAACTTAGAAAATACTTTAACAATGTCATGGCGGCATCATGGCCTTGATCGCATGTCAGTGTTTGACACCAATAACCCTAATCCTTAAACAATATTGAACAAATAACTTTTCTGAGAGCCAAATACAATAGATTTACTTGTACACAGAGGAGAATATCAGCAAATATTACATAGATGCCTGTGAAATATCATCAATTCACCCAGTGAATATCCTAAAATAAATCACTCATAACCGAACAATTTATTAGTTCAATGTTAGTTATAATCCTTAATTTCATCAATACTATCCATCAAAATAAACTTACTTGATTTTATTCATAATCCTGAAATTCTTCAGTACAATACTTCAATTAGAGAATAACAGTATTGTATTTGAAGTGTTGCTGCCGTAAATCGTCGGTTTTACTGTCGCAAATTGAGTTTACCCGGCGACGCATAGAAAATTCTTCCGACAATAACATTTGTTTACAATTAACGGCTGTTATTAATCAATTTCATTGTGCCCTTTCACTTAGCATATCCACCAAAATAGTACCGTAGTTACTAACCTTTTCAATATAAAATATTCAATGATTTATTATGTGATCATAACCAAAAATATCAACTCGAAAATTTTATTTAGCTTAAATAACAATTTTAATAACAAATTTAATGTGTGTCTCTTCAAATCAATATTCTGACGCAATTTCAAACATGGTAAAACGTGAAATTTACTCTGACCTGTAAATGCCATTCAACAGTGAAATTGCTTGTTACATAGCCAATTGCATTAGAATATATATTTACCTTATGTTAGTAATAATCCTCGACTTTCTTAAAATTCTATATACTTGGTCTTCTATTGCATGTACAAGCTTCTTTTCTACTGTGTATTTTGTCTGTAAAAGTATAAATAATAAAAATATAAACAAGTGACCTGGAATGGTTGTCATCAAATGTAATTACAATAGTACAATCTTTATGCAAGATGTGGCACCTGTCTAGGGGTTATGATGTTTAACGCCACTTTCAACAATATTTCAGCCATATTGTGGCTGTTAGTTTTATTGTAGCAGGTCACTGACAAACTTTGTCGCATAATATTGTATCAAGTACACCTCCCCATGAGTGGGATTGGAACTCACAACTTTAGTGGTGGTAGGCACTGATTGTAACTACCATATGATCATGACAACGACGGCCCCTTAATTTAAATATAATATTTAATGCATATGATAAGATGTTTATAAAGCTACTACAACTTCCATAAACTATTAATTGCCAAAGCCTTCTCTTAACCCCCTGCATATTTTTTTCTGGAGAAGCAATTTGAAACTATAAATTAATCAATACATCTATTTATAGTTAGAGACATACTGCTGGTTTTGTTTTACTGATGGTACCAGTATCTACTGGTTCCCCCTTCTTTGTAAGAGATGTTGTTTCAAACATAAACAGGACACGTGGGGAGCATGGTCTGCCAGCATGGTACCAGTCTTTTGAGATGGGAAACCCATGAAGTTGTTCTGTTATACTGTGTAGTAACTTCAGTCTAAAAATAGAAAATCAGATAGTGAAGCTGTTGTACTATAAATAAACTGCAATATATATACACACACACACACACAATGGGTATTATTTCAAATATATATTTGATTAGAACAGTACCTGATTAAGCTAGCATGGGGCCTGCAGCATATATTATAAAGGGGGCCCATAAATTAAAAATCTGTCGCAAAATTTTACAAGTAATACATTTCATGACTTGAAAGATGAAAAAATTACTAATCTGCCCACACGTTTCAACAATAAATTTGGTTAAAGTTTGAAAAATAGCGGTTTTGAAGTAGAAAATTTCTGGCTCATGGGAAAAAACATAGCTCCTCCTAAAAGTGGAATGGTCTATCCCTACTCTATATGTATATAAAGGGTTATTCATTTTTTAAATTTTATAGAATCCTTTTTTTGGTTCATCTTTTCCTCCAGTTGTTTGTAGGAGGGCTCATTGGTCTTGTGTTCCCAATGTTGTTAGTTACTCTGGATTTTCCATTTTTGATTGTCCCTTCGGTATTCTCTAACGTTTATTTAAAAGGAAATAATTTTACACTATGATAACATTTTGTTTCTATCTCATATAAATCATATTTTAAATAACTGCATGTCCTAATAAATTACAAACCTTATAGTATCTAATGTTCTGAACAGTCTGACATAACTAACATCAAATGATGACCCTGGATGTGATAGCTGTGTAAAGAGACAATATATCTTTTTTATAAATGTAAGGTAATAGAACTAAATCAAAATCCTTCTGTATATATATATATATATACGGGTCTAAAATGTTAGCACAACGATATCAAAAAAAGATGTTAAAATGTAACAAAAATATCTATAAAAAGACTATAATTATAATTAAATCGATGGATATTTCGCTTGACCGACAAGCTTCATCAGCGTCTGTAATCTGATTTGAAAAATTGTCACGTGACCATCAGTTATATTTACGTCACGATAACTGATAGTCACGTGACAATTTTTCAAATCAGATTACAGACGCTGATGAAGCTTGTCGGTCAAGAGAAATATCCGTCGATTTAATTATAATTATAGTCTTTTTGTAGACTTATAGTTATTTTTGTTACATTTTAACATCTTTTTTTTATATCGTTGTGCTAACATTTTAGACGTTTATTTATCATTTTTGTTTGTTTGCACAGTATCGTTAACACTTGTTTCCGATCCGACATCTCGTAGGTTCATACGTTGGCTACTTTTTCAGACGTTTATATATATAGAATAACGGTAGTTGTAAAGTTCGAGACAGACATTATCACTAATATCATAGTCTGATAAATTTTAGTATCTCAGAGTCAGTTCATTGATTTTGACAATATCACTCAGTGAGGTAAAAGTATGACAATAAATTTATCATTTTTTGTCATTAGTTTGAATTTCTTTTCATTGATGGATTAAAACTGATGAAATTGCAGACTGGGATTAATCATCGTCTGTACCTACAGGTGACTTAATACTACTTCTCTCCCTCATTATCTAGGGGTTACTACTGGGGATTTTCCTTGTTTCAAACCAAATATATAGAGGTCATCATGGTCGTGATTGTATGGTAGTTGGATTTACAACTACCTATGCAGTCAGTGTCTATCACCACTAACTTTGTGAGTTCGAATCCAGATCAGGGCGAGGTGTACAACAATATGTGATAAAGTTTGTCAGTGACTTGCGACAGGTCAGTGGTTTTCTCATGGTCCTCCGGTTTCCTCCACTAATAAAACTGACCATCACGATATAACTGAAATATTTTTGAAAGTGGTGTTAAACGCTATAAACCCAAACCCCCTTACTTTAATCAATGAGAATATTGATAACATAATTTATGCTCTTTTGCTTGGAGATACCAAGTGTACATTCAAACCACCAAACATTTTATAACTAATAGATGAAAATTTTAGAGGGGCTATACCCCAGAGTGGAGAAACTAGGTCATTTTTCTAAATAAAGTAACATTTTGTAAATGACTTTACCAAAATAATATGCGATACTGAGAATATCCATAACAATGTTTTAGCATTTCTATATTCTTCTTTCTGCCACATGTTGAAAAAATCCTGAAATGTACAAAAAAGGTCATGTGTGATACATCATGTGATACAATAAACTTAGTAGCTATTATGAAATGTCATGTGATACAAACAACTTTATTATGAAATGTCATGTGATACAATAAACTTAATAACCTTCATGAAAGGTCACGTGATACAATAAAATCAATAATCTTTATGAAAGGTCATGTGATACAATAAACTTAATAACCTTTATGAAATGTCATGTGATACAATAAACTTGATAATCTTTATGAAATTTCATGTGATACAATAAACTTGATAATCTTTATGAAATGTCATGTGATACAATAAACTTGATAACCTTTATGAAAGGTCATGTGATACAATATTAAACTTGGTAGTTTTTATATATAGTCATATGATGCGCGAGTCTAAGTTATCAATGCCACGATGTAGCTGAAATACTGCTAACATTGACATTAAACACCAATCAATCTATCAATTATTAATATGATGCTTGACGTAATTAATAAACATGATAATCCCTCCATGTTATATTTACCTGATCAACTGCTTGATTAAGAAGTCTTTGACACTGTACAGATAATCTGTATGTATCATACATACACTTGTGTCCCCCAGAACCCCCCCACATCCATTTTTATCCCTCCATGTTATATTTACCTGATCAACTTCTTGATCAAGAAGTCTTTGACACTGTACAGATAATCTGTATGTATCATACATACATTTGTGGTGTATATAAACGACTTGACTCTCAACATCATAAAAACATTCCACTTCATCCTAAAAATAAACAAAAGTATTTCCTAAATGTTGTTGGCATTGACCCCTGAAATAACAATATTTGGACCTGCATAGTCAATATTTGGACCTGCTTAGTCAATATTTGGATCTGCTTAGTCAATATTTGGACCTTCTTAGTCAATATTTGGACCTGCTTAGTCAATATTTGGACCTGCTTAGTCAATATTTGGATCTGCTTAGTCAATATTTGGATCTGCTTAGTCAATATTTGGATCTGCTTAGTCAATATTTGGACCTGCTTAGTCAATATTTGGATCTGCTTAGTCAATATTTGGACCTGCTTAGTCAATATTTGGACCTGCTTAGTCAATATTTGGACCTGCTTAGTCAATATTGTCTGATAAGTTGTGAATGTCAACTGTATCTTTAGATGCAAAAGTATAAAATATACATTCCTCTGTTAGAAGCATCAGTTGTGATTTTTTTTGCGCAATGAGTAATGGATGGTCTTTAATCATAAGATTCTACCTTCCTGGTTACGAGCATTCATTGACCTGGCTATTGTACTGTCCATGTCTATGTTATCGTTCATTGACCCTGCTCTTGTACTGTCCATGTTTATGTTGTCATTCATTTTTGTGATAGTATGTGGTCTTTTTGAGTGGAAGTGAGTATTTTCAGGTTTTTTATGGTTTTACAACTACCTGTACAACCAGTGCCTATCACCACTAAAATTTATGACCATCAAGATATAACTGAAATATGTTGAAATTGGTGTTAGAACACTCTAACCCTAACCGCTAACCCTGTTGCCGATGGAATTTTTCTTCGGGACAAGTGTGTATGCATTTACACCTTGATTTCCACGCATATATTACATCAACATGATCCTATACATACCTGTTGTACCAACTCTTGGGGCACATTCAAAAGTCCCTGAAAATATATACAAAGAATGAAGATAACAACAAAGTTCAATGTTAAATTTTAACAAAACCCAATGAGAAGAAATCTTCTGAACATTTTTACCATAGACTCCAATGTTAAGCTATGTCCTGTCTATCAGCGAACTGTTGTTTCAGTGAGCTAGTACTATAAGAATCCAACTAAGCGTGTTGGTCTAGTACAAAGTGGAGCTCATCATTATCTCATTGAAATAAACTTGTTCTCGCCATGATATAGCTGAAAAATTGTGGAGTTTACCAAAAAAAAATTAATACAGAAAAATATGGTGGTTGTCTGTGTTCAATTTAGAGAGGAATTCCACCATATAACCACTACAAAAATGTGGTGTTTGTTGGTGGTAGTCGGTGAAACACTGTGAAATGCAAGACCAAAGTGTTTTTCAACCGAAACACCATGTTAGTACTGTACACGCAAAGTCAAAAAGATTGGAAAGCCAAATAATTTAAAAGTCTTTGGTAGCAAGAAAAACAAATGGCCTAAACAGGACAGCCGAAATCTGCTAAAAAGGGGGTTAGGGTTATGGTGCTTAATGCCACTTTCAACAGTATTTCAGTTATATTGCGGCGGTCAGTTTTATTGGTATATAGGAAACCGAAGTACGTGGAGAAAACCACTGACCTTTATCACATAATGTTGTATCAAGTACACCTTACCATGAATGGGGTTCGAACTCACAACTTTAATGGTGATAGGCACTAATTGCACAGGTAGTTGTAAAAAGTCTTTGGTAGCAAGAAAATCAAATGGCCTAAACAGGACAGCCGAAATCAGCAAAGGATATGTCTGTAATAGTTTAATGTTTACCTTGAATACATCCCTGTCTAAAACTGGATTTAATACTGAAGCTTTTGATGCAAATGGATTGTGTCTACTTTTACCGATCACTGATACAACACATACTTTATTGTCTTTGTTTGGGAGAGTCCTGAAACAAATAGCTTCAGTATATGTATATGTGAGAACACAAAAGAAAATCTATCTAAAACATCTGTAAAATGAGTCTCTCATGTACAGTGAAACCTGTCTTAAAAGTCAAAACCTCCTTGTGAATAACTTACATGTTCCTAATAGACAGGTGTTCTATACAGGACTTTGGTTTATTCAGGTTTCGGCTTAGACAGGTTACACTGTATATTATAAAATTATTCATGAACGTCATGAAATACAATGAGGAAAATATTACATGTAACGCTAATGTGCATGTACATGGTCAAATTTGCTTCAAATGGATTGTGTCAGAACATTTTTGCGCAGATAAGCCTTGATAAATAGACATATTTTCTAGTTCAAATCTGCAAAAATAATGATAATCTCTTACCGTTTTTAGTAGTTAAACATCCATAAAAAAATTAATTAAGTTTGAATTGCCAGCCATTTTGCAACCTAAATAAAAATTATCATTTGGTATGACACATACCGTCCATGCCAAAATGTTCATCGGAATGTACCAGGGGGTCAGATTTTAAATTTTCAGAATACATTTGATAGTGCCTGTGACGCGATTAGGCTAGAGATACAGAGCAGAAAATTTCTTCGGAAGTCTACATTGTAATCTCAACAAGACTATAATGTCCTCAGCTTTTTTAATTATGTGGATAAATGATTATGGTTTACACCTTGATTTAACTTACAAATAATTTTTTTCAAAAACTGTGATAATACTGATTACATGTATAATTCATTTTGCCTTTCCGATTATTACTGATAATCGATTATGACTTAAAACCAATTACCCATCAGGTATCACTGACACTAGCTATGATAGGTGATGAGATCTGGAAGAGTACTGGTGGAGGACCAACTATCGCCAAATTGCATGCCAAGCGTGAACACCTGGGAATTTTTTTACCAATTTTTGAAGAAGACATTTGTGACATGTTGACAGCTACACTACAAAATTAAGTTTGCATATTTGGAATCCTTATGCTTGATTCATGGTTTCTATATCTAATTAATGATCATGTTTATAGTAATGGACATCTCTGCATTTTTTTCTATTTGAAAAAAAAGCAAATGGATGTACTAAAGATCACTGAACAATGATAACATCTTAGTTTTTAGACCTTTCCCTTTACTTGAACAGCTAATTTAGACCTCGTTTTCCACATCAATTTAGATGGCAATAATTGTTACTGTTCCCTTACTATTAACTGCCAAAAATCAACAACTTTACAAAGGGTACTTCTTCTTTCAATTTCCGCACACCCTCATCTTATTGACGAGTATGTGCCGTATATTAAAAGATGGTGAAAACTGGTCCTCGACCAGTAATCCGAGTGTCAATACTGATAACACATGATATTCTGACAATACAGCCACGATAGTCTCGTTGAAATTTGGCTCTCGAAGCTATATTTTGGAGGACACAAAACGAAATACATCTCGACAGCAACATTTTGACGAGATTATAGTTTAACTTTAACTTCCGTGCGTCAAGTATTTTTCTACAACTATGGGTAATAAATAACCGATTTTAAGTGTGTAAGTCTAATTTGATAACAAAATAAGTACTGAAAATCGAATTCCAGAGGAAATTGGAAAATGTCACTGGGTGCAGACATCTTCGACTGGTTACTACGATAAATATGGAACCAGTTTTCATAAGAAAAAAGGGGGATTCCAAATTAAGTGATACAACTCCGAACTTTTGATGATTCGGTATTTATGTATTCATATGCGAGCGATAGCCCGATCTTAACGGTGCATATGATGTAAAGAATAAAATAAAATAAAATAAAAGTGTAGAATACTATGAAAAAAAGTCTTCGTCGTAACTGTAAACGAAAGTTTATCCACCATTTTGATTATGCAAAAAAAAAAGTCAAAATAGCTTTAACCCGAATAATCCAGTCGTTATATTCCGACTCCTACGTACGACCTCTTGAGACGATTATTCATCTTTTTCTTCTTCATTTACCGAAAACCTTCAACATAATGAAGATTATATTCCGGCGCTGGCCTGGTATGACATTTTTTTTCTTCATATAATTATAATTTTTACAATTTTTCCATAATTATATATATAATTTTACATTATTTTTTTTTAATTTACTAATAATTTAATTTGATTTGAATACTGCAATCTGATTGGTTAATCCGCCTGGAGAAAATTTTGGTTATAGCTTATACTCAATAACCTGGGTTGGTATTGTGACGTCACCAACGTGTTCACCGCCAACGACAAATTCAAATAGTCACACGAAATAATCGTAATTAAAATCGAGGAATAATTAAATTTTGCTGTAAAAATTTAATTATAAGGAATATTTGAAATTGTTGAACAGGTTATAACCTGGTTTGGGTCAGTTTACGCTTTTCATAAACCGCTTCGCTTCGCGGTTTATTAAGCGTAAACTGACCCAATCCAGGTTATATCGTATAACCTGTTCAACAATTTCAAATATTCCTTAATAAGATAAAAACAAACTATATTATTATTGGAGGTATGGGTAGGTTTTGAGGAATATCTCATGTGAGAGGTCATCTTTAAATATATCTGTTGTGGCAATGTCTTTTTTAAATTGGATTTGTCTAATGGTTTTGCTATGGGTAGATCGTGTTTTGGATTGAATTTTTACTAGGTTATGTTTTCATAGGGTATTTCAATTTTGTTGTTTACAATTTTATGGAACATTTGTAGACTAGCTTTTATTCTGCGTTCTTGTATAGCAGAGTTGGCCAACTGAGGGCATAAAGTCTGTGACATTACTGGTGCTGTGTTGTCTGTTGCATACATAACGTTCTTCTCGTCTTTGGATTTTTCTAAGCTGTATATATTTTCTGATGTATAAGGATCCCATACTTGTGGAGAGATATTCAAGTTTTGGTCCGACTAGTGATTGGTATGTTCATTCGTTAACTGTCTTGGAATTTATTTTAAGATTTCTTCGAATGGATTATAAGAATCTGTTTGCCTTGGATGATGTTTGTTATATGTATTGGTTCCAATTTAGGTCTGAGGATATTGTGGTGCCTAAATATTTAGCTGAATGCACTGATTCTAGAATTTGGCCATGCATGTTGTAATAAAAATGTTCAGGTTTTTTTCTTGGACGTGACCCTGAGTATACTAGTATTGCATTTGTCGGGATGGAATGCCATTAGCCAGTTCTGTTCCTACTGAATCGTTGCTTCGAGATCTTCTTGAAGATTTAGATAATCAGTTAATGAATGTATGGATCTGTAGATTATACTGTCATCTGCAAAGTGGATGTTTTGGTTGTGTTTGATGTATTGAGGCACGTCATTTATATAAATTAGAAAGACTATATGTTCTGGTACAGTGACCCGAGAAACACCCGGATGTTACTAGTATTTTCTACTATTACTGTCTGAGTTCTGTTGTGGATAGAAATGATGTAGTCCAATTTATTGCCTGTTGTGAAATGCCGTAGTATTTGAGTTTGTATAATAGTCTCTTGTGTGGTGCCTTGTCAAAAGTTTTAGAGAAATCCATGATTATGAGGTCAGTTTGTATGTTTTTAATTGTCCTTAGTGTATGTAAGCTAATGAATCGGAGATATTATTTGTGACTCACAGGGCCTTTTTGAAGTTCAAATAATATATTGGTATACTCTGTTTCACTATTTTTCTTGCTAGTATGTGTTCAAGTAATCTGCATGAGATGCATGATTGATTGCTTGATTTTTGGTGTTTAATGCCACGTTCAGCAATATTTCAGCTATATCATGTCGACCAGTTGTAGTGGTGGAAGAAGCCGGAGTACCCGGAGAGAACCACCGACCATGGGCAAGCAACTGGTCAACTTTATCACTTGCGGCTGCGAGTCGACTGCACCCTTTTTTGTAATTTGCAAAGCCGGACGCGCACACACACCGTATTGGTGATAGTCTTGTATGAGTTGCTAGGTAATCCAACTACCTAACTCATTGAGTCACCCGGGCCCTGCATGAGATACAAGTTAGAGAAATAGGTCTATATAATTTCCAGGATGGTGTTTGTCCACTTTGTTGAATCCAGGTGGTACGTTTACATGGTTCCAGTCTGATGGTACTTTGCCCGAAGGTATAGATTTTGTAAATGTGATGTCTGAGTATGTCTGAGTATGTCTGAGCAGATATTTATATGTTCTTTGAGTATTTTGCCAGTGGTGTTGTTTGTGCCTGCTGAATTGTTTTGATTTATATTTTTAGTAAATTTGTAACATTTTGAGTTCCTCTATTTCAGGGTGTGTGCTTGGACCTATGCCTGGTATAGATGAGTTTGCCTGTGAGGTGAAAGCAGGTTGGAATTGATTGTTTGAAATGTTCCTTTTCTCAGAGGTGTCTGTATGTAATAGATACGTTTGTCCAACTTAAAGGGAGGTAACTAATATTAAGCATGGAAAAAGCGTATAATTTCAGAATCCAGTCTGAAACGTGCAAATGGTTTATTCATCCAAAAAATTTCCGACCTTGAGCGAATTATTTCTGAATAAGGTGTTGAAAACAACTACCCACAAGGTTTGGATTATGATGTTTAACTCTACTTTCAACAATATTTCAGTTATATCGTAGAGGTCAGTTTCATTGGTGTAGGAAACCGGAGTAGCCGGGGAAAACCACCGATTTGTCGCAAGTCACTGACAAACTTTATCATATACATTTGTAATGTTGTATCGGCCACACCTCGCCATCAGCGGGATTCGAACTCACAACTTTAGTGATGATAGGCACTGATTGCACAGGTAGTTGTAAATCCAACTACCATACGGTCACGACAATGACAACCCTCCCTACAAACCGGCCATATATTACCGACCTTGAACAAAATGACTTCTGAATAAGGTGTTGAAAGCAACGACCCACAAGAGTAGTGTCCAATCAATATTAAAATTATACGACATGTTTTGTTTTGTTTGTTTATGTACCATATGTTAAAGTAGATTTTTATAGCAAAAAATGAAATTAAAATATGTTAATGTACATTCATGTATGAATAATAGGTTCTTACACGAGTCTATTGAAGATCTGGGATTTCTTTCACGAGTGTGAAAAGACGTAGAATTTCTCACACGAGTGGAAGAAATCCCAGATCTTCAATAGAGACGAGTGTAAGAACCTATTTCTTCCGTTTTTAACAATGTTTACATTTCGGCCCCGAAACTAGAGTCACCACATGCTAGGAGCGAAGGACGCATATGTAAAGTTTGTGAGTGCATCGATCCCGTGTACACATGCATGAACTCCTGAAAAGATCCGTTTAATCATTATAATTCTTCAATGCAATACTGAACATAAAATTGTATTCTTGCATATCCCTGGTCTAAAAATCGCACAAATTAAAATTCCGCGAAATGTTGTTGACGTCTTTGGTACATTAACAACATGCCGTCATATGAAGACTTCCAGTTTAAAACGTAAAGATCAGACGTCATTTGGTTTCGTGTACGCTTCAATTTTGATAACATGTAACTAAAATAAGTTTGCAAGGTAGGCGTTTTAATTATTTTTGTGTATTGTTGTAAATATGGCTTTCAACTGACACTATCGTAGTTTCTCGTTGATTATACTCGGCCGATTTAATTGGCTGACAATGCCATGTAAGACAAGGTCACGCGCAGCTGTCTTTATGGCTTGTCTTACATAGAAAACGCATCAAAACGGAAGAAGTTTTTTTCTCTGAAGTCGTCGAACATCTTGCATGTCACTCTCATTGGTGGATTGTGTCTGAAATAAATGTAAGATATTAATATTTAGCTAAATATAAAAGCGTTTTGGGTGAATGTTGTACTTGCAGAAAAATTATAGGAGATAATTTTCTAACTTAAGACCAAGAGCTCTAGAGTCTATCAAGACCTCGGAGTAGGGACCGACATTCAAATTGTCCGATTCCCGCAAATATTTTGGCATAGACACTGATGTATGTTAGGTTCGTCCTTAGCTCTAGTTGTTTGAGGGAGGGTTCATGTCTATGTTATTTGTGCTTGCTTGAGTATAGTGGTGTCAAACATATATTGACGATTACACAGCGGGTATCTTATAAGGGGCAGCAATTCCTTACCCCTTTCTGGTACCTGGGTCCACCCTCAGTGTTTGGTGGCGTCCTTATCTTTTTGTGTTTCTGAGTTGTGTTGTGTGTTTTGTTTGTCTTGTATGATTATTGTAGGCATTGTCTCTGTATTGTCAAATCATGATTGCCACTTCGGATTTCTCTAACGTTGATGTAAAACAAGATTTAATATATAGGGTCATGTTATAATAGACTGCTTCACACAGTAACTATAAGAAGATAGACTATACCTAAATAAATAGTCTTTCTAGATACTTACAGTAGATAAGATAGATTGTGCCTAGACCATTAACATTATTTAATTTTCGAAACAAATAGTGGCATTTACTCAGACAATGTACATGTATATGATCTGTATGATGTATGCAGTATTTATAGACAATGTACATGTATATGATCTGTATGATGTATGCAGTATTTATAAGATGAAAATAACTTTCATAATAGACTATGATTCGATCTCGTCACATGTGTCAATTAAATGAACGTTATAGAATACCGAAGGGGCAATAAAAATGGACAATCCAGATAAACTGGCAACATATGGACGACGAAGAAAAACAAAGCAAAAACACAACACATTCAAATGTGTTGGACGCCGCTCTGCACAAACAAACACAAAACACGTAGATAAGACACGAGCTTTGAGAAATGATTCGAATTTGGAACTGTCTTTAGTATCGCATTACATTCAAAATAAAAATCTTAAAAGTCGGCCCATTTCACAACCAAATAAATGTTCAATTCGTCACTGTTTCAGGAAAGACTCTACTAATCGTGATCTAAATTCATGTCCTTTGTCGGATCGTATTCTGCAATGCGATATTCTTTCAGCAATTATGTTTTTCAATGCTTTTATTACAGATTCATCTCAGTGATCGCAGCAATACGTATTCAGAGAAAATGCCCATAGCTACCAGTATAAAGTTATATCCACGATTATGTTTTGAAAATTTTGCCATATCCATTAAATCTAGTTCCCATTGACCGTCTATGTCAATAACAAAAACTCTGTTTCGTCTGACTGGCCTTTGTATCGATCTCTGTAGACTATATGATTTTGTTCTTGTAGCCAAGTGGTGACCTTCTTTACAAACAACTCGCAAGCGTCTTTACTTTTAATAGCATCTCTCATGAGATCTTCGAGGACGATAAGAAGAGTTTGAAGATACCAAAGGGGCAATCAGAGTCGGGAATCTGGTATCTATCACTAAATGAATTCAGATTTTCTGGAAGTTCCTGTGCAAATAACATATTTTTCACTGTAGTGTGTATCTCTCAGAAAAGAGTTTGTCATCGTAAATAACGCCATATGATCTATTCTGGAGAAAGCATCATCATATCTTTGATCTTTCAAATATCTTGTCCATCCAACAACTCTTGGTCACTCACATGTGGCCAGTAACGGGTTTTTCTCACACCACGACATGTTAAAGGCATACAGGCTGTCAGAATTTTGTTTATATTAAACGGATTTAATAAAAGTGAACTTAGTCTTAACTTAAGTTTTAGAATTTTGAAATTCCGAAAACCGGATTGTCTCCGGATCGCGCCCGTCATTTTTACAATCTGCGACGTCACACATTCCCAGCATCCAATTTTCGGCAACAGGCACATTGTCAACAAAAAATCCCACCCACCACCCCGCCAACTCCTTATCCCCTTTGCTGCAATAATGGACAAGATTCTGCTGCTGTTTTGCTAATATTTCAGATTTGTCGCTGACGACATAGACTAGAGCCCAACTCAATGGACATTTAAGGAAAACCAATGGAGAACTTTATTCACAACTTTTTGGGCGTTCCACGCCGGAGAAATAACTGACACTGTGGAGAGTAAGTGTTTCTCAAATTTAAGATTTTCTATTCTTATCATTTTATATTGAAATACATGTACGTTGATTTTCTTTTTGACTCAATCGAACATCAGAAGCAGGACATATTTAAGGAACTTTGTCAAAAGCTTAATTTCCAGACAATGAATCTTTGATTAATTAGAATGTTTAGCATCGTCTGTTGGTGGAATCGCCATTAACACATGATTAATTATGAATCAGCTGCAGTTCCGAGGAGCGTGTGATAACTGCTATAAATAACTGAGGATGGATGATGGGGTAAGCATGTTGCATGTAAGAATTAATATAATTTAAGATCCCGGGTAATCAGTTAATATTATATAATGGTATTTAGTAAGAATGACACTTAAAATCGGAAATACGTGATCAATAAAAACGATTTTTGCACATCCGACATTTTCTTCACCAACAAACAATTTCGCACATGCGCAAACGCTTTCCCGAATGAGTTCACTGTCAGGTCGTATGAATATTGGGCAGGTCAACATTGAATTCTTTCCTGGATGGAAGAAAATAAAACAGCGACGTATTTCCTTCGTTCTTGGCTATTTACGTATGATATTATTATGAAAAATTTCAACTGCAATATATCTTTATGGTTTTTAAATCAAAGCTTAGGTCTTATATTGGGAAACATTTTGTTAAAATTAAAATAACGTCCTGTATGCCTTTAATAAAGAGGAGCAAATGAGAGATCTGATTTCAATCAGATTGTGAAAAAGAAATCATAATTCATTTTAATAAAGTTTTTTTAATTGATTATTACATACCAAGTCTTGTTTGAAAATAGAATTTGCTCACGCCACGAGATTGCAATCAATCAATCAATCAATCAATCAATCAATCAATCAATCAATCAACCAAGTTTTTTTCTTCAAAGTATCTAAAGAAGAGTATGAAGATACCAAAGGAATAATCAGAATTCGCAATGCGAAGGACAGACATCACAATGGTCAAAAGAAAAAGGACATATACTTAACACACATTTAGATTATAACTAAATCAGAAAAGAAGCAATGAAAATGAAAAGAAATTCGAGCATTTAATTAACTCTAACAGACGCTTTAACAGCTGTATATTTAAAGCCTGAGCGAGGAACAGCTTGTCGCATTGCAATTAAATTATAAAAATTCAACATAGTTTTAGTGGATAGTTTATATATAACACTAGAGACACTAAAATAAGTTGAACAGATATTTTTTGTTCTATTTCCAAAAGGTAAGACGGGGACGTCATGGCCGTGATCATATGGTAGTTGGGTTTACAACTACCTATGCAATCAGTGCCTATCACCATTGATGTTGTGAGTTCGAATCTCAATGAGGGCGAGGTGTACAACAATATGTGATAAAGTTAGTCAGTGACTTGCGGCAGGTCGGTGGTTTTCTCCGAGTACTCCGGTTCCCTCAACTAATAAACCTGACTGTCACGATATAACGGAAATATCGTTTCTATTATTATCTTTAAGTTTATAATCGGTAACTCTTGTCTCCAAAAGTGTTTTGCAATTGTAAATATTTCACCAGTCTATTTCTCGTCATATTCACGGATAAATACATTTTCCAAAAACGTGATGTGTACGTAATCGCCAATTTTGAATCTAAATCTTAACTGGTCGGCTTTAGGCTTGCTATTGTTTCTAGACAAATATGTTGACAATTGTATAACTTCTTCGCTTTCTGTATTTACGTCAACTAGTGGCCATATCTGTAGTGATGTGAATGTGAACAATATGAGCGTACCGGTCAGCAAAACTTTGTAATTTGTCAATACACATGTGAAGCTGCTTATGTGAAAAATAACAATTCATCTTTGTTTTAATCGTTTTGATAACTCTTTCAGATACTTTAACTTCATTCAAAGCGTAAAAACGACGGGTTCCCTTTTCTTTAAATGTAGAACTGAATTAATTTTGAACGGAACTCCTATCCCTTGTCAATGTGAATTCTGTTAGGATTTGCGTCCTTCCTTGAGGTTATCTACAAATGAATGAGCTACAGAATTATTAATCTTATCTTTCAATTTTCGAAGCCATAAATATTTTGAAAAGATGTTAATCACCTCGAATATAAATTTGCATCCGTCGTTGTATTTAACAAATGTAACCATATCTATGAGATCGACAGACCACTGGTCATCGATACCTGCTACTACGGTATGTATTCTATTATACGGAAGTTTAATTAGTAGTTGTATCACTATGCTGTAAGAATCTTGTCATTAACTACGGTATGTATTCTATTATACGGACGTTTAATTAGTAGTTATATCACTATGTTGTAAGACTCTTGCCATTAACTACGGTATGTATTATATTATACGGACGTCTAATTAGTAGTTGTATCACTATGTTGTAAGACTCTTGCCATTAACTACGGTATGTATTCTATTATACGGACGTCTAATTAGTAGTTGTATCACTATGTTGTAAGACTCTTGCCATTAACTACGGTATGTATTATATTATACGGACGTCTAATTAGTAGTTGTATCACTATGCTGTAAGAATCTTGTCATTAACTACGGTATGTATTCTATTATGCGGACGTCTAATTAGTAGTTGTATCACTATGCTGTAAGACTCTTGCCATTAACTACGGTATGTATTATATTATACGGACGTCTAATTAGTAGTTGTATCACTATGTTGTAAGACTCTTGCCATTAACTACGGTATGTATTCTATTATACGGACGTCTAATTAGTAGTTGTATCACTATGTTGTAAGACTCTTGCCATTAACTACGGTATGTATTATATTATACGGACGTCTAATTAGTAGTTGTATCACTATGCTGTAAGAATCTTGTCATTAACTACGGTATGTATTCTATTATGCGGACGTCTAATTAGTAGTTGTATCACTATGCTGTAAGACTCTTGCCATTAACTACGGTATGTATTATATTATACGGACGTCTAATTAGTAGTTGTATCACTATGCTGTAAGACTTTTGCCATTAACTACGGTATGTATTATATTATACGGACGTCTAATTAGTAGTTGTATCACTATGTTGTAAGACTCTTGCCATTAACTACGGTATGTATTATAGTATACGGACGTCTAATTAGTAGTTGTATCACTATGCTGTAAGACTCTTGTCATTAACTACGGTATGTATTATATTATACGGACGTCTAATTAGTAGTTGTATCACTATGCTGTAAGACTCTTGTCATTAACTACGGTATGTATTCTATTATACGGACGTCTAATTAGTAGTTGTATCACTATGCTGTAAGAATCTTGTCATTAACTACGGTATGTATTCTATTATACGGACGTTTAATTAGTAGTTGTATGCTGCAAGACTCTTGCCATTAGTTTGTTATTTTGCTAATGTTAAATGGTTGTTAAAATGTTTGCCTTCATTGCGAGATGGAACGTCTACCGGGGAAGATGTTTCAAAACAATGTTTGTCAACAAAGTGGAACGTCCTACAAAATAGCCTACTTGAAGCGACTGCTTGGTGATCGAGACATAGTTTTATGCCATATTCGCCCTAAAGCTTTCTTCATAGAAGATAATCTCTAGACATATAGGAGAAAACATCATAGGAAAGGTTTCCATCAATGTGATTTATTCAATCAGGTTTTAAGAGAAAACAACGATCCACCATTTAAGCGACGGATTACTAACTACGACGACCGTGAACATTCTTTTATTATTGTTTTAATAGGAAAACAGGTAATATCAACTTTTATTGTGCTATCCACCAGGAATAGAATTACCTTTCATGATCTTGATAATAGATGGAGACCAAACATCTTAAAGAGTTTAAGATTACTGTTCCAGTCCGTCATCAAAAACATTACAGAGTTCATGGAACCTTCAGATCTCGTATGCATGCTAGTACAATGTCCAGAATTCGACTTCCCTTTATCTCTTCCATTCATGACACTATCCCAATTAAGTGCCGAACGTTTTCTTATCTGAAATAGAAAAAGTTCTCTAGTCGTACACACAATTTGTTCTGGACGAAACATTAGAAATTGAGTCTTCCATCTGGTGGGATTGGACAACGATGCAAATACGCAGACACAGAGAAAGCGTTACATGAAAAGAGATGTGTTATCCAATTTTGAAATAAGGACAGCTTATTCTGTGCCAGAGCCATAGTTACAACCAAAGCTCGATTAGATGGACAGCTCAAGTGGAATTCAATTCGAGTAGGTAGATTAGAGCAAGAGATGACAACCACATAATTGTGCAATAATGCAGGGATTCCTCTACAGATTGTGCAATAACACAGGGAATCCTCTACAGATTGTGCAATAACACAGGAATTCCTCTACAGATTGTGCAATAACACAGAGATTCCTCTACAGATTGTGTAATAACACAGGGATTCCTCTACATATTGTGCAATAACACAGGGAATCCTCTACAGATTGTGCAATAACACAGGGATTCCTCTACAGTGTTGTGGGATAGAAGAAATAAAACTTTACAAACAGTTCTGAAATAATACCAGAAACAGGTTTTATCAAAACAAAACTTTAACGCCATTATATACAAATGTCTTAAGGCAGAAAAGAAGATAACAATGATTATTTCGATATTATTACAAAAATGACTGATTCCTTGGTCGTAACTATCATTGCACAGAATGTAGCAAAGGATACGATCATAAATAGAAACACTATTGTTACAATTTGTGTCATTATTGCTATAAAATTCACGACTTTCAAAGGAAACAATGGCAATATTGTTACAACTGTAATAGACAGTTTACATATGGAAATTGTTTTGCCACGCATGAGCAGAGTAGTTCGACTGATCAATCTTTAGGGGTATTTGTGATCGTATTGTAGTAGGATTTTCAACTGCCTAATGCAATCAGTGCCTATCGCCACGAATGTTGCTAGTTCCAATCCAGCTTATGCCTAGGCATACTCGATACAGCATTATGTGATAAAGTTTGTCATGCCTTGTGGCAGGTCGGTGGGTTTCTCCGAGTACTCCGGTTTTCTCCAACAATAAAACTGACCGCCACGATATAACTGAAGAAAGTGGCGTTAAACACCATAACCATATTCATGCGAACTGCAGTTCAGCACATGCAATTTTACGTACATGTTGCAAGCATGTACATCAGTAAATAAACTCCCCGATTACTTAAGCATATTTTACTGAACATACCTATGGGTGAAAATGATGCACTACACATAGACAACTACATCGTCCGGGATAGGCTTGTATGCAATATACATGTACATGCATGATTTCATAACCGAGGGGTTGATCAAAGTGCAATATGTATGCAAGGCAGGATTGACGTAGGATTGATCTCCTACCAAAACACACGAGAAACGGAATCAGTGCTCATAACCTAGACTACTGCTTGTAACGACGCATTTCGCCCTTTTTATTAATACATCACAAATTTAAAGCTCTCTGATTGGTTGTTTATAAAAACAAATATTCATATACGAAAGTTCATTTGAATATGACCTCCAATCGGGTTCAGTCAGATGTAAAGAAGCACAGCGTATTACATAACAACTGATTTCAATTAGACTGAGATAGTTTTGTCAGCTTTTTAGTTTGTTTGGTTAGAGTTTTAGATTTTTTAGTATTGTTATACAAATAGTGCACCTAATTCGTTTATTTTTACCTGTAAGCCTATATTATGATTATAATTTCCCTAAATTATCAAAATGCCAAAAACAAAAAGTAAACAAACTTGAATAATAAAACTGAATTCGAAAATGTAGATTTCGGTTTAACACAATTTCTTCCCTGATTATTTGTGTTTGTTTTGTATGATTATTATATCAATTAATAATTAGTTGTAATTCTACTAACTACTATGAATTATAATATGTTTATTGAAAGGCCTCTCTCAGTCTTTCATTAGAAACAGTGCAATAATATCGTCTTTAAATTGTAAAAAAAAAAACGTTTTGTATTTGTGCTTATCTTGCCAATGTTGATGATGTTTCCACTTTTATCCTTAACTTATAGTAATCTACATATTTGTAATGCATAAAATGATATCACACAGATAATTTAAGTCAAAATGACCTTAACCCATATACATGTTTAAGATAATAACGCATTACTTACGAAGAAAAGGTGAGTTGTATAATGTTGAGAGGCTATTTATTTGTTTTTATTTTGTATCAGAGTTTCGATCAACTATTGTCATGTGACATCAATGGCTTGTTTTAATTAGTTGGGTTTAAGGAGTTTCTCTAAGTCATGTCATTATAGCCTTATAACCTACTGTGTTTGACCTCAAAAGGTCGTCGTGGATGTGATCGTATGGTAGTTGGATTTACAACTATATGTGCAATCAGTGCCTATCACCACTAAAGTTGTGAGTTCGTACCCCGTTCATTGCGAGGTGTACTAGGTACAACATTATGTGATAGTTTGTCAGTGACTTGCAACAGGTCAGTGGTTTTCTCCGGGTACTCCGGTTTTCTCCACCAATAAAACTGACCGCCACGATATAAATGAAGCATTGTTGAAAGTGGCGTTCAACACCATAAATCAATAGATCAAATAAATAGCGATTTGGACCTGACGATAACGTGTGATTGACATAAATTGTACTATGGTTGTGATAGAAGGTTATTGAATTTTTCATTGTCTGCTAGTTACAAACTTATAACTCGCTAAGGTTTGCATAAGACATGTTTGAAGATTCCAAAGGGGTAATCGGAAGCCGTAATTCGAAGACGGACAGACAATACGATGGCCAACATACTACACAGATAAGCAATGATTAAGCAACACGAACCCCACTAAAACTGGGATAGACATATGTACAGTATAACGATATAGACTAGAATATAATGTGTGCCTGACTAAGAAAAGATTGCTATACTTGATTGGTGTTTATTGACTAGAATATAATGTGTGCCTGACTAGGTAAGATTGCTATACTTGATTGGTGTTTATTGACTAGAATATAATGTGTGTCTGACTAAGAAAAGATTGCTATACTTGATTGGTGTTTATTGACTAGAATATAATGTGTGTCTGACTAAGAAAAGATTGCTATACTTGATTGGTGTTTATTGACTAGGATATAATGTGTGTCTGACTAGGTAACGATTGATATACTTGATTGGTGTTTATTGAAATTATGTATGTTAGCTTAGCTAGTTACAGACCTATTACTCACTTTGATTGACGTCAAATATTTATCGATTTGGACTAGACGATGATGTATGACTGACAAAAAATGATATTTTGGGCTGCCATAATAGGCTGGATTTTATGTATAATCTATATTAGCTCGGTACAGTTACTGACCTATAACTAAATGAAGTTGGCCTCAAATATGTAACGATTTGAAATAGACGATAATGTATGACTGATAAAAAATGATATTTTGGGCTGCCATAATAGGCTGGATTTTATGTATAATCTATATTAGCTCGGTACAGTTACTGACCTATAACTAAATGAAGTTGGCCTCAAATATGTAACGATATGAAATAGACGATAATGTATGACTGACAAAAATGATATTTTGGGCTGTCATATAAACAGATTGTACTTTATGTATAATGTATGCTAGCTCGGTACAGCTACAGACCTATAATGGAGCAGGAACGGCCTACCCTTCCGGAGCACATGAGTTTACCCCAGTTTTTTTGTGGGGTTAGTGTTACTCGATCTTTAGTTTTATGTGTATGTTTTGTAGATCGTTGTTTGTCCTTTTGACATTTTTTCTTTTGGCCATTGTGCTGTCTGTTCTTCTTAGATTTACAGATTCTGATTACCCCTATAGTATCTTCAAACTCTTCGACTAGACAATAATGTATGATTATGAAGAATGATATTTTGGGCTGTCATTATTGGTTGAATGTTATGTATAATGTATGTAAGCTCAGTACAGTTACAGACATATAGCTCAATAAGCTTAGCCTAAAACATGTAACGATTTGGACTAAATGATAATGTTAGCCTGATAAAAATGAAACATAGGACTGTTAAAATGGTTTGTATTTTATTAAATTTCTTTGGCTGTAAGGATCTGAGTCTGTATTGGTTGTAAGGATCAGAGTCTGTATTGGCTGTAAGGATCTGAGTCTATTGGCTGTAAGGATCTGAGTCTGTATTGGCTGTAAGGATCTGATTCTGTATTGGCTGTAAGGATCCGAGTCTGTATTGGCTGTAAGGATCTGAGTCTGTATTGGCTGTAATGATCTGAGTCTGTATTGGCTGTAAGGATCTGAGTCTGTATTGGCTGTAAGGATCTGACTCTGTATTCGGTGTAAGGATCTGAGTCTGTATTGGCTGTAAGGATCTGAGTCTGTATTGGCTGTAAGGATCTGAGTCTGTATTGGCTGTAAGGATCTGAGTCTGTATTGGCTGTAAGGATCTGAGTCTGTATTGGCTGTATGGATCTGAGTCTGTATTGGCTGTAAGGATCTGAGTCTGTATTGGCTGTAAGGATCTGATTCTGTATTGGCTGTAAGGATCTGAGTCTGTATTGGCTGAAAGGATCTGAGTCTGTATTGGCTGTAAGGATCTGAGTCTGTATTGGCTGTAATGTTCTGAGTCTGTATTGGCTGTAAGGATCTGAGTCTGTATTGGCTGTAAGGATCTGACTCTGTAGTGGCTGTAAGGATCTGATTCTGTATTGGCTGTAAGGATCTGAGTCTGTATTGGCTGTAAGGATCTGAGTCTGTATTGGCTGAAAGGATCTGATTCTGTATTGGCTGTGAGGATCTGAGTCTGTATTGGCTGTAAGGATCTGATTCTGTATTGGCTGTAAGGATCTGAGTCTGTATTGGCCGTAAGGATCTGAGTCTGTATTGGCTGTAAGGATCTGAGTCTGTATTGGCTGTAAGGATCTGAGTCTGTATTGGCTGTAAGGATCTGATTCTGTATTGGCTATAATGATCTGAGTCTGTATTGGCTGTAAGGATCTGACTCTGTATTCGGTGTAAGGATCTGAGTCTGTATTGGCTGTAAGGATCTGAGTCTGTATTGGCTGTAAGGATCTGAGTCTGTATTGGCTGTAAGGATCTGATTCTGTATTGGCTGTGAGGATCTGACTCTGTAGTGGCTGTAAGGATCTGAGTCTGTATTGGCTGTAAGGATCTGAGTCTGTATTGGCTGTAAGGATCTGATTCTGTATTGGCTGTAAGGATCTGACTCTGTAGTGGCTGTAAGGATCTGACTCTGTAGTGGCTGTAAGGATCTGAGTCTGTATTGGCTGTAAGGATCTGAGTCTGTATTGGCTGTAATGATCTGAGTCTGTATTGGCTGTAAGGATCTGAGTCTGTATTGGCTGTAAGGATCTGAGTCTGTTTTGGCTGTAAGGATCTGAGTCTGTATTGGCTGTAAGGATCTGAGTCTGTTTTAGCTGTAAGGATCTGAGTCTGTATTGGCTGTAAGGATCTGATTCTGTATTGGCTGTAAGGATCTGAGTCTGTATTGGCTGTAAGGATCTGACTCTGTATTCGGTGTAAGGATCTGAGTCTGTATTGGCTGTAATGATCTGAGTTTGTATTGGCTGTAAGGATCTGAGTCTGTATTGGCTGTAAGGATCTGAGTCTGTATTGGCTGTAAGGATCTGATTCTGTATTGGCTGTAAGGATCTGATTCTGTATTGGCTGTAAGGATCTGAGTCTGTATTGGCTGTAAGGATCTGAGTCTGTATTGGCTGTAATGATCTGAGTCTGTATTGGCTGTAATGATCTGAGTCTGTATTGGCTGTAAGGATCTGACTCTGTATTCGGTGTAAGGATCTGAGTCTGTATTGGCTGTAATGATCTGAGTTTGTATTGGCTGTAAGGATCTGAGTCTGTATTGGCTGTAAGGATCTGAGTCTGTATTGGCTGTAAGGATCTGACTCTGTATTGGCTGTAATGATCTGAGTCTGTATTGGCTGTAAGGATCTGAGTCTGTATTGGCTGTAATGATCTGAGTCTGTATTGGCTGTAAGGATCTGAGTCTGTATTGGCTGTAAGGATCTGATTCTGTATTGGCTGTAAGAATCTGATTCTGTATTGGCCGTAAGGATCTGAGTCTGTATTAGCTGTAAGGATCTGAGTCTGTATTGGCTGTAATGATCTGAGTCTGTATTGGCTGTAAGGATCTGAGTCTGTATTGGCTGTAAGGATCTGACTCTGTATTGGCTGTAAGGATCTGAGTTTGTATTGGCTGTAATGATCTGAGTCTGTATTGGCTGTAAGGATCTGAGTCTGTATTGGCTGTAAGGATCTGAGTCTGTATTGGCTGTAAGGATCTGAGTCTGTATTGGCTGTAAGGATCTGAGTCTGTATTGGCTGTAAGGATCTGAGTCTGTATTGGCTGTAAGGATCTGATTCTGTATTGGCTGTAATGATCTGAGTCTGTATTGGCTGTAAGGATCTGACTCTGTAGTGGCTGTAAGGATCTGAGTCTGTATTGGCTGTAAGGATCTGAGTCTGTATTGGCTGTAATGATCTGAGTCTGTATTGGCTGTAAGGATCTGAGTCTGTATTAGCTGTAAGGATCTGAGTCTGTATTGGCTGTAAGGATCTGAGTCTGTATTGGCTGTAAGGATCTGAGTCTGTATTGGCTGTAATGATCTGAGTCTGTATTGGCTGTAAGGATCTGAGTCTGTATTGGCTGTAATGATCTGAGTCTGTATTGGCTGTAAGGATCTGAGTCTGTATTGGCTGTAAGGATCTGAGTCTGTATTGGCTGTAAGGATCTGAGTCTGTATTAGCTGTAATGATCTGATTCTGTATTGGCTGTAAGGATCTGAGTCTGTATTGGCTGTAATGATCTGAGTCTGTATTGGCTGTAAGGATCTGAGTCTGTATTGGCTGTAAGGATCTGAGTCTGTATTGGCTGTAAGGATCTGAGTCTGTATTGGCTGTAATGATCTGAGTCTGTATTGGCTGTAAGGATCTGAGTCTGTATTGGCTGTAAGGATCTGAGTCTGTATTGGCTGTAATGATCTGAGTCTGTATTGGCTGTAAGGATCTGAGTCTGTATTGGCTGTAAGGATCTGAGTCTGTATTGGCTGTAAGGATCTGAGTCTGTATTGGCTGTAAGGATCTGAGTCTGTATTGGCTGTAAGGATCTGATTCTTTAGTGGCTGTAAGGATCTGAGTATGTATTGGCTGTAAGGATCTGAGTCTGTATTGGCTGTAAGGATCTGACTCTGTATTGGCTGTAAGGATCTGAGTCTGTATTGGCTGTAAGGATCTGAGTCTGTATTGGCTGTAAGGATCTGAGTCTGTATTGGCTGTAAGGATCTGAGTCTGTATTGGCTGTAAGGATCTGACTCTGTAGTGGCTGTAAGGATCTGAGTCTGTATTGGCTGTAAGGATCTGAGTCTGTATTGGCTGTAAGGATCTGACTCTGTATTGGCTGTAAGGATCTGAGTCTGTATTGGCTGTAATGATCTGAGTCTGTATTGGCTGTAAGGATCTGAGTCTGTATTGGCTGTAAGGATCTGACTCTGTATTGGCTGTAAGGATCTGAGTCTGTATTGGCTGTAAGGATCTGAGTCTGTATTGGCTGTAATGATCTGAGTCTGTATTGGCTGTAAGGATCTGAGTCTGTATTGGCTGTAATGATCTGAGTCTGTATTGGCTGTTAGGATCTGAGTTTGTATTGGCTGTAAGGATCTGAGTCTGTATTGGCTGTAAGGATCTGAGTCTGTATTGGCTGTTAGGATCTGAGTCTGTATTGGCTGTAAGGATCTGAGTCTGTATTGGCTGTAATGATCTGAGTCTGTTTTGGCTGTAAGGATCTGAGTCTGTATTGGCTGTAAGGATCTGAGTCTGTATTGGCTGTAATGATCTGAGTCTGTATTGGCTGTAAGGTTCTGAGTCTGTATTGGCTGTAAGGATCTGAGTCTGTTTTGGCTGTAAGGATCTGAGTCTGTATTGGCTGTAAGGATCTGAGTCTGTATTGGCTGTAAGGATCTGACTCTGTAGTGGCTGTAAGGATCTGAGTCTGTATTGGCTGTAAGGATCTGAGTCTGTTTTGGCTGTAAGGATCTGAGTCTGTATTGGCTGTAAGGATCTGAGTCTGTATTGGCTGTAAGGATCTGACTCTGTATTCGGTGTAAGGATCTGAGTCTGTATTGGCTGTAATGATCTGAGTTTGTATTGGCTGTAAGGATCTGAGTCTGTATTGGCTGTAATGATCTGAGTTTGTATTGGCTGTAAGGATCTGAGTCTGTATTGGCTGTAAGGATCTGAGTCTGTATTGGCTGTAATGATCTGAGTCTGTATTGGCTGTAAGGATCTGAGTCTGTATTGGCTGTAAGGATCTGACTCTGTATTGGCTGTAATGATCTGAGTCTGTATTGGCTGTAAGGATCTGAGTCTGTATTGGCTGTAATGATCTGAGTCTGTATTGGCTGTAAGGATCTGAGTCTGTATTGGCTGTAATGATCTGAGTCTGTATTGGCTGTAAGGATCTGAGTCTGTATTGGCTGTAAGGATCTGATTCTGTATTGGCTGTAAGAATCTGATTCTGTATTGGCCGTAAGGATCTGACTCTGTATTGGCTGTAAGGATCTGAGTCTGTATTGGCTGTAATGATCTGAGTCTGTATTGGCTGTAAGGATCTGAGTCTGTATTGGCTGTAAGGATCTGACTCTGTATTGGCTGTAATGATCTGAGTCTGTATTGGCTGTAAGGATCTGAGTCTGTATTGGCTGTAATGATCTGAGTCTGTATTGGCCGTAAGGATCTGAGTCTGTATTGGCTGTAAGGATCTGACTCTGTATTGGCTGTAATGATCTGAGTCTGTATTGGCTGTAAGGATCTGAGTCTGTATTGGCTGTAATGATCTGAGTCTGTATTGGCTGTAAGGATCTGAGTCTGTATTCGGTGTAAGGATCTGAATCTGTATTGGCTGTAATGATCTGAGTTTGTATTGGCTGTAAGGATCTGAGTCTGTATTGGCTGTAAGGATCTGACTCTGTAGTGGCTGTAAGGATCTGAGTCTGTATTGGCTGTAAGGATCTGACTCTGTAATGGCTGTAATGATCTGATTCTGCATTGACCGTAAGGATCTGATTCTGTATTGGCTGTAATGATCTGAGTCTGTATTGGCTGTAATGATCTGATTCTGTATTGGCTGTAAGGATCTGAGTCTGTATTGGCTGTAAGGATCTGAGTCTGTATTGGCCGTAAGGATCTGAGTCTGTATTGGCTGTAAGGATCTGAGTCTGTATTGGCTGTAATGATCTGATTCTGTATTGGCTGTAAGGATCTGACTCTGTAGTGGCTGTAATGATCTGATTCTGTATTGGCTGTAAGGATCTGAGTCTGTATTGGCTGTAAGGATCTGAGTCTGTATTGGCTGTAATGATCTGATTCTGTATTGGCTGTAAGGATCTGAGTCTGTATTGGCTGTAAGGATCTGAGTCTGTATTGGCTGTAAGGATCTGAGTCTGTATTGGCTGTAATGATCTGATTCTGTATTGGCTGTAAGGATCTGACTCTGTAGTGGCTGTAATGATCTGAGTCTGTATTGGCTGTAAGGATCTGACTCTGTAGTGGCTGTAATGATCTGATTCTGTATTGGCTGTAAGGATCTGACTCTGTAGTGGCTGTAATGATCTGAGTCTGTATTGGCTGTAAGGATCTGACTCTGTATTGGCTGTAAGGATCTGAGTCTGTATTGGCTGTAATGATCTGAGTCTGTATTGGCTGTAAGGATCTGAGTCTGTATTGGCTGTAAGGATCTGAGTCTGTATTGGCTGTAAGGATCTGAGTCTGTATTGGCTGTAAGGATCTGAGTCTGTATTGGCTGTAATGATCTGAGTCTGTATTGGCTGTAAGGATCTGAGTCTGTATTGGCTGTAAGGATCTGAGTCTGTATTGGCTGTAAGGATCTGAGTCTGTATTGGCTGTAAGGATCTGAGTCTGTATTGGCTGTAAGAATCTGACTCTGTATTGGCTGTAATGATCTGAGTCTGTATTGGCTGTAAGGATCTGAGTCTGTATTGGCTGTTAGGATCTGAGTCTGTATTGGCTGTAAGGATCTGAGTCTGTATTGGCTGTAAGGATCTGAGTCTGTATTGGCTGTTAGGATCTGAGTCTGTATTGGCTGTAAGGATCTGACTCTGTATTGGCTGTAAGGATCTGAGTCTGTATTGGCTGTAATGATCTGACTCTGTATTGGCTGTAAGGATCTGAGTCTGTATTGGCTGTAATGATCTGAGTCTGTATTGGCTGTAAGGATCTGAGTCTGTATTGGCTGTAAGGATCTGAGTCTGTATTGGCTGTAATGATCTGACTCTGTATTGGCTGTAAGGATCTGAGTCTGTATTGGCTGTTAGGATCTGAGTCTGTATTGGCTGTAATGATCTGAGTCTGTATTGGCTGTAAGGATCTGAGTCTGTATTGGCTGTAAGGATCTGATTCTGTATTGGCTGTAAGAATCTGATTCTGTATTGGCCGTAAGGATCTGACTCTGTATTGGCTGTAAGGATCTGAGTCTGTATTGGCTGTAATGATCTGAGTCTGTATTGGCTGTAAGGATCTGAGTCTGTATTGGCTGTAAGGATCTGACTCTGTATTGGCTGTAATGATCTGAGTCTGTATTGGCTGTAAGGATCTGAGTCTGTATTGGCTGTAATGATCTGAGTCTGTATTGGCCGTAAGGATCTGAGTCTGTATTGGCTGTAAGGATCTGACTCTGTATTGGCTGTAATGATCTGAGTCTGTATTGGCTGTAAGGATCTGAGTCTGTATTGGCTGTAATGATCTGAGTCTGTATTGGCTGTAAGGATCTGAGTCTGTATTCGGTGTAAGGATCTGAATCTGTATTGGCTGTAATGATCTGAGTTTGTATTGGCTGTAAGGATCTGAGTCTGTATTGGCTGTAAGGATCTGACTCTGTAGTGGCTGTAAGGATCTGAGTCTGTATTGGCTGTAAGGATCTGACTCTGTAATGGCTGTAATGATCTGATTCTGCATTGGCCGTAAGGATCTGATTCTGTATTGGCTGTAATGATCTGAGTCTGTATTGGCTGTAATGATCTGATTCTGTATTGGCTGTAAGGATCTGAGTCTGTATTGGCTGTAAGGATCTGAGTCTGTATTGGCCGTAAGGATCTGAGTCTGTATTGGCTGTAAGGATCTGAGTCTGTATTGGCTGTAATGATCTGATTCTGTATTGGCTGTAAGGATCTGACTCTGTAGTGGCTGTAATGATCTGATTCTGTATTGGCTGTAAGGATCTGAGTCTGTATTGGCTGTAAGGATCTGAGTCTGTATTGGCTGTAATGATCTGATTCTGTATTGGCTGTAAGGATCTGAGTCTGTATTGGCTGTAAGGATCTGAGTCTGTATTGGCTGTAAGGATCTGAGTCTGTATTGGCTGTAATGATCTGATTCTGTATTGGCTGTAAGGATCTGACTCTGTAGTGGCTGTAATGATCTGAGTCTGTATTGGCTGTAAGGATCTGACTCTGTAGTGGCTGTAATGATCTGATTCTGTATTGGCTGTAAGGATCTGACTCTGTAGTGGCTGTAATGATCTGAGTCTGTATTGGCTGTAAGGATCTGACTCTGTATTGGCTGTAAGGATCTGAGTCTGTATTGGCTGTAATGATCTGAGTCTGTATTGGCTGTAAGGATCTGAGTCTGTATTGGCTGTAAGGATCTGAGTCTGTATTGGCTGTAAGGATCTGAGTCTGTATTGGCTGTAAGGATCTGAGTCTGTATTGGCTGTAATGATCTGAGTCTGTATTGGCTGTAAGGATCTGAGTCTGTATTGGCTGTAAGGATCTGAGTCTGTATTGGCTGTAAGGATCTGAGTCTGTATTGGCTGTAAGGATCTGAGTCTGTATTGGCTGTAAGAATCTGACTCTGTATTGGCTGTAATGATCTGAGTCTGTATTGGCTGTAAGGATCTGAGTCTGTATTGGCTGTTAGGATCTGAGTCTGTATTGGCTGTAAGGATCTGAGTCTGTATTGGCTGTAAGGATCTGAGTCTGTATTGGCTGTTAGGATCTGAGTCTGTATTGGCTGTAAGGATCTGAGTCTGTATTGGCTGTAAGGATCTGAGTCTGTATTGGCTGTAATGATCTGACTCTGTATTGGCTGTAAGGATCTGAGTCTGTATTGGCTGTAATGATCTGAGTCTGTATTGGCTGTAAGGATCTGAGTCTGTATTGGCTGTAAGGATCTGAGTCTGTATTGGCTGTAAGGATCTGAGTCTGTATTGGCTGTAAGGATCTGAGTCTGTATTGGCTGTAAGAATCTGACTCTGTATTGGCTGTAATGATCTGAGTCTGTATTGGCTGTAAGGATCTGAGTCTGTATTGGTTGTTAGGATCTGAGTCTGTATTGGCTGTAAGGATCTGAGTCTGTATTGGCTGTAAGGATCTGAGTCTGTATTGGCTGTTAGGATCTGAGTCTGTATTGGCTGTAAGGATCTGAGTCTGTATTGGCTGTAAGGATCTGAGTCTGTATTGGCTGTAAGGATCTGAGTCTGTATTGGCTGTTAGGATCTGAGTCTGTATTGGCTGTAAGGATCTGAGTCTGTATTGGCTGTAAGGATCTGAGTCTGTATTGGCTGTAAGGATCTGAGTCTGTATTGGCTGTAAGGATCTGAGTCTGTATTGGCTGTAAGGATCTGACTCTGTATTGGCTGTAAGGATCTGAGTCTGTATTGGCTGTAAGGATCTGAGTCTGTATTGGCTGTAAGGATCTGAGTCTGTATTGGCTGTAAGGATCTGAGTCTGTATTGGCTGTAAGGATCTGAGTCTGTATTGGCTGTAAGGATCTGAGTCTGTATTGGCTGTAAGGATCTGAGTCTGTATTGGCTGTAAGAATCTGAGTCTGTATTGGCTGTAAGGATCTGAGTCTGTATTGGCTGTAATGATCTGAGTCTGTATTGGCTGTAAGGATCTGACTCTGTATTGGCTGTAAGGATCTGAGTTTGTATTGGCTGTAATGATCTGAGTCTGTATTGGCTGTAAGGATCTGAGTCTGTATTGGCTGTAAGGATCTGAGTCTGTATTGGCTGTAATGATCTGAGTCTGTATTGGCTGTAATGATCTGAGTCTGTATTGGCTGTAAGGATCTGAGTCTGTATTGGCTGTAAGGATCTGAGTCTGTATTGGCTGTAAGGATCTGACTCTGTATTGGCTGTAAGGATCTGAGTCTGTATTGGCTGTAAGGATCTGAGTCTGTATTGGCTGTAAGGATCTGAGTCTGTATTGGCTGTAAGGATCTGAGTCTGTATTGGCTGTAAGGATCTGAGTCTGTATTGGCTGTAAGGATCTGAGTCTGTATTGGCTGTAAGGATCTGAGTCTGTATTGGCTGTAAGAATCTGAGTCTGTATTGGCTGTAAGGATCTGAGTCTGTATTGGCTGTAATGATCTGAGTCTGTATTGGCTGTAAGGATCTGACTCTGTATTGGCTGTAAGGATCTGAGTTTGTATTGGCTGTAATGATCTGAGTCTGTATTGGCTGTAAGGATCTGAGTCTGTATTGGCTGTAAGGATCTGAGTCTGTATTGGCTGTAAGGATCTGAGTCTGTATTGGCTGTAAGGATCTGAGTCTGTATTGGCTGTAATGATCTGAGTCTGTATTGGCTGTAATGATCTGAGTCTGTATTGGCTGTAAGGATCTGAGTCTGTATTGGCTGTAAGGATCTGAGTCTGTATTGGCTGTAAGGATCTGAGTCTGTATTGGCTGTAATGATCTGATTCTGTATTGGCTGTAATGATCTGAATCTGTATTGGCTGTAATGATCTGAGTCTGTATTGGCTGTTAGGATCTGACTCTGTATTGGCTGTAATGATCTGAGTCTGTATTGGCTGTAAGGATCTGAGTCTGTATTGGCTGTAATGATCTGAGTCTGTATTGGCTGTTAGGATCTGACTCTGTATTGGCTGTAATGATCTGAGTCTGTATTGGCTGTAAGGATCTTAGTCTGTATTGGCTGTAAGGATCTGACTCTGTATTGGCTGTAATGATCTGAGTCTGTATTGGCTGTAATGATCTGAGTCTGTATTGGCTGTAAGGATCTGACTCTGTATTGGCTGTAAGGATCTGAGTCTGTATTGGCTGTAAGGATCTGAGTCTGTATTGGCTGTAATGATCTGAGTCTGTATTGGCTGTAATGATCTGATTCTGTATTGGCTGTAAGGATCTGAGTCTGTATTGGCTGTAAGGATCTGACTCTGTATTGGCTGTAAGGATCTGAGTCTGTATTGGCTGTAATGATCTGAGTCTGTATTGGCTGTAAGGATCTGAGTCTGTATTGGCTGTAAGGATCTGAGTCTGTATTGGCTGTAAGGATCTGAGTCTGTATTGGCTGTAAGGATCTGAGTCTGTATTGGCTGTAAGGATCTGAGTCTGTATTGGCTGTAAGGATCTGAATCTGTATTGGCTGTAATGATCTGAGTCTGTATTGGCTGTAAGGATCTGAGTCTGTATTGGCTGTAAGGATCTGAGTCTGTATTGGCTGTAAGGATCTGAGTCTGTATTGGCTGTAATGATCTGAGTCTGTATTGGCTGTAAGGATCTGAGTCTGTATTGGCTGTAAGGATCTGAGTCTGTATTGGCTGTAAGGATCTGAGTCTGTATTGGCTGTAAGGATCTGAGTCTGTATTGGCTGTAAGAATCTGACTCTGTATTGGCTGTAATGATCTGAGTCTGTATTGGCTGTAAGGATCTGAGTCTGTATTGGCTGTTAGGATCTGAGTCTGTATTGGCTGTAAGGATCTGAGTCTGTATTGGCTGTAAGGATCTGAGTCTGTATTGGCTGTTAGGATCTGAGTCTGTATTGGCTGTAAGGATCTGAGTCTGTATTGGCTGTAAGGATCTGAGTCTGTATTGGCTGTAATGATCTGACTCTGTATTGGCTGTAAGGATCTGAGTCTGTATTGGCTGTAATGATCTGAGTCTGTATTGGCTGTAAGGATCTGAGTCTGTATTGGCTGTAAGGATCTGAGTCTGTATTGGCTGTAATGATCTGACTCTGTATTGGCTGTAAGGATCTGAGTCTGTATTGGCTGTAAGGATCTGAGTCTGTATTGGCTGTAAGGATCTGAGTCTGTATTGGCTGTAAGGATCTGAGTCTGTATTGGCTGTAAGAATCTGACTCTGTATTGGCTGTAATGATCTGAGTCTGTATTGGCTGTAAGGATCTGAGTCTGTATTGGTTGTTAGGATCTGAGTCTGTATTGGCTGTAAGGATCTGAGTCTGTATTGGCTGTAAGGATCTGAGTCTGTATTGGCGGTTAGGATCTGAGTCTGTATTGGCTGTAAGGATCTGAGTCTGTATTGGCTGTAAGGATCTGAGTCTGTATTGGCTGTAAGGATCTGACTCTGTAGTGGCTGTAAGGATCTGAGTCTGTATTGGCTGTAAGGATCTGACTCTGTAATGGCTGTAATGATCTGATTCTGCATTGGCCGTAAGGATCTGATTCTGTATTGGCTGTAATGATCTGAGTCTGTATTGGCTGTAATGATCTGATTCTGTATTGGCTGTAAGGATCTGAGTCTGTATTGGCTGTAAGGATCTGAGTCTGTATTGGCCGTAAGGATCTGAGTCTGTATTGGCTGTAAGGATCTGAGTCTGTATTGGCTGTAATGATCTGATTCTGTATTGGCTGTAAGGATCTGACTCTGTAGTGGCTGTAATGATCTGATTCTGTATTGGCTGTAAGGATCTGAGTCTGTATTGGCTGTAAGGATCTGAGTCTGTATTGGCTGTAATGATCTGATTCTGTATTGGCTGTAAGGATCTGAGTCTGTATTGGCTGTAAGGATCTGAGTCTGTATTGGCTGTAAGGATCTGAGTCTGTATTGGCTGTAATGATCTGATTCTGTATTGGCTGTAAGGATCTGACTCTGTAGTGGCTGTAATGATCTGAGTCTGTATTGGCTGTAAGGATCTGACTCTGTAGTGGCTGTAATGATCTGATTCTGTATTGGCTGTAAGGATCTGACTCTGTAGTGGCTGTAATGATCTGAGTCTGTATTGGCTGTAAGGATCTGACTCTGTATTGGCTGTAAGGATCTGAGTCTGTATTGGCTGTAATGATCTGAGTCTGTATTGGCTGTAAGAATCTGAGTCTGTATTGGCTGTAAGGATCTGAGTCTGTATTGGCTGTAAGGATCTGAGTCTGTATTGGCTGTAAGGATCTGAGTCTGTATTGGCTGTAATGATCTGAGTCTGTATTGGCTGTAAGGATCTGAGTCTGTATTGGCTGTAAGGATCTGAGTCTGTATTGGCTGTAAGGATCTGAGTCTGTATTGGCTGTAAGGATCTGAGTCTGTATTGGCTGTAAGAATCTGACTCTGTATTGGCTGTAATGATCTGAGTCTGTATTGGCTGTAAGGATCTGAGTCTGTATTGGCTGTTAGGATCTGAGTCTGTATTGGCTGTAAGGATCTGAGTCTGTATTGGCTGTAAGGATCTGAGTCTGTATTGGCTGTAATGATCTGACTCTGTATTGGCTGTAAGGATCTGAATCTGTATTGGCTGTAATGATCTGAGTCTGTATTGGCTGTAAGGATCTGAGTCTGTATTGGCTGTAAGGATCTGAGTCTGTATTGGCTGTAATGATCTGACTCTGTATTGGCTGTAAGGATCTGAGTCTGTATTGGCTGTAAGGATCTGAGTCTGTATTGGCTGTAAGGATCTGAGTCTGTATTGGCTGTAAGGATCTGAGTCTGTATTGGCTGTAAGAATCTGACTCTGTATTGGCTGTAATGATCTGAGTCTGTATTGGCTGTAAGGATCTGAGTCTGTATTGGCTGTTAGGATCTGAGTCTGTATTGGCTGTAAGGATCTGAGTCTGTATTGGCTGTAAGGATCTGAGTCTGTATTGGCTGTTAGGATCTGAGTCTGTATTGGCTGTAAGGATCTGAGTCTGTATTGGCTGTAAGGATCTGAGTCTGTATTGGCTGTAATGATCTGACTCTGTATTGGCTGTAAGGATCTGAGTCTGTATTGGCTGTAATGATCTGAGTCTGTATTGGCTGTAAGGATCTGAGTCTGTATTGGCTGTAAGGATCTGAGTCTGTATTGGCTGTAATGATCTGACTCTGTATTGGCTGTAAGGATCTGAGTCTGTATTGGCTGTAAGGATCTGAGTCTGTATTGGCTGTAAGGATCTGAGTCTGTATTGGCTGTAAGGATCTGAGTCTGTATTGGCTGTAAGAATCTGACTCTGTATTGGCTGTAATGATCTGAGTCTGTATTGGCTGTAAGGATCTGAGTCTGTATTGGTTGTTAGGATCTGAGTCTGTATTGGTTGTAAGGATCTGAGTCTGTATTGGCTGTAAGGATCTGAGTCTGTATTGGCTGTTAGGATCTGAGTCTGTATTGGCTGTAAGGATCTGAGTCTGTATTGGCTGTAAGGATCTGAGTCTGTATTGGCTGTAAGGATCTGAGTCTGTATTGGCTGTTAGGATCTGAGTCTGTATTGGCTGTAAGGATCTGAGTCTGTATTGGCTGTAAGGATCTGAGTCTGTATTGGCTGTAAGGATCTGAGTCTGTATTGGCTGTAAGGATCTGAGTCTGTATTGGCTGTAAGGATCTGACTCTGTATTGGCTGTAAGGATCTGAGTCTGTATTGGCTGTAAGGATCTGAGTCTGTATTGGCTGTAAGGATCTGAGTCTGTATTGGCTGTAAGGATCTGAGTCTGTATTGGCTGTAATGATCTGAGTCTGTATTGGCTGTAAGGATCTGAGTCTGTATTGGCTGTAAGGATCTGACTCTGTATTGGCTGTAAGGATCTGAGTCTGTATTGGCTGTAAGGATCTGAGTCTGTATTGGCTGTAATGATCTGAGTCTGTATTGGCTGTAAGGATCTGAGTCTGTATTGGCTGTAAGGATCTGACTCTGTATTGGCTGTAAGGATCTGAGTCTGTATTGGCTGTAAGGATCTGAGTCTGTATTGGCTGTAAGGATCTGAGTCTGTATTGGCTGTAATGATCTGAGTCTGTATTGGCTGTAATGATCTGAGTCTGTATTGGCTGTAAGGATCTGACTCTGTATTGGCTGTAAGGATCTGAGTCTGTATTGGCTGTAAGGATCTGAGTCTGTATTGGCTGTAAGGATCTGAGTCTGTATTGGCTGTAAGGATCTGAGTCTGTATTGGCTGTAAGAATCTGAGTCTGTATTGGCTGTAAGGATCTGAGTCTGTATTGGCTGTAAGAATCTGAGTCTGTATTGGCTGTAAGGATCTGAGTCTGTATTGGCTGTAATGATCTGAGTCTGTATTGGCTGTAAGGATCTGACTCTGTATTGGCTGTAAGGATCTGAGTTTGTATTGGCTGTAATGATCTGAGTCTGTATTGGCTGTAAGGATCTGAGTCTGTATTGGCTGTAAGGATCTGAGTCTGTATTGGCTGTAAGGATCTGAGTCTGTATTGGCTGTAAGGATCTGAGTCTGTATTGGCTGTAATGATCTGAGTCTGTATTGGCTGTAATGATCTGAGTCTGTATTGGCTGTAAGGATCTGAGTCTGTATTGGCTGTAAGGATCTGAGTCTGTATTGGCTGTAAGGATCTGAGTCTGTATTGGCTGTAATGATCTGATTCTGTATTGGCTGTAATGATCTGAATCTGTATTGGCTGTAATGATCTGAGTCTGTATTGGCTGTTAGGATCTGACTCTGTATTGGCTGTAATGATCTGAGTCTGTATTGGCTGTAAGGATCTGAGTCTGTATTGGCTGTAATGATCTGAGTCTGTATTGGCTGTTAGGATCTGACTCTGTATTGGCTGTAATGATCTGAGTCTGTATTGGCTGTAAGGATCTTAGTCTGTATTGGCTGTAAGGATCTGAGTCTGTATTGGCTGTAAGAATCTGAGTCTGTATTGGCTGTAAGGATCTGAGTCTGTATTGGCTGTAATGATCTGAGTCTGTATTGGCTGTAAGGATCTGACTCTGTATTGGCTGTAAGGATCTGAGTTTGTATTGGCTGTAATGATCTGAGTCTGTATTGGCTGTAAGGATCTGAGTCTGTATTGGCTGTAAGGATCTGACTCTGTATTGGCTGTAAGGATCTGACTCTGTATTGGCTGTAAGGATCTGAGTCTGTATTGGCTGTAAGGATCTGAGTCTGTATTGGCTGTAATGATCTGAGTCTGTATTGGCTGTAATGATCTGAGTCTGTATTGGCTGTAAGGATCTGAGTCTGTATTGGCTGTAAGGATCTGAGTCTGTATTGGCTGTAAGGATCTGAGTCTGTATTGGCTGTAATGATCTGATTCTGTATTGGCTGTAATGATCTGAATCTGTATTGGCTGTAATGATCTGAGTCTGTATTGGCTGTTAGGATCTGACTCTGTATTGGCTGTAATGATCTGAGTCTGTATTGGCTGTAAGGATCTGAGTCTGTATTGGCTGTAATGATCTGAGTCTGTATTGGCTGTTAGGATCTGACTCTGTATTGGCTGTAATGATCTGAGTCTGTATTGGCTGTAAGGATCTTAGTCTGTATTGGCTGTAAGGATCTGACTCTGTATTGGCTGTAATGATCTGAGTCTGTATTGGCTGTAATGATCTGAGTCTGTATTGGCTGTAAGGATCTGACTCTGTATTGGCTGTAAGGATCTGAGTCTGTATTGGCTGTAAGGATCTGAGTCTGTATTGGCTGTAATGATCTGAGTCTGTATTGGCTGTAATGATCTGATTCTGTATTGGCTCTAAGGATCTGAGTCTGTATTGGCTGTAAGGATCTGACTCTGTATTGGCTGTAAGGATCTGAGTCTGTATTGGCTGTAATGATCTGAGTCTGTATTGGCTGTAAGGATCTGAGTCTGTATTGGCTGTAAGGATCTGAGTCTGTATTGGCTGTAAGGATCTGAGTCTGTATTGGCTGTAAGGATCTGAGTCTGTATTGGCTGTAAGGATCTGAGTCTGTATTGGCTGTAAGGATCTGAGTCTGTATTGGCTGTAATGATCTGAGTCTGTATTGGCTGTAAGGATCTGAGTCTGTATTGGCTGTAAGGATCTGAGTCTGTATTGGCTGTAAGGATCTGAGTCTGTATTGGCTGTAAGGATCTGAGTCTGTATTGGCTGTAAGGATCTGATTCTGTAGTGGCTGTAAGGATCTGAGTCTGTATTGGCTGTAAGGATCTGAGTCTGTATTGGCTGTAAGGATCTGACTCTGTATTGGCTGTAAGGATCTGAGTCTGTATTGGCTGTAATGATCTGAGTCTGTATTGGCTGTAAGGATCTGAGTCTGTATTGGCTGTAAGGATCTGAGTCTGTATTGGCTGTAAGGATCTGACTCTGTAGTGGCTGTAAGGATCTGAGTCTGTATTGGCTGTAAGGATCTGAGTCTGTATTGGCTGTTAGGATCTGAGTCTGTATTGGCTGTAAGGATCTGAGTCTGTATTGGCTGTAATGATCTGAGTCTGTTTTGGCTGTAAGGATCTGAGTCTGTATTGGCTGTAAGGATCTGAGTCTGTATTGCAAAGTCGAGATAAATGTGCATTCATTTAACGAATAAAGGTAGATCTTTTCATTGAACCAAGCAAAACATCCACCTCACTCCAGTAAACGTAAAATGGCGTCATATTACTAAATTTGCGCATACATTTGCACTACTGTATTTTTTTAAGATTCACTAAAGCATGGCATTAAGATGGGGAATATGCAGTACAGGGAAGATCTCCCATGATTTTAGTTCCTGTCTGAAGTCAATGTCAACGGATGAACATAAGGTGAAATCATTGTAATTTTGTGTGATATATTTGTTGTTGTCTCATGTACATTGTTTTATACTTATATTTTACATATTTGTTGAAGACTGTATCGGTGCTGTAATGGGTAGCATGCTCGACTCGATAGAGTAGATTATAGGTTCGAGCTTCGGTCGGGTAAAAGCAAAGACTATAAAATTGACATTTGTTATTTCACGTATTATTAAGGAGTAAGAGCCAAGACTGGTTTTCTCGGAATCAGGATAATATGTCCCAGTGGAGAGAAATGTCCACATGCGGACTTTTGATTCAGTGAGTTAGCACTATAAAGATCTAGCAAAGCGTGTTGGTCTAATACACAGCGGACATGTTATATCACCATGATATCATCGAATATAACTTGTTCTCACAATAGTATAAGGGAATAATTGCTCATTTGGCGTTAAACAACAATCATTCACTCAAATATTTATTGTTGTCTCATATACATTGCTTCACAATCATGTTTCAGATAGTGTTTTGTTTTGTCTCATGTACATTGACTCACACATATGACTTATAGTTGATTTTTTCTCATGTACATTGAATCACACTTGCGCTACGGTTTTCACAGTTTTCCGGTTGTTGCCTGATTTTGTCTGTTTATATAATTATGAGTTTTGACTTTCCCTTTGTAAGATTGTTCGGAGTTCGGTAATTTTGTTATTACCCTTATTTGATGTTTTCTCACTCATGCACATTGTTTCACATTTATTACCGGGTTTGTAACTAGATTAACACGACGGGTGTCACTAGTGGAGCAGGAACTACCTACCATTCCGAAGCACCTGAGTTCACTCCAGGTTTTTAGTGGGGTTCGTGTTTCTCGATCTTTAGTTTTATGTGTATGTTTTGTAGATCGTTGTTTGTCCATTTGTACTTTTTCTTTTGGCCATTGTGTTGTCTGTTATTCTTCGATATACGGATTCTGATTGCCCATTTGGTATCTTCAAACTCTTCTTATGACATATACTTGTTGTTTGTTCGTGTATACTGCTTCACACATGTGCTTTAGATAGCGTTGGTGTTGTCTCGTGTTCATTGCTTCACACGTATGACTTACATAGTTGTTATTTGTTCGTGTCTGTGTTTTAGATGGTGTTAGTGTTGTCTCATGTGTTTTATAATTGCGTTTTATATTATATGTGTTTCTCACTTATAGCTAAGACAGTAGTTGTCTCATGTAAATTGTTTTATTTTATATTTTAGATAGTTGCTGTTGTGTCAAGAACTATTGAAAATGCTAGGAAATTTGCATCTATGTTTGAAATTCCAAAGTCATATGGATCGTACGATGAGTTTGCAAGCGACCCAGAAATAGGTGACAAGATTGTTTTTATTCATTTTTCCTTTTTTTTTTTTTTAATCAAAGTTTACGATAATCAGTAGCAAAGCTGAAAATGAACCAAAGAAAAAAAAATCAAAAAAAATCCACACATTTGAAAACGTATAAAGATTTAAAACTTTTATTGGAATTATCTCGAATTATCACTTAATAATTCAAATTCCAACATACATATGATGACCGTTGTTTTGCTTTTATTTGATCCTAAAACAAAAAATGTGTCGTAGTCGGTCTTTCAATATTAATTCCTTGTTTATAATTATAAAGTAGATCGTTGGTTCAATCCCCGGCCTAGTCGAATAAAAAATCTTTAAATTGGTAGTGGGTAATTCATCGCTAAGCAGGTAACAGTAAAGAGTAAGAGCCTAAACGGATTGACTCGGAATTATAATAATGTCTCCGCGTATACGATATTTCTACCTTCGAACTGTTGTTTAAGTGAGCTAGCAGTATAAAAATGCTGCCAAGCGTGTTGGTCTAGTACAAAATGGTCACCATCACCTTATCATCCAAATGAAACTTGTCCTCGCCATGCCATAGCTCATAGTTGTTAACTAATTAAACTTGTCCTCGCCATGCCATAGCTCATAGTTGTTAACTAATTAAACTTGTCCTCGCCATGCCATAGCTCATAGTTGTTAACTAATTAAACTTGTCCGTCCTCGCCATGCCATAGCTCATAGTTGTTAACTAATTAAACTTGTCCTCGCCATGCCATAGCTCATAGTTGTTAACTAATTAAACTTGTCCTCGCCATGCCATAGCTCATAGTTGTTAACTAATTAAACTTGTCCTCGCCATGCCATAGCTCATAGTTGCTAACTAATTAAACTTGTCCTCGCCATGCCATAGCTGTTGTTAACTAATTAAACTTGTCCTCGCCATGCCATAGCTGTTGTTAACTAATTAAACTTGTCCTCGCCATGCCATAGCTCATAGTTATTAACTAATTAAACTTGTCCTCGCCATGCCATAGCTGTTGTTAACTAATTAAACTTGTCCTCGCCATGCCATAGCTCATAGTTGCTAACTATGCGTTATACAACAATCACTCACTTGCATGACCGCATCATTTCACTATGAGGGGAGATTTGATCCCATAAATCTAGCTTAACACCGCCACTTGTCATTGAAGTGCCTGTACGGAGCTAGGTCAGCGATCGGTCATACATGTGTGTGTTAGAGGTATTGTTTGTGCCTTTTCAATGATTTTGATATTTTATTTTGGAAGTGGTATTATTTTTTGTTTTTCATTTTATCAGCCACTAATTGTATGTGCATTGCTGAAGTTGTATACAAATGTACGGATTGCAGCAGAAATTATTTTTATTTTGTTTTACAGAGGTTGTGTATATAGGTTCTGTTTGCACAGAACACGTAAAACTGACAGTTCAGATGCTAAAAGCGGGAAAGCATGTTTTATGCGAGAAACCGTTTTCAGAAACTGCCGACGAGATTAAAATGGTCAACAAGTTGGCAAAAGAGAAAAAGCTCTTCTTTATGGAGGTAATGTTCTTTAGATCCGCGATAGCACAACAATATATTAACCGCATTGATGGTGTAATGGGTAGCGTGTTCGCCTCGAGTGCGGTAGATCGTGGGTTCGATGCCAAATCAAACCAAAGACTATACAATTGGTATTTGTTTCCTCTCCGTTAAGCACGCAGCATTAAGGAGAAAGAGAAAAGATAGGTTGGCTCGGAATCAGGATGATTTGTCCGAGTGGGGCGACATGTCTATCATTGGACTGTTGTTTCGGTGAGCTAGCACTATACAAAAAATCCAACTAAGCAAAGTGGACCTCATCATCATAAAAACATATTTTGAAAATTAACCTTTTCTCGTCATGATACAGATGGAAATTGCTGAGTTGGCGTTAAGCAACAATCACTCACAAACTCATTCACAACAATATGTATGATTGACATGAACTTTAATCAAGAACTTTCAAACTATGCAATTTTGTGGACTAATGTCTTGTTCAAGAATGTGTTGTTGTTTATCTATTGCTAACAATTGTCAATTCATGATGATATATTGTCTGACATGTGGACTGACATGGGTATTCTGTGTTCGTGTTATCTGGCTTGTGGAATCCGTGTTCATCTTGTTCGCTACGGATTAGCTGTGTCACAGATGATCGCTGGTATGTTTTGTTTGTCGTCGTCACAATTCCACACCCTTTCCTGTTTCCTGACCTTTAACAAGAGGAGCACGACGAATGCTACTAGTGAAACAGGAACTGCTTACCCATCCGGAATGCCCTGAGTACACTCCCAGCTTTATCAATTTAATGTTATTTTAAATAATAGTATTTTACCACGATCGATCGATCCTTGTTTTTGAAGTTGGATACCGTTTCATGTTGGGACCGTCGTGGTCGTGATCGTATGGTAGATGGATTTACAACTACCTATGTAATTTGCGCATATCATCACTAAGTTTTGTGAGTTCGAATCCCACTCATGGCTAGGTGTACTCGATATAGCATTATGTGATAAAGTTGACCGCCACGGTATAACTGAAATATAGTTGAAAATAGCATTAAACAACATGACTCTAACCCCAAATCCATTTCATGTTCATTGATAAATTTCAAATCAACAATGACTGAAAATCAAGTTAAGCGACCCCGTAAATGTATATTATATGCATGGTAAGAAATACGTATGGTATGGTTGTGCATTTCTTTTAAGGAGGTCATTCAGATTTTATTATATGTATTAAACCATGTGTTTCCCGCCTAAAATAAAAACAATTTGAATAAAAACGTAGATATTTAATTGCGCACGACTCGTTTCTGAAATAACCTTCATCAGTTACGACCATAGTTGAAAAATGGGAAATCCAAATAATTTAATAAAAGTCATTAGGAGCTAATAAACCAAAGGGACAAAACAGAATAGACAAAAACTCAACTAAGGTCATCTATGTCTGGGGAAGGAGAATCATAGAATTATTAATAATTGCATAAATTCGGCTCTGTTAATTCAATAATAGATATATCTAATAAGCCATGTCAGAGCCGAAATACTGACTTAACTAAATAGTACCAATGCATTGTGTGTTATCGTACCTGATGAAGAAGGGCTTGATGATACCAAAGGGAGGTAATCAGAATCCGTATATCTAAGATACCAAAGGGAGGTAATCAGAATCCGTATATCGAAGAAGAACACAATGGCCAAAAGAAAAAGTACAAAAGGACAAACAACGATCATATAAAACTGAAGCTCGAGTAACACAAACCCAACTATAAACCGGGGGTTGAGCTCAGGTGCTCCGGAAGGGTAAGCAGTTCCTGCTCCACTAGTGACACCAGTCGTGTTAATCTAGTTACAAACCCATGGATAAGTCATGAATGAGGAAAGGAACGGGAAGTGTTTACAACAAGTGGAACATATCCGTGGTCATTTGTGAAACAGATATTCCATAACGGTCAACTAAGTCATGGTGGCGACCGTAAAACATTTGAAGTGATGACTTCAACTTAACAAAAAGGAACCCCTGGTTCAGTAGCTTCCTTGTTAGCAGCAACCCTCTATCTTGGAAATCTTGATAGGAACCACAAACTATGGAGTGTCGTATCAACCAAGAGATATATACTCCATATTCAGGTGCTGCTGGAATGTTGCTACACATAAATGGAAAGTTCACAATGGGAAAATTGAAATCATCTCTTTTGTCGCACACGGAGAATTAATTTAAGCAACTATGTGTAATGATATTCAGCAGTTAACCGCATCGGTGGCGTAATGGTTAGCATGCTCGCCTCCAGTGCGATAGATCGTGGATTCGAGCCTCGGTCGGGTCAAATAAAAGACTAAAATTGGTATTTGTTGTTTCTCCGCTAAGCACACAGCATTAAGGAGAAAGAGCAAAGACTGGTTGTCTCGGAATCAGGATAATGTGTCCGAGGTGGGCGAAATGTCTACCCGCGGACTGTTGTGTTAGTGAACTAGCACTATAAAAATCCAACTGAGCGTGTTGGTCTAGTTCAAAGCGGATCTCATCATCATCTCATTGAAAATTAACTTGTTCTCGCCATGATATAGCTGAACAATTGCTGAATTGGAGTAAGACAACAATCACTCACTCACTCACACACTATTCAGCAGTTAATGTTATAATTTTAGGGAGTGTGGGTGAGATGTTTTCCTATTTACAAGAAAATTAAAGAAGAGATCGACTCTGGAAATATTGGTGACCCTCAGATGGTTACAGCTAGACTTTGTGGAAACTTCAATTTTGATGATTTTTCTTTGAACAAGCTATTTCCGGCAGAAACTGGTGGTTTTCTATTGGAGGGTGGTATTTATACCGTACAGTTTGCACTTCTGGTCTACGGTGAAATGCCAGTATCGATCAAGGCCGAGGGTGAAATAAACGAAAGAGGTAAATTTATATCGTGTTGTTAGAAACATCAGATCCCTCAATTGCTTCCACTTTTGTGATATGTCGCGTTACCATGCCACGACATATCACAAAAGGGGAGCAAATGCGAGATCTGATATTAATCAGATTGGTAATTGTTGTCAATATTGGTGTCCAGCTGTAACATCGTTTCCATGGTAATGGATAATACGAAAGCTATTAATTGCTACTTAGTCGCTAACCATACATTAGTAAGAAGATAATCCACACTCTTATACCGGTGGCGGAACTCTACTTGATTCAACATCTAACACATTCAAACAATAAAAATACGAATGATTGAAGTGAGAGCTTTCGCCATTATAACATAAAAGCTTAAAGAATACAGCATATATAAGAGTTTATCGTTGGCGTATTCTAGATTTAATTAAAAGTCAAGGTTTTTTTTATATACACAAGAGAAATACAAGTTTTCACATTGCGTTTTCTCTTGATGCATGCTATGTACATTCGAACATCATATGAAATATAAAATGCTGTATTCTTGCTTATATTAGACATTTTGAACATTTCCGATTTGATTCTAAGATTATAATTTTTTTTATACATTTGTTTTATTGGAGTTAAATGGTAAAATGGTATCCGTTCTATCAATTTGCAGGTATTTGAACCTTGTAAAAATCAGAGGATAATATTTATAGCTAATAGAAAATTATAAAATTATACTTTTTTATACATTTGTTTTATTGGAGTTAGTTCCCTTATGACGGACAAAATGGTATTCGTTGCAGATGATTTGCGCCTTGTAAAAAATCAGAGGATAATGTTGTAGAAAATAGAAACTTAACAAGTTGTTACAACATTAAGGTTTTGTACAGATTGTTGGGGGGAAAAGTCATTATCATGGAACTTTGCATGAAACGGGACACTTCTGCCCGTTTTTAAAGAGATATAGCTCCGATAAAAAACGTGTAAAATGTATAAGTCGGAAATGTGCAAGTAATCCATTGACTTAAACTGTCAAGTAACCCAGTAAATATCAACGAGACTCCCATAGCTGTTTCCTGTCTGTATCTATTATTTTGTTTTGCATACTATAGAGGAGGCTTAAAGAAATATAAAACTCTTTACATTTGATTGAATGTTCATTCATGTTCATATCCTTATATGGTCAATTTCAGTAATTGACATTTAAAATGTCATAATGACATTGTAATACATACCGTATTAAGAATGTAGAGAATGATTTAATGACGTTATTTGTCACAAAAACTCTGCAATATTTTTTTAAATATGAACATAGGGATACATTGATGTTCTTTTAAAACTGTCCCATAGTGAGTGAGTGATTGTTGTTTAGCGCAAACTCAGCAATTTTTCAGCTATATCATGGCGAGAACAAGTTAATTATCAATGAGATGATGATGAGATCCGCTTTGTACTAGACCAACACGCTAAGTTGGATTTGTATTATGCTAGATCACTGAAACAACAGTTTGCGGGTAGACATGTCGCCCCACTCGGATACATTATTCTGATTCCGAGCAAACCAGTATTTGCTCTTACTCCTTGGTGCTGCGTGCTTAGATGAGAAGCCACAAATACCAATTGTATAGTCTTTAGTTTGACCCGACCGAGCTCGAAGCCACGGTCTACCGCACTCAAGGCGGACACGCTATCCAGTACACCACAGATGCGGTAATCTGATCAAATATAAGGACGTTAAAAAGACCAACAATCAGATTTGTTACCTTGCTCTTGTTTTCTTGGGTTTAATTGGCTTGTTTTTACGGAAAATCTGTGTAAAAGATTATCACGGATTTGTTCCATTTATTTTAAGACAATTCCGTCCTTCTTTTCTTGTTCATGACTTATCTACTAATATGACGTATAATTCATTTGAAACACGATAGGTGACACTAGTATAGCAGGAACAAGATAGCCGTTCGAAATATCTGAGTTCACCCACAGTTTTAGCTTTGCGAATGATTCGGCTTTCTGTGTATTATTTTGTCGACCATGTTATTGTCGATTTGTCCCATCTCCTCTGCCATTGTATTAACTCTGCCTTTTTCTAGGGGCCGTCGTGATCATGTTCATATGGATTTACAACTACCTATGCAATTAGTGCCTATCACCACTAAAGTTGTGAGTTCGAATCACGCTCATGGCGAGGTGTACTCGATACAGCATCATGAGATAAAGTTTGTTAATGACTTACGGCAAGTTGGTGGTTTTATCCGGGTACTCCTGTTTCCTCCACCAATACTGACCGTAACGATAATTAAAATATTGTTGAAAATGGTGTTAAACACCATAAGCCTAAACCCTGTTTTCGATAAAGTACATATGATTGCTGCATCTTTTAAATATTCAAACTTGTATAATCAATTACACTTGTTTTAATTTTGTCACATAGGACAGCTTTCATACATAACACTTGTTTTATTTTTTGTCACATAGGACAGCTTTTATACATAACACTTGTTTTATTTTTTGTCACATAGGACAGCTTTTATACATAACACTTGTTTTCATTTAAGGCTACGATATAGACGGCTGTATTATACTAACGTTCAGCAGAGGACAAAAGGCATGTTTAATGTATACATCTAAAGGTGTACTGGAACGAAACGGGGCCATTGTCTATGGAAATAAGGGGGTAATTGAGGTAAATGGAGATATTAAAGTATTAAAGAGTGAAGCATGTTTATTTGAGTATGTTTCAATGCATTGAAAATGCTATTAATATTATTTAAGTTGATATAACAGTTCATTAGTATATGACCATCCAATCAGATGTACGACAGTTTTTATTGGCAACGGACAACATTATATGCATTACTTACAGAAAACAGCTACCATTGTTCGCTTGGTATTAATACCTTAGGATTTGGTAAGCTCGTCAATGATTGGTCGTTTGGTATTAATACCTTAGGATTTGGTAAGCTCGTCAATGATTGGTCGTTTGACAATGTGACCATCACTGAATAGTGGTAGTGGGCCCAGGAGGGCAAAGCCCCCTGGAAGCTCTGGGGGTTTGAGGAATTACAGACATTTATTTGAACGACAATTTGGAACCAACCACACCATTTTTATCAAACCAAACAAACTTGACTAAAACTTGTCTTAATTTTGTTGGATAATTGTTAACAGTATGTTTTTGTCAGATTATAAGAATCTAAAGTAAAACTTTTTTTGAACAACCGTGATGCGAATTGTTCAACTCATGAGTGATCGATCACGATATTTTAGCCCTTCAAAGAACTATTGGTTTAGTTTTAACGCATTCCTCATTTCACTAATTGGTCTGTACTTTAGGTGCTTGTCCTTTCGGGTGGTTCTAGTTAATACTGCCCGTCCCGATGAAGCTTTTCTTTTCGTCGTTTGATTCATTCATTGAAAACGTATGATTCGACCGTTCTTGTTTATAGACAAACAAAAGCCGAAATTATCAATACATGAACGTGTTGTTGATTTCTGATTAGCTAACGTAACTAAATTAGATGATCAGAATCACTTCATGCAGCATCACTGTGTACAAACTGACCCGGCAAAAAATGTTTGGACTCGTGCATATCTAATTCCGGAACCGAACCGAACTGTAAGAAGGCAAGAAGAAGGTAAGAATTCTGTTTATTAATTTATTTTTTGCATGAACTTGGGGGAAATAAATGCTTTATTAACCATTTCCTGCTGTCAGATGAAACATTTTGGCTATGTCATCGTATATTAATTGAGAAATAAGCGATAATGTGCCGCAAAATGACGATCAGCTTGACCCCAACCCCGAATTTCGCTCCGTTTCTCTTTGAATTGCTCACATTGAATGGAACGAAATGTATTGAAGGAACGATTGATGAATAAAGATGACAAGAATCGCCACTTTGTGCTTTTATTATTGATATAAGTAAGAACGGGGCGAAAGAAATGGGTCATGTCAAAATGGCAGGACCCGGTTTCGTGAATGATGTTACAGCATGATGACCCGGTTTTCTTCCAAAAAAAATTACGAACAAACAGGAACCAAAGTAACAGAAATCCACAGCCACCATTGTTTATACTGATACAACATTTCTACAATTCGATGCCTTAATAAAACATTCTTGAGAAAATCATCCGTACCATTGTTATTACTGCAAAACAACATTCGTCCTATTAGAAGAAGTAATAAAACACTCGACGGAAAACCACGGCTCACTAATATATTTCTCAATTAATATACGATGACATAGCCAAAATGTTTCATCTGACAGCAGGAAATGGTTAATAAAGCATTTATTTCCCCCAAGTTCATGCAAAAAACAAATAAATAAACATAATTCTTACCTTCTTACAATCCGGTTCCGTTCCGGAATTAGATATGCACGAATCCAAACATTTTTTGCTGAGTCAGTTTGTACACAGTGAGCATTAATGTTAACATATTCGCCTTTGTTTGTATATAAACAAGAACGAATCATACGTTTCAATCAGAATGGAATAATCTTTGAACTAATGACGGCGAATCCATATATGAATCAGCGAACACAACCAACGTGTATTTACAATGTGTAGGAATATTTTACTACAGGTTACGAGTTAACCATTCACGAACAAGTTGTTTGTTAAACTGCTTAATTAACGTTGTATAACATATGCTTTGCGAATTTTAGGGGGGCGCACGCCCCGCACGACCCCCTCTAAATCCGCCTCTGGTTCTAATGCGAAAGGTCTTAAAGTGTTAATTTACTTAAAATACATTGTATGTTCTATAGATGTATCATTTAACATTTTACAGATGGAAGATACGTTTTACTGTCCAGAGGAAGTCACTATGCCTTCTGGGAAAATAGTAGATACAATTCCTCCAGGATATAGGCCTTTTATCTGGACTAATGCTGGTGGTCTTCGACACGAGGCTGAAGAAGTACGTCGATGTATTAGGAATGGTGAGTAGTGAGTAAAACAGACTCCATTATTATAAATTTTATACCTGTAATATGTACTTTGTCTAAAGTTGAAATGAAATTTTGAGGGATAGTGGTGATCTTATGGTAGTTGTATTTATAACTAACTATGTAAGCAGTACCTATCACCACTAACGTTGTGAGTTCGAATCCCGCTAAGGCGAGGTGTACTCGATACAACAATGTGTTGTATAAATACAGCGATCACAAGATCTCAAAAATTACAATGTTCGATAGCTTTTAACCGGTATTTATTTATCAACTGTATAAATATGTACATCCAATGTTTTGCATAATGAACATGAATGACTTTACAATAGGATTAATTATATCTCATTATGTTTCAGGAGAATTAGAATGTCCTTATTACACACACAAGGAATCAGAAATGGTTCACGAGATCATGGACGAAGCAGCCAAACAAATTGGAAGACATCTTCCTCACAGCGTATTACAATCATAGATGGAAATTATGCCATTACACATTTTAATTACACACGAGACATTAATGTGTTTTAATTATAGGGTTATGGTGTATAACGCCACTTTTATGGTCTTCATGTAGAAAATAGAAATAAATGGTTTATTATATTATCTCATACTTGTTTTTTTGCATGAGGATACACATCATAACAATAAGTTTAAATTTATCTAATTTATCAACTTGCAGTGTTTTGTTTTTCTCCATATACAGTCGAACCTTGTCATTTGTTCGGATAGCTAGAAGTAACTACATGTATTTGGTTCGGTCGCTGCATATGTTAGCTATATTTATCCCCGTAAAGGTGAATACTCGGCTATTGCAAAATAATGTGATCGGTTTATTCGACTTCTATAAATACATTTTGTAACTAAATAACTACAAGTAAGCATTGTTATCATCAACAAAAACATTAACACAGCAACATTGTATAACAGTGGTTCATATAACACGTTTCTAGAATAACTTTCATCAGATATGCTCGGCGTAAAAAGATTTAAGTGCCAAATAATTGAGAAGTCTTTTAGAGCCAGTAACCCAAATGACCTAAGCAGAATGACCAAATCTGTTACCGTTACCATCGTTACCAATGCTTGAAGGAGGAGAACCTTCGTTTTATTGATATTTAGAAACAAACTAAATTTCAAACATAAATATATCTAATAAACCAGGTTAGTGCGGAAGAACTGACTACTGACAGGGTGATATCTCGGGGGCTAATAGTCCACCAGTATACATGAGGTATCGACCCAGTGATTGTAATAAAATCGTAGATATCGAATTTGATGCTCACAGCGCATTTCTGGAATAGCTTTCATCATATACACACATAATAAACAGACGGGAAAGCTAAATAATGTAATAGTCTTGGGGAGCATGTAAACCAAAGGGCATAATCAGGATGGCCCAGTCTGTTGAGGTCACCAATGCCCGAGGGGGAGAACATTAGCTTTAATAATAATTACACTATTTAGAAACTGTACATTTCAAGCATCAATATATCTAATAGCCCAAGTCAGAACCGAAGCACTGAATACTGGGTTGATGATACCCTCGGTGACAAATAGTCCACCAGCAGAGGTATCTACCCAGTGCCCAGTGATATTAATACAAAAAAAGCGTAGATATTGTATTTGATGCGCATGACGCGTTCTGGAATAACTTACCAGGTATTCCCATAACCAAAAGATTGGACAACCGAATAAGTGTTTGCGAGCAAGAAAGCCAAAGGGCCTAAACAGGGGAGCCAAAATTGGCTAATGTCACCTATACCCAAGGGAGATGGTGTTAGCTTTAATAATCATTACAGTATTTACACACTAAATTTCAAGCATAAATATATCTAATAAATCATTAATTTTTATATGAAAAAACACAACGCGTAAGTTAAAGATTATTTAGTTATTGATACAACAGGTTTTTCTTCATAGAGTCAAATCTTGCTAGATGTATCTAGTAGTCGGATAATTCGTTTGCTTTGGATAGCTCGAAGCATTTAATTGGTCCGTTAATAGTATGCATTTGTTATATATATCACCCAAACATACCTAAAATAAATATATGATACCGCCAAACCTGCCTTAAAGAACACCTTTATATAGCAAATCACTGTGTATAAAGGGCAGCCTTATTTTGCTCATTAATCAACAGTGCATATAATCTTAGCTTGTATATAAAGGGCAACTGCTCATAAAGGGTGCCTCTTCCAGTTCCCATGAGTGCCCTATATATAGAGGTTCTACTGCATATTGGCCTAATATATCACACAACCCACATATTTGTTTTAGAATATACGTTATATCGACGTCATATAACACTTATATAACGGTCTCATGAAAATATCATGATATTGGCGTGAAATATCACAGTTTGACATTAAAATAAAATAAATCACAGATGTATGTGTTACATCGGCCTTCAATATCATCATCTATATGATGCGTAAATAAAATACATTATATCGGCGTTGAATATGACCAAATTAACATCCATCACGCTGGACATCATTTGCTATCCTCCATAAATTTGTCATCAAAATCATTATAGCGGTATAACCATAATACAATTGTATTTCTTAATTGGCCCATTAAGGTTGACGAATACAATAACAATTTAGTACGAAGTGTGGCACTACACATTAGTCATCGTATTTGAATTGCGTTTAACCAATCAAAACAATGAAAGGAAAAGAATTATGTCCGCTTAGCTGCAATTATTGGATTGGTTTTTAAAGCGCTAAATGATTGCTTACCGTCTACATCACGTCGATGTTTGTCTCGTATTTGTTCTCATTGAGTAAATATTCAATCAAGGTCACAGGAAAGTTTTATCGTCGTTCATTTTACGTAAACATCAAATTGTTACTACAATCGTGTGAATTGCATGGTATTGGTATCAACATGACAGGTCACTGATTGAAAAATGAAGTTTATTGCTAGGATTATAATAATGGTTGCCATGTAAAAAGTTTAACATTCATGAATAATATAAAAAGAAACCACCAAATAGAAATATCGAAATGCATATGATTTAACACCATTTCTTTAGAAATGCCTGTACCAAATCAGGGTCATTACGGTTTTCACAGTTTTCCGGTTGTTGACTGATTTTGTCTGTTTGTATACTTATGAGTTTTGACTTTCCCTTTATAAGATTGTTCGAAGTTCGATAATTTTGTTATTACCCTTATTAACGTCTGTTGTACACGACGGGTTTTTCATGGGGGTTGTACTGTGTTGCTCAGTCGTTTGTAGTCTGGTTTGTATATCATTGTTTGTCCCTTTGACCTTTTAGCCATTGCCTTGTCTGGTCTTATTTTATTTACGGCTTCTGGTTACCACTTTGGTATCTTTTCCCAGCTATTTCGTAAGTAGCAGAATTTTCACTACATATATAACACACTGATCGATGCAACCTGTCTACAAACCTTGGAGGCCATCGTGGTCCTGCTCAGATGATAGTTGGATATACAACTACCTGTGCAATCAGTTCCTATCTCCATTAAAGTTGTGAGTTCTAATCTCTCTCATGGCGAGGTGTACTCGATGCAACAATATGTGATAGTTTGTCAGTGGCTTGCGACAGGTCAGTGGTTTTCTGCGGGTACTACGGTTTCCTCCACCAGTAAAACTGACCGCCACCATATAACTGAAATATTGTCGGTAGAGGCATTAAACTCCATACCCCTAACCCCAACCCTTAATTGTCTTCAAATGGGTTGACTAGCGTGCTGTGTCCCATGCTTCAATGCTTTATTTTCTGCTAGTTTCATCTCTTCTCATTGTCTAATACCACAAATTGACCAATGTATTTGATTCTTTTCTGAAAACATTAACTTTTACTTTCTGAAGGTTGTAGTTAAATGTGTATGTCAGTGGCAATTAGGCTTGTGTTCCGAGTTTAACGATTTTAATCAATCGTCCAACAATGGCCATTCTTGTCGCCCCATGTTGTGCATATACATTCATTGATGCGTTTTAACCCACCCTGAAAGAGTATATACCTCATAGCTCTACCTTATCGCCCCTGATGATGTATGGACATCCACTGATTATATGTTATACATGTTTACATACTCAACCTTCCAAAGAGTATCTTCTTCGACCGTCTTTCCTTTCGCGTTAACTCGTGTATAGAACTCCATTGGTTCTAAGTGAGATTAAAAATTGTATTTAAGACATTCGTCTGACAGGTTTCTATGTACATAATTGCTATCTATAACTAACATGCCATGTGACAGTGTAGTCCATTTGACTACGTGTGGAAGATGGCCACGATCAGGAACAATGTATATAAGGGTAATAACAAAATTACCGAACACCGAGCAATCTTTCAAAGGGAAAGGCAAAACTCATGAGTCAACAAACAGACAAAATCAGTCAACAACCGGAAAACTGGGAAAACCGCAATGACCCTGACTTGGTACAGGCATTCCCAAAGAAATGGTGGGTTGAATCAGATTTTACGGCGCCAAACCTCCCGTTTCCATTACGGTTAAAAGGTTCCGGTTGTCACTATAACAGCATTTTTAACAATACTGGGACAAAATAGGTATAATAGTAGTCAACGCAGTACTTTATTAAAATCCATCGTTTAATATCGTCTCTGCAAAACGGTTTAACTAAACGGTTATCTTCTTACACAATTTGATTTCAAATGAGATGTTAAATGACGTCATGTCTAAACCACGATTACTTAATCCTTATCTTTATACATTTTCCATATTTTCTTTATGAAAATCCATCGCTTATTATCGTCTCTGTAGAGACAGAATATTTTTCGACAAGATCATGGTGTCGGAATATAAACTTTTTAAGAGATCGAATATGGCGAATCTGTGTATAGCCCTGGTCCAGTAGCCTGTTTCTCAGATAAAAATGACGTTTCAAGAAATCAGAATAATTGCTACTGGCCCTTGCATAACGAATGAATTGCGAGATGTAAACACCATATGCAGGAGAAGCTGGTATATTGCTGCACATATTTAAAAAAAATTATGATATTAAAATTGAAGTTATCCCGTTTATCATTAATTTTAGTACTGAGTTGACCACTGTCGTCAAATTCAGGGTATAAGTCCAAAAATGATGCTGACGAAGCTGTATCTGTGGTCTCTTTAATTTCCAACTCTGGAGGATATATCAATGGAAGAAATTCTGCAAATGCAATGTATTTTTGTTGTTGTAAGCTGTCAAGTTTGCTATCTATTCCAAAACAAGTCCACAAACAAGCTGTGTACATCTGTGATTCACTCTTAAATATCTTGTATTCGTATTGGCTTTAGCACAGTACGTGTCTCCTATAATATCATCTCATGAAAAAGTAATTTGTTCCCGCTATGATATAAATTAACAATTGTTTCTTGAGGTTTATCAACAATAGCCCACTCAGACTTGAATTATGTAAAGTAAGTTTAAACGGTGATGATCAACATTTCCACCAATATCGACAAACAACCAACACTAATTTCAAACCATTGAACACAGAAAACAATACAACATATGGCGTTAGAAATCGAGGTCCTAGCTTGAGACATGAAGAAAAATGTGACAAGATTCTTCGTCGACATACTGCTTTTGATTACCCCTTTGGTATTTTTAAATAAACGTTAGAAAATACAGAAGGGGCAGTCAAAAATTAACAATCCAGAGAAACTGGCCACATAGGGTACACAAGACGAATAAAAACAAAGAGAAAACACAAACATCAACTTTTCTTAAACCGGTTACTGGGATCTCAACACCAAACCCCTCATTATAATTGGATATTAACGCCAATATAAATAAATAAACGTTGAATACCTGCAAAGAGTCGCTTCCAATTAAAAAGACAACATACTATTACAAAAAAAAAATGAGAAACATAAACATGGACAGTACAATAATGAGGTCAGAGAATGCTCGTAGTTAACTGATCACTAGCTAAGCATGTATAAACTGTTGGCTAAAGACCATTACCCTTAAACAAAAAATTATTCATGCTATAATGAACGTACAGAAACGCCATTCCGGAAATGTCTAGCGAATTCGATTGTATATCATTATCGGGTGGGGGTAACGGAAGGTCAAGATTAGTAAATAATTAGGAATATCTATTACTATGCATGCTATATGAGTGGAATAAAAAGCCATAGCAATCAGTATTTTATTATTGTTTTATTTAATCATAGGAGTTTAACATTGGATACATCTGACCTCATTATTAGTTTATCTTATTCATTTATAGATTATTTGATATCACAAACGATTTTATGGACAATTAATCAACGCGTAGGAAATTACAGAATTCAATGAAATATATTGATGGAGCGATTTCAAATCGAATCGAAAAATCTTAGAAAAGGAAGCAAAATCCACACTCCTAGCGCATGCCCACTCACATAGCGTGGTCAGGCACTTCAATGAAGAAGAGTGGGATTAAACTACAATGAAGTTGTATTGCATCACGAATTAGTTAAATGATGTGGTTCTCCACGTGCTTGCCACATATGGGTATGATGGCGACCTCCACATATATCTGAATCCTCATCTTGAAATGGTTAATAAGGGTAATAACAAAATTACCGAACTCCGAACAATCTTACAAAGGGAAAGTCAAAACTCATAATTATATAAACAGACAAAATCAGTCAACCGTAATGACCTGACTTGGTACAGGCATTTCTAAAGAAATGGTGGGTTGAATCAGATTTTAAAGCGCCAAACCTCCCGCTCTCATTACGGTTCAAAGGTTCCGGCTGTCACTATAACAGTAATGCTTAAAAAGACAACGAGAACAACAATAAGTATTCCTGAACATGAAAATACTGCAATGTTTTGTTGTAATTTTAAATTTCGTGTGTTGTTTTATTGTTGTAATTGTAAAATACAATTGGCACAATTTGATTCTGAACACTTTTAACAATATTTCAGTTATATCGTGGCGATCAGTTTATTGGTGAAGTAAACAGGAGTAACCGAAGAAAACCAACGACCTGTCGCAAGTCATTTACAAACTTTATCACACAATGTTGTATCGAGTTATTGGTGATAGGTATTGATTACATAGGTAGTTGTCAATCCAACTACCATACGATCACGACCACGACGGTCCCCTGACTCTATAAGATAATAGGGTTAGTACGAATGTAATGAATACCCAGCGGGTTCTCCAAGAGCAAAAAGGATATCATCAAAGGTCCTACTAAGTAAAAATTACTTTCTTATTCAAGGACGATGATAATTTCTCCTAACACGGCTGCTATTGATATGTTAATATTTTTAAATATTACATTTTCTTCAATTCAGTTCATCAAACTAATGGCAAATTGCACTTTTAATATTACATTATTTTATAGTACTATAATGCAGTGCAGTATACTGTTTTATGATACAGTGCTTGTATTTTTACATTTTAATGGAGACAATATTTCTTAAGTAGTGCTTGTTACATGAATTGTTTTAATACAGTGAACAGTAACTCTTATTCACTATTATTGTACTTATTAATGTATCAATTATATTTTTATATTGCATTGTACATAGCTTTAAGGACACAACCACTGTTAACCCGATAGTGGTTGCCCCCGTTGTAAAGGGGTAGTATCCAAATAATATACATATATATTCACATCACTGTTTCCAGTAATGTTTGAGGTTGCTCACTCCTTTATTATTCACTTTACAATTATACGACATCGCAGTTCCTTGTAACATGAATACATTCTTTTCCTTTGATAAGTTTATGGTTTATATGCTAGAATGTAATCAACAGCTAAAAATTATGATATAATACACGCAGATACGAAATTGTGCACACTTTAACTCTGGGCTATAGTTTTATTACTCTCAGAGAGCAGTACAATAATCAAAGACCTACATGTAGATGTGATATTGCATGGCTTCATTTTACAAATCATTTATACCACGACCTTTCCAGATAAACTGTTAAACAATCTAACTGTTTAACTCGGAAAACTGTTGTTTAGATATAGCCAATTCTCGAATCCAGTTTTCTTAATCTGTTCGCAAAAGTGTACTCGAGCTTGAGCCATTGGTATGGTGATGCATTTTTCCAATAACACGTACTTTCACAGACAAAATTGGAATGGCATAGTAGATTGAAATGATTAACAGTATCTATTCATTGTTGCACCTAAAGTTTGTTCGGTTTCACCAAGTTAAACAAGGCCAAGGAGGATATACTCTAATGTCGTAATTGACATTTAGGATGGTACAATTAAGAGGTTCTATACTTTCCTATTATAAATGTTATCTGAATTGATTGGCTTAGTTAATTGATTGGCTTAGTTAATTGATTGGCTTAGTTAATTCGGATGATGTTATTAAAAGTTTCACTGGCTTTAGTCTTTCATTGTGATATAGAAGCACATTCTTGCTTACCCAACTTGTAGGAATATTGAAAGGATAAGAAAGTAAATTCAGCTTTCTAATCTACACGTCGTAACTAAGGGAAGGATCCGACATCTTGAAAACGTGAAATCCTACATGTCATATTTACAACAATACACAAAACTAATTAAAATGACAACCTTACAAACTTATTTTAGCAAAATGTTAGCAACATTTTAGCGTACACGAAGCCAAAAAACGTCTGATCTTTACGTCTTAAATTGGAAGTTTTCATTTGAGGTCATGTTAAACATTACCCATTGGTATCTTCAAACTCTTCCTATTATTTATTAATTTTCACTGCATTTATATGCGACATTATTGGTGTAGTCAAGTACCAATGAAAGCGTAGATATCTAATGTTTGCACATCATGCGTTTCTGGAACAACCATCATCAGATACTCTCAAGGTCAAAAGATGAGAAAGCCAAATAATTTAAAAATAATTGAAAGCAAGTATGTTTTTTATTAAGATTATTTCACACTTGAACTCATTCAACCTTCATCTCCGGATTTTGTACAAGTTCGATATGCGATATTTCTCCTTTTTTAATTTTTTATTACATGAATGCCCCTTGCATAAACTGAAGCCTTGTTAAAAACATACTAATAAACACGACCTCCCCATAACTGCATGCTGATTACACGTTCATTTATTACAGATCTATGACGTCTTACGAGTAATAAACACGACCTCCCCATAACTGCATGCTGATTACACGTTCATTTATTACAGATCTATGACGTCTTACGAGTAATAAACACGACCTCCCAATAACTGCATGCTGATTACACGTTCATTTATTACAGATCTATGACGTCTTACGAGTAATAAACACGACCTCCCCATAACTGCATGCTGATTACACGTTCATTTATTACAGATCTATGACGTCTTACGAGTAATAAACACGACCTCCCAATAACTGCATGCTGATTACACGTTCATTTATTACAGATCTATGACGTCTTACGAGTAATAAACACGACCTCCCCATAACTGCATGCTGATTACACTAACATTTATTACAGATCTATGACGTCTTACGAGTAATAAACACGACCTCCCCATAACTGCATGCTGATTACACTAACATTTATTACAGATCTATGACGTCTTACGAGTAATAAACACGACCTCCCCATAACTGCATGCTGATTACACGTTCATTTATTACAGATCTATGACGTCTTACGAGTTCAAACACAATTTGCAATTATTTGAAAGCTGATTTTGTTTAATTCAGAGACATCAATTGCATTTTAATTCACAATTTAATAACACTCATCTGATTTCAATAAACTTTTCAACTGTATTAGTGTGAAATAGATACCAAGGCTGTCATTTTAATTAAATTGATCTTCATTAAGCAGCATTATACATGCAATCAACATTTCTCACATTCACCAATTGTTTAGCTATAGAATGACTACCAGAATTATTGGCTTAGGAAATTCCGCAATATCTAAAACAAACTGACCCGTGAAGGAAAAGTTTGAAGATACCAAAGGGAGTAATCAAAAGCCGTAAGTCGAAGAAGGACATACAATACATTTGCCAAGAGAAAAGGGGTAAAAGTCAAACAAGGATCTACAAAACACTACACAGAAAACTGAAGATCGAGCAACAAGTGCACCGCTAAAAACCGAGGATGAACTCAGGTGCTCCGGAAACATTCGTCCTTGCTAAAGTGTCAACGCATAGTACGGACAGATTCACTATTTACTAAGCTTTGTGTTGGAAACAGCTTATTCTCTATAATAACCAAGTTCGCGGTGTTATATAAGGGTGGTATTTTACTCACACTTTTAATTTATTGAAGTGCCTTACCAAGCAATGAAAGTGGGATGTAGCGTATTTGTGTATTAGTTGTATCGATTATGCCTCTTTCTACGATTTTGATATTTTATTTTGGAATTGTGCCGACAATATTTGTATCATTTGTTTTTCATTTTATTATGGACTTCCGAACTGTGTTCACTCAGTTATATTTATCAATTTTCGTCCTCGGTCAATATAATCCTAACAGGTCCATATATAACATATTGACAGAGTAAAAAGTCCTTAATTTGTATATTACATATGTTTTTCAATATTATTATTTAAATATCAAAATTTAGAAATATTATCAAAACTGAAATTTTTGATTTTTTTGAAAATTTGGAAATCTAGTGAAAATTTGGTATTTTTTTGAAATGTTTGAAATTTTGAAATTTTTTGAAAATTTTGAAATTTTGAACTTTAATTTTAATTTTTTTTTTAATTTAGAATTTTGAAATTTTTAGAAAATTTTGAAATTTTTAGAAATTTTTGAAATTCTTAGAAATTTTTTAATACTGATAAATTAACACATTTTCTTTTCGTCTGCTTAGGAACTGGCGCTTCTGCCATGTTGTTTACTACAGGTGGAGTGTAAACGCGGTCCGGAACGAAAAATATCCGGATCTAAATTTAGTAACATAGCGTCAATATACTTAAAAATAGAAACATAGCGTCAATATTTTTTAAAAATAGAAACAACACGTCTGGCTTCTTCACAGTGGAAAAAATACATTAAATATTCTGTATATTACGTGACTGATTTAGCCAATGAAATTGTACGAAAACCACGCCATATGTCATATAACAAAATATGCACAGGGAGTGTTTATTAAAATTGAAGAATTTTGTCTTGTGTAAAAAAATAAAAGCTGTATTTTCGATTTTGCAATCTCGTGCAATTGTGTTTTGTGAAAATGACTAAGTTTACACATGCAATTAGTTAATGTAATTAAATAAAACACCTTTCATAGAAACATTAACGTTAATATTGTATAATCAAGAAGAGTCAATTAAGACATTTATATAAATGCACTGCACAATATGCACATTTTGGTATGAAATCTTTAAGCGCTACATTGGAGACAAAGATTTGGTAACCATGATTTGCAAACAATGAACTGGAAAACAAAAAATACCACTATATCGGGAAAATTCCAAAATCAAATAGCAAAATCGATACTCCTAACACATAAACATATAACCGTTCATTCCAATGAACCAAACAGACACAAAATGCAATTCCAAAATCCACTCGAATGATCATAGAAACATCCCTAAGTGTATACATTCTAATGATCATAGAAACACCCCTAAGTGTATACACTCGAATGATCATAGAAACACTCCTAAGTGTATACACTCGAATGATCATAGAAACACCCCTAAGTGTATACATTCGAATGATCATAGAAACACCCCTAAGTGTATACACTCGAATGATCATAGAAACACTCCTAAGTGTATACACTCGAATGATCATAGAAACACCCCTAAGTGTATACACTCGAATGATCATAGAAACACCCCTAAGTGTATACACTCGAATGATCATAGAAACACCCCTAAGTGTATACACTCGAATGATCATAGAAACACTCCTAAGTGTATACACTCGAATGATCATAGAAACACCCCTAAGTGTATACACTCGAATGATCATAGAAACACCCCTAAGTGTATACACTCGAATGATCATAGAAACACTCCTAAGTGTATACACTCGAATGATCATAGAAACACCCCTAAGTGTATACACTCGAATGATCATAGAAACACTCCTAAGTGTATACACTCGAATGATCATAGAAACACCCCTAAGTGTATACACTCGAATGATCATAGAAACACTCCTAAGTGTATACACTCGAATGATCATAGAAACACTCCTAAGTGTATACACTCGAATGATCATAGAAACACCCCTAAGTGTATACACTCGAATGATCATAGAAACACTCCTAAGTGTATACACTCGAATGATCATAGAAACACTCCTAAGTGTATGCACTCGAATGATCATAGAAACACTCCTAAGTGTATACACTCGAATGATCATAGAAACACTCCTAAGTGTATACACTCGAATGATCATAGAAACACCCCTAAGTGTATACACTCGAATGATCATAGAAACACTCCTAAGTGTATACACTCGAATGATCATAGAAACACTCCTAAGTGTATACACTCGAATGATCATAGAAACACCCCTAAGTGTATACACTCGAATGATCATAGAAACACTCCTAAGTGTATACACTCGAATGATCATAGAAACACTCCTAAGTGTATACACTCGAATGATCATAGAAACACCCCTAAGATCAGCATACCAAGAAACCAATAAAACCTCAACTATCATAAGTCTTCATAAGTGAAGCGTGCAATTGAACGAACACGACATCTAATGTTTTATGTTTGGATACGTAAGTCATATCAAGAAACTAACCAGAAACCTTATATAGGTAGAGATAGATTAGTGAGGCATGCGAAGGAATGAACCATACCTCCAATATTAATTGTCTATATATCCGAGAAATGCCAAAGAACCAACCAGACATCCAATATTTTTCATTAGTTGAGTGAATAATTATGAAAAACCAAACATGACATTTAATATTATCTACATAGATAATGGAATTGCGCCAAGGGATCAGCCAGACATCCTATTACAGTACAATGGGTTAGTGAGTTAGGATTTTGATGTTTAACGCCACTTTCAACAATATGTCAGCTATATCGCTCGATCAGTTTTATTACGGGAGGAAACTGGAGTACCCAACGAAATCCTGCCGCAAGTCAATGAAAAACACCTCGCCATGAGCGGGATTCGAACTCACAGCTTTAGTGGTGATAGGCACTTATTGCACAGGTAGTTGTGAAACCAACTACCATACAATCACGACCACGACGGCCCCTTTCAATACAATGGAACCTTACACTGCATACCCTCTTGGTGACTTGTAGTTTTTCCATAATATGTTTTTGTTTAATTAATTTTTCCGGTATTTTACTTCGCTGTGGTATTGGTTTTGATTCTATAGAATGTACATTTTGTAATTGTTTACTAACGACTGTCACACTGATATGTTATTGTTAAGAAATATCCAGTCATGTTATCTGACGACGATACTTAGTATGTAATAGCTACAGACTGATAATATTGTACTTTTCCACACATGGTGTATTTGTTTACTAACGACTGTCACACTGATATGTTATTGTTAAGAAATATCCAGTCATGTTATCTGACGACGATACTTAGTATATAAAAGCTACAGACTGATAATATTGTACTTTTCCACACATGGTGTATATGTTTACTAACGACTGTCCAACTGATATGTTATTGCTACGAAATATCCAGTCATTTTATCTGACGATGGTACTTAGTATATATAAGCTACAGACTGATAATATTGTACTTTTCCACACATGGTGTATTTGTTTACTAACGACTGTCACACTGATATGTTATTGTTACGAAATATCCAGTCATTTTATCTGACGACGGTACTTAGTATATAAAAGCTACAGACTGATAATATTGTACTTTTCCACACATGGTGTATTTGTTTACTAACGACTGTCACACTGATATGTTATTGTTACGAAATATCCAGTCATTTTATCTGACGATGGTACTTAGTATATAAAAGCTACAGACTGATAATATTGTACTTTTCCACACATGGTGTATTTGTTTACTAACGACTGTCACACTGATATGTTATTGTTACGAAATATCCAGTCATTTTATCTGACGACGGTACTTAGTATATAAAAGCTACAGACTGATAATATTGTACTTTTCCACACATGGTGTATTTGTTTACTAACGACTGTCACACTGATATGTTATTGTTACGAAATATCCAGTCATTTTATCTGACGACGGTACTTAGTATATAAAAGCTACAGACTGATAATATTGTACTTTTCCACACATGGTGTATTTGTTTACTAACGACTGTCACACTGATATGTTATTGTTACGAAATATCCAGTCATTTTATCTGACGACGGTACTTAGTATATAAAAGCTACAGACTGATAATATTGTACTTTTCCACACATGGTGTATATGTTTACTAACGACTGTCCAACTGATATGTTATTGCTACGAAATATCCAGTCATTTTATCTGACGACGGTACTTAGTATATATAAGCTGCATACTGATAACATTTTACTATTAGTCCCCGAGGGTATATCCCACCCAGTAGTCAGTGTTCCGACACGGACATAGCTTATTAGGTATATTTGTTATTAAAGTTTACAGTTCCTAAATAATATAATTATAATTAAAAACTATGGTTCTCCTCCCTCAGGTATAGGTGAATTTAGCACATTTTGGCCCTTTTGTTTAGGTCCTTTGGTTTTATTGCTCCCAAAACATTGAAAATTATTTGATTTTACAATCTTTCGATTTTGAACGTACCTGATGAAGGTTATTCTAGAAACGTGGCGTGTGCACTAAATTTGATATCTACGTTTCGATAACCTTCCTACGCATGTTGCAATTGTTTACTAACGACCATCACACTGATATTGTTATCTGATGACGATACGTAGCATATAATATCTACACACTGGTAATATTTTACTTTTCTACAACATGCTGTAATTTATATTGAAATTACCATCTAGAAGCCATCAGTAAAGAGAGTAATGATATATTAAAGAAAACTTAATTAAACTGCATCCAGATGTAAATGCTTCTTTGAGTGCTCATTTCAGACAAGTAAATCACAGGGACTCGGTTAATGGACATATTTGTTTTAATTATTTTTTTAGATTATTTTACGTGTTTTTCCTATTTACTGTCTGTTTTTATTAAATCATTATCGTTAGCACCTAGATTTTCATGTTTACAGTCAATGTGCAATATACTATTCACATCCATATACTAAAATATCCTAAAGGGATCTAAGTCGCCATTTTGAAATCCCTACCATTCCTCGAATAACAAATTATTAAAAGTACTTAGGTGTGTCTCCAAACTTTACCAGAACGCTCATTCTCTTCCTAAATGATTCATCTATCAGAAACTTGGATCGATTTTCCAATGCACTGCACCCTTACACAGACATCGTTTCGTTCAGGTGGAAAAATTCTAATTTCCCGGCGAAAGCAACGTGACTGACCTGCCTGTAGTATATTGCACATTGACTGTAAACATGAAAATCTAGGTGCTAACAATAATGATTTAAGAAAGCAGACAGTAAATAGGAAAAACACGTAAAATAATTAAAAGAAATAATTAAAAAAGATATGTCCATTAACCGAGTCCCTGTGAAGCAAATTACACGTTAACATGCAATTGTTGATCATTAAAGAAATACCATGAGGAAAATTACTCAAAACTAATAATTTATGAAATATATTAAACCAATTGTAACAATTTTAACAGCAAATATATATATTTCAATGGATAACGACTCGTGTACCAGCAAATTTGATTTGTGTTAACATTTTATAATTATATACATGCTTTTCAGATATATGAAGTCTTTTTCAGATATCGCCTTTCAAACATGTGAAGACGTTTAATTTTGTTATTTTCAACGATATGAAAACGATGTATCATCTTGCATTTCAGATATGTGAAGACGTTTTAGGATCATGCGTTACAGAAATATGCATAATGTAAGAAAATATGTTTAGATTTGTGAATGTTCATAAATCATGTTATTATTAACAAAGCTTCAGTACATCCCCACATGCATAGGTGATATTAGCTGATTTTGTCTATTCTGTTTAGGCCCTTTGGTTTTCTTGCTCCCAAAGAATTTTAAATTATTTGGCTTTCATCTATTTGGCTTTAATCGTCACCTGATGAATGTTTTTCTAGAAACGCGTCGTCCTCACTAAATAAGGGTAATAACAAAATTACCGAACTCCGAACAATCTTACAAAGGGAAAGTCAAACCTCATAATTATATAAACAGACAAAATCAGTCAACAACCGGAAAACTGTTAAAACCGTAATGACCCTGACTTGGTACAGGCATTTCTAAAGAAATGGTGGGTTGAATCAGATTTTAAGGCGCCAAACCTCCCGCTCTCATTACGGTTCAAAGGTTCCGGCTGTCACTGTAACAGTATTTAAATACAGGAACAAAATAGGTAAAATAGTTGTCAAAGCAGTACCATATTCGGTGACGTAAATGTCAAAAATATTTTTACGTCACACATTGACAAAAAAAATATCCTTGACATTTTTGACTTCTTATCTTTATACATTTTCACTATATGAAAATGCATCGCTTATAATTTTTTCTGCACAGACGGAATATATTTCGACAAGATCTTGGTATCGGAATATAAACTTTTTAAGAGATCGAATAAGGCGAATATTTTTATAGCCCTGGTCCAGTAGCCTGTTTCTCAGATGAAGATGACGTTTCAGGAAATCAGAATAATTGCTACTGGCCCTTGCATAGCGAATGAATTGCGAGATGTAAACACCATATGCAGGAGAAGCTGGTATATTGCTGCACATGTTTGGAAAATTTATGATTTTAAAATTGAAGTCGTTCCGCTTATCATAAATTTTAGTACTGAGTTGACCACTGTCGTCAAATTCGAGGTATAAGTCCAAAAATGATGCGGACGAAGCTGTATCTGTGGTCTCTTTAACTTCCAGCTCTGGAGGATATATCAATGGAAGAAATTCTGCAAATCTAGAATTATTGATAGATAAAACGTCATCAATATACCTGTATGTGAAATTAAAGGCTCTAGCCTCATGAATCTTCTTATCTTTTACAAGCTTTTGAAGAAACTCCGACTCATATGAGTATAAAAATAAATCGGCTAGAAGAGGGGCACAATTCGTACCCATTGGTATGCCGACGACCTGCTGAAACAGTGTCCCTCCAAAGGAGACAAATATGTTATCGATGAGGAACTCCAGCATACTGATCACTTGGTCCTCGGAGTAGCATGTTTTACCTTTTTGAATTTTGTTTAAAAAATATGTGGAATTGTAGCCTAACACAACAAATTTTGAGCCATAGTTTCTATGACTAAAAGCTTTATGAATTGTTTCTTTTAAGCGGGTTTTTAATTTGTCATGCGGTAGGGTGGTATGTAGAGTTGAAAAATCAAAGTTTTGATGGAGGATACCTGAGAGAAAGATCTTGATTTCAGGTTATCCAAAAGATCTTTAGAGTTTTTCAAAATCCACATGTGATTTATGCCACTACGCGAGTAAACAGTTTCACAATATTTCTGTTGTCCCTCTTTTACTGCAGACAGAATCTTTGTCAGGTGAATAGACAATTCTTTCGTCGAACAAGTTGATGATCCCGCTATGTACCTTTCTTTGTATGGTGTCTTATGGAGTTTAGGTATCCAATATAAATAGGGTAAATGCTTAGACTCTTTACCAGAGGGAATGTTTAAAGAGGTCATGAATGATCTGTGGTTAGCTAGGATTTCATCTTTGTCGAACGAAGTTGGTTTGTATGTGGTATTACTAGAGGTGTTGCTATTTATGCCTAATTCCTTGATTAGGCATTCGAAGTAATATGATTTACATACAAACACGATATTGTTGGAAGCCTTGTCCGCAGGAACGATAACATATTTGTCATGAAGAGAGGAAAGACGCTTAACAGCTTCTTGGTCTTTAAATACAGACTTAGGTCGACTATTAACACAATTTTTGAGTTTGTGAATCCGACCTTGTACTAGAGACCTAATTGTTCTAACCCAGGCTGACAAGGACTCTAACTCAGGATCTTGGTTTACTTCTCTCTTTATCCACCTTCTGGCATAATCTTCAACAGCATCCATAATTATCTTGAAATTATGTTTCCAATTGATGTGTTGAGGTTCTCTGAATTTAGGACCATGAGAAATCACCTTTCGGAGACTCTCATGTTGAATGATATTCAGATCACCAGTGATTACATGTCCAGATGGGTTGTATTGAAAAGGAGAGTTAATTTAATATCTACGTTTTTATTTTAACAGAGGTGAAGACATTTTCAGACGAGGCATTATTTAACAGATATTTGTTTACCTTGTTGGCTGATTGATTGGTGTCTAACGCCAGCTTTAGAAGTATTTCAGCCATATCGTGGCCTGAACAATTTTTTCAAATTAACTGTTTACTTGATAAAAAGACATAAGTATCCAGATACTGCCTTGAACCAACAAGTGGTAGCATTTGCATTAAATGAATCAATTCATTTATTTTAACTTTATTATGTTATTTTGTATGTGAGAGACGTCTTAGGATAATGAATTATTACTTTAATTAAACTTTGTAGAAAACGTACCACAAATTCCTGAGACATTATTGAAGATTTATTGCCAGTTTAAAAGGTTTAATGAACTTCATACTTAAACAGATTCATTGATATAGCATTTAATGGTAACTTAATTGGGCACGTTAAGAGGTTTCAGCATATGACCCGGTCACATCTAGTCAACAAATCTCTATAAAGGAAAGAATTAAAGAATGTAATTACTGATTTTACCGTTTGGTTTTTTTCCACTAATTTTCTACAGAATGCAACCTTTCGTTGACTTTTTATTGATGCATTTGTATTTACATCTGTTCATTTGCGTATAGTGTTGTGTTTTTGTTTTGTTTTTCTTCATCTTGTGTATCTATCCTATGTTACCAGTTTCTCGGAATTGTCTATTTTGATTATCCCTTCGGTATTCTCTAACGTTTATTATTTAACTGACACTTTAGATAAATTTATCTTGCTCTTTAAAAAGGCGATCTTAGATAAGACAAAAACAAAGATATAATTTAGTAGGTGTTTTCTGGAAATGTTTACAATCAATATTCCGAAGGCATGGATAACATTTTGATGTCCTGCTTATAGCACTTATTTTTATGTTCCCCAAAACACTTTTAACATTATTCGGCTTATCCAGTTTTGATTATGAGCGTACCTGATGAAGATAATTCCAGAAGCCCATCGTTCGCTTTACGAAAAGTTGAAGGTACCAAAAGAGTAACCAGAAACCGTACATCGAGCAAGGACAGACAACACAATGGCAAAAAAGAAACAAGTACAAAAAAACAAACAATGATCTACAAAATACTAATATAAGTTATATATCAAAATACTACTATAAGTAATTATGTATCAACGTTTTAATGTTTCATTGATATCCACTATCGCATAGTCTAAACCAGCTACTGTATATGTGATAATATTTATTTTCGTTGGTAAACTGATAGTGTGACGTTTGTTCATGCTTGATTTGTGGTTTTTATTGCTTACCCAAAGCTTCTTCTGTTCCTTATGCCTTTGGAATCGGACTAAATCACGTGATTTGATGATACCAGCGAAAACAACGAAAATTGGTATTCAACGAATAAAAATGAATTTACAGAATGAACATATTTCTTTTTGGCGTCATAAGTGTTATCTGTTGATGGTTAAGGGTTATGGTGTTTTCACGTGATAAAGTTTGTCAGTGACTTGAGGCAGGTCGGTGGTTTTCTCCGAATACTCCAGTTTCCTCGACCAATAAAACTGCACACCACGATTTAATGATTTAATTGAAATATTGTTGAAAGTGCCGTTAAGCATCAAAACCCTAACTCTAACTCATAATTTGTTCTGAATACCAATCATTTGCATTGAGGCTATTACGTCGGGTGCTCTTTCTAGAGCGGGAAAAGCTTAGCCTTTCGTCGCGCCTGGTATAGTCTCACCGTTGTGTGTTGGCGTTTTGTTCTGTGCTATCCGATATTATGCCATGTCAATGATTTTTAGATCGCTACGGTGTCAAATAAATGCTTTCCCGTCATTGAAATAAGAGGGACATGTTATTGTCATATGATGTGATAATCTGTATCATTAAGCATTATGTAAATTATATATTTCTTGATCCTGACATCATAATGTAAAGACAAAATAATGATATATTTATATAGATCAAAGATAGCAATTCCTTCATCATCGATGCCGAATAAATAGGTTCTATACATATAAACATGATGTATATAAGTTACCAGATATTAAAATTGGGCATATTCACTCCTTATTTTTTACCTATTTTGTTCCTGTGTTTAAATACTGTTATAGTGACAGCCGGAGACTTTGAACGTAATGAGAGCGGGAGGTTTGGCGCTTTAAAATCTGATTCAACCCACCATTTCTTTAGAAATGCCTGTACCAAGTCAGGGTCATTACGATTTTCACAGTTTTCTGGTTTTTGACTAATTTGTCTGTTTATATAATTATGAGTTTTGACTTTCCCTTTGTAAGATTGTTCGGAGTTCGGTAATTTTGTTATTACCCTTATTGAAGTGCAAAACTACACCTTTGTCATTCTGAAATATTATACCAAAGCAAATAAGGGTAATAACAAAATTACCGAACTCCGAACAATCTTACAAAGGGAAAGTCAAAACTCATAGGTATATAAACAGACAAAATCAGTCAACAACCGGAAAACTGTGAAAACCGTAAAACCAAAGACAAATATATTACTTTCCAGACAACTGTACATGCCGTCGTTTGTGATTTTTCAGTTTGTTTCTGACAACAGTAAGCATTGTTGATTATGATATTAATACATAGCGATGTATCAATAAGAGTAATAACAAAATTACCGAACTCCAAACAATCTTCCAAAGGGAAAATCAAAACTCATAAGTATACACTGTGTACAAACGGACCCGGCAAAAAATGTTTGGACTCGTGCATATCTAATTCCGGAACGTAACCGGACTGTAAGAAGGCAAGAAGAAGGTAAGAATTCCGTTTATTTATTTGTTTTTTGCATGAACTTGGGGGCAATAAATGCTTTATTAACCATTTCCTGCTGACGATTTGTTTGACCCCAACCCCGAATTTCGCTCAGTTTCTCTTTGAATTGCTCACATTGAATGGAACGAAATGTATTGAAGGAACGGTTGATGAATAAAGATGACAAGAATCGTCACTTTGTGCTTTTAATTATTGATATAAGTAAGCACGGAGCGAAAGAAATGGGTCATGTCAAAATGGCAGGACCCGGTTTCGTGAATGATGTTACAGCATGATGACCCGGTTTTGTTCCAAAAAAATTACGAACAAACAGGAACCAAAGCAACAGAAATCCACAGCCACCATTGTTTATACTGTGATACAATATTTCCACAATTCGATGACTTAATAAAACCTTCTAGAGAAAATCATTCGTACCATTGTTATTACTGTAAAACAACCTTCGTCCTATTTGAAGAAGTAATAAAACACTCGACGGAACACCACGGCTCACTAATGTTGAAAGTTAAATACCTTGAACTGAATCCATCTAGTGGACATTATGGTTACAAAAGCCATAATTTCAATCTTATTCTAGCGAAAATAAAGGCTTTGGTTCCTGTTTGTTCGTAATTTTTTTTGGAACATCGGGTCATCATGCTGTAACATCATTCACGAAACCGGGTCCTGCCATTTTGACATGACCCATTTCTTTCGCCCCGTGCTTACTTATATCAATAATTAAAAGCACAAAGTGACGATTCTTGTCATCTTTATTCATCAATCGTTCCTTCAATACATTTCGTTCCATTCAATGTGAGCAATTCAAAGAGAAACTGAGCGAAATTCGGGGTTGGGGTCAAGCTGATCGTCATTTTGCGGCATATTATCCCTTATTTCTCAATTAATATACGATGACATAGCCAAAATGTTTCATCTGACAGCAGGAAATTTACCTTCTTCTTGCCTTCTTACAGTCCGGTTCCGTTCCAGAATTAGATATACACGAGTCTAAACATTTTTTGCCGGGTCCGTTTGTACACAGTGGTATATCAACAGACAAAATCAGTCAACAACCGGAAAACTGTGAAAACCGTAATGACCCTGACTTGGTACAGGCATTTCTAAAGAAATGGTGGGTTGAATCAGATTTTAAAGCGCCAAACCTCCCACTTTCATTACGGCTCAAAGGTTCCGGCTGTCACTATAACAATATTTATAACAATACTGGAACAAAATAGGTGAAATAGTTGTCAAAGCAGTATCAAATTCAGTGAGGAGGGTGGAACATCTATCGTGAACCATTTTCATCAACAACCACGAGTCACCTGAAGTATTGTTAGAAGAAAATGAAAAACAACACAAAAATACCACACTGCCGGAACAAAAGAGGCAACATTTATACCACTAGCACATAAATACTCGACTGCTCATTTTCTGGCTTTGTACAGGCACTTCAATAAAAGTGGCGGGATTACACTGATCTTATGAGTCCAAAACCTCCCCTCTTATGGAAATAATGTGGTCATGCAAGTGTTTTCGACATGTGAGTAAAATGCCAACTCTCACACACATAACCGAGTGAACATAGTTATTATAAAGAACGCTTTATTGTAATAGCATGACAACATTGCTAGTCTTAGGGTTAATACTGGACAAGTATGTAAACAGTACAGCATCAGTTGTTAGTAATTAATTAAATGATACTAACAAGAGAGCCTTCAAATGTATTGATCACCCTTATATAGTAAGTTGTATGATGATATTTGCTAATTGCGATTTAAGTATGTCTAAATGTCAATATCATGATGATAAACATAATTGGAATTTAATTAATAACATAAATCTATGATTGAGAGGTACAGAAAGCTTAGCAACATTTCTCTGCTAGTTTTATATCTCATTTGAGTCGTCAATTTGTCAAATATTACAAACTTATTTGCGAAATAAGGAAACACATGATGCCCCATTGAGTATTCTTGAAGGAGCATTTAATTGGCAGCAACTCGTATCAACATCATATTCTAAATAAAATGTTACTGATTAATTGCAATAAGCAGCTGAGCTTAAACATATTTTGTTAAATTTGTGATGGAAGAAGACACTAAGCTTAAATATTGTTCAATTTATACTTTCTCGAAGATCAACAACTTGATATTTATAAACAAGTTACATTACGATTCTTGATACGCGCAATGCAATTTTGGTTTACTGTCATGAAATAATTTAAATTAGTTGCAATACAGTTCATATAATTGAAAAGAAGAAACTGATGATATCAAGTGGGTAATCAGAAGCCTCCAAGAACGACAACTCATATTACTATTTGTTAATTACCCAAATGTTGTTTTTCTACATTTAATCATCTAAACTTGCAGAATGCGTGTACTAAAATAACATGGGTTTTTTCCAAATTTACCAGAGTGCCAGAAGAATCTCATTCATTTCCACTAAATCATACTTGTATCTCTCCAACTTGAAGTCAATATGTAATAGGTATTACTAATTTATTAATGTATCAACATGTGTGTTCCATACGTTTAACATGTGTTCTTGGATATATAGGATATGCGTCGATAGTATGTCAGCAAAGCGTCTATAGTATGTCAGCAAACCATGCGTCGATCGTATGTCAGCAAACCATGCGTCGATAGTATGTCAGCAAAGCGTCGATAGTATGTCAGCAAACCATGCGTCGATCGTATGTCAGCAAACCATGGGTCGATAGTATGTCAGCAAAGCGTCTATAGTATGTCAGCAAACCATGGGTCGGTAGTATGTCAGCAAAGCGTCTATAGTATGTCAGCAAACATGTTTTTAGTTTTCTGTGTTGTGTTTTTGATTTGTTTGTCTTCGTCGTGTGTCGTGTATGTTGCTAGTGTCTCTGGATTGTCCATACTCGATTGCCCTCTTCGGTTTTCTCTAACATTTATCTGTAAAACGTTTCCAGATACACGTATCACATGTTTTATGTTTGTGAAACGCTACTTGTACTTCTTGATATAACGACCAGAAAAAAACTAGTCGCAATTGCATAGGCCTCAATATTGTAATATAAAGGGTTATACATTTGGATTCTCTGTTTTCTCTGGTATAGAACATTTGATGTTTAACTTGAGAGATGGTCACACGTTGGTAGCATAATACCGCAAACTCAACTTGACACATCTCTAAGTAGCCGCAGTCATGATTGTATGATAGTTGGATTTACAATTACCTATGCAAGCAACCAGTTCCTACCACCATTAAAGTTATGAGTTCGAATCCCGCTCATGGCGAGGTGTATAATAGATACAGCATTTTGTCCTAAATTTTGTCAGTGATTTGCGGTAGGTCGGGGATATCCCCATGGTACTCCGGTATTCCGCAGCAATAAACCCTCCATACTATAACTGAAATATTGTTGAACGTGACGCTAAAAGCTATAACTCTCAACTCACATCCCTCTCGATGTAGCTATCCTTTTGCGTTTCCTATTATAAGAGACGTAATTGAAATTAAACTTGGTAATTTGGTTGGGATTCGTAATATAAATGTGTCTAGGAAACGCATTTTTAGCAGAACAAATCAACAATGTGAATCTATTTAGAAATGTACGTAAATCGATATTAATCCCTTCCCCCGCGAAAGATAAATATAATAGTACTTATCTACCTATTAATGACATTGATAGGAAATTCAACACGATGACAACATTAATATGTCAGATGAAGACAAGGAACTCATCAATAATCTCTAAAAATGAAATAATCACGAAATCGCTTTGCTTCTTTTCTGTTATATTTACCCACATGCAGAATTCCAAACACCATATATCAAACACATAGAGCGACAAAATCCTTAGATAACAGCCTTTATCACGACCACGCTTAGAAAACAATATTTTCTATGCAACATATTTTTGAACTAGGACATACTGGGTAAACTCTGTATTTAGACAGAAATCATGAATGTTGATATCTTCCTATTTTTAAGCAGATAAGCAAATTTGCGGTGTAGTTGATTTCTCTGCTAAGTAGGGCAACATATCATTGAATGCCACGTTGTGGTTTTCAAATCCTGACTCATCCAAGTATAGTTCTGGAGAACTTAGTCTATCCGGGAGAGAACCAGTTGCTAGAATATGAGATATATTCAGCCGATATTACAACCAATGAATGATACAAGAATAATAATCCAGGTCATCGAGGGAAAAAACCTCGGCAACGAGTATTGTACTCGTACTCGAAAGTAAAAAACCTACCAATTGAAATACTATATCTAATAAATACAATGTTCTGGTTGGACACTCTTAAAGTAATAATAAAAGCGTACTCGGAATGTTTATTACCATATTGTCAGAACACGATCTTGTTGACTATCGAATGTGAGTCCATGTGTTTTGAAACCTGCAATCGCCAGCGGCTACATTTACATTATAGGTTAAATCAAGACTATGAAAATTCAAATTGTGTTTCCATCTATATCTTTCTGTGTCATAATAGTTCATTAAGGGTAATAACAAAATTACCGAACTCCGAGCAATTTTACAAAGGGAAAGTCAAAACTCATAAGTATATAAACAGACAAAATCAGTCAACAACCGGAAAACTGTGAAAACCGTAATGACCCTGACTTGGTACAGGCATTTCTAAAGAAATGGTGGGTTGAATCAGATTTTAAAGCGCCAAACCTCCCGCTTTCATTATGGTTCAAAGGTTCCGGCTGTCACTATAGCAGTATTTATAACAATACAGGAACAAAATAGGTAAAATAGTTGTCAAAGCAGTACCAAATTCAGTGAAGTAAATGTCAAAGACACTTTTACGTCACACATTGATAAACAAATATTTTTGACATTTTTGTTGACTTCCTTATCTTTATACATTTTCACTATATGAAAATGCATCGTTTATTATCGTCTCTACAGAGACGGAATATATTTCGACAAGATCTTGGTATCGGAATATAAACTTTTTAAGAGATCGAATAAGGTGAATCTTTTTATAGCCCTGGTCCAGTAGCCTGTTTCTCAGATGAAGATGACGTTTGCACATTGACTGTAAACATGAAAATCTAGGTGCTAACAATAATGATTTAAGAAAGCAGACAGTAAATAGGAAAAACACGTAAAATAATTAAAAGAAATAATTAAAAAAGATATGTCCATTAACCGAGTCCCTGTGAAGCAAATTACACGTTAACATGCAATTGTTGATCATTAAAGAAATACCATGAGGAAAATTACTCAAAACTAATAATTTATGAAATATATTAAACCAATTGTAACAATTTTAACAGCAAATATATATATTTCAATGGATAACGACTCGTGTACCAGCAAATTTGATTTGTGTTAACATTTTATAATTATATACATGCTTTTCAGATATATGAAGTCTTTTTCAGATATCGCCTTTCAAACATGTGAAGACGTTTAATTTTGTTATTTTCAACGATATGAAAACGATGTATCATCTTGCATTTCAGATATGTGAAGACGTTTTAGGATCATGCGTTACAGAAATATGCATAATGTAAGAAAATATGTTTAGATTTGTGAATGTTCATAAATCATGTTATTATTAACAAAGCTTCTTTTGTACATCCCCACATGCATAGGTGATATTAGCTGATTTTGTCTATTCTGTTTAGGCCCTTTGGTTTTCTTGCTCCCAAAGAATTTTAAATTATTTGGCTTTCATCTATTTGGCTTTAATCGTCACCTGATGAATGTTTTTCTAGAAACGCGTCGTCCTCACTAAATAAGGGTAATAACAAAATTACCGAACTCCGAACAATTTTACAAAGGGAAAGTCAAAACTCATAAGTATATAAACAGACAAAATCAGTCAACAACCGGAAAACTGTGAAAACCGTAATGACCCTGACTTGGTACAGGCATTTCTAAAGAAATGGTGGGTTGAATCAGATTTTAAAGCGCCAAACCTCCCGCTTTCATTATGGTTCAAAGGTTCCGGCTGTCACTATAGCAGTATTTATAACAATACAGGAACAAAATAGGTAAAATAGTTGTCAAAGCAGTACCAAATTCAGTGAAGTAAATGTCAAAGACACTTTTACGTCACACATTGATAAACAAATATTTTTGACATTTTTGTTGACTTCCTTGTCTTTATACATTTTCACTATATGAAAATGCATCGTTTATTATCGTCTCTACAGAGACGGAATATATTTCGACAAGATCTTGGTATCGGAATATAAACTTTTTAAGAGATCGAATAAGGTGAATCTTTTTATAGCCCTGGTCCAGTAGCCTGTTTCTCAGATGAAGATGACGTTTCAGGAAATCAGAATAATTTCTACTGGCCCTTGTATAACGAATCAATTGCGAGATGTAAACACCATATGCAGGAGAAGCTGGTATATTGCTGCACACATTTGGAAAATTTATGATTTTAAAATTGAAGTCGTCCCGTTTAACATAAAGATTAGTACTGCGTTGACCACTGTCGTCAAATTCGAGGTATAAGTCCAAAAATGATGCGAACGAAGCTGTATGTTGGGTCCTGAAAGATATATAATAGTTCATATTTTGGATCATATGAACGGATAGGATATCCATATTCAAGAAATATATATTCCCAAAGCTATGTTTTATTGTTGCCATGTTTAACACAAATGTATCTTGGATTCACAAAAAATTAGTACATTTGTTTGTGCATTCACGTAGAAAAGACACCCATCACCTAGTTGAATACAAATCATATTCTTCAAATTATTTTTAAATTTCTGGATATCAACATAGAAAGGAATGTCAAATATTTTACATTTACATTGAATTATCTGGTCAGCATATTCAAGAACAGTCAAGCCGGACTTAAAGGGTACCCCTATATAGCAAATTACTGTCTATAAATGACAGCTTCATTTTCTCAATTTAACTAATAGTACATATAATCTTACACTGTGTGTAAAGGGAAATGGCTCATTAAGGTCACATGGGCGCAATTTCTTTTTCGAGAAAGTCGCCGTTAAAATCCATAATTAATTTAAAAAGGGGATTATTATCAAGTTCCCTGGAGTGTCCTTTGTATAAAACAGCTGGCTGAAATCTCTCAAAAGGGCAGGACACGAGATATATTACTAATACTATAATGTAATTATTGTCTATGAAATGTGTTTATATGAACTACATCTATTCAATTTGGTTCTTACAATTTCTCGATTACTTGCTTAGTTGCTTTGTCAATCCTTGTACGATGGGTCGAATCTATATCAGTACGGTGTCTATAAGAAATGTCAAAAGTTGATATAATCCAAGAACAGTATTCTATTAACCAAGAAACTTCTTAAAATAGATTTTCTTGATATTGACAAAGAGAAAGTAATAAAACCAGGAAGTCAAATGATTGATGATGTAGCTCTATCTCAATAACGAATTTGTAATTAATTACTTATATGTTTAGGAGTCATATGTTAAAATGTTATGTAAGTTAAGAATAAGAGTGTATTTCATTATGTGAATTACGAAGTATTGAAGTCAGTGGATGATTGATGTATATGTTTTAGAATAAAAACGCGTTCGTCTTGGAATAACCCTTCAACCTTGTGTTCTACCATGCTAAATATCAATATTTTATTGTGTGAATTACGAAGTATTGAAGTCCGTGGATGATCTATATACTTGTTTTTGAAAAATAATGCCTTCGTGTAACTATATCTTGGAATAACCCTCACACCTTTTGTTCTATCGTGATGTAAAACAAAACTCGGTTAAAACTCAATATTACATAAAATAAAACAAACGTATAGTTGGATGATATTTTTATATTTACATGTGTTATATCTTTAAGAAGTAGATCAGATATCTGAGTGGTAATAAATCAAGATGGTCAGACAGGATACACTATCGGAATGGTGATAAATCAGATGGTTACAAAAGGAATCAACAGTCATTTTTTGGCGAATAAATGAAACATCAGATGGTCAGATGGCATTACATTTGTGATGTGCGTTATTGTACTCGAATAAATGGGTAGAACGCGCTTAGACAAACCATATCGTAATAAAAGAAATGTCTGTCTAGACGAATCTTTATCAATTGTTTTCGTGACAATTTGTGTCTGAAGACGAATCTTTATCAATTGTTTTCGTGACAATTTGTGTCTGATCAAACATATTGCTATATACGAGTTCTCCAAATACACCTGTAACAATGCGATCTTTTCCTCATTCATGACATCATCGAATATGTAGATAGAGTAACACGATGGGTGCGCATGTCGAACAGGAACTGTTAATCCTTCAGGAGCACCTGCGTTTACTCCCGGTTTATAGTGGGGTTCGTGTTACTCGAATTTTATATTTTCTGTGTAGTGTTTTGTAGATCACTGTTTGTCTTCTTGACTTTGTTTTCAGTTTGCCATTGTATTGTCTGTCCTTCTTAGATGTATCACTTATGATATCTTCAAACTATTCTAACAAACAAGATAGATACACAGTAATTTAATTACAAACGAGCCATTATTGGACTTATTAAAAAGCCTCTTTATACGAAATGTAGAAAAGTAATACGTTCTAGCAGAACTGTGTTGATTTGATGGCATTAATGTTTACTATTCAATATTGAATAATGTTTATATAATAGCATTAGGTCATTATTTTGAAATTCAAGGCTAATCATTGTTTTATAGAAAAGGTATAGTAATGCAAATATTTTGCAGATGGATTCCATGGAATATATCCATATGGGTGGCACACATCTGAGTTGCTAAAACAGGCTGAACAATCTAGAGGTGATACATACATCTAGAAGGAAACTTTACGTCAGAAGAAATGAATAAATTTTCCATTTAATCATTAGTAAAACTAATGTTTCCCTCCCTCAGGCATAGATGACCTTAGTTCTCCTCCCTCAGGCATAGATGACCATAGTTCTCCTCCCTCAGGCATAGATGACCATAGTTCTCCTCCCTCAGGCATAGATGACCATAGTTCTCCTCCCTCAGGCATAGATGACCTTAGTTCTCCTCCCTCAGGCATAGATGACCTTAGTTCTCCTCCCTCAGGCATAGATGACCTTAGTTCTCCTCCCTCAGGCATAGATGACCTTAGTTCTCCTCCCTCAGGCATAGATGACCTTAGTTCTCCTCCCTCAGGCATAGATGACCTTAGTTCTCCTCCCTCAGGCATAGATGACCATAGTTCTCCTCCCTCAGGCATAGATGACCTTAGTTCTCCTCCCTCAGGCATAGATGACCTTAGTTCTCCTCCCTCAGGCATAGATGACCTTAGTTCTCCTCCCTCAGGCATAGATGACCATAGCTGATTTTGGCTTTCCTGCTTAGGCCCTTTGGTTTTATTGCTCCCAAAACTTTAAATTATTTGGTTTTCCAATCTTTCGATTTTAAGCGTACCTGATGAAGCTTATTCCAGAAACGCGTCGTGCGCACTATATTTAATATCTACGTTTTAATCCCATTTATATGTAGCAACATTCATATGAAGTATATATCCCTCAGTTGATACTATATTCTAGGGCTTGTGCTCCCTATCAGGATATTGGTTTTTTTATGTAACCGCAATGGTGCATAAGCATCATATCGGGCATATAGAACCTTTTCGGATACAACAGCTGCATTGCAATGGCAGAAACTGTATTTGGTACTGGTGACTAGACATCGATGACAAAGTGAGTAGAGCACACATGGCCCACAGCCACAAGACGTTTATATACAAACACTTGAAAGATAATGTCAAGCGGTTTTTTTTACAGGACAAAGATGGCGTGACAAACAAATAATGCAATTATTAGACAACTAAAATAGCCACATCTGTCTCATCAGCACGTTTATTCTCATTCGTTATCATGCTGGTCACGGAAGATATAAATTGAACAATGATTATGAAATTTATTTGTCTATTTTTGATAGCAGATGCTAATATGACAAAACACAAACATATTTACAAACGTATGATATGAAAGGGGTTGTTGTCCCAACGTAATTTCTAATGTGTATTGTATTGGTTTTGATTGAATGGTATTATCTCGAACTAGTTTTTATATTTAAGAAAAGATATAATCTAAAACACTGTCGACATGGAATTAAAATATAAAGAAAAAAAACTCCCCTCCCCCCGTTTACCCGAATATACGTTAGAGAAAACCGAAGGGGCAATCAAGAATGGACACTCCCCCAGAGAAACTGGCAACATTGGGTACACAAGACACAGGGCGAAGACAAACAAAGCAAAAACACAACACAATATGCGTTGGATGCCACTATGCGCAAACAAGCACAAATAAAGTAACTAAGACATGAGCCCTCATTGATGTTAAATAATAACTACTTTCCTGATAGGACATGTCATCTTGAATGTGATCGCAGTGTAATTGGAGTTACATCTACACGTTCAATGAGTGACTATTACGATTGAATTATGAAAAGAACGTCTAAACCGTGAGTCAACAATTCCCCCCAATATCAACAAAACGAACAAAGACGTCTCACCCCAAACCATTGATAACTATAAAGACCGCGAATTATGACCTTGCTCCCGATCCTGGTATGGGACTGGCAAACGTGTGGAGGGCTTAGGCAAACCATTTAATGTGATCCCACAACCTGCTGATGATATGATCTCCAAAGACAAAACACTACAAAAGTAATCTGCACTGATTTTCTCCTACTAATAAAAACCACACTGAATAGCAACTTAAGTATGGACAATACAGGGTCAGTGAATGCTCGTATTTAATTTCCTACTAGTCAAGAAGATAAACAAAGGTCCATTATAATTACTTTCAGAACAAAGCAAAAACATAACTGATGCTTCTAGCAGATTAATAAACATCTAACGATAGTAATGGTCTGGTCTGCGCGGGAGACCTGAATAAATAGATCATAAATCTGTTAGAATCAAACATGAAACACAAAACAGTAATAAAATAGGTATAGAAATATGAGTATACGAGGCTAATCAAACCAACTACTATGTATACCAGCATGTTTATTATATTGCAGGAATGAAAAGAAAACTTTCCTTGTGTCAAATATAGCTGCTAAATCATAGTATTTTACAAATACGATTAGCTTTATTTATTAAGTAGCCATAGAACCGTGAATGGTAAATACTCTTTTTGTTTAGATGCCTACACGAAAAATTGTATTTAAGCACAATGCCTTTATAATGATAAAACAATGAAGTAAAGGTTTTTTTAAATAATTTAAGAAAACGTTGTCCTTGGTATAAATGTATTTCCGCTATCAGGATATACAATATTCTAATAACAGGAACCATTTAACTCTTCATATGATATGTTTGTGTAAATATATTTTTATTTACATTTGTAATAATAGCATCTGCTATAAAACAAATAGACAACTACATTTACCAATTATTGTTCAATTTATAATATCTTCCGTGCATAGCGTGATAACGAATGAGATTAAACGTGTTGATGAGACAGATTTGAGGTATCCATTGGAGGAAGCAGTACCAATCAGATGAAACAAGAGAAAACATTGTATACACAATAATAGACAAATAACATGTTTATTATTGACTTATACCATAATTTACTAAATATAATGATACACATCATAAGTTTTAATAATAGCAGAAATATACAAATACCAAATACTGTATTAGCACAAACTCATCAACAATAAATGGTTAAGACTCAAAATATATGATATTATTACTCTTCATGTAAGAAACTTTCATTATAATTGACATGATATTATCGAAACATAATTTTACAAAGAATAAATAGCGTCGTTGTACTATGCACTCGCATAGTACTATTGTTGGAGTCATTACTATGCTGATAGGCGGAGCTTAGAACAATGTTACGTCATTTAAATAGGCGGGGTCTAAACCCGATCACCTGAACGCTTTTAACAGTGTACAATTTACAATGTATTATACGTTTTTCTTTAACGTTGATGCTGTCGTATGTCAAAACAATGGCAAGTTCCAGGTTTGGGAATTAAATATTTGACAGTTCATTGTTATTGTTGAAATTAAATATTTCTTGAATTTAATTAAATATGATTTTCCAATCTTTATACTATCAATACATTTTAGACAAATTTAATTTTTTTAAATCACCAAAGACATTCAGAGTATAAAATCACCAAAGACATTCAGAGTAATAATAACAATAATATTGTGTTGTCCATGTTATATGGCGAAATATGTCCCAGGGTTAGAAGGCATAATGCACTCCCCTTCCGGATCGTGCATTATGCCTTCTAACCTTGGGACATATTTCGGCATATAACATGGACAACACAATATTATTGTATAAATACACAATAACATAATATGCATGTAGTGGAACAAATCATAATAGTTACAATATAAAACGCTATAATAATTATAGCAAACCTTTTCTTATATTCAAATAGTTTAATATGAAAGAGGAAGTCAATCTAAGAATTGAGTATGACTTATTATTAAACAAAAAGCTTATTCTGTTGTTAGCATTTTTATAACTTGCATTTTCAAGTATATTTGATATTTTTTCATTAAATATGTTTCTTTGAGTATTGAATGTTTTAACAATGTAGGAGAAAATGTTTTTCATCTTCAATTTGATTTGATTTATATAATAAACAATACCTCTCTGTTCTAGGTATGTTTAAATGTCTTCCTCGTTCAATCATTAATGGATGAGCGCTTATACGGATTTTACAAATTGCTGCTCTATCATATCTATTGTTTAAAACATCCACATAAGGTTGTCTTTGACCCATATTGTAGACACACTGGAAAAGTTGAGGTTTTGAGAATCACGTGTGTTTGCATTTTGAGTTTGCAAACATTGATCGTGTATTCTTTGTTTTATTGTATTTAAATTAAGTTTAATAGAATTAATATTAGTTATGATGTAAGAATGGTCAAGGCCATTTAATAAGTGTTTTTTTACTTTTTTTACCCAAGGATTTGTTTCTCTGGACTTGATATATATATCATATACTAAAGTGTTTTTTGAAGAAATTATATGATTCATAAAGTTAAATATTGAATATATGCCCCCTCCTCTTCCTTACTTCAAGGTAAACATCTACCCTTTACCCCTTCCCCACTTCGCCTCAATATTTTTCGCTTATTTGTGATCCTTTCGCTGACCCATTTATATCGTTACACTCCCGAGATATTTCTCTTTTCCACTGCCATCATTTAAATATAAATACCGGGCGAATTGGACAAGAATATTCAGCAAAAGTCGCATTTTCTATTTTTCAGTCACTGAAACGGATACAGTCACTTCCGGTCCGTTCTAAATTGATTTAGAAACTAAAAAAAAGGTGTTTTAAAAATCAAATGTCAGTAATTTGGAGTTGAACATATTTTTATAATCTGCATTGGAACAATTATCTGTATTTTAAAGGCTTACTTTACATTTGAGAGGAGATGATCATGATGGCATTGTTACACATGGCCGGTCTAGAGAATTCCGAATGCATATGAAAAATGCAGCGCAAACCGGAAGTGGTTGTATCCGTTTCAGTGACTGAAAAATAGAAAATGCGACTTTCGCTGATTATTCTTGTCCAATTCGTCTGAGGGGTATTTATAATTAAATGTGGCAGTCGAAAAGAGAAATATCTCGGGAGTGTAACGATATAATTGGGTCAGCGAAAGGATCACAAATAAGCGAAAAATATTGAGGCGAATTGGGGAAGGGGTAAAGGGTAGATGCTTACCTTGAAGTAAGGAAGGGTAGGGGGCATACATTTTTTGAATGAAACAAGTGCCTGTGATCTGAATCTTTAAATGTAGAATCGACATCCCAAGCTTCACTACCATATGTAAGAATAGGAGTGATTAAGGAATCAAATAATTTTTCCAGAAGTCTACATGGGTTGTTGAGACCAATGGTTTTCTTAATTCTAAAATAAACTTTTCTAACTTTTTCCATCAGGATATTTATAGCCAAATTGAAATTACCGTTAAATTTCAGCACCATTCCTAAATAACAGTAGTTTGCTACTGTTTCAAGATCAACATTATTATAAGTAAATTGGTTTAATTATGTTTTACCATTTGAGTTGAATACCATTATTTTTTATTTATCAGTATTAACTTCTAATTTCCAAGAATAGCAAAAATCATGCAATATATTTAGGGAATTTTGAAGTCCCTCTTTACTTTGAGACAATAAAACAATATCATCAGCATATAGAAGTATATTCACTGATGTGTCTCCAATGACAACTGGGTCTGTATTATCTTTATTTAGATCATCTACCAAGTTATTTATAAAATAATTTAATAGTAAAGGGCTTTGAACATCCCCTGTTTTACTCCTCGTTCAGATGAAAAAGGGGCACTAAGACCATTAGAAAATTTTATTCTGCATATGGTGTCTGTATACATTGAATGAATAATGTTGAAAACCTGTGAGGGATATAGTGTTTTAATAGTTTATAAAATAATGCAAGTCTCCAAATGGTATCAAATGCCTTTTTTAAGTCTATGAAAGCAGTAAAAACTTTCTTGCTTTTCTGCTTATATTGATCTATAATAGTTTTTAGTGTAAATGTGATCAGCAGTGCGACTCTTCTCTTTGAAACCAATTTGATTTTTACTTATCAAGTTTTTGTTATTCATAAAGGTTAACAGACGTTTATAGATAACTTTATTAAAACGTTGTCCAAGATTGGAACTAATAGAAATACCTCTATAGTTCCCTGGGTCAACTTTGTTCCCCTTTTTATGTAATAGAACTAAGAAGCTGTCATTCCAAATCTTTGGGAAAGTCTCATTTTTGAATGTAAGATTGAAGAGTTTTTGAAGTGGTTTTATTAAAATTGGGACTGCATTTTTTAACATTTCATTTGAAATCAAATCTGCAGACGCAGGTTTACCATTACGAATTGATCTAATGGCTTCTATTATCTCATCAGTGCTTATCTTATTATTCAGATCACCAATAACTTCTGACATGTTGAAATTACCATTACGAATTTACGATCTAATGGCTTCTATTATCTCATCATATCTCATCAGTGCTTATCTCATTATTCAGATCACCAATAACTTCTGACATTTTGATATTATTTTATTTTATGTTGTATTGTATTTTCATCTAATGAAAATGTAAACCAATTGAAATATCGACATGTAACTGCAAAGAGGTTGCTGTTGTGTTGTAATGTGTATGAGAAAAATTATTTAAAGTACATAACATAATACTGATTGTCTATGAAGAGTTTTTTTTACCTATGTTAAATTTTCCGTGGTTAAAATATAGGAGTTAGGGCTATGGTGTCTAATGTCACATATTTCAGTTATATCGTGGCTGTCAGTCTTATTGGTGGTAGAAATCAGAGTACCCGGAAAAAACCGCCGACCTGCCGCAAGTCACGGACAAACTTTATCACATAATTTTGTATCAAATACACCTCGCCTAAGCGGAATTCGAACTCATAGCGTTAATGGTAATATGCACTGATTGCATAGGTTGTTGTAAATCCAACTATGATACGATCACGATCAGACGGCCCCGGTTAAGACATACGTATTACGAAATATACATTAAGCAGTTCGTGCCATCAACATGTAATATATAAGTATGCAATATGATCACGATTAAAATTAGTTATATTTTAACAATCCACTAAAATATAATGGGGTTCAAAAGAGCTTGTCGATCCATTAGCCAATAAACTGCAATGTAGTGTATAAACAAAAACGGGAAGAGTCATTCATGCATACAGTATCCAGTGAGCAAAATGGAGTCAAATGCAGACAAAGATAAATGGAGTCAAATGCAGACAAAGATAAATGGAGTCAAATGCAGACAAAGTAGCACCATTTACATCTAATGGGGTCCAAAGACGGTTGCTGATTCATTAGCCAATAAAATATGAATTGGAAATAAGAAAAAAACCAAGAACAGAGCCATTTATGCATGAGGAATTTTGCCATCAAAATTGAGTAAAAGACAGACAAGTACTAAGTAGCCACATTTATTTAACCAATAATAACAAAGCAATTGAATGTTACGATCATCATGCTTAAAGGCATATTGTCTACCAAAATCGAAATTTGTTCATACCCAAAATGATTGTCGTTTTCCGTACTGACCTTCATATAATGAAGATTAAGCACCGAATTATTGGCGAATACGCTACGAAATGTGTTTTCGATTTAAAAAAGCTGATCATCGTTACTGGAAGCTAATTAATTATGCACTGACCTGAGCGAGACCAAATCTATTTTAATCAATTTGTATGCCAGTAACCCGGATGCTGCAGCATGAATGTTAAAATTCGTGTTTGTTTACCTCGCAAATACGGCCGTTTTATGCTACTCATTGACAATAATTTGCTGTTGCCAGGTGCAAGATTACATATATTGAATAATATCTACCGAAAATGATCATAGGCATCATCATAAATTCATAAAATATGAAAAACGATTGAGAAAAGAAGAACAAAACATGCTCGGCTTACCTATCAAGCAAAATGTTTGCCGCTTCAGCGCGAGTTTGGATGCGTAGCACTTCCTTGAGTTGGTTCCAACGGTCCAACTGATCCCCTACATATAACCTACATATATCCCGCATTTGTTCCATTTGAAAGATACTTCACTTCTATTCATCTTTCTCTCTGAATCCGCCAAAGTCCGCTTTCTTCCACGCGTTGACACTTTCTCTTTTGCCCAAGAACTACATGTTGTTTATTGTTTCTAAGCAGTGCGCATGCTCAAGACGGGTTCACATAGAAGGTCATATGAATATATTTGAATTCTTGTTATCCTGAACAATAATTCCGAAAACGATAGTCTTGGGTCTTTTTTGTCAAAAAATCGTATCTTTTGCAGCATAACTCGGTGTTAATCTTCATTTTATGAAGGTCAGTACGAAAAACGACAATAATTTTGGGTGTGAAAAAATTACGATTTTGGTAGACAATAATGCCTTTTAAGTTGCTTTTAAATATATATTTTTCTTCCCGATCATATATATTATCTATAAAGGCAGGTCGTGTGACCAACGGAAAATAATAACAACTTATCATTCCGTTTTGTAAAGTGGAACCATTAGATTTCCTGAAAAACAGAATAATTATAAGATCAGATTTAATAATTTAAAATATGTAAACATTTAACTACTTCCTTCTGTTTTTGTCATCCTTAGTACCACAGAATCATCTAACTTCTCGCTGTTTTTGTAGCATCCTGTACAAAACATTGCTATGCTGATGTTACTAAGTATGAATATTCTACTTCCGACGATCTTAATAAAATTCTTCCTTGCGTAACATTTGACTTGGCATAATACAAATAGCATGTCTTGCAAAATGCATGGGTTCATTATCAATGTTTTGTTGTAGCTATTTCTATTATTTAAAACACGTGCATGACTGCATCCTTTATCTAAGAGGAGAGTGCATGTCTTGTCTCTGCTATGATTGATTTGATTTGATGTTTGGTGTTTAACGCCACTTTCAGCAATATTTCAACTATATCATGGAGACCAGTTTTAGTGGTGGAAGAAGTCAGAGAGAACCACCGACCATGGGCAAGTAAGTGGTAAGCTTTATCACTTGCGACTGCGAGTCGAGTGCATCCTTTTTGTAAATTACAAAGCCAGGCGCGAATCCACGACGTATTGGTGATGGGCCTGTATGAGTTGTTAGGTAATCCAACTACCTAACTCATTGAGCCACCCGGGCCCTGTCTCTGCTATGAGATTTTAGAACTGTTTCGACGGTGTGGAATTATTTGTTTTCCATTTTATTGTTTCTTTCTGGTTTCAGTTTAACTGATTGTTTCTTAAAAGAATTAGACAGTGTGGTTGGTTTGTTTATTAACACGATTCTAATATTGCATACACTTAAAATTTGATCAACATGACAAAGGAAATATAATGATTCCAACCTTTCGACTTTGAGAGTACCTGGTGAAGTCTATTCCAGAAGCGAATCGTGTTCACTAAATTTGATATCTAGATATTTATTACAAATCTGTCTATATTTATTTCACGATATCTTTGATAATAAAGCAATATCCTCTCCACGATGAATTATTGTCTTTCTTTATTGTAGAGCATTGTTGGTTGTGCTCTGTCATTATTGTTGTGTTCTATGTCATTATTATTTGTCCTTGAGTTATTGTTGTCTATATTAACCACTATCTTGTTTACTATTTATCCCATTATATGGAAGCCATCATCTATCTTACCAATAGATCACCTCTGACATGCATTCGACGAAAATAAAGTAGTTATAGAGTTATAGGATAAGTGATGGAGATATAATTACTTTGTATACGGATGGTGATCATAAGGAGAGTTAGAAGATACCAAATAGTAATCAAAAGCAGTAAATCGAAAAAGTCCCGACAATAAAATGACAATGGTCAAAAGAAAAAAGACAAACAATGATAAACAAAACACTGCACAGAAAACTAAAGTTTGAGCAACACGAACACCACAAAACCACGAGGGTGAAAGCTTGCGCTCTGCAAGGCTAATAATTTCCTGTTCCACACACAGGAGTCCGATTGTTACAATATGTACTTGATCTTTCAATTGCAATATACAATTTGCCCTTTCCTGATACGACCTTAAATGTTTTTTTTGTTGCATTGTATTTATATGAGTTATTTCTTCTGCGGTTGGAAATATGTCACCCATTCCAAAGCAAGAGCAACAGAAATGACAAAAGTATGAGCATAATTTTCGTAGAATTTGCAGATATTGTAACCTTGTAAAATATCAGAGGATGGTTCTATATATAGCAAAAACGAACATTCACAAGTTGATACAACATGATAATCCTGTACAGAAGAAGAGTTTAAAGACATCAAAGGGGTAATCAGAATCCGTAATTCGAAGAAGGACAGAGAACACAATGGCCAAAAGAAAAAGGACAAGCAACGATCTACAAAACATTACATAGAAAACAAAAGATCAAGTAAGACGATACCCACTAAAAACCGTGGTGAACCCAGGTGCACCGGAAGGTTAAGGAGTTCCTGCTCCATTAGTGGCACCCACCGTGTTACTCTAGTTATAAACCCGGTTATAGGTTATGAATGAGGAAAGGACCGTAAAGTGCTTACGACAAGTGGAACATATCCGTGGACATTTGTGACACCGATGTTCCGTAACGGAAAAATACGCCGACCGTAAAACATTCCAAGTCATGACTTGAACTTAACCAATAGGAACCCTACACATTATGACTTCAACTTAGCCAATAGGAACCCTACAATTATGACTTGAACTTAACCAATAGGAACCCTACAAATTATGGCTTCAACTTAACCAATAATTAATTAATAAATAAGGGTAATAACAAAATTACCGAACTCCGAACAATCTTACAAAGGGAAAGTCAAAACTCATAATAGGAACCCTACAAATTATGACTTCAACTTAACCAATAGGAAACCGACAAATTATGACTTCAACTTAGCCAATAGGAAACCTACAAATTATGACTTCAACTTAGCCAATAGGAAACCTACAAATTATGACTTCAACTTATCCAATAGGAGCACTACAAATTATGACGTCAACTTAACCAATAGGAACCCTACAAATTATGACTTCAACTTATCCAATAGGAGCCCTACAAATTATGACTTCATCTTAACCAATAGAAACCCTACAAATTATGACTTCAACTTAGCCAATAGAAACCCTGCAAATTATGACTTGAACTTATCCAATAGAAGCCCTACAAATTATGACTTCATCTAATCCAATAGGAACCCTACACATTATGACTTCAACTTAACCAATGGGAACCCTACAAATTATGACTTGAACTTAACCAATAGAAACCCCACAAATTATGATTTGAACTTAACCAATAGGAAACCTACAAATTATGACTTCAACATAGCCAATAGGAAACGTACAAAGTATGACTTCAACTTATCCAATAGGAACATTACAAATTATGACTTCAACTTAGCCAATAGGAACCCTACAAATTATGACTTGAACTTAACCAATAGGAAACTTACAAATTATGACTTCAACTTAACCAATAGAAACCCTACAAATTATGAAAAAAAATACTATATTTCTTGTACTTTGCATGAAAAAACGCCATTTTTCCCGCATTAGACAGATATTATTCCTGTAAAAATTCAGAAAAAAGACACGTAATTTTTTAATCAGGTCGGAAATGTGCAAATATTCTTATGCAAACTATGAATTATAAGGTTGCGATTTCCGCATTAAACCGACGTTCGGTTCGTCTTTACATCCAGTTGTTTGTAGGAGGACTCATGTCTTATTTACGTTAGCTATGTTTGTTTACCTATAGTGGTGTCCAACACATTTTGTGGTGTGTTCTTGTCTTGTGTTTCGTCGTCTTCTGTACCATATGATGCCAGTTTCTCTAGATTGTCCATTTGTGATTGCCCGTTCGGTATTCTGTAAGATTTATTTACATGCTAACAGTAAATTAGTTTTATATGTAAAGCAAGCATACTCATAGCTCTGCATGTAGGAAATTATAATCAACTTTTAAGTTCATTTAAGCTACCGGTCCATAACATAATGGATCAAAGTCTTTAACTACACATAAAGAGACCGTTTACCGCACTAAATTAAATTTTCAGATTTTCAATCAGACTGATGATATGTCTACAGGAACGTAAATGGTAAATTAATTATATATGTTGTATATGGGTTTCAGCTACGGGACATTTCTGTATAACTATGTAATAATTTCCGATTTAAAGTTTCTTTGAATTATATCACGGATACGTCAACGTCAGACATGTATTGATAGGAAGAGCGACGCCATTATTGAGTACAAAATTTACCACCATGATAATTGTATTTTTTCAAATTCATTTGCTTAGGGGGATTTTTTTTAAAGAATGGTATCCTTTAAAGTTAATCTAAAATCATGATTTGTTTTCCTTCTGTTTTAATTTTTTTTTTTTTTATTTAAATTTTTTTTTAATACGAAAGTTATTAAGCTTAGACAGTATAAAGAAAGTTTTCTCTACATTTGGAAGTTGTTTTCGAATGAATTCGATTAATTTGTAATGAAGGAATCGTTACATACGCTGTAATGTATGTTATAAGGAATTAATTAATAAGATATGCTTAAACTAAATAGGAGACTCTTACGTCTTACAGCTTGATTCTATAGAATTATATGTTAAGCAACAAAACACACAGCACTCCTTACCTACATATTATATCACCAAATTCTACCGTAGCTAAATGTTTACTATTTCAAATTACAATTAAACAAGTTCTTTAGTGATTACAAAAGATAGTCATGTATATTGGAAAAAATAAACCCCAATTAATTAAAAATTGTTTTCCACAAATCGGATACAGTACCATATATCAGCGACAATGAACTTATAATCATGAAAATAAATTTGTTATACAGTACCAAGCTCATTAAACTGTTTGCGTGTAAGTGAAACAGCAACATTGGTCAGAATTTAATATTATTTCTGACATAATATACAGAGCGGATGCTTCTTCTTATGTTCCTAGGTAAAGTAATCATTGTTAATACTAAGGTTCTCATTCATAAGGCATTGATTTGGTAACCTTATCATTTGCTATCACTTTGGAGATATTATTCGGTATTACTCTGGAGGTATCATTTGGCATCATTATGGAGGTATAATTTGTAGTCACTCTGGGTGTAGCATATGATACATCTCTGAAAGTAGTATTTGCTATCACTTTGGAAGTATCATTATGTATCACTTTGATGATATTATTATGTATCACTTTGGTGATATTATTATGTATCACTTTGGTGATATTATTATGTATCACTTTGGAAGTATCATTATGTATCACTTTGGTGATATTATTATGTATCACTTTGGAAGTATCATCATGTATCACTTTGGTGATATTATTTTGCATCACTTTGGTGATATTATTATGTATCACTTTGGTGATATTATAAACATACTGCCCTTGGATGAAGGTGTTAGGGTAGATTAACACACGAGGGGGAAAATTATCACCCGGGACGAAGTCGAGGGTGATATTTTTTTCACAGAGTGTGTTAATCACCCTAACACCTTCATCCAAGGGCAGTATGTTTTTTTATTATACTGAATGCCTAATGATTCAAGTGTGCATTATGTTATTAGAAGGACAAATGCTAAAAAAAAATAAAAAGGCATAAATTAAGAGAGTTTACTTACATTAACAACAATAAAACATCAAATAGCAACAAATTTAACAAGATAATAATATAACAATTAATGTAAAATGTTAATTGTATATTTTTGATAAATATGCTTCTATATTCTGACTATTGCATAAATAATTTTCAAGGTAGGCTATAATTATTTTATCAGTTTTCAATATTATTATTTAAATACATGTCTTAAAATTTTGAAATGTTATGAAAACTTTGAAATTTTTTAAAACATTTTGAAAATTTTATCATTTTGAAATTTTTGGAAATCTTATGAAAATTTAGAATTTTTTTGAAATTTTTTTAATCTAGAAATTTTTTGAAATTTTTTAAAATTTATATTTTTTTTTTAATTTTTAAATTTTTAGAAAATTTTGAACTTTAAAGCAAAATTATTATTTTTTTAATTTTAGAATTTTGAAAATCGGTAAACCTCTGCCGGAGCGGGTGTTAATTTTTCCGGATCGGCAAACTTCGGGCTCAGCGGGTGTTAATTTTAGGCATTAACACCCGTTGCTAATATTATCACATGTTGCTAGGGATGGGCGGGGCTGATGAAAGGTTAGTCAAAATTAACAAATGACGCTTGTCCAATGAAATGAATGGATAATGTAAGAAATTTGCATAAAGTATAATAATATTATGTATCACTTTGGTGATATTATTATGTATCACTTTGGTGATATTATTATGTATTACTTTGGTGATATTATGTATCACTTTGGTGATATTAGTATGTATCACTTTGGTGATATCATTATGTATCACGTTGGTGATATTATTATCTATCACTTTGGTGATATTATTATGTATTACTTTGGTGATATCATTATGTATCACTTTGGTGATATTATTATGTATCACTTTGGTGATATTATTATGTATCACTTTGGAAGTATCAGTATGTATCACTTTGGAAGTATCATTATGTATCACTTTGGTGATATTATTATGTATCACTTTGGCGATATCATTATGTATCACTTTGGTGATATTATTATGTATCACTTTGGTGATATTATTATGTATCACTTTGGTGATATTATTATGTATCACTTTGGTGATATTATTATGTATCACTTTGGTGATATTACTATGTATCACTTTGGTGATATTATTTGATGTACAGATGAACTCGATATGTGTCAGTAAAGCTCCTCCGCAAAAGCTTTGTAGCAAATGGAGGACTCTATCAATTGATAAATATTCCTGGTACATAGTGAATAATTATATCATCATACCAACAGGTGTTTTATCTATAAGCAATCAAATCTTAATCAATCCATTTAAGCGTACAAATAACGAATTCGCATTACTGCAACAAATTCATCGAATTCCGGTTTGGTAAATAATGCCGTTTTTTGACCGAGCTTGGGTTTTTAGTAACTTGGTTATATATTATTTAAAGTGAAAGCTATATCACGAGAAAAACATGGTACACACTCGTAAATGAAAAATCAAGATGGAATGTTAAAGTCAATATTTCGGTGAAATTAGAAATAATATACATGTAGTCAAGAAATTGGTTGAATAAGGAATAATAAAGTCAAGATTTCGGTTGAATTAGGAATAATTGTTAATATTTCGGTTGAATTAGGATTAGGAATAATAGTTAATATCTCGGTTGAATGAGGAATATTAAAGTCAGGATTGTGGTTGAATTTATGAGTATCATAATCAATCATTAGAGTCATGGTCATGATGTGGTAATGAGCATTTAATTGTAAAGGTATGCTGTTGGCAGTTAGCTCTCTCTTATTGAATACTACATTTGTTTCCTCCAATCACTCTTGGATTTATGATGTTCAGCGCCACTTTCAACAGGATTCAAGGATATCATGGCGGTCAATTTTATTGTTGGAGGAAGCCGGAGCACCCATATAATACCACCGACCTGTCCCAGGTCAATGACAACCCTAATCACATAATGTTGCATCGAGTGCACCTCGCCATGAATGGGGTCGAACTCACAACTTTAGTGGTGATAGACACTGATACAACATTATATGCTCAAGTTTGTCAGTGACTTACGGCAGGTCGGTGGTTTTCTCCGGGTCCTGCGGTTTCCTCCACCAATAAAACTGACCGCCACGATATAACAATAATATTGTTGAAAGTGGCGTTAAACACCATAACCCACCTGGCCCACCCCGAAGACTCCATTTTAGGTGTAAAGTAAATATTAAATTTACGTTATTGGAATTTACATACACGTAATTGGTTTTCCGTTTAATGTGTGTTGTTTTTGCTGATATCACAAATCGTAAGGTGACTGTGAGATAACCAAGTACATAAGAAACACTGCTGTGAGATAACCAAGTACATAAGAAACACTCCTCCTTAACCTTAACTTTCAATCCGAAATTTATTTCTAGTTTATAATGATTAAAATATGTCCTTACATGCAAACTATAGATTTTTACTGAAAACAGACGAAAGAAGATTATAAGGTGTATAACATAGCTCAATAATAAGATTGCTCTTTATAACGACAATTGTGAACAGTTCTATAGAGATTGAATTTATAATTCTAACATGACGTCCTTCTTCAGCTTTGTAAACAAACGAGCGATTTATCGATTGGGTATACTCTCATTAGCACATGCGCCGGTGCATGTGACTGACTTTCCCGTCGTAAACGTACATGTTGATGAATTATCGTGTGCTCGAATTTGGCAGCATAAATTGTGTGCGACATGGTCCGCAAACGTAAATATAAATTACCGTTTTCCAATCAAAGTATACTACCGTATTTGTACCCTTAGACATATCAGAATTGAAATAATTCATGGAAGACAGCATGTGTTTTGAGTTTTAACATGGATTGGCGGATATTAGTAAATTTTATCCTTTGCCTCTGGCTCAGGATAAAGTACTAATATCCACCAACCCATGTTAAAACTCAAAACACATTCTGGCTTCCGTGATTCATTTCTTAAATAGTTAATTTCTGTGACTATATTTCATTCTCATATTAAGTACGAGTTCAAGTCACGTCTGTGTTTAACATCATAGCAATATAGGCTTCGATTCCCAAAGGGGATTAAGACCTACGCAATGTACATATCAAAGAATTGTTCATCTGCAGAATTCCTTTGTTAAAGAAAAATGCGTTTGTAGTATGTCAATACTGTGTGATATTGACAGTACTATTAATAGAAAGATAATTTCCCAATATTTGAAGAAAACAAATAATTATCTAGTCGACTTACTTCATTCGCAAAAAAAAAGTTTAATACATTGAACACTGCAATATTAAGAATATTTCATTTATGATGGTTTTAATAGGTTCAACATACAACAGAACCAATCTTTTCCCCACGATCATACCTAATGAAGATTAATTCAGAAACGCGTCGCACACATTAAATTAGATATCTACGTTTTTATTTCTATCACTATGTCGATACCTCTGCTAGTGGACTTTAGCTCCCTAAGGTATCACCTACCCAGTAATCAGTGCTTCGACACAGACGTCATTTATTACATGAATTATTAGATATATTTTTTTATTGAAATTTAGTTCCTAAATAATGCATTTTTTTTTAATCAAAACTAAGGTTATCCTACCTCAGGTATAGGTGGTCTTAGGCGATTATGGCTATCTTGTTTAGACAATTTGGTTTATTGCTACTAAACACGCTTAAATTATTTGGCTTTCCAATATTTCGACATTGAGAGTACCTGATGAAGGTTATTCCAGAAACACGTCGTACGCACTAAATTTGATATCTACGTTTTTATTATTAGATATATTTAATATTTTTCCATTCCTAAATATAATTCAATATATTAAAACTAAGGTCAAACTATATCAAGCATAGATAACCTTATCAAATTTATACGTGTAGGCCTTTGTCTTTTCTACTCCCAAAGACTCTGCACTTATTCAGATTTCCTCTTCTTTTGAATATGAACGTACCATATGATGTTTATTACAGAATCGCCTCATGCACATTAAATTAGATATCTGCGTGTTTTCTGGTGCTTAATATTTTTGACATGTATACCTAGATGCATATTTTACATACAATTAATCATGGAATTAATATTACTCTGCATTTGATCAACAGAAATTGTAAAATCAAGAGAAAAATACAGTCATCCGTAAGTAAGTAATATATTATTACCAGTTAGCATGGAATAAACATGTAATTTGACTTGATTCAGAAGACATCAATCGTGTTCGGTATTGGAATAATATCCGCATTACCTTTGGAACAATACACCAAGAAATAATCTGTCAGGACATACGATACACGTTGAACAAACTGATTGATCATAAGAAGGCATTATGTTAATATCCTCATTCATCATTTATCACCGGGTTTTAACTAGATTAACATGACGGGTGTCACAAGTGGAGCAGGAACTGCTTACACTTCCGGAGTACCTGAGTTCACACTAAGGTCTTAGTGGGTTCGTGTAGTTTTATGTGTATGCTTTGTAGATCGTTGTTTGTCCATTGACCTTTTTTCTTTTAGCCATTGTGTTGTCTGTTCTTAGATTTACGGATTCTGATTACCCCTTTGGTATCTTCAAACTCTTCTTGTCCTTTTGTACTTTTCTTTAGGCCATTGTGTTGTCTGTTCTTCGATTTACGGATTCTGATTACCCCTTTGGTATATTCAAACTCTTCTTGTCCTTTTGTCCTTTTCTTTAGGCCATTGTGTTGTCTGTTCTTCTGTTTACGGATTCTGATTACCCCTTTTGGTATCTTCAAACTCTTCTTGATATCATAGTTGATGTAGATTTATTATATTATAATTCAGTAATTTAAGTTCTTTTATTTGACTTTCCAACCTTTCGACTTTGAGTGTTACTGATGAAGGTTATTTCGGAAACGCGTCGTGTGCACTAAATTGGATATCTACGTTTTCATTCAAATCACGCAATTATTCTTAGTTATATCTCACTGAGAAAATCTAACAGTTTCTTTTTGATGTTCTGTTATTATAATGTCTTTATTGTTAGTATGATGTCTGTACCAGCATAGTATAGTTTATTTTTATAATTGCTTCACAACAATATACGGAATACCATGCATATAGTATAACGTGTATCGGTATTAAATTAAGGTCATTTTCTACCTACAGGCTTTGACCGTTCGTCGCCGATTCACTTTGAAGTAGAACTAAACCATTGTATCGATTGACTTTAATATAAGTATAAATATATGTTTGACCTTTTTGTACTAGAAATAATTAGACAAAATTTGACAAGAATTTAATGATACTGTAAAAATACCAACAACATTCAGATGAATAAATGAAAATTACAGAAAATAAGTTATAAATCACGATAACAATGATCACAATGGTTTTGTCGTGTAACTAGGCAACACAAAAAGGTCACAAGCTGCAGAAAACATCTCAATCCTCATAGACAAACACCATGCGATACAAATACATCACATAGAAATATATAACACAACAATGCGGGTGGAGAAGCATCACACAATTCGAATGGATAACCATCACACAATTCGAATGGATAACCATCACACAATCCGAATGGATAACCATCACACAATTCGAATGGATAACCATCACACAATCCGAATGGATAACCATCACACAATCCGAATGGATAACCATCACACAATTCGAATGGATAACCATCACACAATCCGAATGGATAACCATCACACAATCCGAATGGATAACCATCACACAATTCGAATGGATAGCCATCACACAATCCGAATGGATAACCATCACACAATCCGAATGGATAACCATCACACAATTCGAATGGATAACCATCACACAATCCGAATGGATAACCATCACACGATTCGAATGGATAACCATCACACAATCCGAATGGATAACCATCACACAATTCGAATGGATAACCATCACACAATCCGAATGGATAACCATCACACAATCCGATTGAACAAATATAATACAATACAAATACATCACACAGACAAAAATATCAAATAGTCCGAATGTACAAACCTTACGCAATGCGAATGGACAAACATTATAAGAAAACGTTCGAGAGACCAGAAGGGACAATCAAAATCCGGATTGCCAAACATTGCACAATTTGGATAGACGATCACACAATTGGGAGATGAACATAGCACATTGCGGATAGACGAACATTATACAATTTGGATAGACGAACATCATACAATTTGGGATAGATGAACATAGCACATTGTGGAAAGACGAATATCATACAATTGGGATAGACAAACATTACACAATTGGAATAGACGATCATCATACAATTTGGGATAGATGAACATAGCGCAATGCGGATAGACGAACATCATACAATTGGTATAGACAAACATTATTCAATTGGGATAGACGAACATCATACAACTGGGATAGACGAACCTCCCACAATGTGGTTTGACGAACATCACACAATTGGGATAGAGGAACATCAAACAATGGCGATAGACGAACATCACACAACTGGGATAGAAAACATCACACAATGTGGTTAGACGAACAACACACAATGTGCTTAGACGAACATCACACAATTGGGATAGACGAACATCCCACAATGTGGTTAGACGAACATCACACAATGTGGTTAGACGAACATCACACAATGTGGATAGACGAATATCACACAATGTGGTTAGACAAGCATCACACAATGTGGTTAGACGAACATCACACAATGTAGTGAGACGAACATCACACAATGTGGATAGACGAACATCACACAATGTGGATAGACGAACATCACATAATTGGGATAGACAAACATCACACAATTGGGATAGACGAACATCACAATGTGGATAGACGAACATCACACAATGTGGATAGATGAACATCACACAATGTGGATAGAGGAACATCACACAAGGTGGATAGACGAACATCACACAATGTGGATAGACGAACATCACATAATGTGGATAGACGAACATCACACAATTGGGATAGAGGAACATCACAAAATTGGGATAGAGGAACATCACACAATTGGAATAGGGGAACATCATACAGCTGGGATAAAGGAACATCATAGAACTGGGATATACAAAGATCACACAATACGCATTGACGAACTTTACACAATATTAATAGTCGAACATCATAATCCGAATAGACGAACATCATAATTCAGATAGCTTAACATTACACGTGACGGATAACACTAAGCATACAGACAGACATGCAATCTAGCATAACATATTATTTTACAAAGTCTGTGTATTGTCAATAAATAAACGTTTGAGAACAACTAAGGGGTAATCATGAATGAACATTCCAAAGACACATACAAAAAGGGCACAAGACACAAGGCATTGGACGAAGACAAAAATAATATCCGAAAGGAAAAACACAACCCGGACCTCAATAGACAACGGGAGGTATTCGATATTCATGATATTGCTTTTGGTTTTAACCATCCTTTTATACTAAATCAATACTAATTTCAATATTAAAAACCGACCATGAGTGATGACATTTTACAGATGTTGTTCAGTTATCAAATGTCTTTAACTAATAGTCTGGTCGTTCAGCATATAACACTATGTAAGATGTATATCACAATGGATCTCAAATATTGAAATAAATTATACTTAGCGTAGTGAATGTAATCAAGTAATACTACAGGGACAACCATTTACATATAAAACATATTGCTAAATATATAAAACTTACTTACACTTCAATACATATGTAGATATCTAATATCTAATTAACTAAGTGCACTCGGCACGTTTCATCAGTTACGTTCGTAGTCAGCTGATTGGAAAACCAAATCATGTAAAGGTCTGTGGGAGCACATAAATCAAACTACCTAAACAGCATATCCAAATAGACCAAGGTTATCAATACGGAGGGAGAATGGTGTTAGTATTAGCTTTAATGAAATTACATCATTAAGGAAGAGTAAGCTTCAAATATAAGAATATAAAATAAGAAGAGTTTAAATATACCAAAGGGGCAATCAGAATCCGTATATCAAAGAAGAACAGACAACAAAATGGTTAAAACAAAAAGGACAAGAAGAGTTTGAATATACCAAAGGGGCAATCAGAATCCGTATATCAAAGAAGAACAGACAACAAAATGGTTAAAACAAAAAGGACAAGAAGAGTTTGAATATACCAAAGGGGCAATCAGAATCCGTATATCAAAGAAGAACAGACAACAAAATGGCCAAAAGAAAAAATACAAAAGGACAAACAACGATCCACAAAACATACATATAAAACTAAAGATCGAGTAACACCAAATCCACTAAAAACCGGTGGTGAACTCAGATCTCAGATGCTCCGGAAGGGTAAGCAGTTCCTGTTCTACTAGTGGCACCCATCGTATTAATCTAGTTACAAACCCGGTAATAAGTCGTGAATGAGGAAAGGACTGGGAAGTCCTTATAAGTGGAACATATCCGTGGTCATTTGTGACACATATATTCCATAACGGTCAACCAAGTCATGGTGGCGACCGTAAAATCTTCGAAGTGATGACTTCAACTTTACTAAATGGAACCCTTGGTTCAGTAGCTTCCTTGTTAACAGCAACCCTCTATCAAGAAAATCCTGATAAGAACCACAAGCTCTGGAATATCGTATCATCTTAGAGATATATACTCCATATGCAGGTGCTGCTGGAATGTTGCTACATATAAATGGAAAGTTCACAATGGGAAAATTGAAATCATCTCTTTTGTCGTAAAGGTTCGTTTTTAACCGACCCTCATTGTCGATTTCGAGGTGTAGGTCAAGGTATGACCTATCTGTTTCTGTGGTATCCTTTATTTCAAGCTCAATAAGATAGATGCGATCAACAAAATCACCAAACCTAGAATTATTTAGTGAATGGACATCATCTATATAGTGGAACGTGAAATGAAAGGATCGGGCTAGCTTCTTTTCGCTTTTCTTGTGAAACCCCTGTATGAAGTCTGCCTCATACGAATAAGCCATGTCAGTGACGAACACTCCCCTCCCCCCCAAAAAAAAAAAAAAAAATCAGTCCCAACCTTCAATCTGTGCCAATGATCAGAAGGATTTATCGACTAGTACACACGCTATTGCTTGGAAACCATCATGTTTACAAATGGACGACAATCACCAAGACGACATCGACAACACTAAACCTAAACCAAAATACCATGGCAACATTTGTTTTTATAAAAACAGTTAGAAATAACACAGTCTGTCAACTTGTCAGTTTTCGTATATATAAGTTCTTTTCACATGTTTAATGCTTAAAGGTTGCTTCTTTATAGTATGACACTTTAAAATAAAAATGTTCTATCACGGAAAAAAGCAATAAGTACAACACCCGCTCAATATCACTACTTGTAATTTACGGAAGCGATAAAGATGTAGAATAAATCAATCAAGTCTAGTAGGAAATATCAAGGTTATGAGTAAGGAGTCTGGAAAATGTATAAAGATACATAATCCAATTGTTACAGTAAGCGTCTTGCTACCTGTTGTTATGTTAGTTATCTTGCACGTACATATAAACATAGTTTTTGTTATTTTACAATTGTAGATGTACATTTATTATTACCCTTGTTGTGATGTTACAGTTATACAACACACATGCAATTATTCCTCCGCTTTGGTGTTATGATACTGTGATCACACACGTACAAGTATTACTGTGCCTGTTGTTATGTTACAGTTGTCGGGCACGGACACATATTATTACGCGTGTTTCAGCGATACAGTTACATCTGCTAGAGCTCCCAACAAGGTGATTTAAGCTTGAATATCATAGCATACAAAGCCTGAGTAAACATAGCAATCCATACATATGTAATGGGCCACAAATATCATGTTTATGTTAATGTTAATGATTTAACGTTGTCGTGTACATACATATATTCCACCTTTTGCAGCAGTTATGTATCAACGGATTTGTAACAAGAATAACAAAACGGATGCCACATGTGGAGCAGGAACTTCTCACCATTCCGGAGAAACTTGGTTCAACTTCCGTTTCTAGTGGTGTTCGTGTTGCTCGATCTTTAGTTTTTGTGTATTGTTTTGTAGATCGTTGTTTGTCCTTTAGCTACGGTAATGAGTGCTCAACTTCAGATTAAAACATTCTATGATTATATCGTGATGGTCAGTTATTGGTTTGGGTTTGGGGTTATGTAGGTTAGTGTAACTTTCAACAATATTTCGGCTGTATTGTGGCGGTCGGCCTTGTAGGTGGAGGAAACCGGGGTACCCGGTGAAAAACCACCGACCTGTCGGAAGTTACTGACAAACTTTATCACATAAGTTTGTATCGAGTACACCTAGCAATGAACGGGGTTCGAACTCACAACTTTAGTGATGATAGACACTGAGAGCACAGGTAGTTGTAAAATCCAACTACCCTATGACCACGACCACGACGGCCCTTTAATTATTGGTGGAGTACCCGCTATCACATAAAGTTGTATCGAATACACCTCGCCATGAGCGGAGTTTGAACTCTTCGCAGTATAATTAGCGATATGCACTGTTTGCATAGGTAGATCGTAGCCCAATTACCATGCAATCGTGGCCACGGCAGCCCCTATAGATTCCCTTAAAATGATTGACACTAACAGGCAAAATAATAATTACAGGAAAGTGTGTCACCACTTCTATATCAAGCTTAGACAGTAAATAAAGGTAATAACAAAATTACCGAACTCCGAACAATCTTACAAAGGGAAAGTCAAAACTCATAATTATATAAACAGACAAAATCAGTCAACAACCGGAAAACTGTGAAAACCGTAATGACCCTGACTTGGTACAGGCATTTCTAAAGAAATGGTGGGTTGAATCAGATTTTAAGGCGCCAAACCTCCCGTTCTCATTACGGTTCAAAGGTTCCGGCTGTCACTGTAACAGTATTTAAATACAGGAACAAAATAGGTAAAATAGTTGTCAAAGCAGTACCATATTCGGTGACGTAAATGTCAAAAATATTTTTACGTCACACATTGACAAAAAAAATTCTTGACATATTTGACTCTTTATCTTTATACATTTTCACTATATGAAAATGCATCGCTTATAATTTTTTCTGCAGAGACGGAATATATTTCGACAAGATATTGGTATCGGAATATAAACTTTTTAAGAGATCGAATAAGGCGAATCTTTTTATAACCCTGGTCCAGTAGCCTGTTTCTCAGATGAAGATGACGTTTCAGGAAATCAGAATAATTGCTACTGCCCCTTGCATAGCGAATCAATTGCGAGATGTAAACACCATATGCAGGAGAAGCTGGTATATTGCTGCACATATTTGGAAAATTTATGATTTTAAAATTGAAGTCGTCCCGCTTATCATAAATTTTAGTACTGAGTTGACCACTGTCGTCAAATTCGAGGTATAAGTCCAAAAATGATGCGGACGAAGCTGTATCGTGGTCTCTTTAACTTCCAGCTCTGGAGGATATATCAATGGAAGAAATTCTGCAAATCTAGAATTATTGATAGATAAAACGTCATCAATATACCTGTATGTGAAATTAAAGGCTCTAGCCTCATGAATCTTCTTATCTTTTACAAGCTTTTGAAGAAACTCCGACTCATATGAGTATAAAAATAAATCGGCTAGAAGAGGGGCACAATTCGTACCCATTGGTATGCCGACGACCTGCTGAAACAGTGTCCCTCCAAAGGAGACAAATATGTTATCGATGAGGAACTCCAGCATACTGATCACTTGTTCCTCGGAGTAGCATGTTTTACCTTTATGAATTTTGTTTGAAAAATATGTGGAATTGTAGCCTAACACAACAAATTTTGAGCCATAGTTTCTATGACTAAAAGCTTTATGAATTGTTTCTTTTAAGCGGGTTTTTAATTTGTCATGCGGTAGGGTGGTATATAGAGTTGAAAAATCAAAAGTTTTGATGGAGGATACCTGAGAGAAAGATCTTGATTTCAGGTTATCCAAAAGATCTTTAGAGTTTTTCAAAATCCACATGTGATTTATGCCACTACGCGAGTAAACAGTTTCACAATATTTCTGTTGTCCCTCTTTTAAACAATTTAGCAAACAGCAACAAGACGAATCACTCTGTCAAATATCACCGTAACAAATGGGAAAATAACCAAGACACAAGTATATGGAAACAGATTAGGAGCTGCAAATTAATGTCGTGTGTTTCAGCAGGTTATTGGGATACCACTTCTATTATATTCTTATGTTATATCTAGCCATGGTGGAATTATATAAAATAGCAAAATATAGCATACGAGTGATTTCAATATCATTCACATATATATTCGGCGCCGAGATATATATGAGGATTGGCATTTAACATGCATGCGGAAAACACTTGCCTTATTACCTGCTTCATTTCATTGTTAATTTTGCTTTACATTTTATCACATTTATACGCAATGTTCTGCAGCATTTATATGAAAATAAAAACAGGTTTCACGAATAGAAGGAAATGTCCTGTCCTTGATCGTATGATATTTGGATTTATGACTACCTGTGCAATCAGTGTATATCACCGCTAGTGTTGTGAGTTCAAATCCCGCTCATGGCGAGGTGTACTCAATACATTATTATGTGATAAAATTTGTCATTGACTTGCGGCAGGTCGGTAATTTTCTCCGGATACTCATGTTTCCTTCACCAATAAACTGACCGCCACGTTATAACTGAAATATTGTTGAAAGTGGCGCTAAACATCATAACCCTAACCCTTCACGAATATGTACATGTATGTAGCATATCATCTTTTTTATTCGTTTCTGATCAATAAAGATAATTTATACGAACGTCAAGCTATGCACTTTCGTCCAAGAATATGTACGTCTTCTCTTGATCTTAGGAATAAATAATACATCTTCGTTAAGTGAAAATTGAATTGTATCAGGCAATACTATTTAAGTATTGGTGAATCCTAACGTCTTCTTCGTGTCTCTGTTTTAATTCAATATTTAGATTTTCTACTCTTATCATTTGACTTTCACATTGATGGTCTATTGCTTTCTGACAAGTTCTAGAATAAAAAAACAGGAACACCATACGTATTATATGGAAATATTTCCTAATGGAAGTATAAATCTTCTTGCTAGAAATATATTGATATTGAAGAAGCTGCATTCTTGATTACCCAAAGACGAGTACCATAACTATATTATAAAGTATATATCGATTGATGACAACGGTGTGTTAAAGAGTTTTGCATTTTAACAAACGTACTCACTACTTCAAGCATGATTTTAACATCAAGTGACCATTGTACATAGCTAAAGTCTTCCTCTTGTTAAAGGATCCATTGATATTGAGGAAGCAGCATTCTTGATTACCCATAGATGAGTACCATAACTGCACTATACAGTATATTTTATACATGCCATATAAAGTAGTACTATTGATATTTACACATGGAACATATTTTACATAACTACTGTGTTCTGAGTATAATTTCCACATTAAGCATACACTATGTATATCTGAAGTCTTCTTATTGGAATCTTTAACTTAAACGTGCATTGTGCAATACACTCAGCATTAAAGCGAAACAGTAAAGACTGATTGGGTCGGTATCAGGCTAAATAAACGTTATAATCCGGTAAAAGTATTGGCAGTGATAGATGAAAGAAAACATCTAGGTAAAAACTAAAAGTATTCAAGTAGAGTTATATGTTTAACTCTGGACTGTTGTTTCAGAGAGTTAGCACTGTAAAAATACAACGTAGCGTATTAGCTTAGTATAAACGAAACTCATTCCTCCAAATGTAACTTGCTCTCGCCATGATATAACCGACTTGGCTTTAAACAAAAGTCACTTCATATTAAATGTAATCTTTACATTGATAAAGTCTTTATGTTGTAATTTCAGATTGAACGCTATTATCAATTGTGGCTGATCTGTTTTGTACCTATCTTTAAATATATATATATATATATATATTAACGTCTGAAAAAGTAGCCAACCTATGAACCTACGGGATGTAGGATCGGAAAGAAGTGTTAACGATTCTGTGCAAACAAACACAATGATAAATAAACGTCTAAAATGTAGCACAACAACACCAAAAAAAAGATGTTAAAATATAACAAAAATAACTGTAAGTCTACAAAAAGACTATAATTATAATCAAGTTGACGGATATTTCGCTTGACCGACAAGCTTCATCAGTGTCTGTAATCTGATTTGAAAAATGGTCACGTGACTATCAGTTATCGTGACGTAAATCATAATCTTGAACTTTATACTTTATATTATTCAAATATATATGTACACTAATTTATAAACAATATGAAAAGAATGAGAAAATGTAATGATGAAATTGACCAACTAGCTAAGGACCAGGCACTGGTTAAAAAATTTAAAAAAAACGAAAGATTTAGGCCCTTTTGATTATGTCCTCCGGATGCAATGTTTGTAACTCGCGGATCCAAAAATTCTATCTTTTATTTCTTTGATTCTCTTTCCAACTTGGATTGTGGTCAATGATATAAATTTTGGATCTGACAGTCATTCAATGAGTGCCCCGGCGACACAAAGTGTTGACTCGCGGGTAAGAGCGTCTTTTTTGTAAGATCACTTCTGTGTCCATTCATTCTTTTGTTGAATGGTTGGACACTTTCTCCTACGTATTGCGACCCGCAGACGTGACATTCAAAGTGGTAAACCACATTAGGCGTTTTGCAATTGACATTGCAAAAGATCTTATACTCCTTTCCTGTCGTCTTGCTATGGAACACTTGTGCGTGTTGGAATTGGAGACAGCACTTGCAACGCTTGTCATCACATGGTTTACACTAGCCGACCGTCGATAAAGGTCTAGATGCTGCAGCTCTGACCAGTGTATCTTTAATGCTTTTAGGTCGCCGGAACGCTACAACGGGTGGTTCAGGGAACAACTTGGTCAGCGTTTCACCTTTTTGAATTTCTGTCCAATGATGACGGACAATGCCTGAATTTTTTTCCAAAGAGGGATGATAAGTGAGAACAAGGGGAACCCGTTTGTTGATCTTTTTTTCTTTGTACTCCAGGAGGTCATGTCTGTCAATTTCACTGGCCCTTGAAAACCCACTGTCTATTACTTTGTCATTATATCCCCGTCTCTTCAAATGATGGCGTAAATCTCCTAGTCTTTGCTTGGTGGTTTTTGGAGCATATTCGTTTTACACTAATGGCTTGGCTGAATGGAATACTCTTAAAACGGTGCTTAGGATGGCAACTACTGGGTGAAAGGTATTGATGTTTGTCTGTGGGTTTAAAGTATAAATCAGTTGTCATGTTGCCTTCCTCGACCGTGGTGTTAGTATCAAGGAATGACGTTTTGGTCTTCGACATTTCGTGTGTGAATTTTATAGACGGATGGACACTGTTGGCATGTTCGAAAAATTAATCAAGCTCTTTATCGCTATGTATCCACTTCATGTCAACGTCATCTATAAATCGGAATCATGAAAGAGGTTGTTTAAGTGACGAGAGGAGTAATCGTTCCTCTAGGTCCCCCATAAATATGTTGGCATATGAGGGTGCCATCTTGGTTCCCATAGCTGTCCCATTTATTTGAAGATAGTAGTTTCCGTCAAAAGTAAAATTGTTGTTTTTTAGAACCAGTGTAAGCATCTCCATATTGCTTTGACAACTATTTTACCTATTTTGTTCCTGTTTTTAAATACTGTTACAGTGACAGCCGGAACCTTTGAACCGTAATGAGAGCGGGCGGTTTGGCGCCTTAAAATCTGATTCAACCCACCATTTCTTTTGAAATGCCTGTACCAAGTCAGGGTCATTACGGTTTTCACAGTTTTCCGGTTGTTGACTGATTTTGTCTGTTTATATAATTATGGGTTTTGACTTTCCCTTTGTAAGATTGTTCGGAGTTCGGTAATTTTGTTATTACCCTTATTCTGTCGGAGGTTCTTGAACTGTTCGTTGTTCCCATATTTTTCTGCATGCGGCAATTCCGTCATCATAGGGAATGCTTGTGTAAAGGGAGGTTACATCCATGGTAACAAGCGAGATATGTTCTGGAATGGTTAAATTTTCCATTTTCTTCAAGTAATGGGTAGTATCTTTGATGTGTGATGGAAGGTTTTCAACGAACGGCCGAAGGATAAAATCAATAAATTCCAATATATTTTCAGTTGGGTGACCATTGGCTGACACAATAGGTCTCCCTGGGTTGTCTTGCTTGTGAATTTTAGGCAGAAGATAGAAACGGCCTGGCTTGGGATCTTCTGGAGTAAGGTACTCCATGGTCTTATCATCTATGTGGCCACGAGCATGCATAGCCTCTAAGGCTCGCGTGATCTTCTGCGTAAAATCCAGTGTAGGGTCAGAATCTATTTTATCGTAGAATCGACAATCGGACAGTTGTCTTTCTGTTTTATCCATGACTACTACTGCACTCCCTTTATCTACTGGTTTAATAATGATATCATCCCTTTCCTGTATATCCCTAAGGGCTGATCTTTCTGCCTGTGTTAAGTTGTCGGTCTTGGGGATATGTACGTCAACATTGTGTTTGATATCTGACCTAATTAGGTCAATGACCGATTCTAGCCTGGTATTTTTGCTAGGTTTCGGGATCCATTTACTTTTCTTGACAAATCTAGGAATATCAATGACTTCCTTTATATCCGATTCGTATGTTGATAGGTCTTCACTGGTTTCTTTCTTTGAATGAAAATATTCTTTGATTCTCAGTCATCGTGCAAATTGATCCAGGTCTTCATCGAGTTCACGAACGTTTATTTTAGGAGGATTTGGACAAATAAAATTAACCCTTAGAAAGCAACGATGATTCGGCTGAATTTAGGGGTTTACTGGAAAGATTGACAACCACGTTGGATTTTCTATTTTCTGCTTTCGTTTTCCTTCTGAAACGTCGTGTACGCGTCTTCCTCACCACTGTGTCCTCGCTGGAATCAATTGGAGTTTTGGGTTTGATTCCATCCCTTTTAAACTTTGCATCTCGTTTCTTCGAAAATTTGGTGTCTTCTAATTTTTGAATTTCATCTAGACGACGGCATATGTTTGTAAATTTGTCTGTCTAGAGTTGTTCTTCATTGGTTTTGAGCAAATCCGAAAATATTTTTTCGAGGCCCTTCTTTTGGTATGAGGCATCGTCTAAAAGAAGTTTCAAAAGTCGCGTTGGACATTCAAATAAAATTATATCCTAACGTCGGTAAAAGTTGCTAGTTTTGATACCAGGAGTTTGTGGCATTACTTTGATTTTCAACTCTTTTGGTACTTTGTTCCCCGAAATGTAGCAACAAAGATTTTTTATGTGATGGTCAATTTTAATTAAATTTTGTTTGATATTTCTTAGATTTTTGAAATAAAAGTTCTAATCCATGAATATAGGTTTATACGGATTATATTCGAAAAATTGTGTTTTGATACCAGGAGTTTGTGGCGTTACTTTGATTTTGAATCTTTGTGGTATTTGTGGTACTTTGTTCATCGAAAGGTAGCATCAAAGATTTTTTATATGATGGTCAATTTTAATTAAATTTTGTTTGATATTTCTTAGATCTTGGAAATAAAAGTTGTATTCCTTGAATATAGGTTTATACGGATTATAAAGGACGATTTTGTCTGTTTATATACTTATGAGTTTTGACTTTCCCTTTGTTAGATTGTTCGGAGTTCGGTAATTGTGTTATTACCCTTATTTAACGGTAGGCTGTCTGATTTTCCTTTCTATATTGATAGCCAAATATCTGTTCACCGGAAGTTTAAAAAAATAGATCAATTGATATTTAGAAACGCAAAAGAAATATATTTCAATGAAAAATTCCCAATTCTTTAATTATTTACTCTATGCAAAATCGAAATAAACTTGCAATAAAATTCTAATAAAAAAATAATTGCCAGAAATCATAGGTACTTTTGCTCATGAATATTCATTAGCCAAAACGCGTCATATATGACGTCAGCAAATAAACGTTAAACCAAATTCGGAAGACGCTGATCAATGAACGCTGATAGTGATGAAAACTCGTATCTATTTTTGTTAATAATATTTTATCACAGTTTTGATCACATAAATAACTTCATAATTATTTGCGATCGTATCAAGTCAGGGTCATTACGGTTTTCACAGTTTTCCGGTTGTTGACTGATTTTGTCTGTTTATATAATTATGAGTTTTGACTTTCCCTTTGTAAGATTGTTCGGAGTTCGGTAATTTTGTTATTACCTTTATCAAAATTAATTGTCATCATAGTTTCATTAGGAATCCGATGATGTGTGTAAAAGATAGAACATATATGTAATGCACTGCCCCCCCCCCCCTTTTTTCACGATCTAAATCAATATTAAACTGATATGTCTATCATTTATATTAAACTGTAAATGAATAACTATACACGTCAATAAGAATGATTCATCTTGATGCTGAAGAACTTTATATATCAGCAGTATTGTTACCAATTGTATTATAGTTACTTGTTCTGTTGTTTTGTCGAAATAAAAAAATACCCTTGTGGAGCCTTTGTGTAATTGTTTATTTACATTTACAATGGAATGCGGTGCTTACTCAAATAATGCTATGTCTAGCAGAAGCAGTTTTACGAAATAGTAGATTTTTGCGTGAACACTATTGAACCTCTACTAGAATGGTAAAACAACTTGTGAAACCCTCTTTTAAATTATCTTGGGAACCTTTAATTTTTCAGCAAAATATCTATCGAAGAAAGATTCATCAACAATGTTACCGGAACTGACTGACTTTGTCCCGACAACTAGAATGGGGATTGTAAGAAAAGTGCTTTTAGGTCTTAAAAAAACGTGCAAGATGGAATTTTTCACTTCTTCTCAATGCTTTTGAATGGCGCTTACGCTTCAACATTTTAAACTGGGTGGGAACCTTGAGTTTTCATGGTACAGCTGTAATATTTTGAGATATTGTTCAAACCGGTGCATAGTTTGCTTTTATATCCCGGTAAACTATCCTGCCCATGCTAGCTGAAAGTTTCCCGTTCAACTATATGTTAAAATCCAAATTCTCTTTGAGCCGCCATTTTGAATATGCAAATGAGCAAATCACCTATCATTTCTGGCTATATCTCTTTCTACGAAACTCTCGACGGAAGAGCGGCGTAGGTAAAATGAACGGAACAGTCGTAACAAATCGCATATGGCAAAATCATGCTCATTATTTTATTCATGAGATATGAATATTCATGACGTCGTGGAACCACGTGACATTTTTTTCCAGCAACATTGGGAAGAATATTATTTTAAAAAAAACTTAGCCTAGTACCCCCACCCCACAAGTTACATGGTTGGTCCCTTAAACAATGATGAATAATATATTACTACTGCTGTTTTATGTGTTTTAAGAAAAATCATATTTGTTCTATATATATATATTTGATAATAATAAATAAAAAAGAACGGACTTGAGATTTTATTGTTATGTTTCCCCTCAACGCACCTCACATAATTATTCGATCACGTCGGGCATTGAAAAGTGTAAAAACGATCACAATTAATCTTCTCCAGGAACCTACAGATCATAAGTCTTCCATTCTAAACAAATATCAAGTGGAACTTTTTTACCAGAAGTTTTAATGTGAACGAAGAAGAACGTATGTGGGTATGGCGGTTTCGTCAGTTTTATCATTTTTTTAACCATATTTTAAGGTTTTTTTTAGGAAATGATAGGACAATTGTATCAAAATAAGAAATACTCCAGGAACTTCCAATATATTGAGTATGGTATCAATAATTTGCTTGAACAACCCTAAGCGGTGTTTGGTGAAAAAAGAACTCAGAAATGTAGTCCAGGTTTAATAAAAGATCAACACGGCCTCTTTTACTTCTTCAGCCGTTCATTGGTTAGTACTACGATGACGTCCATTTTGATTCAATATGGCGGTCGTATGCAAATTAGCAAAATGGGCTTGATTGTGCCATATGCGGCTACAAAATTCTTTCAAAATAAAAGATAATTACTTGTACGGATCATTGTATTATTGAAATTTTAGGACTTCGTCCTTCAAACAGGTTGCCTGTCTCATATTATTCGAAAAGTTGTTAGTTTTGATACCAGGAGTTTGTGGCGTTACTTTGATTTTCAATCCTTTTCGTACTTTGTTCACGGAAATGTAGCAAGAAAGATTTTTTTATGTGATGGTCAATTTTAATTAAATTTTGTTTGATATTTCTTAGATTTTTTAAATAAAAGTTGTAATCCATGAATATAGGTTTATACTGATTATATTCGAAAAGCTGTGTTTTGATACCAGGAGTTTGTGGCGTTACTTTGATTTTCAATCTTTGTGACATTTGTGGTACTTTGTTCACCGAAATGTAGCATCAAAGATTTTTTATATGATGGTCAATTTGATATTTCTTAGATCTTTGAAATAAAAGTTGTAATTCATGAATATAGGTTTATACGGATTATATTCGAAAACCTAATACAGGCTCACTCAAGAAAAATAATAAATAAACGTCTGAAAAAGTAGCCAACGTATGAACCTACGGGATGTCGGATCGGAAACAAGTGTTCACGATTCTGTGCAAGCAAGCAAAATGATAACGACATATTTACAAGAAGCAGAAAGACAACTGTCCGATTGTCGATTCTACGAACAATTAAATTCTGACCCTACACTGGATTTTACGCAGAAGATCACGCGAGCCTTAGAGGCTATGCATGCTCGTGGCCACATAGATGATAAGACCATGGAGTACCTAACTCCAGAAGATCCCAAGCAAGGCCGTTTCTATTTTCTGCCTAAAATTCACAAGCAAGACAACCCGGGGAGACCTATTGTGTCCGCCAATGGTCGCCCAACTGAAAAGATATCGGAATTTATTGACTTTCACCTTCGGCCGTTCGTTGAAAACCTTCCATCACACATCAAAGATACTACCGACTACTTGAAGAAAATGGGAAATTTAACCATTCCAGAAGATATCACGCTTGTTACCATGGATGTAATTTCCCTTTACACGAACATTCCCCATGATGACGGAATTACCGCATGCAGAAAAATATGGGAACAACGTACAGTTCAAGAACCTCCGACATAAAGTTTAGTGGAGATGCTTACACTGGTTCTAAAAAACAACAATTTTACTTTTGACGGAAACTACTATCTTCAAATAAATGGGACAGCTATGGGAACCAAGATGGCACCCTCATATGCCAACGTATTTATGGGGGACCTAGAAGAACGATTACTCCTCTCGTTACTTAAACAACCTCTTTCATGATTCCGATTTATAGATGACGTTGACATGAAGTGGATACATAGCGATAAAGAAGAGCTTGATGGATTTTTCGAACGTGCCAACAGTATCCATCCGTCTATAAAATTCACACACGAAGTGTCGAAAGCCAAAACGTCATTCCTTGATACTACCACCACCATCAAGGAAGGCAACATGACAACTGATTTATACTTTAAACCCACAGACAAACATCAATACCTTTCACCCAGTAGTTGCCATCCTAAGCACTGTTTTAAGAGTATCCCATTCAGCCAAGCCATTAGGGTAAAACGAATATGCTCCTCAAACCACCAAGCAAAGACCAGGAGATTTACGCCATCATTTGAAGAGACGGGGATATAATGACAAAGTTATAGAGAGTGGGTTTTCAAAGGCCAGTGAAATTGACAGAAATGACCTCCTGGAGTACAAAGAAAAAAAAATCAAGAAACGGGTTCCCCTTGTTCTCGCTTACCATTCCTCTTTAGAGAAAAATTCAGGCATTGTCCGTCATCATTGGAAAGAAATTCAAAAAAGTGAAACGCTGACCAAGTTTTTCCCTGAACCACCCGTTGTAGCGTTCCGGCGACCTAAAAGCATTAAAGATACACTGGTCAGAGCTGCGGTATCTAGATCTTCATCGACGGTCGGCCAGTGTAAACCATGTGGTGACAAGCGTTGCAAGTGCTGTCTCCAATTGCAACACGCACAAGTGTTCCATAGCAAGACGACAGGAAAGGAGTATAAGATCTTTTGCAATGTCAATTGCAAAACGCCTAATGTGGTTTACCTCCTTGACTGTCACGTCTGCGGGTCGCAATACGTAGGAGAAAGTGTCCAACCATTCAACAAAAGAATGAATGGACACAGAAGTAACTTTACAAAAAAGACGCTCTTGCCCGTGAGTCAACACTTTGTGTCGCCGGGGCACTCATTGAATGACTGTCAGATCCAAAATTTATATCATTGAACACAGTCCAAGTTGGAAAGAGAATCAAAGACATAAAAGAGAGAGTTTTTGGATCCGCGGGTTACAAACATTACATCCGGAGGGCATAAACAAAAAGGCCTAAATCTTTTGTTTTTTTTAACTTTTTAACCAGTGCCTGGTCCTTAGCTAGTTGGTCAATTTCATCATTACATTTTCTCATTCTTTTCATATTGTTTATAAATTAGTGGACATATATATTTGAATAATATAAAGTATAAAGTTCAAGATTATGATTTACGTCACGATAACTGATGGTCACGTGACTATTTTTAAGCTTGTCGGTCAAGCGAAATATCCGTCAACTTGATTATAATTATAATCTTTTTGTAGACTTACAGTTATTTTTGTTATATTTTAACATCTTTTTTTCGTGTTGCTGTGGTACATTTTAGACGTTTATTCGACGAAGTCGTATATAAGGGTAATAACAAAATTACCGAACTCCGAACAATCTTACAAAGGGAAAGTCAAAACTCGTAATTATATCAACAGACAAAATCAGTCAACAACCGGAAAACTGTGAAAACCGTAATGACCCTGACTTGGTACAGGTATTTCTAAAGAAATGGTGGGTTGAATCAGATTTTAAAGCGCCAAACCTCCCGCTTTCATTACGGCTCAAAGTTTCCGGCTGTCACTATAACAGTATGTATAACAATACTTGAACAAAACAGGTAAAGCAGTTGTCAAAGCAGCACCAAAGTCAGTGAAGTAAATGTCAAAGACACTTTTACGTCACACATTGATAAAAAAATATTTTTGACATTTTTGTTGACACCTTATCTTTATACATTTTCACTATATGAAAATCCATCATTAATAATCTTTTCTGCAGAGACGGAATATATTTCGACAAGATATTGGTATCGGAATATAAACTTTTTAAGAGATCGAATAAGACGAATCTTTTTATAGCCCTGGTCCAGTAGCCTGTTTCTCAGATGAAGATGACGTTTCAGGAAATCAGAATAATTGCTACTGGCCCTTGCATAGTGAATCAATTGCGAGATGTAAACACCATATGCAGGAGAAGCTGGTGTGCGATCGCTGTTGACCTACTTTTGTTATGGATGCTGTTGCCTAGCAATTTTAAAGATGAAAATATTTTCTAACTTTTTGATCGGAGAATAATACAAATTTAGTAAGAGTTCGGAGAACGGAGTTAAAATATTTGCAGTGATTTTCCGATTGTGTTTTTTTGGGCGGAATATAGGCCCCAATGTGAAAAAGTTTTTCCCCAATTTTATGGGGGAATATTCCCAATAGGGTGGTGATAAAAGTATTCGTAAAAACTGGTTAATGAAAGCTTTTTCAAATGAAATTAAAAGTCGAACATTTTCACGCTTATGACCTGGTCTCTATTTGTTTTGATTAACCAAGCAACATACTACGCACAAGATACCGGGAACCAGTAGAGTATATTGGGTCGCTTGATTTGTTTACCGGACTGCGATAAAACTTCAGAAAAAGGAAAGCGGAAATCTGTAGTATTTGGAATAAATGTTTATTTAAATAAATTTAATATAAAATTTTAATAAAAAATAGTAAATATGTCATGTGATTTACTTTGCTTGATATGTTGTCAATTCATTGGAAATTAAAAATGGAAAACGGTTGATGAAGCGAAATACGCGAATTAATGTTTTAACGTTTAAAATAAAAATGTCACTATGTTGCATAATTCTAAATAATTTGCTAAGAAATTGACCAGTAATGATGGAAGCAAGTACAAGTAACTTGAATCCTTTGGATTAAAACATTGTTTACTTCCCCCAGGAGAAAAATTAGGTTGATGACGTTAATAAGGCTAGTGAAACTGTTTGTGCTTTGAAGTGAGTCAGATCCACTACTGTACCGGTGATGTCGTCTATCTAATCCCATTAGAAAAAACTATTCCAGGTATTCCAATAGATGTTGTTGCAGTTAATTATGCTGTTTTTGCAATTAGCTTCTATATTAATTATTACCTGTGATGTACCTGTATTTTATATCAAATATTGCAGAAAAGGAAAATATTTGAGTGAAGTAAGTGTTATTAATAAAAATTAGAAATTGGAATGAAACATTTTTTTCATATGGAGTGACATGAAGTATGACATAAATAGTAAAATATCTTTTAAAAAATATTTGTACCTTTGAAAAAAAACATGAATCATAAGAATTTCATTACAAAATGAATAGTAACAAACATTTATACTTAAGACATGCTTGTTTATTATTTCATGTAGTTTACATGTAGTTTAAAAAATAAATAATAAGTTCTATATATGTTGAAATATAAATGTATTGATATCACTTATTTATGTATGTATATGTATGTTTTTTTTTATTAGAATAAAAATGATAAATTAATATATATTAGTTCTCCATTCTCTAATCAAGGTTTACCTGAAGATAATGAGTTTTTGTTCATACACCCTAAGCCCCAATGTTTGCACATTGTTTATACAATAATTACAGCTATTCCCACTTGAAATTTTAGATTTCTTTAATGAATTTAAAAAAAGTGGGATTAGGTGGAGTCCATCCTACCGGTCACCGACACTAAGTACTGAAACACCATGTCCAGAGGCTGAACGCCTTGTTACCACTGCGAATGTCACTCCAAAAACAACCAATTCAAATTCTTTATTACCTAACACAGCTTCAAATGACATCCAACAACATGTAAATAGTGCAAATGGTGGTGATGTTGATATTTGCAATCTGACTGTCACTCTGATTAGGACAGTTGTGCTCCAGAGGTCATGGTACCGGATGCCAGCGTGTTCAGTTCAATGCAATATGAACAAAAATACCCATGGCTATATGACAGTGTGGTGCACCAAGGGTATTTATGTAAGTTTTGTGAACTGTTTTGTGGTCATTCTTCCTCATCACAAGAATTTGTTACTGTTGGCATTAACCTTGGTACAGTATGATTGCTATTCTATTACTGGACCTCCAAACTAATAAATGTATTGCTCTCCCCATCTTTTCCCAATTCACATCATTTACGTGCTAATTGTTCTAAATATAAGGGACTCGAACCTCAGATACAAATGAGTAGGAAAATCATTGACTTGTAATAAGCATGTCGGATTTAGAGCACTTTGTAATAAGCAAGTCGAATTTAAGACACTTGTAATAAGCAAGTCATTTAGTAGTTTTCTGATTGGTTGCGTCCTTCGTCATACGCCCCGTATAGACAAAGGGAGTTCGAGTATAACTGATAATATGATTACTTTTAATGGTATATCTGTATTAACTTTAAATTTAAGAGATATTCTCTTTAACCAAAATATTATATGTCGTAAAGTTTTATTTTCAATGTATTATGTAATATTCAGGTGAGCGACTGGGGTATTAAATTCTGAGAAAGTGCCATTTCATCTATTACATATTAAGAAGTTATTGTTGAAGACATGATTTTTTTTAGATTTTACCATGGATAGGAAATAATATGCACCGTTTTTTTAAGCTCACCTGATCCAAAGACTTTGTCATCACTTTGCGTCGGTCGTCCGTCCGTACTACTAAAAATATTCACCTCTGAAACCACTTGGCCACTTACGACCAAACTTTGGTGGAATGGTCCGTTTGTGATCCTCTTCCAAAATTGTGTTCGGCAGTCCCGACCTCCAACCAACATGGTCGCTGTTAGTAAAAATAAAAAAGGGGGATGTCATTTTATTTTTTTTTCTCTTAAACTACTGGGCCAATTGGATTCAAGCTTTGCTAAAATAATCCTTCGGTGATCCCCTTTCAAAATTTTGTCTGGCAGTCCCGTCCTCGGGCCAAGATGGACGCTGTTACTATTTATTAACGATTCCTTGCACATTAAGTAGGATGCAAGGTTTTACATGTCTTATTAAATCCTATAAAACCAATAGGTTTAGGTTATTAAAGTGAAATACTGTTCGTAGAAGAATATAATGTTTGTGCTTCGTCGTACATCTTTTTTTTTAAAGATAGTTCTTGTTTTTCATTTTGTTTGTTTGCACAGAATCGTTGACACTTGTTTCCGATCCAACATCCCGTAGGTTCATACGTTGGCTACTTTTTCAGACGCTTATATATATATAAGGCATAAACAAAAAGGCCTAAATCTTTTGGTTTTTTTTTACTTTTTAATCAGTGCCTGGTCCTAAGCTAGTCGGTAAATTTCTTCATTACATTTTCTCATTGCTTTTTATATTGTTTATAAATTAGTGTACATATAAACTTGAATAATATAAAGTATAAAGTTCAAGATTATGATTTTTAGTAATTTACGTCACGATAACTGATGGTGACGTGACAATTTTTCAAATCAGATTACAGACGCTGATGAAGCTTGTCGGTCAAGTGAAATATCCGTCGATTTAATTATAATTATAGTCTTTTTGTAGATTTATAATTATTTTTGTTACATTTTAACATCTTTTTTTGATATCGTTGTGCTATCATTTTAGACGTTTATATATATATATATTCATAGCAACAATCCATTAATTATATAAATAAACGAAAAGGCAAAACACATACATTTTGTATTTTAATTGATTAATAACGAATTGATTGCTATATATAGAACATATTCAGCAAGAAGTCGCTCGCGATCTAGAACGTGTTGACTTTGTGACCCCAAATGCGTCTTCCAAACCGCTTAAGTACCACTAATACTATGTAATAGAACATTTCTTTACCAACCATTTAATCAATCATATAAGATTGCAGGATTGAATGGCCTTTTTTTTGCTGGAATTACTTATATTTTCATCAATATATTGCATGACTATATTTCCTATTTAGTTTTATTGATTTTGCTGATGATAGAAAATATCACATATGTTACTCCGTGAAAACATATTACAATAGACGTTAGAGAATACCGAAGGAACAATCAACACTGGACAATCCAGAGAAACTGTTAACACGAAGGGGCAATCAACACTGGACAATCCAAAGAACCTGGTAACACGAAGGGGCAATCAACACTGGACAATCCAGAGAAACTGGTAACACGAAGGAGCAATCAACACTGGACAATCCAGAGAACCTGGTAACACGAAGGGGCAATAAACACTGGACAATCCAGAGAAACTGGTAACACGAAGGGGCAATCAACACTGGACAATCCAAAGAACCTGGTAACACGAAGGGGCAATCAACACTGGACAATCCAGAGAAACTGACAACACGAAGGGGCAATCAACACTGGACAATCCAGAGAAACTGACAACATATTGTAAACAAGATAAGGAAAAACAAAACAAAGAAGGGGCAATCAACACTGAACAATCCAGAGAAACTGGTAACACATTGTACACAAAACGAGGAAAATACTGAAGGGGCAATCAACACTGGACAATCCAGAGAAACTTGTAACATATGGTATACAAGACACAAGACAAGGAGAATACTGAAAGGGCAATCAAAAATGGACAATCCAGAGAAACTGGTAACACATTGTACACAAGACGAGGAAAAACAAAACAAAGAAGGGGCAATCAACACTGGACAATCCAGAGACACTGGTAACACATTGGACACACAACGAGGAAAATACTGAAGGGGCAATCAAAAATGGACAATCCAGAGAAACTGGTAACACATTGTACACAAGACGAGGAAAAACAAAACAAAGAAGGGGCAATCAACACTGGACAATCCAGAGACACTGGTAACACATTGGACACAAGACGAGGAAAATTCTGAAGGGGCAATCAACACTGGACAATCCAGAGAAACTGGTAACATATGGTATGCAAGACACAAGACGAAGAGAATACTGAAGGGTCAATCAACACTGGACAATCCAGAGAAACTGGTAACACATTGTACACAAGACGAGGAAAAACAAAACAAAGAAGGGGCAATCAACACTGGACAATCCAGAGACACTGGTAACATATGGTATGCAAGACACAAGACGAAGAGAATACTGAAGGGGCAATCAACACTGGACAATCCAGAGAAACTGGTAACACATTGTACACAAAACGAGGAAAAACAAAACAAAGAAGGGGCAATCAACACTGGACAATCCAGAGACACTGGTAACACACTGGACACAAGACGAGGAAAATTCTGAAGGGGCAATCAACATTGGACAATCCAGAGAAACTGGTAACATATGGTATACAAGACACAAGACGAAGAGAATACTGAAGGGGCAATCAACACTCGACAATCCAGAGAAACTGGTAACACATTGTACACAAGACGAGGAAAAACAAAACAAAGAAGGGGCAATCAACACTGGACAATCCAGAGACACTGGTAACACATTGGACACACAACGAGGAAAATACTGAAGGGGCAATCAAAAATGGACAATCCAGAGAAACTGGTAACCCATTGGACACAAGACGAGGAAAATTCTGAAGGGGCAATCAACACTGGAAAATCCAGAGAAACTGGTAACATATGGTATGCAAGACACAAGACGAAGAGAATAGTGAGGGGGCAATCAACACTGGACAATCCAGAGAAACTGGTAACACATTGTACACAAGACGAGGAAAAACAAAACAAAGAAGGGGCAATCAACACTGGACAATCCAGAGACACTGGTAACATATGGTATGCAAGACACAAGACGAAGAGAATACTGAAGGGGCAATCAACACTGGACAATCCAGAGAAACTGGTAACACATTGTACACAAAACGAGGAAAAACAAAACAAAGAAGGGGCAATCAACACTGGACAATCCAGAGACACTGGTAACACATTGGACACAAGACGAGGAAAATTATGAAGGGGCAATCAACACTGGACAATCCAGAGAAACTGGTAACATATGGTATGCAAGACACAAGACGAAGAGAATACTGAAGGGGCAATCAACACTGGACAATCCAGAGAAACTGGTAACACATTGTACACAAGACGAGGAAAAACAAAACAAAGAAGGGGCAATCAACACTGGACAATCCAGAGACACTGGTAACACATTGGACACAAGACGAGGAAAATACTGAAGGGGCAATCAACACTGGACAATCCAAAGAAACTGGTAACATATGGTATGCAAGACACAAGACGAAGAAAATACTGAAGGGGCAATCAACACTGGACAATCCAGAGAAACTGGTAACACATTGTACACAAGACGAGGAAAAACAAAACAAAGAAGGGGCAATCAACAATGGACAATCCAGAGAAACTGGTAACACATTGGACACAAGACGAGGAAAATACTGAAGGGGCAATCAACACTGGACAATCCAAAGAAACTGGTAACATATGGTATGCAAGACACAAGACGAAGAAAATACTGAAGGGGCAATCAACACTGGACAATCCAGAGAAACTGGTAACACATTGTACACAAGACGAGGAAAAACAAAACAAAGAAGGGGCAATCAACACTGGACAATCCAGAGAAACTGGTAACACATTGGACACAAGACGAGGAAAATACTGAAGGGGCAATCAACACTGGACAATCCAGAGACACTGGTAACATATGGTATGCAAGACACAAGACGAAGAAAATACTGAAGGGGCAATCAACACTGGACAATCCAGAGAAACTGGTAACACATTGTACACAAGACGAGGAAAAACAAAACAAAGAAGGGGCAATCAACACTGGACAATCCAGAGAAACTGGTAACACATTGGACACAAGACGAGGAAAATACTGAAGGGGCAATCAACACTGGACAATCCAGAGAAACTGGTAACACATTGGACACAAGACGAGGAAAAACAAAACAAAGAAGGGGCAATCAACACTGGACAATCCAGAGACACTGGTAACACATTGGACACAAGACGAGGAAAAACAAAACAAAGAAGGGGCAATCAACACTGGACAATCCAGAGAAACTGGTAACACATTGGACACAAGACGAGGAAAATACTGAAGGGGCAATCAACACTGGACAATCCAGAGACACTGGTAACACATTGGACACAAGACGAGGAAAAACAAAACAAAGAAGGGGCAATCAACACTGGACAATCCAGAGAAACTGGTAACACATTGGACACAAGACGAGGAAAATACTGAAGGGGCAATCAACACTGGACAATCCAGAGACACTGGTAACACATTGGACACAAGACGAGGAAAAACAAAACAAAGAAGGGGCAATCAACACTGGACAATCCAGAGAAACTGGTAACACATTGGACACAAGACGAGGAAAATACTGAAGGGGCAATCAACACTGGACAATCCAGAGACACTGGTAACACATTGGACACAAGACGAGGAAAAACAAAACAAAGAAGGGGCAATCAACACTGGACAATCCAGAGAAACTGGTAACACATTGGACACAAGACGAGGAAAATACTGAAGGGGCAATCAACACTGGACAATCCAGAGACACTGGTAACACATTGGACACAAGACGAGGAAAAACAAAACAAAGAAGGGGCAATCAACACTGGACAATCCAGAGAAACTGGTAACACATTGGACACAAGACGAGGAAAATACTGAAGGGGCAATCAACACTGGACAATCCAGAGACACTGGTAACATATGGTATGCAAGACACAAGACGAAGAAAATACTGAAGGGGCAATCAACACTGGACAATCCAGAGAAACTGGTAACACATTGTACACAAGACGAGGAAAAACAAAACAAAGAAGGGGCAATCAACACTGGACAATCCAGAGACACTGGTAACACATTGGACACAAGACGAGGAAAATACTGAAGGGGCAATCAACACTGGACAATCCAGAGAAACTGGTAACACATTGTACACAAGACGAGGAAAAACAAAACAAAGACGGGGCAATCAACACTGGACAATCCAGAGACACTGGTAACACATTGGACACAAGACGAGGAAAAACAAAACAAAGAAGGGGCAATCAACACTGGACAATCCAGAGAAACTGGTAACACATTGTACACAAGACGAGGAAAAACAAAACAAAGAAGGGGCAATCAACACTGGACAATCCAGAGACACTGGTAACACATTGTACACAAGACGAGGAAAAACAAAACAAAGAAGGGGCAATCAACACTGGACAATCCAGAGAAACTGGTAACACATTGGACACAAGACGAGGAAAATACTGAAGGGGCAATCAACACTGGACAATCCAGAGAAACTGGTAACACGAAGGAGCAATCAACACTGGACAATCCAGAGACACTGGTAACACGAAGGAGCAATCAACACTGGACAATCCAGAGAAACTGGTAACACATTGTACACAAGACGAGGAAAAACAAAACAAAGAAGGGGCAATCAACACTGGACAATCCAGAGAAACTGGTAACACATTGGACACAAGACGAGGAAAAACAAAACAAAGAAGGGGCAATCAACACTGGACAATCCAGAGAAACTGGTAACACATTGGACACAAGACGAGGAAAATACTGAAGGGGCAATCAACACTGGACAATCCAGAGACACTGGTAACACATTGGACACAAGACGAGGAAAAACAAAACAAAGAAGGGGCAATCAACACTGGACAATCCAGAGAAACTGGTAATACATTGGACACAAGACGAGGAAAATACTGAAGGGGCAATCAACACTGGACAATCCAGAGACACTGGTAACACTTTGGACACAAGACGAGGAAAAACAAAACAAAGAAGGGGCAATCAACACTGGACAATCCAGAGAAACTGGTAACACATTGGACACAAGACGAGGAAAAACAAAACAAAGAAGGGGCAATCAACACTGGACAATCCAGAGACACTGGTAACACATTGGACACAAGACGAGGAAAAACAAAACAAAGAAGGGGCAATCAACACTGGACAATCCAGAGAAACTGGTAACACATTGGACACAAGACGAGGAAAATACTGAAGGGGCAATCAACACTGGACAATCCAGAGACACTGGTAACATATGGTATGCAAGACACAAGACGAAGAAAATACTGAAGGGGCAATCAACACTGGACAATCCAGAGAAACTGGTAACACATTGTACACAAGACGAGGAAAAACAAAACAAAGAAGGGGCAATCAACACTGGACAATCCAGAGACACTGGTAACACATTGGACACAAGACGAGGAAAATACTGAAGGAGCAATCAACACTGGACAATCCAGAGAAACTGGTAACACATTGTACACAAGACGAGGAAAAACAAAACAAAGAAGGGGCAATCAACACTGGACAATCCAGAGACACTGGTAACACATTGGACACAAGACGAGGAAAAACAAAACAAAGAAGGGGCAATCAACACTGGACAATCCAGAGAAACTGGTAACACATTGTACACAAGACGAGGAAAAACAAAAGAAAGAAGGGGCAATCAACACTGGACAATCCAGAGAAACTGGTAACACATTGTACACAAGACGAGGAAAAACAAAACAAAGAAGGGGCAATCAACACTGGACAATCCAGAGAAACTGGTAACACATTGGACACAAGACGAGGAAAAACAAAACAAAGAAGGGGCAATCAACACTGGACAATCCAGAGACACTGGTAACACATTGTACACAAGATGAGGAAAAACAAAACAAAGAAGGGGCAATCAACACTGGACAATCCAGAGACACTGGTAACACATTGGACACAAGACGAGGAAAAACAAAACAAAGAAGGGGCAATCAACACTGGACAATCCAGAGACACTGGTAACACATTGGACACAAGACGAGGAAAATACTGAAGGGGCAATCAACACTGGACAATCCAGAGAAACTGGTAACACATTGGATACAAGACGAGGAAAAACAAAACAAAGAAGGGGCAATCAACACTGGACAATCCAGAGACACTGGTAACACATTGTACACAAGACGAGGAAAAACAAAACAAAGAAGGGGCAATCAACACTGGACAATCCAGAGACACTGGTAACACATTGTACACAAGACGAGGAAAAACAAAACAAAGAAGGGGCAATCAACACTGGACAATCCAGAGACACTGGTAACACATTGGACACAAGACGAGGAAAAACAAAACAAAGAAGGGGCAATCAACACTGGACAATTCAGAGACACTGGTAACACATTGGACACAAGACGAGGAAAAACAAAACAAAGAAGGGGCAATCAACACTGGACAATCCAGAGACACTGGTAACACATTGGACACAAGACGAGGAAAATACTGAAGGGGCAATCAACACTGGACAATCCAGAGAAACTGGTAACACATTGGACACAAGACGAGGAAAAACAAAACAAAGAAGGGGCAATCAACACTGGACAATCCAGAGACACTGGTAACACATTGTACACAAGACGAGGAAAAACAAAACAAAGAAGGGGCAATCAACACTGGACAATCCAGAGACACTGGTAACACATTGTACACAAGACGAGGAAAAACAAAACAAAGAAGGGGCAATCAACACTGGACAATCCAGAGAAACTGGTAACACATTGTACACAAGACGAGGAAAAACAAAACAAACACACAACACAATATATGTTAGATACCACTATGCGTGAACAAACCAAACACAATTAATGTAAATGAAATAAATCTGGAGATAAAGACGAACCGAACATCGTTTTTATGCGGACATCATAACACGGAACTCAACACGTAAAGACACATAATAGGACAACAACAAAACAAAAATGAACAACACGAACACCACAAAAAAAACCTTGAACTCGCGAAGGGTACGAAGTTTCGTACACATTGTCTTTACATGGTAGTTTCATAATTATGACGTTTTATTACATTACATGCCACAAGACAGGGAAGTGATTGGTAATGTATGTATGTGCTAGATGTATCCATTTGACTTCTTTCTACGATTTACTATTAAAATTTGACAATTTTACAGTCGTATTATTTGTTTTACATCTCATTTTCAAGTATTTATGCTAATTGTTAATTGCTTTGTAATTCCGTGACACGTTGGTTCGTTTAAAAATTAATACAAATGTGTTTGATGTGGTAAAAACCGGTGAACAAAAACCATAAGTGCACTTGGCAAATGAAAGTTGTAATTTATCAGTAATTATTGAAAATCTTTTGCATATCATGAAACAAAGCTGTTACATAATAGATGACACATGTTACAAATTACATTACGATAATGTATCCTCTGAGAAAGATCGAAGATGCTTTTTGGTTTGTTTGTTTGTTTGTTTGTTTGCTAGGCGATGCTTCTAAAGCCGTTACTCTATTAAAGTAATAATTTTTGGATTAGAATAACGAAAAATCCAAATATCTTTTAAACTATAGATTTTTAAACAGCAAAATAAACGAGAGTTTTATTTAGAATTAGGAGTGCTAACTAAAAATGTGACAGTAATGCTTCTTATTGTTTTGGCTGAGGCATGCTCTCAGATGAAATTTTGTATTTTGGTCCTATTTTGTTGTCATTTTTCGGGTGGGAGTAGATGTACTTTATAGAAGAGCCATCCGTCTTACCTGTAAAATCTTTGTCTCAGCCACGTGTACTTTAGAGGAACCTGACAAGCATTTCTCTAATAAATTATTGTTATATTTTTCATTTTTTGTAAAATGGGTAAACAGTCTGACTTATCTCCGGAATGCCAAGTGTTTGTAAAAAAGTTGCTTGTCTTTTTTAGTAATGAAAAGGCAACGAAGAAGCCAATTGTCCCATTTGATAGGGTATATCAAAAGACATCTAAAGCTTAGGGTGTGTCCTACACTTCAGTGCACCGTATTATGAATGGTAAGAGGCCTTGTAAGTCAAATAGACACCAAAGAAAGAGCTAAAATTATGGACAACTTTGATCATTATGTTATTAAAAGAACAATCCACTGTTTATATTCACGGAAAATTGCTCCGACCGTCTCAATAATACATAAGGAAATAAAAGATTCTATTAAAATATCAAAGTCTAAACTTACTCTAACTCTCATTGATCTTGGATATACTTATAAAAAAATAGGTGATAATCGAAGAGTTCTGTACGATCAAATGTCTATTATCAATGATAAGTGTAATTATCTGAGAAAGATCAAATCTTTTTGGGAAGTAGGGTATGATATCGTGTACATGGATGAAACAAGGGTTAACCAAAATCACTGCACAGATTATATGTGGCTTCCGAATGATGGGTCTGATGCCCCAAAAATACCCTCGGGTAAAGGCAAACGTTTGATTGTTTTGCATGCAGGTACGCGAAGTGAGGGTTTCATTGACGGCTGCGATTTAGTGTTTCTGGTCAAATCAGAGGATGGTGATTTTCACCAGGAAATGACTAGTGTTGTCTTTCTTGAGTGGTTTGAAAATCAATTGATGCCTGTTCTGAAAAATCCTAGCATGGTTGCGTTAGATAATGCAATTTATCACAATGTTAAAACAGAAGATAAAGTTGTTCTCCAAAACTATCTTGCACAACACAACATTCCCTTTTCTGCTACTGATAGCAAAAAAGTATTATATGAAAAAAATAGAACAAAAAAAGACCCCAGTAGTTTACAAAACAGATAAAATTGCTAATTTACACGGACATGAAGTATTAAGAACCCTCGTTCGACACTGTGAACTTAACCCGATAGAATTAATATGGGCGCAAGTCAAAGGTTTCGTGGCTAAAAACAATACCACCTTCCGATTAAAAGATGTTAAAAACTCATGTACGCCGCTTTCGGAAAAATTACAAAAGATGTGTGGACAAAAGCAGAAGAACATGTGGTCAAAATTGAAAAGGAATACTGCAAAAAAAAACTGTATAGATAGAAATGTCATAGAACCTATTATCATTGATTTTTGTGATGATGACTCGGATGACGACACGGGTTGAAGTATAATCATATTAAGTATAATAGACAGAGAAAAAATGTAAAAATCGAATAAATGTCACGTTAAAGCCAATGCCGAAAATATTTGGAACATGTTTCTGCCAATTCATTAAGGTTTAAGAACAGTTGTAACTGTTGAAACTATCTGGGGTCAGATGAATTATTTAACTTATATTGATTATAACACATAAATAATACACAAAACAACTTGACACAAAACAAAACAAAAAGATAAACAGGGACAGTTTATAATCCAACCGAAAACCAAACACAAAACGGGCCTCGTATTCTTGAAAAGTCAAAACATACAAACACAAAGGTCGAAACATGGGATTCCTGTTTTGGATAAGCGTTTCGACTTGGAATAGGTTAAATATATATTTCCAAACTTTTAGCTCAAGTTTGAGTTGAAAGATATAACTTGGTTTAGTAGAATAGTTACGTAAAACAATTGTAAGTATCAATGATTCATCAATAATTTTTGCAGTTTTGGGGTATTTAATACCAATGTTAAGTTGAAGGTTTGGTAAAAAATAGCTAAAAAAATGACAGTCATAATCGACCCCCCCCCCCCCCAAAAAATGTACTAATTTTACGAGCAATTTTTAATTAGGGAGTTGTGCAATCTCAAAACTAATTTTTCGTTCCGTTTCTTACATGTATATAGATTAAAAATGTCATACAGAATCGAACAAAACGACAATGATATATTCTTCATATTATATGATATATGAAGATTTCATTTTTTCACTATTAAAACAGAAGTGCTATATATTTAGTGAAAAAATAGAAATAATGAAAAATGTCCCAGTCCAGGTAAAATATTTTACAGGTAAAAATCAATGAACTCAATAGTGCGTGAAGGAGATGGTGACGGGTTCTACGGAGAACAATGGAAACTTTCGGGTGACCGTCGAGTGTCTATTGTCCTTAGGGATTTAAACCCACGGCCGCAGGCTGTTCTCTTTAATAGACGTTTTCCCTCCGTATTTCATAAAACTCTGTCAAAATATACACCCAAAAACTCCTTTACAATGCGATTTTTCTATATGAGCACGGCCAAATACGTTCACTTTCTGGTCTGCAAACTTCCAAATTGAATTAGCACCCTTGATTCTCTACACAACTCTCGTTTACCCTTCTACTTTAAAATCTACAGTTTAAAAGATATTTCAAATTTTCGTTATTCTAATAAAAAAATTATTACTTTTAGTGACTATAGCGATACATATATTGATATACAATAGTTTCAACGTTCTTATCAATTGTGGCTGAACTGTCCTGTACCTATATTTAAATATTCATAGGAAATCCCTTAATTATATATATATGGAACAAGTTTCTTTCAGATTCAGCAAGAAGTCGCTTGGGATATAGAATGTGCTGACGCTGTGACCCCAAATGTGTCTTCCTAGTCGCTTAAGTACCACTAATAATATATAACAGAACCTTTCTTTACCAACCATTCAATCAGTCATATAAGAGTGTAAGATTGAATGGCTTTTTTTGTCTGAATTACTTATATTTTCATCAATATATTGCATGACTATTTTCCCTATTTAGTTTTATTTATTTTGCTGACGATGTCATGATAGAAAATATCACATATGTTTCTCATGGAAAGTAATTACAAAAGAATGTTAGAGAATACCGAGGGGGCAATAAAAACTGGAGAATCCAGAGACACTGGCAACATAGGGCAATCGTAACTACTCGGCCATTCTCGCTACCCTGCATATAACCTCGTATGCATTAGGCGTATGAATCGCACTACTTTTCACATGTCAGTTACATGAAAGTTTGATAAAGTTATATTTCAAACAATTTTCCATATATCAATTAAAGTTTAAATTAGTTTTGCATGATTAGACATTACTTAGTATGTCTTCCATATTGGATTTTCGTGGACTATATTTTTGTGCGGCTTAGCTTAACTTATCTTCCGGCAAACAATTTAAGAAGAATTTCTACTATGTACGTACGAGGTTATTTGCAGGGTAGGGAGAAGGGCCGAGTAGTTACGAGAATGGCCGAGTAGTTACGATTGAACATATGGTACACCAGACGAAGACAAACAACAAGACAACACAAGACAACATGTTTTGGACACCACTATACGCGTGCAAACACAAATAACGTAAATAAGACATGCGTCCTCCTACAAACAACAGGAAAGCACAACACAACATGTGTTGGATACCACCATACGCATGCAAACACAAATAACGTAAATAAGACATGCGTCCTCCTACAAACAACAGGAAAGCACAACACAACATGTGTTGGACACCACTCTACGCATACAAACACAAATAACGTAAATAAGACATGCGTCCTCCTACAAACAACAGGAAAGCACAACACAACATGTGTTGGACACCACTATACGCATACAAACACAAATAACGTAAATAAGATATGCGTCCTCCTACAAACAACAGGAAAACACAACGCAACATGTGATGGACACCACTCTACGCATACAAACACAAATAACGTAAATAAGACATGCGTCCTCCTACAAACAACAGGAAAACACAACGCAACATGTGATGGACACCACTCTACGCATACAAACACAAATAACGTAAATAAGACATGCGTCCTCCTACAAACAACAGGAAAACACAACACAACATGTGTTGGACACCACTATACGCATACAAACACAAATAACGTAAATAAGATATGCGTCCTCCTACAAAAAAAACCGGGGCAAAGCTGTTACATAATAGATGACAAATGTTACAAATTACATTACCGTAATGTATCCTCTGGGAAACGATCGACGAAGTATATTTACATCGTGCTTTGTCACTTACCTCCCATTTGCTAACAATTAGCACCGCTATGTTAAAGTTTGTGATTGACCAGACAAATTTGGCACTTTCTGAAATGCAATAACATATGATCTGTCATTAGAACTGGAACAACTGTCCGCGGAGAGGCGTGTCGTCCCACTATGACACATTATCCAGGTTCCGAGCAAACCAATCTTTGCTCTTTCTCATTTATGCTGCGTTGTTAGCGGAGAAACAACAAATACCAATTTTCCAGTCTTTGGCTTGACCCGATCGGGGCTCGAAACCACGATTTAACACACTCGAGGCGAGCACGTTAACATATATGTATATATAATTTGAACAGGCTTCTCAAGAAGTCGCTAGGGATGTAGAACGAGACACCAAATGTATGTCACCAACCGCTTAAGTACCAATAATACTATATAATAGAACGTGTCTTTTCTCCACCATTTATTTATTAATCAATCATATAACACTGTAGGATTGAATGACGTTTTTGTCAGAATTACTTATATTTTCATCAATATATTGCATGACTATATCTCATATTTAGTTTTATTGATTTTGCTGATGATGTCTTTACGATTATCAAGATAGAAAATATCACATAATTATGTTTCTCATGAAAATTAATTACAATGTATGTGTCGTATACATCTACATTGTTTGTCCTCCGATTTACGAATTCTTATTACCCCTTTGGTATCTTCAAACTCTTCTTGTCTTTAAAAGGTATTCTTGTGGAGTTGAACTTGCTTTTAAGATTATTACCTTTCACTTTGACTGTTTAAAAGTTTTCACTGAGAAGTTTTACTAAGAGGAGAGTTTTCACTGATAAGTTTTACTAAGAGGAGAGTTTTTGAGCCTGTTTAACATGTTTAACACCGCCACTTTTACCAAGTCAGGAATGTGGCCAGTCATCTATTTGTGTGCTAGGTGTACCGATTTGGCCCCTTTCTATGATTTACTATTGGTTTTTACAACTTTTCGGCGGTGTGGTATTCGCTTAGGTACTTAGGCTAATTGCTTTAAAAATTAGCGACACGTTGGTTCGTTTTAGAAGCTCTAATACAAATGTGTTTGATGTAGCGAAAATCAGTGAACAAAAACCAGGATGTACTTGACAAATGAAAGTTGGAATTTATCAGCAATAATTGAACATTTTTTTGCATAGCATAAAACAAAGCTGCTACATAATAGATGAAAAATATCACAAATTACATTACGGTAATGTACCACAAAGAAAACGTGCTTTGCATCGTAATGAGTTTGTGATTGACCAGACAAATTTGGCGGAATGTAAAACTCGCTTCTATAATTATTACCTTTCACTTTAGTTAGTCTGATTGCTTAAAAATTGTTAACAAAGAGGTTTTACTAATAGGAGAGTTTTTGAGTCTGTTTAACATGCTTAGCACCCCCACTTTTACCAAGTGTTAACAAAGAAGCTGTACTAAGGGGAGAGTTTTGGGCATATTTAACTAGTTTATCTTCGCTACATTACAGCGCATGTACCACGATAGGAAGTTGAGCGATCGGTGTGTGTATGTTTGAGGTTCCGACTCTACCTCCTTTGATGATTTTACTATTAGAATTTGCAATGGTTCAGACGATGTGGTATTTGTTTAAGTATTTAGGGTAATTGTTTTAAGAATTGGTGACATGTTGGTTCGTTTTAAAAGCTTAATACAAATGTGTTTAGTGTGGTAAAAATCGGTGAACAAAAACCATGGTTGCATATCCTGAAACAAAGCTGTTACACAATAGATGACAAATGTTATAAATTATATTACGGTAATGTATCACAAAGAAAACATGCTTTGTATCATGATGTGGCATTTACGCCTAATTTGCTAACAACTGTCACCTCTATGTTATTGTTTGTGATTGACCAGACAAATTTAGCACCAGACAAACTTAGCATTTTCTGTAATGCAATAACACAGGATCTGTCATTAAGAACTATAACAGAAAATTGTCAATCGAATCTACCAAACGAATTCTGTGGAATTTCTGAATTACAGGAGAAAATTTGTTTGTCTATAAGTAACACAAATTAATAACTTCATACATAGATCTATTATATGTTACATCTGATAAGATAATAATTACATTATGTGTTCATTTCATTCAGAAAGCCTCATATGATTGGTCAAATTGATGACATGTGACATATAAATTGAAACTTCATCAGTCAATGAAAGACACAATCATCCAATTACGCCCACTTCCGGGAAATATTTTCAAACGTCATAAAAACTAATAGTACACAGTATAACAACAATTGAAAATGTGGAATATTAAAACTAATAAAAATAAATTGAATTGTATGAAACGTGGTCGAGCTTCTTACAAAATGTAATGTTATCAACACTTTAACACACCAATAAAACTACAAAAGAATGCATTCAATTTTAATACCAATGTATGAAAAAAATAATAAAACCTATGCCCAGTAAAAGAGTATTGTTTATTTACATAATGAATATGCATACGACAATAGGAAAAACTGTCCCTTGTAATATAAGCTTGAATTGGACAAATCTCTAAACCTAGACACATATATATTTTGCATTTCTTTGTTGAATAAATATCTTTCAACCTTTGGGCTTTTTCAGATAAAAATGAATCTTTGGATTTCTAAGATGAGAAAGGTATTTTAGCGTTCGTGTAGAATTATCTAGCTTACTAGCAAATAAGAATGTCTGATTGGAACAACGCCTGTCTCATTGCAAGACATTTTTCATAGGAAAAGAACACGACAACCCAACTGAAATAGTGGATGACCTTAATCACATCATGAGTTGTAGATCGTATTAAAATTGTGATGAAAACCATCTCGCTGCTTTTTTATCACGCTATTGTCGACAGAAAACGGCTTACATAGGATAAGTAACAGTCACTTTCAAGACATATTGCTGTACCTTTTAATAATATCGCGTTACTTGTTAAAAGAAAAAAATAAGGTGATCAGAAAATGTAAATCGAAGGACAGACATCAGCTGCAGGAAAATCACCATGACAACAAAACCCACCAGATTACTTTTCTAAATCATGGACTTTCTTCTCAAATGTATGGTGATATTATTGTTGAAATTGATTACAAATTAAAACAGAGTTTACAAAAGGAAACGAGCAATTCCGTAATGTAAAAGAGACACTGAGAGATTTAATATGTAATTTATATAAATAGTCATGTTTTGAAAAGATTGCTGGTTGGCTGATGATCAGAAGCCATGTCTTTCACTAGATCGATATCTCTGCTGATGGACTATTAGTCCCTGGTGGTATCATTCACCAAGTAGTCAGTGTTTCGGAACTGACATGGTTAATTATATACATTCGGAACTGATATGGTTAATTATATACATTCGGAACTGACATGGTTAATTATATACATTCGGAACTGACATGGTTAATTATATACATTCGGAACTGACATGGTTAATTATATACACTCGGAACTGACATGGTTAATTATATACACTCGGAACTGACATGGTTAATTATATACACTCGGAACTGACATGGTAAATTATATACATTCGGAACTGACATGGTTAATTATATACATTCGGAACTGACATGGTTAATTATATACATTTATTATCGAAGTTTACGGTTCTTGAATAATGTAACTATTTTTTAAACTACTGTTCTTGCTCCCAAAGTGTGCTATGTTATTTGACTTTTCAGTCATTTGACCTTGAACGTATCTGGTGAAGGTTATTCTAAAAAAGCGTCGTTTGCACTAAATTTTCCGGTTGTTGACTGATTTTGTCTGTTTATATACTTATGAGTTTTGACTTTCCCTTTGTAAGATTGTTCGGAGTTCGGTAATTTTGTTATTACCCTTATTTATTAATTAATTATTTGATATCTTCATTTTTACTTTGTTTATTTAGTCTCATATATGTTATTTGGTTTTCCAATGATTCGACTTTGAACGTATCTGATGAAGGTTATTCCAGAAATACGTTGTATGCACTAAGTTTGATTTCTACGTTTTTTACTATATATCTATTTAATAACATAATTCATTTTCTAATAATTAGCTGAGTAGTCTAACATTTCAAAGCATCAATACATGTATTTTATATAAGAGTTTTGTTACAGATGATTCTATTAAAGATTTCAATAAGCTAAGATTAATCTGTTTTAGCTCGGATTCGCTCAAGCTAATTAAAATTGTATCTTTAATTGCTCCAAAGTGTTTTGGTTGGGGTTTTGCTACATTATACCACTTCCTGGTGAAATAGAATGTAATTTGGTCATTATCTTATATCAAAAGATAAAAAGCATCGCGGTCAATTTGAGAAATAAACCGAAGCATTCGAGAGGTAAACTGAAGCATTCGAGAGGTAAACTGATGCATTCGAGAGGTAAACTGAAGCATTCGAGAGGTAAACTGATGCTTTCGAGAGGTAAACTGATGCATTCGAGAGGTAAACTGATGCATTCGAGAGGTAAGCTGAATCATTCGAGAGGTAAACTGATGCATTCGAGAGGTAAACTAATGCATTCGAGAGGTAAACTGATGCATTCGAGAGGTAAATTGAAGCATTCGAGAGGTAAACTGATGCATTCGAGAGGTAAACTGATACATTCGAGAGGTAAACTGAAGCATTCGAGAGGTAAACTGATGCATTCGAGAGGTAAACTGATGCATTCGAGAGGTAAACTGATGCATTCGAGAGGTAAACTGAAGCATTCGAGAGGTAAACTGATGCATTCGAGAGGTAAACTGATGCGTTTGAAAAGTAAACCGATACATTTGGAGAAAAAAACTATGCTTTTTGTTATTTCGTTTTGTTTTGTTTTTCAGCGCGATGGTTATTGTAAGTTACGCGATGCTTCTAAAGTCGTTACCCTAATATACACGATAAATATACATATATTGAAATACAATATAGTCTAACAAAAGAATATACAATATATCATACATATAATAAGTTGTTATGAATATATTATAAGTACATGATTTGTTAACTTAATGTTTGTGTTGGGAGTGCATAAAACATGACTTGGAAAATAATTTGTACCAATTCCATGCTATGAAAAGCTTACAAACTATTTTATATAATTAGTTGCTACATGATTGTTAAAGTGACTTATAAACAAACATAAACAGGGTGATTATGCTTTTAAAATCAGTAGTTTCACCTGATATATGATACGTTCTCGTTTATCAAGGAAGATTTCCAGCAATTGCATCTTTTATCTTTAACAATAACAACAACTTTGAAATTATAAATAAATCTTCATCTGAGAAAAAGATTCGCCTTATTCGAAAAAGTTTATATTCCGATGCCAAGATCTTGTCGAAATATATTCCGTCTCTGCAGATACGATAAAAAACGATGCATTTTCATATAATGAAAATGTATAAAGATAAGGAAGTCAACAAAAATGTCAAAAATATTTTTTATCAATGTGTGACGTAAAAGTGTCTTTGACATTTACTTCACTGAAATTGGTACTGCTTTGGCAACTATTTTACCTATTTTGTTCCAGTATTGTTATAAATACTGTCATAGTGACAGTCGGAACCTTTGAGCCGTAATGAAAGCGGCAAAAAGACACAAATAAGTACAATGTGTGGTATTTTACGCAAAGAAATGCTTTATAAGAAAGAAGCAGGTGAAAAAAAGCAAAATAACACGTGCAATGTGTGATATTTTACGTAAAGAAGAGACCTAATAAGAAGAGTTTGAAGATACCAAAGGGAGGTAATCAGAATCTATATATCGAGGAAGAACAGACAACACAATGGCCGTAAGAAAAAGTACAAAAGGACTAACAACGACCCACAAAACATACACAAACTAAAGATCGAGTAACACGAACCCCACTTAAACATACATATAAAACTAAAGATCGAGTAACACGAACCCCACTTAAACATACATATAAAACTAAAGATCGAGTAACACGAACCCCACTTAAACATACATATAAAACTAAAGATCGAGTAACACGAACCCCACTTAAACATACATATAAAACTAAAGATCGAGTAACACGAACCCCACTTAAACATACATATAAAACTAAAGATCGAGTAACACGAACCCCACTTAAACATACATTTAAAACTAAAGATCGAGTAACACGAACCCCACTTAAACATACATATAAAACTAAAGATCGAGTAACACGAACCCCACTTAAACATACATATAAAACTAAAGATCGAGTAACACGAACCCCACTTAAACATACATATAAAACTAAAGATCGAGTAACACGAACCCTACTTAAACATACATATAAAACTAAAGATCGAGTAACACGAACCCCACTTAAACATACATATAAAACTAAAGATCGAGTAACACGAACCCCACTTAAACATACATATAAAACTAAAGATCGAGTAACACGAACCCCACTTAAACATACATATAAAACTAAAGATCGAGTAACACGAACCCTACTTAAACATACATATAAAACTAAAGATCGAGTAACACGAACCCCACTTAAACATACATATAGAACTAAAGATCGAGTAACACGAACCTCACTTAAACATACATATAAAACTAAAGATCGAGTAACACGAACCTCACTTAAACATACATATAAAACTAAAGATCGAGTAACACGAACCCTACTTAAACATACATATAAAACTAAAGATCGAGTAACACGAACCCCACTTAAACATACATATAAAACTAAAGATCGAGTAACACGAACCCCACTTAAACATACATATAAAACTAAAGATCGAGTAACACGAACCCCACTTAAACATACATATAAAACTAAAGATCGAGTAACACGAACCCCACTTAAGCATACATATAAAACTAAAGATCGAGTAACACGAACCCTGCTTAAACATACATATAAAACTAAAGATCGAGTAACACGAACCCCACTTAAACATACATATAAAACTAAAGATCGAGTAACACGAACCCCACTTAAACATACATATAAAACTAAAGATCGAGTAACACGAACCCCACTTAAACATACATATAAAACTAAAGATCGAGTAACACGAACCCCACTTAAACATACATATAAAACTAAAGATCGAGTAACACGAACCCCACTTAAACATACATATAAAACTAAAGATCGAGTAACACGAACCCCACTTAAACATACATATAAAACTAAAGATCGAGTAACACGAACCTCACTTAAACATACATATAAAACTAAAGATCGAGTAACACGAACCTCACTTAAACATACATATAAAACTAAAGATCGAGTAACACGAACCTCACTTAAACATACATATAAAACTAAAGATCGAGTAACACGAACCTCACTTAAACATACATATAAAACTAAAGATCGAGTAACACGAACCTCACTTAAACATACATATAAAACTAAAGATCGAGTAGCACGAACCTCACTTAAACATACATATAAAACTAAAGATCGAGTAACACAAACCCCACTTAAACATACATATAAAACTAAAGATCGAGTAACACGAACCCCACTTAAACATACATATAAAACTAAAGATCGAGTAACACGAACCCCACTTAAACATACATATAAAACTAAAGATCGAGTAACACGAACCCCACTTAAACATACATATAAAACTAAAGATCGAGTAACACGAACCCCACTTAAGCATACATATAAAACAAAAGATCGAGTAACACGAAACCAAAAACGTTAGAGAAAACCAAAAGGGAAATGAAGACTGGACAATCTAGAGAAATAGATAACATTGGGCACACGAAAACACAAGAGAAGACTTAAAAGATGAGCAAACGTGCTAAAAAATAATAATTAAATATAAAATGATAAATACGTGGCCAAAAATATAAAAGAGATAAAAACACAGAAAACTTAAGATGACTAACAGGAACCCTATCAAGATGCGAAGGTGAACTCGATCCGGTGCTCCGAAATGGTTAACATTACCTGCTTTAGAATGGTCCCCGCTAATAGCAGAAGTCCAGTACATGGCATTAAGGAGGTAAGAATGACCGATAGAAATGACGAGAGTGCGGACAAATCACCAAGTCATCTGTGAGACAGTCACTGTGTAGAGATCAAGCAATTCATTATGGCGATTGCAAAACTTCCGAAGTTAAGAATTACGTTAACAAACAAATCAGCAGCAATCGTCTATCCAGAAATCCAAGTATGGTCCACAGATATTCACTGATATATGTTCTGCTGGAATGTCGCTATAAATAAATGGGAAGTTTACAACTGGAAAGCTTGAATCATCTCAATTGTTGTACAATTTGGATTTCTATCGATCTTCATCGTCAATTTCTCCAGGTAAATGTCAAGGTTTGAAGTGGGATTTGGTGTGTCTTTGATTTAAAACTGACTCAGATAGCTAAAGGCGGTCTTTGAAGTGTCTGTGGTATCCTTGATTTAAAGCTGCCTCAGATAGCTAAAGGCGGTCTTTGGCGTGTCTGTGGTATCATTGATTTCAAGCTGACTCAGATAGATAAAGACAGTCTTTGGAGTGTCTGTGGTATCCTTGATTTCAAGCTGCCTCAGATAGCTAAAGGCGGTCTTTGAAGTGTTTGTGGTATCCTTGATTTCAAGTTGACTCAGATAGCTAAAGGCAGTCTTTGGAGTGTCTGTGGTATCCTTGATTTAAAGCTGGCTCAGATAGCTAAAGGCAGTCTTTGGAGTGTCTGTGGTATTCATGATTTCAAGCTGCCTCAGATAGCTAGAGTCGGTCTTTGGAGTGTCTGTGGTATCCTTGATTTCAAGCTGGCTCAGATAGCTAAAGGCAGTCTTTGGAGTGTATGTGGTATCCTTGATTTCAAGCTGACTCAGATAGCTAAAGGCAGTCTTTGGAGTGTCTGTGGTATCATTGATTTCAAGCTGGCTCAGATAGCTAAAGGCAGTCTTTGGAGTGTATGTGGTATCCTTGACTTCAAGCTGCCTCAGATAGCTAAATGCGGTTTTGGAGTGTCTCTGGTATCCTTGATTTCAAGCTGACTCAGATAGCTAAAGGCAGTCTTTGGAGTGTCTCTGGTATCCTTGATCTTAAGCTGACTCAGATAGCTAAAGGCAGTCTTTGGAGTGTCTGTGGTATCATTGATTTCAAGCTGTCTCAGATAGCTAGAGTCGGTCTTTGGAGTGTCTGTGGTATCCTTGATTTCAAGCTGGCTCAGATAGCTAAAGGCAGCCTTTGGAGTGTATGTGGTATCCTTGATTTCAAGCTGACTCAGATAGCTAAAGGCAGTCTTTGGAGTGTCTGTGGTATCATTGATTTCAAGCTGGCTCAGATAGCTAAAGGCAGTCTTTGGAGTGTATGTGGTATCCTTGACTTCAAGCTGCCTCAGATAGCTAAATGCGGTTTTGGAGTGTCTCTGGTATCCTTGATTTCAAGCTGACTCAGATAGCTAAAGGCAGTCTTTGGAGTGTCTCTGGTATCCTTGATCTTAAGCTGACTCAGATAGCTAAAGGCAGTCTTTGGAGTGTCTGTGGTATCCTTGATTTCAAGCTGACTCAGATAGCTAAAGGCAGTCTTTGGAGTGTCTGTGATATTCTTGATTTCAAGCTGACTCAGATAGCTAAATGCGGTCTTTGGAGTGTCTGTTGTATCCTTGATTTAAAGCTGACTCCGATAGCTAAATGCGGTCTTTTGGGTGTCTGTGGTATCCTTGATTTCAAGCTGACTCAGATAGCTAAATGCAGTCTTTGGAGTGTCTGTGGTATCCTTGATTTCAAGCTGGCTCAGATAGCTAAAGGCAGTCTTTGGAGTGTCTGTTGTATCCTTGATTTCAAGCTGACTCAGATAGCTAAAGGCAGTCTTTGGAGTGTCTGTGGTATCATTGATTTCAAGCTGACTCAGATAGCTAAAGGCAGTCTTTGGAGTGTCTGTGGTATCATTGATTTCAAGCTGGCTCAGATAGCTAAAGGCAGTCTTTGGAGTGTCTGTGATATTCTTGATTTCAAGCTGACTCAGATAGCTAAATGCGGTCTTTGGAGTGTCTGTTGTATCCTTGATTTAAAGCTGACTCCGATAGCTAAATGCGGTCTTTTGGGTGTCTGTGGTATCCTTGATTTCAAGCTGACTCAGATAGCTAAATGCAGTCTTTGGAGTGTCTGTGGTATCCTTGATTTCAAGCTGGCTCAGATAGCTAAAGGCAGTCTTTGGAGTGTCTGTTGTATCCTTGATTTCAAGCTGACTCAGATAGCTAAATGCGGTCTTTGGAGTGTCTGTTGTATCCTTGATTTCAAGCTGACTCAGATAGCTAAAAGCAGTCTTTGGAGTGTATGTGGTATCCTTGATGTCAAGCTGGCTCAGATAGCTAAATGCGGTATTTGGAGTGTCTGTGGTATCCTTGATTTCAAGCTGGCTCAGATAGCTAAAGGCAGTCTTTGGAGTGTCTGTTGTATCCTTGATTTCAAGCTGACTCAGATAGCTAAATGCGGTCTTTGGAGTGTCTGTGGTATCCTTGATTTCAAGCTGGCTCAGATAGCTAAAAGCAGTCTTTGGAGTGTATGTGGTATCCTTGATGTCAAGCTGACTCAAATAGCTAGAGTCGGTCTTTGGAGTGTCTGTTGTATCCTTGATTTCAAGCTGATTCAGATAGCTAAAAGCAGTCTTTGGAGTGTATGTGGTATCCTTGATGTCAAGCTGGCTCAGATAGCTAAAGGCAGTCTTTGGAGTGTCTGTTGTATCCTTGATTTCAAGCTGACTCAGATAGCTAAATGTGTCTTTGGAGTGTCTGTGGTATCCTTGATTTCAAGCTGACTCAGATAGCTAAAGGCAGTCTTTGGAGTGTCTGTGGTATCATTGATTTCAAGCTGGCTCAGATAGCTAAAGGCAGTCTTTGGAGTGTCTGTGATATTCTTGATTTCAAACTGACTCAGATAGCTAAATGCGGTCTTTGGAGTGTCTGTGGTATCCTTGATTTCAAGCTGACTCAGATAGCTAAATGCAGTCTTTGGAGTGTCTGTGGTATCCTTGATTTCAAGCTGGCTCAGATAGCTAAAGGCAGTCTTTGGAGTGTCTGTTGTATCCTTGATTTCAAGCTGACTCAGATAGCTAAAGGCGGTCTTTGGAGTGTCTGTTGTATCCTTGATTTCAAGCTGACTCAGATAGCTAAAAGCAGTCTTTGGAGTGTATGTGGTATCCTTGATGTCAAGCTGGCTCAGATAGCTAAATGCGGTATTTGGAGTGTCTGTGGTATCCTTGATTTCAAGCTGGCTCAGATAGCTAAAGGCAGTCTTTGGAGTGTCTGTTGTATCCTTGATTTCAAGCTGACTCAGATAGCTAAATGCGGTCTTTGGAGTGTCTGTGGTATCCTTGATTTCAAGCTGGCTCAGATAGCTAAAAGCAGTCTTTGGAGTGTATGTGGTATCCTTGATGTCAAGCTGACTCAAATAGCTAGAGTCGGTCTTTGGAGTGTCTGTTGTATCCTTGATTTCAAGCTGACTCAGATAGCTAAAAGCAGTCTTTGGAGTGTATGTGGTATCCTTGATGTCAAGCTGGCTCAGATAGCTAAAGGCAGTCTTTGGAGTGTCTGTTGTATCCTTGATTTCAAGCTGACTCAGATAGCTAAAGGTGTCTTTGGAGTGTCTCTGGTATCCTTGATTTCAAGCTGGCTCAGATAGCTAAAGGCAGTCTTTGGAGTGTCTGTTGTATCCTTGATTTCAAGCTGATTCAGATAGCAAAAGGCGTCTTTGGAGTGTCTCTGGTATCCTTGATTTCAAGCTGACTCAGATAGCTAAAGGCGTCTTTGGAGTGTCTCTGGTATCCTTGATTTCAAGCTGGCTCAGATAGCTAAAAGCAGTTTTTGGAGTGTCTGTGGTATAATTGATTTCAAGCTGACTCAGATAGCTAAAGGCATTCTTTGGAGTGTATGTGGTATCCTTGATTTAAAGCTGCCTCAGATAGCTAAAGGCGGTCTTTGGAGTGTCTGTTGTATCCTTGATTTAAAGCTGACTCCGATAGCTAAATGCGGTCTTTTGGGTGTCTGTGGTATCCTTGATTTCAAGCTGACTCAGATAGCTAAATGCAGTCTTTGGAGTGTCTGTGGTATCCTTGATTTCAAGCTGGCTCAGATAGCTAAAGGCAGTCTTTGGAGTGTCTGTTGTATCCTTGATTTAAAGCTGACTCCGATAGCTAAATGCGGTCTTTTGGGTGTCTGTGGTATCCTTGATTTCAAGCTGACCCAGATAGCTAAATGCAGTCTTTGGAGTGTCTGTGGTATCCTTGATTTCAAGCTGGCTCAGATAGCTAAAGGCAGTCTTTGGAGTGTCTGTTGTATCCTTGATTTCAAGCTGACTCAGATAGCTAAAGGCAGTCTTTGGAGTGTCTGTGGTATCATTGATTTCAAGCTGACTCAGATAGCTAAAGGCAGTCTTTGGAGTGTCTGTGGTATCATTGATTTCAAGCTGGCTCAGATAGCTAAAGGCAGTCTTTGGAGTGTCTGTGATATTCTTGATTTCAAGCTGACTCAGATAGCTAAATGCGGTCTTTGGAGTGTCTGTTGTATCCTTGATTTAAAGCTGACTCCGATAGCTAAATGCGGTCTTTTGGGTGTCTGTGGTATCCTTGATTTCAAGCTGACTCAGATAGCTAAATGCAGTCTTTGGAGTGTCTGTGGTATCCTTGATTTCAAGCTGGCTCAGATAGCTAAAGGCAGTCTTTGGAGTGTCTGTTGTATCCTTGATTTCAAGCTGACTCAGATAGCTAAATGCGGTCTTTGGAGTGTCTGTTGTATCCTTGATTTCAAGCTGACTCAGATAGCTAAAAGCAGTCTTTGGAGTGTATGTGGTATCCTTGATGTCAAGCTGGCTCAGATAGCTAAATGCGGTATTTGGAGTGTCTGTGGTATCCTTGATTTCAAGCTGGCTCAGATAGCTAAAGGCAGTCTTTGGAGTGTCTGTTGTATCCTTGATTTCAAGCTGACTCAGATAGCTAAATGCGGTCTTTGGAGTGTCTGTGGTATCCTTGATTTCAAGCTGGCTCAGATAGCTAAAAGCAGTCTTTGGAGTGTATGTGGTATCCTTGATGTCAAGCTGACTCAAATAGCTAGAGTCGGTCTTTGGAGTGTCTGTTGTATCCTTGATTTCAAGCTGACTCAGATAGCTAAAAGCAGTCTTTGGAGTGTATGTGGTATCCTTGATGTCAAGCTGGCTCAGATAGCTAAAGGCAGTCTTTGGAGTGTCTGTTGTATCCTTGATTTCAAGCTGACTCAGATAGCTAAAGGTGTCTTTGGAGTGTCTGTGGTATCCTTGATTTCAAGCTGACTCAGATAGCTAAATGCAGTCTTTGGAGTGTCTGTGGTATCCTTGATTTCAAGCTGGCTCAGATAGCTAAAGGCAGTCTTTGGAGTGTCTGTTGTATCCTTGATTTCAAGCTGACTCAGATAGCTAAAGGCAGTCTTTGGAGTGTCTGTGGTATCATTGATTTCAAGCTGACTCAGATAGCTAAAGGCAGTCTTTGGAGTGTCTGTGGTATCATTGATTTCAAGCTGGCTCAGATAGCTAAAGGCAGTCTTTGGAGTGTCTGTGATATTCTTGATTTCAAGCTGACTCAGATAGCTAAATGCGGTCTTTGGAGTGTCTGTTGTATCCTTGATTTAAAGCTGACTCCGATAGCTAAATGCGGTCTTTTGGGTGTCTGTGGTATCCTTGATTTCAAGCTGACTCAGATAGCTAAATGCAGTCTTTGGAGTGTCTGTGGTATCCTTGATTTCAAGCTGGCTCAGATAGCTAAAGGCAGTCTTTGGAGTGTCTGTTGTATCCTTGATTTCAAGCTGACTCAGATAGCTAAAGGCGGTCTTTGGAGTGTCTGTTGTATCCTTGATTTCAAGCTGACTCAGATAGCTAGAGTCGGTCTTTGGAGTGTCTGTTGTATCCTTGATTTCAAGCTGATTCAGATAGCTAAAAGCAGTCTTTGGAGTGTATGTGGTATCCTTGATGTCAAGCTGGCTCAGATAGCTAAAGGCAGTCTTTGGAGTGTCTGTTGTATCCTTGATTTCAAGCTGGCTCAGATAGCTAAAGGCAGTCTTTGGAGTGTCTGTTGTATCCTTGATTTCAAGCTGACTCAGATAGCTAAAGGCAGTCTTTGGAGTGTCTGTGGTATCATTGATTTCAAGCTGACTCAGATAGCTAAAGGCAGTCTTTGGAGTGTCTGTGGTATCATTGATTTCAAGCTGGCTCAGATAGCTAAAGGCAGTCTTTGGAGTGTCTGTGATATTCTTGATTTCAAGCTGACTCAGATAGCTAAATGCGGTCTTTGGAGTGTCTGTGGTATCCTTGATTTCAAGCTGACTCAGATAGCTAAATGCAGTCTTTGGAGTGTCTGTGGTATCCTTGATTTCAAGCTGGCTCAGATAGCTAAAGGCAGTCTTTGGAGTGTCTGTTGTATCCTTGATTTCAAGCTGACTCAGATAGCTAAAGGCGGTCTTTGGAGTGTCTGTTGTATCCTTGATTTCAAGCTGACTCAGATAGCTAAAAGCAGTCTTTGGAGTGTATGTGGTATCCTTGATGTCAAGCTGGCTCAGATAGCTAAATGCGGTATTTGGAGTGTCTGTGGTATCCTTGATTTCAAGCTGGCTCAGATAGCTAAAGGCAGTCTTTGGAGTGTCTGTTGTATCCTTGATTTCAAGCTGACTCAGATAGCTAAATGCGGTCTTTGGAGTGTCTGTGGTATCCTTGATTTCAAGCTGGCTCAGATAGCTAAAAGCAGTCTTTGGAGTGTATGTGGTATCCTTGATGTCAAGCTGACTCAAATAGCTAGAGTCGGTCTTTGGAGTGTCTGTTGTATCCTTGATTTCAAGCTGACTCAGATAGCTAAAAGCAGTCTTTGGAGTGTATGTGGTATCCTTGATGTCAAGCTGGCTCAGATAGCTAAAGGCAGTCTTTGGAGTGTCTGTTGTATCCTTGATTTCAAGCTGACTCAGATAGCTAAAGGTGTCTTTGGAGTGTCTCTGGTATCCTTGATTTCAAGCTGGCTCAGATAGCTAAAGGCAGTCTTTGGAGTGTCTGTTGTATCCTTGATTTCAAGCTGACTCAGATAGCAAAAGGCGTCTTTGGAGTGTCTCTGGTATCCTTGATTTCAAGCTGACTCAGATAGCTAAAGGCGTCTTTGGAGTGTCTCTGGTATCCTTGATTTCAAGCTGGCTCAGATAGCTAAAAGCAGTTTTTGGAGTGTCTGTGGTATAATTGATTTCAAGCTGACTCAGATAGCTAAAGGCATTCTTTGGAGTGTATGTGGTATCCTTGATTTAAAGCTGCCTCAGATAGCTAAATGCGGTCTTTGGAGTGTCTGTTGTATCCTTGATTTAAAGCTGACTCCGATAGCTAAATGCGGTCTTTTGGGTGTCTGTGGTATCCTTGATTTCAAGCTGACTCAGATAGCTAAATGCAGTCTTTGGAGTGTCTGTGGTATCCTTGATTTCAAGCTGGCTCAGATAGCTAAAGGCAGTCTTTGGAGTGTCTGTTGTATCCTTGATTTCAAGCTGACTCAGATAGCTAAATCCGGTCTTTGGAGTGTCTGTTGTATCCTTGATTTCAAGCTGACTCAGATAGCTAAAAGCAGTCTTTGGAGTGTATGTGGTATCCTTGATGTCAAGCTGGCTCAGATAGCTAAATGCGGTATTTGGAGTGTCTGTGGTATCCTTGATTTCAAGCTGGCTCAGATAGCTAAAGGCAGTCTTTGGAGTGTCTGTGATATTCTTGATTTCAAGCTGACTCAGATAGCTAAATGCGGTCTTTGGAGTGTCTGTTGTATCCTTGATTTAAAGCTGACTCCGATAGCTAAATGCGGTCTTTTGGGTGTCTGTGGTATCCTTGATTTCAAGCTGACTCAGATAGCTAAATGCAGTCTTTGGAGTGTCTGTGGTATCCTTGATTTCAAGCTGGCTCAGATAGCTAAAGGCAGTCTTTGGAGTGTCTGTTGTATCCTTGATTTCAAGCTGACTCAGATAGCTAAAGGCAGTCTTTGGAGTGTCTGTGGTATCATTGATTTCAAGCTGACTCAGATAGCTAAAGGCAGTCTTTGGAGTGTCTGTGGTATCATTGATTTCAAGCTGGCTCAGATAGCTAAAGGCAGTCTTTGGAGTGTCTGTGATATTCTTGATTTCAAGCTGACTCAGATAGCTAAATGCGGTCTTTGGAGTGTCTGTTGTATCCTTGATTTAAAGCTGACTCCGATAGCTAAATGCGGTCTTTTGGGTGTCTGTGGTATCCTTGATTTCAAGCTGACTCAGATAGCTAAATGCAGTCTTTGGAGTGTCTGTGGTATCCTTGATTTCAAGCTGGCTCAGATAGCTAAAGGCAGTCTTTGGAGTGTCTGTTGTATCCTTGATTTCAAGCTGACTCAGATAGCTAAATGCGGTCTTTGGAGTGTCTGTTGTATCCTTGATTTCAAGCTGACTCAGATAGCTAAAAGCAGTCTTTGGAGTGTATGTGGTATCCTTGATGTCAAGCTGGCTCAGATAGCTAAATGCGGTATTTGGAGTGTCTGTGGTATCCTTGATTTCAAGCTGGCTCAGATAGCTAAAGGCAGTCTTTGGAGTGTCTGTTGTATCCTTGATTTCAAGCTGACTCAGATAGCTAAATGCGGTCTTTGGAGTGTCTGTGGTATCCTTGATTTCAAGCTGGCTCAGATAGCTAAAAGCAGTCTTTGGAGTGTATGTGGTATCCTTGATGTCAAGCTGACTCAAATAGCTAGAGTCGGTCTTTGGAGTGTCTGTTGTATCCTTGATTTCAAGCTGACTCAGATAGCTAAAAGCAGTCTTTGGAGTGTATGTGGTATCCTTGATGTCAAGCTGGCTCAGATAGCTAAAGGCAGTCTTTGGAGTGTCTGTTGTATCCTTGATTTCAAGCTGACTCAGATAGCTAAAGGTGTCTTTGGAGTGTCTGTGGTATCCTTGATTTCAAGCTGACTCAGATAGCTAAATGCAGTCTTTGGAGTGTCTGTGGTATCCTTGATTTCAAGCTGGCTCAGATAGCTAAAGGCAGTCTTTGGAGTGTCTGTTGTATCCTTGATTTCAAGCTGACTCAGATAGCTAAAGGCAGTCTTTGGAGTGTCTGTGGTATCATTGATTTCAAGCTGACTCAGATAGCTAAAGGCAGTCTTTGGAGTGTCTGTGGTATCATTGATTTCAAGCTGGCTCAGATAGCTAAAGGCAGTCTTTGGAGTGTCTGTGATATTCTTGATTTCAAGCTGACTCAGATAGCTAAATGCGGTCTTTGGAGTGTCTGTTGTATCCTTGATTTAAAGCTGACTCCGATAGCTAAATGCGGTCTTTTGGGTGTCTGTGGTATCCTTGATTTCAAGCTGACTCAGATAGCTAAATGCAGTCTTTGGAGTGTCTGTGGTATCCTTGATTTCAAGCTGGCTCAGATAGCTAAAGGCAGTCTTTGGAGTGTCTGTTGTATCCTTGATTTCAAGCTGACTCAGATAGCTAAAGGCGGTCTTTGGAGTGTCTGTTGTATCCTTGATTTCAAGCTGACTCAGATAGCTAAAAGCAGTCTTTGGAGTGTATGTGGTATCCTTGATGTCAAGCTGGCTCAGATAGCTAAATGCGGTATTTGGAGTGTCTGTGGTATCCTTGATTTCAAGCTGGCTCAGATAGCTAAAGGCAGTATTTGGAGTGTCTGTTGTATCCTTGATTTCAAGCTGACTCAGATAGCTAAATGCGGTCTTTGGAGTGTCTGTGGTATCCTTGATTTCAAGCTGGCTCAGATAGCTAAAAGCAGTCTTTGGAGTGTATGTGGTATCCTTGATGTCAAGCTGACTCAAATAGCTAGAGTCGGTCTTTGGAGTGTCTGTTGTATCCTTGATTTCAAGCTGACTCAGATAGCTAAAAGCAGTCTTTGGAGTGTATGTGGTATCCTTGATGTCAAGCTGGCTCAGATAGCTAAAGGCAGTCTTTGGAGTGTCTGTTGTATCCTTGATTTCAAGCTGACTCAGATAGCTAAAGGTGTCTTTGGAGTGTCTCTGGTATCCTTGATTTCAAGCTGGCTCAGATAGCTAAAGGCAGTCTTTGGAGTGTCTGTTGTATCCTTGATTTCAAGCTGACTCAGATAGCAAAAGGCGTCTTTGGAGTGTCTCTGGTATCCTTGATTTCAAGCTGACTCAGATAGCTAAAGGCGTCTTTGGAGTGTCTCTGGTATCCTTGATTTCAAGCTGGCTCAGATAGCTAAAAGCAGTTTTTGGAGTGTCTGTGGTATAATTGATTTCAAGCTGACTCAGATAGCTAAAGGCATTCTTTGGAGTGTATGTGGTATCCTTGATTTAAAGCTGCCTCAGATAGCTAAAGGCGGTCTTTGGAGTGTCTGTTGTATCCTTGATTTAAAGCTGACTCCGATAGCTAAATGCGGTCTTTTGGGTGTCTGTGGTATCCTTGATTTCAAGCTGACTCAGATAGCTAAATGCAGTCTTTGGAGTGTCTGTGGTATCCTTGATTTCAAGCTGGCTCAGATAGCTAAAGGCAGTCTTTGGAGTGTCTGTTGTATCCTTGATTTCAAGCTGACTCAGATAGCTAAATCCGGTCTTTGGAGTGTCTGTTGTATCCTTGATTTCAAGCTGACTCAGATAGCTAAAAGCAGTCTTTGGAGTGTATGTGGTATCCTTGATGTCAAGCTGGCTCAGATAGCTAAATGCGGTATTTGGAGTGTCTGTGGTATCCTTGATTTCAAGCTGGCTCAGATAGCTAAAGGCAGTCTTTGGAGTGTCTGTTGTATCCTTGATTTCAAGCTGGCTCAGATAGCTAAAGGCAGTCTTTGGAGTGTCTGTGGTATCCTTGATTTCAAGCTGGCTCAGATAGCTAAAAGCAGTCTTTGGAGTGTATGTGGTATCCTTGATGTCAAGCTGACTCAAATAGCTAGAGTCGGTCTTTGGAGTGTCTGTTGTATCCTTGATTTCAAGCTGACTCAGATAGCTAAAAGCAGTCTTTGGAGTGTATGTGGTATCCTTGATGTCAAGCTGGCTCAGATAGCTAAAGGCAGTCTTTGGAGTGTCTGTTGTATCCTTGATTTCAAGCTGACTCAGATAGCTAAAGGCGTCTTTGGAGTGTCTCTGGTATCTTTGATTTCAAGCTGACTCAGATAGCTAAAGGCGTCTTTGGAGTGTCTCTGGTATCCTTGATTTCAAGCTGGCTCAGATAGCTAAAAGCAGTTTTTGGAGTGTCTGTGGTATAATTGATTTCAAGCTGACTCAGATAGCTAAAGGCAGTCTTTGGAGTGTCTCTGGTATCCTTGATTTAAAGCTGCCTCAGATAGCTAAAGGCGGTCTTTGGAGTGTCTGTTGTATCCTTGATTTCAAGCTGACTCAGATAGCTAAAGGCAGTCTTTGGAGTGTATGTGGTATCCTTGATTTCAAGCTGACTCAGATAGCTAAAGGGAGTCTTTGGAGTGTTTGTTGTATCTTTGATTTCAAGCTGGCTCAGATAGCTAAAGGCGGTCTTTGGAGTGTCTGTGGTATCCTTGATTTCAAGCTGGCTCAGATAGCTAAAAGCAGTCTTTGGAGTGTATGTGGTATCCTTGATGTCAAGCTGACTCAAATAGCTAGAGTCGGTCTTTGGAGTGTCTGTTGTATCCTTGATTTCAAGCTGACTCAGATAGCTAAAAGCAGTCTTTGGAGTGTATGTGGTATCCTTGATGTCAAGCTGGCTCAGATAGCTAAAGGCAGTCTTTGGAGTGTCTGTTGTATCCTTGATTTCAAGCTGACTCAGATAGCTAAAGGCAGTCTTTGGAGTGTCTCTGGTATCCTTGATTTCAAGCTGACTCAGATAGCTAAAGGCGTCTTTGGAGTGTCTCTGGTATCCTTGATTTCAAGCTGGCTCAGATAGCTAAAAGCAGTTTTTGGAGTGTCTGTGGTATAATTGATTTCAAGCTGACTCAGATAGCTAAAGGCAGTCTTTGGAGTGTCTCTGGTATCCTTGATTTAAAGCTGCCTCAGATAGCTAAAGGCGGTCTTTGGAGTGTCTGTTGTATCCTTGATTTCAAGCTGACTCAGATAGCTAAAGGCAGTCTTTGGAGTGTATGTGGTATCCTTGATTTCAAGCTGACTCAGATAGCTAAAGGGAGTCTTTGGAGTGTTTGTTGTATCTTTGATTTCAAGCTGGCTCAGATAGCTAAAGGCGGTCTTTGGAGTGTCTGTGGTATCCTTGATTTCAAGCTGACTCAGATAGCTAAAGGCAGTCTTTGGAGTGTATGTTGTATCCTTGATTTCAAGCTGACTCAGATAGCTAAAGGCAGTCTTTGGAGTGTCTGTGGTATCATTGATTTCAAGCTGACTCAGATAGCTAAAGGCAGTCTTTGGAGTGTCTGTGGTATCCTTGATTTCAAGCTGACTCAGATAGCTAAAGGCAGTCTTTGGAGTGTCTGTGGTATCATTGATTTCAAGCTGACTCAGATAGCTAAAGGCAGTCTTTGGAGTGTCTGTGGTATCACTGATTCAAGCTGGCTCAGATAGCTAAAGGCGGTCTTTGGAGTGTCTGTGGTACCCTTGATTTCAAGCTGACTCAGATAGCTAAATGAGGTCTTTAGAGTGTCTGTGGTATCCTTGCTTTCAAGCTGACTCAGATAGCTAAAGGCAGTCTTTGGAGTGTCTGTTGTATCATTGATTTAAAGCTGACTCAGATAGCTAAAAGCAGTCTTTGGAGTGTCTGTGGTATCCTTGATTTCAAGCTGACTCAGATAGCTAAAGGCAGTCTTTGGAGTGTATGTGGTATCCTTGATTTCAGGCTAATTCAGGTAGCTAAAGGCGGTCTTTGGAGTGTCTGTGGTATCCTTGATCTCAAGCTAACTCAGGTATCTAAAGAAAGTCTTTGGTGTGTCTGTGGTATCATTGCTTTCAAGCTAACTCAGGTAGCTAAAGACGGTCTTTGGAGTGTCTGTGGTATCCTGGATTTAAAGTTGACTCAGTTAGCTAAAGGCGGTCTTTGGAGTGTCTGTGGTATCCTTGATTTCAAGCTGACTCAGAAAGCTAAAGGCGGTCTTTGGAGTGTCTGTTGTATCCCTGATTTCAAGCTGACTCAGATAGCTAAATGCGGTCTTTGAAGTGTCTGTGGTATCCTTGATTTCAAGCTGGCTCAGATAGCTAAAGGCAGTCTTTGGAGTGTATGTGGTATCCTTGATTTCAAGCTGACTCAGATAGCTAAAGGCAGTCTTTGGAGTGTCTGTTGTATCATTGATTTCAAGCTGACTCAGATAGCTAAAGGCAGTCTTTGGAGTGTCTGTGGTATCATTGATTTCAAGCTGACTCAGATAGCTAAAGGCAGTCTTTGGAGTGTCTGTGGTATCATTGATTTCAAGCTGACTCAGATAGCTAAAGGCGGTATTTGGAGTGTCTGTGGTATCCTTGATTTCAAGCTGACTCAGATAGCTAAAGGCAGTCTTTGGAGTGTCTGTGGTATCATTGATTTCAAGCTGGCTCAGATAGCTAACGGCAGTCTTTGGAGTGTCTGTGGTATCATTGATTTCAAGCTGGCTCAGATAGCTAAAGGCAGTCTTTGGAGTGTCTGTGGTATCATTGATTTCAAGCTGACTCAGATAGCTAAAGGCGGTATTTGGAGTGTCTGTGGTATCATTGATTTCAAGCTGGCTCAGATAGCTAAAGGCAGTTTTTGGAGTGTCTGTGGTATCACTGATTTCAAGCTGGCTCAGATAGCTAAAGGCGGTCTTTGGAGTGTCTGTGGTATCCTTGATTTCAAGCTGACCCAGATAGCTAAATGCGGTCTTTAGAGTGTCTGTGGTATCCTTGCTTTCAAGCTGACTCAGATAGCTAAAGGCAGTCTTTGGAGTGTATGTGGTATCCTTGATTTCAAGCTGGCTCAGATAGCTAAAGGCAGTCTTTGGAGTGTCTGTTGTATCATTGATTTCAAGCTGACTCAGATAGCTAAAAGCAGTCTTTGGAGTGTCTGTGGTATCCTTGATTTCAAGCTGACTCAGATAGCTAAAGGCAGTCTTTGGAGTGTATGTGGTATCCTTGATTTCAGGCTAATTCAGGTAGCTAAAGGCGGTCTTTGGAGTGTCTGTGGTATCCTTGATCTCAAGCTAACTCAGGTATCTAAAGACAGTCTTTGGTGTGTCTGTGGTATCATTGCTTTCAAGCTAACTCAGGTAGCTAAAGACGGTCTTTGGAGTGTCTGTGGTATCCTGGATTTAAAGTTGACTCAGTTAGCTAAAGGCGGTCTTTGGAGTGTCTGTGGTATCCTTGATTTCAAGCTGACTCAGAAAGCTAAAGGCAGTCTTTGGAGTGTCTGTGGTATCCTGGATTTAAAGTTGACTCAGATAGCTAAATGCGGTCTTTGAAGTGTCTCTGGTATCCTTGATTTCAAGCTGGCTCAGATAGCTAAAGGCAGTCTTTGGAGTGTATGTGGTATCCTTGATTTCCAGCTGACTCAGATAGCTAAAGACAGTCTTTGTAGTGTCTGTGGTATCCTTGATTTCAAGCTGACTCAGATAGCTAAAGGCAGTCTTTGGAGTGTCTGTGGTATCATTGATTTCAAGCTGACTCAGATAGCTAAAGGCAGTCTTTGGAGTGTCTGTGGTATCATTGATTTCAAGCTGACTCAGATAGCTAAAGGCAGTCTTTGGGGTGTCTGTGGTATCATTGATTTCAAGCTGACTCAGATAGCTAAAGGCGGTATTTGGAGTGTCTGTGGTATCATTGATTTCAAGCTGGCTCAGATAGCTAACGGCAGTCTTTGGAGTGTCTGTGGTATCATTGATTTCAAGCTGGCTCAGAAAGCTAAAGGCGGTCTTTGGAGTGTCTGTGGTATCCTTGATTTCAAGCTGACTCAGATAGCTAAATGCGGTCTTTAGAGTGTCTGTGGTATCCTTGCTTTCAAGCTGACTCAGATAGCTAAAGGCAGTCTTTGGAGTGTCTGTTGTATCATTGATTTCAAGCTGACTCAGATAGCTAAAGGCAGTCTTTGGAGTGTATGTGGTATCCTTGATTTCAGGCTAATTCAGGTAGCTAAAGGCGGTCTTTGGAGTGTCTGTGGTATCCTTGATCTCAAGCTAACTCAGGTATCTAAAGACAGTCTTTGGTGTGTCTGTGGTATCATTGATTTCAAGCTAACTCAGGTAGCTAAAGACGGTCTTTGGAGTGTCTGTGGTATCCTGGATTTAAAGTTGACTCAGTTAGCTAAAGGCGGTCTTTGGAGTGTCTGTGGTATCCTTGATTTCAAGCTGACTCAGAAAGCTAAAGGCAGTCTTTGGAGTGTCTGTGGTATCCTTGATTTCAAGCTGACTCAGATAGCTAAATGCGGTCTTTGGAGTGTCTGTGGTATCCTTGATTTCAAGCTGGTTCAGATAGCTAAAGGCGGTCTTTGGAGTGTATGTGGTATCCTTGATTTCCAGCTGACTCAGATAGCTAAAGACAGTCTTTGGAGTGTCTGTGGTATCCTTGATTTCAAGCTGGCTCAGATAGCTTAAGGCGGTCTTTGGTGTGTATGTGGTATCCTTGATTTCAAGCTGACTCAGATAGCTAAAGACAGTCTTTGTAGTGTCTGTGGTATCCTTGATTTCAAGCTGGCTCAGTTAGCTAAAGGCAGTCTTTGGAGTGTCTGTGGTATCCTTGATTTCAAGCTGACTCAGATAGCTAAAGGCAGTCTTTGGAGTGTCTGTGGTATCCTTGATTTCAAGCTGACTCAGATGCTAAAGGCGGTCTTTGGAGTGTCTGTTGTATCCCTGATTTCAAGCTGACTCAGATAGCTAAATGCGGTCTTTGGAGTGTCTGTGGTATCCTTGATTTCAAGCTGGTTCAGATAGCTAAAGGCGGTCTTTGGAGTGTATGTGGTATCCTTGATTTCCAGCTGACTCAGATAGCTAAAGACAGTCTTTGTAGTGTCTGTGGTATCCTTGATTTCAAGCTGGCTCAGATAGCTAAAGGCGGTCTTTGGAGTGTCTGTGGTATTCTTGACTTCAAGCTGGCTCAGATAGCTAAATGCGGTCTTTGGAGTGTCTGTTGTATCCTTGATTTTAAGCTGACTCAGATAGCTAAAGGCAGTCTTTGGAGTGTCTGTGGTATCCTTGATTTCAAGCTGGCTCAGATAGCTTAAGGCGGTCTTTGGTGTGTATGTGGTATCCTTGATTTCAAGCTGACTCAGATAGCTAAAGACAGTCTTTGTAGTGTCTGTGGTATCCTTGATTTCAAGCTGGCTCAGTTAACTAAAGACAGTCTTTGGAGTGTCTGTGGTATCCTTGATTTCAAGCTGACTCAGATGCTAAAGGCGGTCTTTGGAGTGTCTGTTGTATCCCTGATTTCAAGCTGACTCAGATAGCTAAAGACAGTCTTTGTAGTGTCTGTGGTATCCTTGATTTCAAGCTGGCTCAGATAGCTAAAGGCAGTCTTTGGAGTGTATGTGGTATCCTTGATTTCAAGCTGGCTCAGATAGCTAAAGGCGGTCTTTGGAGTGTATGTGGTATCCTTGATTTCCAGCTGACTCAGATAGCTAAAGACAGTCTTTGTAGTGTCTGTGGTATCCTTGATTTCAAGCTGGCTCAGATAGCTAAAGGCAGTCTTTGGAGTGTCTGTGGTATTCTTGACTTCAAGCTGGCTCAGTTAGCTAAAGGCGGTCTTTGGAGTGTCTGTTGTATCCTTGATTTTAAGCTGACTCAGATAGCTAAAGGCAGTCTTTGGAGTGTCTGTGGTATCCTTGATTTCAAGCTGGCTCAGATAGCTAAAGGCGGTCTTTGGAGTGTATGTGGTATCCTTGATTTCCAGCTGACTCAGATAGCTAAAGACAGTCTTTGTAGTGTCTGTGGTATCCTTGATTTCAAGCTGGCTCAGATAGCTAAAGGCAGTCTTTGGAGTGTCTGTGGTATTCTTGACTTCAAGCTGGCTCAGTTAGCTAAAGGCGGTCTTTGGAGTGTCTGTTGTATCCTTGATTTTAAGCTGACTCAGATAGCTAAAGGCGGTCTTTGGAGTGTCTGTGGTATCCTTGATTTCAAGCTGGCTCAGATAGCTTAAGGCGGTCTTTGGTGTGTATGTGGTATCCTTGATTTCAAGCTGACTCAGATAGCTAAAGACAGTCTTTGTAGTGTCTGTGGTATCCTTGATTTCAAGCTGGCTCAGATAGCTAAAGGCAGTCTTTGGAGTGTATGTGGTATCCTTGATTTCAAGCTGACTCAGATAGCTAAAGACAGTCTTTGGAGTGTCTGTTGTATCCTTGATTTCAAGCTGGCTCAGATAGCTAAAGGCGGTCTTTGAAATGTCTGTGGTATCCTTGATTTCAAGCTGACTCAGATAGCTAAAGGCAGTCTTTGGAGTGTATATGGAGTCCTACATTTCACACTAATTACATATATACGATCAAGAAAATAATATTTATAATGATGTATCGTCATCTATGCATTCCTGTATAATGTCTGACTGATATGAATATAGGGAACACAATTAATACCTATTAGAATGCAATGCCGACTGTCTGCTAAAAAAGCATTTATCAAGCTGAAAAGCTAGACCTGTTTAATAAATGGGGCATTCCTATACCTTTTCAAGTCTGTGAAGTATGGGAGTTTGTAAATAACTCGGTCATTGCAAGACTTCATATCAGATTTTGTAAATTGTCGTTAAAGAAATACCAAATCTACTCTAGACTTTATGATACAAAAGAAACTCGGTCGACGTCCATTAGAAATATTGATAAAGCTATATATTCTTAATTATTGGTACAATTTGAGGAACTTGGAAATTACCCGCCATACTTATTGAAACAGTAAATATATAAGGTATAAATATTACTCGGATAAATGATATTAATTTAACAGTAGACAAATACGAGTAGTCAAATGTATGGAATAACAATAAAATAATATTAATTTAACAGTAGACAAATACCAGTAGTCAAATGTATGGAATAACAATAAAATAATATTAATTGAACAGTAGACAAATACCAGTAGTCAAATGTATGGAATCACAATAAAATGATCAACCAAATTTCGTTCAATAATTGTTTTTTTACCGGGGTATAAATAAAGTTTAAATGGTCAGTTTAAACAGAACTGGCACTTAGCTTCATAAAAGTCATATAAAATATATATATTTTGTTTAATTTATTTAACGAGGATTGCTGAGAGCTAATGGATGCGAGAGGTTTCCCTCAAAAGACATACATGAATACATAATTTGAATCAATATGATGGTTATTACTGATATATTGAAATAACATCACAAAAATATACAAGGTGAACACTTTATATAACAAACATTATATTTCTTAGCAAAAACTTAACTGACGTGGTAATGTTTTATTGGGAGGACACAAACTAAAACAATTATACATGGTGAATTAGCGTGAACAATATTAACATTGACTTATTATTTGCTAAAAGTCAATTTAGAATTCTAATAATGTTGCAATAATTTGGGTGACAACAATTAACCTGCCGTGTACATTCCATATTCTAAATCACAAATTCCCTGTAGAGAAAACCGAAGAGGCAATCATGAATGGACAATACAGAGAAACTGGCAATCAAAGCTATCTGCAATCTGTACTCTTCCTGTAGGTTGATATTATTCTGATGACAGTTGCTTCTGTTATTGATGTCGAAATGTTTAAACATATGTTAATGTCATTCCGTAATACATTTGTCGGGGTTGGTTAATATTACGAATCTTCTCTCAAAGATTTGCTGCTTACCTTTACCTTCACCTTTAAATTGACAACAGATAAAGATTAAAAATGATAGTCTACTACCAGCTTGATGTTTTCATATTTCCAATCGTTCAAACCGCATCGGTGGTGTTATGGTTTGCTTGCTCGCCTGGAGGATAGTAGATCGTGGTTTCGAGCCCCGATCTGGTCAAACCAAAGACTATGAAATTGATATGTGTTGCCTCACCGCTAAGCACACAGCATTAAGGAGAAAGAGCAATGACTGGTTGGCTCGGAATCAGGATAATGTGTCTGGGTGGGGCGACATGTCTATCCACGTACTGTTGTTTCAGTGAGCTAGCACTATAAAAATGTAACTAAGCGTGTTGGTCTACTACAAAGTGCACCTCATCATCATCGCAGTGAAAATTAACTTGTTCTCGACATGACATAGCTGAACAAATTGCTAATTTGGTATGAAATAACAATTGCTCACTCACTCACTCACTCACTCACTCACTCCAATAGTTCACTTCCACTTCATAAGCAGAACTATTCCAGCAGCACCAGCGCATAGAGTGTACATCTCACAACTCGTACGTTATCATAGGGTTTGTTCCCAATACATTTATTTTCTGAGCAGAAATATTGTACTGACGCAAAGGGTGACCTCATCGCTTCAAATATTCTACGATTGTTATCAGGAATTTGTGGACCGTTGCGAAAAAAATGATTTCTCAAATGGCAATAGATCTTTTGCGTTTGACGTAGATTTTGTAGTCTTCTATTTACCGCATTTATATCTCAGCAACACGGCTTTGTCTTATCAAAATATGAATGGCTTATCTCTCGCAAGTATCTGAATTCAACCCTTCCTCTTCCCCTCTCTTGCTCATAATGTTAGCTTTTGATGCATGCTTTTGCTTCCTCGTTTGGGTTCATTCAGTGGCTTGTGTCCAATATTGCATGTGCATCTGGATTGTCCACTCTCGATTGTATTTTCAGTTTTCTCTTACATTGGTCTACATATGTATATAGATGCAATCTTCATCAGATTACCCCTTTGGTATCCTCAAACTTTCCTCACGAGCTGCAACCGTGTGCAAAACAGATGAGGTCACTATATCTGGAGTCCTACTTTAATACCATGATTATCTGTTAATTCCTAATGTTTTCTTGTGATGAAAATGACACTCCGGGGAAATCCTACGAAAAAGAGGAAAGATCTAGCGTCTTCTATGCGCGGACAAACATTCCAAAAGAGTCGTCTGTTGGTTGTCAAGGACGATATAATAAATTGCCGATAAAGACATTAACAATGAACACAAATCTACAATCAAATGAAAAATAAAACAAAATTACTTTTTTGATAATATCTACTTCGTGATCTTTTAGACTATTGAATTATTTGGTTTTCCACTCACTTGACTTTGAGCCTAGCTAAGTAATGTTATTTCAGAAAGGCATCGTGCGCATTAAATTCGATATTTACGTTATTATTTCTTAAATAGTTAATATGATTTTAATGATGATGGCATTTAAAGTTTAATTAACTAATAAAACATTATCTAGTTTAGTAGTTACACCTGTATAGGTATTTATCTATCTAGTTCTAAGTAATATACCTATAAACAATATACGACTCTTATCACAAGCAATCACGAAAAAAAAGACAGATTTCTAAATGTGATTCAAGATTGAACAGTTTCTGCCATATAATTAGATTGGATCTGTCGTTCAACCTCATCCTGTTTGATATTGCTTTTTTTCTCAATTCATATACAATGTGTTTTCAATATGATTTATTGAGATGCGTAGTCACCTACTGTTGTTCACGTGTGTCACTGATATTGTTTCTCAACTGTATTGGTTAAGTTCAATATCTGACGTTCAATCTGATTGAAGTGATCTTTTCATCTGATATTTTTTAGGTATTCAACAAAAAAATTGCATATATTAAACGACTTCTTGATAACAGTTGTTTCATATTCTGGAGATCAGTCAAATATTTGGAGAATTAATTTAGTGGCTGATTTTGATATCGTAAGTTATATTAATATTGTAATCTTTATTGTTTAATATTTTTTGTTTTAATCTAAGAATGTATTTTGGTGAGTATATATATGTTGTATTTTAATTAGTGTAGGATATGCATAATCATTAACTATCAGATTTCATTCTTCAAACTAAATTGACATGCAAAAAGTTCAAAAATTGAAATCTGAATTAATAACACCAATTTGCTAGTAGTTTTAACAGGGTAAAGCACTCCCTGATATTTGAAATGAAGATGTCAACATACATTTCTGGTTACGTCTTTCGTTTGACATGAACGCAAACAGTGTCTAATAAGACAAAATAAATTGAAAGTATTCCTTTTCAAGTGTTTTCAATTAAATGAAAAATAGCACAGGATCAAACGCTAAGTAATTAGCGTCAGCTCTAAATGCAGTACATAGCGCATCATCGTAGCTTTTGTAGCTTTTGTTATTACGAATTGCTCTATGCAAGCTATTCTAACAGTACTGAGAAGTGAATTATTCTACAGGATTTCAGACTTTTTATAACGTCGTTGTCTTCCGAGTATTAAACTAAAGGTAATAACAAAATTACCGAACTCCGAGCAATCTTACAAAGGGAAAGTCAAAACTCATAAGTATATAAACAGACAAAATCAGTCAACAACCGGAAAACTGTGAAAACGTAATGACCCTGACTTGGTACAGGCATTTCTAAGTATTAAACTATTAAATCAAGGATTTCTAAAGAATAATCTCGTCTCGTTTCGTCTCGTTTCAAAAGGTTTCGCGGACGATATATCAACAACTTGTTTAAAGGTATTATGTCATTCGTACAGATGACGAAATATTGTACTGGCCATTAGATTTTGGTTCAGATTTTCGCTATAATGACATTCGGTGGCCTTGCGTACTATATTATATTCAAATGTTGGTTGAAGCCATCTTCTTTCGTCAATAGAATTGATATTATGCATATGATAAGAAAGTTTGAAGATACCAAAGCGATATCCAGAAGTGGTAAATCAAACGACAGACAAAATACAATGGCCAAAAGTAAAAGAACAAAAGGACAAACAGTGCTACACATAAAGTTAAAGATTCAGGAACACAAACGCCAAAAAGAAATCGAGGATGAACTCATGTGCTCTGGAAGGGAAACAGTTCCATTATTGGCACCCATTGTGTTAGTCTTGTTACAAACCCGGTAATATGTCATGAATGAGGAAAGGGTTGGATGATGATTACGACAAACGGGTCATATATGTGGTCACAATTGGGGAGTTCTTTATAACAATGCTGTTCAACAATATAGCGTTCTTTATAACAACGCTGTTCCAGAATATAGCGTTCTTTATAACAACGCTGTTCAATAATATAGGGTTCTTTACAACAACGTTGTTCAAGAATATAGCGTTCTTTATAATTACGCTGTTCAAGAATGTAGCGTTCTTTATAACAACGCTGTTCAAGAATGTAGCGTTCTTTATAACAAAACTGTTCAAGAAAGCAGCATTCTTTACAACAACGCTGTTCAAGAATATAGCGTTCTTTACAGCAACGCTGTTCAAGAATATAGCGTTCTTTATAATTACGCAGTTCAAGAATATAGCGTTCTTTACAACAACCTGTTCAAGAATATAGAGTGCTTTATAATTACGCTATTCAAGAATGTAGCGTTCTTTACAACAACGCTGTTCAAGAATATAGCGTTCTTTATAATTACGCAGTTCAAGAATATAGCGTTCTTTACAACAACGCTGTTCAAGAATATAGCGTTCTTTATAATTACGCTATTCAAGAATGTAGCGTTCTTTATAACAATGCTGTTCAAGAATATAGCGTTCTTTACAACAACGCTGTTCAAGAATATAGCGTTCTTTATAATTACGATATTCAAGAATGTAGCGTTCTTTATAACAACGCTGTTCAAGAATATAGCATTCTTTATAACAACGCTGTTCAAGAATATAGCGTTCTTTACAACAACGCTGTTAAAAAATATAGCGTTCTTTACAATTACGCTGTACAAGAATATAGCGTTCTTTATAATTACGCTGTTCAAGAATATAACGTTCTTTATAACAACGCTGTTCAAGAATATAGCGTTCTTTATAACAACGTTGTTCAAGAATATAGCGTTCTTTACAACAACGCTGTTCAAGAATATAGCGTTCTTTATAATTACGCTGTTCAAGAATGTAGCGTTCTTTATAACAACGCTGTTCAAGAATATAGCATTCTTTATAACAACGCTGTTCAAGAATATAGCGTTCTTTACAACAACGCTGTTCAAAAATATAGCGTTCTTTATAATTACGCTGTTCAAGAATATAGCGTTCTTTATAATTACGCTGTTCAAGAATATAGCGTTCTTTATAACAACGCTGTTCAAGAATATAGCGTTATTTATAATTACGCTGTTCAAGAATGTAGCGTTCTTTATAACAACGCTGTTCAAGAATATAGCATTCTTTATAGCAACGCTGTTCAAGAATATAGCGTTCTTTACAACAACGCTGTTCAAAAATATAGCGTTCTTTATAATTACGCTGTTCAAGAATATAGCGTTCTTTATAATTACGCTGTTCAAGAATATAGCATTCTTTATAGCAACGCTGTTCAAGAATATAGCGTTCTTTACAACAACGCTGTTCAAAAATATAGCGTTCTTTATAATTACGCTGTTCAAGAATATAGCGTTCTTTATAATTACGCTGTTCAAGAATATAACGTTCTTTATAACAACGCTGTTCAAGAATATAGCGCTCTTTATAACAACGTTGTTCAAGAATATAGCGTTCTTTACAACAACGCTGTTCAAGAATATAGCGTTCTTTATAATTACGCTGTTCAAGAATATAGCGTTCTTTATAATTACGCTGTTCAAGAATGTAGCATTCTTTATAACAACGCTGTTCAAGAATATAGCGTTCTTTACAACAACGCTGTTCAAAAATATAGCGTTCTTTATAATTACGCTGTTCAAGAATATAGCGTTCTTTATAACAACGCTGTTCAAGAATATAGCGTTCTTTATAACAACGCTGTTCAAGAATATAGCATTCTTTATAACAACGTTGTTCAAGAATATAGCGTTCTTTACAACAACGCTGTTCAAGAATATAGCGTTCTTTATAATTACGCTGTTCAAGAATATAGCGTTCTTTATTATTACGCTGTTCAAGAATATAGCGTTCTTTATAACAACACTGTTCAAGAATGTAGCGTTCTTTATTACAACGCTGTTCGAGCATGTAGCGTTCTTTATAACAACGCTGTGCAGAAATATAGCGTTCTTTATAACAACGCTGTTCAAGAATATAGCGTTCTTTACAACAACGCTGTTCAAGAATATAACGTTCTTTATAATTACGTTGTTCAAGAATATAGCGTTCTTTATAACAACGCTGTTCAAGAATATAGCGTTCTTTATAACAACGCTGTTCAAGAATGTAGCGTTCTTTATAACAACGCTGTTCAAGAATATAGCGTTCTTTATGACAACGCTGTTCAAGAATATAACGTTCTTTATAATTACGTTGTTCAAGAATATAGCGTTCTTTATAACAACGTTGTTCAAGAATATAGCATTCTTTATAACAACGCTGTTCAAGAATGTAGCGTTCTTTATAACAACGCTGTTCAAGAATATAGCATTCTTTATAGCAACGCTGTTCAAGAATATAGCGTTCTTTACAACAACGCTGTTCAAAAATATAGCGTTCTTTATAATTACGCTGTTCAAGAATATAGCGTTCTTTATAACAACGTTGTTCAAGAATATAGCATTCTTTATAACAACGCTGTTCAAGAATGTAGCGTTCTTTATAACAACGCTGTTCAAGAATATAGCATTCTTTATAGCAACGCTGTTCAAGAATATAGCGTTCTTTACAACAACGCTGTTCAAAAATATAGCGTTCTTTATAATTACGCTGTTCAAGAATATAGCGTTCTTTATAATTACGCTGTTCAAGAATATAGCATTCTTTATAGCAACGCTGTTCAAGAATATAGCGTTCTTTACAACAACGCTGTTCAAAAATATAGCGTTCTTTATAATTACGCTGTTCAAGAATATAACGTTCTTTATAATTACGCTGTTCAAGAATATAACGTTCTTTATAACAACGCTGTTCAAGAATATAGCGCTCTTTATAACAACGTTGTTCAAGAATATAGCGTTCTTTACAACAACGCTGTTCAAGAATATAGCGTTCTTTATAATTACGCTGTTCAAGAATATAGCGTTCTTTATAATTACGCTGTTCAAGAATGTAGCATTCTTTATAACAACGCTGTTCAAGAATATAGCGCTCTTTACAACAACGCTGTTCAAAAATATAGCGTTCTTTATAATTACGCTGTTCAAGAATATAGCGTTCTTTATAACAACGCTGTTCAAGAATATAACGTTCTTTATAACAACGCTGTTCAAGAATATAGCATTCTTTATAACAACGTTGTTCAAGAATATAGCGTTCTTTACAACAACGCTGTTCAAGAGTATAGCGTTCTTTATAATTACGCTATTCAAGAATGTAGCGTTCTTTATAACAACGCTGTTCAAGAATATAGCGTTCTTTACAACAACGCTGTTCAAGAATATAGCGTTCTTTATAATTACGATATTCAAGAATGTAGCGTTCTTTATAACAACGCTGTTCAAGAATATAGCATTCTTTATAACAACGCTGTTCAAGAATATAGCGTTCTTTACAACAACGCTGTTAAAAAATATAGCGTTCTTTACAATTACGCTGTACAAGAATATAGCGTTCTTTATAATTACGCTGTTCAAGAATATAACGTTCTTTATAACAACGCTGTTCAAGAATATAGCGTTCTTTATAACAACGTTGTTCAAGAATATAGCGTTCTTTACAACAACGCTGTTCAAGAATATAGCGTTCTTTATAATTACGCTGTTCAAGAATGTAGCGTTCTTTATAACAACGCTGTTCAAGAATATAGCATTCTTTATAACAACGCTGTTCAAGAATATAGCGTTCTTTACAACAACGCTGTTCAAAAATATAGCGTTCTTTATAATTACGCTGTTCAAGAATATAGCGTTCTTTATAATTACGCTGTTCAAGAATATAACGTTCTTTATAACAACGCTGTTCAAGAATATAGCGTTATTTATAATTACACTGTTCAAGAATGTAGCGTTCTTTATAACAACGCTGTTCAAGAATATAGCATTCTTTATAGCAACGCTGTTCAAGAATATAGCGTTCTTTACAACAACGCTGTTCAAAAATATAGCGTTCTTTATAATTACGCTGTTCAAGAATATAGCGTTCTTTATAATTACGCTGTTCAAGAATATAGCATTCTTTATAGCAACGCTGTTCAAGAATATAGCGTTCTTTACAACAACGCTGTTCAAAAATATAGCGTTCTTTATAATTACGCTGTTCAAGAATATAGCGTTCTTTATAATTACGCTGTTCAAGAATATAACGTTCTTTATAACAACGCTGTTCAAGAATATAGCGCTCTTTATAACAACGTTGTTCAAGAATATAGCGTTCTTTACAACAACGCTGTTCAAGAATATAGCGTTCTTTATAATTACGCTGTTCAAGAATATAGCGTTCTTTATAATTACGCTGTTCAAGAATGTAGCATTCTTTATAACAACGCTGTTCAAGAATATAGCGTTCTTTACAACAACGCTGTTCAAAAATATAGCGTTCTTTATAATTACGCTGTTCAAGAATATAGCGTTCTTTATAACAACGCTGTTCAAGAATATAGCGTTCTTTATAACAACGCTGTTCAAGAATATAGCATTCTTTATAACAACGTTGTTCAAGAATATAGCGTTCTTTACAACAACGCTGTTCAAGAATATAGCGTTCTTTATAATTACGCTGTTCAAGAATATAGCGTTCTTTATTATTACGCTTTTCAAGAATATAGCGTTCTTTATAACAACACTGTTCAAGAATGTAGCGTTCTTTATTACAACGCTGTTCGAGCATGTAGCGTTCTTTATAACAACGCTGTGCAGAAATATAGCGTTCTTTATAACAACACTGTTCAAGAATATAGCGTTCTTTACAACAACGCTGTTCAAGAATATAGCGTTCTTTATAATTACGTTGTTCAAGAATATAGCGTTCTTTATAACAACGCTGTTCCAGAATATAGCGTTCTTTACAACAACGCTGTTCAAGAATTTAGCGTTCTTTATAACAACGCTGTTCAAGAATATAGCGTTCTTTATGACAACGCTGTTCAAAAATATAACGTTCTTTATAATTACGTTGTTCAAGAATATAGCGTTCTTTATAACAACGTTGTTCAAGAATATAGCATTCTTTATAACAACGCTGTTCAAGAATGTAGCGTTCTTTATAACAACGCTGTTCAAGAATATAGCATTCTTTATAGCAACGCTGTTCAAGAATATAGCGTTCTTTACAACAACGCTGTTCAAAAATATAGCGTTCTTTATAATTACGCTGTTCAAGAATATAGCGTTCTTTATAACAACGTTGTTCAAGAATATAGCATTCTTTATAACAACGCTGTTCAAGAATGTAGCGTTCTTTATAACAACGCTGTTCAAGAATATAGCATTCTTTATAGCAACGCTGTTCAAGAATATAGCGTTCTTTACAACAACGCTGTTCAAAAATATAGCGTTCTTTATAATTACGCTGTTCAAGAATATAGCGTTCTTTATAATTACGCTGTTCAAGAATATAGCATTCTTTATAGCAACGCTGTTCAAGAATATAGCGTTCTTTACAACAACGCTGTTCAAAAATATAGCGTTCTTTATAATTACGCTGTTCAAGAATATAGCGTTCTTTATAATTACGCTGTTCAAGAATATAACGTTCTTTATAACAACGCTGTTCAAGAATATAGCGCTCTTTATAACAACGTTGTTCAAGAATATAGCGTTCTTTACAACAACGCTGTTCAAGAATATAGCGTTCTTTATAATTACGCTGTTCAAGAATATAGCGTTCTTTATAATTACGCTGTTCAAGAATGTAGCATTCTTTATAACAACGCTGTTCAAGAATATAGCGTTCTTTACAACAACGCTGTTCAAAAATATAGCGTTCTTTATAATTACGCTGTTCAAGAATATAGCGTTCTTTATAACAACGCTGTTCAAGAATATAGCGTTCTTTATAACAACGCTGTTCAAGAATATAGCATTCTTTATAACAACGTTGTTCAAGAATATAGCGTTCTTTACAACAACGCTGTTCAAGAATATAGTGTTCTTTATAATTAAGCTGTTCAAGAATATAGCGTTCTTTATTATTACGCTGTTCAAGAATATAGCGTTCTTTATAACAACACTGTTCAAGAATGTAGCGTTCTTTATTACAACGCTGTTCGAGCATGTAGCGTTCTTTATAACAACGCTCTGCAGAAATATAGCGTTCTTTATAACAACGCTGTTCAAGAATATAGCGTTCTTTACAACAACGCTGTTCAAGAATATAACGTTCTTTATAATTACGTTGTTCAAGAATATAGCGTTCTTTATAACAACGCTGTTCAAGAATATAGCGTTCTTTATAACAACGCTGTTCAAGAATGTAGCGTTCTTTATAACAACGCTGTTCAAGAATATAGCGTTCTTTATGACAACGCTGTTCAAGAATATAACGTTCTTTATAATTACGTTGTTCAAGAATATAGCGTTCTTTATAACAACGTTGTTCAAGAATATAGCATTCTTTATAACAACGCTGTTCAAGAATGTAGCGTTCTTTATAACAACGCTGTTCAAGAATATAGCGTTCTTTATAATTACGCTGTTCAAGAATATAGCGTTCTTTATAATTACGTTGTTCAAGAATATAGCGTTCTTTATAACAACGCTGTTCAAGAATATAGCGTTCTTTAAAAAAACGCTGTTCAAGAATGTAGCGTTCTTTATAACAACGCTGTTCAAGAATATAGCATTCTTTATAACAACACTGTTCAAGAACATAGCGTTCTTTATAACAACGCTGTTCAAGAATATAGCGTTCTTTATAACAACGCTGTTCAAGAATATAGCGTTCTTTATAACAACGCTGTTCAAGAATATAGCGTTCTTTATAACAACGCTGTTCAAGAATATAGCGTTCTTTATAACAACGTTGTGCAGAAATATAGCGTTCTTTATAACAACGCTGTTCAATAATATAGCGTTCTTTACAACAACGCTGTTCAAGAATATAACGTTCTTTATAATTACGTTGTTCAAGAATATAGCGTTCTTTATAACAACGTTGTTCAAGAATATAGCATTCTCTATAACAACGCTGTTCAAGAATGTAGCGTTCTTTATAACAACCCTGTTCAAGAATATAGCGTTCTTTATGACAACGCTGTTCAAGAATATGACGTTCTTTATAATTACGTTGTTCAAGAATATAGCGTTCTTCATAACAACTCTGTTCAAGAATATAGCGTTCTTTATGACAACACTGTTCAAGAATGTAGCGTTCTTTATAACAACGCTGTTCAAGAATATAGCGTTCTTTATGACAACGCTGTTCAAGAATATAACGTTCTTTATAATTACGCTGTTCAAGAATACTTTATAACAACGCTGTTCAGGAATATAGCGTTCTTTATAACAACGCTATTCAAGAATGTAGCGTTCTTTATAACAACGCTGTTCAAGAATATAGCGTTCTTTATGACAACGCTGTTCAAGAATATAGCGTTCTTTATAACAACGCTGTTCAAGAATATAGCGTTCTTTATAACAACGCTGTTCAAGAATATAGCGTTCTTTATAACAACGCTGTTCAAGAATATAGCGTTCTTTATGACAACGCTGTTCAAGAATATAACGTTCTTTATAATTACGTTGTTCAAGAATATAGCGTTCTTTATAACAACGCTGTTCAGGAATATAGCGTTCTTTATAACAACGCTATTCAAGAATGTAGCGTTCTTTATAACAACGCTATTCAAGAATGTAGCGTTCTTTATAACAACGCTGTTCAAGAATATAGCGTTCTTTATAACAACGCTGTTCAAGAATATAGCGTTCTTTATAACAACGCTGTTCAAGAATATAGCGTTCTTTATAACAACGCTGTTCAAGAATATAGCGTTCTTTATAACAACGCTGTTCAAGAATATAGCGTTCTTTAAAACAACGCTGTTCAAGAATATAGCGTTCTTTATAATAACGCTGTTCAAGAATGTAGCGTTCTTTATAACAACGCTGTTCAAGAATATAGCGTTCTTTATGACAACGCTGTTCAAGAATATAACGTTCTTTATAATTACGTTGTTCAAGAATATAGCGTTCTTTATAACAACGCTGTTCAAGAATATAGCGTTCTTTATAACAATGCTGTTCAAGAATATAGCGTTCTTTATAACAACGCTGTTCAAGAATATAGCGTTCTTTATAACAACGCTGTTCAAGAATGTAGCGTTCTTTATAACAACGGTGTTCAAGAATGTAGCGTTCTTTATAACAACGCTGTTCAAGAATATAGCGTTCTTTATGACAACGCTGTTCAAGAATATAACGTTCTTTATAATTACGTTGTTCAAGAATATAGCGTTCTTTATAACAACGCTGTTCAAGAATGTAGCGTTCTTTATAACAACGCTGTTCAAGAATATAGCGTTCTTTAAAACAACGCTGTTCAAGAATATAGCGTTCTTTATAACAACGCTGTTCGTCCTGTTATATGTGAGGGTTGATGTTTTACTGGCATATGGAAAATACTTGTATGACCGCATCGTTTTACTAAAAGGCGAGGTGTAGGCCCATATCACTAGTTTAGTGCCACCCCACCCGGACCACTTTTTTTCAAGAGCCTATACCAAGCCAGGAATGTGAGCGGTCGTGTATCACGTGTGTTAGGGGTATCGATGTTTCTTCTTTCTACGATTTGTCGGTTGGCTTTCGGAACTGTTCCGCCATGTCGCTTGGCTTTCGGAACTGTTCCGCCAGTGTTATATTTATTGTTTTTCGTTTTGTTAGATGTAGATTATTTATACAGTACTGAGAAGTAAGATATCTAACATCATTGAGATGTTGATTATTTTAACATCGTATCATCGTAGCTTTTGTAGCTATTGTTATAAATAATTCATCGATTTCAACTAACATTTAAGTTTACGATTAAAACTTCTCTAACAGGACTTAGATGTAATATAAGGTAGTTTAACAGGAATTTGATATATGGTATTTTTACAAGACTGAAATGGAAAGTGTTTTAATAGGACTGAGATGTACAAACTGTGTCGCTGACTTCTCTCATTAATCGTATGAGACATATATCATGGAGTGGTTTCGAAAAGGAAAACGAAAAGAAGCTGGTATGATCCTTTAATTGTACGTTTCCCATTGAACATGAAGTAAAGGATACCACAGATATAGGCAGGTCTGCTTCATACCATGACCTACACCTAGCATTGACAGTGGAGGTCACTTAAGGATGAAGCTTTACAAAAGTTATGATTTCAATTTTCCTATTATGAACTTTCCATTCAAATGGAGTAACATTCCATGCATGTTTACGTTAAATAATATCACATTCAGATGTCTATGCTTTCCTTAAGCTTCTATATTATATATATATGTATATATATATACGTCTGAAAATTAAACCAAACAGTGTTAGAATTAGATTTTAGAGCTGTCAAATTTGTGTTCTTCCTTCGACGGGATTTGAACCCACACCATTGATACACTGCAGCACCATTCGCTTAGCCTTACGTCCAGCGCCCTAGACCACTCGACAACATCCACTATATATATATATATATATATACGTCTGAAAATTAAACCAAACAGTGTTAGAATTAGATTTTAGAGCTGTCAAATTTTTGTTCTTCCCTCGACGGGATTTGAACCCACACCATTGTTACACTGCAGCACCATTCGCTTAGCCTTACGTCCAGCGCCCTAGACCACTCGACTACATCCACTCCCTGTATATATATATACTGAAGCAAATTTAAACATGACGATTTTTCGTGAAAATATTATTAGTTAGTTAACCCATTTTTTAAATACAAATTGAAGCACATTTACTGTTTACATTAACAAAATATAGTCACTTAATTGCACATTGTTTATTGATGTGTGACGTATTTAATTTAATTGCCATGGATATGAGATGTAGCAGTAATTATTCTTATATAATTGATGTTTTTAGTGAATTTAGATGATTCTATAATTGCAATATCAATTAAGCAAAACGTTTGAAACATGAATGTAAATGCACGGTAGTATTATGTAAATAAACCATTGGCTTTGTTCGTATTTACCTCAAACCTACACAATCTTGTATCTAGTGATGTAAAGTTTGGGCCTAAACAACTAGCTTAATTTTAATATAAATGTTATGGTAGTGTCTGTACCAAGCTTATTTGACCTCTGTTTTTACTTATGTGCGAATAATTTAATTTGATTTGAATACTGCAATCTGATTGGTTAATCCGCCTGGAGAAAATTTTGGTTATACTCGATAACCTGGGTTGATATTGTGACGTCACCAACGTGTTCATCCGCCAACGACAAATTCAAATAATCACACGAAATAATCGTAATTAAAATCGAGGAATCATTAAATTTTGTTGTGAAAATTAAACTATAAGGAATATTTGAAATTGTTGAACAGGTTATACTTGTATAACCAACAAGTCATTCTTGTATAACCAACAGGTCATTCTTGTATAACCAACAGGTCATTCTTGTATAACCAACAGGTCATTCTTGTATAACCAACAGGTCATTCTTGTATAACCAACAGGTCATTCTTGTATAACCAACAGGTCATTCATGTAAAACCAACAGGTCATTCTTGTATAACCAACAGGTCATTCTTGTATAGCCAACAGTTCATTCTTGTATAACCAACAGGTCATTCTTGTATAACCAACAGGTCATTCTTGTATAACCAACAGGTCATTCTTGTATAACCAACAGGTCATTCTTGTATAACCAACAGGTCATTCTTGTATAACCAACAGGTCATTCTTGTATAACCAACAGGTCATTCTTGTATAACCAACAGGTCATTCTTGTATAACCAACAGGTCATTCTTGTATAACCAACAGGTCATTCTTGTATAACCAACAGGTCATTCTTGTATAACCAACAGGTCATTCTTGTATAACCAACAGGTCATTCTTGTATAACCAACAGGTCATTCTTGTATAACCAACAGGTCATTCTTGTATAACCAACAGGTCATTCTTGTATAACCAACAGGTCATACTTGTATAACCAACAGGTCATTCTTGTATAACCAACAGGTCATACTTGTATAACTAACAGGTCATTCTTGTATAACCAACAGGTCATTCTTGTATAACCAACAGGTCATTCTTGTATAACCAACAGGTCATTCTTGTATAACCAACAGGTCATTCTTGTATAACCAACAGGTCATTCTTGTATAACCAACAGGTCATACTTGTATAACCAACAGGTCATTCTTGTATAACCAACAGGTCATTCTTGTATAACCAACAGGTCATTCTTGTATAACCAACAGGTCATACTTGTATAGCCAACAGGTCATACTTGTATAACCAACAGGTCATTCTTGTATAACCAACAGGTCATTCTTGTATAACCAACAGGTCATTCTTGTATAACCAACAGGTTATACTTGTATAACCAACAGGTCATTCTTGTATAACCAACAGGTCATTCTTGTATAACCAACAGGTCATTCTTGTATAACCAACAGGTCATTCTTGTATAACCAACAGGTCATTCTTGTATAACCAACAGGTCATTCTTGAATAACCAACAGGTCATTCTTGTATAACCAACAGGTCATTCTTGTATAACCAACAGGTCATTCTTGTATAACCAACAGGTCATACTTGTATAACCAACAGGTCATTCTTGTATAACCAACAGGTCATACTTGTATAACCAACAGGTCATTCTTGTATAACCAACAGGTCACTCTTGTATAACCAACAGGTCATTCTTGTATAACCAACAGGTCATTCTTGTATAACCAACAGGTCATTCTTGTATAACCAACAGGTCATACTTGTATAACCAACAGGTCATTCTTGTATAACCAACAGGTCATTCTTGTATAACCAACAGGTCATTCTTGTATAACCTGGGGTTTGAGACACTTTACGCTTTTCATTCACCGCTTCGCGATTTATTAAGCGTAAACTGACTCAAACCAGGTTATATCGTATAACTTGTTCAACAATTTCAAATATTCCTTAATTGAATTTTGGTACTGTTCCGACGGTGTGGTATATATTTTGTTTCCTTTTTCCGCATCGATGGCGTAATGGTTAGTGTGCTCGTCTCGAGTGTGGTAGATCGTGGGTTCGAGGCCCGGTCGGGTCAAACCAAAGACTATACAATTGGTATTTGTTGCTTCTCCGCTAAGCACGTAGCATGAAAGTGAAAGAACAAAGACTAGTTGGCTCGGAATTAGGATAATGTGTCCGAGTGGAGCGACATGTCTATCCACCGACTGTTGTTTCAGTGAGTTAGCACTATAAAACTCCAACTAGGGTGTTGTTCTAGAACAAAGCGGACCTCATCATCATCTTATTGAAAATTAACTTGTTCTCGCCATAATATAGCAGACAAATTACTGAATTGGCGCTAAACGACAATCACTCACTCACCCTCTTTCCCCTTTTTTCACTTTATGCATTACTTTTCTTTATATAGAAACTTTCAGTTCTTGTCATAAAAGAAAACGAAACCTATGCGTCATCACAAATGTCACACTCCTAAAATATTCTTACACGATATAAATGGATCTATATTTGTTTTCAATTTGTATACTTCCGCGACGATCAAGGCTACATATTAAATGCTTCAAACAATCCTATATTACCTCATTAATAGATATAGACAGTATATATACATATCTGAGATCATCATACAGTATTCCACAGCATCCGTCTCATTCATACCTACAGTTGGAGGACGATGCCTCGTGGCGATGTCGGCTTTATAATACCTGTATGTAATCATCGACGGTTGAATATCGTTGTTTATATTATAAGTATTAGATGTATATGGAAATTTACTTGATTTTAAAAAAACAATTGGTTTTGGGACGTTTATTGAATTACTTTTATTTTAATGGTGATAAAATCAAATCGAAAAACTTTTTTTTAATTGTGATAATTGTGATAATTGTGATAATTGTTCTACACTTTTTTACAATTCATATAAATGTACTGTTTTACATGTTTTGCATACTATAGCTTCTTATTTCCCATTACCTTTTAATATTAGCATTATAAATCCATCAATTTAGAAAATCTATTTGTAATGTGGTGAATTTCCATGAATTTAAATAAAATCTATGCATGGGTTATGTTATCGACAACATTAATAAACTTGAAAAGAGAAAGGCCACTGTTGATAAAAACTGAAATGTCAGTTTATCATATACTTGTAGTTGATAAAGCTGAAATTTTACCCTGTAATAAAACTTTGAATTTTGCTTAGAATAATAAGAGGAGTCATGTTTATTTCACCCAGTTTCACAAAAATGGTCCAAGCGGGCTGATAAAGCAAGTTTATTAACTGCTTCCAGAATGTTAGTACATGCCTTTCCGTCAATGTCCGTAAGTTCTCTTCGTTAATTTCCGGAAAACTGTGTTTACAGACACGGCGGATTCAACTGTTTTATAAAATATTTGCACAGAATATTATTAACTACCAATTTCTCTCTTATGATACTGAAAGTGCTTAAAAACGTGCATTTATTGGATTTGTATATTAAAACAAAATTTTCTTGTTCTATAACTATATACATGTATTTAATTCTAACCAAAATGACTAAACATTTTGGTACAAATCAGTTATTTCCTCTGTTGAAGTATATGATAAACATATCATAACATGTCATTTTTCATATCATACCCTTTATCAGCCCTCTTTTATATATCATCCCTTGAGCCTATCGGCTCTCGGGCTGATATCATGACCTCGGGCTGATAAAGGGTATGGTATGAAAAATGTCATGTAATAATCTATATTTATTGAATGACCAATCTTCTCATACCTTCACCAAAAACCAATTATTGCTTATCCTTCCGGAGCAAATAAAGTCACCCCCGGTTTTAAGTGGGGTTCGTGTTACTCGATCTTTAGTTTTATGTGTATGTTTTGTAGATCGTTATTTTTCCTTTTGTTCTTTTCCTTTGGCCATTGTGTTGTCTGTTCTTCTTCGATTTACGGATTCTGATTACCCCTTTGGTATCTTCAAACTCTTCTTGTTAAAACCTGAAATGCCAGATTATTGAATGGCCAATCTTATCATACCTTCGCAGAGAACATTATTGTTTTGTCATGACTGAGTATACTGCATTTGTAATTGTATTTATAAAGGTATTCAGTAAGTCGCCCACCCAAAATCTATTTTCATGAATTTGCTATTCCTGCTATGAATACACTTTATGTAAATATCATGGATTTTGATTGGTTGATAAGCGATGTATTCATGTATTTTAATATTTCGAATGAATTTCGTTCATTTTTTTCACAGACGGCGTATGAGGAGTTCGTATTTTCTCCTCTGTTTTGCATTATTGGCAAAAAATGTTGCCCTCGCAAGCCTCAATACGCCAAAATCATTCAGAATTGTTTCATTAGCTGAGGAAATTTTATCGTCTTTCGACAAGTATTTACTTTCACAAATATCCCTCCCAAGATTATCTATGTGGTCATAAATCGCACACAAAGTGACACAAAATCTGAATCACGAAGCTCACCCTAAGATTCTCATCTCTCAGGCAGAATTGACAAGACTACCCGATTATGGCTTTTATTTTATAAAGATTTTAATCTTTTTTTGGCTTTCTAGTCTTATGCCTTGGAGTGTTCCTGGTGAAGGTTATTCCTGAATTGTCCATGCACACTGATTTTCATTAAAATTCATCCCCTTTTTGTGTGGTGTTCGTGTTGTTCATTCTTTAGTTTTATGTGTAGAACTTTGTTGGCCATTGTGTTGTCTGTCCTTAAAATAACGGATTTTCTAATTACGCCTTTTGTATCTTCAATCATTTCCTATCTACTAACAACCATTAACATTGGGTATTTTATGTTATTTTTAACTATGACAATAAGAAAATCCTTCTGTCACAGAAACACAAATAATTGAAATTCAAAAGAATAGCTTTCTCCCACAAACATTTCATTTTACGTAATCAAACTGATCGCATTCAACTCTCGATGTGATTACTGTCTTGACAGGCGTCGATAAAATGTCTTCCTATTTTCGTCTTTATCTATCTTAGATGTCAGTGTAATTGCTAAAGTGTCTCTAAGTAATTTACATTATCTACATATTTCCTTTTCAAATAGTTTTTGAGAATGCTATCTCTGCTAGACCATATGTTGCTATTACTTGTTCAACGGTGTCAACTATATGACAATGGATCTTTTACTTTTTGCGTAGATGTTTTCTTTCCCTACCACAGCCAAGACTTTTACCAGACTTGACTGTATATATGAGTAACATGGTGGTATATTATAAGAAGCAGCAACTGCTTATCCTTCGCGAGCATCTGAGTTCACCCCTGGATTTTTGGTGGGGTCCATGTTGCTCATCTTTTTATGTTTCTTAACATTCTGAGTTCCGTGTTGTGATGTCCGTTACAATTTCAGCATAAAAAAAGATGTTCGGTTCGTCCTTACATCTAGTTGTCTGTAGGTTGGCGCATGTATTATTTACGTTATTTGTGTTTGTTTGCGCATAGTGATGTCCAGCACATATTGTATTATGTGTTGTGCTTTTGTTTTTCTTCGTTTTGTGTTCCCGATGTTCCAGTTTCTCTGGATTGTCCCTGTTCTGATTGCCTCTTCGGTTTTCTCTGACGTCTTTCTTGTATTTTATGTTTCACGTGTTGCTTTGTTTATCCATATTGTGACTTTATTTTGTACTGCTCGTTCTCGTAGGTTTCATATGTTTCTCTGTTGTCGCTGTGTCTATCACTGCCTTTATCATATACAAGTGTTTGCGTGTTAGTGTTGTCCAACACATATTGTGTTGTGTTTTTGTTTGTTTTTGTCTTTGTCTTGTGTCTTGCGTGCCCAATGTTACCAGTTTTTCTGGATTGTCCATTCTTGATTGCACCTACGGTTTTTTCTAATAAGTATTTACAATATCTTATCCAAATGCACTTACCGTATATATATGTTGTATAATTTTGAAATAGCTTATCCACAATGCTTTTGCCATATGCATGTGCTATGCAACATTGAAACACTAACGTTGTGAGTTCGAATCCCGCTCATGGCGAGGTGTACTCGATACAACATTATGTGATAAAATATGTGAGTGACTTGCGGCAGATATGTGGTTTTTCTTCATGTACTACGGTCTTCTTTATCAATAAAGCTGACCGCCAGGAGATGACTGAAATATTGTTAAATGTGGTGTTAAGCAACATAACCCCAACCTCCAACCCTTTTACATGGATTTGTTTTCATAATTTAAGGGTATTTTGAAAGTAAAAATGATATTAACTTTGTAAATAAATGTTTTCTGTCAAACAGTAATCACAAGCTCATTCGCAAAATTGGTTCCAGTTCACTGCATGAATGTTTTCCAATATCTACAAATAGCAGACCTATATAAATTGTGTTATTAAATATATAAGATGTTTATAGATGGCATGATTGCCCGAAAAAAAACCATTACATTGTCCCCTGACATCCAGAAGGACAAATAAATATTAAAAATAATGATATATGTAACATATTGACATTACAAATGACAAAATATGATAATTAAAAACATTTTTCAAAAATGAAGATTGGATGCCAGTGCTAATGGGTATTGCTAAATTTAATAGCTATCTTATTGTTTTCAGGACTATATAAACCATGATGTTTTTCTCTGACTATTCATAGTTAATTGCTGGGCATTAAACATGTTAAAATGGGTATACATTATAACGTTTGAAGAAACATTATTGATACTACTTAAAGTGTTTATCCGATAACACAATAAGGTCTTAATATGTTTTCTCCGATATTACCATAGGGCTTTCGAAATGGTAATAATAAAGAACCTACGCTAATGTTATTATGCTTTGCTATTTAATTATTTAACTAAAAATCAAAATATAGTTTGTTATTCAGAGGAAATGTCATTTGATTTTAAATGTATTTTATCATTTCCCTTTAGTGTTCCAGTATTATGATTATTGGGTGTACCTGATGAACATATTTCAGAAACGCGTCATGCACATTAAATTAGAGAGGGTTAGGTTTATGGTGTTTAACGCCACTTTCAACAATACTTCAGTTATATTGTGACGGTCAGTTTTATTGGTGGAGGAAACCAGAGTACCCGGAGAAAACCATCGACCTGCCGGAAGTCACTGACAAACTAGTTGTAAATCCAACTATCATGCAATCACGGCCACAACGGCCCAACTAAATTAGATATCGACGTTTTCATCACTATAACTGGGTCTATGCCTCTTCCGGTGAAATATTAGTTCACAGGGTATCATTCACCCAGCAGTTTATTAGTTACTAGTATATTCATGTTTGAAATCTACAAATCCTAGGTTATGTAATTCATCAATAAAAACTGTTTTCTCCCTTTTACGTAGACTTACTCTTTCCGCTATCACTGACAATACTTTTAGCGATTTGACTGTATATATGAGTAACACGACGGGTGTCTTATAAGAAGCAGGAACTGCTTATCCTTCGCAGGCACCTATGCTCACCGTGGTATTTTGTGTGGTCCGTGTTACTCATCTGTTTAGTTTTCTATGTTGTGCTTTGGTGCTTTATGTTCACCGTGGTATTTGGTGGGGTCCGTGTTGTTCATCTGTTTAGTTTCTATGTTGTGCTTTGGTGCTTTATGTTCACCGTGGTATTTGGTGGGGTCCGTGTTGCTCATCTGTTTCGTTTTCTATGTTGTACTTTGGTGATTTATGTTCACCGTGGTATTTGGTGGGTTCGTGTTACTCATCTGTTTAGTTTTTTATGTTGTACTTTGGTGATTTATGTTCCCCGTGGTATTTGGTGGGGTCCGTGTTACTCATCTGTTTAGTTTTCTATGTTGTACTTTGGTGCTTTATGTTCACCGTGGTATTTGGTGGGGTCCGTGTTACTCATCTGTTTAGTTTTCTATGTTGTACTTTGGTGCTTTATGTTCCCCGTGGTATTTGGTGGGGTCCGTGTTACTCATCTGTTTAGTTTTCTATGTTGTACTTTGGTGCTTTATGTTCACCGTGGTATTTGGTGGGGTCCGTGTTGTTCATCTGTTTAGTTTTCTATGTTGTACTTTGGTGCTTTATGTTCACCGTGGTATTTTGTGGGGTCCGTGTTACTCATCTGTTTAGTTTTCTATGTTGTACTTTGGTGCTTTATGTTCACCGTAATATTTGGTGGGGTCCGTGTTGCTCATCTGTTTAGTTTTCTATGTTGTACTTTGGTGCTTTATGTTCACCGTGGTATTTTGTGGGGTCCGTGTTACTCATCTGTTTAGTTTTCTATGTTGTACTTTGGTGCTTTATGTTCACCGTGGTATTTGGTGGGGTCCATGTTACTCATCTGTTTATTTTTCTATGTTGTGCTTTGGTGCTTTATGTTCACCGTGGTATTTGGTGGGGTCCGTGTTGCTCATCTGTTTAGTTTTCTATGTTGTACTTTGGTGCTTTATGTTCCCCGTGGTATTTGGTGGGGTCCGTGTTACTCATCTGTTTAGTTTTCTATGTTGTGCTTTGGTGCTTTATGTTCACCGTGGTATTTGGTGTGGTCCGTGTTACTCATCTGTTTAGTTTTCTATGTTGTGCTTTGGTGCTTTATGTTCACCGTGGTATTTTGTGTGGTCCGTGTTGCTCATCTGGTTCGTTTTCTATGTTGTACTTTGGTGCTTTATGTTCCCCGTGGTATTTGGTGTGGTCCGTGTTGCTCATCTGTTTAGTTTTCTATGTTGTACTTTGGTGCTTTATGTTCACCGTAATATTTGGTGGGGTCCGTGTTACTCATCTGTTTAGTTTCTATGTTGTGCTTTGGTGCTTTATGTTCACCGTGGTATTTGGTGTGGTCCGTGTTGTTCATCTGTTTAGTTTTCTATGTTGTACTTTGGTGCTTTATGTTCACCGTGGTATTTGGTGAGATCCATGTTACTCATCTGTTTAGTTTTCTATGTTGTACTTTGGTGCTTTATGTTCACCGTAATATTTGGTGGGGTCCGTTTACTCATCTGTTTAGTTTTCTATGTTGTACTTTGGTGCTTTATGTTCCCCGTGGTATTTTGTGGGGTCCGTGTTACTCATCTGTTTAGTTTTCTATGTTGTACTTTGGTGCTTTATGTTCACCGTGGTATTTGGTGGGTTCCGTGTTACTCATCTGTTTAGTTTTCTGTGTTGTACTTTGGTGCTTTATGTTCACCGTGGTATTTGGTGGGGTCCGTGTTGTTCATCTGTTTAGTTTTCTATGTTGTACTTTGGTGCTTTATGTTCACCGTGGTATTTGATGGGGTCCGTGTTACTCATCTGTTTAGTTTTCTATGTTGTGTTTTGGTGCTCTATGTTCACCGTGGTATTTGGTGTGGTCCGTGTTGTTCATCTGTTTAGTTTTCTATGTTGTACTTTGGTGCTTTATGTTCACCGTGGTATTTGGTGAGGTCCGTGTTGCTCATCTGGTTCGTTTTCTATGTTGTACTTTGGTGCTTTATGTTCCCCGTGGTATTTGGTGTGGTCCGTGTTGCTCATCTGTTTAGTTTTCTATGTTGTACTTTGGTGCTTTATGTTCACCGTGGTATTTGGTGGGGTCCGTTTACTCATCTGTTTAGTTTTCTATGTTGTACTTTGGTGCTTTATGTTCCCCGTGGTATTTGGTGTGGTCCGTGTTGCTCATCTGTTTAGTTTTCTATGTTGTACTTTGGTTCTTTATGTTCCCCGTGGTATTTGGTGGGGTCCGTGTTACTCATCTGTTTAGTTTTCTATGTTGTACTTTGGTGCTTTATGTTCACCGTGGTATTTGGTGTGGTCCGTGTTACTCATCTGTTTAGTTTTCTATGTTGTACTTTGGTGCTTTATGTTCACCGTAATATTTGGTGGGGTCCGTGTTGCTCATCTGTTTAGTTTTCCATGTTGTACTTTGGTGCTTTATGTTCACCGTGGTATTTGGTGGGTTCCGTGTTGCTCCTCTGTTTAGTTTTCTATGTTGTACTTTGGTGCTTTATGTTCACCGTGGTATTTTGTGGTGTCCGTGTTACTCATCTGTTTAGTTTTCTATGTTGTACTTTGGTGCTTTATGTTCACCGTGGTATTTGGTGAGGTCCGTGTTGCTCATCTGTTTAGTTTTCTATATTGTACTTTGGTGCTTTATGTTCACCGTGGTATTTGGTGTGGTCCGTGTTACTCATCTGTTTAGTTTTCTATGTTGTGCTTTGGTGCTTTATGTTCACCGTGGTATTTTGTGTGGTCCGTGTTACTCATCTGTTTAGTTTCTATGTTGTGCTTTGGTGCTTTATGTTCACAGTGGTATTTGGTGGGGATCGTGTTACTCATCTGTTTAGTTTTCTATGTTGTGCTTTGGTGCCTTATGTTCACCGTGATATTTGGTGTGGTCCGTGTTACTCATCTGTTTAGTTTCTATGTTGTGCTTTGGTGCTTTATGTTCACCGTGGTATTTGGTGTGGTCCGTGTTGCTCATCTGTTTAGTTTTCTATGTTGTGCTTTGGTGCTTTATGTTCACCGTGGTATTTGGTGGGGTCCGTGTTGTTCATCTGTTTAGTTTTCTATGTTGTGCTTTGGTGCTTTATGTTCACCGTGGTATTTGGTGTGGTCCGTGTTACTCGTCTGTTTAGTTTCTATGTTGTGCTTTGGTGCTTTATGTTCACCGTAGTATTTGGTGGGGTCCGTGTTGCTCATCTGTTTAGTTTTCTATGTTGTGCTTTGGTGCTTTATGTTCACCGTGGTATTTGGTGTGGTCCGTGTTACTCATCTGTTTAGTTTCTATGTTGTGCTTTGGTGCTTTATGTTCACCGTAGTATTTGGTGGGGTCCGTGTTGCTCATCTGTTTAGTTTTCTATGTTGTGCTTTGGTGCTTTATGTTCACCGTGGTATTTGATGGGGTCCGTGTTGTTCATCTGTTTAGTTTTCTATGTTGTGCTTTGGTGATTTATGTTCACCGTGGTATTTTGTGGTGTCCGTGTTGCTCATCTGTTTAGTTTTCTATGTTGTGCTTTGGTGATTTATGTTCACCGTGGTATTTGGTGGGGTCCGTGTTACTCATCTGTTTAGTTTTCTATGTTGTGCTTTGGTGCTTTATTTTCACCGTGGTATTTTGTGGGGTCCGTGTTACTCATCTGTTTAGTTTTCTATGTTGTACTTTGGTGCTTTATGTTCACCGTGGTATTTGGTGGGGTCCGTGTTCCTCATCTGTTTAGTTTTCTATGTTGTGCTTTGGTGCTTTATGTACACCGTGGTATTTGGTGGGGTCGGTGTTGTTCATCTGTTTAGTTTCTATGTTGTGCTTTGGTGCTTTATGTTCACCGTGGTATTTGGTGGGGTCCGTGTTGCTCAACTGCTTAGTTTTCTATGTTGTGCTTTGGTGCTTTATGTTCACCGTAATATTTGGTGGGGTCCGTGTTACTCATGTGTTTAGTTTTCTATGTTCTGCTTTGGTGCTTTATGTACACCGTGGTATTTGGTGGGGTCGGTGTTGTTCATCTGTTTAGTTTTCTATGTTGTACTTTGGTGTTTTATGTTCACCGTGGTATTTTGTGAGGTCCGTGTTACTCATCTGTTTAGTTTTCTATGTTGTGCTTTGGTGCTTTATGTTCACCGTGGTATTTGGTGGGGTCCGTGTTGTTCATCTGATTAGTTTTCTATGTTGTGCTTTGGTGCTTTATGTTCACCGTGGGATTTGGTGGGGTCAGTGTTGCTCATCTGTTTAGTTTTCTATGTTGTACTTTGGTGCTTTATGTTCACCGTGGTATTTTGTGGGGTCCGTGTTACTCATCTGTTTAGTTTTCTATGTTGTACTTTGGTGATTTATGTTCACCGTGGTATTTGGTGGGGTCCGTGTTGTTCATCTGTTTAGTTTTCTATGTTGTGTTTTTGGTGCTTTATGTTCACCGTGGTATTTGGTGAGGTCAGTGTTACTCATCTGCTTAGTTTTCTATGTTGTACTTTGGTGCTTTATGTTCACCGTGGTATTTGGTGGGGTCCGTGTTGTTCATCTGTTTAGTTTTCTATGTTGTACTTTGGTGCTTTATGTTCACCGTGGTATTTGATGAAGTCCGTGTTACTCATCTGTTTAGTTTTCTATGTTGTACTTTGGTGCTTTATGTTCACCGTGGTATTTTGTGGGGTCCGTGTTGTTCATCTGTTTAGTTTCTATGTTGTGCTTTGGTGCTTTATGTTCACCGTGGTATTTGGTGAGGTCCGTGTTACTAATCTGTTTAGTTTTCTATGTTGTGTTTTGGTGCTTTATGTACACCGTGGTATTTGGTGGGGTCGGTGTTGTTCATCTGTTTAGTTTCTATGTTGTGCTTTGGTGCTTTATGTTCACCGTGGTATTTGGTGGGGTCCGTGTTGCTCAACTGCTTAGTTTTCCATGTTGTGCTTTGGTGCTTTATGTTCACCGTAATATTTGGTGAGGTCCGTGTTACTCATCTGTTTAGTTTTCTATGTTGTGCTTTTGTGCTTTATGTTCACCGTGGTATTTTATGGGGTCGGTGTTGTTCATCTGTTTAGTTTCTATGTTGTGCTTTGGTGCTTTATGTTCACCGTGGTATTTGGTGGGGGTCGGTGTTGCTCATCTGTTTACTTTTCTATGTTGTGCTTTGGTGCTTTATGTTCACCGTGGTATTTTGTGGGGTCCGTGTTGCTCAACTGCTTAGTTTTCTATGTTTTGCTTTGGTGATTTATGTTCACCGTGGTATTTGGTGGGGATCGTGTTACTCATCTGATTAGTTGTCTATGTTGTGTTTTTGGTGCTTTATGTTCACCGTGGTATTTGGTGGGGTCCGTGTTACTCATCTGTTTAGTTTTCTATGTTGTACTTTGGTGCTTTATGTTCACCGTGGTATTTTGTGGGGTCCGTGTTGTTCATCTGTTTAGTTTTCTGTGTTGTGCTTTGGTGCTTTATGTTCACCGTGGTATTTGGTGGGGTCCGTGTTACCCATCTGTTTAGTTTTCCATGTTGTACTTTGGTGCTTTATGTTCACCGTGGTATTTGGTGAGGTCCGTGTTACTCATCTGTTTAGTTTTCTATGTTGTACTTTGGTGCTTTATGTTCACCGTGGTATTTTGTGGGGTCCGTGTTGCTCATCTGTTTAGTTTTCTATGTTGTGCTTTGGTGCTTTATGTTCACCGTAATATTTGGTGGGGTCCGTGTTGCTCATCTGTTTAGTTTCTATGTTGTGCTTTGGTGCTTTATCTTCACCGTGGTATTTGGTGAGGTCCGTGTTACTAATCTGTTTAGTTTTCTATGTTGTGTTTTGGTGCTTTATGTACACCGTGGTATTTGGTGGGGTCCGTGTTGCTCAACTGCTTAGTTTTCCATGTTGTGCTTTGGTGCTTTATGTTCACCGTAATATTTGGTGAGGTCCGTGTTACTCATCTGTTTAGTTTTCTATGTTGTGCTTTTGTGCTTTATGTTCACCGTGGTATTTTATGGGGTCGGTGTTGTTCATCTGATTAGTTTCTATGTTGTGCTTTGGTGCTTTATGTTCACCGTGGTATTTGGTGGGGTCGGTGTTGCTCATCTGTTTAGTTTTCTATGTTGTGCTTTTGTGCTTTATGTACACCGTGGTATTTGGTGGGGTCGGTGTTGTTCATCTGTTTAGTTTCTATGTTGTGCTTTGGTACTTTATGTTCACCGTGGTATTTGGTGGGGTCGGTGTTGCTCATCTGTTTAGTTTTCTATGTTGTGCTTTGGTGCTTTATGTTCACCGTGGTATTTGGTGGGGTCCGTGTTGCTCAACTGCTTAGTTTTCTATGTTGTGCTTTGGTGATTTATGTTCACCGTGGTATTTGGTGGGGATCGTGTTACTCATCTGATTAGTTGTCTATGTTGTGTTTTTGGTGCTTTATGTTCACCGTGGTATTTGGTGGGGTCCGTGTTACTCATCTGTTTAGTTTTCTATGTTGTACTTTGGTGCTTTATGTTCACCGTGGTATTTTGTGGGGTCCGTATTGTTCATCTGTTTAGTTTTCTATGTTGTGCTTTGGTGCTTTATGTTCACCGTGGTATTTGGTGGGGTCCGTGTTACCCATCTGTTTAGTTTTCCATGTTGTACTTTGGTGCTTTATGTTCACCGTGGTATTTGGTGGGGTCCGTGTTACTCATCTGTTTAGTTTTCTATGTTGTACTTTGGTGCTTTATGTTCACCGTGGTATTTTGTGGGGTCCGTGTTGTTCATCTGTTTAGTTTACTATGTTGTACTTTGGTGCTTTATGTTCACCGTGGTATTTGGTGGGGTCCGTGTTACTCATCTGTTTAGTTTTCTATGTTGTACTTTGGTGCTTTATGTTCACCGTGGTATTTGGTGTGGTCCGTGTTACTCATCTGTTTAGTTTTCTATGTTGTACTTTGGTGCTTTATGTTCACCGTGGTATTTGGTGAGGTCCGTGTTACTCATCTGTTTAGTTTTCTATGTTGTACTTTGGTGATTTATGTTCACCGTGGTATTTGGTGAGGTCCGTGTTACTCATCTGTTTAGTTTTCTATGTTGTACTTTGGTGCTTTATGTTCACCGTGGTATTTGGTGGGGTCCGTGTTGCTCAACTGCTTAGTTTTCTATGTTGTGCTTTGGTGATTTATGTTCACCGTGGTATTTGGTGGTATCCGTGTTACTCATCTGTTTAGTTTTCTATGTTGTACTTTGGTGCTTTATGTTCCCCGTGGTATTTTGTGGGGTCCGTGTTGTTCATCTGTTTAGTTTTCTATGTTGTGCTTTGGTGCTTTATGTTCACCGTGGTATTTGATGGGTTCGTGTTACTCATCTGTTTAGTTTTCTATGTTGTACTTTGGTGCTTTATGTTCACCGTGGTATTTGGTGGGGTCCGTGTTGCTCATCTGTTTAGTTTTCTATGTTGTACTTTGGTGCTTTATGTTCACCGTGGTATTTGGTGTGGTCCGTGTTACTCATCTGTTTAGTTTTCTATGTTGTACTTTGGTGATTTATGTTCACCGTGGTATTTGGTGGGGATCGTGTTACTCATCTGATTAGTTGTCTATGTTGTGTTTTTGGTGCTTTATGTTCACCGTGGTATTTGGTGGTCCGTGTTGTTCATCTGTTTAGTTTTCTATGTTGTAGTTTGGTGCTTTATGTTCACCGTGGTATTTGGTGAGGTCCGTGTTACTCATCTGTTTAGTTTTCTATGTTGTACTTTGGTGCTTTTTGTTCACCGTAATATTTGGTGGGGTCCGTTTACTCATCTGCTTAGTTTTCTATGTTGTACTTTGGTGCTTTATGTTCACCGTGGTATTTTGTGGGGTCCGTGTTACTCATCTGTTTAGTTTTCTATGTTGTACTTTGGTGCTTTATGTTCACCGTGGTATTTGGTGGGGTCCGTGTTACTCATCTGTTTAGTTTTCTATGTTGTACTTTGGTGCTTTATGTTCACCGTGGTATTTGGTGGGTTCCGTGTTGTTCATCTGTTTAGTTTTCTATGTTGTACTTTGGTGCTTTATGTTCACCGTGGTATTTTGTGGGGTCCGTGTTACTCATCTGTTTAGTTTTCTGTGTTGTACTTTGGTGCTTTATGTTCACCGTAATATTTGGTGGGGTCCGTGTTGCTCATCTGTTTAGTTTTCTATGTTGTACTTTGGTGCTTTATGTTCACCGTGGTATTTGGTGGGGTCCGTGTTACTCATCTGTTTAGTTTTCTATGTTGTACTTTGGTGCTTTATGTTCACCGTGGTATTTGGTGTGGTCCGTGTTGTTCATCTGTTTAGTTTTCTATGTTGTACTTTGGTGCTTTATGTTCACCGTGGTATTTGGTGTGGTCCGTGTTGCTCATCTGTTTAGTTTTCTATGTTGTACTTTGGTGCTTTATGTTCACCGTGGTATTTGGGGTGGTCCTGTTACTCATCTGTTTAGTTTTCTATGTTGTGCTTTGGTGCTTTATGTTCACCGTGGTATTTGGTGTGGTCCGTGTTGTTCATCTGTTTAGTTTTCTATGTTGTACTTTGGTGCTTTATGTTCATCGTGGTATTTGGTGAGGTCCGTGTTACTCATCTGTTTAGTTTTCTATGTTGTACTTTGGTGCTTTATGTTCACCGTAATATTTGGTGGGGTCCGTTTACTCATCTGTTTAGTTTTCTATTTTGTACTTAGGTGCTTTATGTTCACCGTGGTATTTTGTGGGGTCCGTGTTGTTCATCTGTTTAATTTTCTATGTTGTGCTTTGGTGCTTTATGTTCACCGTGGTATTTGGTGGGGTCCGTGTTACTCATCTGTTTAATTTTCCATGTTGTACTTTGGTGCTTTATGTTCCCCGTAGTATTTGGTGAGGTCCGTGTTACTCATCTGTTTAGTTTTCTATGTTGTACTTTGGTGCTTTATGTTCACCGTGGTATTTTGTGGGGTCCGTGTTGTTCATCTGTTTAGTTTACTATGTTGTACTTTGGTGCTTTATGTTCACCGTGGTATTTTGTGGGGTTCGTGTTGTTCATCTGTTTAGTTTTCTATGTTGTGCTTTGGTGCTTTATGTTCACCGTGGTATTTGGTGGGGTCCGTGTTACTCATCTGTTTAGTTTTCTATGTTGTACTTTGGTGTTTTATGTTCACCGTGGTATTTGGTGTGGTCCGTGTTACTCATCTGTTTAGTTTTCTATGTTGTACTTTGGTGCTTTATGTTCACCGTGGTATTTGGTGAGGTCCGTGTTACTCATCTGTTTAGTTTTCTATGTTGTACTTTGGTGCTTTATGTTCACCGTGGTATTTGGTGAGGTCCGTGTTTCTCATCTGTTTAGTTTTCTATGTTGTACTTTGGTGCTTTATGTTCACCGTGGTATTTGGTGGGGTCCGTGTTACTCATCTGTTTAGTTTTCTATGTTGTACTTTGGTGCTTTATGTTCACCGTGGTATTTGGTGTGGTCCGTGTTGTTCATCTGTTTAGTTTTCTATGTTGTACTTTGGTGCTTTATGTTCACCGTGGTATTTGGTGTGGTCCGTGTTGCTCATCTGTTTAGTTTTCTATGTTGTACTTTGGTGCTTTATGTTCACCGTGGTATTTGGTGGGGTCCTGTTACTCATCTGTTTAGTTTTCTATGTTGTGCTTTGGTGCTTTATGTTCACCGTGGTATTTGGTGTGGTCCGTGTTGTTCATCTGTTTAGTTTTCTATGTTGTACTTTGGTGCTTTATGTTCATCGTGATATTTGGTGAGGTCCGTGTTACTCATCTGTTTAGTTTTCTATGTTGTACTTTGGTGCTTTATGTTCACCGTAATATTTGGTGGGGTCCGTTTACTCATCTGTTTAGTTTTCTATTTTGTACTTAGGTGATTTATGTTCACCGTGGTATTTGGTGGTATCCGTGTTACTCATCTGTTTAGTTTTCTATGTTGTACTTTGGTGCTTTATGTTCACCGTGGTATTTTGTGGGGTCCGTGTTGTTCATCTGTTTAGTTTTCTATGTTGTGCTTTGGTGCTTTATGTTCACCGTGGTATTTGATGGGTTCGTGTTACTCATCTGTTTAATTTTCTATGTTGTACTTTGGTGCTTTATGTTCACCGTGGTATTTGGTGGGGTCCGTGTTGCTCATCTGTTTAGTTTTCTATGTTGTACTTTGGTGCTTTATGTTCACCGTGGTATTTGGTGTGGTCTGTGTTACTCATCTGTTTAGTTTTCTATGTTGTACTTTGGTGATTTATGTTCACCGTGGTATTTGGTGGGGATCGTGTTACTCATCTGATTAGTTGTCTATGTTGTGTTTTTGGTGCTTTATGTTCACCGTGGTATTTGGTGGGGTCCGTGTTGCTCATCTGTTTAGTTTTCTATGTTGTGCTTTGGTGCTTTATGTTCACCGTGGTATTTGGTGGGGTCCGTGTTACTCATCTGTTTAGTTTTCTATGTTGTTCTTTGGTGCTTTATGTTCACCGTGGTATTTTGTGGGGTCCGTGTTGTTCATCTGTTTAGTTTTCTATGTTGTGCTTTGTTGCTTTATGTTCACCGTGGTATTTGGTGGGTTCCGTGTTGTTCATCTGTTTAGTTTTCTATGTTGTACTTTGGTGCTTTATGTTCACCGTGGTATTTGGTGGGGTCCGTGTTACTCATCTGTTTAGTTTTGTATGTTGTGCTTTGGTGCTTTATGTTCACCGTGGTATTTGGTGTGGTCTGTGTTATTCATCCGTTTAGTTTTCTATGTTGTACTTTGGTGCTTTATGTTCACCGTGGTATTTGGTGGGGTCCGCGTTGCTCATCTGTTTAGTTTTCTATGTTGTACTTTGGTGCTTTATGTTCACCGTGGTATTTGGTGAGGTCCGTGTTACTCATCTGTTTAGTTTTCTATGTTGTACTTTGGTGCTTTATGTTCACCGTGGTATTTGGTGGGGTCCGTGTTGCTCATCTGTTTAGTTTTCTATGTTGTACTTTGGTGCTTTATGTTCACCGTGGTATTTGGTGGGGTCCGTGTTGCTCAACTGCTTAGTTTTCTATGTTGTGCTTTGGTGATTTATGTTCACCGTGGTATTTGGTGGGGTCCGTGTTGCTCATCTGTTTAGTTTTCTATGTTGTGCTTTGGTGCTTTATGTTCACCGTGGTATTTGGTGGGGTCCGTGTTACTCATCTGTTTAGTTTTCTATGTTGTGCTTTGGTGTTTTATGTTCACCGTGGTATTTTGTGGGGTTCGTGTTGTTCATCTGTTTAGTTTTCTATGTTGTGCTTTGTTGCTTTATGTTCACCGTGGTATTTGGTGGGGTCCGTGTTGTTCATCTGTTTAGTTTTCTATGTTGTACTTTGGTGCTTTATGTTCACCGTGGTATTTGGTGGAGTCCGTGTTACTCATCTGTTTAGTTTTCTATGTTGTGCTTTGGTGCTTTATGTTCACCGTGGTATTTTGTGGGGTCCGTGTTACTCATCTGTTTAGTTTTCTATGTTGAGCTTTGGTGCTTTATGTTCACCGTGGTATTTGGTGGGGTCCGTGTTGCTCATCTGTTTAGTTTTCTATGTTGTACTTTGGTGCTTTATGTTCACCGTGGTATTTGGTGTGGTCCGTGTTACTCATCTGTTTAGTTTTCTATGTTGTACTTTGGTGCTTTATGTTCACCGTGGTATTTGGTGGGGTCCGTGTTGCTCATCTGTTTAGTTTTTTATGTTGTACTTTGGTGCTTTATGTTCACCGTGGTATTTGGTGAGGTCCGTGTTACTCATCTGTTTAGTTTTCTATGTTGTACTTTGGTGCTTTATGTTCAACGTGGTATTTAGTGAGGTCCGTGTTACTCATCTGTTTAGTTTTCTACGTTGTACTTTGGTGCTTTATGTTCCCCGTGGTATTTTGTGTGGTCCGTGTTGCTCATCTGTTTAGTTTTCTATGTTGTGCTTTGATGATTTATGTTCACCGTGGTATTTGGTGGGGTCCGTGTTGCTCAACTGCTTAGTTTTCTATGTTGTGCTTTGATGATTTATGTTCACCGTGGTATTTGGTGGGTTCCGTGTTACTCATCTGTTTAGTTTTCTATGTTGTAATTTGGTGATTTATGTTCACCGTGATATTTGGTGTGGTCCGTGTTACTCATCTGTTTAGTTTTCTATGTTGTACTTTGGTGATTTATGTTCACCGTGGTATTTGGTGGGGATCGTGTTACTCATCTGATTAGTTTTCTATGTTGTGTTTTTGGTGCTTTATGTTCACCGTGGTATTTGGTGAGATCCGTGTTACTCATCTGTTTAGTTTTCTATGTTGTACTTTGGTGCTTTATGTTCACCGTGGTATTTGGTGGGTTCCGTGTTACTCATCTGTTTAGTTTTCTATGTTGTACTTTGGTGCTTTATGTTCACCGTGGTATTTGGTGAGGTCCGTGTTACTCATCTGTTTAGTTTTCTATGTTGTACTTTGGTGCTTTATGTTCACCGTGGTATTTGGTGTGGTCCGTGTTGCTCATCTGTTTAGTTTTCTATGTTGTACTTTGGTGCTTTATGTTCACCGTGGTATTTGGTGTGGTCCGTGTTACTCATCTGTTTAATTTTCTATGTTGTACTTTGGTGATTTATGTTCACCGTGGTATTTGGTGGGATCGTGTTACTCATCTGATTAGTTTTCTATGTTGTGCTTTGGTGCTTTATGTTCACCGTGGTATTTGGTGAGATCCATGTTACTCATCTGTTTAGTTTTCTATGTTGTACTTTGGTGCTTTATGTTCACCGTAATATTTGGTGGGGTCCGTTTACTCATCTGTTTAGTTTTCTATGTTGTACTTTGGTGCTTTATGTTCCCCGTGGTATTTTGTGGGGTCCGTGTTACTCATCTGTTTAGTTTTCTATGTTGTACTTTGGTGCTTTATGTTCACCGTGGTATTTGGTGGGTTCCGTGTTACTCATCTGTTTAGTTTTCTATGTTGTACTTTGGTGCTTTATGTTCACCGTGGTATTTGGTGGGGTCCGTGTTGTTCATCTGTTTAGTTTTCTATGTTGTACTTTGGTGCTTTATGTTCACCGTGGTATTTGATGGGGTCCGTGTTACTCATCTGTTTAGTTTTCTATGTTGTGTTTTGGTGCTCTATGTTCACCGTGGTATTTGGTGTGGTCCGTGTTGTTCATCTGTTTAGTTTTCTATGTTGTACTTTGGTGCTTTATGTTCACCGTGGTATTTGGTGAGGTCCGTGTTGCTCATCTGGTTCGTTTTCTATGTTGTACTTTGGTGCTTTATGTTCCCCGTGGTATTTGGTGTGGTCCGTGTTGCTCATCTGTTTAGTTTTCTATGTTGTACTTTGGTGCTTTATGTTCACCGTGGTATTTGGTGGGGTCCGTTTACTCATCTGTTTAGTTTTCTATGTTGTACTTTGGTGCTTTATGTTCCCCGTGGTATTTGGTGTGGTCCGTGTTGCTCATCTGTTTAGTTTTCTATGTTGTACTTTGGTTCTTTATGTTCCCCGTGGTATTTGGTGGGGTCCGTGTTACTCATCTGTTTAGTTTTCTATGTTGTACTTTGGTGCTTTATGTTCACCGTGGTATTTGGTGTGGTCCGTGTTACTCATCTGTTTAGTTTTCTATGTTGTACTTTGGTGCTTTATGTTCACCGTAATATTTGGTGGGGTCCGTGTTGCTCATCTGTTTAGTTTTCCATGTTGTACTTTGGTGCTTTATGTTCACCGTGGTATTTGATGGTTCCGTGTTGCTCCTCTGTTTAGTTTTCTATGTTGTACTTTGGTGCTTTATGTTCACCGTGGTATTTTGTGGTGTCCGTGTTACTCATCTGTTTAGTTTTCTATGTTGTACTTTGGTGCTTTATGTTCACCGTGGTATTTGGTGAGGTCCGTGTTGCTCATCTGTTTAGTTTTCTATATTGTACTTTGGTGCTTTATGTTCACCGTGGTATTTGGTGTGGTCCGTGTTACTCATCTGTTTAGTTTTCTATGTTGTGCTTTGGTGCTTTATGTTCACCGTGGTATTTTGTGTGGTCCGTGTTACTCATCTGTTTAGTTTCTATGTTGTGCTTTGGTGCTTTATGTTCACAGTGGTATTTGGTGGGGATCGTGTTACTCATCTGTTTAGTTTTCTATGTTGTGCTTTGGTGCCTTATGTTCACCGTGATATTTGGTGTGGTCCGTGTTACTCATCTGTTTAGTTTCTATGTTGTGCTTTGGTGCTTTATGTTCACCGTGGTATTTGGTGTGGTCCGTGTTGCTCATCTGTTTAGTTTTCTATGTTGTGCTTTGGTGCTTTATGTTCACCGTGGTATTTGGTGGGGTCCGTGTTGTTCATCTGTTTAGTTTTCTATGTTGTGCTTTGGTGCTTTATGTTCACCGTGGTATTTGGTGTGGTCCGTGTTACTCGTCTGTTTAGTTTCTATGTTGTGCTTTGGTGCTTTATGTTCACCGTAGTATTTGGTGGGGTCCGTGTTGCTCATCTGTTTAGTTTTCTATGTTGTGCTTTGGTGCTTTATGTTCACCGTGGTATTTGGTGTGGTCCGTGTTACTCATCTGTTTAGTTTCTATGTTGTGCTTTGGTGCTTTATGTTCACCGTAGTATTTGGTGGGGTCCGTGTTGCTCATCTGTTTAGTTTTCTATGTTGTGCTTTGGTGCTTTATGTTCACCGTGGTATTTGATGGGGTCCGTGTTGTTCATCTGTTTAGTTTTCTATGTTGTGCTTTGGTGATTTATGTTCACCGTGGTATTTTGTGGTGTCCGTGTTGCTCATCTGTTTAGTTTTCTATGTTGTGCTTTGGTGATTTATGTTCACCGTGGTATTTGGTGGGGTCCGTGTTACTCATCTGTTTAGTTTTCTATGTTGTGCTTTGGTGCTTTATTTTCACCGTGGTATTTTGTGGGGTCCGTGTTACTCATCTGTTTAGTTTTCTATGTTGTACTTTGGTGCTTTATGTTCACCGTGGTATTTGGTGGGGTCCGTGTTCCTCATCTGTTTAGTTTTCTATGTTGTGCTTTGGTGCTTTATGTACACCGTGGTATTTGGTGGGGTCGGTGTTGTTCATCTGTTTAGTTTCTATGTTGTGCTTTGGTGCTTTATGTTCACCGTGGTATTTGGTGGGGTCCGTGTTGCTCAACTGCTTAGTTTTCTATGTTGTGCTTTGGTGCTTTATGTTCACCGTAATATTTGGTGGGGTCCGTGTTACTCATGTGTTTAGTTTTCTATGTTCTGCTTTGGTGCTTTATGTACACCGTGGTATTTGGTGGGGTCGGTGTTGTTCATCTGTTTAGTTTTCTATGTTGTACTTTGGTGTTTTATGTTCACCGTGGTATTTTGTGAGGTCCGTGTTACTCATCTGTTTAGTTTTCTATGTTGTGCTTTGGTGCTTTATGTTCACCGTGGTATTTGGTGGGGTCCGTGTTGTTCATCTGATTAGTTTTCTATGTTGTGCTTTGGTGCTTTATGTTCACCGTGGGATTTGGTGGGGTCAGTGTTGCTCATCTGTTTAGTTTTCTATGTTGTACTTTGGTGCTTTATGTTCACCGTGGTATTTTGTGGGGTCCGTGTTACTCATCTGTTTAGTTTTCTATGTTGTACTTTGGTGCTTTATGTTCACCGTGGTATTTGGTGGGGTCCGTGTTGTTCATCTGTTTAGTTTTCTATGTTGTGTTTTTGGTGCTTTATGTTCACCGTGGTATTTGGTGAGGTCAGTGTTACTCATCTGCTTAGTTTTCTATGTTGTACTTTGGTGCTTTATGTTCACCGTGGTATTTGGTGGGGTCCGTGTTGTTCATCTGTTTAGTTTTCTATGTTGTACTTTGGTGCTTTATGTTCACCGTGGTATTTGATGAAGTCCGTGTTACTCATCTGTTTAGTTTTCTATGTTGTACTTTGGTGCTTTATGTTCACCGTGGTATTTTGTGGGGTCCGTGTTGTTCATCTGTTTAGTTTCTATGTTGTGCTTTGGTGCTTTATGTTCACCGTGGTATTTGGTGAGGTCCGTGTTACTAATCTGTTTAGTTTTCTATGTTGTGTTTTGGTGCTTTATGTACACCGTGGTATTTGGTGGGGTCGGTGTTGTTCATCTGTTTAGTTTCTATGTTGTGCTTTGGTGCTTTATGTTCACCGTGGTATTTGGTGGGGTCCGTGTTGCTCAACTGCTTAGTTTTCCATGTTGTGCTTTGGTGCTTTATGTTCACCGTAATATTTGGTGAGGTCCGTGTTACTCATCTGTTTAGTTTTCTATGTTGTGCTTTTGTGCTTTATGTTCACCGTGGTATTTTATGGGGTCGGTGTTGTTCATCTGTTTAGTTTCTATGTTGTGCTTTGGTGCTTTATGTTCACCGTGGTATTTGGTGGGGGTCGGTGTTGCTCATCTGTTTACTTTTCTATGTTGTGCTTTGGTGCTTTATGTTCACCGTGGTATTTTGTGGGGTCCGTGTTGCTCAACTGCTTAGTTTTCTATGTTTTGCTTTGGTGATTTATGTTCACCGTGGTATTTGGTGGGGATCGTGTTACTCATCTGATTAGTTGTCTATGTTGTGTTTTTGGTGCTTTATGTTCACCGTGGTATTTGGTGGGGTCCGTGTTACTCATCTGTTTAGTTTTCTATGTTGTACTTTGGTGCTTTATGTTCACCGTGGTATTTTGTGGGGTCCGTGTTGTTCATCTGTTTAGTTTTCTGTGTTGTGCTTTGGTGCTTTATGTTCACCGTGGTATTTGGTGGGGTCCGTGTTACCCATCTGTTTAGTTTTCCATGTTGTACTTTGGTGCTTTATGTTCACCGTGGTATTTGGTGAGGTCCGTGTTACTCATCTGTTTAGTTTTCTATGTTGTACTTTGGTGCTTTATGTTCACCGTGGTATTTTGTGGGGTCCGTGTTGCTCATCTGTTTAGTTTTCTATGTTGTGCTTTGGTGCTTTATGTTCACCGTAATATTTGGTGGGGTCCGTGTTGCTCATCTGTTTAGTTTCTATGTTGTGCTTTGGTGCTTTATCTTCACCGTGGTATTTGGTGAGGTCCGTGTTACTAATCTGTTTAGTTTTCTATGTTGTGTTTTGGTGCTTTATGTACACCGTGGTATTTGGTGGGGTCCGTGTTGCTCAACTGCTTAGTTTTCCATGTTGTGCTTTGGTGCTTTATGTTCACCGTAATATTTGGTGAGGTCCGTGTTACTCATCTGTTTAGTTTTCTATGTTGTGCTTTTGTGCTTTATGTTCACCGTGGTATTTTATGGGGTCGGTGTTGTTCATCTGATTAGTTTCTATGTTGTGCTTTGGTGCTTTATGTTCACCGTGGTATTTGGTGGGGTCGGTGTTGCTCATCTGTTTAGTTTTCTATGTTGTGCTTTTGTGCTTTATGTACACCGTGGTATTTGGTGGGGTCGGTGTTGTTCATCTGTTTAGTTTCTATGTTGTGCTTTGGTACTTTATGTTCACCGTGGTATTTGGTGGGGTCGGTGTTGCTCATCTGTTTAGTTTTCTATGTTGTGCTTTGGTGCTTTATGTTCACCGTGGTATTTGGTGGGGTCCGTGTTGCTCAACTGCTTAGTTTTCTATGTTGTGCTTTGGTGATTTATGTTCACCGTGGTATTTGGTGGGGATCGTGTTACTCATCTGATTAGTTGTCTATGTTGTGTTTTTGGTGCTTTATGTTCACCGTGGTATTTGGTTGGGTCCGTGTTACTCATCTGTTTAGTTTTCTATGTTGTACTTTGGTGCTTTATGTTCACCGTGGTATTTTGTGGGGTCCGTATTGTTCATCTGTTTAGTTTTCTATGTTGTGCTTTGGTGCTTTATGTTCACCGTGGTATTTGGTGGGGTCCGTGTTACCCATCTGTTTAGTTTTCCATGTTGTACTTTGGTGCTTTATGTTCACCGTGGTATTTGGTGAGGTCCGTGTTACTCATCTGTTTAGTTTTCTATGTTGTACTTTGGTGCTTTATGTTCACCGTGGTATTTTGTGGGGTCCGTGTTGTTCATCTGTTTAGTTTACTATGTTGTACTTTGGTGCTTTATGTTCACCGTGGTATTTGGTGGGGTCCGTGTTACTCATCTGTTTAGTTTTCTATGTTGTACTTTGGTGCTTTATGTTCACCGTGGTATTTGGTGTGGTCCGTGTTACTCATCTGTTTAGTTTTCTATGTTGTACTTTGGTGCTTTATGTTCACCGTGGTATTTGGTGAGGTCCGTGTTACTCATCTGATTAGTTGTCTATGTTGTGTTTTTGGTGCTTTATGTTCACCGTGGTATTTGGTTGGGTCCGTGTTACTCATCTGTTTAGTTTTCTATGTTGTACTTTGGTGCTTTATGTTCACCGTGGTATTTTGTGGGGTCCGTATTGTTCATCTGTTTAGTTTTCTATGTTGTGCTTTGGTGCTTTATGTTCACCGTGGTATTTGGTGGGGTCCGTGTTACCCATCTGTTTAGTTTTCCATGTTGTACTTTGGTGCTTTATGTTCACCGTGGTATTTGGTGAGGTCCGTGTTACTCATCTGTTTAGTTTTCTATGTTGTACTTTGGTGCTTTATGTTCACCGTGGTATTTTGTGGGGTCCGTGTTGTTCATCTGTTTAGTTTACTATGTTGTACTTTGGTGCTTTATGTTCACCGTGGTATTTGGTGGGGTCCGTGTTACTCATCTGTTTAGTTTTCTATGTTGTACTTTGGTGCTTTATGTTCACCGTGGTATTTGGTGTGGTCCGTGTTACTCATCTGTTTAGTTTTCTATGTTGTACTTTGGTGCTTTATGTTCACCGTGGTATTTGGTGAGGTCCGTGTTACTCATCTGTTTAGTTTTCTATGTTGTACTTTGGTGCTTTATGTTCACCGTGGTATTTGGTGAGGTCCGTGTTACTCATCTGTTTAGTTTTCTATGTTGTACTTTGGTGCTTTATGTTCACCGTGGTATTTGGTGGGGTCCGTGTTGCTCAACTGCTTAGTTTTCTATGTTGTGCTTTGGTGATTTATGTTCACCGTGGTATTTGGTGGTATCCGTGTTACTCATCTGTTTAGTTTTCTATGTTGTACTTTGGTGCTTTATGTTCCCCGTGGTATTTTGTGGGGTCCGTGTTGTTCATCTGTTTAGTTTTCTATGTTGTGCTTTGGTGCTTTATGTTCACCGTGGTATTTGATGGGTTCGTGTTACTCATCTGTTTAGTTTTCTATGTTGTACTTTGGTGCTTTATGTTCACCGTGGTATTTGGTGGGGTCCGTGTTGCTCATCTGTTTAGTTTTTTATGTTGTACTTTGGTGCTTTATGTTCACCGTGGTATTTGGTGTGGTCCGTGTTACTCATCTGTTTAGTTTTCTATGTTGTACTTTGGTGATTTATGTTCACCGTGGTATTTGGTGGGGATCGTGTTACTCATCTGATTAGTTGTCTATGTTGTGTTTTTGGTGCTTTATGTTCACCGTGGTATTTGGTGGTCCGTGTTGTTCATCTGTTTAGTTTTCTATGTTGTACTTTGGTGCTTTATGTTCACCGTGGTATTTGGTGAGGTCCGTGTTACTCATCTGTTTAGTTTTCAATGTTGTACTTTGGTGCTTTTTGTTCACCGTAATATTTGGTGGGGTCCGTTTACTCATCTGCTTAGTTTTCTATGTTGTACTTTGGTGCTTTATGTTCACCGTGGTATTTTGTGGGGTCCGTGTTACTCATCTGTTTAGTTTTCTATGTTGTACTTTGGTGCTTTATGTTCACCGTGGTATTTGGTGGGGTCCGTGTTACTCATCTGTTTAGTTTTATATGTTGTACTTTGGTGCTTTATGTTCACCGTGGTATTTGGTGGGTTCCGTGTTGTTCATCTGTTTAGTTTTCTATGTTGTACTTTGGTGCTTTATGTTCACCGTGGTATTTTGTGGGGTCCGTGTTACTCATCTGTTTAGTTTTCTGTGTTGTACTTTGGTGCTTTATGTTCACCGTAATATTTGGTGGGGTCCGTGTTGCTCATCTGTTTAGTTTTCTATGTTGTACTTTGGTGCTTTATGTTCACCGTGGTATTTGGTGGGGTCCGTGTTACTCATCTGTTTAGTTTTCTATGTTGTACTTTGGTGCTTTATGTTCACCGTGGTATTTGGTGTGGTCCGTGTTGTTCATCTGTTTAGTTTTCTATGTTGTACTTTGGTGCTTTATGTTCACCGTGGTATTTGGTGTGGTCCGTGTTGCTCATCTGTTTAGTTTTCTATGTTGTACTTTGGTGCTTTATGTTCACCGTGGTATTTGGGGTGGTCCTGTTACTCATCTGTTTAGTTTTCTATGTTGTGCTTTGGTGCTTTATGTTCACCGTGGTATTTGGTGTGGTCCGTGTTGTTCATCTGTTTAGTTTTCTATGTTGTACTTTGGTGCTTTATGTTCATCGTGGTATTTGGTGAGGTCCGTGTTACTCATCTGTTTAGTTTTCTATGTTGTACTTTGGTGCTTTATGTTCACCGTAATATTTGGTGGGGTCCGTTTACTCATCTGTTTAGTTTTCTATTTTGTACTTAGGTGCTTTATGTTCACCGTGGTATTTTGTGGGGTCCGTGTTGTTCATCTGTTTAGTTTTCTATGTTGTGCTTTGGTGCTTTATGTTCACCGTGGTATTTGGTGGGGTCCGTGTTACTCATCTGTTTAATTTTCCATGTTGTACTTTGGTGCTTTATGTTCCCCGTGGTATTTGGTGAGGTCCGTGTTACTCATCTGTTTAGTTTTCTATGTTGTACTTTGGTGCTTTATGTTCACCGTGGTATTTTGTGGGGTCCGTGTTGTTCATCTGTTTAGTTTACTATGTTGTACTTTGGTGCTTTATGTTCACCGTGGTATTTTGTGGGGTTCGTGTTGTTCATCTGTTTAGTTTTCTATGTTGTGCTTTGGTGCTTTATGTTCACCGTGGTATTTGGTGGGGTCCGTGTTACTCATCTGTGTAGTTTTCTATGTTGTACTTTGGTGTTTTATGTTCACCGTGGTATTTGGTGTGGTCCGTGTTACTCATCTGTTTAGTTTTCTATGTTGTACTTTGGTGCTTTATGTTCACCGTGGTATTTGGTGAGGTCCGTGTTACTCATCTGTTTAGTTTTCTATGTTGTACTTTGGTGCTTTATGTTCACCGTGGTATTTGGTGAGGTCCGTGTTTCTCATCTGTTTAGTTTTCTATGTTGTACTTTGGTGCTTTATGTTCACCGTGGTATTTGGTGGGGTCCGTGTTACTCATCTGTTTAGTTTTCTATGTTGTACTTTGGTGCTTTATGTTCACCGTGGTATTTGGTGTGGTCCGTGTTGTTCATCTGTTTAGTTTTCTATGTTGTACTTTGGTGCTTTATGTTCACCGTGGTATTTGGTGTGGTCCGTGTTGCTCATCTGTTTAGTTTTCTATGTTGTACTTTGGTGCTTTATGTTCACCGTGGTATTTGGTGGGGTCCTGTTACTCATCTGTTTAGTTTTCTATGTTGTGCTTTGGTGCTTTATGTTCACCGTGGTATTTGGTGTGGTCCGTGTTGTTCATCTGTTTAGTTTTCTATGTTGTACTTTGGTGCTTTATGTTCATCGTGATATTTGGTGAGGTCCGTGTTACTCATCTGTTTAGTTTTCTATGTTGTACTTTGGTGCTTTATGTTCACCGTAATATTTGGTGGGGTCCGTTTACTCATCTGTTTAGTTTTCTATTTTGTACTTAGGTGATTTATGTTCACCGTGGTATTTGGTGGTATCCGTGTTACTCATCTGTTTAGTTTTCTATGTTGTACTTTGGTGCTTTATGTTCACCGTGGTATTTTGTGGGGTCCGTGTTGTTCATCTGTTTAGTTTTCTATGTTGTGCTTTGGTGCTTTATGTTCACCGTGGTATTTGATGGGTTCGTGTTACTCATCTGTTTAATTTTCTATGTTGTACTTTGGTGCTTTATGTTCACCGTGGTATTTGGTGGGGTCCGTGTTGCTCATCTGTTTAGTTTTCTATGTTGTACTTTGGTGCTTTATGTTCACCGTGGTATTTGGTGTGGTCTGTGTTACTCATCTGTTTAGTTTTCTATGTTGTACTTTGGTGATTTATGTTCACCGTGGTATTTGGTGGGGATCGTGTTACTCATCTGATTAGTTGTCTATGTTGTGTTTTTGGTGCTTTATGTTCACCGTGGTATTTGGTGGGGTCCGTGTTGCTCATCTGTTTAGTTTTCTATGTTGTGCTTTGGTGCTTTATGTTCACCGTGGTATTTGGTGGGGTCCGTGTTACTCATCTGTTTAGTTTTCTATGTTGTTCTTTGGTGCTTTATGTTCACCGTGGTATTTTGTGGGGTCCGTGTTGTTCATCTGTTTAGTTTTCTATGTTGTGCTTTGTTGCTTTATGTTCACCGTGGTATTTGGTGGGTTCCGTGTTGTTCATCTGTTTAGTTTTCTATGTTGTACTTTGGTGCTTTATGTTCACCGTGGTATTTGGTGGGGTCCGTGTTACTCATCTGTTTAGTTTTGTATGTTGTGCTTTGGTGCTTTATGTTCACCGTGGTATTTGGTGTGGTCTGTGTTATTCATCCGTTTAGTTTTCTATGTTGTACTTTGGTGCTTTATGTTCACCGTGGTATTTGGTGGGGTCCGCGTTGCTCATCTGTTTAGTTTTCTATGTTGTACTTTGGTGCTTTATGTTCACCGTGGTATTTGGTGAGGTCCGTGTTACTCATCTGTTTAGTTTTCTATGTTGTACTTTGGTGCTTTATGTTCACCGTGGTATTTGGTGGGGTCCGTGTTGCTCATCTGTTTAGTTTTCTATGTTGTGCTTTGGTGCTTTATGTTCACCGTGGTATTTGGTGGGGTCCGTGTTGCTCAACTGCTTAGTTTTCTATGTTGTGCTTTGGTGATTTATGTTCACCGTGGTATTTGGTGGGGTCCGTGTTGCTCATCTGTTTAGTTTTCTATGTTGTGCTTTGGTGCTTTATGTTCACCGTGGTATTTGGTGGGGTCCGTGTTACTCATCTGTTTAGTTTTCTATGTTGTGCTTTGGTGTTTTATGTTCACCGTGGTATTTTGTGGGGTTCGTGTTGTTCATCTGTTTAGTTTTCTATGTTGTGCTTTGTTGCTTTATGTTCACCGTGGTATTTGGTGGGGTCCGTGTTGTTCATCTGTTTAGTTTTCTATGTTGTACTTTGGTGCTTTATGTTCACCGTGGTATTTGGTGGAGTCCGTGTTACTCATCTGTTTAGTTTTCTATGTTGTGCTTTGGTGCTTTATGTTCACCGTGGTATTTTGTGGGGTCCGTGTTACTCATCTGTTTAGTTTTCTATGTTGAGCTTTGGTGCTTTATGTTCACCGTGGTATTTGGTGGGGTCCGTGTTGCTCATCTGTTTAGTTTTCTATGTTGTACTTTGGTGCTTTATGTTCACCGTGGTATTTGGTGTGGTCCGTGTTACTCATCTGTTTAGTTTTCTATGTTGTACTTTGGTGCTTTATGTTCACCGTGGTATTTGGTGGGGTCCGTGTTGCTCATCTGTTTAGTTTTTTATGTTGTACTTTGGTGCTTTATGTTCACCGTGGTATTTGGTGAGGTCCGTGTTACTCATCTGTTTAGTTTTCTATGTTGTACTTTGGTGCTTTATGTTCAACGTGGTATTTAGTGAGGTCCGTGTTACTCATCTGTTTAGTTTTCTACGTTGTACTTTGGTGCTTTATGTTCCCCGTGGTATTTTGTGTGGTCCGTGTTGCTCATCTGTTTAGTTTTCTATGTTGTGCTTTGATGATTTATGTTCACCGTGGTATTTGGTGGGGTCCGTGTTGCTCAACTGCTTAGTTTTCTATGTTGTGCTTTGATGATTTATGTTCACCGTGGTATTTGGTGGGTTCCGTGTTACTCATCTGTTTAGTTTTCTATGTTGTAATTTGGTGATTTATGTTCACCGTGATATTTGGTGTGGTCCGTGTTACTCATCTGTTTAGTTTTCTATGTTGTACTTTGGTGATTTATGTTCACCGTGGTATTTGGTGGGGATCGTGTTACTCATCTGATTAGTTTTCTATGTTGTGTTTTTGGTGCTTTATGTTCACCGTGGTATTTGGTGAGATCCGTGTTACTCATCTGTTTAGTTTTCTATGTTGTACTTTGGTGCTTTATGTTCACCGTGGTATTTGGTGGGTTCCGTGTTACCCATCTGTTTAGTTTTCTATGTTGTACTTTGGTGCTTTATGTTCACCGTGGTATTTGGTGAGGTCCGTGTTACTCATCTGTTTAGTTTTCTATGTTGTACTTTGGTGCTTTATGTTCACCGTTGTATTTGGTGTGGTCCGTGTTGCTCATCTGTTTAGTTTTCTATGTTGTACTTTGGTGCTTTATGTTCACCGTGGTATTTGGTGTGGTCCGTGTTACTCATCTGTTTAATTTTCTATGTTGTACTTTGGTGATTTATGTTCACCGTGGTATTTGGTGGGATCGTGTTACTCATCTGATTAGTTTTCTATGTTGTGCTTTGGTGCTTTATGTTCCCCGTGGTATTTGGTGGGGTCCGTGTTACTCATCTGTTTAGTTTTCTATGTTGTGCTTTGGTGCTTTATGTTCACCGTGGTATTTTGTGGGGTCCGTGTTGCTCATCTGTTTAGTTTTCTATGTTGTGCTTTGGTGCTTTATGTTCACCGTGGTATTTGGTGGGGTCCATGTTACTCATCTGTTTAGTTTTCTATGTTGTGCTTTGGTGCTTTATGTTCACCGTGGTATTTTGTGGGGTCCGTGTTGTTCATCTGTTTAGTTTTCTATGTTGTGCTTTGGTGCTTTATGTTCACCGTGGTATTTTGTGGGGTCCGTGTTACTCATCTGTTTAGTTTTCTATGTTGTACTTTGGTGCTTTATGTTCACCGTGGTATTTGGTGTGGTCCGTGTTACTCATCTGTTTAGTTTTCTATGTTGTACTTTGGTGCTTTATGTTCACCGTGGTATTTGGTGGGGTCCTTGTTGTTCATCTGTTTAGTTTTCTATGTTGTGCTTTGGTGCTTTATGTTCACCGTGGTATTTGGTGGGGTCCGTGTTGCTCAACTGCTTAGTTTTCTATGTTGTGCTTTGGTGCTTTATGTTCACCGTGGTATTTGGTGGGGTCCGTGTTGCTCAACTGCTTAGTTTTCTATGTTGTGCTTTGGTGCTTTATGTTCACCGTGGTATTTGGTGTGGTCGTTGTTGTTCATCTGTTTAGTTTTCTATGTTGTGCTTTGGTGCTTTATGTTCACCGTAATATTTGGTGAGGTCCGTGTTGCTCATCTGTTTAGTTTTCCATGTTGTACTTTGGTGCTTTATGTTCACCGTGGTATTGGGTGTGGTCCGTGTTGCTCATCTGTTTAGTTTTCCATGTTGTACTTTGGTGTTTTATGTTCACCGTGGTATTTGGTGGGTTCCGTGTTGCTCCTCTTTTTAGTTTTCCATGTTGTGCTTTGGTGCTTTATCTTCACCGTGGTATTTGGTGGGGTCCGTGTTACTCATCTGTTTAGTTTTCTATGTTGTACTTTGGTGCTTTATGTTCACCGTGGTATTTTGTGGGGTCCGTGTTGCTCATCTGTTTAGTTTTCTATGTTGTACTTTGGTGCTTTATGTTCACCGTGGTATTTGGTGGGGATCGTGTTACTCATCTGATTATTTTTCTATGTTGTGCTTTGGTGCTTTATGTTCACCGTGGTATTTTGTGGGGTCGGTGTTGCTCATCTCTTTAGTTTTCTATGTTGTGCTTTGGTGCATTATGTTCACCGTGGTATTTGGTGTGGTCCGTGTTACTCATCTGTTTAGTTTTCTATGTTGTACTTTGGTGCTTTATGTTCACCGTGGTATTTGGTGGGGTCCGTGTTGTTCATCTGTTTAGTTTTCTATGTTGTGCTTTGGTGCTTTATGTTCCCTGTGGTATTTGGTGTGGTCCGTGTTGCTCAACTGCTTAGTTTTCTATGTTGTGCTTTGGTGCTTTATGTTCACCGTGGTATTTGGTGGGGTCCGTGTTGCTCAACTGCTTAGTTTTCTATGTTGTGCTTTGGTGCTTTATGTTCACCGTGGTATTTGGTGTGGTCCGTGTTGTTCATCTGTTTAGTTTTCTATGTTGTGCTTTGGTGCTTTATGTTCACCGTGGTATTTGGTGGGGTCCGTGTTGCTCATCTGTTTAGTTCTCTATGTTGTGCTTTGGTGCTTTATGTTCACCGTGGTATTTGGTGGGATCGTGTTACTCATCTGATTAGTTTTCTATGTTGTGCTTTGGTGCTTTATGTTCCCCGTGGTATTTGGTGTGGTCCGTGTTACTCATCTGTTTAGTTTTCTATGTTGTACTTTGGTGCTTTATGTTCACCGTGGTATTTGGTGGGTTCCGTGTTACTCATCTGTTTAGTTTTCTATGTTGTACTTTGGTGCTTTATGTTCACCGTGGTATTTGGTGAGGTCCGTGTTACTCATCTGTTTAGTTTTCTATGTTGTACTTTGGTGCTTTATGTTCACCGTGGTATTTGGTGGGGTCCGTGTTGCTCATCTGTTTAGTTTTCTATGTTGTACTTTGGTGCTTTATGTTCACCGTGGTATTTGGTGTGGTCCGTGTTACTCATCTGTTTAGTTTTCTATGTTGTACTTTGGTGATTTATGTTCACCGTGGTATTTGGTGGGATCGTGTTACTCATCTGATTAGTTTTCTATGTTGTGCTTTGGTGTTTTATGTTCACCGTGGTATTTGGTGGGGTCCGTGTTGCTCATCTGTTTAGTTTTCTATGTTGTGCTTTGGTGCTTTATGTTCACCGTGGTATTTGGTGGGGTCCATGTTACTCATCTGTTTAGTTTTCTATGTTGTGCTTTGGTGCTTTATGTTCACCGTGGTATTTTGTGGGGTCCGTGTTGTTCATCTGTTTAGTTTTCTATGTTGTGCTTTGGTGCTTTATGTTCACCGTGGTATTTTGTGGGGTCCGTGTTGCTCATCTGTTTAGTTTTCTATGTTGTACTTTGGTGCTTTATGTTCACCGTGGTATTTGGTGGGGTCCGTGTTACTCATCTGTTTAGTTTTCTATGTTGTACTTTGGTGCTTTATGTTCACCGTGGTATTTGGTGGGGTCCTTGTTGTTCATCTGTTTAGTTTTCTATGTTGTGCTTTGGTGCTTTATGTTCACCGTGGTATTTGGTGGGGTCCGTGTTGCTCAACTTCTTAGTTTTCTATGTTGTGCTTTGGTGCTTTATGTTCACCGTGGTATTTGGTGGGGTCCGTGTTGCTCAACTGCTTAGTTTTCTATGTTGTGCTTTGGTGCTTTATGTTCACCGTGGTATTTGGTGTGGTCGTTGTTGTTCATCTGTTTAGTTTTCTATGTTGTGCTTTGGTGCTTTATGTTCACCGTAATATTTGGTGAGGTCCGTGTTACTCATCTGTTTAGTTTTCCATGTTGTACTTTGGTGCTTTATGTTCACCGTGGTATTGGGTTTGGTCCGTGTTGCTCATCTGTTTAGTTTTCCATGTTGTACTTTGGTGCTTTATGTTCACCGTGGTATTTGGTGAGTTCCGTGTTGCTCCTCTGTTTAGTTTTCCATGTTGTGCTTTGGTGCTTTATCTTCACCGTGGTATTTGGTGGGGTCCGTGTTACTCATCTGTTTAGTTTTCTATGTTGTACTTTGGTGCTTTATGTTCACCGTGGTATTTTGTGGGGTCCGTGTTGCTCATCTGTTTAGTTTTCTATGTTGTACTTTGGTGCTTTATGTTCAACGTGGTATTTGGTGGGGATCGTGTTACTCATCTGATTAGTTTTCTATGTTGTGCTTTGGTGCTTTATGTTCACCGTGGTATTTTGTGGGGTCGGTGTTGCTCATCTGTTTAGTTTTCTATGTTGTGCTTTGGTGCTTTATGTTCACCGTGGTATTTGGTGTGGTCCGTGTTGCTCAACTGCTTAGTTTTCTATGTTGTGCTTTGGTGCTTTATGTTCACCGTGGTATTTGGTGGGGTTCGTGTTGCTCAACTGCTTAGTTTTCTATGTTGTGCTTTGGTGCTTTATGTTCACCGTGGTATTTGGTGTGGTCCGTGTTGTTCATCTGTTTAGTTTTCTATGTTGTACTTTGGTGCTTTATGTTCACCGTGGTATTTTGTGTGGTCCGTGTTGCTCAACCCTTAGTTTTCTATGTTGTACTTTGGTGCTTTATGTTCACCGTGGTATTTGGTGGGGTCCGTGTTGCTCATCTGTTTAGTTTTCTATGTTGTGCTTTGGTGCTTTATGTTCACCGTGGTATTTGGTGGGGATCGTGTTACTCATCTGATTAGTTTTCTATGTTGTGCTTTGGTGCTTTATGTTCACCGTGGTATTTTGTGGGGTCCGTGTTGCTCATCTGTTTAGTGTTCTATGTTGTGCTTTGGTGCTTTATGTTCACCGTGGTATTTGGTGGGGATCGTGTTACTCATCTGATTAGTTTTCTATGTTGTGCTTTGGTGCTTTATGTTCACCGTGGTATTTTGTGGGGTCCGTGTTGCTCATCTGTTTAGTTTTCTATGTTGTGCTTTGGTGCTTTATGTTCCCCGTGGTATTTTGTGGGGTCCGTGTTACTCATCTGTTTAGTTTTCTATGTTGTACTTTGGTGCTTTATGTTCACCGTGGTATTTGGTGGGGTCCGTGTTGCTCATCTGTTTAGTTTTCTATGTTGTGCTTTGGTGCTTTATGTACACCGTGGTATTTGGTGGGGTCCGTGTTACTCATCTGTTTAGTTTTCTATGTTGTACTTTGGTGCTTTATGTACACCGTGGTATTTAGTGAGATCCGTGTTGTTCATCGTGGTATTTGGTGGGATCCGTGTTGCTCATCGGTTTAGTTTTCTATGTTAAGCTTTGGTGCTTTATGTTCACCGTGGTATGTGGTGTGGTCCGTGTTGTTCATCTGTTTAGTTTTCTATGTTGTACTTTGGTGCTTTATGTCCACCGTGGTATTTGGTGAGATCCGTGTTGTTCACCGTGGTATTTGGTGTGGTCCGTGTTGCTCATCTGGTTCGTTTTCTATGTTGTACTTTGGTGCTTTATGTTCACCGTGGTATTTTGTGGGGTCCGTGTTGCTCATCTGTTTAGTTTTCTATGTTGTGCTTTGGTGCTTTATGTACACCGTGATATTTTGTGGGGTCCGTGTTACTCATCTGTTTAGTTTTCTATGTTGTACTTTGGTGCTTTATGTTCACCGTGGTATTTGGTGGGGTCCGTGTTGCTCATCTGTTTAATTTTCTATGTTGTGCTTTGGTGCTTTATGTTCACCGTGGTATTTGGTGGGGATCGTGTTACTCATCTGATTAGTTTTCTATGTTGTGCTTTGGTGCTTTATGTTCACCGTGGTATTTTGTGGGGTCCGTGTTGCTCATCTGTTTAGTTTTCTATGTTGTGCTTTGGTGCTTTATGTTCACCGTGGTATTTGGTGGGGTTCGTGTTGCTCAACTGCTTAGTTTTCTATGTTGTACTTTGGTGCTTTATGTCCACCGTGGTATTTGGTGAGATCCGTGTTGTTCACCGTGGTATTTGGTGTGGTCCGTGTTGCTCATCTGGTTCGTTTTCTATGTTGTACTTTGGTGCTTTATGTACACCGTGATATTTTGTGGGGTCCGTGTTACTCATCTGTTTAGTTTTCTAAGTTGTACTTTGGTGCTTTATGTTCACCGTGGTATTTGGTGGGGTCCGTGTTGCTCATCTGTTTAATTTTCTATGTTGTGCTTTGGTGCTTTATGTTCACCGTGGTATTTGGTGGGGATCGTGTTACTCATCTGATTAGTTTTCTATGTTGTGCTTTGGTGCTTTATGTTCACCGTGGTATTTTGTGGGGTCCGTGTTGCTCATCTGTTTAGTTTTCTATGTTGTGCTTTGGTGCTTTATGTTCACCGTGGTATTTGGTGGGGTTCGTGTTGCTCAACTGCTTAGTTTTCTATGTTGTGCTTTGGTGCTTTATGTTCACCGTGGTATTTGGTGTGGTCCGTGTTGTTCATCTGTTTAGTTTTCTATGTTGTGCTTTGGTGCTTTATGTTCACCGTGGTATTTGGTGGGGTCCGTGTTGCTCATCTGTTTAGTTCTCTATGTTGTGCTTTGGTGCTTTATGTTCACCGTAATATTTGGTGTGGTCCGTGTTACTCATCTGTTTAGTTTTCTATGTTGTACTTTGGTGCTTTATGTTCACCGTGGTATTTTGTGTGGTCCGTGTTGCTCAACGCTTAGTTTTCAATGTTGTACTTTGGTGCTTTATGTTCACCGTGGTATTTTGTGGGGTCCGTGTTACTCATCTGTTTAGTTTTCTATGTTGTACTTTGGTGCTTTATGTTCACCGTGGTATTTGGTGGGGTCCGTGTTGCTCATCTGTTTAGTTTTCTATGTTGTGCTTTGGTGCTTTATGTTCACCGTGGTATTTGGTGGGGATCGTGTTACTCATCTGATTAGTTTTCTATGTTGTGCTTTGGTGCTTTATGTTCACCGTGGTATTTTGTGGGGTCCGTGTTGCTCATCTGTTTAGTGTTCTATGTTGTGCTTTGGTGCTTTATGTTCACCGTGGTATTTGGTGTGGTCCGTGTTGCTCATCTGTTTAATTTTCTATGTTGTGCTTTGGTGCTTTATGTTCACCGTGGTATTTGGTGGGGATCGTGTTACTCATCTGATTAGTTTTCTATGTTGTGCTTTGGTGCTTTATGTTCACCGTGGTATTTTGTGGGGTCCGTGTTGCTCATCGGTTTAGTTTTCTATGTTGTGCTTTGGTGCTTTATGTTCCCCGTGGTATTTTGTGGGGTCCGTGTTACTCATCTGTTTAGTTTTCTATGTTGTACTTTGGTGCTTTATGTTCACCGTGGTATTTGGTGGGGTCCGTGTTGCTCATCTGTTTAGTTTTCTATGTTGTGCTTTGGTGCTTTATGTACACCGTGGTATTTGGTGGGGTCCGTGTTACTTATCTGTTTAGTTTTCTATGTTGTACTTTGGTGCTTTATGTACACCGTGGTATTTAGTGAGATCCGTGTTGTTCATCGTGGTATTTGGTGGGATCCGTGTTGCTCATCGGTTTAGTTTTCTATGTTAAGCTTTGGTGCTTTATGTTCACCGTGGTATGTGGTGTGGTCCGTGTTGTTCATCTGTTTAGTTTTCTATGTTGTACTTTGGTGCTTTATGTACACCGTGGTATTTGGTGAGATCCGTGTTGTTCACCGTGGTATTTGGTGTGGTCCGTGTTGCTCATCTGGTTCGTTTTCTAAGTTGTACTTTGGTTCTTTATGTACACCGTGGTATTTGGTGGGGTCCGTGTTACTCATCTGTTTAGTTTTCTATGTTGTACTTTGGTGCTTTATGTTCACCGTGGTATTTGGTGGGGTCCGTGTTGCTCATCTGTTTTGTTTTCTATGTTGTACTTTGGTGTTTTATGTTCACCGTGGTATTTTGTGTGGTCCGTGTTACTCATCTGTTTTGTTTTCTATGTTGTACTTTGGTGCTTTATGTTCACCGTGGTATTTGGTGAGGTCCGTGTTGTTCATCTGTTTAGTTTTCTATGTTGTACTTTGGTGCTTTATGTTCACCGTGGTATTTTGTGTGGTCCGTGTTACTCATCTGTTTAGTTTTCTATGTTGTACTTTGGTGCTTTATGTTCACCGTGGTATTTGGTGAGGTCCGTGTTTATCATCTGTTTAGTTTTCTATGTTGTACTTTGATGCTTTATGTTCACCGTGGTATTTTGTGGGGTCGGTGTTGCTCATCTGTTTAGTTTTCTATGTTGTACTTTGGTGCTTTATGTTCACCGTGGTATTTTGTGGGGTCCGTGTTGTTCATCTATTTAGTTTTCTATGTTGTGCTTTGGTGCTTTATGTTCACCGTGGTATTTTGTGGGGACGGTGTTGCTCATCTGTTTAGTTTTCTATGTTGTACTTTGGTGCTTTATGTTCCCCGTGGTATTTTGTGGGGTCCATGTTACTCATCTGTTTAGTTTTCTATGTTGTGCTTTGGTGCTTTATGTTCACCGTGGTATTTGGTGGGGATCGTGTTACTCATCTGATTAGTTTTCTATGTTGTGCTTTGGTGCTTTATGTTCACCGTGGTATTTTGTGGGGTCCGTGTTGTTCATCTGTTTAGTTTTCTATGTTGTGCTTTGGTGCTTTATGTTCCCCGTGGTATTTTGTGGGGTCCGTGTTACTCATCTGTTTAGTTTTCTATGTTGTACTTTGGTGCTTTATGTTCACCGTGGTATTTGGTGGGGTCCCTGTTGCTCATCTGTTTAGTTTTCTATGTTGTGCTTTGGTGCTTTATGTTCACCGTGGTATTGTGTGGGGTCCGTGTTGCTCATCTGTTTAGTTTTCTATGTTGTGCTTTGGTGCTTTATGTTCACCGTGGTATTTGGGGGGGTCCGTGTTGCTCATCTGTTTAGTTTTCTATGTTGTACTTTGGTGTTTTATGTTCACCGTGGTATTTGGTGGGGTCCGTGTTACTCATCTGTTTAGTTTTCTATGTTGTGCTTTGGTGTTTTATGTTCACCGTGGTATTTGGTGGGGTCCGTGTTACTCATCTGTTTAGTTTTCTATGTTGTACTTTGGTGCTTGATGTTCACCGTGGTATTTGGTGAGGTCCGTGTTACTCATCTGTTTAGTTTTCTATGTTGTGCTTTGGTGCTTTATGTTCACCGTGGTATTTGGTGGGGTCCGTGTTACTCATCTGTTTAGTTTTCTATGTTTTACTTTGGTGCTTTATGTTCACCGTGGTATTTGGTGAGGTCCGTGTTACTCATCTGTTTAGTTTTCTATGTTGTACTTTGGTGCTTTATGTTCACCGTGGTATTTGGTGGGGTCCGTGTTACTCATCTCTTTAGTTTTCTATGTTGTGCTTTGGTGCTTTATGTTCACCGTGGTATTTGGTGAGGTCCGTGTTGCTCATCTGGTTCGTTTTCTATGTTGTACTTTGGTGCTTTATGTTCACCGTGGTATTTGGTGGGGTCCGTGTTGCTCATCTGTTTAGTTTTCTATGTTGTACTTTGGTGCTTTATGTACACCGTGGTATTTGGTGAGATCCATATTGTTCACCGTGGTATTTGGTGAGGTCCGTGTTGCTCATCTGGTTCGTTTTCTATGTTGTACTTTGGTGCTTTATGTTCACCGTGGTATTTGGTGGGGTCCGTGTTGCTCATCTGTTTAGTTTTCTATGTTGTGCTTTGGTGCTTTATGTTCATCGTGGTATTTGGTGTGGTTCGTGTTGTTCATCTGTTTAGTTTTCTATGTTGTACTTTGGTGCTTTATGTACACCGTGGTATTTGGTGAGATCCGTGTTGTTCACCGTGGTATTTGGTGAGGTCCGTGTTGCTCATCTGGTTCGTTTTCTATGTTGTACTTTGGTGCTTATGTACACCGTGGTATTTGGTGGGGTCCGTGTTACTCAGCTGTTTAGTTTCTATGTTGTGCTTTGGTGCTTTATGTTCACCGTGGTATTTGGTGGGGTCCGTGTTGTTCATCTGTTTAGTTTTCTATGTTGTGCTTTGGTGCTTTGCTTGTCTTCTTCCTGTGTCTTGTATGTCCAATGTTCCCTCGTGTTTCTGGATTATCCATTCTTGATTTCTCTTCGAATATATTTAACATTTATTTAGTGCACAGGACGTGTTTTCGGAATAACCGTCAACAGGTACGCATAAAGTTGAAAGATTGGAAACCCAATTATTTCAAAGTATTTTAGGAGCAAGACAACAAAGAGTCTAAATAGGGCACCAATGCATGAGGGAGGAAACCTTAGTCTTGACAATAATTATACAACTTAGGAACTGTTAATTTGAAGCATAAATATGTCTAATAAACCATGTCAGTGCTGGAGCACTGAATACTGGGTTGATGATACAACCGTGGACTGATAATCCACCGACAGAGACAACGACCCATTGATAACAATCACCGACAGAGACAACGACCCATTGATAACAATCACCGACATAGACAACGACCCATTGATAACAATCACCGACAGAGACAACGACCCATTGATAGCAATAAACCGTAGATATATGTTAATGTGCACACGACACGTTTCTGGAATAGCCTTCAGCATATACGTTCAAATTTGGAAAGTCAAATAACTTAGTAGTCTTTGGGAGCAGGAAAATCAAACCTAAGCAGGATTGCCAAAATTGGGAAAAGTTACCTATGTCTGGATAAATCTACAAAAGGGATATTTAACGTGCCAGGATAGTGGAACTTCCCAAACACGACATGTACTATGGTCCCGAATCAGGTTTTCCTAATTATAATATGACAACCCCCGCATACGTTAATATAGGATGTTAAATTATCATCTGATCCGTCACCAATACACATGATTGTCTGTGACAAGCAGGAGAAATTAAAACGTTTGAAAAATATGAATAACAAAATAGATACGAAATCGAAATACTCCAATTTTATAAACAACTTGTGATTTGTCTTTTTATTTATTCATTTTTAATTGCATATGGTATTAATTAATTCCAACTTCAAATGGCGATAAATGTTGGCATGTTTTTAAATTGGAAATGTCATTCAATTTTATCGTTAGTGACTTGTTTTTATACCACTGATACGCAATTAATTGTTATTATTATTGCTTTAGTCTCTCATTGGATCGTTCCTATATCTGACATTTAGCTCTAGTTAATATCAAGTACGTACATATATATGTATGCGGAAATGGGGCACAGAGAATACGACTATTGAAAAATAACATTATTTGAGCAAAGGACAGAAAATGCTTGTCTATATTTAGTTGTCATTGGATAGAAATTAATGATTTTGTGAGTATATGAATAAATTTGAATATCAAGATAAATTTAATGTAGCATAGAAAATATATTTAACCGCTTAAATTTGAACAATGTAGTAAATGAAGCACAATCTGCATGGTGTCTATCTTATAAGAAACAGGAACTACATGTAGTTCCGTGAGTACCTGGGTTCACCACCGGTTTCCTTGATGTTGTCCACGTTATTTATCTTGTTCAGTTTTCTGCATTGTGTTGTTTATTTTGTTTGTCTCCGTTCTGTCTCGTCTGTCCAATGCTGCTGTCTCTTCTGTCCAATGCTGCTGTCTCTTCTGTCCAATGCTGATGTCTCTTCTGTCCAATGCTGCTGTCTCGTCTGTCCAATACTGCTGTCTCTTCTGTCCAATGCTGCTGTCTCTTCTGTCCAATGCTGCTGTCTCGTCTGTCCAATACTGCTGTCTCGTCTGTCCAATGCTGCTGTCTCTTCTGTCCAATGCTGCTGTCTCTTCTGTCCAATGCTACTGTCTCGTCTGTCCAATGCTGCTGTCTCTTCTGTCCAATGCTGCTGTCTCTTCTGTCCAATGCTACTGTCTCGTCTGTCCAATGCTGCTGTCTCTTCTGTCCAATGCTGCTGTCTCTTCTGTCCAATGCTACTGTCTCTTCTGTCCAATGCTGCTGTCTCTTCTGTCCAGTGCTACTGTCTCTTCTGTCCAATGCTGCTGTCTCTTCTGTCCAATGCTGATGTCTCTTCTGTCCAATGCTGCTGTCTCTTCTGTCCAATGCTACTGTCTCTTCTGTCCAGTGCTACTGTCTCTTCTGTCCAATGCTGCTGTCTCTTCTGTCCAATGCTGCTGTCTCTTCTGTCCAATGCTACTGTCTCGTCTGTCCAATGCTGCTGTCTCTTCTGTCCAATGCTGCTGTCTCTTCTGTCCAATGCTACTGTCTCTTCTGTCCAATGCTGCTGTCTCTTCTGTCCAGTGCTACTGTCTCTTCTGTCCAATGCTGCTGTCTCTTCTGTCCAATGCTGATGTCTCTTCTGTCCAATGCTGCTGTCTCGTCTGTCCAATACTGCTGTCTCTTCTGTCCAATGCTGCTGTCTCTTCTGTCCAATGCTATTGTCTCTTCTGTCCAATGCTGCTGTCTCTTCTGTCCAATGCTACTGTCTCTTCTGTTCAATGCTGCTGTCTCTTCTGTCCAATGCTACTGTCTCTTCTGTCCAATGCTGCTGTCTCTTCTGTCCAATGCTGCTGTCTCTTCTGTCCAATGCTGCTGTCTCGTCTGTCCAATGCTGATGTCTCTTCTGTCCAATGCTGCTGTCTCGTCTGTCCAATACTGCTTTCTCTTCTGTCCAATGCTGCTGTCTCTTCTGTCCAATGCTGCTGTCTCTTCTGTCCAATGCTGCTGTCTCGTCTGTCCAATGCTACTGTCTCGTCTGTCCAATGCTGCTGTCTCTTCTGTCCAATGCTACTGTCTCTTCTGTCCAATGCTGCTGTCTCTTCTGTCCAATGCTGCTGTCTCTTCTGTCCAATGCTGCTGTCTCTTCTGTCCAATGCTGCTGTCTCTTCTGTCCAATGCTGCTGTCTCTTCTGTCCAATGCTGCTGTCTCTTCTGTCCAATGCTGCTCTCTCTTCTGTCCAATGCTGCTGTCTCTTCTGTCCAATGCTGCTGTCTCTTCTGTCCAATGCTGCTGTCTCTTCTGTCCAATGCCACTGTCTCTTCTGTCCAATGCCGCTGTCTCTTCTGTCCAATGCTGCTGTCTCTTCTGTCCAATGCTGCTGTCTCTTCTGTCCAATGCTGCTGTCTCTTCTGTCCAATGCTGCTGTCTCTTCTGTCCAATGCTGCTGTCTCTCCTGTCCAATGCTGCTGTCTCTTCTGTCCAATGCTGCTGTCTCTTCTGTCCAATGTTGTTGTCTCTTCTGTCCAATGCTGCTGTCTCTTCTGTCCAATGCTGCTGTCTCTTCTGTCCAATGCTGCTGTCTCTTCTGTCTGATGCTGCTGTCTCTTCTGTCCAATGCCGTTGTCTCTTCTGTCCAATGCCGCTGTCTCTTCTGTCCAATGCTGCTGTCTCTTCTGTCCAATGCTGCTGTCTCGTCTGTCCAATACTGCTGTCTCTTCTGTCCAATGCTGCTGTCTCTTCTGTCCAATGCTGTTGTCTCTTCTGTCCAATGCTGCTGTCTCTTTTGCCCAATGCTGCTGTCTCTTCTGTCCAATACTGCTGTCTCTTCTGTCCAATGCTATTGTCTCTTCTGTCCAATGCTGCTGTCTCTTCTGTCCAATGCTGCTGTCTCTTCTGTCCAATGCTGCTCTCTCTCCTGTCCAACGCTGCTGTCTCTTCTGTCCAATGCTGCTGTCTCTTCTGTCCAATGCTGCTGTCTCTTCTGTCCAATACTGCTGTCTCTTCTGTCCAATGCTGCTGTCTCTCCAATGCTGCTGTCTCTTCTGTCCAATGCTACTGTCTCTTCTGTCCAATGCTACTGTCTCTTCTGTCCAATGATGCTGTCTCTTCTGTCCAATGCTGCTGTATCTTCTGTCCAATGCTGCTGTCTCTTCTGTCCAATACTGCTGTCTCTTCTGTCAAATGCTGCTGTCTCTTCTGTCCAATGTTGCTGTCTCTTCTGTCCAATGCTGCTGTCTCTTCTGTCCAATGCTGTTGTCTCTTCTGTCCAATGCTGCTGTCTCTTCTGTCCAATGCTGCTGTCTCTTCTGTCCAATGCTGCTGTCACTTCTGTCCAATACTGCTGTCTCTTCTGTCCAATGCTATTGTCTCTTCTGTCCAATGCTGCTGTCTCTTCTGTCCAATGCTGCTGTCTCTTCTGTCCAATGCTGCTCTCTCTCCTGTCCAACGCTGCTGTCTCTTCTGTCCAATGCTGCTGTCTCTTCTGTCCAATGGTGCTGTCTCTTCTGTCCAATACTGCTGTCTCTTCTGTCCAATGCTGCTGTCTCTCCAATGCTGCTGTCTCTTCTGTCCAATGCTGCTGTCTCTTCTGTTCAATGCTGCTGTCTCTTCTGTCCAATGCTGCTGTCTCTTCTGTCCAATGCTGCTGTCTCTTCTGTCCAATGCTGCTCTCTCTTCTGTCCAATGCTGCTGTCTCTTCTGTCCAATGCTGCTGTCTCTTCTGTCCAATGCTGCTGTCTCTTCTGTCCAATGCTGCTGTCTCTTCTGTCCAATGCTGCTGTCTCTTCTGTCCAATGCTGCTGTCTCTTCTGTCCAATGCCGCTGTCTCTTCTGTCCAATGCCGCTGTCTCTTCTGTCCAATGCTGCTGTCTCTTCTGTCCAATGCTGCTGTCTCGTCTGTCCAATACTGCTGTCTCTTCTGTCCAATGCTGCTGTCTCTTCTGTCCAATGCTGCTGTCTCTTCTGTCCAATGCTACTGCTCTTCTGTCCAATGCTGCTGTCTCTTCTGTCCAATGTTGCTGTCTCTTCTGTCCAATACTGCTGTCTCTTCTCTCCAATGCTATTGTCTCTTCTGTTCAATGCTGCTGTCTCTTCTGTCCAATGCTGCTGTCTCTTCTGTCCAATACTGCTGTCTCTTCTGTCCAATGCTGCTGTCTCTCCAATGCTGCTGTCTCTTCTGTCCAATGCTGCTGTCTCTTCTGTCCAATACTGCTGTCTCTTCTGTCCAATGCTGCTGTCTATGCTGCTGTCTCTTCTGTCCAATGCTGCTCTCTCTTCTGTCCAATGCTGCTGTCTCTTCTGTCCAATGCTGCTGTCTCTTCTGTCCAATGCTGCTGTCTCTTCTGTCCAATGCTGCTGTCTCTTCTGTCCAATGCTGCTGTCTCTTCTGTCCAATGCTGCTGTCTCTTCTGTCCAATGCCGCTGTCTCTTCTGTCCAATGCCGCTGTCTCTTCTGTCCAATGCTGCTGTCTCTTCTGTCCAATGCTGCTGTCTCGTCTGTCCAATACTGCTGTCTCTTCTGTCCAATGCTGCTGTCTCTTCTGTCCAATGCTGCTGTCTCTTCTGTCCAATGCTGCTGTCTCTTCTGTCCGATGCTGCTGTCTCTTCTGTCCAATGCTACTGTCTCTTCTGTCCAATGCTGCTGTCTCTTCTGTCCAATGCTGCTCTCTCTTCTGTCCAATGCTGCTGTCTCTTCTGTCCAATGCTGCTGTCTCTTCTGTCCAATGCTGCTGTCTCTTCTGTCCAATGCTGCTGTCTCTTCTGTCCAATGCTGCTGTCTCTTCTGTCTGATGCTGCTGTCTCTTCTGTCCAATGCCGTTGTCTCTTCTGTCCAATGCCGCTGTCTCTTCTGTCCAATGCTGCTGTCTCTTCTGTCCAATGCTGCTGTCTCGTCTGTCCAATACTGCTGTCTCTTCTGTCCAATGCTGCTGTCTCTTCTGTCCAATGCTGTTGTCTCTTCTGTCCAATGCTGCTGTCTCTTCTGTCCGATGCTGCTGTCTCTTCTGTCCAATGCTACTGTCTCTTCTGTCCAATGCTGCTGTCTCTTCTGTCCAATGCTGCTGTCTCCTCTGTCCAATGCTGCTGTCTCTTCTGTCCAATGCTGCTGTCCAATGCTGCTGTCTCTTTTGTCCAATGCTGCTGTCTCGTCTGTCCAATGCTACTGTCTCGTCTGTCCAATGCTGCTGTCTCTTCTGTCCAATGCTACTGTCTCTTCTGTCCAATGCTGCTGTCTCTTCTGTCCAATGCTGCTGTCTCTTCTGTCCAATGCTGTTGTCTCTTCTGTCCAATGCTGCTGTCTCTTCTGTCCAATGCTACTGCTCTTCTGTCCAATGCTGCTGTCTCTTCTGTCCAATGCTGCTGTCTCTTCTGTCCAATACTGCTGTCTCTTCTGTCCAATGCTATTGTCTCTTCTGTCCAATGCTGCTGTCTCTTCTGTCCAATGCTGCTGTCTCTTCTGTCCAATGCTGCCTTCTCTCCTGTCCAACGCTGCTGTCTCTTCTGTCCAATGCTGCTGTCTCTTCTGTCCAATGCTGCTGTCTCTTCTGTCCAATACTGCTGTCTCTTTTGTCCAATGCTGCTGTCTCTCCAATGCTCTGTCTCTTCTGTCCAATGCTACTGTCTCTTCTGTCCAATGCTACTGTCTCTTCTGTCCAATGATGCTGTCTCTTCTGTCCAATGCTGCTGTATCTTCTGTCCAATGCTGCTGTCTCTTCTGTCCAATACTGCTGTCTCTTCTGTCCAATGCTGCTGTCTCTTCTGTCCAATGCTGCTGTCTCTTCTGTCCAATGCTGCTGTCTCTTCTGTCCAATGCTGCTGTCTCTTCTGTCCAATACTGCTGTCTCTTCTGTCCAATGCTGCTGTCTCTTCTCTCCAATGCTGCTCTCTCTTCTGTCCAATGCTGCTGTCTCTTCTGTCCAATGCTGCTGTCTCTTCTGTCCAATGCTGCCAGTGTTTCTTATTTGTCCTTTCTTGCTACGTTAATCATTTTTCTTATGTTGTTAAGACTTTAGACGATGATATTAATATACAGTCAAACCTGAATACAAAGGCCACTCAAAGGCCACTAAAAGGCCACTCAAAGGCCATTCAAATGCCACTCAAAGGAACTTGAAAATGTGGCCTTTCTGGCCCTTTATTTACAGGTTAAAAGTATATGCACTATTCATTAAGTGGGAAAATGAGATTGCCCTTTAAATATAATAATTTGTTATACAGCAGTGTCCTTTAAGGCAGGTTTGACTGTACATGTATATCAAAGCTAATTACAGTTAAACCAAATTATAAACCATTTAAGGAATATTTGAAATTGTTGAACAGGTTATACGATATAACCTGGTTTGGACCAGTTTACGCTTAATAAACCGCGAGGCGGTTTATGAAAAGCGTAAACTGAACCAAACCAGGTTATGCAAGTATAACCTGTTCAACAATTTCAAATATACCTTATAATTTAATTTTTATAACAAAATTTAATGATTCCTCTATTTTAATTACGATTATTTCATGTGACTATTTGAATTTGTCGTTGGCGGATGAACACATTGGTGACGTCACAATACCAACCCAGGTTATCGAGTATAACCAAAATTTTCTCCATGTGGATTAGCCAATCAGATTGAAATATTCAAATCAAATTAAATTATTCATGAATAACATTAGAAAGCAGATGAGACATTGTAACGTAACATAATGTATTACAACGTTAAAACTAATGTTACAATTCTTAGTTATTTGTGAGGGGCGATATACCAAAACTTTCAGTGTTCTGCTTTTTATTTTTTTTTGCTTTGCATTATTATTTTATTTGTGTGCTTTATTTTGTGCTTTGTTTTGCTGTGTTTTTTATGTTTCATTGCATTATGTATTACCTGCTTTGCAATTTAATTGTGCATGCTTGATATTTACGAACATGTATGTGCTACTTGTGTTTGTATGTAAATGTATTGTATATGTTTTTATATAATATTTATATATGTCGGTTCAAAAGCTCATTGCGAGCTTATGTTATATTGTTTGTGTCTTGCCGACTTTAAAAAAAACTTATTTGATTTGATTTGATTTAGTGAGAACAACTAAGGATGGACGTACTTCTGAATATTCAAAAGAAAGTTATTTCTTCTGGAAGATGGTGACGAATTGCTAAAATTGATCAAACCAACTTTTATCTTTACATCATATGGGGCTAGGGGGTTAGAAATAGGGTTATGCTGTTTAACGCTACTTTCAACAATAGCTCAGTTATATAGTAGCGGTCAGTTTTATTGATAGAGGAAACCAGAGTACCCGGAGAAAATCACCGATCTGCCGCAATTCATTTAATCACATAATGTTGTATCAAGTACACCTTACCATGAACGTGATTCTAACTCACAACATTAGTAGTGATAGGCATTAGGCACTGATTACACAGGGTAAAACGAAGAAAAATGTCAGCTATATAATTAAACTGCACCACCTTTTGGATAGAACTTTCAGACGTAAATAATGAGGTCAATAAAAGTATGACACTATCCTATTTATTCATTAGCATTGTACTGAAAACACAGGAAGAGTGAATTCGAAACCTAACCTTTGATTGCTGATCATTTAAATAATTACAATTGACGTGCGGAAAAAAGATAGAGAGATTTGTTTTGATTTGTACGTCTTTGTATTTCCGTTACAATGAAAGATAAAATTTCCCATCAAACGCAATTACTCACAGAAACTGTCAATCAAAATGTATTGCATGTTTAATCAGTTTAGCAACTGTCGTGCGCTTTCTCTTGAAATAATTAATTGAAATATCAGTTTCCCAATGACAATGCTGATATGTCACGTTCTGAATGCTGACACTTGACACAATGCTTTTTACACTTCAATTTCCCGTTCTAATGTTTCTCGTTCGTTTGTCCTGCGTTGTGAAGTAATATTTAGCGTTACTTACTAAGTGTACAGATTGTTTAATGTAATATTGAATTTCAAAAATCATATTGATATCATTCAACACTGGAGTAGCTGAATTTATATCAGTGGGTGATTGTGTGATTGTTGTTTAACGCCAACTCAACAATTTATCAGATATGTTATGGCGAGAACAAGTTACATTCGATAAGATTATAGTGATGTCCGTTTTGTTGAGTTGCATTTCCATAGTGCTAGCTCACTGAAACAAACAGCCTGTGCATAGACATGTCGCTCCACTCGGACACAGTACTGCACCAACCCGTCTTTGCTTTTTCTCCTTAATGATATGTGCTTGGCGGAGAAGCAACAAATACCAATTTTATAACCATTGGTCGAAATGGACCGAGTCTCGAACCCACGAGTACGTTGACCTCTACATTATGACTAACATGTATCAGCTGAACCAGAAGCTTTTAGAAGGGGTTCCACCTTTACACCCCCTAAAATGGAACTACCGTGGTCCGACTGGAGGCTTAGAGCGACTACCAGCCTCCTTGTCGTCTGGTTAGTGGGTGCACATTACGCCACTCTCAAATAGATTTTTACAATATTATATGCCAATAAAGAAAGTTGCGCAATCTATGTATGTTTTCTATATAGTGTTTTGTAGCTCATTGTTTATCATTTTGTCTTTTTGTTTTGTCATTTTATTGTCTGTCTTTCTGGATTGACTGTTTCTCATTACCCCTTTAACTCATCAACTTGTCTACAAAGGATAAAAGGTATACTAATTCATTGGTCGCTTACTGATGTTTCACTACACGAAACAGCAAACTTAAAAATGCTTACAAATTGATAATTCAATTCTAATAAGTTGTATTCATACTCCCTTATACCACATTTTACAATTCAGTTTTTGGAAAAAGGACAAAAATATACACGTATGTGAAAGCAACACAACAATATGAACAACCTGTACAGTCGACTAGAATCTTAATAGCTGGCATTTATTTAACATTCGGGGTCGTCGTGGTCGTGATCATATGGTAGTTATAACTACCTATGTAATCAGTGCCTATCACCTCTAACGTTGTGAGTTCGAATTCCACTCAGTCGAGATGGACTTGATACAACATTATTTGATAAAGGTTGCTAGTGACTTGCGTCGGGTCGGTGGTTTCCTCCACCAATATATAAAACTGACCGCCACGATATAACTGAAATATTGTTGAAAGTGGCGTTAAACATCATAACCCCCTAATCCTTTTAACATTTCACACACTTCAAATTGGATTTAAATCGCTTAAAATTGACGTTTTTTTTCTACTTTCTGACTTATTTCTGAATTATTATTGTTTTATCTTAAAGTGACAGCATGTATAAATAGCACAGGAATCAAAATGGCTGACTCTTGAACATCGCCACACAGTAACATTTAAAATAAAGTGTTCGTACTCCTTAATGGAACTATAAGAATTAAATACGATTTTGTATGAGTTAATTGATGTCCCTTATGGTGTTTAACGCCACTTTCAACAATATGTTAGCTGCATTATGGCGGTATTGATGTGTAAGCTCGGCCTTTCTGTCACAAATTTACATAAACTCTTGCGAAATTGTTTATAATCCTATTGTAAATTTTCTATAAAATTGTGCTACCTTACTTTGTAACATCTATATAAATTTAGCTGATATGGATTTTCCGCACATAATAGGTATTTGATGATCATTTTCACATTTTATATTCCATTACTGTAACATCAACAGAACACTATTATACATATTTAATTTCCATTTCATATATATTGAAAGTTATCTTTTAGATATTGTTACCAAATAAATTCTGTTTTATTGTTATATTGTTAAAATGGAAACTAGGATGCTGTAACACAAATGTCAACATGCAAAGTAAACAAATATGTTATCCACATGCAAAGAAAACAAATATGTTATCCACACGCAAACACGTATGTTAGTCATATGTATGCACATATCTTAGACATGTGAGCACTATGTTATGGTTCTCTAACTGTTCCGTTGTAGACGCACATGGCTCTGTCATTGTTTCTATTGGAATGATATGGTTCTCTAACTGTTCCGTTGTAGACGCACATGGCTCTGTCATTGTTCCTATTGGAATGATATGGTTCTCTAACTGTTCCGTTGTAGACGCACATGGCTCTGTCATTGTTCCTATTGGAATGATATGGTTCTCTAACTGTTCCGTTGTAGACGCACATGGCTCTGTCATTGTTCCTATTGGAATGATATGGTTCTCTAACTGTTCCGTTGTAGACGCACATGGCTCTGTCATTGTTTCTATTGGAATGATATGGTTCTCTAACTGTTCCGTTGTAGACGCACATGGCTCTGTCATTGTTTCTATTGGAATGATATGGTTCTCTAACTGTTCCGTTGTAGACGCACATGGCTCTGTCATTGTTTCTATTGGAATGATATGGTTCTGTAACTGTTCCGTTGTAGACGCACATGGCTCTGTCATTGTTTCTATTGGAATGATATGGTTCTCTAACTGTTCCGTTGTAGACGCACATGGCTCTGTCATTGTTTCTATTGAAATGATATGGTTCTCTAACTGTTCCGTTGTAGACGTACATGGCTCTGTCATTGTTTCTATTGGAATGATATGGTTCTCTAACTGTTCCGTTGTAGACGCACATGGCTCTGTCATTGTTCCTATTGGAATGATATGGTTCTTTAACTGTTCCGTTGTAGACGCACATGGCTCTGTCATTGTTTCTATTGGAATGATATGGTTCTCTAACTGTTCCGTTGTAGACGCACATGGCTCTGTCATTGTTCCTATTGGAATGATATGGTTCTTTAACAGTTTCGTTGTAGACGCACATGGCTCTGTCATTGTTTCTATTGGAATGATATGGTTCTCTAACTGTTCCGTTGTAGACGCACATGGCTCTGTCATTGTTCCTATTGGAATGATATGGTTCTGTAACTGTTCCGTTGTAGACGCACATGGCTCTGTCATTGTTTCTATTGGAATAATATGGTTCTCTAACTGTTCCGTTGTAGACGCACATGGCTCTGTCATTGTTCCTATTGGAATGATATGGTTCTCTAACTGTTCCGTTGTAGACGCACATGGCTCTGTCATTGTTCCTATTGGAATGATATGGTTCTCTAACTGTTCCGTTGTAGACGCACATGGCTCTGTCATTGTTCCTATTGGAATGATATGGTTCTCTAACTGTTCCGTTGTAGACGCACATGGCTCTGTCATTGTTCCTATTGGAATGATATGGTTCTTTAACTGTTTCGTTGTAGACGCACATGGCTCTGTCATTGTTCCTATTGGAATGATATGGTTCTCTAACTGTTCCGTTGTAGACGCACATGGCTCTGTCATTGTTCCTATTGGAATGATATGGTTCTCTAACTGTTCCGGTGTAGACGCACATGGCTCTGTCATTGTTCCTATTGGAATGATATGGTTCTCTAACTGTTCCGTTGTAGACGCACATGGCTCTGTCATTGTTCCTATTGGAATGATATGGTTCTCTAACTGTTCCGTTGTAGACGCACATGGCTCTGTCATTGTTTCTATTGGAATGATATGGTTCTCTAACTGTTCCGTTGTAGACGCACATGGCTCTGTCATTGTTTCTATTGGAATGATATGGTTCTCTAACTGTTCCGTTGTAGACGCACATGGCTCTGTCATTGTTTCTATTGGAATGATATGGTTCTCTAACTGTTCCGTTGTAGACGCACATGGCTCTGTCATTGTTTCTATTGGAATGATATGGTTCTCTAACTGTTCCGTTGTAGACGCACATGGCTCTGTCATTGTTTCTATTGAAATGATATGGTTCTCTAACTGTTCCGTTGTAGACGTACATGGCTCTGTCATTGTTTCTATTGGAATGATATGGTTCTCTAACTGTTCCGTTGTAGACGCACATGGCTCTGTCATTGTTCCTATTGGAATGATATGGTTCTTTAACTGTTCCGTTGTAGACGCACATGGCTCTGTCATTGTTTCTATTGGAATGATATGGTTCTCTAACTGTTCCGTTGTAGACGCACATGGCTCTGTCATTGTTCCTATTGGAATGATATGGTTCTTTAACAGTTTCGTTGTAGACGCACATGGCTCTGTCATTGTTTCTATTGGAATGATATGGTTCTCTAACTGTTCCGTTGTAGACGCACATGGCTCTGTCATTGTTCCTATTGGAATGATATGGTTCTGTAACTGTTCCGTTGTAGACGCACATGGCTCTGTCATTGTTTCTATTGGAATAATATGGTTCTCTAACTGTTACGTTGTAGACGCACATGGCTCTGTCATTGTTCCTATTGGAATGATATGGTTCTCTAACTGTTCCGTTGTAGACGCACATGGCTCTGTCATTGTTCCTATTGGAATGATATGGTTCTCTAACTGTTCCGTTGTAGACGCACATGGCTCTGTCATTGTTCCTATTGGAATGATATGGTTCTCTAACTGTTCCGTTGTAGACGCACATGGCTCTGTCATTGTTCCTATTGGAATGATATGGTTCTTTAACTGTTTCGTTGTAGACGCACATGGCTCTGTCATTGTTCCTATTGGAATGATATGGTTCTCTAACTGTTCCGTTGTAGACGCACATGGCTCTGTCATTGTTCCTATTGGAATGATATGGTTCTCTAACTGTTCCGGTGTAGACGCACATGGCTCTGTCATTGTTCCTATTGGAATGATATGGTTCTCTAACTGTTCCGTTGTAGACGCACATGACTCTGTCATTGTTCCTATTGGAATGATATGGTTCTCTAACTGTTCCGTTGTAGACGCACATGGCTCTGTCATTGTTCCTATTGGAATGATATGGTTCTCTATCTGCATGTGTAACATTATCCGTCTTCCCGGTCATCCTGTGATGACATTTAAATTGCATATATTTCTGTCTTTATAGTATGTATTCAGCAATATACTTAACCAACACAGCGCGAATACATATGACGACAACAAACCGCGAAAAAAAACACGGAGCGAAAATTTCCCGAGTTACAGTATTTTCTAATCTTTTGGGGGCATTTTGTTATTTATTGTTACATTTATTAGGATGATTCAGTTACTGCAGCGGCCATTAATATTCTCTACATCAGACAAACGTTTTATTTGATTGACGTTTCCATCTTCCTGTAAAACTTAATTAAGACCACGAAGACCACCTTTTGTCCTGTTTATCAACAATAGTGATTACATATCAATTTTCTGTGATTCGTGATTTTTCATTTTTCTCGGTTTGTTATTTTGGTAGCTTCCGATGAAACAGTATAAGCATAGTCTGATATATAAATCCGTCGAATACTTATATTTGAATATTGCTCTCAGTTTTCATCCTTATGTCATAAATTTTATGTAAATATACAATTTTTCTCGTCTAATAGGAATTATGATTTTTTTTTTTGTAGATTTAATTATTTTATGATCGGATTTTTTCCGGCTTACACGATATTTCCGTGTTGCCGTTAAACGTCTTCTCTCTGTATTAACTGACGTGATGCTACGGAATAATATAATTACACGGTCATTCAGGAAGTGAGGTCGATAACTCCTGAAGTTTCGGAGAGTTTTTCCTTTTCTTTTTTTCTAAATTCTGTGATTTAGGTACGCTTATTAACAATTACTTGTACAGTAACTGTCCTGTCTATGTTTAGAGTACAATGCTAATTCAGACATATCGATATTCAAACCAAGCTAAATACATATAGTCTATTCTAAGATGTTGCATATGTATTTGTGCACGTCTTATTTGAGTGTAAGCATTATGCTGTTTAACGCCGCTTTCAACAAAATTTCAGTTATATCTAATGCCATTCTAAGTAAAGCTATGATTTCATCTGAATAAGGCTCTAGTGGCACCGGAGCCTTAGAACGGAGTCTAAGAAGGGTTCTGATGCCATCTAAATACGACTCTGATGTCATTCAAAGTAAGACTCTAATGCCACTCTAAGAGAGGCTCTGATGCCACTTTGTGTAGTGGTCTGATGACACTCTACATAATGCTCTGATGTCATTCTAAGTAAGACGTTGGTGCCACCCTAAGTAAGGCTATGATGCCACTCCTAGTAAGGATATGATGCAACTCTAAGTATGGATATGATGCCACTGAAAGTGAGGATATGATGACACTCGAAGTGAGGCTCTGGTGCCACTCTAAGTAGGGCTCTGATGCCACTCTAAGTAAATCTCTAATGCATTCTAAATAAGACTATGATGCCACTCTAAGTAAGGTTCTGATGCCATTCTATGTAAGGCTCTGATGCCACTCTTAGGTAAAGCTCTAATGTCATTCTAAATAAGGCGCCGATTCCGTTCTAAGTAAGACTTTGATACCGTTCGAAGTAAGGCTCTGGTGTCGTATTAAGTAAGACTATGATGCCGCTCTACGTAATACTCTGATGCCACTCTAACTAAGACTATGATGCCACTCTAAGTAAGACTATGATGCTACTCTAAGTAAGCCTCTGATGCCACTTTACGTAAGGCGCTGATCCCGTTCTAAGTAAGGCTCTGATGCCGTTCTAAGTAAGGCTCTGATGCCATTCGAAGTAAGGCTCTGGTGTCACTGTAAGTAGGGCTCTGATGTTACTCTAAGTAGGACTCTGATACCATTTTAAATCAGGCTCTGATGCCACTCTAAGTAGGACTATGATGCCACTCTAAGTAGGGCTCTGATGTCACTCGAAGTAAGGGTATGGTGCCACTCTAAGTAAGGCTATCATGACTCTCTACATAATTCTCTGATGTCGTTCAAAGTAAGTCTCTAATGCCATTCTAAGTAAGACTCTGGTGCCATTCTAAGTTATGCTATGATGTCATTTTTCTTTATTGTGTCTTCGTATTAATATTAAGCTATTTTAATAGATCAACACCAATTATCTCCCTAATGTTATGCAGCTGTTTAAGAACATGTACACGTGAAGTATCTACCTGCTGTCTTCGTAATAATGTCCTTCCTCTATAGTCTTCGAGTTAATGCCATTTAATTTGTTTAATTTTGCAGCAGGGAATAATTTCATATCTTTCAATTTATTATTTTCAATTATATTTGTATGTACTATTTTCAGATCCCAACACAATTATTAGGAGGCGCACCTGGTACAACTTCTAAGAATCATCACGTATACTACGATGAATTGCTCTCGTTATTTTCTATGGGAAGATTTCTCTCAATTAATTGCTTATGTAATTTGTCATTTCGAGATGATTATCATTATTTCCGCTAACATTGTCAACTAGAAGATTGAGAATGGATAGCACTGTATTTGTTATAACACATTATTGGGTGTTTTCTGTAGGGTTATCGTAAGATGATCTAACAAAATTGAGATTTTTTTTTATTTTGGTAACTTGATTAATTTCGTAACTTATCATGTCGTGAAAGTGTTCATTTGATTGTTAGAAATCAGTTGTCTGATTGTGGTGGATTGTGGATGAACACTTCACAATACAAACTATATTGTACAAATCGTCATCTGTATTGAAATAATGTTATAAGCAATGCTTAGTGTTAATGGATCGATGTTGACATGTTTTTGATACTTAAGCCCGGTTTCCTCTAAATTAATCTTAAATCAAGTTTGAAAATACCGAGGGGATAATCAGAAGGCGTAAATCAAATTTGAAGGTACCGAGGGGATAATCAGAAGGCGTAAATCAAGTTTGAAGATACTAAAGGGATAATCAGAAGGCGTAAATCAAGTTTGAAGGTACCGAGGGGATAATCAGAAGCCGTAAATCAAGTTTGAAGATACTGAGGGGATAATCAGAAGGCGTAAATCAAGTTTGAAGGTACCGAGGGGATAATCAGAAGGCGTAAATCGGACAGAAAAGACAATATCCAAAAGAAAAAGGGATTCGAGTTATGGTGTTTAACGCCACTTTCAACAATATTTCAATTAATCATGGCAGTCAGTTGTATTGGTGCTGGAAACCGGAAGTACCCATAGAAAACCACTGACCTGATGCAAATCACTGACAAACTTTATCACATAAAAGAGAAAGAACAAAAAGACAAACAATAGTAAAAAACCACTTATACACAAAACACTAAAGATTGCGCAACACTAACCACACTGAAAACGGAAGTAGTGATCTGAGGAGTTCCGGAAGGGTTAGCAGTACCTGTTCGTCATGGTTCATAAATGTATACATTTTACCTTTTGTAGATTACGGTTATTCGGTTTGACAAATGGTATTTTTTTTATTAATGTATGCTAGCCTCGATTGAGGGTTATCAACGATATAAGATATATATGTAATAATACTATGTGAGGGTAAAAAGTTCATGATTATGAGTCAGTGTTCACCATTTGTTCATCCAGTAATATGTGAGGCTTGGTATATTACATGTGAAAAGCCCTTCATGACCGCATCATTGTACTACGAGGAGAGATTTGGCCCGTAAACACAGTTAATTTTTATACGAGGAGAGATTTGGCCCGTAAACACAGTTAATTTTTATACGAGGAGAGATTTGGCCCGTAGTAAACACAGTTAATTTTTATACGAGGAGAGATTTGGCCCGTAGTAAACACAGTTAATTTTTATACGAGGAGAGATTTGGCCCGTAGTAAACACAGTTAATTTTTATACGAGGAGAGATTTGGCCCGTAGTAAACACAGTTAATTTTTATACGAGGAGAGATTTGGCCCGTAGTAAACACAGTTAATTTTTATACGAGGAGAGATTTGGCCCGTAGTAAACACAGTTAATTTTTATACGAGGAGAGATTTGGCCCGTAGTAAACACAGTTAATTTTTATCAAAGTACAGGTAAACCTGTATTAAGAGGTCACCTTTGGGACAAAGAAAAAGTGACCTTATAAGACAGGTAACCTCTTAAAATAGGTTAATTTCATATGCAATTTCTATGACAGGACAAGAAAAAGGTGACCTTATAAGACAGGTGACCTCTTAAAAGAGGTTAATTTCATATGCAATTTCTGACAGGACAAGAAAAAGGTGACCTTTTAACACAGGTGGCTGCTTAATAAAGGTGACCGCATGGGCAGGTTTGACTGTATATGTACTAAGTCAGGAAAGTGGGCGGTCTGATATGCGTGTGTGTTTTGGGTATCGATTTTACCTCTATATCTGCGATGTTCCTATTGGATATTGAAACTGTTCCGACAGTGTTGTATTTTATTTTCTCATCTTAATAACTCTATAATGTTTTATGCTGTCCATACTAAGATGATTATCCTTAATATTTTCATATTATGTATGGTATCAAATATATACGTATAAGGGTATAATTATTTTTTTACCTCTAAAGTATTTGGTTATAATAAACGAGGATAAAAGAAAATAAGTATAATATCCGTATCTACTATTATAATATCCGTATCTTCTAATATAATATCCGTATCAACTAGTGATAACACCAGTGGAATTATTAATTCTTTTTACAAAACGTCCTTCTTTTCTCTGCTACACATTTAAAATTGACTCATCTTAAACAACACCCAAATATACACTTACGTTGTGAAAATCTATGTACAGCACTGTATTTGTGCATACGTTTGTTTGTTTTTGTTTCATTTTTGTCTTTGCTTTGTTTTTGTTTTTGTTTTTTTTTGGGGGGGGGGGGGGGTTTATTGTTTTTTTTTGTCTTTTTTTTGTGTTTGTATTTTTTTATTTTTTTTTTATTTGCTTTTTTCACAAATAGATATGCATATCGTTTCTGAAAACTAGACTCGTATAAATATTAAGATTAATATCGATATTTGCAACAAACAGATACAAGTTCCATCATGTTATTATATTTTTGTGCAGTGGGTTTCTATATTTCTACTTTCACTTTCATCTTTGTATCTAACCCTTGTTTCTTTTCCAGAAAACATGGCATCTGAGAAAGGATCAGGACTTGAATTACATGAAGACTACCCGGATATAATCGTTGTCATCTGTATGCTTGCTTTATTCAGTATCTTCGGTACCATTGGGAATGCCTTTGTGCTTTTCGTGTACTCCCGAAAAAAGGAGAAAACGACCACAACGATATTTATATTGACTCTGGCGGGAACTGACTTCTTCACCTGTCTGGTGATCGTTCCATTTACAATTGTCGTTGAATACGTAGCAAAACGAATCCATTACGACAGCGTCTGTAAAATATATCAGTTCCTAATTACATCTAATGTACCATTTTCAGCTTTCATCATGGTCATTATAGCGTTTGATCGTTATCTGAAAATATGTCGCCCGTGGAATCATACTTTAGATTCTAAAATGGCTAAGAGAATAATTATTTTTCTATTTATGCTTGCCATTGTGTTGGGTGTAATAACATCTCTAGCTCATGGCGTTCCTAATTTCGTTACTATAAATGCAAATGAATCTTTTTTGTCAATAAACGAGACAACTATTACGACAAATTCATCATTTCCGCACATTTACGGTAGTCCTGAAGGAATGTACAACAATTTGTATTCGACACCCCTCGCACCTGCTCCTAATAATCAGAGTAAATCGGATTATTATGACAATACAACACAGCTTACTACAATAGACGGATTTGAAGGCAAAAATACAATTAGTTCGAAATATAATGGATTTTGTGTACCAAATGACATTTATATAAGCATCAAAATAAGAAATGTTTTTCAGAAATGTTATGCGTCACTCTTTCTAATGTCCTTTATTCTTGTTGTGATTTTATACAGTTTAGTCCTTCGGTCATTAGTTGTAAGGCGCGCTCGAAAAGCCAAAAAGACTTATGTTTCTGAAAATTGTACTGGACATAATACGACAAACCACTTGTTACCACCGACCACGTGTACATTTGCCACAAAATCTACTATGACTGACAATTACGAAGTTACAAGTTTTCACATACCTACACATGACGGGAAAGAGCCATTACGTTTAGAAAGATCACAATCCGTCAGAAACAAGCTATGTTCAGCAAATATAAAAACAGCTGGAATCCTCTTCATCGTTACCGTAGTGTTCATTGTGGCCTTTTTGCCAGCATGGTTAATGGCAATGCGAGCCATCGGTGGCAACATCATCGTATTCTACATGCACTTTAGCTACAACGTTGCCAATCCAATCATCTACGCATTTTTCAATGCAAATTTCAGGCGAGAAATAAAAAGAGACTGTAGTTTGTTCATATCATACGAAAATCAAACAAATAAATAATTTAGAAAAAAAAAACAGGTTTTCGATCTTAAATATCGATTATTGACATTGTGAAGAGGATGACGCAATTATTGCGCCATGCAATCAAGAACGCCGTAAATGTGTTCCTCGAATGAAATGTACAACATCGCAATCATTGCGCCATGATGTAATGGGTACACGCACAACAATGGTGTCATGCAATCAAAGCGCCGTTAAAGTGTTCCTGAAATATGTTAGTGAGCTCCTTGGATGTATTGTACAAAAGTACAATAAAGCGCCATTAATGTGTTCCACGAATGTGACGTCCAAAAGTACAATAAAGCGCCATTAATGTGTTCCACGAATGTGACGACAGACGTCCAAAAGTACAATAAAGCGCCATTAATGTGTTCCTCGAATTGAATGTAGAATATCCATATGATTTCAAGCAAAGTACGTTTGTATGACAATTTTTGCGCAATTGTCTTTTTTCTTCTTCTATATGTCCCGTTTACATGGAACATTTTTGTACCGGAAACACGTTTTTAATTATATTGTCAAGATTTAATTGATAATTGGTATGACTGCTTATCATAAAAATGTTACCTGTTCTAAGACAACGTTAGTACTTTTCCCCTAGCAGTTTAGCGAGCTTCCTATAGGATGAACATATATATAAACTTGAAGTGGTCGTGCGTCAGTATCGATATTTATGTAATGTAATTCGGTTTAAAATTAACATGAATAGAAATAATAACTGTAATTAACAATTAAACTACATGTGTTGAACAGAAATAGAAAATAAAATATTTTATATATTTTATATCTTATTGATAAAACAGTAAATTGACAAGAGAACTTCAAATGACCATAAATGTAGTCCTCTTCAAATCCTGGGATTGGCACCATATCAAATTAATTGTTTAATGTCTCAAAATTATATGATTTTCTTTTTCTATTAAATTCTATGAATCATCTCTATCATTCGGAACACATCATCAGAATTTGACCAGATAATAACAGAAAAACCAGAATGCTACGTCACTGTAATAATGTGTAACCCCCAATATAGATGTTAACAATCAGGACAGTAGTGTACCAAGATTTTGATTAACGTGATATGACATCGATTTCCCAATGGTAAATTTCCCTTTTCTGGAGTTACAACATTCATGGATTCTGTTTCGAATCTGTTTTACGAGTGTTGTTCTCTGTTGTTGTTTCTGTTATGATTTCGGTGTAAAGCTGCCTTTTGTATTATCTATAAGAGTAATGTTTTACTTATTTTACTACGCCTGACTTTTAGTAGGGTTCGTGTTGCTCAAAGTTTTATGTGTAGTGTTAGGTGGATCATTGTTTGTCCGTTTGTCCGTATTCTTTTGCCCATTATATTGTCTATCCTTCTTCTTTTGACCATTATATTGTCTATCCTTCTTCTTTTGACCATTATATTGTCTATCCTTCTTCTTTTGACCATTATATTGTCTATCCTTCTTCGATTTACGGCTGCTGATTACCCCTTTGGTATCATCAACTTTTCTTTTCGATAAAATGTGTTTCTCTTACTAATTGCTAAATGACTGATAGCAAGAACTATCCAACAATCAAAGTGTAAAGTGTCGTTTATTTGTCATGTTGTATTCATGACAATGTTCCGGTGGTCTGAAAATACACGATTGTTGTCATAAATGAGCAAGAGAACCCACATGACTTTACGTTCACAAAGGTTACCCACTCAACATACAAAATCAACCTATTAGAATGCTGTATTAAGTATATACAATGGATTGGATAATATTGGAATACGCGTACGAAATCCGTACTCAAATGGTGTGTGTCTTTAAGTCCAGATCTTTTTCCTGGTTTTTGTGGGAAAACAATTGCGTCCGACTATCTAAATGTCATTCGCATGTACGATTAAGAAATGTTTTGAATCCATACCATTATAAGAAACATTTGACGATACCAAAACCAGCAGAGGGGTAACTAGAATCCGTAATTCAAAGCAATGGTCGACAAAATAAAGAGAAAGTTTAAACAGTGGTGGTAAACAATTCCATCAATATCAACAAAGCGAACAACAACATATCACCTCCAATCATTGAATAAAAAGAAATACCACGACATATGACATTAGAAATCCAAGTCCTGAATTTGGACAGGCACAAATTTGTATCGAAGTTAAACCGGTTAATTGGATACAAACTCTCTCCCTCTTAATCATTGCATCGCAACACAAATATAGCTATAAGCAAATAAACACCTACTTATGAATAATCGCTTCTACTCAGACAGACAACACACTACCACGCTAATGAATGAAAACATAAGTACGAAGAGTACAACAGCAGGAACACACTACCACGCTAATGAATGAAAACATAAATACGAAGAGTACAACAGCAGGGTCAATGACATTTGTCTTAGTACTAATTTCATGTAATGTTGTCCATCCCTTTTGAGTCTTTTTTTTTGGTACTATTCCCGGCGATGAGTATTTAGATTTTCAGCTTACTTTGGAAAACGATTCCGACTTGATTCTAAAATTATACGTTTTTTCCACCTGTTTGTAGTAGTTGCTTCCCTTTGAGGCGGACAAAATTTTTAATTTTTGAAGTAAAATTAATCTTTATTAATAAATACTTACCACTATAAATTCTGAGATAGTCCCTAAGCGACATCCGAACAGCAGGAAATACCAATAATATTATGACAATATTTTGAGAAGATCCCCTAGGAGACCAAATAATAGCTTCCCATAATACAACCCATTCAATTTCCTCAAGTACTAAAAAGAAGCAGGGGATGCAGGGGAGGAGACTGAAATGGGCGGGACCTATAATTTATAGTGGTAAGTATTTATTAATAAAAAAAAATGTTTACTTAAAAAATTTGAAATTTTATAACATAAATACCTTACCACTATAAATTCTGAGAAACACAGAATCTAACATATAGCTGAATCCCCAAGTTGATAGTCGATTATCTTTATTATTACATAATGATTTTATTTGAACAATTTTATTGGCTATCATGCTGTCACCTGACATTCCGTAAAATTTGATATTGTTTGATTAAAACTCGTATTGACTTGGTTTCACTTTCGATTTCTAACGAAATCTATGAAAAGAATCACGTAAATTCTATTTCTATTCGACCAATGGACATAAAGGTAATGTGAAATTTCGTCCAATCAGAATCGTCGTGTTAGCGTTACTTTAGAATGAACAAGTAATCATCATGTCCGACGCAGGCGATGGGCTTGCAGAAGTCAAACGGAGATTTGCAGAAATCTCGGAGACTTGGTTTCACTTTCACTTTTCATTTTAAAGTAATAAAACAATTACAGGCTTTTGTATCGGTCAATACGAGTTTTTATGAACCTTAGAAATCAATATTCACCTCAGCCTAAAGACTTCGGTGAATATCGTTTTTAAGGTCCATAAAAACTGGTATTGACCTCAATAAAAGACTATAATTGTATAGTATTATTCACGGAACAGAATAAATGTGTACAAAACTATTATTTTAATGTTTATACGCACAAGGGTCATGTCTAAATACATGAAATCACTATAGGATTGATGTCAATAATTAGTACGATAATACACATGTGAGAATTAAGGCATATAAATGTATCAGGGTGTTTTATCATAGCATTGCAACAAACATGAATGCATTCTTTTCCTTTGATCTTTTTCATGGTTTTTAACCAGAATGTAAGCAACATCTAAGAACTATGAAATAATACACACAGATACGAGATATTGCACACCTTAAATCTGGGCTGTAGTTTTATTACTCTCAAATAGATCTCCAATAATCAACGACCTAGATGTGATATTTCATGTCTTCATGTTGTAAATCATTTACTCATGTACCATGATTTTCCGATTTAAACGGTTGTGTGAAATTGTTTTATCGTGTAACTCCGAAAACCGTGGTATAAATATAACTTGTTTTTATAGCCAATCAATTAATTAATACAACATATATCAGAAGGAAGATTGATGTGTGTTTGCTAAAGTTACTTTGAAGCAGACATGTGTCTAAATCTAAAGTTACTTTGAGGCAGACATGTGTCTAAATCTAAAGTTTGACATGATTCTTTGTAATGATAACTTTATTCAACACAAGTTCTTTTGGATAAATGTGTTAAACAAACATAAGACAATTATGAGTATTTGCAGTAAATATATGGCCTACGTACCAGCATTATTGCTGAATATTATTTTAAAGCTTAACCATAATGTGAGATTCATAGCAGTATAAAAAAAAAAAAAAAACCAATTAGAGGAGCAAAAGTCGTTCGCTTTTGAATTCCAACAATTTGACAAAACAAACATAAATGTTGCCTAGAAAAAACATTTAGCATAAATAATGTCCTCACAAGTCTCTTTCATCATCACACATTTATATTCATGTCATCATATGTATTTAAGTTCACCCCCGGTTTTTAGTGGGGTTCGTGTTACTCGATCTTTAGTTTTATGTGTATGTTTTGTAGATCGTTGTTTGTCCTTATGTACATTTTTTTCTTGGTCATTGTGTTGTTTGTTCTTCTTCGATTTACGGATTCTGATTGTCCCTTTGGTATCTTCAAATTCTTCCTGTCCTTTTTGTACTTTTTCTTCTTGGCCATTGTGTTGTCTGTTCTTCTTCGATGTAGGGATTCTGATTGCCCCTTTGGTATCTTCAAACTCTTCTGATATACACAATGACCATTTGATTAAATATGATACCTTATCTGTGGAGTGTTTATGTGGCATTGTGATATACAATGTAAAATCTCATAGCTTTTAATGTTATTAATCCAAATAATAATGGCACGAAGATTGTCTAGTACCTCTATAGAATACCTTACTCACAACAATGGTATTCTCCACTGTGTTCATTCGTCTTGATAAGACAATATGATGACAAGCTCTTTGGTTGTTTGGAAGCATAATTCTCTTAGTGGTAGAAAATTTGATCGGAGCTAATATCCAATGAAATTTGAAAGGTTGTTTGTGTAATTTAGGTAGGCTGTACATAATACGAATGTGTCGATAGCGGGTGTGTTGTAGACAAGCTATGTTTATTTATCATATTTGTGGCAGAAATAGGTGTATTTTAAAAGTTTTGGAGTTGACAATTTCCTCTTTTAAAATAAGGATCTAATATTTACATTATAAAATAGCAACGTTCTAAGCCACTTTAACAGTCGAATCTTTGATGTGTGTATATTTTTACTTTCCTCAATCACCAACAAGAATGTTACCTGACTTGACTATATGATTATCACGACGGGTGTCTTATACGAGACAGGAATTCCATACATTTCACCATCACTTCAGTTCACTACCGGTTTTTTGTGTGATCTGTGTGGCTCTTCCAAAGGCAATGTGAACTTTTGCCATCACTTGGCGTCCGTCGTCCGTCGTCCGTCGTCTGTCGTCCGTTAACTTTTCACATCAGGTGAACGATGCAGGCTCAGGTGAGCCTCTAGTTGGTTTTCAGTGTTGTGTTTTTCATGTTGTTTGCCTTTATTCTGTGTCTTGTGCCTAATATTGCCAGTCTCTCAGGACTATCTAATATTGCCAGTCTCTCAGGACTATCTAATATTGCCAGTCTCTCAGGACTACCTAATATTGCCAGTCTCTCAGGACTATCTAATATTGCCAGTCTCTCAGGACTATCTAATATTACCAGTCTCTCAGGACTACCTAATATTGCCAGTCTCTCAGGACTATCTAATATTGCCAGTCTCTCAGGACTATCTAATATTGCCAGTCTCTCAGGACTATCTAATATTGCCAGTCTCTCAGGACTATCTAATATTGCCAGTCTCTCAGGACTATCTAATATTGCTAGTCTCTCAGGACTATCTAATATTGCCAATCTCTCAGGACTATCTAATATTACCAGTCTCTCAGGACCACCTAATATTGCCAGTCTCTCAGGACTATCTAATATTGCCAGTCTCTCAGGACCACCTAATATTGCCAGTCTCTCAGGACTATCTAATATTGCCAGTCTCTCAGGACTATCTAATATTGCCAGTCTCTCAGGACTATCTAATATTGCCAGTCTCTCAGGACTATCTAATATTGCCAGTCTCTCAGGACTATCTAATATTGCCAGTCTCTCAGGACTATCTAATATTGCCAGTCTCTCAGGACTATCTAATATTGCCAGTCTCTCAGGACTATCTAATATTGCCACTCTCTCAGGACTATCTAATATTGCCACTCTCTCAGGACTATCTAATATTGCCAGTCTCTCAGGACTATCTAATATTGCCAGTCTCTCAGGACTACCTAATATTACCAGTCTCTCAGGACTACCTAATATTGCAGTCTCTCAGGACTACCTAATATTGCCAGTCTCTCAGGACTATCTAATATTGCCAGTCTCTCAGGACTATCTAATATTACCAGTCTCTCAGGACTACCTAATATTGCCAGTCTCTCAGGACTATCTAATATTACCAGTCTCTCAGGACTACCTAATATTACCAGTCTCTCAGGACTATCTAATATTGCCAGTCTCTCAGGACTATCTAATATTGCCAGTCTCTCAGGACTATCTAATATTGCCAGTCTCTCAGGACTATCTAATATTACCAGTCTCTCAGGACTACCTAATATTGCCAGTCTCTCAGGACTATCTAATATTGCCAGTCTCTCAGGACTATCTAATATTGCCAGTCTCTCAGGACTATCTAATATTACCAGTCTCTCAGGACTACCTAATATTGCCAGTCTCTCAGGACTATCTAATATTGCCAGTCTCTCAGGACTATCTAATATTGCCAGTCTCTCAGGACTATCTAATATTGCCAGTCTCTCAGGACTACCTAATATTGCCAGTCTCTCAGGACTATCTAATATTGCCAGTCTCTCAGGACTACCTAATATTGCCAGTCTCTCAGGACTATCTAATATTGCCAGTCTCTCAGGACTACCTAATATTGCCAATCTCTCAGGACTATCTAATATTGCCAGTCTCTCAGGACCACCTAATATTGCCAGTCTCTCAGGACTATCTAATATTGCTAGTCTCTCAGGACTATCTAATATTGCCAGTCTCTCAGGACTATCTAATATTGCCAGTCTCTCAGGACTATCTAATATTGCCAGTCTCTCAGGACTATCTAATATTGCCAGTCTCTCAGGACTACCTAATATTGCCAGTCTCTCAGGACTATCTAATATTTCCAGTCTCTCAGGACTACCTAATATTGCCAGTCTCTCAGGACTATCTAATATTGCCAGTCTCTCAGGACTACCTAATATTGCCAATCTCTCAGGACTATCTAATATTGCCAGTCTCTCAGGACCACCTAATATTGCCAGTCTCTCAGGACTATCTAATATTGCTAGTCTCTCAGGACTATCTAATATTGCCAGTCTCTCAGGACTATCTAATATTGCCAGTCTCTCAGGACTATCTAATATTGCCAGTCTCTCAGGACTATCTAATATTACCAGTCTCTCAGGACTACCTAATATTGCCAGTCTCTCAGGACTACCTAATATTGCCAGTCTCTCAGGACTATCTAATATTGCCAGTCTCTCAGGACTATCTAATATTGCCAGTCTCTCAGGACTACCTAATATTGCCAGTCTCTCAGGACTATCCATTAATGATTGCTCCTTCGGTTTTCTCTAACGTTTATTTGCCAGTTTCTCGAGACTATCCATTAATGATTGCACCTTCGGTTTTCTCTAACGTTTATTTGCCAGTCTCTCGAGACTATCCATTAATGATTGCTCCTTCGGTTTTCTCTAACGTTTATTTGCCAGTCTCTCGGGACTATACATTAATGATTGTTCCTTCGGTTTTCTCTAACGTTTATTTGGTACTAGAGAATGAAGGATGTTTGTTGTTAGATTTTATATAAAACCATTCTCAAATTAAGCAATCAAGATGTCCACCAATGTAGTTATATGAAAAATATTTTAAGAATTTTTATCAGGACTGTCCTTCGTAAATCACTTATTACAATAACTTATTGAATAAGAAGATAGGGCGTCAAAGTTGACATTACGACAGATTTTACGGTTGATTGTTGAATGAAGGTAGTAATTTTATTCCTTTGTAGAAAGCTTTTAATATCCTTATTTTGAACAATGTTTAACCCATTGTCTGTCTCATTTTTATCAAAGTCTGTGAAATCATTAATTATCATGGTAGAAAGATATTGTGCTGTTTTCCGTGTAAACAGGTCGAGATTTTCGAACTCTCACGGGCACAATATTGTCAAATGTTGTTGTATATTCTATGCACCAATTAACATGTGGATCATTTCACGTGTTGAACCCCGCTACATTTCACTGAAGTGGCGGTACCAAGCCAAGAAAGTGAGCGGTCATATATATAGATATATATTTGTTTGTTAGGGGTATCGATTTTGTTTCTGCTTAGAACTATGATTTATTTAAGTTATATTTTGGACCTGTTTCGACAGTTTGGTACAGTTCTTGTTTTCCATTTTATTACTGTAGTTTATAATGTATGTATTTTCTGGTAGTTTGCAATATCAATAAAACTGTTCATGTTAAATAAAAACTAAATGGTAATTTTTGTTTTAATAATTTGTTCATTCTATTCTGTAGTACACACCATTGACAGTTATATCCATGATTCAATATTTTCCACATGCTAATAGTCACTTAGAATTTAATTGTTGATTATGCCATGTAATGAAAACTTTAAATTTTAAATTAATGCGTTAGTGATTCAAAACATTTTGAAAAATGGCACGTCTTAGCATGATGCTTTTTAACGAAATCAAATCATCTAGTTATAATTCTAATTGAAAGTCGGCCAAGACCGAGAGGAAAAAAATGTTGTTCAATCGTTTACCCTTTGCGAGCACCTGAGTTCACCCTCGGTTGTTTTGGAGAGAGCAGTGTTGCTCATCTTCTTAGTTGTTTTTTTGTTGTTGTTGTCCTATTATGTGTCTTATTCTGAGTAGTAGTAGGGCTCATATGTCTTATTTACGTTATTTATGTCTGTAGGAGGGCTCATGTCTTATTTACGTTATTTATGTCTGTAGGAGGGCTCATGTCTTTTTTACGTTATTTATGTCTGTAGGAGGGCTCATGTCTTATTTACGTTATTTATGTCTGTAGGAGGGCTCATGTCTTATTTACGTTATTTATGTCTGTAGGAGGGCTCATGTCTTATTTACGTTATTTATGTCTGTAGGAGGGCTCATGTCTTATTTACGTTATTTATGTCTGTAGGAGGGCTCATGTCTTATTTACGTTATTTATGTCTGTAGGAGGGCTCATGTCTTATTTACGTTATTTATGTCTGTAGGAGGGCTCATGTCTTATTTACGTTATTTATGTCTGTAGGAGGGCTCATGTCTTATTTACGTTATTTGTGTTTGTTTGCGCATTGTCGTGTTCAGCACAGTCATATTGTGTTCTGTTTCTGCTTTGTTTTTCTTTGTATTTGTGTACTCTATCTTGCCACCTTCTCTGGATTGTCACGGTGAATTTTTGATTGCCTTTTCGGTATTCTCTAACGTTCATTTAAAACATAAAATTATGAAATCGATGCAGACACCTTTTTACCATAAGACGTTTGCAACTAGCATTGTCACTTGACGATCTTTAGAATAACTCTCTACATTCTAGTTAGTGTTGGGGTTATAGTGTTTATCGCCACTTTCAACAATATCAATATTTATATCGTGGCGGTCAGTGTTATTGGTGGAGGAAACCGGAGCGCCAGGAGAAAACCTCCCACTTGTCGGAAGTCACCTAACAACCGAATGTCTATGTCGCTAACTGTATATTTTGTATGGCATCCTCTAAGATGTGTGATAAATGTGATAAAATTTGTCAATGACTTGCGACAGGTCGGTGGTTTTCTCCGGTCCCTCCGGTTTCCTCCACCAATAAAACTGACCGTCACGATATAACTGAAATATTGTTGAAAGTGGCGTTAAACACCATCAAACATCAAACAAACAAACATCTTTACGGTTGTTTCGAATCATTTCCATTCCGTCAAAATTTTGTTAATTTCGTCCTCCAGATCACGTGATTTCGGTGGAACTCCTGGCAGTGAACTTCCGGTGTCAATGTACACAACAAAAACTCCAATCGATTTGTGCCGTTTTAATGTTCGATCCTCAACTTAAAAAACTCTTAACATTTTCTGTAAAAGACAGATATCAATTAAATTATTTTATTTGTATCAAAAACTTCAATGCAGAAACAAATACTTCTTCAAAATTAAATTTGTTTTCTTTTTTTATTTGCGGCTGTCAGCATCATCAAAAGAAAACGATCTACCTTTATATATATATTTCTGATATCAGACAGATAGTGTGGTACCGAACACCAGTATTTATTCAGCGGTTTCCTTGGCGTCTCCATATTACAATTGTAATCTACCGCATCTACGACTATGATTTACTGACGTTGTCACAGTAATAGCGTAAACACCGGAAATCGCCTGCCGATTTGTTCAGACGTCAAGACAAGAAAAAGACGGAACGTGGGCGGAATTGACATGATTCTAAACAACCGTAATATGTACATTAACATAATTGTACAGTCTTTTTTATCATTTTATATTTATTAATTTGGAAAGTGTGTTATATCATGGAATACAAATATGTGCAAAACTTAATAGGATATTAATACACCATAAATGTAAACAAAAACAAATAGAAGTATCTTGTGTGACTCATCTTATAGTGCTTTCTACTGATGTTCCTCCGGTATACAATCGTTACAGGGTTTCTTGACATGTTGTACAATAGAATAAAAACGGTTAATCAAACATTGTAAATTGTATTGACCTTTAGAATTGTGTTAATATCAGCTACAAGATTGATTTGCTGGCAATCAAATAGACTGCAAATTGTTAGAAGTCTCGTTTTTATAGTTACACGTGCAATGTTGATAAGATTTTATTTAAAAGTTTATAAAACATATGCTACGTAAAAGTGTTTTTGACATTTACTTCACTGAATTTGGTACTGCTTTGACAACTATTTTACCTATTTTGTTCCAGTATTGTTATAAATACTGCTAAAGTGACAGCCGGAACCTTTGAGCCGTAATAAAAGCGGGAGGTTTGGCGCTTTAAAATCTGATTCAACCCGCCATTTCTTTAGAAATGCCTGTACCAAGTCAGGGTCATTACGGTTTTCACAATTTTCCGGTTGTTGACTGATTTTGTCTGTTTATATACTTATGAGTTTTGACTTTCTCTTTGTAAGATTGTTCGCAGTTCGGTAATTTTGTTATTACCCTTATTATCTACATTATGTGATAGAGTTTGTCAGTGACTTGCGACAGTTCGGTTGTTTTCTTCGGTTACTCCGGTTGCCTCCACCAATAAAACTGACCACCGATATAACTGATATAACCGAAATAACTGAAATCTTGTTGAAAGTGGCGATAAACTCCATAAACCAAGCCAAACCTATAATACATATGCTATATTTCTACCCCCCCCCCCCCCCCCCCCCCCCAACATTAAGTAAAAACCAATTTGAGTTATCCAGAAAGGAAATGATTTAATATACAAAAATGTTTGAAAGGGTAATCACCGGTTATTTTGTTGCTATTAGAGCTACCATGTAATTTACTAATAATGAGAATATCTTTGATGTGGATTCTAATGTTTACATCCGGTCTATAAAAATCACTCCTACAACTATGTTTCTATGCCAAGAAATATAAATTTTACATTTTTGCAATATTCAATCACCATGGCAATTGTTTTATGTTTGTTTGATAATTTTTCCATCCTGGTTATTTGTATCAAATCCGGAGTAGTGTAAAATGGTTGTTTATTGTCGAGTAAAATTAGTATGAGCAATAACGAAATACTATTTATTAAACTCACCCAAATACTACGAAAACCTCTTAAACAAAGAATAACCATATCCAGCACTACAATTATCACAATACTCTAGATTGGTACAGCTTATTTTATTCTGTTATTAACAGAGGTGTTCCTTTCTGTGTCATTGTAAGTTCAATTGACTTGCCCAGTATGTCGTTTTCACGTTGCCAGTTCAATCGAATGTCAATTTCATGATGACAAGAAATAGGAAATCAATTGGTTCGGGTGTCCTGAAATGTATTTGATTAACTATAAGATGAAGGTATTAATTTGATTGGATGTTCATTTAATCAGCCGAATGCCCTCGTTTTGTAATTTAGAATTAGCGTGCATAACATAATTTGTAACGAACAAATCCTTTAATCACTAATGGATTTACTACTATCTATGCAATCAGTGCCTATCACCACTAACGTTGGTCGGTAGATTTCTCCAGGTACTCCGGATTCCTCCATCAATAAAACTGATCGCCACAATATGACTGAAATGTCGTTGAAAGTGGCGTTAAACACCATAACTCTATACAATTCTTCAGCGCTAAGGACTTATTCAGATGTCCATAACCCATGTCTTATCACATTCGTAGCACTGATGACTCAACTAGTCGCCTTTCGTAATAACATTATTAGATGTCATTTAAACAGGCTCAGGTATAGGTGACAGATCTACGTTTCTTTTAATAAAATATAATATAGTGCCATTGTCATTCATCAATTTTTGAACGAAGTTCTCCATTTTGAGAGCTAACCCGACTGGAGAGTTTCCGTTCGATTTGGCTTTTATGTACGCATGCGCATTTTCGCAAAACGTTTTCACGACCATGTTTAGGCCCTTTGGTTTACTTGCTCCATAAATTTTAAAAATTATTTGGTTTTCCAACCTTTCGACTTGAGTGTACCCGATGAAGGTTATTCCATCAACGCGTCGTGCACATTAAGTTTGATATCTACGTTTTTATTACGAAAGATTAGAAATTTGGCCATTGGAGCCAAAAAGGGCTAATTTTGAGAATTGTATACAAATTGTACGATATTACCGGAAACAAGGCATATCCCTAGCTGTATAACAATAGGACATACCTAATTTGATTAGGGGTTAGGTTTATGGTGTTTAACGCAACTTTCAACAATATTTCAGTTATATCGGGGCGATCAGTTTTATTTGTGGAGGAAACCAGAGGACCCGGAGAAAACCACTGACCTGTTGCAAGTCACTGACAAACTTTATCACATAATGTTGTACACCTCGCCCTGATCGAAATTCGAACTCACAACATCAGTGGTGATAGAAACTGAGTGCACAGGTAGTTGTAAATCCAACTATCATACGATCACGACTGACCTTCATACCTAATTTTGAGTTTATGTAATATTCAACTGCAACCAATCATACACCTGGCCGTACAACAACGGTCCATGCCTAAATAATTCATTGATATATTAATTTTATAAGTACAGTATTTCAGCTATGTTCAGCCCGAGAACATGTTCAACAACATACAAACCCTATACAGAAATAAGGAAGGGGTTGGCCTTCCGGGTCAATGACTTTCGACTGTCACTGAAAATGTATGGAAAGTTGGGTAGGCACGAAAATTATAACCTGCCAACCCCTATCCAGGGGATTACTCTATTCGTCAGCGGTGGACGATCTGAGCAGCTCTATGGGAGACTGTCATATTGATTATAAAATGATAAACAACAAAATATCACACTGTCGGAACAGTTCCAAAGTTCAATAGAAAAACAACAAAATACCACACCGTTGGAACAGTTCCAAAGTCCAATAGAAAAACAACAACATACCACAAAGTCGGAACAGTTCCAAAGTCCAACAGAAAAACAACAAAATACCATACTGTCGGAACCGTTCCAAAGTCCAATAGAAAAACAACAAAATATCACACTGTCGGGGAACACTTCTAAAGTCCAACAGAAAAACAACAAAATACCACACTGTCGGAACAGTTCCAAAGTCCAACAGAAAAACAACAAAATACCACACTGTCGGAACAGTTCCAAAGTCCAATAGAAAAACAACAAAATACCACACTGTCGGAACAGTTCCAAAGTCCAATGGAAAAACAACGAAATACCACACTGTCGGAACAGTTCCAAAGTCCAATGGAAAAACAACAAAATATCACACTGTCGGAACAGTTCCAAAGTCCAATAGAAAAACAACAAAATATCACACTGTCGGAACAGTTCCAAAGTCCAATGGAAAAACAACGAAATATCACACTGTCGGAACAGTTCCAAAGTCCAATAGAAAAACAATAACATACCACACTGTCGGAACAGTTCCAAAGTCCAATGGAAAAACAACGAAATACCACACTGTCGGAACAGTTCCAAAGTCCAATGGAAAAACAACAAAATATCACACTGTCGGAACAGTTCCAAAGTCCAATAGAAAAACAACAAAATATCACACTGTCGGAACAGTTCCAAAGTCCAATAGAAAAACCGTAGAAAGAGATAAAAATCGATGCCCCTATCACACAAAAACATGACCGCTTACTTTCCTGGCTTGGTATTATGGGCCCACACATTTAACTGCAGTCGGCCAACACATTTAACTGTAGTCGACCCACACATTTAACTGTAGTCGGCCCACACATTTAACTGCAGTCGGCCCACACATTTAACTGTAGTCGATCCACACATTTGTGTACTCGGCCCACACATTTAACTGTAGTCAAGCATATCCCAAGTTGGACAATAAAAAGAGTATATGTTTTTATCGTGCAATTGGGTTATTTTTTGTCATAATAAATGGGCTGAAATAATCTGTTGCTTTATTATGACAGTGGCATAATAACACTTTTCACATTAGCCTAATAAAGCTGCTAAGCCACACCCCTGTCATAATACCGGTAACACTTTTCACACTAGCCTAATAAAGATACTAAGTCATGCCCCTTACCGGAACTACTATTGAGGTATCAATGGGGTTTCCGTTATCTTTTTATTATTATTATTATATTAAATAACATTTTGTTGCAAATTTTATTGCAGGATAAATACAATATTGGTGTCCTTCCTGAGTTCCCTGTCTCCTCGTGGAGAATGGGGTCATGAACGAGTCCTCTCCACTTTGATCTGTCTTGCGCTTGTCTGGTTGCCTCTGCCCATGTATTGAATCCTAGCTGTTTCCTGTCTTTTTCTACCGTTCTCCCCCATGTTTCCTTCGGTCTACCTCTTTTTCTTTTTCCATCAGGGGCCCAGTCAAGTGCTGTCCTGGCGTTCCTGTTGTTATCCATTCTGAGGACATGTCCTATCCATTGCCATCTTCTTTTCAATATTGGTGTATTGTATATATATATATATCTCACATGCAACGTGTAACGTCTCACATCCCTGACTGTACAACAAAGGGACATACTAAATTTGATTTGTTTTGTTTCTTGTCTCACATTCAAATGTAACAAACCATATCCCTTGGTGTACAAGAAAGGAGCACACCACATTGGGAGGTTAATTGAAATTTGTCTTTCATTGATCTAAAATATCACATATCCAAGGCTGAACAACAAAGGAACATACCAAGCTGAGAGGAGATTGTTCTCTGACTCACATACAGCTGTATAGCGAATCATAGACAAAGGAACATACCAAGCTGAGAGGAGATTGTTCTCTGACTCACATACAGCTGTATAGCGAATCATAGACAAAGGAACATACCAAGTTGAGAGGAGATTGTTCTCTGACTCACATACAGCTGTATAGCGAATCATAGACAGTGCTAGACGATAAAGAGCATATCAAATTTGAAGGTTGTATTTTTTTCTCTTTCAGCTGTAAGGAAACATATATTATCAAAATGTATTTCACTGGATGGTAGACAAATTTATTGACAATCGAGGCACAGATGGTTGTTTGGTTTGGTATATGGTATTTAACGCCACTTTCAACAATATTTCAGTTAAATCGTGTATATACAGAAAGGAAATGATTTTAACTCTAATAATATAGCTTATATAGTATATTTTTTACTTATAGATAAGAAATATGTTCAGATCTAACTGGGTGGGTCAGACAGGACTCTCTTGGCAATTTTTTGTAACATCAATAGGTAGGAGGTTTTTTTCAGTGCCAGATTTAGGACAAATGAGAAATGAGGCCATGTGCTAGTTAAGCTATGATGCCCCTTTCTTGGGACCTGAAGGAGGTAGACCCGGTAGGTCTACACAGGCAGTCATGCATACATGCTCAGGAAATTTAGGAATAGTTAAAATTTTTAAATTCCACCACATAAGCAAAAATCCATTGTGAAAACTAAATTTTGGCAGGAAGATGGGCCAACGGGGTCCTGTGCTTAAGCACACCTAGGCACAATGGTAAATCCGGCACTTGTTTTTTTGTTGTTTTGTTGTTGCTATCAGATACAATATTCACTGTATTCTACGTATGGTCATGTGTCAATTTACTTGAGAGTTGATGCTCGTTTAAAATTAATCGGCAATCATTAATCAATTTCAATATTTTGTCATTTGAAATTAATTTAATAATCGAATGTGCATCAAATAAATTTCAAAATATTTCATTTCAACTCGGCGATGTCACTTAGGCGTGTGGTATTGGAGGATGAATTTATTATTGATAATAGCTGAAGTTGATAGAGTTCCCACAACAATATTAAATTCTTCTCAAAAACCTATATATTTTACGATGAACATTTCAAGTATAATTGTTTTCCATCAAGTTCTACTGAAAATGCACTTTAATGGAGCGAAATGTTGGTTCTAAGGAAATTAAAGTGATTATATAATGTTAACACACAAAGGTTAATGTGTTTCAACTTTATATGGTGTAATAGTTATATCTCAAACATATTTCTCTTAAATTTATTGTTCAGTCAAATGTGATTTTTTGCTAAATCCTACGTGTACCTGGCCATTAGATATATAATCTAAAATAATTAATTTGATGTGTGCGTTTAATCCATACTTCACGCTTGGTGAACCTGCTGCGAACAAAATTTGGGCACTGATTCTGTAGTTAGTGCGTCCAACTGTTCCTGGGATAGTTGACGTGCGAGGTCAATGAAGCAGCGATCCTGTAACGTCGTGCGAATCGTGTTTGTCAATTTTGAACCACCAAAATGAGCAGCAAGGTAAACCAGACTCTACCATTCAAAATTCAAAATCTTACATTTTCTTTTGGGATGGGCATGGCTTATTGAACATTTGTTTTCGCTTTACAAAGTTTTTCTACACTGTTGAACGTATGGTACATACAAATGTAGTCCGTTTGACTGCTATAAATCTTCAGAAAAAAAAATCTTAAAAATCCAGTTTTAATATATAAGTTGGATTTATATTTGTACGATCAAGTGCTAGTTATCACCACTAAAGTTGTTAGTTCTAATCCCACCCATGGCGATGTGTACTTACGGCAAGTCGGTACTAAATACTGTTCTTAACTATGTAATTGACACAAATCTGCATAAATAACATCATCGGTAACACTCCAATGCTCTGAATAAATGGAGAGTATCTGAGTGTTGTCAACTGTGGGTACTGGGTGCCTGCATAAATTAGCAACTGGCATATTTTCTACACACCTTTTTTGTGAAATAAAAAAATTATGTCAACGTGGATCAATAATAAAAGTAACTTTTAAATTATGTTAAAATGATTTGGAATGTTTTAAAAATTAAACATGATTTAGCGTATACCACAGGCATTCATGGCACGGAATTACCCCCTCACCCCCCCCCCCCCCCCCCCCCCCCCCCATATTTTTTATACTGTCTGTGCTTATATTAAATTTATTTTCAATAAAATTTCTTTAATATTTCATCTCTTTTTCATTAATTCAACTTGTTCGTGTCCATATTCGTACAATCTTCTGTTGACACCAACTTCCGTGTATAAATCCTGAAAAGAGAGATGAAATAATAAAGAAATTTTATTGAAAATAAATATGTAAACAGAAATTTAAAAAATAGGTTGGTAATTCCGTGCCATGAGCGCCTGTAAGAAGAGTTTGAGGATACCAAAGGGAGGTAATCAGAATCCGTATATCGAAGAAGAACAGACAACACAATGGCCAAAAGAAAAAGTACAAAGGGACAAACAACGATCAACAAAACATGCATATAAAACTAAGGATCGAGTGACATGAACCCCACTAAAAACCGGGGGTGAACTCAGGTGCTCCGGAAATAGTCTACAAATAAATATGTAGAAAAGGAATACTATGTTATAATTGCTGATGTCCATGTAACACATTATCCTGCAAATGTCAATGAGTGCTTCATTTACTATATAAAGAATGGATGTATAATTTTTTTTAGGTCATATATGTGTACACCTACTGGCTATATAATGGTAACTTCATCAAAAGATTGGAAAGCAAAATAATTTAAAAAAAAGTCTTTGACAACAAGAAAATCAAAAACCCTAAACATGATAACAAAATTCAGCTAATGTCAATTTATACCCGAGAAGCTTAATTGTAATAAAACAATGTATTTATATTATTTCGGAACTGTAAATATATCTAATACACATGTTAGTACAGATCTAGAGTGGAGGTGTAAATATATCTAATACACATGTTAGTACAGATCTAGAGTGGAGGTGTAAATATATCTAATACACATGTTAGTACAGATCTAGAGTGGAGGTGTAAATATATCTAATACACATGTTAGTACAGATCTAGAGTGGAGGTGTAAATATATCTAATACACATGTTAGTACAGATCTAGAGTGGAGGTGTAAATATATCTAATACACATGTTAGTACAGATCTAGAGTGGAGGTGTAAATATATCTAATACACATGTTAGTACAGATCTAGAGTGGAGGTGTAAATATATCTAATACAAATGTTAGTACAGATCTAGAGTGGAGGTGTAAATATATCTAATACACATGTTAGTACAGATCTAGAGTGGAGGTGTAAATATATCTAATACACATGTTAGTACAGATCTAGAGTGGAGGTGTAAATATATCTAATACACATGTTAGTACAGATCTAGAGTGGAGGTGTAAATATATCTAATACACATGTTAGTACAGATCTAGAGTGGAGGTGTAAATATATCTAATACACATGTTAGTACAGATCTAGAGTGGAGGTGTAAATATATCTAATACACATGTTAGTACAGATCTAGAGTGGAGGTGTAAATATATCTAATACACATGTTAGTACAGATCTAGAGTGGAGGTGTAAATATATCTAATACACATGTTAGTACAGATCTAGAGTGGAGGTGTAAATATATCTAATACACATGTTAGTACAGATCTAGAGTGGAGGTGTAAATATAGCTAATACACATGTTAGTACAGATCTAGAGTGGAGGTGTAAATATATCTAATACACATGTTAGTACAGATCTAGAGTGGAGGTGTAAATATATCTAATACACATGTTAGTACAGATCTAGAGTGGAGGTGTAAATATATCTAATACACATGTTAGTACAGATCTAGAGTGGAGGTGTAAATATATCTAATACACATGTTAGTACAGATCTAGAGTGGAGGTGTAAATATATCTAATACACATGTTAGTACAGATCTAGAGTGGAGGTGTAAATATATCTAATACACATGTTAGTACAGATCTAGAGTGGAGGTGTAAATATATCTAATACACATGTTAGTACAGATCTAGAGTGGAGGTGTAAATATATCTAATACACATGTTAGTACAGATCTAGAGTGGAGGTGTAAATATATCTAATACACATGTTAGTACAGATCTAGAGTGGAGGTGTAAATATATCTAATACACATGTTAGTACAGATCTAGAGGGGAGGTTACAAGACAAGATAAAAGTTAGACGATCCAAAGATCTATACGTAGAATCATTTTACAGACCACCCAATAATACAGATGCTGAATATCTAGACACACTTGAATCATATCTAGCTAGAATACCAACACATAATGGAGGGGCACATCTATGGCTAGGTCGCGATTTTAATCTCCCAGGTATAGATTGGACCAACGAAAACGAAAGCGGGAGGTTTGGCGCCTTAAAATCTGATTCAATCCACCATTTCTTTAGAAATGCCTATACCAAGTCAGGGTCATTACGGTTTTCACAGTTTTCCGGTTGTTATCTGTTTATATACTTATGAGTTTTGACTTTCCCTTTGTAAGATTGTTCGGAGTTCGGTAATTTTGTTATTACCCTTATCAGAATGCAATCAACTTCTGGAAATTAGCAAAAACTCAATGTTAGATCAGCTTGTCGTAGAACCAACACCTATAACAGAATCTCAAGCAAACATCCTAGACCTCTTTTTCACCAACAATGAAACATTAGTAAATCAAGTGAGGATAATATCAGGAATCTCGGACCACGAGTCAGTTTTCATTGAATTCAGCCCAAGACTAATGCAGAAAAGGATCTCTCCACATAAAGTATGGCAGTACCGTAAGGCTAACTATGACCAACTAAGAGAGGAACTACATCAATACCAACAAGAATTTAACAAATTAGATGCATCAACAAGTACAGACGATATGTGGTTAGCTTTCAAGACCAAACTAACAACACTGCTGAAAATGTACATACCTCAAAAAACGGTAAGGGAACGACCATTTAACTTGAAGGGGGGGGGGGGATTATGTTTTTTTTCTAAAAAAATATTCTGATTTCCAATGTTGCTGAAAAAAATATTCTGATTTTGGTGGAGGAATAAAAAAATAATATGATTCAGAGTTTTTGTCATATAACCTAATGTTAAATTCTGGAATAAAAATTCGCGCTTTGCGCGACAAAAAAAATAAATATTCTTACTCTTGTGTTTTCCGAAAAAAAAATTCTGAACGAAGCAAAAAACCATAACCCCCCCCCCTTCAAGTTAAATGGTCGATCCCTTTAGTTGCATCAACAAGTACAGACGATATGTGGTTAGCTTCCAAGACCAAACTAACAACACTGATGAAAATGTACATACCTCAAAAAACGGTAAAGGGGAAACAAAAACAACAAGCAATGGATCATTAGAGAAGTCAAATCTGCTTTAAGAAGAAGGAATAAACTATTTAAGAAGAAGAAAGCATCACAAACACCTAGTGACATCAAGAAATATAAAGACGCTAAAACAACAGCTCAACGAATACAGGGGAAAGCATATTGGGAATATGTGGACAACATAATTGAATTTGGAGACCCAGAGAAGTATGAGAACCCTGGAAAACAAAAACGTTTCTGGTCGTACATAAAATCACTACGCAAGGACACCAGCGGAGTATCCCTACTGAAAGAGAATGGCAAAATGCATGCGGACCCAAAGGATAAGGCAGACATACTAAACAGACAAAGTGAATCCGTATTTACCAAAGAAGACACTAGTACAACCATACCAAAACCAGCAGGCAATCCCTTTCCATCGATGCCAGATATCAACATCTCCGGGGAAGGAGTACTCAAGTTACTGCTGAAAATCAACCCTAATAAAGTTTGTGGACCAGACCTAATTACAGCTAGAATATTGAAAGGCTTAGCAAGAGAAATAGCACCTTTTCTGACCAGAATCTTCCAAAGCGCACTCAACAATGGTGATGTTCCAAAAGACTGGAAATATGCCAACGTTATTGCAATTTTCAAGAAAAGAGACCGATTCAAGGCCAGCAATTATCGACCCGTTTCCCTGACCTGTCTATGCTGTAAGGTACAAGGACACATACTGACGAGTAATATCTTGAAACACCTAGATCGGAACACCATACTCACAGACTGCCAACATGGTTTTCGGGCAAGGAGAGGCTGTGAGACACAACTCTTAACCTTGACGCACGAACTGGCCAAACCACTATACAGTGGGATTCAACAAGACCTAATCATCTTGGATTTTTCGAAGACCTTTGACAAAGTTCCACACCAACGACTACTGTCAAAACTCGATTTATATGGTATTAGAGGAACAACACTAAGTTGGATCAAAGCATTTCTCTCTGACAGATCACAAGTCATCGTAGATGGAGCCACATCTGAGAGTGCACCAGTAGTCAGTGGCGTTCCACAGGGTACCGTCTTGGACCGCTCTTATTCTTGATATTCATCAACGACTTACCAGAGTGTGCAATATTTAGGACTCGTCTTTCTTTTTGCTGATGATGCCATCGTCTACACAGAGATAAGAAGCGACCAGGATTGCGATGAATTACAAAAAGACTTATTAGCACTAGCCAAATGGGAAGAACTTTGGGGCATGTCATTCCATCCTGACAAATGTAATGTGTTTAAGGTAGTAAGATCGAAGAAACCCAGAATGTATAAATTCCACCTGATAGGCCACCAACTGGAAGCAGCCAATACGACCAAATACCTCGGAGTCGACATAAGCTATAACCTATCCAGGAACCATCACATTGACCGCACTGTAAAGAAAGGAAACAGCATGCTTGGCTTTTTGAAAAGAAATCTGAAAATCAGCAATCAAGATACCAAATCAGCCGCATACCTTTCACTTGTAAGACCAAATTTGGAATATTGCGCCTCAATCTGGAACCCATACAGTATACAATCAATCAAGAAACCAGAAATGGTACAACGTCGAGCCGCTAGGTATGCCACACACCATTATAGGAACACCAACAGCGTCACCGACATGTTAGATAACCTAGAGTGGGATACACTAGAGTCAAGAAGAACAAAAATTCAACTTACAATGTTTTTCAAGATCATCAACGACCTAGTGGATAGTCCATCATCCAACTACCTCATACCAGCCAACAGCAAGACGAGATCCAACCACTCAAAGAAGATGCAGCAGTACCATACAAGATCAGATGTTTTCAAGTACTGTTTCTTTCCTAGAACCACCCGAAACTGGAACCAGTTACCAGCCACTATAGCTGAGACCCCCGACTTGGTATCTTTCAAGTGGGGGCTGTCATCTGTCACTTTCTAGTTTGCTAGGGTCCGAATTGTAAGTAAGTTCTAATGAAGATTAGAGCTGTGCCGGTTGGGTGTATGCTCAGGGACCGCTACGGTAGCCGATTGATCTAATCAGAAGAACCGAAAACGCAATTCGGAATTTTGTTTCTTTCCTTTGTCTCTTTCCTTTATCTCACAGTTTACTATTATGCTACTTTATTCTTATCAGTTCATAACTTTATTTCTAACCGCTCACGCCGCTGCGCACTAGTATTTCCGAAACGTAATGATCTATCAAAACATTGTTTCGTATCCTGTAGATGTAGACAAGCACTTATTTGAATCAAGGATTTATATACATGTAGTGTAATTGGTTATATAAATCCTTGTTTGAATGGTGTCCTCATCGACGTCCCCGTTATATGTATAAGCTGGAATGGCGTGGATGTCTCTTTCTTTTACCAATTAGGCCAGAAATTCGCTTTTCTTTATGTTAGTAAAGCTCTTGTAAATTATTTTTTTATGACGCAACGCTTTTACACATATAAACTGTCTCCCCTGGCATGGCGGTTTAACTTGAAATCTGCTCGCCTGAATTTAAGCTGAATGTACAGTTGCAACAGGAGCCAAGTGTTCATAAATACGACGAAAGGGGATATTGTGGGTAGTATTTTACAAGGAATTGTCCAGGGAATGAATAATCTGCTATTTCACCCACGTGTTTCAGGTAAAACATGACTAGCACGAATGCCGCGAAGATCAACATGGCGGATTTTGAACTTTCCAATATAGATGTATCTATGGATAAGGTGTTTCGAGAATATCCCACTACAATTCTGCCTCAAAAATTAAATAAACGAACAGGAAAGGCAAAGAACTGTTTATATGAACAGATAGATGTTAACATTTATGAAAAGGAAGCAAGAATGATTACATTTCACACATCTCTAGAAAGAATCCACCTTTGGATAAAAACACTTGACATATTCTATTATGACTTTCTTGGAAGTAAACATGATTTGGATATAAAGTGGTGTGATATTCCAGAATGATGGACAGATCCTAATCATCAAGTAAATTCAATCGCCATTGAAGTTTCTCAATCAGAAAGACTACAGTACAAGTTAACATTTTTTGTCACTACAGGTACTATCATGGTCCAAGGTACCGAGTACATGACTTTCACAAATACCCACTTTCCTGGAATTTTTATAATTTTGTTGAGGACATGAATTAGGTTATAGCCACTGGATGTTTTATCTACTATTCAGTGACAAATGCACATATATTTAAGGGGGATTGACAGACAGACCCGGTAGTGTGACCCTAAATAACTGCTATTTTACTATGCTTTTAAGCGAAAATGTTTGAAATGGCAATAGAATAAAAAAAATTGTGCTAATTCTATAGATGGATTTTTTTTCTCAGCGTCAGAATGTCTAAGTTTTTCTCACTGAAGATGTTATCTGCCAATCTGAATCAGTTAAAGAGAACGGATTTTGATAACCGCTTCAGGTTTCAATGTTATTAAAATAATATATAAAATACTTTGCTTTTAAAAAGTAAAAAAGTTCATCAAAATTATTAAAATTAGACCGCTATTTTTTCCCGGGCAGAACGTGGAGGCATAGCAGAAGTTTTTTGGTTTTTGTAATAAAGTCATTTCAAATGTCAGATCAAGGTAAACACATGCTGATTGTGTGATTAGGCTATTTATAGCTTTCGGCGAGTGATTGAAGTTGAATTTTACCGTTTTGTCAGGAAATTTCATTCTTCTAATCATAATGATTAATTCTAATTACGATGACAATTAAGATAACAATAGCTGTTGAAAGAAAGTAAAAAACTCATCATTTAATATAATTATTCATTTTTTTTTAAATTTCACCCACAAAGGACGGAAATATTTAAAGGGATATTAAAGCTCGTTTTAGCATATTTTTTCAACTCGTGACGAAGGTTGTTTCTTTTCAATTTAATTGTAAAAACAATCCAAAAATATTTTGCACGTCCATATAATCCCTAATATCGTTAAAATATCACTTAAACATGAATAACGAAGCACAGAATGCAATAGGTGATGCCATAGAAAGTAATGTATTTCATGGTTCAGAAAAATCTCCCTTTAGATTTATTTTTAAGTTTAGTGGATTTAATAGTAGTACTTGGTGTTGACAATTTGAAAAAACTCATTTTTTTTATAAAATTGTCTGTCCTTGTTCATACATATTGCCCTTTTATTCACAGGTCGCACGCATAAAATTGCCCCTTTTCAGTTTTGCACCCTGCCCTTCTTATATCCTTGCTAGAACACTGTTTAACATTGTATGTTTATATTTGTTATTGTACTTATTATTAATGAAAATTCAATTATATTAATGACTGGATATGGGTCATAATACACTACAGGTACATTCACTTGACACTTGGTTTCAATGCAACTGATGTAAACATTTTCATATCTTTTTAGGCTAGTTGGATTCAACAATAAAATCCACTTGTTACAATCACTTAGGGAACGAACATTTAACTTGAAGGGGGTGGTTATGGTTTTTTTCTAAAAAAATATTCTGATTCCCAATGTTGCTGAAAAAAATATTCTGATTTTGGTGGAGGAAAAAAAAAAATCTGATTCACAGTTTTTGTCATATAACCTAATGTTGAATTCTGGAAAAAATGTTCGCGCTTTGCGCGACAAAAAAAAATAAATATGCTAACTCTCGTGTTGTCCGAAAAAAAATTCTGAACGAAACAAAAAAGACCCTGAATTCCTAAGAAAAATTGATAATTTTGATTTATTATTTCTGGTTGAGACTCATTTAGGGCCGGACCATAATATTTCAAATATTGGGTCCTACTACTGTAATCTCATTTGCAGACCAAAGACAAAAGCTAATAATCGATATTTCGGAGGCCTAGCAATTTTATGCAAACAATCAATCAAACCCCATATTAAAATTTAAAAAAATAGCAATCCAAATTGCCAGGGGGTGAAATTAGAAAAAGACTTCTTTGGATTCAAGACAGACCTATTTATATGTTGTGTATGTGATCCACCTTCAAATTCATCTTATTCTAAAGAACTCGACCATGAAATCTTGAGACACATAGAAAAAGAAATAGAACACTTTCAGAAGCGAGGGAATGTTTTATTGTGCGGTGACTTTAATGCCAGAGTTGGCTCTGAGAATGATTTCTTATATCAAGATAGTAATAATTTTCTTCCCTTGATTAAATCATATAATTTTGACAAACAGATTCTTAAAAGATACAATAAAGATAAAAAAAAATGGATTCAAGGGGTAAAGATCTCATCCATCTTTGTATCAGTAACCAATTGAGAATTGTTCATGGTCGGGTTCTTGGCGACACATTTGGTAACTTTACATGTTACACAACCCATGGGGCAAGTACAATGGAATATGTTCTGGTGTCAGAGGGCATCCTAGACCATATATTATATCTTAAGGTTAATGATTTTGTACCTTGTCTCTCTGATTGTCATTGTTTAATACAATGGTCTATAAGTGCAAAATATAGTAATGAACATGTACACATTGAGAATTGTAACACTATTGAGACGTCGCCAGGGTACACGTGGTCAGATGAATCGCCATTTCTCTTTCAGGAAGCTTTATCTTCGCCTGAATTGAAACAACGGATAGATAACTTTATACAAATGGACTGCAGAAGTAATGAAAATGAAATAAATAATGCAGCAACTGAATTAGCAAACATTATTATTTCAGCTGCAAATAAATCTCTGAAAAGACGTAATTTCACCAAGAATAAGAAAAAGAACAAAAATTAAAAATATTTTGATACAGATAATAAAATAAACTATGGGAATTTTTTTTTCGAAATATCCATGTGATCCTAGAATTAGGGATCATTATTATAAATTGTTTAGAGTATATAATAAAAATAGAAAATCTAAATATGCTTCATGATAAGGATCCCAAACAGTACTGGAAACTGATTGAGGAATTAAAAGATACAGAGAAAATAGATACAACATCATCAATATCTACTTCCACTTGGCAATCTCACTTTCAAAATCTGAATAACCCAAAAGATATTTTCAAGAATCGCATTAAGTGGTTAGAGGATAAACTTAGCCAACTTGAAAAGATAAAATGTTTTACAGATATTGATCACAGGCACTTGTTTCATTCAAAAAATATATGTCCCCTCCTCTTCCTTACTTCAAGGTAAATATCTGCGCTTTTCCTCTTCCCCACTTCGCCTCAATATTTTTCGCTCATTTGTGATCCTTTCGCTGACCCAATTATATCGTTACACTCCCGAGATATTTCTCTTTCCGACTGCCACATTTAAATATATATACATGTATATCTACCGGGCTCCCCTCAGACGAATTGGACACGAATATTCAGCGAACGTCGCTTCGTCTACTTTTCAGTCATTGAAACGGATACAGCAACTTCCGGTTTGCGCTGGATTTTTCATATGCATTCGGAATTCTCTAGACCGGCCATGTGTAACAATGCTATCATGATTATCTCCTCTCAAATGTAAAGTAAGCCTTTAAAATACAGATAATTGTTCCAATGCAGATTATAAAAATATGTTCAACTCCAAATTACTGACATTTGATTTTTAAAGCACCTTTTTTAATTTTCTAAATCAATTTAGACCGGACCGGAAGTGGCTGTATCCGTTTCAATGACTGAAAAGTAGACGAAGCGACGTTCGCTGAATATTCTTTTCCAATTCGTCTGAGGGGATCCCGGTAGGTATATTTAAATGTGGCAGTCGAAAAGATAAATATCTCGGGAGTGTGACGATATAATTGGGTCAGCGAAAGGATCACAAATAAGCGAAAAATATTGAGGCGAAGTGGGAAAGGGGAAAAGGGCAGATGTTTACCTTGAAGTAAGGAAGAGGAGGGGGCATATATTTTTTGAATGAAACAAGCGCCTGTGATATTGATGGTAAAATTACTGAAGCTGAGATTAGTTCAGCCATTAAAGAGATGAAAAGTAACAAATCACCAGGACTAGACAATATAAGTAATGAAATGCTTAAAAGTGGACAGTCTTTTTTAATTCCATGCCTTCATAAACTTTTTAATAACTGTTTTACAATGGGTTATTACCCTGAAAATTGGACACATGGATATATTACTCCAATCCATAAAGGGAACGATCCATCAGATCCGAATAATTATAGGGGTATAACGATAACAAATTTCCTCGGTAAATTATTTAATAGAATTCTTGACAACCGATTGACCAAGTTCCTAGATAAACACCATGTGATCAATGATAGCCAAATGGGGTTTACAAAAAAAGCTAGGACATCTGACCACATGTTTATCGGGGCTTAAGACCATGATTGATAAATACTGCAATAATAAAGATGACTTCCAAAAAGCCTTTGATACGGTTATGCATACAGGAATCAAAATAAAACTGTTAGAAAATGGCATTGGACACCATTTTTATAATATTATCAAGAGTATGTACTCTCAAAGTAAGTCATGTGTAAGACTAAATAATACACTCACAGATTTGTTTGGTAACTATGTTGGAGTAAAGCAAGGGGACAATTTAAGCCCTAACTTATTCAAAATCTTTATCAATGATCTACCAGACTATCTGATGAATACTATCGACCCCATCTTTATTGATAAACGATCTGTCCATTGCCTACGTTATGCCGACGATGTAATTTTACTGTCATCTACATCAAAAGGACTCCAGAATAAATTAATTAAACTGAATGTATACTATAACGATTGGTGTCTTAATATAAATGCCACTAAAACAAAGGTTCTGGTGTTAAACAGGGCAGGCAGACACTTTAAACAGAAGTTCTTATTTAATGGTAATGAAATTGAATGTGTCTCTCGGTATAAATACCTAGGAATTCAATTTTGTGCATCAGGATCATTCTCTCCTGCTCAAAAGGAACTATATAGTAAAGCCCTTAATGGGTATTATAAGCTACGTAGAGACTTTCTTTCATTTGGACCAAACGTCAAAAACAGTATTCATGTTTTTGACCATACCATTAAACCTATTCTACTTTATGGTTCAGAAGTATGGGGTTAAGAAAAGACTTCATTTTGATATTATCAAATCAATGATTCGTTATTGGCATAGACAAGAAAACTTAGATTCTAACTTTACCTTGTTAAAAGATGCATATGAAGAATAAAAAAATATATTTGAAATCAAAATCCCCTCTTGGTATGGTTCAATAACATTACTTTTTAAAAATATTAGAGACTAAAAAAATTACCTATTAATGTGTCCAAACATAAATTCAAATCTTCTTATAAAGATGTCATATATCAAGTCTATAAAGAGAATTGGGGAAAACAAATGTTAAAACATTCAGAAGGTAAACTATGTAACTACAGCAAATTCAAAACAAACTTTGGACTTGAAAAATATTTATGTATATTGAAATCCTTTGAGCAGAGGAGAAATTTTACTAGGTTTCGTATTTCATCACACAGATTACAAATTGAGAGAGGGTGATGTCAGGGTGCTCTCCGACAAGACAGACTTTGCCCCTGTTGCATATCTGGTGAGATAGATGATGAGAAACATTTTCTAATATCATGTTCTACATGTCCTGAAATAAGAACAGAAATGTTCAGCAGGATCAATAATATCTGTCAAAACTTTCATGTTCTTAATCCAGAACAGAAATTATATTGGCTTCTTAATAATGAAAATGAGGAAATTCTAGCCAGTATTTGTAATTTGATAAAACAAAGCACAATATAATTAAATAATTGCTCTTTTACACTGTGCACGGGCTGACATGTTTAGAAAGGAGAAATATAATATAAATTGATAATATTTCTAACTAAATAGAATAAATTTAAAGAAAAACACATATTACTGGGTTTGATCTGAATTTCTTCTTAATTCATTTTAACATGCCTTTGCACTGTCGCTTGGTGCACTCTGTAATTGAGCAATAACATGATGACATATTTCCTCCAACTAGTTCTCCTGCTCTAAACACGAGGTGACACATCCGAATGAATAATAATAATAATATTAGATACAATAATCATAGGTACCCGATTTGTGGACCCCCCCTTTTTTTTTCTTTTTCTTTTTTTTAATTCATCACTTTTGTGGGACGTTTTCATTATAAACAGTGTTAAACAACTTCAAACATGACCAAAAACTCAATCCGAGATCGATATAAGCCCATTTCTAAAGACACAAAAACCCTCGATCCTCTACTCGAGGGTTTTTGTGTTTTTAGAAATGGGCTTATATTGATCTCGGATTGAGTTTTTGGTCATGTTTGAAGTTGTTTAACACTGTTTATAATGAAAACGTCCCACAAAAGTGTTGAATTAAAAAAAAAAAAAAAGGGGGGGGGGGGGTCCACAAATCGGGTACCTATGATAGTAATTAACTAATCTTTTTTTTTTAATTTATATAATATAGTATATAATAAGTATTTAATATTATATATAATTATTTACTATATAATTGTGAAGAAAATGCAATTAATAGACGGGGTGTGTCAGAAGCACCGTCCCTTGGTGTTTTTAGCAGGTTTACTACTTGTTAAGGAATATGCAACATATGTAAAGTTTCACACTGGATGTGAGATATAGGGGACAAACCAGAACATGACTCCACTATAAAATGATAATAATTATATTTATATTTTTAGAAATATAAAAACCCCAAACTATGTCCTTTTTCTTTTGTGTGTATGTCTCATTTATCAATCATGTTTGTATTGTTAATGATGCCTCATGTGGGCCCTATGATTAGGCAATAAAATGTATTCTATTCTATTCTATTCTATAAACGGAATTTTATCAGAATCATACCGATAAGGTAATGTTATTGGAATATTGGAGTATAATCATTCATACGCTTTATATAACGAGAAAATATCGATTAGTTTAAAGCGTATATAAAACTGGTATCCATGCGGATTTGTAAACATTTTGATGCCCGTTGTCAGTTTTTTTTTATTTATAAATACGAATAAATTTAGAGATGCGATGAAAGTTACAGTCACTTAGGTAAGTTATACAGAATAAACACTTCCAATATGTATAAAATTTACTTTGCTTGGATGCACAGAAATGTAGCCAGTACTGGCAGTAGTGGCAGTACTCAAGCCAAGTAGAAAAGTATCGTACCATTCGAATTCGTGGGCGTATCTATTTCGGGTTCATTCAACCTTTGCCAACATTTTAAAAAATATATATAAAAATGTAAAAAAGATTGTTGGCATAGGTTGAATAGGTTCATTGTTATATAAACATGACTAGTCATGTTTAATTAGTGTAAAATCGGGGGAGATGTCAATGTACTTCAAGTCCACAATTAATGTTTAATGTAAAGTTGTCTTGTTTTTGTGTGAGTATTGAGTGAATAAACTAGGTATGTATTTAAAATCATATTTTATGGAAATAACACACACACAAATCAGTATATCTGACAGCACATATATTTAATATTAAACTTTATAAAAAAAAAAAAATAGGATATTATAAGCACATATATTTTAACATCAATCATTGAATTATGAAAATAAAATAGGATATTCATTTTTTTTTATCATACTTCAAATTATCTTATAAATAATTAGCTTGGAGTGAACTGAATTATCTTATGATTAATTAGCTTGGAGTGAGCAATTAAAAAATACTCTTTTCAAAATTATGAAAATTCTAAATTTATAAATAAATATTATTAAAAACTTTTGAATTTATGAGTATCATATAATATTTTTAATTCATACATTTTAGAAAGATTGTTTATTTAAATTATTCTAAAATTTTACATTTTCATCTTTTTTATTTACAGATTTTTGTTTAATTTTACCAGATTTTTATTTTATATATAAATTTTTACAAAAGTTTAATTATTTTTTTTTCAAGTTGTTAAATTTTAACAGACTTAAATATTCTTATATTTCTAGATTGTTTTTTGTTAATTTTTTTATAATAAATTTCACTTTTGAGACCTGCATTTCCAAATTTACTTACCTGTAACTGTCATTAATTGTTATATAAACACCTGTAATATAATGTTTGTTGGCATACCTTGAATATGATATTTCAAAACGTTGGCGTAGGTTGAAGACACCCTATTTCGGACCGGTCATTTTGCATATTGATTTCACACGTGACGTCATAGGCCAATGTTTATATCGACAAATATATATACAATATGCTGTTTTTACCACAAGCACTTTACACTACATTGTATATATCAATAAAAATACCAAACAATCAATTGTGAAAAAAAATGTCAATGTAGAAAGAAGAGACTTCCAATGCAAATATCTTTTACACCGCAATGTTTTTAGGCGTAGGACAGTTCTTGGTCCATTCGCCCTGGGTCTATTCACCCTGATAATTATATATGTACGATATTAAAAATAAATGATATTTAATGGTTTATAGATAATAAATTGAGAAATTTTAAATATGGGGCATGCTAAAAAGGGTATATTTAAATAATGAATAAAGTTAAACATTGCAGTCCCTTGGAATAGGTAAAGCAGGTAAAGATGGGTGAATCAAGAGTGTGTAGAAATTGTATGTGTCCATTAGGCCCATACTTTTGCTTTTATTTCAAATAAATTGAAACTGTATGTTGTCTATTGATTACTGTATGAATATTTTGACCATGGAAATTATGAAGATCTATCATAAATGTTCATCAAACAACGATTCCCTAATATGGGAACCACCCCGGTCACCCGATACCACATAGGACTGCCTAATGTTTTCTCTGTTACATGATTTATTGGATTACATCGACACAAATCACTTTTGACATGCTGCTGATGAAATTCTTCTCTTTTTACATTACACATTCTTCTTCTTCCATTTAATGGCCACCGTCAACTGGTTGAATATTCTGCCACTTTTTGGGTGTGCGCATAAAAACTTGAACATACTTAGATGCAATAAAGTGAAATTTATATACAGTGCAAATAAAAACAGTGTCATTTAAGTTTAATGACGGAGCTGAGCCTTGAAGGATTCAGGACTCGGGGCAGAGACAGTACAGTTAGGCAAGGTGTTCCATTCCTTGATCGTTCCAGGATAGAACGAATCCTTACATGCTGTGGTCTTGCATGATGGAATGTGCAATGCCTGCTCGTTGTTGTTTCTGGAGGGTCGTTCATTTGGTATAAGCTTGCTTGATGCATCAACTTGTACGATGTTGTTCTTCAGCTTATACATCATCAGTAATTGACTGTTTATATAGTAAATATATAAACATTGTCGTCAAATGTAATATTTCTTTGTACAAGCTTTTTGAAACAGGAAGAAATGCAAGCCCCTGTGTCCTCTGTGAAGTCTGCACTTATACTGTTACCATTTCTTACCATAGCTCTTCATGAATCAGGTATGTAACATGTACCAGAAAAGCTATATCTTGGTCAATGATCGTAAACAAAGCAATTTGACAGCTCAAATAGAACCAGTGCAGGATAACAACAAATATTGATATATAGTGTCTAATGCCTTGGGTTTTAATTCAATCATGTCAATGCATCTTTTAGTGAATGCAAGTATTATACATTGATATAAGATGAGATAAGATTTTAATGTCCATTCAAGGTCCCAGCAAGGGGCAGAGTCATTACAGTGATTTATATTACAAAAAAAAAACCATTCTAATACATAAATGTAATAATGATGGTTAGAATATTGCATGCATGTTTCAATCAATTTTTTTACCCCTATTTTCCATACAGGCGTTTATCATTTTATTAATTTTCACATGGAGGTTGAACACATTTAATGTATTTATTTTTACTATAATCTTGTCAGGTCACATACCATAGAAGATTTTGGAGTTATGCCCATTAAACTGTTAAAGTTGTTACTACATAATCTATTAATGATACCAGATCTATATATACTGGTTCAGAGTTACTTGTATAGAAAGAATTATAATGTTGTTTTGTACTATGGTGATTACAAATATTACGAAAATTGAACTAAATGGTTAAACAGACTAGGAATAGGAGAAATTACAAATTGTTTTTAATTGGGATATGATATCAATGATTTTTCTGCAACAGCTATTTTCCATGAGAAAAGTGCATACCAAAAATCCACTTGCCCACAGACCAAATTTACTTTCCCAGACTTGATTAATTAATTTTGTTGCTCAATTTAATTTCACATATAATATATAATTGAAGTTAAGATTATAATATAAGTAATATTTAATTATGAAAAGAAAGTATACAGTGATGATCAATTACTATTTCATCCATATTAACAAAATCAATAACTACTTCTCACCTCAAATTATTGAACATAAATAAAACATGTCATGTGATGTTTGAAATTCAAGCTCTGGAATGAGACAGGCACACAAATGTGGCAGGGTTAAATTGGTTAACAGGATCACAACCCCCAATCAGATTTCCAGCATCAATACAGATCTATGTAAACAAACAATGAAAAATGATGAACAGATGTTCTTCTACTCAAAAGTACCACATACCATCACAAAATTAATGACAACATAAACATGGACAGTACAATATCAGGGTCAATGAATGACAACATAAACATGGACTGTACTATAGCAGAGTCAATGAATGACAACATAAACATGGACAGTACTATAGCAGAGTCAATGAATGACAACATAAACATGGACAGTACTATAGCAGAGTCAATGAATGACAACATAAACATGGACAGTACTATAGCAGAGTCAATGAATGACAACATAAACATGGACAGTACAATATCAGGGTCAATGAATGACAACATAAACATGGACAGTACTATAGCAGAGTCAATGAATGACAACATAAACATGAACAGTACTATAGCAGAGTCAATGAATGACAACATAGACATGGACAGTACTATAGCAGAGTCAATGAATACCGTCTTTTGGTGTCTATTAAATGCACTGGTGCATAAAACGCACCCCTTTCCACCCCAAAAAATCTGGCGGAAACTCTCTACGTGACCTGAAAGAAAGTTTCTGATACTTACTCCGATGCATAAAATGCACCCCCCCCCCCCCCCCCCCCTACAACTTATCATTTTAAAGCATAAGACAGTGTTCTATATGTTCCAAAGGACGGTACTCATAGTTAACTGACTACTAGCTAGGAAGGTATAATCTGTTGGCTAAAGACAAAGCAAATCATAACAAATTACTTCCATTACAGATATACTCACCTCGTTAAGTGAGTCATTTGTACTTAAATAAGTGGGACTCGTGCACCTCGTTAAGGTGAGTCATTTGTACTTAAATAAGTGGGACTCGTGCACCTCGTTAAGGTGAGTCATTTGTACTTAAATAAGTGGGACTCGTGCACCTCATTAAGATGAGTCATTTGTACTATAAGTGGGACTCGTGCACCTCGTTAAGGTGAGTCATTTGTACTAATACGTGGGACTCGTGCACCTCGTTAAGGTGAGTCATTTGTACTAATAAGTGGGACTCGTGCACCTCATTAAGGCGAGTCATTTGTACTAATAAGTGGGACTCGTGCACCTTGTTAAGGTGAGTCATTTGTACTTAAATAAGTGGGACTCGTGCACCTCGTTAAGGTGAGTCATTTGTACTTAAATAAGTGGGACTCATGCACCTCTTTAAGGTGAGTCATTTGTACTAATAAGTGGGACTCGTGCACCTCGTTAAGGTGAGTCATTTGTACTAATAAGTGGGACTCGTGCACCTCGTTAAGGTGAGTCATTTGTACTAATACGTGGGACTCGTGCACCTTGTTAAGGTGAGTCATTTGTACTAATAAGTGGGACTCGTGCACCTCGTTAAGGTGAGTCATTTGTACTAATAAGTGGGACTCGTGCACCTCGTTAAGGTGAGTCATTTGTACTAATACATGGGACTCGTGCACCTCGTTAAGGTGAGTCATTTGTACTAATACGTGGGACTCGTGCACCTTGTTAAGGTGAGTCATTTGTACTAATAAGTGGAACTCGTGCACCTCGTTAAGGTGAGTTATTTGTACTAATAAGTGGGACTCATTAAGGTGAGTCATTTGTACTAATAAGTGGGACTTGTGACTCTTTGGTTGGGACTCATCAAAATGTTATCTTACAAATAGTACAAGGTTCTCTGCATTAGATTTAATATCAGTTTATTGATAAGCATCATCATGCAATTTTTTTCATTAGATATAATTGTACTGCAAAATGAAGGTCATATTGATTAGCATATTTTCAACCATGAATTTGAGTTAAAATTAAGTAGAATTTTAAACACCATTAAAAATTCCATTTATTTTGTTTCTTTCAGGACCATCAAAAGACATGTAAGAACAAACTAATTAATTAAAGGTCAGTCGCCATTGACAACACCGAAAAGATGGACAATCGTCAAAAGATGATGGTCCTTAAGGGATCTATGGACAACCTACCAACTTTGAACTCCAGGGTAGTTAGGATTTTTATCAGCTCAACATTCACAGGTAAGATTGCTATTAGCTAGAGGTGCCACAATGTTCAACCAATACCTCACGTTTAGCCTGATACTCGATTTGAAAGAATAGAGTTGGAAGGTTTCTGTCATTCATCTGTCGAAAGCTTTAGAAATAAATAAAAAAAAAAACGAGGGTGGTTAGTTGACAATTCAAAGAATTGTTAGTGTTTGGTGTTTAACATCACTTTCAACAATATTTCAGTTATATTGTGGCGGTTTATAGTTTTATTGCTGGAGGAAACCGGACTACCTGGAGAAAACCACTGATCCATCGCAAGTCACTGACAAACGACAATTTAAATAGAATTAGATGCTTCTTTAATTTTTTTTTTTTTTTAATTGTCCTGAAATGTACTTGTATTTATTGGAAAACAATTGAAAGTCCTTTAAAATAAAGTTGGAATGTCAATTAGAGGGAATAGTACAAAATAAAATCACAAACTTAGTTATTTTTGTTTCCGATTAGGGACCGACCATTTAACTTGAAGGGGGGGGGTTATGGTTTTTTGTTTCGTTCAGAAGAGTTAGAATATTTATTTTTTTTTGTCGCGCAAAGCACAAATTTTTTTTCCAGAGTTCTACATTAGGTTATATGACAAAAACTCTGAATCAGATTATTTTTTATTTTCTTCCACCAAAATCAGAATATTTTTTTCAGCAACATTGGGAATCAGAATATTTTTTTAGAAAAAAACCATAACCCCCCCCCCCCCCCCCCCCACTCCCCTTCAAGTTAAATGGTTGTTCCCTTAACCAAGATTGTAATAAGAATGTAAATATTTAATTTAGTAAGGACACAACACTTCTTGAAAAACCCTCATCAGGTACGATGAAAGTCAAAAGATTTGAAAGCCATATATAGTTAAATCGAAAAACGTGGAAAAAATCTCCTCCGAAATTACAGGTACAAATATAATTTGTGGCACATTACAAATGATGTGTGTGAAGTCCTTTACAAAAGTTCTTCTTCAATCTTGTTCCAGTGAAATACATGAATGCAAGGGGCAATTCTTGTCTCATAGACTTCAAACTTGAACCCAAACAACTGTATTGCCATGTACTCTGGAAGATACTAATTACTACAGCTACTAACTCTCATTAATCCTGACATGTTTACTCTTCATAAATAGATACAAGAGAAGAAAGAAATATGCTGATGGAATATATTTATCCTAAAATTAAGGCCCACTGTAAAGAAAAGCATGGATTAGAATTCCAGGTAAGTTTTTATTTTTCCTAATGATCATTCTGTTCATCTTTTATAGATGTTGATTGAATAATTGATTGATTGTTGTTTAACGTCAATTGATTGTTGGTTGGTTTTATGTTGTTTAATGCCACTTTCAACAATATTTCAGTTATATCGTGGTTGTAAGTTTCATTGGTGAAGAAAACTGGAGTATCAGGCAGGAGAAAACCAACAACCTGCCACACGTCACTGACAAACTTGATCACATAATGTTGTACACTTCGCCATGAGCGGGATTGGACCTCATAAAATAAGTGATGATAGGCGCCAATTGCGTAGACTAGGTAGTTGTAAATCTAACTACCATACGATCACGACCACGACGACCCGAAAATTGAGCAACCAATATTCATGACAAGAACATGTTTATAATTCATGCAATCAACAAGGTGGCGCTGGGATGAGTCTGTGGGTAGACAATTTATATTTCCACATATGTGTTGTAGGTTAATATGAGATTGGGGATGCCTGAAGAAGCACTTGATGACAATATTCCCTCTCTATTTTAACGGTATATTTTGTAGGTTATTGATATGAGATGGGGCGTGCCTGAAGAAGCGTCTGACGACCATATGTCTACTGTACTATGTCTACAAGAAATCTATAACTGCCAAAAGGTCTCAACGGGTCCAAGTTTTGTGGTAATGTATTATATTAACTTTTAAATAACTAATTTAAGGTAAATTTGTAAATTAAAAATTAGGAGTGTACTTAAAAAAAATCATAGAGGTCTTCTATCATTGGGTATTCAGTAAGAATATGAAATAATTTTTATTGATCGAGATGGTAGGAGAGGATTTACATTCAAGTGAGTGAGTGATTGTTGTTTAACACCAACTCAGCAGTTTTTCAGCTATATCATGGCAAGAACAAGCTACATTCAATGAAATGATGATGAGGTTCACTTTGTACTAGACCAACATGCTTACTTGAATTTTTATAGTGCTAGCTCACTGAAACAACAGTCTACAGATAGACATGTCGCCCCACTAGGACACATTATTCTGATTCCGAGCCAACCAGTCTTTGCTCTTTCTCCTTAATGCTGCGTGCTTAGTGAAGAAGCAACAAATACCAATTTCATAGTCTTTGGTTTGACACGATCGGGGCTCGAACCCACAATCTATCGCACTCGAGGTGAGCACACTAACAATTACACCACGATGCGGTTATATTAATATTTGTTTGGTAGTTAATGTTCCTTGATCTATAGAGTACCTTTTGATAAACAAATTGTCAATTAAGAAAATATGATATTATTTTCCCAATAATATTTTGCATTGTACTTCATATTACATTATGATGAAGAGAATTGTTGATATCAAGGTATAAATTAAAAAACAAATTGTTGCCATTAAACTTTCTGAATATATATTTGTTGTTCCTTTACGTTAAGGGACCGTTGTGGCAGTGATCTTATGGTAGTTTGATTTAACAACTACCTATGCAATCGGTGCCTATCACCACTGATGTTGTGAGTTTGAATCCCCGTCAGGACGAGGTGTACAACATGATGTGATAAAGTTTGTCAGGTCGGTGGTTTTCTCCGGGTACCCTGGTTTCCTCCACCAATAAAACTGACTGCCACGATATAACTGAAATATTGTTGAAAGTGGTGTTAAACACAATAAAACCAATCCTTTACTTTAATTTGTGCCTAAAACTCTAAAGTGTAATGTTGGGTAGTTTCTCATGTTAATTTACATCTTACTAATGTTTTAGACATTCCTCAACCAAAAGCATGGATTTCGTCCACTACTTGGTACCATTGACAGTTCTGAGTTAAATATGTTGATAAAGAAGTTAGAAGACTCAGGTGAGGATACGTCAATTATAACTAAATGGTACCAGAAAGACACCAACGCTGTTCCACCTGTACATGTCCTTCAACCAATCAGCTCCTTAATTCCTGACTACAAAGCAAAGGTAAGTGAGCAGTCATGTATCTGTGTGTTAGGAGTATCCATTTTGCCTCTTTCTACGATTTTTCTATTTGATTTTGGAATTGTTCCGACAGTGTGGAATTGTTTGGACAGTGTGGAATTGTCCCGACAGTGTGGAATTGTTTGGACAGTGTGGAATTGTTCCGACAGTGTGGAATTGTTTGGACAGTGTGGAATTGTCCCGACAGTGTGGAATTGTTTGGACAGTGTGGAATTGTTCCGACAGTGTGGTATTGTTCCGACAGTGTGGTATTGTTTGGACAGTGTGGAATTGTTCCGACAGTGTGGAATTGTTCCGACAGTGTGGTATTGTTTGGACAGTGTGGAATTGTTCCGACAGTGTGGAATTGTTCCGACAGTGTGGAATTGTTTGGACAGTGTGGAATTATTCTGACAGTGTGGAATTGTTTGGACAGTGTGGAATTGTTCCGACAGTGTGGAATTGTTCCGACAGTGTGGAATTGTTTGGACAGTGTGGTATTGTTCCGACAGTGTGGAATTGTTTGGACAGTGTGGTATTGTTCCGACAGTGTGGTATTGTTCCGACAGTGTGGAATTGTTTGGACAGTGTGGAATTGTTTGGACAGTGTAGAATTGTTTGGACAGTGTGGAATTGTTCCGACAGTGTGGTATTGTTCTGACAGTGTGGAATTGTTTGGACAGTGTGGAATTGTTCCGACAGTGTGGTATTGTTCCGACAGTCTGGAATTGTTCCGACAGTGTGGTATTGTTCCGACAGTGTGGAATTGTTCCGATAGTGTGGTATTGTTCCAACAGTGTGGTATTGTTCCGACAGTGTGGAATTGTTTGGACAGTGTGGAATTGTTCCGACAGTGTGGTATTGTTCCGACAGTGTGGAATTGTTTGGACAGTGTGGTATTGTTCCGACAGTGTGGTATTGTTCCGACAGTGTGGAATTGTTTGGACAGTGTGGAATTGTTTGGACAGTGTGGAATTGTTCCAACAGTGTGGTATTGTTCCGACAGTGTGGAATTGTTACAACAGTGTGGAATTGTTCTGCCAGTGTGGAATTGTTCCGACAGTGTGGAATTGTTCTGCCAGTGTGGAATTGTTACAACAGTGTGGAATTGTTCTGCCAGTGTGGAATTGTTCCGACAGTGTGGAATTGTTCTGACAGTGTGGAATTGTTCCGACAGTGTGGAATTGTTCTGCCAGTGTGGAATTGTTCTGACAGTGTGGTATTGTTCCGACAGTGTGGAATTGTTCCGACAGTGTGGAATTGTTCTGACAGTGTGGAATTGTTCTGCCAGTGTGGAATTGTTCCGACAGTGTGGTATTGTTCCGACAGTGTGGTATTGTTCCGACAGTGTGGTATTGTTCCGACAGTGTGGAATTGTTCCGACAGTGTGGAATTGTTTGGACAGTGTGGTATTGTTCCGACAGTGTGGAATTGTTCCGACAGTGTGGAATTGTTCCGACAGTGTGGAATTGATTGGACAGTGTGGAATTGTTTGGACAGTGTGGAATTGTTCCAACAGTGTGGTATTGTTCCGACAGTGTGGAATTGTTACAACAGTGTGGAATTGTTCTGCCACTGTGGAATTGTTCCGACAGTGTGGAATTGTTCTGACAGTGTGGAATTGTTCCGACAGTGTGGAATTGTTCTGACAGTATGGAATTGTTTGGACAGTGTGGAATTGTTTGGACAGTGTGGAATTGTTCCAACAGTGTGGTATTGTTCCGACAGTGTGGAATTGTTACAACAGTGTGGAATTGTTCTGCCACTGTGGAATTGTTCCGACAGTGTGGAATTGTTCTGACAGTGTGGAATTGTTCCGACAGTGTGGAATTGTTCTGCCAGTGTGGAATTGTTCTGACAGTGTGGTATTGTTCCGACAGTGTGGTATTGTTCCGACAGTGTGGTATTGTTCCGACAGTGTGGAATTGTTCCGACAGTGTGGAATTGTTTGGACAGTGTGGTATTGTTCCGACAGTGTGGAATTGTTCCGACAGTGTGGAATTGTTTGGACAGTGTGGAATTGTTTGGACAGTGTGGAATTGTTCCAACAGTGTGGTATTGTTCCGACAGTGTGGAATTGTTACAACAGTGTGGAATTGTTCTGCCACTGTGGAATTGTTCCGACAGTGTGGAATTGTTCTGACAGTGTGGAATTGTTCCGACAGTGTGGAATTGTTCTGACAGTGTGGAATTGTTTGGACAGTGTGGAATTGTTCCAACAGTGTGGTATTGTTCCGACAGTGTGGAATTGTTACAACAGTGTGGAATTGTTCTGCCACTATGGAATTGTTCCGACAGTGTGGAATTGTTCTGACAGTGTGGAATTGTTCTGACAGTGTGGAATTGTTCTGACAGTCTGGAATTTTTGGTTTTTCATTTTATTACTTTAATTTTAATTTTAACCCTTCATTAAATACTTGCAGGTGTAAAACACTTGTACGGCCCCATCATTTTACTTAGGAGGAGGGATTTGAACTCGTAAAACTAGTTTATCCCCAGCCTCTTGTTTTATTAAAGTGTCTGTGGCAATCCAAGAAAGTGAGCCGTCATAATTGGTAATGACTGTTTGTACGATTTATTGATTGGATTTTGAACTATTTCGGCAGTGTTATATTTTTTGTTTATCTAACGTTATGTACGTTTTCCTTTGAAATTAAAGAAAGTAGTCTGTCTGATACAAGATGCTGTATCACCACACTGTGGTGATAAAAGAATGGAGCAACGTTACACGAGACCTTCTCTGCCGAACTACTTTGTCATGACGTCATATCATTAGAATGCGGTGAAAAACACATCAATGTAAGCAACGTAAACAAAGCGACTGTTTAATGTTCACTCATACGTATTGTGTTGTATCGCGAATTCACGGTCGTACTCTCATTTCCGAGCACATAGTTCTAATATTTCCGGCAACTGTATGGTCCACATTTCTTCAAAAAAGCGTTGTTGGACGATTGTACAGCGACTCTGAAAGTGATTGAACAGTTACGTGACAATTGGTGAATGAACGGCAACATAGAGTGATGTCATGTACAAAATGTAGCCCCCACTCAGAGTATTGTACACATTTATTATACCCCCTGCAAACAAAGTTTGGGGGGTATATAGGAATCATTAATTTTAATTTAACCCTTGTTATTTGTTTAAGATTTTTTTTTTATTGAAATGTTAGAGAAACTTACAATTTACATACATAGTGTGTTGGTACAAGACTTTGTATCAGGTCTTGCCTGTTGTTTGAACTAACCACATCTCAACTCGTGGCTGTCACGACCCGTAGTGATACTGGTTCACACAACAGGCTCGACCTGATACATAATCTTTTACCAACACACTATGTATGTAATGGGTATTTATCATTTTATAATGTTTTTTATCTTTTATCACATCTTCATATCTTTTACCTGTCTTTTTCTCTCAGTATGATCAATTAGTCGAAACCTTTATCAGTATTTTGAGTCATAGCAGTTACTTTTAATAACATTCTCTAAATAATAATCAAAACTATGGGTAACATTCCTTTATTGTTGTTTATTCTCTAAATAATATTAAATCTACACAATATCAAATCATGCTCTTTTTTATTTTACTTTCAGACGGATGATGCAAAAAACGAATGGAATCAAGTGTATAACACGCTTGGACAAAAACTACGACATGCAAGCCAGAAATGTTTTGAAGATGGCAAACTTAGCGAAGACGAGAAGCACAAATATTTCATGTCTGTTACTGAGGAAGAGATACTGACTGGCCTACTTAAATTACCTGGAAATATATCCGAGCAATGCATGTGCTTCGTCAGGATATTTGAAAACATCGATCTAAATGACAAGGTTGCTCCACGATTTATTGACATGTTACAGGATAAAACGATAGATGAAGAAGCACAGAAAATTCTACAGCTTTTAAGAGATGAGAAAGTAGCTAACAAAATTAATAATAAAGAAACAAATTTCTCCAGGTATTCTATCGTTTATTGTATTTGGTGTACACTAGTAAACGTTTGTTTGGCTAATTTCCAATATTTTGGCTTTGAGCGTACCTGATGAAGGTTATTCAGGCTGAGCGTACCTGATGAAGGTTATTCAGGCTGAGCTTACCTGATGAAGGTTATTCAGGCTGAGCGTACCTGATGAAGGTTATTCAGGCTGAGCGTACCTGATGAAGGTTATTCAGGCTGAGCGTACCTGATGAAGGTTATTCAGGCTGAGCGTACCTGATGAAGGTTATTTAGGCTGAGCGTACCTGATGAAGGTTATTCAGGCTGAGCGTACCTGATGAAGGTTATTCAGGCTGAGCATACCTGATGAAGGTTATTCAGGCTGAGCGTACCTGATGAAGGTTATTCAGGCTGAGCGTACCTGATGAAGGTTATTCAGGCTGAGCGTACCTGATGAAGGTTATTCAGGCTGAGCGTACATGATGACGGTTATTAAGGCTGAGAATACCTGATGAAGGTTATTCAGGCTGAGCGTACCTGATGAAGGTTATTCAGGCTGAGCGTACCTGATGAAGGTTATTCAGGCTGAGCGTACCTGATGAAGGTTATTCCAGAAACTTGTCGTGTGCATTAAATTTGATATCTACATTTAAAGGGGCACATACCGGTATTGTATTTGAACAATATAAATCTGATGTTCTCTTGGAAAGTAGATTATTGACTGGCCAAAGGCCACCTCCTAACAATCAATGGAAGACCCTTCGTTTATCAGTATATGTTACCCTTCATTTGCAAAAACCATGACGATGACCTGTCTTAACAAAAACAACAGACAACTTTTTGTTTTATCACCTAGTAACAGCAGCAAAAAATAAAAGAGGATTACACTAAATCAAAATCTCTATATCAGAGTGCTCTGTATTTAGGTCACCAATGTATACCAAGCAGAAAATCATCCCTTTCCTTTACATATTTCTGCTCTTCTTTTAATTAGGGTATATTATTAATGTAAGATAAATGTTAGAGAATACCGAAGGGGATATCAAAAATGGACAATCCAGAGAAACTGGCAGCATAGGGTACACAAGACGAAGAAAAACAAAACAAACACACAATATGTGTTAGACATCACGCAAATAAACACAAATAACATAAATAAGACATGAGCCCTCCTACAAACAACTGGAGTTAATCAGAAGAAAACCCCAATTTGTCGCCAATCTCTGACAACATGTTTACTATTAAGTTGCATCCGGTGAATGATTATTGTTTAATGCCAACTCAGCAATTTTTCTGCTATAACATGGCAAGAACAAGTTAATTTTCAATGAGATGATGATGTGGTCCACTTTATACTAGACCAACATGCTTAGTTGGGTTTTTATAGTGCTAGCTCACCGAAACAACAGTCTGCGGACGCATTATTTATGATTCCGAGCCAACCAGTCTTGACTCTCTCCTTAATCCTGCATGTTTAGCGGAGAAGCAGCAAATACCAATTTTAAAGTGTTTGGTTTAACCCGATCGGGGCTCAAACCCACAATCTACCGAAATTGAAGCAAGCACACTAACCATTACACCAACGATGTAGTTGTATTAGCATACATGTATATATATATAATATACTTTATTTCCTGTGACTGTATAATGAATTCTTCATTATCCTATACAATATATTAAAAATTGCTGAGTTAGATTGCTGTCAAATTATAATATTAAGTATATATGTACCATCTACACACGCTTATACACATGTCTTACGTCTATCCCTAGATTTGCCTTACGAGAAAAGGTAACACTACGATTATTGAAGCTCCTTTTTTAGGGAGTGGATGTGGTCGAGTGGTCTAGGGCGCTGGACATAAGGCTAAGCGAATGGTGCTGCAGTGCATCAATGGTGTGGGTTCAAATCCCGTCGAGGGAAGAACAAAAATTTGACAGCTCTAAAATTTAATTCTAACACTGTTTGGTTTAATTTTCAGACGAATACATATATATATGTATATATGTAGTGTCTAAATGTAATAGATAAACCACCCACATGTCTGACTCCATGTCAGTTCTGATAAGGAGTCCTATTGTTAATGAGATATTTGCATCCATTTAATATCATTGCAGAACTCTTGTTAAGTGGGCACCGGAGAGTGGAATTAGTAAAGATCACCATGACGAATACCTGACAGAGTTTGGAAAGAAATTCCGTGAGAGAATGGTGCTATTAATAGATAAAGCTGTGTCAAATAAACAGATGCTGCTGCAGGATGGATTGTATACAGAGGTAACAATATGGCAGAATAAGTTAATTTCAGTAACTAATTAGCCAATATATAGAGCCAAAACAAAAATCAGAATCCGGTCCACAAGTAAAACACTATCAAATCCACTACACTTGTAAAATAAAAAAAAAGGCCGGTCATCAAGTAAAAAAAAATCTGGACCACACGTAAAACAAAATAGTCTGGTCCATAAGTAAAACAAAATAGTCTGGTCCATAAGTAAAACAAAATAGTCTGGTCCATAAGTAAAACAAAATAGTCTGGTCCATAAGTAAAACAAAATAGTCTGGTCCATAAGTAAAACAAAATAGTCTGGTCCATAAGTAAAACAAAATAGTCTGGTCCATAAGTAAAACAAAATAGTCTGGTCCATAAGTAAAACAAAATAGTCTGGTCCATAAGTAAAACACATATCTGACCCAATAGTAAATAAAAACCTATCTACAGGTAAAACAAATACAAATTCGAGTAACCATCGTTGGTACCTAATCTAATTATAATTCGATCTTTAATTGCTCCCGGTTTTATAATGTCGCACATACATAGTCGGTAGCCATTAAAGATCAAATTTTAATTAGGTTTCGTTGGTACCTCATGGATGATCACACTCCCATTACTTTCCACCCATCACCTATGTGTCAATTAAAGTAATTACATTTGGTTTCGTTACTCGTCCGGAATTTAAAAGATGTTATAGCAACAATAATATAAATAAATATAAAGCCATGTTTTTTTTTCTTTTACTATCCAAAATAAAGTATTTTTGGAAAGGATTACTTTATAACCACTATTCTTGCTTTTTTAACCTAGGTTTTGCAACATGCTATTATGGCAAAAGAGCGATGTTCAATATTCCACGGTAGAGAGACAATATTAGATAAGATAGCCGATTATTTACAAAGGAAAGATGATGCACCATTTACTGTTTACGGTCCTTCAGGGAGTGGAAAGACTTCCATCATAGCTGAGGCTGCTAGAAAGGTTAGTTTCTACATGAAAGGGTTGGATAATGAAATTTTTATTTTAAACAAATTGTACAGCAACTTTCAATGACAGTGCCTGAAATGGACGGTCGCCCAGTCGCCAAATGCGACTAATATCTTATTCGGGCGACCAAAAGCTGCTCCAAATTAGGTAGTCACTGGCCCAACAAAAAGTGTTTGGGCGATTGCCTAAAAGACCGTTAAAAATTGTTGTTTTACCGAAACCGGACATATTTTACTGTAACTTCAACGGTAGATAACTCTTCTGTTCTAGTCAAAAACAGTTTGTTACGAGCACAACGATTGGTCCAAATACATTTGTGTAGCCAATGAATACACAGCTAATGTAATTTACTATTCTCCCCAATTATGTATTTTTATCGAGCCAATCAATACACGTTTCCTACACGTTTTCATGTAATACACAAGTATTCACTAAATATTAGAAAAGAAACGTGTTTTTTTGTTTCTTTATGATTTAATTATTAAAATTGTTAAAAATCACGGACGAAGTGGAAAGTTGTGAACTATAAAGAGAATTCTGTCAACTTATAATGTTTGCGATCTGGTATCTTCCACGGTTCGGAAATTTATTCATTCAATCTGCTGCAAAATGTACATGTACGAATTTCATTTTACAGAAATCGGAAACCTTTTTGTGTCAATCCTTAGGTAATAATTGAAAAACGTTTCCCCAACAACGGAGAGAAAATCGTTGACAGTTGACAGTTGTCAAACTACGGAAACGATCTGGCCTGTCACTTCTTTTAAACTTTTCATAGTTCATGTACACGGCTACATTTTAGTGACAATTGGGAGTGGTTTTCTTTTTTGGAACCAGAACTTTTGTTTACAAATTAGGACCGTTTGTTATTTCAATAAAGTGAGATACTTATTTGGAATGAATAACCAACTAACATTACCCCGAACTGAGAAGTTATTTTACTTTAAAATCACTTCTTCATAGTGAATTGAAACAAGTGATGTCACTCTTCACTCTGGGGAGTGCAAGAGCGGTCCTTGCAGTCGCATTAATCTACTCTTTTCCGGATGTCTTTAATGTGATCATGGTATTGATCTCCCCTTACACAAACCAGCCTTTCATTGTCCCCATCCGATGGACTAGCATCGTTTCGTAAGACCACCCTAGCCAATGGCGTAAAGGTTGTCAAAAAGGTTATAACAAGTAAATTTAGGTTTCATTTGATAGCAATATATGCATTGGGGTGTTTTCGCAATTTCAGCTGCACACCTGTACCTACCAAAATTACCTTGAAGAGCAATGTTAATGTTATTGATAAAAACCAATTAATCTGAAAACTGTTTATATATTGATATCTGATGTCTTTTTTTCACAAATAAAATGTCACAAAATATTTGGGCCACCATTATGCCATTTGGACCAGTGACTAATTTTTTACTGGCCCAAAAAAAATTTTCAGGCCAGCCTTAGGCTGGCCCTCATTTCAGACACTGAATGAGGAGGTGGTCATCAAGAGGCATGGAATTTATTATTATTTCATATTTCCTCCTTATTGGATGGTTTGGTTTGTGGTGTTTAATGCCACTTTCAACAATATTTCAGTTATATCATGGTGATCAGTTTTATTGGTGGAGGAAACCTGAGTACCCGGAGAAAATCCGCAGACCTGTTGCAAGTTACTGACAAACTTTATCACAATAATGTTGTATCGAGTACAACTTTAGCGTTGATAGTCAATCCAACTACCATGCGATCACGACCTAGAACGCCCCTCCTTAATGGATAAAAATTGTATTTTTCAGTAAATTATTGAAGCACTGTTTTTATTTGATTTTTCAGTCATGTATATTATTGAAACCATGACCACTTCATTTAGAATTTTATAAATTTTACACATTTATTCTCTTTTTTTTGTGTGCACATTGATCTGTTCTTTGTGTAGACCTGGGTAAGACTACCATTTTGTCTGTACTTTGTGTAGATTTTAATAGGACTAACATTATTTTTCTACTTTCTGCAGACCTTAATAAGACTAACATTATTTCTGTTCTTTGTGTACACTTTAAACAGACTAACATTAGTTCTATACTTTGTGTACACTTTAAACAGACTGACATTATTTCTATACTTTGTGTACACTTTAAACAGACTAACATTATTTCTATGCTTTGTGTACACTTTAAACAGACTTAACATTATTTCTATGCTTTGTGTACACTTTAAACAGACTAACATTATTTCTATGCTTTGTGTACACTTTAAACAGACTGACATTATTTCTATGCTTTGTGTACACTTTAAACAGACTAACATTATTTCTATGCTTTGTGTACACTTTAAACAGACTAACATTATTTCTATGCTTTGTGTACACTTTAAACAGACTAACATTATTTCTATGCTTTGTGTACACTTTAAACAGACTAACAATATTTCTATGCTTTGTGTACACTTTAAACAGACTAACAATATTTCTATGCTTTGTGTACACTTTAAACAGACTAACATTATTTCTATGCTTTGTGTACACTTTAAACAGACTAACATTATTTCTATGCTTTGTGTACACTTTAAACAGACTAACATTATTTCTATGCTTTGTGTACACTTTAAACAGACTCACATTATTTCTATGCTTTGTGGACACTTTAAACAGACTAACATTATTTCTATGCTTTGTGTACAACTTTAAACAGACTAACATTATTTCTATGCTTTGTGGACACTTTAAACAGACTAACATTATTTCTATGCTTTGTGTACACTTTAAACAGACTAACATTATTTCTATGCTTTGTGTACACTTTAAACAGACTAACATTATTTCTATGCTTTGTGGACACTTTAAACAGACTAACATTATTTCTATGATTTGTGTACAACTTTAAACAGACTAACATTATTTCTATGCTTTGTGGACACTTTAAACAGACTAACATTATTTCTATGCTTTGTGTACACTTTAAACAGACTGACATTATTTCTATGCTTTGTGTACACTTTAAACAGACTAACATTATTTCTATGCTTTGTGTACACTTTAAACAGACTAACATTATTTCTATGCTTTGTGTACACTTTAAACAGACTAACATTATTTCTATGCTTTGTGTACACTTTAAACAGACTAACATTATTGCTATGCTTTGTGTACTTTAAACAGACTAACATTATTTCTATGCTTTGTGTACACTTTAAACAGACTAACAATATTTTTATTCTTTTGATAAACTTTAATTAGACTAAAATGTGAAAACCACCATTATTTCTATGCTCTGTATAGACTTATGAACTTTGACCTTGATAAGAATAACATTATTTTTTCTTCTGTTTATTACAGGTGCAATATGTGAAACATAAGGATGCAATCACAATTTTCCGTTTTCTTGGAACATCGCCAGATAGTAGTAATATATTTAGACTCCTGTACAGTCTTTGTGAACAAATCATTGTTGTGACAACAGGAATATATCCTAGTCTACCCCAAGACATTGACGATCTGATACGCCTGTTCCACAAACTAATAAGGGAGTACAAATCAAACACACCTTTAGTTATACTACTTGATTCTTTGGATCAGTTGTCGAGGGAGCACGCTGCACATAAATTACATTGGCTACCGAAAAAACTTCCCGAAAATGTAAAAATAGTTACCTCCACATATATTGAATCTACTGACATTATAATATTGCTCAAGTCATTATTTCCCACGGATAATTTTATTCTTGTACCGAAGCTTGGCGAGGAATTAAGTTGTAAAATTCTCAAATCATGGTTGGATGGAAAGAATAGAACTCTGACTGCAGACCAATTCAATGTGATAGAAAATGCATTTGTACAATGTAGTTTACCTATTTATGTCAAACTTGTTTTTGAGAGTATACTTCAATGGAAGTCTTACACACAGGTAGATTATACAAGTCTTGCTTTTACTGTTAAACAGAGCATCATGCAATTATTTGAACATCTTGAACACAAACACAGCAAGATGTTCGTTTCTAGAGCTTTTGCCTACATCACTGCCTCAAGTTCCGGCCTCAGTGAAACAGAATTGGAAGACATTTTATCCACGGATGATACACTATTAAATGACGTATTCCACTTCCATATTCCACCAATCATTCGCATTCCACCATTATTATTTGTACGTTTACGTCATGACATTGCCTCGTATCTGGTTGACCGCGAGGTAGATGACATCACTGTATTTTTCTGGTACCATAGGCAATTCCTGGAAGCAGCTCATACTAGGTACCTCTCCGACGATAAGTTTGAGGAGCAAATACACTCGGCTTTAGCAGAATACTTTATCGGAACATGGCATAATAAAACTAAGCCTTATACATATTCCGCGTCTCAGGTCAAGAAGTTGAAATTGCCCTCAAATGTTGTTGAAACAGACAGAAAAATAGCTCCCCAACCATTAACATTCAAATACAAAGTTGGAGATAAAGAGATGGTACGTTTCAACAAACGAAAGCTTAATCGACTTCCTTATCATCTTACAATGGCAGGCCGTGTAGAAGAAACGAGACAAATGTGTCTTTTCAGCTTTGACTTTTTATCTGCTAAAATCAAAGCTACGTCCGTGCAGCAGGTGTTGGAAGATTTTGTTTTGAGCAAAAATAATAATAACACACTATTTAAAGTGCTGAAACATGTTCAAACGTCTTTGACGACATTCCCTAAAACCTTAGCTATGGAAATTTCTGGGCATTTAACTCCGTTTTTAGCAGAAAAGAAGAACTCGTTAGAAAAGTTGTTGGTCGAACGCTGTTTCAATGCTATAAGTACTGAAGAAATGCCTGTTCCCTATCAGACGAGTTTTGCCGTACCACATTACGCATTGATGTACAAATTTGAGCATGAAGCAATCCCATTTGGTTCAAAGTTGGTGATGATATCAAAAGATTCAAAACATCTTCTCGCCATTACAGCTGACAATGATCTGATTTCATGGGATCTGAAGACGGGTGAGCTGGAAAAGGAGATAAGACTGTATGACCCTGCGCAGTGTAAACTCAACATTGTTACCATTGACAACGAGAAAGACATATGTTATATATGCTCTAGTTACCAAAAAACTGTCAATATTCTACTCGTCATAAATATGACTGCTTGTGAATTAATCAGTTTAATTTCGTTGTCAAAGACATACCCAGGGGTTGGTTTCGCTGACAGTTTGAAATTTACTGTAACATCTGATAAGGTATTCTGTTTGTATATTGGGCATAACATAGATGTGTTTGACAAAGCAACCGGCAAACATCTATGTGCCCTTGACCCTGTACCAGACAACTTTCTCATGTTACCTGATGAAAAAAAAGCAGTGATACATGTGAAGAATTCAACACAATTTTTCATATATAATGTTATCAGCAACAAAATGGAGAAGGAATTTCACATAAAAGAAAATCCAAAAGATGTCATTTTGGCACCAGTAGGAAAAGATATCGTGGTATCATATGTTAATTCCTCGTCAGTTTCTGTCGTGAATATTGATCCATCAGAAGGGAACGTCGGAGAAGTGGTATGTAACATTAACACTACCGGTAATGAAAATATTTTATTTATGGCGTTTTCTGTGAACGAAACGTTTCTGGTTTTAAAATATAATTCAGGATTTTATCTGTGGAACTACAAACTTCACAAGATGCAGTATCATTATCGAATTCCAGACGAGGTCAAGCCAACGTTTAGAGTTACAGAATTTTGTGGTCATGTAACAACTGGAAGTGATTTATTTGTTGTTGCCTATGAAGGATATCTTGTAGTATATGATATGAAAACACAAAAAGTTATAAATAAAATTCAAATAAATCGTTCGAAATCGGAATTATTTCTCATGTCGTCAAACGGTGAATTCTTTGCCAACACTTCATCTCGGGGAAATGCTATTTCGACATGGAACACAACTGCTATGAGGAAATCTGACGAGCAAGCTCAACCGATTACCATGAAAACTGCACCCCGATATATGGCAATATCTCAGACGGGTAAAATTGGAGTTGTCCGAGGGAATCTTGGAAGTGAACTTGCAGTTCTTGATTTAATAGAAGGGTGTATAAAGTTTTACATACAACAGGAGATTGATGTGATGAAGCCTACTATATCCTCAGATGGTACTTACACTGTGGTAAGAGAATATCATTCAGATCAGGCAGTCAGTATTTTCAACACCTCTAACGGAGCACTAATCACCAGTCTACCATTGACTAGCTTACAGGTCAAAGGAATTGTCACAGGTAAAACCAAACTGGCGGTGTATGTTCAAGGTGATGATGATAAAATAGCCTACGTGAATTTGTACAGCATTCCTGGAGGAGAATTTCTCTATAAGTTCCACGAGGGAAGACCATCCTTACATGACATGACTCTTGATTTTGATGGGAAAGAAACTTTTTTGCTAATTTCAAAACCACTTCCTGAGGGAGATCCAACGATAGTAGACCTTATCGCTTATGATGTAAATACTGGAAAAGAATATTACACTCTTGAAAAGTGCAGAGTTCGGTTTACTATCATGTTGAAGAATGAATCATCTGTTTTCATAACACAGCAGTTAAGAGGCTCGACAGATTTTACAATGGTAGTAGATCTACAAAGAAAGAAAGTTATTAGAGAGGGGATTTTAGGTAAGGGTAAATTAGATATACAAAAAGACTGGTCATCAAGTCCTGATGGCCATTATTGTATCGATAGAGAGCGACATCTGTATGATATTGTGAACTTTAAATACAAGTGGCAGTACGATGAAGATGAAGAATATCGGAAGAGTTCTACACAGCAGACCTACCCCCGATTTCTTTACGATAATCACACATTGGTTTTCCCGAATATCACCGCTGGATTGTTGAAACTAAGCACAGTTGACTCTCCAGAAATTAAATTTGTTTGTCCATTGCATGGAATTCCGGTTTGTCTTGAAGTGACTCCACTTGGAATGATTTTAGTTGGTTGTGATGATGGTCGTGTCATAATGTTGCACAAATCAGACAAAAATGACATTATAACAAAAGCAGGGTTAGATGGCATTGTTAAACGTGAGACAATCCGCAGCAAAAGGCAGCCGCAGCAAACTTCTGGGAAATCTTCAGTCTGTGTTATTGTCTAGTCGTAAGACAAATATAAAAAAAAAATTGTTGGTTGGGTTGGTTGGTTTTATGGTGTTTAATGCCACTTTTAACAATATTTCAGTTACATCGTTGCAGTCAGTTTTTTTGGTGGAGGAAGCTGGAGTATCCGGAGAAAACCACCAACCTGCCACAAGTCACTGACAAACTTTTAAATATCACATAATGTTGTACACCTCGCCATGAGCGGGATTCAAACTCACAACATTAGTGGTGATATGCACCGATTGAACAAGTAGTTGTAAATCCAACTACCATACAATCACGACCATGATGGCCCCTCAATATCAATCTTTTCATTTAATAAAATGCTGTAGTACTAGTTTATTAAGATAAATATCAATCCTTTTGTTTAATAAAATGCAGTAGGTTATAGCTGTTTGGAGGAGGGTGAGAGTTAACATTTCGTTTCAAAATATTTGAATTAGTATACTGTTGTTATAACTGTACGATTCCCCCAAATTAAGTCTGAAGATATGAATATGTAATGTAGTAAAAAACTCATTTTTTGCCATAAACAACACATGATATATGTTTGAAATGGTTATACAGTCAAACCTGTATATAAAGGCCACTCAAACCTGTATATAAAGGGCACTCAAGAGAACCTGAAAACGTGCCCTTTATTAGCAGTTGCCCTTTATACAGGGGCGGATCCAGGGGGGGGGGGGGGGGGTGCACACCACTAAAATTGGAAAAAATAAGATTTTTTGGCATAAAATCGTTATTTTTCACACGAAATACCCCAAAAATTTCCGCGCCTCCCTCCGCTTGGCACAATTTTTTTAAGTGCACCCCCCCCCCCCCCCCCCCCTAACTTGAAATCCTGGATCCGCCCTTGTTATATACAGGTTAAAATAATTAAATGCACTATTCCTTAATGGAACAAATGAGGCTACCCTTTATAGACAGTGATTTGTTATATAGAGGTGTACATGTCCTTTAAGGCAGGTTTGATTGTAATTGTGATACCACTTTATATGATAGAGATAGTGCTTTTGTCTAGTTGATATTTATAGATATTTTTTTATACATTTTTTTTCTTATACATTTTGTTTTTAATCTGTTGAATTTAAACCTCTACTTGTTATATTTTATTAATTCTTAATAAATATACCTGTTCTATCTTATTTCTTATATATATATACCACTGAATCGATGTCACTGCTGGTTGACCTTTTGTCCTTGAGGACATCATCCGCCCAGTAGTAATTAAATGCATGAAGTTAAGAAGATCACCAATGCAGGGATACTAGCTCGGATGTGGTCCAGTATAAAAAGGTCTAAACAAGGCAGTACCATGAACACGGCGTTGTTAGGAAAGGTCTGTCCTTTGATCTAAACTAGGCAGTACCATGAACACGGCGTTGTTAGGAAAGGTCTGTCCTTTGATCTAAACAAGGCAGTACCATGAACACGGCGTTGTTAGGAATGGTCTGTCCTTTGATCTAAACTAGTCAGTACCATGAACACGGCGTTGTTAGGAAAGGTCTGTCCTTTGATCTAAACTAGGCAGTACCATGAACAAGGCGTTGTTAGGAAAGGTCTGTCCTTTGATCTAAATTAGGCAGTACCATGAACACGGCGTTGTTAGGAAAGGTCTGTCCTTTGATCTAAACTAGGCAGTACCATGAACACGGCGTTGTTAGGAAAGGTCTGTCCTTTGATCTAAACAAGGCAGTACCATGAACACGGCGTTGTTAGGAAAGGTCTGTCCTTTGATCTAAACAAGGCAGTACCATGAACACGGCGTTGTTAGGAAAGGTCTGTCCTTTGATCTAAACAAGGCAGTACCATGAACACGGCGTTGTTAGGAAAGGCCTGTCCTTTGATCTAAACAAGGCAGTACCATGAACACGGCGTTGTTAGGAAAGGTCTGTCCTTTGATCTAAACAAGGCAGTACCATGAACTCGGCGTTGTTAGGAAAGGTCTGTCCTTTGATCTAAACTAGGCAGTACCCTGAACACGGCGTTGTTAGGAAAGGTCTGTCCTTTGATCTAAACTAGGCAGTACCATGAACACGGCGTTGTTAGGAAAGGTCTGTCCTTTGATCTAAACTAGGCAGTACCATGAACACGGCGTTGTTAGGAAAGGTCTGTCCTTTGATCTAAACTAGGCAGTACCATGAACACGGCGTTGTTAGGAAAGGTCTGTCCTTTGATCTAAACAAGGCAGTACCATGAACACGGCGTTGTTAGGAAAGGTCTGTCCTTTGATCTAAACAAGGCAGTACCATGAACACGGCGTTGTTAGGAAAGGTCTGTCCTTTGATCTAAACAAGGCAGTACCATGAACACGGCGTTGTTAGGAAAGGTCTGTCCTTTGATCTAAACAAGGCAGTACCATGAACACGGCGTTGTTAGGAAAGGTCTGTCCTTTGATCTAAACTAGGCAGTACCATGAACACGGCGTTGTTAGGAAAGGTCTGTCCTTTGGTCTAAACTAGGCAGTACCATGAACACGGCGTTGTTAGGAAAGGTCTGTCCTTTGATCTAAACAAGGCAGTACCATGAACACGGCGTTGTTAGGAAAGGTCTGTCCTTTGGTCTAAACTAGGCAGTACCATGAACACGGCGTTGTTAGGAAAGGTCTGTCCTTTGATCTAAACTAGGCAGTACCATGAACACGGCGTTGTTAGGAAAGGTCTGTCCTTTGATCTAAACAAGGCAGTACCATGAACACGGCGTTGTTAGGAAAGGTCTGTCCTTTGGTCTAAACTAGGCAGTACCATGAACACGGCGTTGTTAGGAAAGGTCTGTCCTTTGATCTAAACAAGGCAGTACCATGAACACGGCGTTGTTAGGAAAGGTCTGTCCTTTGATCTAAACTAGGCAGTACCATGAACACGGCGTTGTTAGGAAAGGTCTGTCCTTTGATCTAAACTAGGCAGTACCATGAACACGGCGTTGTTAGGAAAGGTCTGTCCTTTGATCTAAACTAGGCAGTACCATGAACACGGCGTTGTTAGGAAAGGTCTGTCCTTTGATCTAAACAAGGCAGTACCATGAACACGGCGTTGTTAGGAAAGGTCTGTCCTTTGATCTAAACTAGGCAGTACCATGAACACGGCGTTGTTAGGAAAGGTCTGTCCTTTGATCTAAACTAGGCAGTACCATGAACACGGCGTTGTTAGGAAAGGTCTGTCCTTTGATCTAAACTAGGCAGTACCATGAACACGGCGTTGTTAGGAAAGGTCTGTCCTTTGATATAAACAAGGCAGTACCATGAACACGGCGTTGTTAGGAAAGGTCTGTCCTTTGATCTAAACTAGGCAGTACCATGAACACGGCGTTGTTAGGAAAGGTCTGTCCTTTGATCTAAACTAGGCAGTACCATGAACACGGCGTTGTTAGGAAAGGTCTGTCCTTTGATCTAAACAAGGCAGTACCATGAACACGGCGTTGTTAGGAAAGGTCTGTCCTTTGATCTAAACAAGGCAGTACCATGAACACGGCGTTGTTAGGAAAGGTCTGTCCTTTGATTTACTCTTCTGATTACCACGTTTGGTATCTTCAAACTTTCTTATATAAAGTTGGCACAGGCTACGAATACGACGGAAACGTATTCGTAGCCTGGGTTCTACAAGTACGACGGGCGGAAGTTGTGACTAAATGATCATTCGGTTTCCGGACATGGACACCTATTTTATGGAAATTAATCACGTATTGCTAGCATCTAGAGACTACGAATACGGCGGATTTTTGTTTTCTTAAATATATTGTTTTTAGACATTTATTACTGTGATACTATAAACTTACGATAGTATTGTAATGACTTAAAAATTCTAGAAACATGTATTTGCTGCTATACAGAACATGATTGAAGACATCGCTACGAATTTAAAATGAAGAACTGCAATCAAAGTGATGATCATTTGCTTATTTAAGGTATATTATATGTGATTTTACCTTGTGTTTGGGCGTTGACCGTTGGAAATGGAACTAAAATGTTTCCCTCCATGAATACAGGAATAATCCAACTCCTTATAAATTAAAAGACCCGCTGCACTTTCTGCAACTTCCATGTTTTTATACTTGGACCCCGTACCAAGCTTTCTTGAGCTACGCTTATAAAGTTGGACGTAGTTATCCTGCTGGAATTTTTTTAGGGCACACTCTAAATCTGTAAAAGATTTATACTTTGCTCCAACACGGAGCGCAGTACCATCGTCGTCCATTTTAAAAATAATTAGTGTTGGGAAGTGTGAGTTGTACTCTGAGAAGTACTCATACCAGTGAAATCCATGGGCTTAATCGTGTATTGTAAGACTAGTTTTTCAATGCATCAGATTTTATTTGAATAAAAATAAACTAGAAACAGAAAATTATATAAAAAATTCATAAATTGTCATTTAATTAAATAAAAACAATAGAATTAAGCAAATCGAGAAATCCGTCGTATTCGTATCCTCTAGATGCTAGCAATACGTGATTGATTTCCGTAAAATAGGTGTCCATGTACGGAAACCGGTTGATCACTTAGTCACAACTTCCGCCCGTCGTACCTGTAGAACCCAGGCTACGAATACGTTTCCGTCGTATTCGTAGCCTGTGCCTATAAAGTTTGCTTTGGTTTATGGTGTTTAACGCCACTTTCAACAATATTTCAGTTATATTGTGGTGGTCAGTTTTATTGGTGGAGGAAACCGGAGAAAACCACCGACCTGTCGCAAGTCACTGACAAACTTTATCACATAATGTTGTATCGAGTACACCTCGCCAAAAAGACATTTGATCTAGTAGCAGTACTGTACGAATAAGTCATGTTTATTTTACTTGAAGATCAGAAATTTAACGTTTCAATGTCGAGAACTGAATAAAAAAAACAATGAACAGATTATTTTAAGTATCAGAGAGGAGGTAGCATAGAAATATTCGGACATTGTCGTTAGGAGAAGACATTGTCTTTAGGAGCAGACAACCACATTCAAAAGGACAGTTTACTCATAAATAAAACTAAAAACCACATCGGTGTTGTTATGGTTAGCTATATATATATATAGCGTGCTCGCCCCGAGTGCGGTAAATTATATGTTCGAGCCCCGGTCGGGTTGAACCAAGGACTTAAAAATGGCAGTTGTTGCTTCTTCGCCAAGCATGTAGCATTTAGAAGGAATGGCAAAGACTGGTTATATCGGAATCGGAATAATGTGTCCGTGCAGCAACATGCATATTCACTTGCTCTTGTTTCAGTGAGCTAACACTTAAAAAATCCAAATAAGCCTGGTCGTCTAGTACAAAGCGGATATCATCTCATCGAATGCAACTTGTTCTCGCCATAATAGCTGACAAATTACTCATCTGGCGTTAAACAACAATCACTCACTCATAAAAAACTAAATATTGATCCACATGCAGAATCCAAAGGGGTAATTAGAAAGGGTAATAATAGTGTAACACAGACAATATAATGAACAAAAGAAAAACAATGGACTACAAAACACTTCACATGAAACTACTATTATTGTCATGTTGTTATTAATATTGAACAACACGTACCACACCATCAAATTCTATTAATTGATGAGTACAAAATATGTTAACAACAACATGTCCCGTCCTCGCATATTTTAAACTGTGCAGTTGGCTTTTAGCTAACAGTTTATTAACACTATAAGAAACCATTATCCAGCCCCAAAACTATGCCCTGCTAATTAATGTGGTCGACTACAGATCATGATCAATCATCGTATCATATATATACATGTAATAGCTATTGGACCAACAACCTCAGAGGAGTTGCGTTCACAAAGTATAGCGATATTGAAAATGCATGAAAACGTTAAGGTCCCATAACTCCTACACAAAATATGAAATCTAAATAGCAGGTAATATAATCAACTACACATCATTACCAATTATATATCCGATTATTTGCCTTATTTTGAAAAAATAAATATATTTTTCAATATCATAACAAAAAAAGTTTGAATTAATTTATAAAGATTGATCGAAATTATTTGTTCGGTTCATTCGGGTTCATTCGAAATAACCTCAATCAGGTTATACACATCCTTGCGTAACCCGCTAGTTACACGGTGTGTACAACCTGATTGAGGTTATTTCTTCATGAACCGAACAAAAATTGCGATCAATTCTTAATAATTTAATTTGATTTGAATATTTCAATCTGATTGGCTAATCCGCCTGGAGAAAATTTTGGTTATACTCGATAACCTGTGTTGGTATTGTGACGTCACTAACGTGTTCATCCGCCAACGATAAATTCAAATAGTCACATGAAATGATCGTAATTAAAATCGAGGAATCATTAAATTTTGCTGTAAAAATTAAATTATAAGGAATATTTGAAATTGTTGAACAGGTTATACTTGCATAACCTGGTTATATCGTATAACCTGTTCAACAATTTTAAATATTCCTTAACCCTCTTGCTGCCGGAGGGACACATGTGTCCATATCGACTATTTGACTTTGTGGTATCCTTTAAAGACCAGGTAGATGTCGACGTCATACCCTTACGTCATTACGTGACGTCACGGGCAATAATGACGTAATTTTGCCCATTTCGACGTCACAAGTATTTTGCGGCAATGGCCCAAGCAATAATTCAACAACAGCCGGTTGACGGCGATTTTGATGATGCTGTTGATCCTGAATCTGATATCAGTGGTGACGACAGCGGGATGGAAACAGATGTAGATGATACTGTACATGTAGGAGGAAATGGAACCCACGCCGTATTGGTGATAGGCTTGTATGAGTTGTTAGGTAATCCAACTACCTAACTCATTTAGCCACTCGGGCCCCAAATGTTGAATAACTCATGTTAGTGGATTTTAAAATTTGTACCCCTTTTGATTTTAATATTACAAAATTTTGCACGCACCTAAATAAAAAACATATCTTTTATAGTTCGTTTTAAATGCGTTTGAAATTGGGTTTGTAGGTATGCAAAGGATCTTTGTCATGAAACAATTCGACAGACCAGACGTTTTTCACGGAAACTGCAGTGGAAGAAGGAGAGCAAATTATCGATAGCGGAGTTCAAAGGATTCCTTGCCGTATTTTACAACATGGGCTTAATTCGTAAAGTTTCCATTGAGGAATATTGGAACACGCATAATCCCTCTCAGTCTACACCCTGGTTTCGTTGTATGTTTTCGCGGAACAGATATCAAAACATTTTGAAATTTTTATACCTTGTAGACAAGAAGAAAATTCCAAAAGTAATGATTCGTCTTATAAGCCATCTTTAAGATTTAAACCGTTAATCGATTTTGTGAATAGAAAATATCTCCATTATTACAACCCTCGACGTGAATTGTCAGTTGACGAATCTCTTGTCGGAACGAAAGGAAAGACTAGTATGCTGCAATACATTCCAAGCAAACGCTCACGACTTGGAGTAAAATTCTGGATGTTGGTCGAGTCCGTCACAGGCTACGTTTTACAGATGACTGTTTATCAAGGGAAACGTTTTGATCCTACCCCTGTTGGAACACTACAAGGAACGAACGTAGTTATGAATCTGATGAAGGATTCGCGACTTCTCGAAAAAGGGTTTAATGTTTTCGCCGACAGCTTCTTTTCCTCGTTAAATTTAGCCAATAAACTATTGTGGGAGCGTATATATTTAACCGGCACCTTAAGGAAAAATAGACATGCCACAAATGATAAAGAATGCACGTCCACAGGCGGGGGATGCTGTTTACGCACGTCAAGAACAGAATATGCTTTGTTGTTTCCGCGACCACAACAGACAGAAACCAGTAATATTGGTATCTACTTTCTATAACCTACTAATACATTGAACGGTAAACCTAGGATCATATGCGCATACATTTACATTCATGGGTGGGGTCGATCTTAGCGACCAAATGATCGTGGCATATAACGATCACAGGAAATGCAGCAAAGTATATCACATATTTCACCGTATCATGTTGAACTCTTATATTCTGTATTGTCAGAACACATCACAACCGATTGTGTCACGACACAATCAGTAATATAAAGCTTAGCGTCTACTTATTTGACAAACAGAAACGCCGGTAATAACGTGAATCCACAAGTAAGAGAGAAAACGCTGTACCCCATGAGTCTTTCTTGTTTTCTTTAATTTGCAATTACATGTATCTATATACGTAGTTCTGAGGTTCATATACGACATGGAACTAATGTGTTATTTTTGTTCCGGTTACTTTCGAGTGAACTGATTTCAAACTTTCAATGAATTCGGGCTTCTTTTTCTGCTCAATTTGGTACAGAAGTACAGAATGTAATTACATGGAACAGTTACGTACAAAATAATGGACAGACAAAGTTTTACTTTCAATATATAAAAAAATGTGCACGATTTTATCCTTTAACCCCTTTGAATCACTTTCATTGATATTATTTTATTAAATTATTATATGATTTTATAAGGTTTTAATCTTATTAATTTATTTTTTATGTGATCTTTTGCGTAACACATTAATGTTTTATTTCAACTATATATGAGTTATTTCACTATTTTCTATCCATTGCAAGTTCATTTGAACAATTTTGAGGTGTATGTCGGCATTTTCTAGGTGTATTTTGGTTTTTACAAGTGTATTTCGGCTAATGACAGTATATTTCGGCTTTTCGAGTCACCCCAGAGAGAAGAAATGCACATGAAAGACTATTCTAAATAAAACGTTCAAATCCTCGTTGTCCTTAGTTACACATTAATCGTGCATCACAGAACATTTCACTCACTGAAAATAATATTAGTGTTTCACAAGTTCTCAAATATATTCATTCAGGGGCTCGGGTGGCTCAATGGGTTAGGTCGCTGGATCTAACAGCTCATACAAGCCTATCACCAATACGGGGCGGTTTCGCGCCCGGCTTTGTAAATTACAAACAAGGGTGCACTCGACTCGCAGCCGCAAGTGATAAAGTTTACCAGTTGCTTGCCCATGGTCGGTGGTTCTCTCCGGGTACTCCGGCTTCCTCCACCACTAAAACTGGTCGCCATGATATAGCTGAAATATTGCTGAAAGTGGCGTTAAAACACAAAAAATCAACAACAAAAATCAAATACAATATATTCACGTGACTCAAAATAAATTGACAATATTTTTTTTTCAAGATGGTCGACATTTTCATAAAATAACACGAGAGCAGACGACATTATTTAACTAAAGATAATTTACATGCATAAATGCACCAGTCATACACAGTGTCCACTTAATAAAGGTATTTAGTTCCAAAGCTTGAGAAAGCAAACACTGGAAATATCTATAGAATAATATCATTTGAAGAAAGGAATTGGACTACTTCTAGGACTCCTCCAGACCCCCGTCATTTCAGGAATTTCAATTTTGTCTAGTTTTTCTTCTCTTAATGTTTTTTCCAAGTCTGTTGCTACAACAGCAAGTCCGTTCATGAGTTTTAACCATGATGTTTTATGCAATTCTTTTAAATGTGCACTTTTCATCGTGTCTTTAACCATTTCTACCATAACTGGGCCCATATACTGCAAATATAAAACACGGTAAATAATGAAGAAACGAATGTTTTTAATACAGTGATGGTGAACCATTGCCACAATATCAGACAATCAACTCTTACCTCAAACAACTGAACAAAAAAAAGGACCATGACATATTTGATACGTGAGAAGAAAACCACGACATATTTGCGTACATATTTGATACGTGAGAGACACATACAACAATCCATCTCTGTACATGTGGTGTAATGATAATGATCATGTGTTCGAGCCCTGGTCTCTTCAAACTTAAGACTATATGTATATTACTCCCAAGTATTTGTTATTACTCCTCTAAGCACTCGGCATTAAGGATAAAGAGTTAAGTCTGGTCGACTCAGAATCGGGTTAATGCGTCCGAGTGGAGCAATATGTCTATCCACGAACTGTTGTTTTAGTGATTTAGCACTATAAAAATCCAACTAATTAGCTTGTTGGTCTAGTACAAAGCGGACATCATTATCATCTCATTCAATGTAACTTGTTGTCACCATGATATAGCTAAAGTATTGTTCATTTAAAGCGTTAAGCAACAATCACTCACATAATATACACTTATTGACTGTTAATAGAGTAATGACAATTTTATTGTTCCCCAAAACACCAACTATTGCCTGAGATGAAGCCCAGGGCAATAGCTGTTGTCGAGAAGAACAATTTAGTGCTTTATTATATCAAACAGCATAAAATGCTATAATATTATGGACAGGCACAGAACCTGTTCGCCATGTTTGTTGTTGTCGTTTGCGAGTTTTGGTATTTTAGTTTAGCATAGGAACAATCCCGGGAATTTTTAATGTCCATTACCGTATTTCCTCCAATGAATCAAGAGGATTAAAAATTCCGCGAAAATATATCGTTTCTCCGGTGAATAGCACAGGAGAGGTAAATAGTCTTTTGGATCAGGATAATGTTTCCTAATGGAGCGACATGTTTACCCGCGTTCTGTTGTTTCAGTGAGCTAGCACTATAAAAATTGAACTACGCATGTTGGTTTATTACAAAGCGGACATCATCATCATCTCATCGAAATGTACTATAACTTCTTCTTGTCATGATATTGTTGAAAAATTGCACATTTGGCGTTAAACAACAATCACTCACTAACTCCAATACCCCAACATCTACAACTCACTCTTCAATTAGATTCGATACTCTGTAGTTAAATAAATTGGCAAATAATTTCTATCATTGGAAAGTATATTACAGACGGGAGCTAACAGCCATAATCTAGTCTGTTTGGTTGTTGCTGAATCCGAAAATGGTAAATTGTGTGCCTATTATGTGTCTTTACGTTCTTAGTTCTGTGTTGTGATGTCCGTTAGAATTTTCGCATTTGTTCACTTCGTCTTTCCCCCAGCTGTTCGTAGGAGAGCTTGTGTCTTATATGTTATTTGTGTTTGTTTGTGTATAGTGGTGTCAAACATGCCTTGACTATACGAGTAACATTGAGAGTGTCTCATAATAGGCAGGAACTACTTACCCTTCGCCAGCACCTAGATGTACCCCCGGGTTTTGTTGGGGTAAGTGTTGCTAAACCACCTAGATGTACCCCCGGGGTTTGTTGGGGTAAGTGTTGCTCATCACCTAGATGTACCCCCGGGGTTTGTTTTTTTTTTTTTGTTTTTTTTTTTTACTTTTATTTTTTTAGACATTTTCAAAATATATACATAACAAACACAGACATTACACAACAGCACAGACAAAGACATTATTTGTACATACATTTTCAATACAAACATGAAATATTGTGTCCCCTTGTCTCCATGCAATAAACCAAATACATAGTTTATTTAAGAATATATGTCATCAGATTTTGATTTACCCCCTATATATAATTATATATACATGAGTTTCTAATATAAGTTTCTTATGTATAAATTATTTTCTTGCATGTTGACAAAGGTAGACCACTATAAATTAAGTTCATGTATGCAACACCATTTATTATCATGTTTGTACATTTTATTTTCTCTTTTTGTTTAACTTTAACTTTGAAAATGTTAAGGAATGGTTTTGTGTCAGTCCATTTACAACAGTGAATATAATTTCTTGCCACAAGGAATAAAAATGGAACAATTTTTTGCAAGGAGCTTTCATCTGAAAAAATCCCTAAAACTGTTTCTTTTGGGGTTAATTCAAAAACTTCTAAATCTAAAGCTGATGAAAGCCAGATATTAAATGAAGTCCAAAATCTCTTTGCCACAGGGCAGCGCCACAGATAGTGTAAGATGGAGTCTTCTTCTTGGTTACAGAAATTACATAATGCACTGTTTTTTATTCCCATTTTGTGTAATAACTTGTTATTTGGAAGTATATGATGCAGAAGTTTGAACTGAATATTTCTTAATTTTGTATCATTTGTGATTCTATAAATATCATTAAACAACATACTACCATCTAGTTCAGTATCAAGTTTTTGTTCCCATTTCACAATACCTTTTACAAAATTTTCTTTTTCATCTTTTTCTATGAAATATTTGTATATATATTTTGAAATATCTTTCCTCTGCATCATATTAGTAATCAAAGGTGGTTTCATTTCCAAGTCATCAGTACTGTAATGTTTTTTAATAACAGATATAATACCATAATATGTAATAACATTTATATTCACATTGCATTTATCAAGAAACATTTGTTGGGGTAAGCGTTGCTCATCATCTAGATGTACCCCCGGGTGTTGTTGGGGTAAGTGTTGCTCATCACCTAGATGTACCCCCGGGTTTTGTTGGGGTAAGCGTTGCTCATCACCTAAATGTACCCCCGGGTGTTGTTGGGGTAAGTGTTGCTCATCACCTAGATGTACCCCCGGGTTTTGTTGGGGTAAGCGTTGCTCATCACCTAGATGTACCCCCGGGTGTTGTTGGGGTAAGTGTTGCTCATCACCTAGATGTACCCCCGGGGTTTTGTTGGTGTAAGTGTTGCTCATCACCTAGATGTACCCCCGGGTTTTGTTGGGGTAAGTGTTGCTCATCACCTAGATGTACCCCCCCGGGTTTTGTTGGGGTAAGTGTTGCTCATCACCTAGATGTACCCCCGGGGTTTGTTGGGGTAAGTGTTGTTCATCACCTAGATGTACCCCCGGGTTTGTTGGGGTAAGTGTTGCTCATCACCTAGATGTACCCTCGGAGTTTGTTGGGGTAAGTGTTGCTCATCACCCAGATGTACCCCTACCCCGGGTTTTGTTGGGGTAAGAGTTGCTCATCATTTTAGTTTTATTTCAGACTTAAAATATAATTAAGGTTTGTGGAACCCAGTCCTGGCTGTTATTTACCTTGAATTGTTTTGGATCATGTGGAACCCAGTCCTGAATGTTATTTACCTTGAATTGTTTTGGATCATGTGGAACCCAGTCCTGAATGTTAGTGGAACCCAGTCCTGAATGTTAGTGGAACCCAGTCCTGAATGTTAGTGGAACCCAGTCCTGAATGTTATTTACCTTGAATTGTTTTGGACCAACATCACGTCTGTGGTGGGCTTTACTGGTATTCATCATAAGATCCTCTAGAGATTCCGGATCATCTATTCTGTCTATGTACTCCGTCAGTTTATACATAATAGATAGAGCTAACCCACGAAGTCGTTTGTTTCCGTGCATTTTTTCTTCTTGAAGGTCCTTAAATTCTTTAAACATTAATTTGGATTCGGGTTGCATTTTCCATAGTCTGAAATGAATTTAGGAAAAAACAAATGCCAAACCATTAGGACAGTGAGTAGTCACTGCATGGCCCTGCTTTTGTACTGTCCATGTTTATGTTGTCATTCGTGTGTTGTCTTTTTGAAGTGAATCTGTACATGTAACTTAGAGTTTGTTTATACACATTTGTTGTATCTGTATATTGTCGTTGGAGATCCAATTATCAGAGTGAGTTGGGATCCCATTAACTGGTTTAACCTCGCCACATCTTTATGCCTTCCCCAAGCCAAAACCTAGATTTCTAACGTCATACATTCATATATAAATCGTGTTCAATTGTTGGAAGTGAGATGTGGCTGTACGTTTTTTTTTATATTGGTGGAATTGTTGAGCTATGGTGTTTAACGCCACTTTCAACAATATTTCAGTTATATCGTGGCGCTCGGTTGTATTGGTGTAAGACATCGGAGTACTTGGAGAAAGCCATCGAATACACCTTGGCGGCTGACATACCGTAGGGGATTAATAGTCAACCAGCAGAGGTATCGACCCAGTGATAGTTTAAAAACGCAGGGGTCCGTTGTTGAACTTGTGATTAAGCTAATCATATGATTAGCCATAATTACATCTTCATTACTAATCACATAATTTGCTAATTCAATGATTAAATATGATTAATTAATACATTGATTAAAAAAGAGTTCAGCAACAAAATTTAATCATTGCATTAGCTGATGTCTAATCTAGTACGCACGACGCCGTTTGTGAAATAATCTTCATCGGGGAGACCTAGAATCAAAAGACTGGAAATACTTAAAATAAAAACTGAAATCAGATGAACGGACAATGGGCATCAAATGATGGATAAAGTGGAATAATGAATCTGTAAAGCAAATTTCATAATTTATTAATATTAATTTTAATTTTAAATTGAATTTATTGTATAATTTGACAACGTTGATTGACAGTTTGACTTACTTGATTAGGATTTTGATGCCATTGTTTGTTTTATCTGCCCACAAGATATACCAGCTCTCCTGTAAAGCCCGAATTTCATCCTGAGTGAAGAGCAAAGCCTTATTGTCTGACATTTTAGTCTGTAATATACACATATACAAATACATCTTAGCAGAAGTCAAAGTATAAACATATACTATTTAATATATGTCATGCAGGGGCGGATCCAGGGGGTGGGCGCACCCGGCGCCCCGCCCTCCCCCCCCCCCCCCCCTAAAATTGAAAAAAATATGATTTTTTGGCGTAAAATCGTGATTTGTCACACGAAATACGCCAAAAATTTTCGCGCCTTCCTCCGCTTGGCGCAATTTTTTTAAGTGCGCCCCCCTAACTTAAAATCCTGGATCCGCCCTTGCAATATTCATTTATATCCATACCCTTTCTTATCAACTACCACTACATGAGTTAAAGGTAGAGGAGAAATTTGTGTATTTAAAAAGAGGACATTTTCTTTTTATCAGATATACATATGATCAAGTTTGTTCTCTATCAATATCAGAACATACTTAGTTGTTTCTTTGCAAGAATACATTGCCTTGCAATGACGTAACGACTACATGAAACGTAATTACTCACTTGATTAGGCGAGATTCGGAATATAACCCGGTGAATTTTCACATTCCACTAGAGTAAGTGTGTGGAATTGTGTAAAATGCATTTCCATGTAGTTTCTGACGAGAACATTTGTTCGAATTAAAACAAATAGCAAACTACGGATGGAAATCCGTATGATGCATGTTACAATCTAAAAGGAGGACATTAATTATAAGGGAATGACCAAGTGAAATCAAATACTTATCTGTGAAGTATGATTCCATGGAAACATATACGTCAAACAAATTGAACGATTTATGGTTTGATTTAGGTTTATTAACGCCACTTTCAACAATATTTCACTGAGTTATTATCATGGCGGTCAGTTTTATTTATTGGCGGAGGAAACCGGAGTACCCGGAGAAAAGCACCGACCTGTCGCAAGTCACTGCCAAACTTTATCACATAATGTTGCATCGAGTACACCTCGCCATGAACGGGTGGTGTGGAATATATTAACAAGCAATGTCATGTTTAATATGTAAGCTTATTCTTTCTAAAGTCGATAATTTTATAAAATGTAAATAGGGCCTATAGAAAATATTTTTTCAAATAATAAACTGACCAGAATTTATCAGTAATTATTAAAATAAGTAATGAAATATGCAAAAATAAATAATCAACAAACCTGTTATTTAGTTATTGAATCATCTTAGTAAAATGAAATTGAAATTAAACCCAGTACACTCGTTTTCAAACCTTTTATAACATGTCTCTAGTTTATCTAATGATGCGTGATAGATATTTTCAAATAATTTTCAACACCCATTTAAAAATGTGTATTTAAAATTAACATAGATGAATATATGGTAAATTCGTCGCACCGAATTTTCATCAATTTAAAATTCTAATAAACCATGAAAAGTGAAAAGAAATCTTTTATTCCACAATTGCAAAGACTCTATCCTTTGATATTGTGTCCGTTATATTTATAGAATCGACCGTAAAAGCTATCACAAATGACTTATTATATATTTTTGTATATATAGGTATATATTTACCTTGGAGATATGCATTTGAGCAATGAATACAAAAATATCTTCCTTGATAATATAATTTGTGGTAAAGTCACATTTCTGTATACGTATTAAGTAGTGAATAATGAAAGAATAGACAGGAGGGACTTTAAACAGGTGTCATTTTTAATTTCGATATTAAAACACTTCAATTAAAAAAAAAAAATTATTTAAAATATGTGTGGATGTCAGTTTTTAAATAAATATTTCCCATAAAAAAAATGTGCACAGAAAATGTTACAACTGAAATACTAGTTTTTAATTAATTAATATTTAATTTCCTACTGGTATAGATAAATACAACTGAAAACAAACTAGGATCAATGTGTCATGAATAGTTATTTTGTATTTGATTCAATTATTTTCAAAAAGATTATAACTGACAAAGTTCAACTGAATAGTAGATTTTATTCATATCATATCTATTTTCATGTCGGAAATCCACCATCGCGTTTCTTTACGAACATCATTAAGCTGGTTGCTGCTTATCTCCCCTTTCCCGCGCAACGAGTCGGAAGCGTTCCCATATTGTGACGTCAAAATCTCAGACGTCGCCACAAGCGTTCTTTCTCTGAATTCTAAAGAAAAAAGACACCATTTAGTGACAAGAATGAAATTTTTTGTTATTATTCTGTGCGTGATCATCCACGGAAGCGTGTCAAAACCGGCCACTCTCACAGGTTTGTGTTGGTGTTTCGCGTGGAATTGCTTCCCTAAATATAGCTGTTCTTCCACGATAATATACTTATCTAGGCATATCTGTTTCGTCTAGTACAAAAAAGTAGTAGCTATGACTATCGCTATGTATTTTATTTGTTCAGTTTCAGATCACAATTTTATATCTTGACAAAGGAATGTCTTTTATATTAAAATTTGCACTGATAGTGGAGTGATAGTCCCAACAGTAACATAGCCTCATATCTGTAAGACTGTAGTGTAGTATATTATCATGTGAAATTCATGAAATACTTCCTCTGCCACAATTTGATTTAATTAGCATAATTTCTTACCTCTTTGAATATTAAATCACAGTATCTTGACGTTTTATCTAGCGAAATAGAGAAAAATGTCTTTTATATATATTATACAGATTTTATACAGATTTTTCTCTATTATTTCGTTAGATAAAACGTCAAGATACTGTTATTAAATCAATACAAAGAAATTAATTTGTATTTTGTTTTACTTTCATCACACAGATCAGAATATTTCAATTAAGAGTCGTATCATTCACATCTTGAAAAAAGAATGTTAATAATAATATACAAAAATGTATGTGCTTGACTTATTATTATATTAATTATTGGAGGGGCGAGCTGAAGCTAGGACTGATTTTTCGTTGAGTTTTTGCATATAATTTATAATTCATGTACTGTAGATCACAGACTTTAATTTAGTGCTTGGTTCAGAATTAAATTACCTGTTGTTTGAAGTGACGATATAATTTGAAAATACATTTACAGTAGAACCTGTGCAATCCGACATCCTGTGACATCCGACACAAATTGATAGTCCCAAACTATTTCTGTTAATTAAAATAAAACCTGAGTATTCCGACATCCTGTACAATCTGACACATTTCCCTGGTCCCTTGGTGTGTCGGATTAGACAGGTTCCACTATAATACATGATGTGTGTCCGTGATGGTCAGAAAAGCTACATATAGAAATGTTTACAGGGTGCTTTATTACTCATCTACCTCATTTACACCTGTGTAATATCAATTAAATAACACATTTACCTCAGTTACACCTGTGTAATATCAATTAAATAACACATTTACCTCAGTTACACCTGTGTAATATCAATAAAATAACACATTTACCTCAGTTACACCTGTGTAATATCAATAAAATAACACATTTACCTCAGTTACTCCTGTGTAATATCAATGAAATAACACATTTACCTCAGTTACTCCTGTGTAATATCAATAAAATAACACATCTACCTCAGTTACACCTGTGTAATATCAATAAAATAACACATTTACCTCAGTTACTCCTGTGTAATATCAATGAAATAACACATTTACCTCAGTTACTCCTGTGTAATATCAATGAAATAACACATTTATCTCAATTACACCTGTGTAATATAAATGAAATAACACATTTACTTCAATTACACCTGCATAATATCAATGAAATAACACATTTACCTCAATTACTCTTGTGTAATATCAATGAAATAACACATTTACCTCAGCTACACCTGTGTAATATCAATAAAATAACACATTTACCTCAGTTACACCTGTGTAATATCAATAAAATAACACATTTACCTCAGTTAAACCTGTGTAATATTAATAAAATAACACATCTACCTCAGTTACACCTGTGTAATATCAATAAAATAATACATTTACCTAAGTTACTCCTGTGTAATATCAATAAAATAACACATTTACCTCAGTTACACCTGTGTAATATCAATGAAATAACACATTTACCTCAATTATACCTGTGTAATATCAATGAAATAACACATTTACCTCAGTTACTCCTGTGTAATATGAATGAAATAACACATTTACCTCAATTACATGTGTGTAATATCAATGAAATAACACATGTACCTCAATTACACCTGTGTAATATCAATAAAATGAAGGATTAACAGGAACTTAATTTATTTTCAGATTCAGACTGGAAGAAAATTATTGACTCCCAAAATAACCAAGGAGACATCTTCCATTATGATCATGTCTTTGTACATTCATGTAAGTAGTGTGGCATCCCTGCCTCACATTTGAGTCTATTACAAAGATATTTTAATAGGTGGCATTGCCCAGTACCATATTCTTTTCATTTCATAGACATAGACCTGTGGGTAATGTGGCATCTCCGTCTTTTGTTTCTAGTAACAGCCAAGATAAATCATATGGTAGTATAGCAGTGCTGTTTAAGCATTTTAGTTAAATAAGACGAATTTTCAGCTTGATATTTTGAAATATTTTTGTGAGAAGAAACCAAGAAAATGAATGTTTTGGACATACAAATGTATATATAAAGAACAAATAATTTATTTCAAATTGTTACAAAACAAAGTAATTTTTCTCAGTCGGCATTGATAAAGCTGTATATATTTTTGTTCTTCCTATTTTGATTTCATCCTCAGTACTGACAGAATTTAACTGAATTTTGTAATGATATGTAATACACATGACTACCAATTTAGAATCATGTTCATGATATGTATTTTGATATTTCCTCCAATTCAACTTTAGAAATAAAATGTGAATATAATTATATATAGAACTGTAAGAAGAGTTTGAAGATACCAAAGGGGTAATCAGAATCCGTAAATCGAAGAAGAACAGACAACACAATGTACAAAAGAAAAATTACAAAAGGAAAAACAACGATCTACAAAATATACACATAAAACTAAAGATTCGAGTAACACAAACCCCACCAGAAACCGGGGGTAACTCAGGTGCTCTGAAAGGGTAAGCAGTTCCTGCTCCACTAGTGACACCCGTCGTGTAACATTTTATATGTATATTACTTTTGTTTACAGGTATTGTATCAGTAATTGGTTTATCAGTATGTATTATTTTAATTGTATATGGAGTGTATTGGTGGAAAAAGTACCGGTAAGTAGTACAAATAGTTGATTAATATGACACAATATATCTAATAGGATACTTTGTCATCAGGAAATGAACTGTATATTTTGGGCATTTTGTTCGTTTGACAGTGTTTAATGCCACTTTCAACAATATTTCAGTTATATCATGGCAGTCAGTTTTATTGGTGAAGGAAACCAGAGGACCAGGAGTAAATCACCGGCCTGTCACAAGTGTACTGTATATTTTTTGAGGATTTTGTAAAAATGCATATATATAATAAATGGACAGAAATTTTACAGTTATATCATGGCGTGAACAAGATAATTTTCAGTGAGATGGTGACAAGGTCTGCTTTATACTAGACCAACATGCTTAGTTGCATTTTTTTATGGTGCTAGCTCACTGAAACAACTGTCCGTGGAAAGTCATGTTGCCCCACTCATACACATTATCCTGATTTCCAGCCAACCAGTCTCTGCTCTTTCTCCTTAATGCTGCATGCTAAGCGGAGAAACAACAAATACCAATTTTATAGTCTTTGATTTGACCTGATCAGGGATCGAACACACAATCTACCGCACTCGAGGTGAGCATGCCTACCTTTACAGAGGTGAGCATGCTTACCTTTACAGAGGTGCACATGCCTACCTTTACAGAGGTGAGCATGCCTACCTTTACAGAGGTGTGCATGCCTACCTTTACAGAGGTGAGCATGCCTACCTTTACAGAGGTGAGCATGCCTACCTTTACAGAGGTGAGCATGCCTACCTTTAGAGAGGTGAGCATGCCTACCTTTACAGAGGTGAGCATGCCTACCTTTACACCACTGATGAGGTTATATTTTTCTTCTATTGTTTAACATATTGGTTGTATTTCTTTTTCTCAGTTGTCATTATCTTATTTCTATTTTTAGTAAAAATGAAGCAATAAAAGAATCCACCAATGAAGTTAACAAACAATGTCAAGGTGACTTAGAATTGGCCCAGTTGACAAACGAGCCTTTAAATATGAAGACAGTTTGTAAGTGGGACTTTGTGAACGGAAAGAAGAAATGACATAATGAACTCATTCTATTATTTTATTTATATTTTACCTGTTATTTAGATCTGTCTACATGTTATACAATAGTTTATTATTTTATTTGTACTTTTTTTAAAATATATTTTTGAATAACACAGGGCTTTCAATATTTTTCAAGTCTACCAGTACTTCACTATTTACAATGTAACAGGGCTTTCAATATTTTTCAAGTCTACCAGAACTTCACTATTTACAATGTAACAGGACTTTCAATATTTTTCAAGTCTATCAGTTCTTCACTATTTACAATGTAACAGGACTTTCACTATTTTTCAAGTCTACCAGTTCTTCACTATTTACAATGTAACAGGACTTTCACTATTTTTCAAGTCTACCAATACTTCACTATTTACAATGTACCAGTACTTCACTATTTACAATGTAACAGGACTTTCACTATTTTTCAAGTCTACCAGTACTTCACTATTTACATGTTGTACTTTTTGTTAAAATTTTAACAATTTTCATGACTATCTTATACAACACTCTTTAAAATCAGGAGGTACCTAAGACCATTTTAGGCAGGTAAAAGTACATGATACCACCCTTTATTGAAAGGTGTGATAATCTTACACAATTTGACCATTATTCTTCTCATTATTAGTAATTACATTTTGATCTGATTTGCACCATTACAAACATATACTTGTTTGTATTTATTTAATATTTCTTGTATTTAATAACAGGATTGTTCATATTTGCTAGACAGGAGTTACGATCTGGTCCTTTCCGAACCCCCACCCCCTTGTCATATGTAACTGAAATTGTTCAGTCACAAGATGATGTATTTATTGTATTCAGCCAGAGATTGTTTCATCCAATCAAATAATGTTTTACAAAATTATGTTTAAATTGGCAAATATGATCAAAATCTGGGACAACTGTTAGACTTCTACTATCTTTTATGAAAAGTTTTATAGTATATAAAAGGTCAACAAATATTGGAATTTGTTAAGTACAAGTAAAACAGAAACAGAATTCAGGTCTTTACAAGTTTAATATTACAAAAAGCAAAAAAAAATAAAAAAATTGAAAATTAAAAAAAAAAAAAAAAAAAAAGTTAAAGGGAGATAAATCTTTTATGTTTCTCATTGCTTCTCTCTCAATAATATTTTTATTTTATTTTGGAAGTAAACATTTACAATACCAAATTATGTATTTTTATCTTTTTACCTCTTTTTAAAATTGAAATCAGTTTTGAATTTTTGTATTTACTTTGTTTCCAAAATCATGTGCATCTAATAACCGTTGCTTTAAATCAATAAATTAAACTTTTATTTATTACAATGTGTTGTGTTTTTATTTAAAATACATAACAAACAATTCTCAATTAGACACTGTCAGAACAGCCCAACCAGCCTGTGGAGATTAGTCAGTAGTAGTACAGAAAAATACATAACAAACAATTCTCAATTAGACACTGTCAGAACAGCCCAACCAGCCTGTGGAGATTAGTCAGTAGTAGTACAGAAAAATACATAACAAACAATTCTCAATTAGACACTGTCAGAACAGCCCAACCAGCCTGTGGAGATTAGTCAGTAGTAGTACAGAAAAATACATTATTATTAATACTACTCCATTATCTTTCAGGGTTTTGGGAGAGAGTGAGGTTTATGGTGTTTAACGCCACTTTTAACAATATTTCAATTATTTCGTAGTGGTCAGTTTTATTGGTATAGGAAACCAGAGCTGGGAGAGAGTGAGTGATTATTGCCAAATGAGCAATTTTTTTTAGCTATATCATGGTGAGAACAAGTTACAATTTTTTAGTCATATCATGGTGAGAACAAGTTACAATTTTTTAGCTATATCATGGTGAGAACAAGTTACAATTTTTTAGTTATATCATGGTGAGAACAAGTTACAATTCTTAGCTATATCATGATGAGAACAAGTTACATTGTGTTAGATGATGAGGTCCACTTTGTACTACAACATACCTTAGTTTTAGCTGACTGTTCAAGGGTAGACATGTCGCTCCACTCCAACACATTATTCTGATCCAAGCCAATTAGTCTTTGCTCTTATTCTTTAGTGTTGCCTACTTAGCAGAGAAGCAACAAACACCAATTTCAGTCTTTTGTTTTATCCGACCGGGGCTCGAACCCACAATCTACCACACTCGAGGCGAGCACGCTAACCATTACCCCAACAATGTGGTTTCATGGGTATTGGGTAATATTTGTGGTGACATATACTGTAGTTGTACAGGCTTCATATTATGGGGTGTAATGTCAACTCAAACAATATTTTTTCACACGGCACCAACTTTTTACATGTCATTTGACCACAAGGTCTTAGAAATCATAGATCATTGGGGCCATCAATGTGTGCAACCTTGAATCTATACCAGGTATTTCACAAAAATGATTTTTGTTATTTTTGGACATTTTCCAGATTGTTTGTTTGATGGTGTTTAATGCAAATTTAAACAATATTTCTGTTTTATTGTAGCGGTCAGTATTATTGGCAGAGGAAACCGGAGTACACCACGACGTGATCGTGATTTGAACTCAAAACGTTAGTTGTGATAGGCACTGATTGCATAGGTAGTAAATCCAACTACCATACGATCACAACCACGACGGCCTCTCACTCAGACACATATCCTGATTCTGAGCCAAATACAGTGCAGTCTTTGAACTTGCTCTTTAATGCTGCATGCTTAGCGGAGGAGCAGTAAACACTAGTGGTATAGTCTTTGATTTGTAGACCCGACAATGGCTCGAACCTCTGATCTACATCACTAGAGGGGATCTCGCTAACCATTACATCACTAATGTGGTTGTTTCCTTCACCAATAAAAATGGCTTCTATGGTATAACTGAAATATTGTTGAAAGTGGCTTTAAACACCCAGAACATTAACATATCCTGAAAGTTCTTTACTGTTAGAAATAAAACAAAATACAGTGGTTTAAATCTATATTGAGATATTCTGACAAATCTTTACAAAATACTTACAAACAAATAAATTATATGGCATCTTTTTAGAATGGTTATTATTATTTCTAATGGTGCATGGAATACAAAATTGTATGTAAATATGTGGAGAGGACCTTTGTAAGTTGGAATAACTTGTGTCCGATCCAAATGTTATATAGTTAACAATAAAATACGTTTAATCTAAAAAAAAATATTTTTAAAGCTGTAAGACATATAGATGCAATATAACAACTATCCACTATATATAACATAAACAAAAACACACAAAAACTTGATAACAATACAAGAATGTAGCAGCCATATTTTCTGTTTCTATAGAACCTATAGCTACTTTGACAGACTCATCTTTACAATAAATACTCATGTGGTACCATTTTCCTGTTTCTATGGCAATCTTAAGCTACTTTGACAAATTCATCTTTATAACAAACACATGCCAGGTTATAATTAAAACTCCAAATCACGCTATAAATTTATATGGGTGATTTAATAACTTGTCCACCCCGCGTGAAACATGGAATTAGCTGCAGATATATTTTTGTAAATATGACTTTTTTTTAACAAACAAACCTCGTTATATTATATTGGAAGTTAAAACAATAAAAAAAAGCAGCACTAGATTTTCTGGATTGTTTTAAGTACCAGACTTTATTATTATTGATAACTTGAATTGTATACATCAAGAACATGTTACACCTTTTAATTTTTTTTTTATTAATACATGATTTGGCAACCATAATAGTTTTTAAAGAAAAACAAAATTAGTAAAATTTTGCAATTGCTAGATTCTATCCTCTCTCAATTTTATATAAAAAAAAAAACAAATGTCTAAAGTGCATAATATGTTTAACACAATGTCTTCAACATATTCTAACATTAATTTTATTTTTGTCATTTCTTTTTAAAATTTTCAAAATTATCTTTTTGTTCGTTACTAAATCTCTCTCATATTCTTTCACATTTTTATAATTTATTTTTTTAACATAATCAGACATTGTTTGCACCATAGAAATTTAATCACAAATTGCTTTCATTCAATTAAATAAATAATAAAATAAAATCTGTTCATTTATATCATTCTTCATTCCACTTGCCATTCTTTAAAAAAATCATTTCCTTTGTTATCGACAACAATGAATGCTGGGAAATTTTCAACTTGTACTTTCCATATTGCCTCCATACCTGTAAATATAAAATGTTAATGGTGTTTAATGCCACTTTCAACAATATTTCAGTTATATTGTGGAGGTCAGTTTTATTGGTGGAGGAAACCGTAGTACCCTGGGAAACCACCGACTGGTTGCAATACACTGACAAACTTTATCACATAATGCTGTATCGAGTACACCTCGCCATGAATGAGGTTTGAACTCACAACGTTATTGGTGATAGGCACTGATTGCATAGGTAACATTATGATGATGATGATGATGGGAAACCATTAAAAAAAGTTTTTTTAAAATATCTAAATTTAGGGGAATACTCAATCAACGACAAAAATATCAAATTCTCACAATTGCTCTTGTACTGTAATTTTAATTATCTAAAACCAAAAAAGTCTTACTTTGCGAAAAGCAATTCAAAATCTGATATTAAATATTAACAGGAAAAGATCATTCAAATATTAGATTTTTTTTATTCGACAACAAATTTGTCCAGTTTGGTGGGGGATTGGTATTCCAATGGGTACAAGCTGTGCTCCACTACTCCACATATTACAAACCTAATTCTATATATTCTATATTCTCTACAGATTTTACGAACCTAATTCTGGATATTCTAATACTTCAACTTTCTTTATACAGTTTTGTGCAAGGATTGCAGCAGGACCTCCAATAGATCCAAGGTAAAATCCACCATACCTTTTACATGCTTGTGTTACCTTAAAGAAGAAAAAAATGTTCTTAAGGTCAAGTAACACTTTATTGATCAACACTTTATGACAACAATTACAGTTGCTATTACTTTTTGGTTGATGAACACTTTATAACAGGATTATTTACCCATTAAAACCTTTTGAAATGTTTATAAAATACCTTTTATCTTTTGTTATCTCTAAGAGTACATGTCTTGTCATCTCTAAGAGTACATATGTCTTATTGACACATGATCAAATTTTACTGCACTCAACCTTATTTATGAAACAGTGTCAGTTTTATCTGACAGAGGAACACTGTTGTGACGAAGAACACAAGAATCTGTGAGTACCTGTCGACTTCTGTTTCCTTTGGCCAACATAATCATACTGCCGCCAGCCTTTTGGAATTCTTCAACATAAGAGTCCATTCTTCCTGCTGTAGTTGGACCAAAAGACCCACTGGCATAGCCCTAAAAAGAAAATTCAAATACTCTATAGGTGGTTATTTCGGCAGGGGGTTAATTTTTGTGACTATATGTGTAACGTTTAATTCTGAGAAAAACTTAAAATGCAGGAATAATAATTTTGTTACGTTGGCATTAGTTGGAATCAAAAAATTAAATTTGAATTTTCTTCTGTGGAACACGATTTAATATATCAAAACATGCTACGCAATTTAATCAAACTCCACAGAGTAAAACTGGGTGTGTCATAATATAAGAAGTGAACACTTTTTAACAGTTAAAATCATTTATATCATTATATCATTGAATTATTTTAATTTACAAAAACAAACATTAGTGTGTATCCAAGCCAATCAAAAATAATGTAAATATAGTAAGACAAATTAAATGGTTAAATAATTCTGACTTTTGACAGATGTTATATATCTTTAAATCGTTTTCTGTAGAAAAACAATATATAATTTCTGGATAAAAACCAAAAATCGACAGAAACATAATATTTGAGGTAAATATTATATTACAACTCAATTACATATATTACACCTGTATTGAAGATACAATTCATTACATAGATAGCTGTGAAAAAATACTGAGATTTTCACTGGTAATTTATTCAGTGAAAAAAAAACATGTTTACTTCACTCAGTGAAATAAAAACTTTCATTTCATTCTGTGATGTCACATAACCATCGTCACAATCGTAAATAAATTAATTTTAGAGTCACATGTCATTCTATACGTGTTTTGATTGGTTTAAAAAGTTGAGGTTATTTGTCAATGTACGGAATATAAAAATAAACGTCGTTCTTAAGGCGTTGCGTGCCGTTGTCATCGGGTGATTTTCTTTAAATGAGGTACCTTTGGGGTTATCTAAATTTGTTTCCGATTATTTGCCTTATTTTGAAAAAATAAATATATTTTTCAATATCATAACAAAAAAAGTTTGAATTAATTTATAAGGATTGATCGAAATTATTTGTTCGGTTCATTCGAAATAACCTCAATTAGGTTGTACACACCCTTGCGTAACCCGTTACGCAGGATACACGGTGTGAACAACCTGATTGAGGTTATTTCTTTATGAACCGAACAAAAATTGCGATCAATCCTTAAATATCATCGACAGTCCGACAATGAAATACAAAGTCCCTTTTTTAACATCTTATTACCACAAACAAAAGAGTAAAATCTATGTTATAAAAATACTTTTGCATTCAGAATATCGAAAGTAAATCACTCGTAACCAAAGAAAACAACTGAAATTCAATCATGCCCTAATGCAGATTCGTAATTTACTGCATTGTTCAGTTACTCATGATTTATTTTTAATAGTTGGAAAATTATACTATAATTAATACATCAAAAACACCAAATAAGCTTTTAAAATTAAATATCCCCTTCAATACTAACTTCTGGAGTCTTTGCAGGACCAGCATAATAAATAGGATGGTTCTTGGCATACTCTGGTAATCCTTCACCGCTGTCTATCCTCTCTTTCAACTTGGCATGAGCAATATCCCTAGCAACAATCAATGTTCCTGTCAAACTAATACGAGTTCTGATTGGATAATTGTCTAAAAGCTTTAAAACTTCTGCCATTGGTTGATTTAAATTTACCTGTTAAAAATGAAAAAAAATAATTATGCTGTACGTTTCTGCTAACTCTGTCAACCCTAATTTTCAATGCCTACAATGAAGTTTTAATTTTGCTTAAATCAGATCCTTGCCATGTATAACCTATGTAAACTTTTCAAAAAAGGGTTTCCTACAAGCCTTCCCTATTGTTTTTATCAAGAATTGTTAACTGAAACACAGATATTTTTTTTGTGCTCATATGACAAATTTTGTGAATTATTTTCTGAAAGTCATCAGATATATCGGGGCACTCTAGTTATTTCATCGATAAAAAGTCTGACAACTGTGAACTAAAAAGTGGCATTAAACAACAATTATAATTCAATCGATTACACGATATAACTGAAATATTGTTGAAAGTGACGTTAAACACCATCAATCCACTACTCTTTTGTCATTTTAATACAGAACTGCTGTGGTGATGTAATGGTTAGTGTTCTTGCCATGAGTGCAACAGAATGTGGGTCTGATACCCAGTTAGGTCAAACCCAAGACTATGAAATTCTCTATTGATCATGCAGCATTAAGGAGTAAGTACAAAGTCTGATTGACTTGGAGTCAAGATTATATGAATGTCAGTGAGCAGGCATGGTAAACTCAATGTGTTTGTCTAGAAAAAAACATATATCATCATCATCTTATCAAACCCTAACTTTTTTTTTATTATTTGTTATTCCAGTATTACAATTATTTATGAAAACATCTAATAATTAGATAGTTCACAAAAAAAAAAAAAAAAATCACTTAAAAAATTACACAGTAACATGCAAGAGTTATCTCTCTTTGTATCTTATACTATTACAACATTCAAAAAAATCAAATGGAATTTTAAAATAAAAACACAATTTATGAACACATAAACACAGAGACAAAGGTTATACAATCACCTACACAACTATATCATGGGGGCATAAACAAAACTGCTAAAATGAACTGATATTAATAAGATTCAAGCTAGTTTGTCAATAAGGCCAAAAAAAAACCAATCTATGTGTCCTCTAAACCTACAGAACCTTATATTTCAGGCCTACTCTGAAGTTTTTATTGTAAATTTTGGACAAGCCCTATTAAAGGCAGAGCTTTGTCCTGCATAACCTTGGTAAAACATTTGAAAAAAGTTTTGGTTACCTACATACCAATTTTTTTTCTCAAAACTATTAGTAGAAACACATGTTTTGTTTTTGCCCTGATGGGTGGTAGATATACAATTAACTTCTTACTCACCTGTACTACTTCTGAACTCAGATCTTTACTCTCAATCTCTGGCAAATATTTTGAAACATTTGTTTCCAACTGTTCTAAAAATACCCCTTCATCTGTAATTTTTCCTAATGCCTGAAAAAGCAAACAAAAGATAAGATTGAATGAATGAATGAATGAATGAACCAGCATAAATATTGCATCAGGCAATTAAAAAAAAAAAGTATTGTCAACACTCATCATGAGTGAAGACTAATATGAGTGTCATCAGCAGTGGGTTACCGACGATGCTTATTGTATTGAACTCAGAATATGCTATCTATTATACAAAAGAAGGAGAGTTTTTTTCTGTGTGTCGCTTCTCTGTGTTGCTGGTGAAAATAAGAATACTTCCTGTTTCCAAAAGGTTATATGTATAGTTTGGTTGTCTATATCCTCGTATGACTACTCATTTTCAATTCGTTTCAAATTAATTAAATATATAATCAATTCCCGTCATCCTATCTTTAACTTGCCTATTCAAATGTTTATTTTGATTTATTTCACTTACACAAAACAATGACGACACCTGAAATGACATTGAATTCATGTTGTCTGTCTATCCTATTGAAACAAATTAACAACTTGGTTGGTTTTATGGTGTTTAACACTACTTTCAACAATATTTCAGTTATATTGTGGCGGTCCGTTTTATTAGTGGAGGAAACGGGAGGACCCGGAGAAAACCACCGATCTGTCGCAAGTCACTGACAAACGTTATCACATAATGTTGTACACCTCCCCCTGATCGAGATTCGAACTCACAACAACAGTGGTGATAGGCACTGATTGCATAGGTAGTTGTAAATCCAACTAGTATACGATCACGGCCACGACGGTCCCCATTTTCAAAATGGAACTGAAAGTACAAATTCTGACATGTAATTTGATAAATATTAGGATAAAAACAACTGTCTACTAGGTGTAGTTTGCTATACCATCGTATTAATACTAAATTTCAATCAGTTTGATATTAATTTTTTTTTATTATAAAATAATCAATTTCCGGCATCTCATTGACTGCCATCTTAAATTATATGGAGTGTGTCACTATTTACCCATTTCATGTTTATGGAAGGACATAACATTGCTCACTGATCATATTCTTCCAGCTTTTATGGTGTTTAACGCCACATTCAACAGTATTTCAGTTATATTGTGGCAGTCAGCTTTATTGGTGGAGGAAACTGGAGTACCCAGAGAAAACTACCGACCTGTCGCAAGTCACTTACAAACTTTATCTCATAATGTATTATCGAGTACACCTTGCCATGAGTGGGATTCGGACTCATAACCTTTGTGGTGATATGGAATGATTGAACAGGTAGGGCTAAATCTAGACCACAACGGCTCCTTCTATGTTTAAATTATATCTGATTGGTGAAATATATTTTATGTAAATGACACTGCTATCGCTACTGGGGATGCTGTTTATTACCTAGGGAGACAAATAACTCTCATTTCTGATACAATTATATCGTTTACCTGTCTGTCTGCTGAACATGACACTCCTATTCCTACTGGACATGAAGCTCCATGCCTAGGGAGACGAATTACTCTAACATCATGACAGAAATATTTCCCACCAAACTGTGCCCCAATCCCAGCCCTCTGTGTCAATTTGTGGATTTCTTCTTCCAATTTTCTGTCTCGAAATCCACGTCCATGCTCATTTCCTGAAATGTATCAGAAATATTGATATAATTGACTCCACTGAGTGTGTGAGTGATTGTTGTTTAACGCCACATGAGAAGCAGCAAATACCAATTTCATGGTTTTTGGTTTTAACTGAGCGGGGCTCAAACCCACGATCTACCACACCCATGGCCTGCATGCTAACCATTACACCACCAATGTGATTGACTGTACTCTACATGTAAAGTGAGCATTAGATATATCAGGACAAGAACAAACCATATAATACCTCCTTGTACCAGATCAGCATTGTCATATAGATTTGTATGGTATATGGATTATTTCCCCTACAACACAATTATTATTGATATTATTAATTTATTATTGATGGTATATACGTCCTGCATAATTACCAGACAAAACAACTGCTTTACTGTATATGGGTTACCTCCCCTACAATACATCTATCAAAGTATGTCCTGGATAAATAACAGAAAATAAACATCAAAACAATTGTTTTATAGTATATGGGTTATCTCCACTACAATGCATCTATCCATCCCAGTCATCTTAATATTAAGACTCAGTGTGTATAGTGGTTAGATTTATGGTTTATGGATTTCAACAATAAGTCAATATTTCAGTTATATCATGGCATAAGTTTTATTGGTATAGGAATCCGAAATACCCGGAGGAAACCACCGACCTGTCGCAAGTCACTGACAAACTTTATCACATAAAGTTGTATCAAGTACACCTCGCCATGAACGGAGTTCGAACTCACAACCCTAGTGATGATAGGCACTCATTGCACAGGTAGTTGTAAATCCAACTACCATACACTCACGACCTCGACAGCCCCCAAGTTCATCTGGATATGACCTAGTTTTAAAAGGACTCTGTCGGTTGTTAGGGGAAGCATAGTGCATTATAACAACTGGTTTTAATCAGATGTCTGTACATGTGGTAAAATATACAATATACAAACCATCAGAGGGTAAATTATCTAGATAACGGGCTGATGCTAGTTTGACTGTTTTCAGATTAAATTCAGCTGACGTCCCACCAATAACGACAGCTAAATGATATGGAGGACAGGCGGCTGTTCCTAAAGTCTGAAAAAATACAATAATTACGACTAATATTTTCATACAGTAATATTTATGGGGGGGGGGGGGGGGGGAACCAATATCTGTTAATCAAATAATTTATCAAGGAAATACAAATCCTTAAATAAAAAGGAACAAGAATCTGAAAATATATGTATCTCAAGTACAAAGATCAGGTCACATCAATGACAATAAAATTGGATTGATTGATTGATTTTTGGTGTTTTAATGCCACTTTCAGCAATATTTGAGCTATATCATGGCGACCAGTTTTAGTCGTGGAAGAAGCCGGAGTACCCGGAGAGAACCACCGACCATGGGCAAGTAACTGGTAAACTTTATCACTTGCGGCTGCGAGTCGAGTGCACCCTTTTTTGTAATTTACAAAGTCTGGCGCGAACTCACGCCGTATCGGTGATAGACTTGTATGAGTTGTTAGGTAATCCAACTACCTAATTCACTGAGCCACCCGGGCCCTACAACTACCTAACTCATTGAGCCACCCGGCCCCTACAACTACCTAACTCATTGAGCCACACGGGCCCTACAACTACCTAACTCATTGAGCCACCTGGGCCCTACAACTACCTAACTCATTGAGCCACCCAGGCCCTACAACTACCTAACTCATTGAGTCATCCGGGCCCTACAACTACCTCACTCATTGAGCCACCCGGACCCTACAACTACCTAACTCATTGAGCCACCCAGGCCCTACAACTACCTAACTCATTGAGCCAACCGAGCCCTACAACTACCTAACTCATTGAGCCACCCGGGCCCCCTACAACTACCTAACTCATTGAGCCACCCGGGACCTACAATTACCTAACTCACTGAGCCACCCGGGCCCTACAACTACCTAACTCATTGAGTCACCCGGGCCCTACAACTACCTAACTCATTGAGCCACCCGAGCCCTACAACTACCTAATTCATTGAGCCACCCGGGCCCTACAACTACCTAACTCATTGAGCCACCCGGGCCCTCTACAACTACCTAATTCATTGAGCCACCCGGGACCTACAACTACCTAACTCACTGAGCCACCCGGGCCCTACAACTACCTAACTCATTGAGTCACCCGGGCCCTTCAACTACCTAACTCATTGAGCCACCCGAGCCCTACAACTACCTAATTCATTGAGCCACCCGGGCCCTACAACTACCTAACTCATTGAGTCACCCAGGCCCTACAACTACCTAACTCATTGAGCCACCCGAGCCCTACAACTACCTAACTCATTGAGCCACCCGAGCCCTACAACTACCTAATTCATTGAGCCACCCGGGCCCATAATAAAATTGGTATTTGCTGCTTCTCCACTATTAAACATATGCAGCATTTAAGGTGCAAGAGAAAAGATTGTGTAGCTCAGTCAGTATAATGTGTCAGAGTGGAGGAAAATGTCTACATCCTCATGATGACTGTTATTTCTGTGAGCTAACACTTGGAAAATACAATTCAGTGTGCTTGCTTAGTACAAAAAACCCAGACATTATCATTATTTGATCTAATACATAAATTATTACCACCATGGTTTCGCTGAAAGTATACCCACTTGATCTTAAACAACACTCATTGACCGATATACACCATGCATGTCTCTGTGTCTGCATGTACATGTAATATGTTTGAGTCCTTATTATACAGTGTAACCTGTCTAAAAAGAACCTGATTAAACCAGAATCCTGTATTGTTACTGGATCACTGAAATAGTTCAGTTAAGTTCAAATATTTGTAATAATAGATAAAAATGATAAAAATATACAATTCTAATGTATTTTTTACCTTAGCTTTTTCATCCACAAATTTAAGAAGCTTTTCTGGATTAAGTAGAGCTTTTGTTTGTTGGTATAAAAATGTTTTATTAGCTGAGCCTCCACCTTTGGCCATAAACAGAAAATCATACTGGCTAGAATCTGTGGCATATATCTCAATCTGAGCTGGTAAATTAGTTTTAGTATTGACCTCAGAGTACATGTCTATAGGTGCTACCTGTAATAGAAAATATTATTTATTAACTAATGTTATATTTACATAAAAAAGATGAAAACTGCCTTTGTGATACAGATAGTTCAACTATACCGTATACGGGACAAAGTCGGCCAGTAGGAATTTTTTTTTTCTCGTATTGGCCGACTTTCATCAAAAACTAATGTATCCTCCCTCATAGTCTTTAACATATTGATTTTTTACACAAAAACACTCCCAAATTATTTTAAATCTTTTTGAGAAAGATTAACCTATAATTATCATTTAAAACTTAAGAGTAGATATGCATTCAAACTTTTTGATAAAAAAGGGAAATAACTCCTCCAAAAATTATCTCATTAAACAGCAATAGGGTTGGGGTTAGGGTTATTGTATTTAATGCCACTTTCAACAATATTTCAATTATATTGTGGCACTCAGTTTTATCGGTGGAGGAAACCGGAATACCCGGAGAAAAACAACGACCTGCCGCAAGACACTGACAAACTTTATCACATAATGTTGGATCAACTATCAAGTACACCTCTCGTGAGAGAGATTCGAAGTCACAATATTAGAGGTTATAGGCACTGATTGCATAGGTAGTTATAAATCCAATTACCTTACGATCACGACCACATGAATTTCCATATGGCAATAAGCAAGTACTAAAAGCTTCGAGGAATTCAAATTTAAAAAGTTGAAAGGGTTGCAAGTACAAACATTTATGACAGACAGACAGACAGACAGACGAACGGACATGAGATATGCAATATGTCTCCCAAACAGTAATAAATTAAGGAAATTCTATGGATGTCTTTGGGATGGATTGTTCTTGTTGATTCGAGTGTCATGTAAGAGTGTGTTTTACAGTTTTCTTGCCTTGCATCATGAACTAATCCAAAATGGTGGCTTTACGATTGAATACCACGAATGCATGGTTTACATCAAATTAATGCAACAAAACAGTGATAAAATAAACCAAAGATCTGACGTAACCCACGGACACTTGATGAGAAGACTCCATGCCCTGACGTAACCCACGGACACTTGATGAGAAGACTCCATGCCCTGACGTAACCCACGGACACTTGATGAGAAGACTCCATGCCCTGACGTAACCCACGGACACTTGATGAGAAGACTCCATGCCCTGACGTAACCCACAGACACTTGATGAGAAGACTCCATGCCCTGACGTAACCCACGGACACTTGATGAGAAGACTCCATGCCCTGATGTAACCCACGGACACTTGATGAGAAGACTCCATGCCCTGACGTAACCCACGGACACTTGATGAGAAGACTCCATGCCCTGACGTAACCCACGGATACTTGATGAGAAGACTCCATGCCCTGACGTAACCCACGGACACTTGATGAGAAGACTCCATGCCCTGACGTAACCCACGGACACTTGATGAGAAGACTCCATGCCCCGACGTAACCCACGGACACTTGATGAGAAGACTCCATGCCCTGACGTAACCCACGGACACTTGATGAGAAGACTCCATGCCCTGACGTAACCCACGGACACTTGATGAGAAGACTCCATGCCCTGACGTAACCCACGGACACTTGATGAGAAGACTCCATGCCCTGACGTAACCCACGGACACTTGATGAGAAGACTCCATGCCCTGACGTAACCCACGGACACTTGATGAGAAGACTCCATGCCCTGACGTAACCCACGGACACTTGATGAGAAGACTCCATGCCCTGACGTAACCCACGGACACTTGATGAGAAGACTCCATGCCCTGACGTAACCCACGGACACTTGATGAGAAGACTCCATGCCCTGACGTAACCCACGGACACTTGATGAGAAGACTCCATGCCCATTTTGTTTGGGGTTTTTCTCTTTCTATTTTAAAATCTTTTTTATTTGTAACTAATATTTGTAAAAAATTCATATAATTTATGTTATATAATTATATTAGCTATATTGTAGTAACCAAATGCCATAAAAATATCACTAAAAATAGGTTAATTGTAAAGTCAATTGATGAACGCATAAAACCATTAAAATCACAAAATCAACTTATTTGTGGTAAAATTAAATCCTATTTACTTGATAAAATCCAAAATATGCATAAATAATGTATATGTTACAGTAAATAAGTATAATCAATAAATTCTCGTAATAACTGATGGATTTAGGTTTTTACATGTAATTCCTAATTTGTCAGTACATGTAATTATGAGTAATAACTAAAATAATTAGATGATTTTATGCTTATCTACTGATTGCTACTTTTGAATGTTTGGTAACAGACAAGACTCCTCCAACCAATATATGAAATGCAAATAGAATATACTTTTGAAGTAAATTACACTGATTCTAAAATAATTTATTTTAAAAGACAAGAATAAGTAAAACATCATATATTTACATGTAAGATAAGAAATTGTATGTCCTAAAAATCAATATTTAAAAGATCATGACTTATTTTGGTACGAGTTACTATTATGGCACCTTGAAGTACATAAAACATCTGATCTCACACATTTACAAGTTTTTCTTGCACAACCCATTTTGCAAATGCATCTTACAAAGCTCTGTCCATCTCCTATTGATTGCAAGTGGGCTGTCTCACGAACGCTAATATTTCAGTGTTCCAATTGACCTCGGCTTCGGACAAATCATGAAAAGTGGACGTCATGCATTGGTTCTTTGAAAATGTTGAATTTAGTAGTCAATGTCTAGTGCCCAGCTTATATTGTTCGTTTTCCGAACTAAAATGTGTTACTAGACATAAAATAGTGTACATTCACGACCCAATAAAAATGTGTCTCATTAACTAATACTTCCACATTTATTATATAAATGAGTAAGAACTCACATCATTGTTCATTTCATATTATCTTGAATTTAGCATTTAGCTATATTTTGTCGAATTTGAGTCCCTTTTAAGAAGTATAACATCTTAAATACCAGATTAAAAATGTGAGGAAAACAAATAATATCCTTATTTTTTCTATATTAATAGATGCTTAGAACATTGTTTACAATATGTCAGGATCAGTCAGTAAATAAGTGTCAAATTTTAAGTTTTTGCTAGTAATTACATGTAATTCCTGAACAATTTTAGTAAATACATGTAATTACTAAGACAATTAGGGATTACATGTAATTACTGTTTTTCAGTTTTTACATGTACATGTACTTACTGGTTTACGCTTATTTACTGTAACATATTATATATCATTTGCGAAATTTACTTTTCACAAAAACAATGCCATCTTTGTTTTTTGGCATTCCTGCTAAAAAGTTAATACCAGAAATGTTGTTCACATGTTAAGAATGACACTCTTAAGTGAATAGTATAATAAAATACCTGTGAATATCTAAGATTTTTCTGTGTGTACGTATTATAAATTCCTCTTGATAAAGCTCTAGCATCATTTCCTTCTGTCCATACATATTGACCTTTCTTCCCTGTATTATAAACAACATAAACAATTAACATTCTATATTTCGTTGTAAATTCACTTCATTTTAATCGCTATGTCAGTACTAAAGGGGAGATAATTAGATAATACTATTTCATGATTATGTAGTAGGATTCAATTGGCAATAAATAGATACTGAAGGAATAGAATGAATTACAAAGCTTTCAAAACTTGGTTTTAATTTTAAGCATAAATAATTTGCTATAAAGTATATTGTGGTAGAGAAATGCATCGTTAATGTAATGGTTAGCTTGCCTCGTTTTACTTAAGGTAGATTATGGGTTCGTACCCTGGTCGGCTCAAAAATCAAAGACGTTAAAATTGGTATTAGTTGCTTCTCAGATAAGTAAGCAGCATTAAGGTGTAAGAACAAAAACGGGTTGGCTCGGAATCAGAATTAATTGTCCCAGTGGAGCGACATGTCTACCCGTAGACTGTTGTTTCAGTGAGATAACACTATTAAAATCTAACTAGTTGTTCTAGTACAAAGCTGACATCATCATCTTATTGAATGTAATTTGTTCACATCATGATAAAGCTGAACAATTGATCATCTGACATTAAATAACAATCGCTCACTCAATCACCATTGTTGTATAGATTAGTTATTATAATACCGGTTATATTTTTGGTAACTAAGTAACAGATAAAATTGATTGAATGCATTTGTTCGTTAAATTACCATTTTTGTATTCAGATTGGTTTGGTCAATTTCCAATAAAATTCTCCATCAAAACTGCCAAGAAATTTAGTTGTTGTTGAAGAATTGACTTCTGTGTAAACTGGATGTTCTCTCCCTTGCTAACTTACAGTGGCAACTGACCACCACGATATAACTGAAACAGTGGAAAGTGGCATTAAATGAAAGCCCATAACCTATAACAGTCTTCGCACTATCCCACTTGCCCAAAGCCTGGGAAAAGTAAAACTAGATTCAGACAAGTGAAAATTATGAAAGACTTTGTTTGAATAGATAGAAAATTTTTCTAAATTTGGCTTTCGAATAAGTAGATGAAAAAAATTATGGCAAAGACTGCTATAACTCCCTGGTCTTCCTCATTTAGCTTAAAGTTGTGAGATAATAAAAGGGAGATAACTGTGCTACTTACCCATACAAATGGCTGTTCCTGTGTCTTGACACCCAGGGAGAACCATTGCCGAGGCTATGCTGGCATTCTTCAGTAATTCTAATGCAACAAACTTATCATTCTCTGAAGCCTCAGGGTCTTTCAGTATATTTGAAAGTTGCTGTAAAACAGGGAAAAACATATAGATTTAATTCCAATCATTTTATTTATGGAAATATTTTTGTGTTATCATTTTTGTAAAGATTTCATTTAAAGATTCAATAAATATGTAAAAGTCAAAGCAATATTAGCTTAATTCTCTCGTCAACTAAAACAATAATACTTTGAACTTTGACCTCTCACCTGTAAGTGACCTGGTCTTAGCAGATGTGCTATGTCTATCATTGCCTGTTCAGCCAGCATGGTCAGTGCTTCTGGTTGCACTTTCAGGACTTTCTTTCCATTTACATCAAAACTTGTTACATATTCACCTGTTACACAATAACAATTTATGTAATTTTCTGTATAATAAAATGAAAAATAAAAAATACCATAATGTTGAACAGTTCAAAAATCAAATAGTAAAATTGTAGAAAGAGGCAAAATCTATACCCCTAACACACAAATACATGACCTCTAACACACAAATACATGACCTCTAACACACAAATACATGACCCCTAACACACAAATACATGACCTCTAACACACAAATACATGACCCCTAACACACAAATACATGACCTCTAACACACAAATACATGACCCCTAACACACAAATACATGACCTCTAACACACAAATACATGACGATACCCCTAACACACAAATACATGACCCCTAACACACAAATACATGACCTCTAACACACAAATACATGACCTCTAACACACAAATACATGACGATACCCCTAACACACAAATACATGACGATACCCCTAACACACAAATACATGACCTCTAACACACAAATACATGACCCCTAACACACAAATACATGACCCCTAACACACAAATACATGACGATACCCCTAACACACAAATACATGACCTCTAACACACAAATACATGACCCCTAACACACAAATACATGACCCCTAACACACAAATACATGACCCCTAACACACAAATACATGACGATACCCCTAACACACAAATACATGACCTCTAACACACAAATACATGACGATACCCCTAACACACAAATACATGACCTCTAACACACAAATACATGACCCCTAACACACAAATACATGACCCCTAACACACAAATACATGACGATACCCCTAACACACAAATACATGACCTCTAACACACAAATACATGACCCCTAACACACAAATACATGACCCCTAACACACAAATACATGACCCCTAACACACAAATACATGACGATACCCCTAACACACAAATACATGACCTCTAACACACAAATACATGACCCCTAACACACAAATACATGACGATACCCCTAACACACAAATACATGATGATACCCATAACACACAAATACATGACCTCTAACACACAAATACATGACCCCTAACACACAAATACATGACGATACCCCTAACACACAAATACATGATGATACCCATAACACACAAATACATGACCCCTAACACACAAATACATGACCCCTAACACACAAATACATGACCCCTAACACACAAATACATGACCTCTAACACACAAATACATGACCCCTAACACACAAATACATGACTGCTCACTTTCCTTACTTGGTACAGGCACTTCAATAAAAAAAAGTGGTGGGGTTAAACCAATTTTTTGCAGCCAAATCTCCACTCTGCAAGTGCTTTCCACATGTGAGTAAAATGCCAACCCTCGTATATACAAAATGTAACAAGTGCACAGCCTTACTATAAAGAAATTTATACAAAAAAAGAGAAGGACACACAGGAAGATCAGTCATTGTATCAGAGTAAATATCATGTGACATTTAATTTAAGTAAACATTATTAGTTGTCAATTGATTTAATGGTTAGAGTTGGGCCTATGGTGTTTACCGCCACTTTCAACAATATTTCAGTTATATTGTGGCAGTCAGTTTTATTGGTGGAGGAAACCGTAGTATCCGGAGAAAACCACCAACAAACTTTATCACATAATGTTGTATCGAGTACACCTCGCCAGAGCAGGTTTCGAACTCAACACGCTAGTGGTGTTAGGAACTGATTGCACAGGTAAATCCAACTACCATACTGTCATACAATCACGACGATGAACGAGATAACCACCAACCTGCTATAAATATCACCAAATGAATGATGTACTTACTAGTTAATTTTTTCCATGGTGTGTCTAATGGTTTTTCTTGTTCCAGAATATCTTGAAAATAAAATGGTTTAACTACATCAGCAGCTGGTGAACTCCGATTCCGAACACTGGCCATGTAGACATTGGCACATATTCTTCTCAAACATCTCGATGAAAGCATCTCTACCTTAAAATATATATATATAATATGATGTAGGTTATACCATGTAAATTAGGTAAGTTGTAAATAGTCAATGAAAATGGTGATACAGCGAGTATAAAATGTTCCTTAATAGCTTTGTATGCTACGAGCAAACCGATAGGCCAAAAAATAATTATAACCATATTATTAGATATTAATGACCTGTAATGGGGTCTCCTCAGATCTTGTATGCCACGACATAAAGGGAAGTAAGCGAGATATCTCCAATTTTAATCAGATTGCATTTTGGACTAAGTAAAAGTTTTATCACAGACTCACTACTACACTAGCCTATTTTAGGTCACACCTGCTCTTAATAGAAATTTGATATTAACAATTTTTAATGTGGCAGTTTGCATTTATACGATACCAGCAAATTTAATGTTGGACCTTTAAGTAAGTAAATTGTATTTAAAGTCAGCACATTATACAAGCAAACAAGCAACATGACCTCTTTAACCGACTATTAATATACAAGCAAGCACAAACTAATAAACACAATGTTAGCATGTAAATAAGCAACAAAAGAGACGTAAATAAAAATAATAAAACAAAGCACAACATTTTCAGCAAGCAAACATATTCATAGTGAAGTTTTTAAGTACTGGGGAAAAAAGGGGGTTTCATAAATACCCTAGGCTATACAGGCAAAAGAATAATGAATTTCACTTGTACAACATTCAGCACCATATGTGGCAAGTGCCTCTCTATGAGCTGAAGTTGTAAAAATGAGATCTTGTTACTCAGGTGTCATTTTCAAAATGACACATGAGTAACAAGATCTCTTTTTCTTCTCTGTATGAGCTTCCTATAGGAGGAACGCCCCTGCTTATGCAGGGTAAAATATGCAAAGTCCTTACATAAAACGTAACTTCCGTAAAATGTATTTAGAATTAAAAATCTAAAAATCTAAAAAGAACTTGTATACATCTATTTACATCATTGCTCGCCTGACCGACCACAGTTTCATAGGTAGCACTCCGAATATCCTATGAATGAATGAATGAATAGCAAAGGTTAGCAAGTTGTAACCTTGCTCATCTCCTAGCGATAGCACTGTAGATTTCTTATCGAATATTGAACACATAATTGAGAATAGCAAGCTGTGACCTTGCTCACCTCCGTCAGAGGTGTTCTTTTTGATTTTCCATGACTCACAGCAATTTGTCATGAAAAGTGGAAGTTAGCAAACTGTCATCCTGCTTACCTAATACGAGGATTTACATTCTGATTGTCCATGATTTGCAACCTTTTAACGTGTAGGGCATATCAAAGATTTCTGGATAGTTCCTCGATTCTGTGCATTACTTTCTTGTCTTCATTGAATTTATTAGCAAAATTTCTGCAGTCCACTATCAATCTCACTATGGATAGGCTATTGTTGTAAATATTTTTCCAGGTATTTTCATTGGTGCAACTGATGACTTCCCCCTTTAAAGCCTCAAATAACGGAGCCAAAATTGGTCTCAATAACGGACATTTGAGTAAGAAATGTATCAGATTTTCTTCCTCTGTTTTACAGAGAGGACAGTTCGGATCTATGTTATACTGACTGAATTTGTGCCTATCAATTTGGAGTATATATGTTCCTGTATTGTAATGATCCTTGACTTAACAATTCCCTTTCTGACCTCCGGTCTCGATCTTAGGGGAAGTTTCCAGACTGGGTGGCTGTCTCCTATAGCCAGATGATCACAACTCGTAAATTTTAGGGTTGTTTTTCCAGATGTCTCTTCTTTTAGTTTTTCCGTCCAATATTTCTTTATGGTTGAGTTAACAAGATTTTTCCATTTTGGCTTTGGAGGTAGGTTCGATTGAAGTTAATGAATTTTTGGCAGCTTATAAATTTCCAGTATTTTTCTTATATTGCAGAAAAAGTTTTTGTATTGTCATAATTCAACGAAATTTGCCTCAATACCACTTCTTTGATTTTTCCATTATGGCAAGACAGTAGGGAATACAGCAAAGATAATTGTCTCAGATGGATTTCTGCCTCAACAGGGTATGCACCGATCAGCAAGTACACAGCGCTCACTGCAGTTCTTTGAGGAAGCGACTGCATGCTTATAGATTTTCGATGAAAGCCTTCTAGGAGATTGATCTGGGTTCTTGTCAATGGTAGTATCTCCAGACTATAAAGCAATCGTGGCAAGACATAAGTCTTGTATATTTGATATGCAGTTATTGGATCAATTCCGTTTGTTCCATGGAAGCCTGTCCCTAAAAGACCATATTTTGTTCGTCGTGCACACTTGATTCTTTCTTCTATGTTTAGTTCTACTTCTTTTATCCCTGAACGAGTCACACCTAGATGTACAGCTGAATCTGATGGCTTGATATCTATGCCGTTCATTTCCCAGCATTCGTCTACTGAAGGATGTTTCGAACAGTCAAGTATTCTGGTTTTGAGCAGATTTATCTTGTAATGATGTTGCTTTGCATACAATGTATCTGGTTATAACGTTAATCATTATTTGTAAGCTATTCGAATCTCTTTCTATAAAAGCTACGTCATCTGCGCAAGTTGGCGTTCCAATGTATACAGTTTGTATATTGCCAAGGTGGTACATACCCCAATGTGTTCTCTTCCAGTTCCAATAAGAGGTCTTGTACGAAGATCTTATACAAATGAGTAGACAAGATTCCACCCTCTCTGACTCCTTGCAAGACCGGATATGCATTACTTAATTCTCCTTTCCACTTCACTCTTGTTGTTAGGCCACTGTACATGATAATGGATTATTATGGACAACAGCGCTAGTGGTATTTTTTGGTCAAATAGCTTGTCCATCACTATTATATATTGGACGGCATCAAAGGCTGACTGTACGTTGAATAGCCCAATAAATAAGGTCCTTTGAACTTGTGAGACTTCGTATTTTGCTTCGGACATTTTTACAAAATGATTTTGAAAATCAAATAAAGAGGGGCAAAATTGGAAACAAAAAGATTAAACTTGGAGACTCTTGTTTGAAATCTGGCTGTGCATTTGTGTCTAAAGGCGCAAAATGATAAAAACGACACGTGACAATTTCAACGACACAGTAATACCAAAAAAGAAGAAGAAAAAATGAGGACGTGAAGAAAAACATTACCAAGTCTGTCTAGGTCAGAAACCTTCCGAAATGACCTTTCGGAGACAAAACTTGACGCAGTCTCATAGAAGCTTGTAACTAAATGATTATATGTATTATTTCAAACGCTAAACTGAATGTCGGTACTTTCATTTTCGAACAAGAAAAAACAACATCATGATGAGGAAGCAATAACATTTTGTGTTATAATTTAACGAAAGAATGGAAAATACAGAAGTCAAGATAACATTTGAAGATATTGGAATAAAGAAAGCCCCGAAGCTTGCTGACACGCATCTGGGAAAGGTTAGAAATCATAAATTTCTGGTTTACGATTCATCAAAATTGAAAATTGCATAATAAAGATAATCCACACAAATAGAGAAGAACACCTTAACAACGTTCTACAACATTGCTGCTTATAAAGAGTTTGTCGAGCATGAAATTGCCAGGAGACAGCTAGCTATAAAAAACAACAACAGCAACAGCTGATTCACACACATAAGAAAACTCCTACAGAAGTACAGCACGCACAGCGCGTTTTAGCAAGAAATCACCTTGGTCGGTGTTTTTTCGCGGTGATATGTCATAAAATCACCGTAAAATGTCGGTGAAATCACGGTGAAACTTTCACCGCGAAAATTAACAAATTAAGACCTAAATGTCGGTGAAATATTTTAATTGCCGGTGACAACACCGCGGCGAAAATCATACGTGTATACACGTACATGTAACTGTACTTCATGTGTTCTTTTGTTTTTTGTTGCTTAGTTTTGATTTTTTACTATTTCGTACTTTATATTTCAATTTGATACCGGGTTTTTTTTCAGGGATGCCAGCATGGCATACATTTTATTTATAGGATTTATGAGGCTGAGCACGCATCTTGTTTTGCGTATATTATCTAATCCAGGGATATATATAGTAGTCCTACTATATAAATCCTTGTCTAATCCCAACATTTCCCTGTGTTTTATCAATGTACGGATGTGTCTATTTTTATGTAGTGCACACATTGAACTAGGTCACTAAAAGGTCAAATACACAGTTACCTGAGGCTGCGGGATTGATTTAAAAACACACCGAGAATGATTGAAAAAAAAAATCGATGTAATTTTTTATCTAAAGCAAACATGCTTTTTCGTATTTGTATGTCGTTAATCCCCTTTTGCAAGCCACGTGTTATTTTACCTTTAATAAAAGTTCCATTTCTGATTTGTACACATATTTTTCACGTGAACGTAAATCTAGAAAGGTTTCCACATGCTATCGATCAAAGCGTGCTTTTGGGGATCTAGAAACTTTTGTAACAGGTGAACTTAAGTCACGTGCCAAGTCGACCATTAATTGAACACCCGAAAGCAAATTAACTCGGGATACCAAGCTTGCATTCAAAAGATCAAGTTTATTTTAATTAACAAAATAATACAACACAAGCTTATAAATGGTAATGATCACATAATACTAAACGTTTTTACCGGCATTGTTTTCTTAACATAATAGATTAAAACAAAAGCAAATATCAGAATTAAAGAACGAAAAATGATCACATAGCTTGCACACCTGAAAAAGAAAATAAGTATTTGCTATGAATCATTCATATTATCAAAAATGACAGTCTCAAGAACATACAAATGTACAAATAAAGGTTAATATCCCATTTCTTTATTTCGCGGCGTTTAATCGTCAATGTCGGTGTTTTGTCGGTGTTTTATAGTAAATCACCGTGTTCGATTTTTCTCGGACATTTCGCGGTGTCAACACCGACTTTTTTTTTAATTTCTCCGACATTTACTTGATTTCACCGACGTCGGACCTGAGTGATTTCTTGCTAAATCGCGCTGTGCGTGCTGTACCTGATACAGCTCCTGATAGTTTTAAAGTTTTATAAGTTTTATAGCACTCCAATTAGTTTTATGCACATACTCGTATTATTTTCTTGCTGGGCACAGTCCGATTACTCGTTATTCATAGTAATTTCATGAGAACTTCATAGGTTATCGATTATTTTTAATTGACAATTTGACTTCAGTCGTCCGTGCTGATATTCGCGCCAAAATGGCATTACTGTAAAAAAAAAAAAAAATCCTCAGCAAACATTGATCAACTCTTATATTGTGGATTAATTTGTCGTAAATTTATTTATATTAGTGGTATTTTATTGCCGATTGACTGTCATTAACAATCAGCTGTTGCTAGTTTGTATAAAAATTGTCCGGGCTAACTCAGTGTACCACCCTCCCCCCAAACCACGTGGCCACATAAATCAAATAGCCACTATCTATGTCGGAAACGAAATTAAGTAAATATCTCCAAAAGACAGTAGTAAATGTGCCTGCTGGACCAAGATTGCGGACTCCAGTCATTTTATCTGACAGTAAAGGCTTCAGCCTTAGAAACCAAATCACACATCCTTTTGACAACAATATAGTCTGGTGGTGCAAAAAAGGTGCCAAAATCGAGGTGAGTATAGCCTGGCTAAAACGTAATATTGACAGAAACCTACAAAACCTAGGAGATATAGCCCTCTATGTCTGGCTGGGCACCTGCAACCTGACATCAAAAGACAAAAGCAGATTTATTTCATTAAGTTCACAAAACAACGAAACAATAGACCATATTATTAGGACATTATTAGAATTCAAGAGGTTTTTGACTGATTATACACAAGTGAAACTTGTCTTCTTAGAAGTACCCATCTACTCGTTAAAAAATTGGAACGAACATTGTAAACATAAAGATCCATCTACATTTAAAGACCAAGATAAACTGCAAGTCCAAATTATTACCTTAAATAAAGAAATCCGGAAATTAAATTTAGATTTAAACACAAACTCACCAGACCTCAGCGTCTTCCTGAAAGCAAGCTGTAGACATAGAACTAGATCTAGGCACGATACGTGGCATTATTACAATTTTAATTTATACCTGGATGGTATACACCGTGGAAGAAATTTAGCAAGAGTTTGGCTAAGAGAAATCAGTGACAGAATAAGGACAGACTGTTGGAATTGAAATCGAACTTTACGCTTTACTGTATTGGTAAGGACAGTCTGCATGGGATTCCAAGCTAACTGTCCTGCCAGTGCACGTATCTGAACCAACCCTAGATTATCATATAGACTCTACAACTGAGGGACTGAACATATTTATCTATATATTATATCTGTTCAAGCTTACTGCCCTACCAGTGCACATATCTGAACCAACCCTAGATTATCATATAGACTCTACAACTGAGGGACTGAACATATTTATCTATATATCTGTGGTATACATAGAACTAGTACTGGTTAGGTCAGTCTGCATGGAATTCCAAGCTAACTGTCCTGCCAGTGCACGTATCTGAACCAACCCTAGATTATCATATAGACTCTACAACTGAGGGACTGAACATATTTATCTATATATTATATCTGTTCAAGCTTACTGCCCTACCAGTGCACGTATCTGAACCAACCCTAGATTATCATATAGACTCTACAACTGAGGGACTGAACATATTTATCTATATATCTGTGGTATACATAGAACTAGTACTGGTTAGGTCAGTCTGCATGGGATTCCAAGCTAACTGTCCTGCCAGTGCTCGTATCTGAACCAACCCTAGATTATCATATAGATTCTACAATTGAGGAATTGAACATATCTATCTAAATTAGTAAATATCTACTCTTCTTAGACAACAATGAGTGCATCACTCATCAGAGCTAGAAGTACCAGGGTACGTAACCCACCACAAATTTATACGCCAAATAGGCAAAATCCTGACAACAATCATAAGATGAGTTACAAAATTAATACCAAAAAGACCCTGGAAAAGAAAATAGAGGCCACTGAAAGAAGCCTATGCAATATAGAACTGAAATCTGGAACTTTAGTAATAACATGTTCTGCAGCATCATATGAAATATTGAAAAAATCAATATATGAATACTATGACCATTCTAGTACAAAAACATTTCGTGTACATACAAAGTCAAGCAAACCGGACAATGAGAGTGTGGCTGGAAAAATGCTTATTATAGAAGAATCATTATCCATTAAACACAAAAATGGTGGAACAAATCGCCAACTTTATAGGATAAACATGTTTAACACCACAAGTAGAATCGATGTCAATGGTTACTGGCTACAAGAATTCATACAAGAGGACTTGCATATAATATGCCAATGCCTGGAGCAGTATACTGACTATAAAAGACTGAATAATAAAATTAGGGAAACTTGCCAGCTTTCTCTACCAATTGCTCAAAGAACAACCAAAGAGTATACTAAAACTCGTAATCATAACGACACAGCACATATGAAATCGCCAAATTTACAAGGCTGGAGTCCACCAACTTATACCAACGATACTATAAAATCAACAACTGATGCGCAACCATTGTCTCTGCACGAATCTACAACACCAGTTCAAAGGATTAATGTAATATCACCACCTCCAGATAGGAAGGCCATAGAATATCAAGCATTACCGACTAGAAATACAATCACTGAGATAGAAACTTTCCATGAATACTGTCTGAGCACTGAATTAGAATTAGATGACAGAGAAGGAATGGGGGCAGAATATATATTAAACTGCCAGTATTGTGAAACCACAATAGACACTAAGTCTGCCATAGAATGCAAAAATTGTACTAACTGGCATCATGCTGAATGCGTGAATATAGGCTGCATACCAGACGACCAATATATATGCTCCTCATGTACGGCATTGAACATAACTATACCCTATGAAGAAACAGAACCTAAACAGCTAATGGTAGAAAACATTGCCATCACAAATAATGATAAAGAAGAACAAAATATTACTAAAAGTAAAACCACAGAATCTGTAGAGGTACCACCACATAGCCATACTACACAGGCAACTAATGCAACTATAGCAAATGCTAATAGACAGAAAGCCAAGACCAAGCAGAAACGAACCAAGAAAAGAGATCAATTAGACTATGAATCGGTAGAAATGCAACTTGCTGACTGCAAAGCCAAAATAGCCATGCTTGAGATATCTAACAACGACTACAAAAACACCATAGATCTGCTAACAGCTAAATTAGGTATTAAGGAGCCAATGATAAATAGAGCTGAAATGTACGGAAACGACCATCCTCAACAATCTCTATTCTACAAAATGGGACAGATTGAATCACAGCTTACTGACCGTATAGACAACCTGCAAAAAGAAATGAATCACAAACTAGAATTAAAAGACCTACAAATTAAACACTTCATGGAAATGAATGAACTAAAATGCAAATTTAATATCCTAGAAGCTAAAGAGAAACTCGCTCCATACAACGACAATTTCTGTACCAGGAGGGAAAATAGCAAGCAAGATCATCCACAACCTAACCAACAATATGCTGCACCTCCACAGGCACAAATACCTACATATGTCGCCTTCACGAACCCAGTTGTACCACCACCTGTGCATTTCCAACGTGCTAGTCAATACCCACAAGTCATCAATACAAACAAGGGACAAACACAAGTACAGCCTGAATACTACACGCCTTATAACAACATCGGACACCCAGTTAATCCTATTCGCACAACAATCGTGCCAACAGAAGGGGAGTATAGGCATCGTCAAGCGCAAAATAAGGGCTTGCCACCGCTCGGAACAACCTATCAGCATCAAAGAACAGGCAACCAGAACTGCAAAAACCGAAGTGGTGAATATCGAACATTAAACCTACAATGGAGGAATATTCAACTTGCTGGAAATGTAAACCAAACTCCGAATAACACAAATAGTACAACCAGTAACAACAAAACCAGTGTAGAAGAGGTAGCTCAGCTGGATGGAAAAAATCATACATACTCTCTCCCAGCAGACCTACAACCACCAAATGCCACCCAAGATTATCAGCAAAATACACAACCTATGATTGAAACTCCAACTGGAACTAACACAACAAACGTGCCTTTTTTAGGAGACGGCCGTGCAACAACAGCTGCATGGCAAAGCAAAAAATACAGACAACAATCATAGGATCAATAAATATACAGAGTGCAAAAGGGAATTCAAAATATCTCGAAAACATACTGAACACTTGTGACATACTATGCATACAAGAACATTGGCTTTTATCATTAGAAAAGAAAATCCTGGAAAATATGCACAAAAATTTCAACGTTTCGGCTAAAGCAGTGGACGATGATGATATAAAACTTAACTACAAGTCCCTTCGTGGCAATGGCGGTATAGCCGTATTCTGGAAGAAAACCATAGACAATGCAGTTAAAATAAAATCAGATGGGGGTAGTCGTATACAAGTTATTACAATCAACAATATACCGACAATGTTATGTATAGTAAATGTTTACATGCCATCCGATATCAAGGAGGGAGATTATGAATACAGAGACATGATGGATCAATTGAATGAGGTCATACAAAAATATGAAGAAACATACGACATCCTACTCTGTGGAGATATGAATGCTTCATTACATAGAGACGACAGACGAAGGGATCGCATCTTTAAGAAGTTTACTGTAGAAAGCAACCTGATATTGCCTACAAACTATCCAATTGACTTTACATTCCACCATCATAACGGAAAAGGCAAATCTCAGATAGATTATATTCTGTTTAAAGGAAAAACTTTGAACCTACAACCTAGTGTTTCAATCATGCCGTTCGATGCTATAAACACCTCGGACCATACTCTCATTAAAGTAGAAATTATCACCCAAATAAGTAAATTGGCACCAAAATCAGCTAAAATATATACCAAGCACAGCATGCGACAAATGCAATTCTGACGAATATAAGAAAATCATACAAACAGAAATAAGAAAGCAAAAAAACACTATAAAACTAAGTGTTGCAGACAGAATAGCCACACTAGAAAATACATTACACAAGGCAGGAAGGAAGTCAATACCAAAATACAGGCGTCTAAAGACACTCAAATCTGTAGGTAGAGGAATATGGAATCATAACATCGACCAAGCATCTAAAGAGGCTAGAAAAGCACACTGGATTTGGAAAAATAAAGGAAATTCGAACGGTAGCACTGAAAGCGAAAAAAAGGATATGATAAAGAAAAAACGAACATTGTGTCAAGTACAGCGACAAGCATACGCCTCAAAGAAGGATAAACTGATCTCAGAAATTATAGAGGCATCTCAAGACGATAGTAAAACATTCCACAAATTGCTAAGAATACAGAGAAGTAACTCGGCAATAAATACTGACACACTGGTCATAGACAATGTTGAATACAACCAAAATAATATTATGGAAGCCTGGAGAATACATTTTGAAAATCTGGCTACTCCTAATCTGGACGAAAACAAATTTGACCTAGAACGAAACAGCCTCTGCACAATACAAAATGACATCATAGCAGAAGTAACAGCCAATAAGGTGAAAATTCCAACAGCAACAGAAGCAGAAATAAAACAAGCTATCCAAAAGCTGAATAATGGGAAAGCTGCTGATGAAAATGGAATACAAGCAGAACACTTTAAATTTGCAAATGCTGAATTGGCAACAGAAATATGTAGTATCACCAACCAAATATTTGAAGAGCTTAATATTCCAGATACTTTGAAAAGAGGAATCTTAACACCAGTATTGAAAAAGAAAAAGGACAAAACTTTACCAGGAAATTATAGAGGCATAGTCGTTACAAACACGTTCTCAAAAATTATTGAGTCGGTCATCAAAGAGCGATTAGAAAAACAGCTATCTCCAATGCAAAATCCTTTACAGAGAGGTTTTACTGAACACGCATCTAGTAAATTTACAGCATTTATAGCATCAGAAACTATATTAATATACAAAAAAATTAATCGGGATTTAGAACTTCTGACTGTAGACGCAGAAAAAGCATTTGATACCGTCAACCATGACATAATGTTAAATAAGCTATACCACGATGGAATTACTGGTGATATGTGGCTATTACTAAGGAACATTTATGATGGGCTAATCCTGAAAGTTAAATGGGGAGACCAAACCACAGAAAGTATAGATATTAAACAAGGGATACGCCAAGGTGCAAAACTGTCAACCTTACTCTACAAGAGGTATAATAACACAATTTTGGATAGTATTACAAAAAGCACGCTAGGAGCTACTATTGGAAATATTACTGTATCAGCGCCAGCCTGTGCAGATGACATTGCTCTGCTGGGAGAGAGTAAGGACATTCAAGCCATGTTAAATCTCCTAGAATATAACACCAAAAGAGATTTAGTGAAACTAAACCCGGAAAAAACTGAAGTAATAAATGTATCAAAAGCTCTACAAACACATCCGAAAAAATATGTATTAGGAGACCAGGAAATAAACAGGGTACAATCAATTAAGCACCTTGGAATAACTTACCAAGAAAACGGGAAAATAAATATTGAAGAGAGATTGAGTATAGGCAGACGAACAATATATGCCTTACTAGGACCTGGACTGCATGCAAGATCAGGAATGTCCCCAGTGGTTCTACTGAAAATCTGGAATACATACGCTGTCCCACGTTATCTATATGGGCTGGAAATCCAAGCATATACACCATTAGACACGAAGAAATTAGAACAGCGTCAAAGGGCAACCTGCAGGCAATTTCAATGCCTTCCAGAGCGAACCGCAGCAGTAGCCATCTACACACTAATAGGTGCAGAACCAATAGAGACAACGCTGGACAAAAATGCAATGATCTTATTTACCACCTTAGCCAGGCTTGACTCATCCATCGAAAAAGACATACTCATATGGGAAATGGAAAACTCAAAAGAAGAAGACAGATTTTTCATCTGTAGAATTAGGAAGACGCTCCAGAAATATAATCTGCCATCTCCAGAAGAAATACTAGAAAATCCTCCAAAGAAACAGCAGTTGAAAAATGCAATGAAAAAGACCATTAACAGCTTTTGGTACGATAAATGGACAAACGAAAAGCAAATAAAATCTACATTAGAATATCTAGAAATTCAACAAAATCCAATAGGAACACCACATAACATATTACGAAGTGTGAAAAATCGAAAGTACGACATACAAAAAGCAGAAATCAAATTACGATTAATTACTGATACTTATATGCTACAATACCACCACGCTAAGTTCAGCCGTAACAAAATATCTCCGATCTGTAAACTATGTGGGGAGGAAGATGAAGATAGAGTGCATTTTTTACTAGAATGTAAAACTCTAGAAGAAAACAGAAAAACACAAATGGTGAAACTAGGTGAAGCTCTAGAAGAGGCATGGGGGGGTGGTACACGGACTATAGAACAAAATGGGCTGCTTATGCAAATCATCTTGGACTGCACCTCATATAAAATAAACCAACTGATTCCATATTCAAACCAGGATTTAGTGCAAATCGAAAGAGCCACGCAACACTATTGCTTTGTGCTACACCAAAAGAGAACTGAAATATTGAAGAACATTATGTAGAAAGGCAGATAGTCAATAGCTGATAGTACTTTTATAGAACTGTTTCCTTTTATAAGTAAGCTAATATAATATTTTTCTTACTGTGTCCAGCACCCGATCCGTTCATTAAAGAGATCGTTTTACCTTTTAAAGTCTATACGCATACTTAAATGATGATTTTACCTTTTATGAGTCAATTTGTTTTAACAACGGAAGAATTGCTGTATTCGGAGAGTGCGTGAAGGAAAGAACATTGTATAAATTACGATTGCGCTTTTATCTTTTAGTGCTGTGTGTATATACGTTTTTACTAATATGAATAATTAAACAACAGAATGGACTTTTAACAACGCTATCAATTATAATACTACTGAAACGACTATTTTACAACACACGTTTTATACTTTTTAGTAATGGATGTAAATACGTTTTTATGCCACTAACCAAATTTATACAACATGGAAATGATGAACTTTTAACTACTACGTATATTTGATCTTAACTGTAAATACGTATCTTTTTAAGTATGTGCCCGTTAAGTTAGGTTTTATAATTTTATCCTTAATTGGAGTGCTCCGAATCCCGGAGGAATTTTACGTGTACAAAGACAAAGTAAAAAAATAATAGCTTACCAACTGCATAAGATAAGATTTTATTGGTCCAAATTAAAGGGCCCACGAAGGGGCATATAAACATAATAAAACATAAGGTGATTGCATAAAATATCATATAAATTATAAATACAAGAATGAGAGACATGACTAGTGTTAAAATATGCGATACCAGCTATCTGAAACAGTGACTTTTTAACAGGAAATCACACATGCATATTAAAGTATCTTTACTTTCTGAGTTTAAAAGCCATATAAATTTATCCCCAAATGATAATTTTTCAAGGTTAGAATGATTAATGTTATTCTTAATTGTTTCAAGAAGCTTGCGCCTGGAAGTATAGTAAAAAGAACATTTTAATAGAAGGTGTTCTTCAGATTCTATTTCATCTGAAAAACATTTTTCACAAATGCGGTTCTCTAAAGGTGTTATAGGTTTTGAATATCTGCCAGTTTCAATCTTTAATTTATGGTTGCTGATTCTAAATTTGGTGAAAGATTTTCTTTGATTAAAATCTGATAAAATATGAAGATAATTTTCGAATCCGAAATTGCATTTGAGTTTTAGATAGGTTCGCAATTTGCCGTTTTCATCTAGAAGTATGACTTAATGCAAAGGCCACCTACCATTTATGGAAATGGAAGGCAATGCTGAATAAGGCAGTCGAAGAACATCACATGACTGAATGGTACAACGAGGTAGAAGATAAAACATCACTAAAGTACCTCACACTGCAAAAACACCCAATCAGAAACTCACCGGATCTGGCACACAGTACCTAACAACACAAGAGCCGTCATGAAAGCTAACATCAAAGCTAAGATCATCACTGGCACATACACCCTACAAGCAAACCGTGCAAGATTTAACCAACACTCAGTCTCACCTACATGCTTACTATGTAAAATTTGTCGTGATCGTATGGTAGTTGGGTTTATAACTACCTATGCAATCAATGCCTATCATCTCTAACGTTGCAAGTTTGAATCCCGCTCAGGCAAGGTATACTCAATACAAGATTATGTGATAAAGTTTGTCAGTGACTTACGAGAGGTCGATGGTTTTCTCCTGGTACTCCGGTTTCCTCCACCAATAAAATTGACCGCTACGATATAGCTGAAATATTGTTGAAAGTGGTGTTAAACACCATAAACCAACCAATCTATATTTATATAAATTTACCATTGTTTTATTTTTCAGAGACGTGTTGTAAAGGACATGGATAAAAAGGAAATAGGATTCTCAGTTGTAGCATGTTTATCTTTGATAGCAGCATTTGTGTTAGCTATTATAAAACTTATGGATCTTAGTAATGCAAGCAACACAAAGGATCCTGATTTTACGTTTGCTTTGATCATAATTATCAATACAGGTACGGGCACAAAAAGTAGATTTTTTTCATAACTTCGCTGCTGAACGATAGCTCGCATGATCTTTGGTCACCAAAATAAAAAGAAGACCATAAGATCTACTGTTCTGCAACTATTTATAACTGTGTGACTTCAAAAGTTTTCTGATGGAATTGTGTATTTGTTAATTAAAATAAAGGTTGTTTGAGCAGTCTACCAGATAATACATGCAGGAATCTGGACCACAAAAAACCTCACAATTGGTGGAATTATCTCCCTTTGTAATACTCATTCAAAATATAAACTGTACTTGGAGTTTGTAAAGTAAAATTAGCATAATTTGAAAATAAAGACCAACCACTTTACATCCATTATAATTACCAGTAGAGATTAATGATGCTATTAATATATTGTAATGATAGCGATTATGACAAGAAAACAGTGATGGTCAACACTTCTGTCAATATCAACAAAACAAACAACTACTAAATGTACCTGTCACCTCAGATGATTAGATTTTATACCTCTTACCTCAGATGATTAGATTTTATACCTCTTACCTCAGATGATTAGATTTTAGAACTGTTCAGTTCAAAGTTTGGTATGTTTTGTTTTTAATTTTGTTATTGATCATAAAAGAAATCCAAGCATATGGTGTTGAAAATTCAAGTACTGACTTGAAACAGCCACAATGTTAATTAATGGGATCCCAACCTCCCTACTCTTAATAATTGGATCTTCAACACCAATAGGCAATACAGATATTTATAGCAAATTATAAAAAACCTGCACTGATTCACTTCCACTTATACAGACCACACACCATCACAATAATGAATGACAATAATACATGCCGGAAGCTGTTTTATGTATTTAGTAGAATAAGGTACAAATGTGGGTACTACAGTAGTAAAATATATACTGTTGGAACTTGGATACATCTATAGAGATTATCACATAACCTTTTTCGTATCAGATACCTTATCAGCCTTAGTTCCTGATATATCAGTCAGAGAACTTGTAGGCTCGAGAGCTGATGAGGGATCTGATATGGAAAACGCCATGTTATTATCTTTTTATCATATACTTGGCACAAGAAGACATTTCCGGAAATTGATGAATTACAATGTGTGACTGATTACAGAAAGGATAATGCTATATTTACAATGTGTGACCGATTACAGAAAGGATAATGCTATATTTTTTATAACAACCTGCTACAGTAATCTCAAGAGCAAATAATTCTTTTTTTTTCAGTATTTTGTATTTACTATGTATTAAATGGTATACTGGCTGAGAGACCTTATGAAATCTTAGTATTTGTTATAGCTACTGGTATAGTTTGGATCTATATAATTGTCAATTATTCCTTAAATCCAGGAACAATCAAATTAGTAAGTTTATTCAGTACTTGTTTATTTATTTATTTCAGTTTCTTTTTCATTGCCCGTGTAATGGTTAGTGTGCTCGCCTCGAGTGTGGTAGATCGTGGGTTTGAGCCCCGATCGGGTCAAACCAAAGACTATGAAATTGGTATATGTTACTTCTTCGCTAAGTCTGCAGTATTAAGGAGAAAGAGCAAAGACTGGCTGGCTTGGAATCAGGATAATGTGTCCGAGTGGGGAGACATGTCTATCTCAGGACTGTTCTTTCAATGAGCTAGCACTATAAAAATCCAACTAAGCGTGTTGGTCTAATACAAAGGAACCTCATCATCATTTTATCGAAAATTAATTTGTTCTCACCATGATATAGCTGAAAAATTGTTGAGTTGGCGTTAAACAACAATCGCTCACTTTAAGGTGTCATTTAGGAAAAAAATGAATGCTTATTGTATTTAATGCATTGAATTCCAAGCAAAATAAAAATAACACTGAAACTTATTTGACCCCTTTATTACTGGTAGTATATGTACTCAAAATAACACGGAAACTTATTTGACCCCTTTATTACCAGTAGTATATGTACTCAAAATAACACTGAAACTTATTTGACTCCTTTATTACCGGAGTATATGTACTCAAAATAATGCTTAAACTTATTTGACCCCTTTATTACAGGTAGTATATGTACTCAAAATAACACTGAAACTTATTTGACCCCTTTATTACAGGTAGTATATGTACTCAAAATAACACTGAAACTTATTTGACCCCTTTATTACTGGTAGTATATGTACTCAAAATAACACTGAAACTTATTTGACCCCTTTATAACAGGTAGTATATGTACTCAAAATAACACTGAAACTTATTTGACTCCTTTATTACCGGAGTATATTTACTCAAAATAATGCTTAAACTTATTTGACCCCTTTATTACAGATAGTATATGTACTCAAAATAACACTGAAACTTATTTGACCCCTTTATTACCGGAGTATATGTACTCAAAATAACACTGAAACTTATTTGACTCCTTTATTACCGGAGTATATGTACTCAAAATAACACTGAAACTTATTTGACCCCTTTATTACCGGAGTATATGTACTCAAAATAACACTGAAACTTATTTGACCCCTTTATTACTGGTAGTATATGTACTCAAAATAACACTGAAACTTATTTGACCCCTTTATTACCGGAGTATATGTACTCAAAATAACACTGAAACTTATTTGACCCCTTTATTACTGGTAGTATATGTACTCAAAATAACACTGAAACTTATTTGACCCCTTTATTACCGGAGTATATGTACTCAAAATAACACTGAAACTTATTTGACCCCTTTATTACCGGTAGTATATGTACTCAAAATAACACTGAAACTTATTTGACCCCTTTATTACCGGTAGTATATGTACTCAAAATAACACTGAAACTTATTTGACCCCTTTATTACCGGTAGTATACAGCACGCACAGCGCGTTTTAGCAAGAAATCACCTTGGTCGGTGTTTTTTCGCGGTGAAATGTCATAAAATGTCGGTGAAACTTTCACCGCGAAAATTAACAAATTAGGACCTAAATGTCGGTGAAATATTTTAATTGCCGGTGACAACACCGCGGCGAAAATCATACGTGTATACACGTACATGTAACTGTACTTCATGTGTTCTTTTGTTTTTTGTTGCTTAGTTTTGATTTTTTACTATTTCGTACTTTATATTTCAATTTGATACCGGTTTTTTTTTCAGGGATGCCAGCATGGCATACATTTTATTTATAGGATTTATGAGGCTGAGCACGCATCTTGTTTTGCGTATATTATCTAATCCAGGGATATATATAGTAGTCCTACTATATAAATCCTTGTCTAAGGATTAAGATGGCGGCAGGTGTAAACAGGTAGATAGAAGGGTCCGATTTTTTTCTCTGAAAAGTCATATTGTGAGATGATATACGATACCAATTTTATTTGAAGGATTGTGGAAAAGTTTCTCTGAAAGTATGTGTGACTTTATATCTTCTTTAAATTGATATTAAGAAAGAGATATTTCAATAGTAAAATTGTCTTTATTGTCGTCGATACTGAGTTGAGATCTACTCACCATTGTAAACAAACTTGTGTGTACAACTGTTATATATTTTAAAATGGCTACGCCGTCAAATGTAAACAAAACAATAAATGATGAAAAGATTACTCCTGATGCAAAACGAGTAAAATTGTTTTCTGGGCCCGATGGTGAAAAAATGGATTCGATAAACGAATCACAACAGCCACAACCCGAAAGTCTTGATACCCAGTCTTTAATTCTCTGTAGTAGTGACGGTCAGTCATTCGATTTAACAACTGTCATAAAAAATGCTATTTTAAATCCTGAATTTTTTAGCATGATGTCTACGTTACTGACAAAATCTATAGAAAGTTCAATAAAAACTGCTATATCCGAAGCCACTATGGGTCTTCACAAAAAAATCGAAACACAAGAGAAAGAAATTTCCGATTTGAAAGCTGAAAGCAGTCAGATAAAAATTGAAAACAGACGATTAAATGATAATGTCTTTGATCTCATGGTGGATATTGAGGAGCTAGAGCAATATGGTCGACGAAATTCTCTTCGATTTCATAATGTACCGATTGCCAAAGAGGAACTGAATAAAACTGATGATAAGATAGTTGATATCTGTAAACAACACCTAAAGATAGACATAACCCCAGATGATATCAACAGGTCTCATATAATCGGTAAAATCCACCATGAAGGTTCTTGCCAGCTTAGTTGTCGCTTCCGTAACTGGAAGATAAAGAATCAAATTTTTAAACAAAAGAAACAGCTGAAATCGAACGCTAACAAAATTTATATCACCGAAGATCTAACAAGGTACAGACAACAACTTGTATCCAAAATACAAATAGCGCGAAAGGAGAGAAGAATAGATTCCTTCTGGACAAATGATGGGCGAATTTTTCTTAAGAAAACATCAAACTCACCAAAAGTAATGATAAAATGCGTCGAAGATATTTACGCTACAATAAACAATTAAATATATACCACAGTCTTTAATCTATTACAAGTCTATCTTTTAATTACACAATGGAATGAACTGTTTTCCAAAATAAAAATGTTTTGTATTTAAAGAATGTGATACTTTTTATACATGTTGTATCATTATTTATTTATTTATTTATTTTTGGTGTTCGTTTGAAATAAATATTGATTATAGCCCAATATTTGTATAATGATAATAAAAAAAAAAGATATTTTTTGTTTCAGAAAAAAAAAATGACCTTTAACCCAAAAATAATGCAACTTTTGTTTAAATTATTCATTGTCTATTTGTTGTACAGTATTCATTTATCCAAATCTGTATGTTTTTTTATTCACATTTACTTTTTTGTTGAGATTTTGTTTCGGTGGTTTATTTGTATACAGTATTTAACCTTTGTTTGTCCGATAGCACGAGCGTGTATTCAATTATTGATTGATCGAGACCTGGTGGAAATGATTGATCCCGGTTAATGTAACAGTATTTAAAAATGTCAGGTGATTACATGTCACACAGAGTCTCGATCGGTATATTTTATTCACGAGTGTATTCTATTGTGAGAAAGAAAATGTTTTTTATGACAAAATTTAAACCTTTTTGTTATAATTTAAATTTATTGTTTCATGCATCTTGTAATCTTGTCGTTCATATTGTTATGAATTATTTGCTCAAATCGTTTTATACAAATTTATCTTTCACAATGATCCTGTTGATTTTAATTCTGTTAGATAACGATATTGCTGAAAATCCAGGCCCTTTCTCTGATGAAATCTCTATCTTTCATGTAAATGCTAGAAGTGTTAGGAAAAAGCTTGACTATATAGAATCTGTTGGATTTGACTCCTCATTGATATGCATAACAGAAAGTCATTTAGATGACAAGGTGTTAGATGATGATATAAAGTTAGATGGATACTATGATAAACCCTTTAGAAAGGATAGAAACTGTTTTGGTGGTGGTGTACTTGTATATGTATCAACGACTTTGAAAGTAAAACGGCGAGTTGATTTAGAATACGATAATCACGAATTTATATGGTTACAGTTAGATTTTTCAAATAAATCTGTATTAATCTGTATAGTTTATCAGACACAAGGGGCAATTAATCCATTTTGGCGCGATTTTCAACACTATTGAGCAATCATTTAATTTTACCCAACATGTAGTAGTAACCGGTGATCTGAATGTAGACTTATTGCATGAAAAAAACCATGTTCTTAACGATATTATACAGTTATATAACTTAACAAATTTGGTCAAGGAACCTACAAGAATTGACATAATTTCTGGAATCGAAACTTTACTGGACCCAGTTCTTGTTTCTGATGATTGTGACTGTAGGTTTGTTGAAGTTATTGATATAGATAAAACTATCAGTGATCATAAGGCAACAAAATTATATCTAAAAATCCCAGATGTGCAACATAAATCTTATCAACGTTTGGTTTGGGTATACAAGAAAGGCGATTTCGTGAAACTTAATAATCTGATTTCTCAATTTGATTGGTATAAGTTGTTGTCTAATTGTACACAAAATATAAACATGATGTGTGTGCGATTTACAGAAAAATATTTAGAGTTTGCCCGAGAGTGTATCCCAACAAAAACAATTACAATACGCGACCGTGATAAACCGTGGTTTAATTCTGGTATTAAAAGAGAAATGAAAATTCGCGATTCTCTTCATAAAAAAATGCGCAAACAGCCGAATATTAATAACATCTGCAAATATAAGGTTCAAAGGAATAAAGTTAATAACATGATTATCCATGCAAAGCAACAGTTTTTTCTTAATTCAAACGACTTTCTTGACGAGAATTCGTCAGATCCTAAATTATTTTGGTCTCTTGTTAAAAAGCTAATGGGTAATGTTGGTCGTAGTTGTACGATGCCACCCCTTTTAGATACAGAAAATGATATTGATAAGTGCAACCTCCTAAACAGTTTCTTTTGTTCCATATCAAATTTGGATGATAATAACTGTAATCCACCTAACTTAGAGTTGAGAACAAATTCAAAGTTAGCCATTATAGAATTTACAATTAAGGAAATTTCAGATATATTAAAGTCCCTAAATATAAAAAAAGCCTCCGGGCACGATTTGATTAGTCATCATATGTTAAAAAACACAGCCAATACTGTTAGTATACCTTTAAAAATTATATTTGATTATTCCATACAAACTTCTACTTTTCCAGACCATTGGAAACTAGCTAAAGTTATGTCATTATTTAAAAATGGAAACAAGTCCTTAGTATCCAACTATCGACCTATATCCCTACTTAGCTGTGTGGGAAAAACATTTGAAAGAGTGGTTTTCAAGCATGTATCTAATTATTTTTTAGACAACAAACTGTTATGTAAATATCAATCAGGTTTTGTACCAGGATGTTCAACAGTACATCAGTTAATTGAAATATTTCATAAAATATGTATATCTCTAGATAAAAAAGAATTTGTTCAGTTTTTTGTGATATATCGAAGGCATTCGATAGAGTGTGGCATAAAGGTCTTACTGAAAAGTTAAAATCTTATGGTTTAAGTGAAGGTTTAGTTAAATGGTTTCAAGATTATATTTCTAATAGGAAACAAATTGTGTTCATTAATAATTCAGAGTCACGGATAGGGTTACTTAAAGCTGGTGTTCCTCAGGGTTCAGTGTTGGGTCCTTTACTTTTTCTGATATACATCAATGATATTTCTGATAATTTATCTAGCTTGGTAAGACTATTTGCAGACGATACTTCATTATCCTATTCATCAACTAACCTACTTCAAATTGAAAGAAAATTAAATTCTGATATAAATATATGGGCTGAGACATGGTTGGTAAAATTTAATCCACAAAAGACAGAATTTGTCATCTTTAGTAATAAAAAAAATATAGACCAAGTAAACATTCTTTTTAATGGTGAGAATATTAAACAGGTAGAATATCATACTCATTTAGGTATTTGCCTTTCTAGTAACTGTAAATGGTGCTATCATATTAACAACACATGTCAAAGGGCGACCAAACGAATTCACATTTTACGAAAACTAAAATACTTATTAAGTAGATCCCATTTGAGTAAGATTTATAAAACATATATTTTACCTATATTAGAGTATGCTTGTGAACTGTGGGATGACTGTTGTATTCGTGATACCCAAAAATTAGAATGTTTGCAACTTGAAGCAGCAAGGATTGTAACGGGTCTACCTATTTATTCTAGTGCTGAAAGTTTATATTTTGAAACTGGGTGGTCAAAATTGGAAGACCGTCGGAAGTCTAGGAAACTCAATTTATTTTATAAAATTGAAAATAATATGGCTCCCACATACTTATCTGACTGTTTGCCAACTACTATTGGAGAAACAGTAACATATAATCTCCGTAATAATGATGACTATCGCACTCAGAGGTGTCGTCTGCAAACTAGTTCCAAGTCTTTCTTTCCTTCCACTATAAAGTTGTGGAATTCCTTACCTGATAGTGTAAAATCTCTACCCACTTTTTCCAAATTTAAAAAAGCCATTCAGCCTGTCCAAATTCCGGTGGCTTCATTTTACAATATTGGCGATAGGAAAACTAACATAATACATACTAAGCTAAGACATAGATGTAGTGGCCTTAATGCCGATTTATATAGAGTAAATTTGAAGAATGATCCACGTTGTGTATGTGGTCATCTATTTGAGGATGCTATTCATTTTTTTCTTGAATGTCCACTTTATCAACACGATAGAACTTCTCTGTTTAACTATTTTAATAACATTGTTCCCATCTCTATAGAATATATACTCTTTGGATGTAACGTAATTAGTGAAGAATTGAATACTTTATTGTTCAAATCAGTGCAAAAATTTATTCGACAAACTTGTAGATTTAATAATTATTATCCCCAACCGTGATATTATCTCAACACAATTTATTAGTTTATCCCCCCCCCCCCTTTTTTTTTCTGTTAAATATTAAAACAATATTTAATATGTATGCTTAGTTTGACATGATTTGGCTTAATTTACTAATTATAATTGATATAGCCTGTACATTTGCTGTCATTTGATTTGTTTTGTTTATGCTATTAATGTATTAGTATGGAGAGGGACTAGTAAGTTGTAAAAACTTGTTCCCAATCCAATTGTATATATATATTGACAATAAAATCATTATAAAGTAAAAAGTCTAATCCCTACATTTCGATTGGTTTATATCGATGTTATTTTTTTTAATCACCTGTGTTTTATCAATGTACGGTTGTGTCTATTTTTATGTAGTGCACACATTGAACTAGGTCACTAAAAGGTCAAATACACAGTTACCTGAGGCTGCGGGATTGATTTAAAAACACACCGAGAATGATTGAAAAAAAAAATCGATGTAATTTTTTATCTAAAGCAAACGTGCTTTTTCGTAATTGTATGTCGTTAATCCCCTTGCAAGCCACGTGTTATTTTATCTTTAATAAAAGTTCCATTTCTGATTTGTACACATATTTTTCACGTGAACGTAAATCTAGAAAGGTTTCCACATGCTATCGATCAAAGCGTGCTTTTGGGGATCTAGAAACTTTTGTAACAGGTGAACTTAAGTCACGTGCCAAGTCGACATTAATTGAACACCCGAAAGCAAATTAACTCTGGATACCAAGCTTGCATTCAAAAGATCAAGTTTATTTTAATTAACAAAATAATACAACACAAGCTTATAAATGGTAATGATCACATAATACTAAACGTTTGTACCGGCATTGTTTTCTTAACATAATAGATTAAAACAAAAGCAAATATCAGAATTAAAGAACGAAAAATGATCACATAGCTTGCACACCTGAAAAAGAAAATAAGTATTTGCTATGAATCATTCATATTATCAAAAATGACAGTCTCAAGAACATACAAATGTACAATTAAAGGTTAATATCCCATTTCTTTATTTCGCGGCGTTTAATCGTCAATGTCGGTGTTTTATAGTAAATCACCGTGTTCGATTTTTCTCGGACATTTCGCGGTGTCAACACCGACTTTTTTTTTAATTTCTCCGACATTTTCTTGATTTCACCGACGTCGGACCCGAGTGATTTCTTGCTAAATCGCGCTGTGCGTGCTGTATGTACTCAAAATAACACTGAAACTTATTTGACCCCTTTATTACCGGTTAAGTATACAAAAAGTACATGTATGTACTCAAAATCACAAGATTGTAGGATAAAATTAAATTTGATATTTGAGCTTGTTTCTCTGTAATAACTTTGAAAATGCAAAATGTATATATCACAAACTGTATTCTCTTCTTATGTAATGCCTATGACTTTATTTCACATTGTCCTTTTCAGATCCGACTGGTTATAGCCTCGGTGTTAAGTCCTATTTTGATAGTGTTGGGAGCACTGATAGCCAAATTATATAATGATTCAGGCAAGCTTATTTTCCGAACTGTTGGAGCTAGTGTTGAGCAGCAGCATATGTGTAAGACCATGTTTGCCTTCTTTGGTCTACTTAAGTTTGATCTTCAGTTAGGGGTAAGTCTATTAATCAGTGACACTGCTATTTCATTTCAAATATTTTATTGATAAATCAATAGGATTGGATAACAGGCTATGCCTATACAAATCCTCTCCAACAACAAGATGGAACAATTTGAACACAATTTACATAAGACATAGATCAATCTACCCATCATGTATACATGCAATTCATCTTAATTACCAAGCATAAACACATGTATATTAATAGCAGAATCATACAAACAAATCAAAAAAGATTTTTCCCTTTCTTTTTTTTTCTTTTTTGTTAATAGGTATGATATAATATGTATATTAATAGCAGGATCATACCAAAAAAAAAAAAATGTTTTTTTTCTTCTTTTTTTAATAGGTATGATATAATTTGGAATAGCCAAATTATGGCTTTATATTTAAGCTATTATTATTTATAATATTAATGATGATGAATTGGCATAGAATGATGGATAGACTGAACTTACATTTAATACACAATATATACAACATGTAAACTGAAATTATGAAATCAAAATCACTAATTATGTGAGGTCCACCATATCAATATGAATTAACTCTTTTTCAGTATATATATTTATGATTGAATAAAGGGAATTTGGGAGAGATGGAGGAAGAAGAGACAAATAAGTAAATAAGGGGGGAAATATCTAAACAAAATAGTGATTGTGATTGAGTAAAAGGGGGGAGGGGGAAGAGAGACCTGTATAATTGAAAGATTTACAACTATTAATTAAGCTGAAAAATTTAAAGATTTGGAGCTACATGTATATATAGGAAGACTTTTCAATGTTATATGACCAGATACAAAGAAAAGGAAAATTTATTGAATCATGTGAATCTTCTACTACCAATAATGAAATGGTGAACAGCATCGAATATCTCAGTATTCTCCTCTACAGTAAGGATTGGTGAGCCTTTCAATAATATATCCAAATTTAGAACATCTTGAAACTTTCTTAGAGAATTAAACAGTTGTATTCTGTGTCTTATGAACAATGGACAAACATAAAAATAATGGAAATTATTTTCAATTGCATCCCCACAGGCACACTGGGAGCTGTCGGACAGATGAGACTGAAACAAGTGGTGATTTAAGCTGCTTGCTTCATTTCGAAGTTGGCAATGCCAAATATTTAAGCTGCGAGAACCAATAGAGTAGAAGCTAGGAGATTTATCAACATCTTTATTAAGTTTAATCTTGAATGAAGATAATGACTGAATGTTCCTAGTATCATTATCTAGTTTGTTCCATAAATCCAGAACAGTTGGAAAAAAACTATCCTTATATGACTTGGTGCGGCATTGGGGAGGGGTGAATAATCTGGGGTTTCTAACTATGTAGTTAGGTTCAATATTAATATAAGAAATAATATTATTTGTTATATAGTTGGGTAGCTCTCCTTCCAGAGCTTTGAACATTAGAATAAGTTTTTGCTTCTTACGTCTGTTTTGCAAGGAGTCCCACCCTAATTCGCCATACAACTTAACCCTAGAGGTACCCTTTCGAAGACCTGTAACAATTCTGGCTGATTCGTATTGCACTGATTCAATAAGATCAGACTGTTCTCTTGTGCAATTATCCCAAACTACACTTCCGTATTCTAGTATAGGTCTTATAAAACCAAAATAAAGCTTTTCTAGTGAGTTCCTATCAAGATTATGTTTCATCATGCGCAAAATATTAAGACGAGAGCAAGCTTTTTTATAAATTTCATTTATATGATCTTTCCAGGTGCCATTAGGACAAAAATGTATGCCAAGATGTTTATGTTTAAGTACATCTTCAAGGACATCATCATTCATATATAAAGGGGGAATATTAACATCATGTTTTCTAGTAAACAGCATAGGCTTAGTTTTTGAGGCATTGTCTATGTTTGCCATCATTATTTAAAGATGGTTTTGGTTGTGGTTTATGGTGTTTAATGCCATTTTCAACAATATTTCAGTTATATTGTGGCGGTCAGTTTTATTGTTGGAGGAAAACAGGAGTACACGGAGAAAACCACCACTCTGTTACAAATCACTAACAAACTTTATCACATAATATTGAATAGAGTACACCTTGCCTGAGCAGGATTCAAATTCACAACGTTAGTGGTGATACATGTAGGTACTGATTACATAGGTAGTTGTAAATCCAACTACCATTTGATCACACCCACAATGGCCCCTTGCTCTATTAATTTATAGACGTTAATTTTTATATTTTTTTTATTAGTTTTTTAGTTCACCTGGACCAAAGGTCCAGGTGAACTATTGCCATCACTTGGCGTCCGTCGTCTGTCGTCTGTAAACTTTTCACATTTCAAGCTTCTTCTCCGAAATCACTTGGCCGATTGGAACCGAACATAGCAGGAATGTTCCTTGGATGGTCCTCTACAAAGTTACTGTTTTTCGTTCCAGTCGGATATTCAATATGGCTGCCAAGGCCAATAATATGCTCTGATTGGCCGAAATTTCAAAGATCTTCTTCTCTGAAACTAATGAACTGACTGAACCCAAACTGTACAGGAATGATCATTGGAATGTTCTTTACTAAGTTACTGTTTTTTATGCCGATCGGAAATCCAAGATGGCCGCCATCGCAGGACATAGATTAACATTGGACCCTATGGGAAAATGTTCAAATGCCTTCTTCTCAGAAACTACAAATATGATTAAAGTCAAACTGTACATGAATGTTCATTGGATGGTCCTCTACAATCTTAAGGTTTTTTGTTCCGATATGAAATTCAAAATGGAGGCTACGGCAGGACTTAGTTTAACATTGGACCCTATGGGAAAAATGTTTCAAAATGCTTCTTCTCTGAAACCACTTGGACAGTTGAAACCAAACTGCCCAGGAATGATCATTGGAAGGTCCTCTACAAAGTTTCTGTTTTTTATGCCGATCGGAAATCCAAGATGGCCGCCACCGCAGGACATAGATTAACATTGGACCCTATGGGAAAATATTCAAATGCCTTCTTCTCAGAAACTACAAATATGATTAAAGCCAAACTGTACATGAATGTTCATTAGATGGTCCTCTACAAACTCTAGGTTTTTTGTTCCGATATGAAATTCAAAATGGCGGCTACGGCAGGACTTAGTTTAACATTGGACCCTATGGGAAAAATGTTTCAAAATGCTTCTTCTCTGAAACCACTTGGACAGTTGAAACCAAACTGCCCAGGAATGATCATTGGAAGGTCCTCTACACGGTGTGTGTTTTTTATGCCGATCGAAAATCCAAGATGGCCGCCACCGCAATACATAGATTAACATTGGACCCTATGGGAAAATATTCAAATGCCTTCTTCTCAGAAACTACAAATATGATTAAAGCCAAACTGTACATGAATGTTCATTAGATGGTCCTCTACAAACTTTAGGTTTTTTGTTCCAGTATGAAATTCAAAATGGCGGCTACGGCAGGACTTAGTTTAACATTGGACCCTATGGGAAAAATGTTTCAAAATGCTTCTTCTCTGAAACCACTTGGACAGTTGAAACCAAACTGCCCAGGAATGATCATTGGAAGGTCCTCTACAAATTTTATGTTTTTTATGCCGATCGGAAATCCAAGATGGCCGCCACCGCAGGACATAGATTAACATTGGACCCTATGGGAAAATGTTCAAATGCCTTCTTCTCAGAAACTACAAATATGATTAAAGCCAAACAGTACATGAATGTTCATTGGATGGTCCTCTACAATCTTAAGGTTTTTTGTTCCGATATGAAATTCAAAATGGCGGCTACGGCAGGACTTAGTTTATCATTGGACCCTATGGGAAAAATGTTTCAAAATGCTTCTTCTCTGAAACCACTTGGACAGTTGAAACCAAACTGCCCAGGAATGATCATTGGAATGTCCTCTACAAAGTTTTTGTTTTTTATGCCGATCGGAAATCCAAGATGGCCGCCACCGCAGGACATAGATTAACATTGGACCCTATGGGAAAATATTCAAATGCCTTCTTCTCAGAAACTACAAATATGATTAAAGTCAAACTGTACATGAATGTTCATTGGATGGTCCTCTACAATCTTAAGGTTTTTTGTTCCGATATGAAATTCAAAATGGCGGCTACGGCAGGACTTAGTTTAACATTGGACCCTATGGGAAAAATGTTTCAAAATGCTTCTTCTCTGAAACCACTTGGACAGTTGAAACCAAACTGCCCAGGAATGATCATTGGAAGGTCCTCTACAAATTTTATGTTTTTTATGCCGATCGGAAATCCAAGATGGCCGCCACCGCAGGACATAGATTAACATTGGACCCTATGGGAAAATGTTCAAATGCCTTCTTCTCAGAAACTACAAATATGATTAAAGCCAAACAGTACATGAATGTTCATTGGATGGTCCTCTACAATCTTAAGGTTTTTTGTTCCGATATGAAATTCAAAATGGCGGCTACGGCAGGACTTAGTTTATCATTGGACCCTATGGGAAAAATGTTTCAAAATGCTTCTTCTCTGAAACCACTTGGACAGTTGAAACCAAACTGCCCAGGAATGATCATTGGAATGTCCTCTACAAAGTTTCTGTTTTTTATGCCGATCGGAAATCCAAGATGGCCGCCACCGCAGGACATAGATTAACATTGGACCCTATGGGAAAATATTCAAATGCCTTCTTCTCAGAAACTACAAATATGATTAAAGTCAAACTGTACATGAATGTTCATTGGATGGTCCTCTACAATCTTAAGGTTTTTTGTTCCGATATGAAATTCAAAATGGCGGCTACGGCAGGACTTAGTTTAACATTGGACCCTATGGGAAAAATGTTTCAAAATGCTTCTTCTCTGAAACCACTTGGACAGTTGAAACCAAACTGCCCAGGAATGATCATTGGAAGGTCCTCTACACGGTGTGTGTTTTTTATGCCGATCGAAAATCCAAGATGGCCGCCACCGCAGGACATAGATTAACATTGGACCCTATGGGAAAATATTCAAATGCCTTCTTCTCAGAAACTACAAATATGATTAAAGCCAAACTGTACATGAATGTTCATTAGATGGTCCTCTACAAACTTTAGGTTTGTTGTTTTGGTATGAAATTCAAAATGGCGGCTACGGCAGGACTTAGTTTAACATTGGACCCTATGGGGAAAATGTTTCAAAATGCTTCTTCTCTGAAACCACTTGGACAGTTGAAACCAAACTGCCCAGGAATGATCATTGGAAGGTCCTCTACAAATTTTATGTTTTTTATGCCGATCGGAAATCCAAGATGGCCGCCACCGCAGGACATAGATTAACATTGGACCCTATGGGAAAATGTTCAAATGCCTTCTTCTCAGAAACTACAAATATGATTAAAGCCAAACTGTACATGAATGTTCATTGGATGGTCCTCTACAAACTATACGTTTTTTGTTCCGATATGAAATTCAAAATGGCGGCTACGGCAGGACCTAGTTTAACATTGGACCCTATGGGGAAAATGTTTCAAAACGCTTCTTCTCTGAAACCACTTGGACAGTTGAAACCAAACTGCCCAGGAATGATCATTGGAAGGTCCTCTACAAATTTTGTGTTTTTTATGCCGATTGGAAATCCAAGATGGTTGCCACCGCAATACATAGATTAACATTGGACCCTATGGGAAAATGTTCAAATGCCTTCTTCTCAGAAACTACAAATATTATTAAAGCCAATATGTACATGAATGTTCATTGGATGGTCCTCTACAAACTTTACGTTTTTTGTTCCGATATGAAATTGAAAATGGCGGCTACGGCAGGACTTGTTTAACATTGGACCCTATGGGAAAAATGTTTCAAAACGCTTCTTCTCTGAAACCACTTGGACAATTGAAACCAAACTGCCCAGGAATGATCATTGGAAGGTCCTCTACAAAGTTTCTGTTTTTTTATGCCGATCGGAAATTCAAGATGGCCGCCACCGCAGGACATAGATCAACATTGGACCCTATGGGAAAATGTTCAAATGCCTTCTTCTCAGAAACTACAAATATGATTAAAGCAAAACTGTACATGAATGTTCATTGAATGGTCCTCTACAAACTTTAGGTTTTTTATTCCGATATGAAATTAAAAATGGTGGCTACGGCAGGACTTAGTTTAACATTGGACCTTATGGGAAAAATGTTTCAAAACGCTTCTTCTCTGAAACCACTTGGATAATTGAAACCAAACTGCCCAGGAATGATCATTGGAAGGTCCTCTACAAAGTGTGTGTTTTTTATGCCGATCGGAAATCCAAGATGGCCACCACCGCAGGACATAGATTAACATTGGACCCTATGGGAAAATGTTCAAATGCCTTCTACTCAGAAACTACAAATATGATTAAAGCCAAACTGTACATGAATGTTCATTGGATGGTCCTCTACAAACGTTACGTTTTTTGTTCTGATATGAAATTCAAAATGGCAGCTACAGCAGGACTTAGTTTAACATTGGACCCTATGGGAAAAATGTTTCAAAACGCTTCTTCTCTGAAACCACTTGGACAGTTGAAACCAAACTGCCCAGGAATGATCATTGGAAGGTCCTCTACAAAGTTTCTGTTTGTTATGCCGATCGGAAATCCAAGATGGCTGCCACCACAGGTCATAGTATTAACACAGGACCATATGGGGAAAATACAGAAATATATTCTTCTCTGAAGCTATTGCACTGATTGAACCTAAACTGTGCATCAATCATTGGAAGGTCCTTTACAAACTTTGTGTTTTTTATGTTGATCGTAATTTCAAGATGACTACCACTGCAGGACATTGTTTTTACATAGGACCAATTGGTTTTTTTTATAACCAGGTGAACGATACAGGCTCTTGAGAGCCTCTGGTTTTTTTTTTCTCAACCGCAAAATACATCAATAAAGAATAGAGTACAATAATATAATAACATATAAAACATCATACAATCTATATAGTAAAGTACAATTAAATCTTCTTACAATCTTTTCCAATTAATATAATCATATGTATATTGCAGTGGAGGTTTTTTTTTTTAGAATATAAAAGATGAGAAAAGGGGTATTTTGCAGAGTTTAAAATTGTTTACTATTGATATATGTGATAAATATTTTTTTTGTATAATTAGGAAAAAAAGTAGATAAGAATTTTAGTGTATTTTTAAAAAGAAAAAAGAAAAAGACATTGAGAAGACGTTAGTTGATATTATACTGGGGTCGGTTGTTGAACTTATGATTAAGCTAATCATATGATTAGCCCTAATTACATTTTTAATTCCTAATCGCATAATTAGATAATGCAATGATTAAATATGATTAGTTAAAACATTGATTAAAAACTGTTTCAGCAACATAATTAAATAATTGCATTAGCTAAGTATGTGATTAGGAATTAAAAATGTAATTAGGGCTAATCATATGATTAGTTTAATCACAAGTTCAACAATGGACCCCTGATTATGATTTGCCAAACATCTAGATCTACTACACTATAATTATCTTCCTGTTTCTACCTTACAGTTGAGTATGGTAGTACTGATTCTGACCAACGGATCAAAGATTGATAACAAAGATATCATCATATTAACAGTGGGAAGTGTTATCACAGTCCTGTGTTTCCTGATTGGTTACTTATGTGTAAGTAGTCTAGTTAAATATGGTAATACTGTTTCTGACCAAGGATCTGCAATTGTTTCCAAAGATATCATCATTTATAGGGTTATGGTGTTTGATGCCACTTTCAACAATATTTCAGTTATGTCGTGGCAGTCAGTTGTTTTATGCCACTTTCAACAATATTTCAGTTATGTCGTGGCAGTCAGTTGTTTGATGCCACTTTCAAAAATATTTCAGTTATGTCGTGGCAGTCAGTTTTATTGTTGGAGTAGCCAGAGAAAACCACTGATTTGTCGCGATCGTATGGTAGTTGGCTCTACAACCACCTGTGCAATCAGTGCCTATCACCACTAAAGTTGTGAGTTTGAATTCTGCTCATGGTGGGGTGTACTCGATACAACATTGTGTGATAAAGTTTGTCATTGATTACTCTTTCGATTCTAAATTTAGCGTATTTAAAACACATTTGTCCTGTGTTTCGTTCTCTTTTCTGAATAATTGATCGGTCTTGGTGGAGTGTATTCTACTTTCTGTTTGAATAGAATCTAATTACAATTAATTGGTACAAGTATACCATGCCGATCTTTTTATTTGAGTGAAAGTTGTATCTATAAATAAAAATCAAAAAGACTCTTGAAAAGAAAGACTTTTATTACAGTGTAGACCTCTTTATTAAAAGAAAGACTTTTATTACAGTGTAGACCTCTTTATTAAAAGAAAGACTTTTATTACAGTGTAGACCTCTTTATTAAAAGAAAGACTTTTATTACAGTGTAGACCTCTTTATTAAAAGAAAGACTTTTATTACAGTGTAGACCTCTTTATTAAAAGAAAGACTTTTATTACAGTGTAGACCTCTTTATTAAAAGAAAGACTTTTATTACAGTGTAGACCTCTTTATTAAAAGAAAGACTTTTATTACAGTGTAGACCTCTTTATTAAAAGAAAGACTTTTATTACAGTGTAGACCTCTTTATTAAAAGAAAGACTTTTATTACAGTGTAGACCTCTTTATTAAAAGAAAGACTTTTATTACAGTGTAGACCTCTTTATTAAAAGAAAGACTTTTATTACAGTGTAGACCTCTTTATTAAAAGAAAGACTTTTATTACAGTGTAGACCTCTTTATTAAAAGAAAGACTTTTATTACAGTGTAGACCTCTTTATTAAAAGAAAGACTTTTATTACAGTGTAGACCTCTTTATTAAAAGAAAGACTTTTATTACAGTGTAGACCTCTTTATTAAAAGAAAGACTTTTATTACAGTGTAGACCTCTTTATTAAAAGAAAGACTTTTATTACAGTGTAGACCTCTTTATTAAAAGAAAGACTTTTATTACAGTGTAGACCTCTTTATAAAAAGAAAGACTTTTATTACAGTGTAGACCTCTTTATTAAAAGAAAGACTTTTATTACAGTGTAGACCTCTTTATTAAAAGAAAGACTTTTATTACAGTGTAGACCTCTTTATTAAAATGTTTGTTCATCTGTTCACCCAAGCTTTTTTTACTACTAGTCAAACCAAGACATCCAAATTAAGAAGACATATTGTACATGTTGTAGGTTAGATCTGAAACAAGCAAACTTAACAACTGTATGATTGCTAGGTTTGCTTGTTTCAGATCTAACCTATACAACATGTACAAAACATCTTCTTAATTTGGATGTCTTGGTTTGACTATTTGCTTTTTCATGTTACACAATCCATACAAGTCTAAAAAATTATATTTATCAATGCATAGGCTACCACACAGTTTAACTAACCAAAGTTGTGGTCCGTTGCTAATTGGAAATGGCCCATTGCAAATTTGAAATGGCACATTATTCTCTAAAATTGCCCCTTGATGTGGTCAAGTAAATATAAGGGGCCATAGTCTCTTTGACAAAAAATTCTTCCCAACCCCTGGTATATTACATTTTTGTTTGAATTAATGAGAGGTTTCAAAAAGGAACTTGTTTTTCATTGCCGAATAATAGAATAAATGTCTTTATAATGATTATAAATTTCTAGAATCATATCTCTATAATATTTCTGTTTTATCTTTTCAGGTACGATGGGAAAACAAATCAATGGCTTTTGTATTTGGATTGTCTTTGTTGTTACAACCAGCTTATGTTTTATATAAAATCATTCAGGTAAGAACATACAAGTTTTGTTGAATTGGTGTAAATTTTTTTATCATTCACTGTTTAAAGTTTCTGTTCATTAGATATGTACTTTTTTGTGCAAAGAGGTGTCGTCGTAGTCGTGATCGTATGATAGTTGGATTTATAACTACCTGTGCAATCAGTGCCTATCACCACTAATGTTGTGAGTTCGAATCCTGCCAAAGGCAAGGTGTACTCGATACAACATTAGGTGATAAAGTTTGTCAGTGACTTGCAACAGGTCAGTGGTTTTCTCCGGGAAGTCCGGTTTCCTCCACCAATAAAACTGACCACCACGATATAACTGAAATATTGTTGAAAGTGGCGTTAAGCACCATAAACCAAACCATCAATCGTATATCCACTCGGCCAATTTGAACCAAATTTTGGAGAAAGGTTCATTGGACGTTCCTTTAACCAGATCTTTTATTATTATTTTGCAGTTGTATTTATATCTTATGGTGCTGTCACGTCATCATTGTTGTTGTCATCCGTTTGATATAAATTTGACACAACCATCAGTTCTACTGTAGTTTATCTCATATATAGAAACGATTACTAATTTGACACAATCAAACATTCTACTCTATTGTATTTTTCTATTTCAGACTGGTAATAATTTTAATGCTGGGAATGAAGCCTTGTCAGTTACAACATTTACGTGTGCTGGTCTATCACTCATTATCCGTATATCAGTAGCTGTTTATGGAGTGAGAGCATACCTAAACTTTGGTTATGGTTTGGCAGAGAAAGGTAAGGTATAATTGTCTTGACAATTATTTTGGGGTCATTAATTCAGTGAAATAAATCTGATATTTCACATGTGACATTATAGTACTGTAGACATGCACATATTTTTCAATGTCGTCACAATTGCAAAACTTTTATGATTTGCAAATAACAATATACTTTGTTTGTATTTAACATTTCTGAGGTCACAAAATCACATCGGTGGTGTAATGGTTAGCATGCTCACCTCGTGTGCAGTAGATCTTAAGTTCGAGCTCTGGTCATGTCAAACCAAATACTATAAAATTGGTATTTGTTGCTTCTCCACTAAGCACACAGCATTTAGGAGTAAGAACAAAGACTGGTTGGCTCAGAATCAGGATGATGTGTCTTGAGTGGAGCGACATTTCTACCTGCAAAATGTTGTTTCAGTGAGCTAGCTAGGTTTTATACTAATTTTGACTGTTTATGATTTTAGTTTTCCCCATGTCAAGTCACATAAACTTTAAACTAATTTTGACTGTTTATGATTTTAATTTCCCCATGTCAAATCACATAAATTTAAACTAATTTTGACTATTAATGATTTTAATTTCTCCATGTCAAGACACATAAACTTTAAGCTAATTTTGACAGTTTATGATTTTAGTTTTCCCCATGTCAAGACACATAAACTTTAAGCTAATTTTGACAGTTTATGATTTTAGTTTTCCCCATGTCAAGACACATAAACTTTAAGCTAATTTTGACAGTTTATGATTTTAGTTTTCTCCATGTCAAATCACATAAACTTTAAGCTAATTTTGACAGTTTATGATTTTAGTTTTCCCCATGTCAAGACACATAAACTTTAAACTAATTTTGACAGTTTATGATTTTAGTTTTCCCCATGTCAAGTCACAGGGTAGTGAATGACGGATCAAAGATAGAAGTACCCATCGACACGACTGACCATCCTGCTGAACAGGATGATCCACAGCATGATGTACAAGGGAGTTAACTTGATTGATCCAGTGGCAACAGTCAGTCCTTGTGTAATGGTCAATGAAGTAAAATTGGCAGAAATCAAAAGTGTAAAATATGCTTTATGTACATGTGATATCTTGAAAAGCAGCAAAGCATGAGTAAAAATCAGTTTTAAATTTACAAATTTTAGAGGAGAAAGGATATTGCTGTTTTTATAGAGGAAAAGAGAAAAGTATGAAATCTTGCTCTAAAATGTGTAAATTTCAAATGTGTATAAATTGTATATATGTGAGAATGTGCCATATTATTGACTGTGATACTCTTTCTTTGGTTTACTCAAGTATGGACGTTTTGTCTTAATTATAAATCCATATCACTTCTTGTAGAATTTGAGAAAAAATATCAAGATAATATTTTTATTTGTATAAATTTTCTTCAATTTAAATCAGTTCATAGCCATAATCTTAAATGTTTTTAAAATGAGCAGTTCATAGCCATAGTCTTTAAGTGTTTTTAAAATGAGCAATTCATAGCCATAGTCTTAAGTGTTTTTAAAACTAGCAGTTCATAGCCATAGTCTTTAAGTGTTTTTAAAATGAGCAGTTCATAGCCATAGTCTTTAAGTGTTTTTAAAATGAGCTGTTCATAGCCATAGTCTTTAAGTGTTTTTATAAAATGAGCAGTTCATAGCCATAGTCTTTTAAGTGTTTTTAAAATGAGCAGTTCATATCCATAGTCTTAAGTGTTTTTAAAATGAGCAGTTCATAGCCATAGTCTTTTAAGTGTTTTTAAAATGAGCAGTTCATAGCCATAGTCTTAAGTGTTTTTAAAATCAAGAAGTAGATAACAAGGAATCTACATTTTCGACCTATGAACAGTTTTGTTTCTATGGGAAGAGAAAAAAGACCAAATCAAGGTGAATTCATTGTATGTATGTCTGGAGGAGTTAAATTAGAAGTTAAATTTTTATTTTTTTCATCACATGGAATGTACAATATTAGTACAATTTTTTGTTTAAGTTTAAAGTCTGTGATATGTTTAAGTTTAAAGAGTGTGATATGTTTAAGTTTAAAGAGTGTGATATGTTTAAGTGAAATATAGAATGTAGAATAAAATGAAATGTTAATTCATTAATAATTAGATTCTGTGAAGGAATAATTCATCTATCATTAATAATTAGATTCTGTGAAGGAATAATTCATCTATCTTGGATACAATTTAACTACTATAAGAACTAAAATTGCTCATCCTTTCCTGACAATTCACATGTAAAGATCTAACTAAATACCACAAGGTGTCACACTCATGTGATGTCTTACAATAATATTATAGCTGATCAATGAGATGACGTGTAACCAGGGCACGAAATTAACGCTGGTCCGCTAGCCCGAGGCTAGTAAAATCAGCGTCGGGCTAGAAGAACTCTCTTAGAAGCTAGTCCGATGGGCTAGTTAAAATTTCCAATTGTCAATTATTGTTTCCACTTCATTAATTTTAATGACATAAATGAAAATCATAATTAGTCATTCATATTACTGTGTTTGTTTACGCTGTACACAATTTACCTGTGGGGAATTCCCTCGATAGCAATTAGATCCTAGAGGGTGGTATACGAATTGATCAAATTACTCGATAATCCTGGTAACTCAGTGAGCGTTCTTAACAACATAATCTAAGGTTCAAGAAATGTGGCGACACATTACCGGCGTAGAGCAACCAGCAAAAAAAATTAAATAAGATAATAATGAAAAATTGGAGAGAAAAAGGACGTATGATCAGGTCAAAAGAAAAAGAAAATTTCAAACAAGCTGGCAGAAAAACTGCAACTGGTTGGTTCACAACAGTGAAATAGAACGAATGACATGTTCAGTTTGCATACAATATGCTTCTTCCGACAGGATGATGGTGATGCTGGTGATGATGATGTTTCAAGTGATGACAATACTGACATTCTTTCTTCATTATAATTTTTTCAAATAAAATAATTATTATATAATTTTTAGTTATTGTTCCCATGATGGTCGGGCTAGTAGAATATCTGGGGGGCTAGTTGATTTTTATATCTACTAGTCCTGCTGGCTAATTGAAATTTTTGTTAAATTCTACCCCTGCGTGTAATGTTTCTTTAAAATGAGGGGCCGTCGTGGTCGTATGGTAGTTGGATTTACAACTACCTGTGCAATCAGTGCCTATCACCACTATAAAGTCGTGAGTTCCAACCTCGTTCATGGCGAGATCTACTTGATACAACATTATGTGATAAAGTTTGTCAGTGACTTGCGACAGGTCGGTGATTTTCTCCGGGTACTCCGGTTTCCTCCACCAATAAAACTGACCACCACTATATAAGTGAAATATTGTTGAAAGTGGTGTTAAACACCATAAACCAAACCTAAACCATCTTGCTCATTAATCATCATTGTCATTAAGAATTGTTGAATTAATTGTTTAAATCTACAAAATATTGCTTCGCTTTAAGGCACTACTATTATTTTGTTCAGTGCTGATATGTATTCCCACACAATGCATTTCTTATAGACAAGAATCATTGGTTCTGTTCAGGCCAATAGAGCAAGGTAAATTGTAGTCACCTAATCTGACTTCAGTTATACCTCAAGATTTGATTGGACAACACCTTACATGGTTTCGTTAAATCTTTATGCTCGACATATCAGAAAAATAGGTGATCAAATAAAGATCTAATTTCATTTAGATTGTAGATTCCAACTTTCATAGTTTTCAGAAAAATTATGATTTCATTGATTCCTGAAATTGGTGGACATCCAGATGTTTCTTAATAAGAGATTGTTCAAAGTACAGTGAATCCTGTCTAAACTGAACCTTGTGTTCAGACCTGTCTAAACTGAACCTTGTGTTCAGATTAAACAGTTGTTCAGTTTGTACAGGTTAAATTTACAAAGGTTTCCCACATTGGAATATCATTTAATATTCGTTTTATACAGAAATCCATTTTATGCAGGGTTCGTCTTAAACAGGTTTCACCGTATTTAAGTTTAAGTATTTTGCAGATAGATCAGACAACAAAATCCACGAAAATTGATACTCCATAATTCATAATGATTGCATAGTTGTTGGAATGATAAAATTATAAAAAAAAAATTTACTTATCAATGATTAGATGGCATTTTAGTAAATGGAACAGGATAATATTGTACACTATCGGCATCTTTTCTCTAAATACCAGATGTATTATGAGGGAGAAAGCATTGTTTTATTGTGTGATGCAGAGAAACAGGGTACACAGAGCATTGTTTTATTTTTTTTATATTTTTGAATATTTTATATATATATGTTAAAACCCTTTGGGAGTCCCAGAAGGTGTGTAATTGCAGTGTGAATTGTTATATTTTATTTAATCATTTTTATTATTATATATTTATATGCTTTAAAATAAATGATATTTTTATATAGAGACTTGCCTTTGGTAGATTTCCATTGTTATTTGGTTCATTTGACCTCAAGGGTCATGTGACTTCTTGCCATCGTCATCTGTCATTATCATGATAAATACATGTACCTATATCTCACATTTCAATTTACTATTAGGCCAATTGGAACCAAACTTTGAAGGACGTTTCATTTACAAAATTTGTTGCTTTTTTGGTCCAAATCAAAAATTCATCTGGGCCGCTACCTGGACCAATAATGAATGGCTGATATTTCATAAGCCTAATGGTGAAATGAACTGTTACATGGTGGTAATGTTCTTTCTGTGTTCAACAGGGGCCTTAAATTTTATAATGGGCCGTCGTGGCTGTGATCATATGGTAGTTGAATTTACAACTACCTATGCAATCAGTGCCTATCACCACTAATGTTGTGAGTTCGAATCTCGATCAGGGTGATAAAGTTTGTCAGATCGGTGGTTTTCTCCGGTTCCTTTGGTTTCCTCCACCAATAAAACTGACCGCCACGATATAACTGAAATATTGTTGAAAGTGGTGTTAAACACCATCAAACAAACAAACAAATTTTGTAAAGCTTTTGTTATTCTTTACAATTTTCATGCACAAATGCATATACAAATGCAGTTTTTTTTACATATTAGGATCTTAGTTTCAATGCATTTTTTGCTTTAAAAAAAAACAACATTACATGAATTTATGAATATAATTATGTAGAAAGTCATATTATAACCTGTACCATGTTAGTTAGGGTTTTAAGCTTAATTTAGATGTTAAATTGTTTTAATTTGTTAATATGATATATTGTTTTGTTAGTTTATAATATATTTAATAATTTGTTTTTTAATTGTACAGGGGGCCGTCATCGTATGGTAGTTGGATTTAAGTCGTGTTTTCGAATCCCGCTCATGGTGAGGTGTACTCAATACAACATTATGTGAAGTTTGTCACAGGTCGATGGTTTTCAATGGGTACTCTGGTTTGCTCCACCAATAAAACTGCCCGTCACGATATAGCTGAAATAGTGTTGAAAGTGGAGTTAAACACCATAACCCCCTACCCCACTTTTCAGACAAATTCTTTTACTACAGTAGTTCTAGTCCTTACTTGTATGTCAATCTTTAGTAGTGGACCTACCATTTAACTTTTAGGGAGGAGGGCCCATGTTATAAAGCTATAAAAACATTTTCACACGAAACAAAAATCAGATTATTTCTTATTTTGACATGAAAAACATTTTTTTAAATTCTACCATAATTTCTAGTTGAAAACTGTAGGGTGATTATTTATTTTTTGCATTTTTCTGAAAGTCAATTTATTTTATTTTTGTATAAAATTTGGAGATATCTTTTTTTTTCTCCAGAAAATAATATAGCCCACGTAGAAGTTAAATGGTGTTTCCGTTAACAAAAAACCTAAAGTATTGTATTGTGAGGTTCTACTATTCATGACCCCAGTACAACATAATATGTATTTATTATGCAGCTGTTTTATTAAATTATAAAAATGATAGTGTTTATCTAACGTTTTCTGTTCGAGTATAATTTGTTTAATTATAAGTAAGAAAGGATATGGAAGTAAAGGAACACGAGAGACTATCCAATTTTACACGTAGACACAAAGTAAAGGAAGAATGGTTTTATTGCTACATTTCAGATTCAGTAGGGTCTTCAACAATGAGCATTAATGTTGATAGAATATTTGTCAATGAATATATTAAAAGAATAAAAGAAAATAAAACACTTCAAAAGTGTACATTTTTAATGAAAGTAAAAAAATTATATACTAAATGGAAAATAAATAAATGTTTCCAAAAGGTATTAAATAGAAATTGTATTTAGGTTGTATATATTTCATGTAATTCTGATTATAGCCTTGGATAATCAGAACAGGGAAACACCAAAAGGAGCTTGGACTTTTGGCATGTTAATGTTAGCAAGCATTTGAATAAAAGATATTACTTTGTTAATTTTTTTTTAATATTATATAAGCATTTAAGTCATATTGTAATTTGAGTGTGAAACAGGCTCATAGCCTGCATCTGTACGGTACACTTTTGTTGAAAAAAGCTTCACCAAGGCATATTTGTCATTTCTATCATTTAGTGTGTAGAATTACATTTACTATATACTGGGGTATAAACAAGAAAACTAAATATGGGTGAAATAATTTGACAAATTCTGTCATCATTGTACCCTGCATCACATCACAAATAAAAGATTTCCAACAAAACGTTGTCTCCCAAAAATGCTTGTTTTCCCATCAAGATTTCTTTGAAATTGGGTTGCTTCTAATCCAAATGTTCCTGGGCTGGTGGTCAAGATGAAGACACACATCACCTTGTTTGTCTCCATCGTGACTTGGTTAACTGTTATACATAATATCTGTAACATCACAGATATGTTCAAATTGTTGTCGACACTATTAGAGCAGGAACTGCTTACCCTTCTGGCACTGGCGAGTTTACCACTACTTTTTAGTGGAGTTCATGTTTCTCAATCTTGAATTAGGTTTAATAAAGTTTGTTGTTTCTGAGAAAAAAATATCAATTTATTTTACCACAGGGTTAGATTTCTTATGCTGCGACAGCAATTTTGGATTTCAAATACAAAATGAAAACAATCTTTATACAGGGTTTAGGGATAATTTGTTGAAGACTAAATTTGCAAAGAGCACAGAATAACTGCCTGCCTTTCATCAAAACACAAGCCCAGTCAGACTGTAACATTGTTGCAACCTGCCAAAAAATCATTACATAGGGTTGAAAAATATGACACTTGACTTTGCATTCAGAAAACATCCTTAGCAGTCTCTTGTTTCTATAGTGGATTTCCAATCAGAACAAAAACATTAGTCCACTGAAAATTGAAATGTAAAAGTTTAAAGACAACAGGAATAAAGTGATGACTATATCTCATACAACCCTTAGTATCGGGTGAGCTGAACAGGAAAATGTAATGATCATTTATACAGATCACAATATACCACTAGTCAAACCTGCCCCTGCAGTCAGCTGTATTAAAAGGTCACCTCTTTCCTGTCCTAGAAAATTTAATACGAGTTGAACCTCTTTTAAGAGGTCACCCATCTTAAAAGACTGTTGTTTCTTTGTCCCAAAGGTGACCTCTTAAAACAGATTTAACTGTACATAAAGATCCTATTTATGAGTAAGGAAACTACAAGTCCATGCTACACTTATCCTGGGGGTTAGGCCACTTTCAACACTATTTCAGCTACATCGAGGCTGTCAGTTTTATTGGTGGAGGAAACCAGAGAAAAACACTGACACTGAGTCATTGACAAACTATTATCATATAAGGTTGTATCGAGTATACTGCCATGAGTGGGATTCTAACTCGCAAGTTTAGTGGCGATAGGGTTGTTGTAAATCCAACTACGATACAATCACAATGGTCCCTACAATTATCCTGCTGCACAAATGAAGTAACTCAGTGAAAAATTGTTTTTTTCCAAATGATCAATTTTTCAACTATATCATGACGAGTTACATTTGGAGGAGATGATGTCAGCTTTGTTCTAGACCAACACACAGAGTTTAAATTTTATATGGCTAGCTCATTGAAACAACACTGCGAGTAGACATGTCGCTTCACTCCAACACATTATTGTAATTCTGAGCTTCACTCCAACATATTATTATAATTCTGAGCTTCACTCCAACATATTATTATAATTCTGAGCTTCACTCCAACATATTATTGTAATTCTGAGCTTCACTCCAACATATTATTGTAATTCTGAGCTTCACTCCAACACATTATTGTAATGTTGAGCTTCACTCCAACATATTATTATAATTCTGAGCTTCACTCCAACATATTATTATAATTCTGAGCTTCACTCCCACACATTATTGTAATTCTGAGCTTCACTCCCACACATTATTGTAATTCTGAGCTTCACTCCCACACATTATTGTAATTCTGAGCTTTACTCCCACACATTATTGTAATTCTGAGCTTCACTCCCACACATTATTGTAATTCTGAGCTTCACTCCCACACATTGTAATTCTGAGCCAACCAGTCTTTACTTTTACTCCTTAGTGCTTAGCAGAGAAGCAACAAATACCAATTTTATAGTCGTTAGTTTGATCCATCCAGGGCTTATACGCAGATCTACCACACTTGAGGCAACCACACTAACCATTACAGCTACGATGTGGTTGCTTCACTTGATGACAATTATCCTGGACCATTATAATTAACACTGCAGAAATCAAGTGACTGATTGTTGGTTTTTTTTTACTATACAGAGAAGAAAGTGTTCTTATGAAAAAAAACAGGAAACCCCCTATACAGTGCTCTAATTAATGCCATCATTTTCTAGCTGTTTGGACCAAGCTTGAAACATTTTATTTCAAAATATTTCGTAAAAAAAAGAAGAAGAGGAAATCAGCTGTACAGAGGAAAACTTTCATCTCTTGACTATATCATGGAGAGAACAAGTTACATGCAATGAGATGATGTTAATATCCACTTTGTACTAGACCAACACGCTTAGTTGGATTTTTGTAGCTCACTGTAACAAGTCTGCGGATAGACACATCACTCCACTCCAACATGTTATCCTAATTCTGAGCGAACCTGTCTCTGCTCTTGCTTCTTAATTCATTGTGCCTAGCAAGCAAGCAACAAATACTCATTTTATAGTCTTTGCTTTGACACGACTGGGGCTCGAACCCACAATATATCACTCTAGGTGAGCACGCTAACCATTACACCACCACACAGTCCTGTACAAATCCAAACATTTGATATTAAGGGGAAACATAATTTATTTCATGTCAATACATTTTATATACATCCTCAAGATACAGTTGTCCAATTAAAACCTAGCACATTTTAAAATCATAAAATATGCAAACATACAAGATTAATACACATTATATTAAACTATCTGACAAACATGAAATTCTCTTCCAATGAAAATAAAATGACTGGCTGTAAATGTGTACAAATGATTCATTCAATTTTGTCAGGTTGTCATTATAGATATAATCATGATCACTTTTCTTATCATATCGATTGGATATCCTTTTCTTAGTCACACAAAAAAGAGAATCTTTCATTCAGCATGGAACAAAACTTAAATTCATGTCTAAAAAAACACACTGAATGAAGCACACAATATAGACTTTTCTGCGACAAAAATTCCAAGATTCAAAATGGTGAGAATTCACTAATTTGTCAATATCACATGTTGTTATCTGGCGGAAATCATCTCAATCTGTGTCAGCTGTTGATTTTCTGAAATGATGATATGTTCAATAATTAAATGTTCCATGTGGAAAAAACTTACATGACCACATCCTTTCACTAAGAGGGGAGCTTTAGACCCATAAAACTAGCTTTAGCCTGGCTTTAAACCCATAAAACTAGCTTTAGCCTGGCTTTAGACCCATAAAACTAGTGTAACTCCACCACTTTTTATTGAAGTGCATGTAGCAACGCAGGAAATTGAGTTGTCATGTTACATTTATGTATATGTGTGTTAGGGCTATCGCTATTGCCAGTTTCTACAAATTTACGGTTAGACTTTGGCAATGTTTCGACAGTGTGGTGTTTTCCCCCTTTTACTATACAGTTAAAGCAGTCTAAACTGAACCTCACTGGGACCAACATTTGTGTTCAGAATAGACAGGTGTTCTGTTTACACAGGTTATATTAACAAACTTTCCTACACTGTGACTTTATTTAAATTTCAGTTTATCCACTGTTCCGTTTTATTCAGACTTCGGTCTAGACAGGTTTATACAGGATTCACGTTTTATTCAGAGTTCGGTCTAGACAGGTTTATACAGGATTCATGTTTTATTCAGAGTTCGGTCTAGACAGGTTTATACAGGATTCACGTTTTTATTGAGAGTTCGGTCTAGACAGGTTTATACAGGATTTACGCTTTATTGAGAGTTCGGTCTAGACAGGTTTATACAGGATTCCGTTTCATTCAGAGTTCGGTCTAGACAGGTTTATACAGGATTCATGTTTTATTCAGAGTTCGGTCTAGACAGGTTTATACAGGATTCCGTTTTATTCAGAGTTCGGTCTAGACAGGTTTATACAGGATTCATGTTTTATTCAGAGTTCGGTCTAGACAGGTTTATACAGGATTCACGTTTTATTCAGAGTTCGGTCTAGACAGGTTTATACAGGATTCCGTTTTATTCAGAGTTCGGTCTAGACAGGTTTATACAGGATTCATGTTTTATTCAGAGTTCTGTCTAGACAGGTTTATACAGGATTCCGTTTTATTCAGAGTTTGGTCTAGACAGGTTTATACAGGATTCCGTTTTATTCAGAGTTCGGTCTAGACATGTTTCACTGTATTATTATCCCAATGGACATTTTTTAATATATATGCAGATCTTTTCTATTACAAAACTATGCACACTATTAACTTTAAAGCTCAAATTAGTTTAATTAAATTTGTGGTTGTGTAAATTTTCCCCAAAACTGAATAGGGAAGCTGATATTAAATCATGGATATACAAATGTATAGCAACGGCCAGAAAATTTTAACTTCTATGATGAACTTTTTTCTGATTCAGTATCATAAGATTAATAAGGGTTGTGGTGTTTAACGGCACTTTTCAACAATATTTTACCTATATCATGGTGGTCAGTTTTATTGTGGTGGAGGAAACTGGAGTACTTGGAGAAAACTACCAATCTACTGCAAGTCACTGACAAAATTTATCATATAACGCCATGAGCGGGACTCAAACTCACAACTTTATTGGTGATAGGCACTGATTGCAAATCCAACTACGTTTTGTACCATACGGTCATGATCCCGATGACCCCTCTTGAAGATTTATGTCCTTCTCTCTAGAGGAATGACATGATATAAATAGATAACAGAACTATTTTCATCACATTCTATATCAACCAGTGGACATGGTATCAGCCGCTGTCAAGGGCTGATATGGTATGCGATTCAAAAGTCATGTTGTCATTTGTTTATTATATAATTCCCATCTTATTTGCAATAATTCGCTACATATATATTTATGATAATTAATTGTTGCATTCACTTACTGTTGTTGATATTAAAGTTGATTTTTTTCATTGACTTTCGTGTTGGATTATATTGACACACAAGCCATAATCCTACACACTACAAAATATGTGTGCAACTTGCACTTTTTCTACATTGCAAAATACAGTATGGGGAAATAAATCATTTTATTAGTTAAAACATTTGTTGGTGGGAATTATAAGGATCAATTGCTTTTTTTCCCGCAGAAATTATGTGTAAACTCAGCCGATGTTGTGCAGGCAATAATAAATGGTCAAATTTTTATCTAAACTTAAAGAAACAAGACTCGCCGGCCCTCTAGACCTTGAGTACCTGATAACTCACCCAGCATCACTACTCTGACTACTGCTACATTCACTGTTACCTCCAGTCTCAACCTCATCAGATGGTGTTGAATTTTCTTTCCCTTTTGCTATGGGCGACTGGAGCAAGAAGCCTCCAATACCCTTTTGCCAGTCAGGGGTTGGTCTGTCACACACTGAATTTCCTCCAGCATATTTGTTTTTGCCTAAATTTGTAAAATTATAATTAACAGTAGAATTAGGTACAAATAATAATGTATGTGTGAGACACTTCTTTTTGGCAAAAGGAACTTTTATTGTTATCTACTTCCAGAAAACAAACCAACAAAAAAGCGGGAAATATAAAACGTGCATGTTGATCCGTTTACCGGAAATCATTCTCTGCATCTAACTACATCAATCACGTTATATAGGTACCCATACCAAAAAGGGGTTATTTCTTTTGTGAAAATAGTTGCTTAGTAAAATCTTTATGCATATTGGGCAGTGAATCTAGCACTTAGTGATCAAGAATGAAGATCAATGAAACCACCCTTTAACATTTTGGTGTGAAAAAAAATAAAAAAATTTGACACCATATTCCTTGTAGTGCCCCCAATTCTTTTGCATTTTATACAGCTTCGGGTCATATCTTCTCACAACAATGTAAATCTAAACAATTAAAAAAAGGTAGAAGGAGAATGCTGTATTCAGCAAATATGTAGCTTTCTGATTGGATAATTTTTCAGTAATAGCACAAAAATTATCCTTGAAAGTTTTATGAATGTACAGTTGTAACACCTGAAGGACATAAATTAAATCTATCATTACTGTTTTCATTTTATTATACATTTGTACACTGCATAAATGCTTTTTAACACATTCATGTACTTACTGCTGCTTGGTGAAGAACACAATGATGAATTTCCAGAACTTCCACCTCCTAGAGCTTTTCTTGGAGCCCGTGCAGTAACAACTATAAAAGAAAACAAAAAAGCATGATTAGTTTCCAGAACTTACACCGCCTTTCATATAATAACAAACTAGAAGGATAAAATAAATGTAGCTTCGAAACGACTAGAATGAGTCAAAATTATTTACAGGAAAAGACATTCTAGTTGTTATCCTTGTATGAAATCCCCCGAAAATTTTCGAATGTGCCCAGGTAGTCCGAGATTCCTCTGTCGTTTAACGGCATTGATAATCTTGCTGTAGCCGTTCAACGACAGAGGGTGATACATACGGAAACCATCAAATTTGTCTCACAGCCATAGTATCGGCACATTTCCACGTTTCGTGGCTATCGGATTTTATTTTCTATCATAAACCTTATATAAATCGCTTCACCAATCATTTTTCTATTCATTCATAACCATCTTACCCTCAGAAAGTGGTGTTACACTCCATTACAGCACGATTTTGCCTTAGATCCTATTATTCCGCCATTTGACTTCCATTTTCGAATCTACACACGTGATCTCGCGATACTAACTGAATGATGACAGCAACGCATTGCATGATGGGAGCTAATTAATGCAGCGTGCCAAATTATTTGGAGCATTATTTGCATACGTAAACAACATTCAAATCACATGGAAGACGATACATTTAAGCGTATTCTGCAGGACAAACAGTCCATCTACAGATCAAAGAAGAGCAGAAGGAAATTATACAGAATGTGTTGGAAAGAAAAGATTCAATGGCAGAGTGTTACCAACGGGCTTCGGAAAGAGCATGTGTTACGTTCCCCCTTTTTGTTTTTGGACAAGGTACTACATTTTTTTTTCTTATGGTTATCTGTAATTCACTAAATTTGCTGTTAAAATCATTACCAATCAATATAATCAACTGTATTAAATTTTATGTTAATTGTTCTGCCTTAACAGGCGCCTATGATTGGCAATAAAAATATTTGTTTGTTTGTTTATATGCAAATTATCTCCCATGATACATTGCGGTAAACGTAGTTTTCTCGTAGTCACGTGACAAATGTTTGAAAAATGGAAGACAAATGTCGAAATCATAGGTTCTAAGGCAAAATCGTGCTGTAATGGAGTGTAACACCACTTTCTGAGGGTAAGATGTTTATGAATGAATAGAAAAATGATTGGTGAAGCGATTTATATAAGGTTTATGATAGAAAATAAAATCCGATAGCCACGAAACGTGGAAATGTGCTGACCCCGAGTTGGAGAAGCAAATCCGCTGTTTTCCGTATGTATCACCCTCTGTCGTTGAACGGCTACAGCAAAATTATCAATGCCGTTAAACGACAGAGGAATCTCGGACTAGTGCCCAGGGTGATGTAATTTTTTAACTTTTCGATCTTTGGATCGATAATTGGATGTGTATTAAGGCGTTCAAAGATAAATTATGTGACAAAATGAAATATTTAAAAGATCCGTACAAGCGATACAGTGAGAAATTAAAGATAAATAAAAATAGAACGAGTTGAAGTGAGGAAGGGTTAGTAATGGCATCCTCCCTTGTGATTTTTAAGTGGGTAATATTTTGACAGAAAAAAAAAATCAGTGGCTGGGAGCAAGCCTCTGTGTTATTCCAACCATTTTACACCCCCAATGAAAAACTACACAATTTTTTAGGTGCTATTATACAGTTATGAAAGCAACTTGAAACACAACAAAACTGAAAAATAATCAAAAATTAATTTATCGTATTAAAATATGCAAAATAAAACTAAAGGCTCAACTAAGCCTGAATAAATGAAATTTTCCATTCAGATAATTAAGTAAACTTGGCATTAATTACATTAATAACGAAGATAAATTACTGAAAATAAAAATACAAAAAGGGGGGGTCCTTCCATGATCACTGCATCATCAGGCTCAAGTGCCTGTGTGGTAATCTCGTTGAGATTAGACTTCCGAAGACATTTTCTGCTCTGCATCTCCAGAATACCTTTGTTAATGTTTGTGACTAGATCGGAGATGCAGAAACAGCAAATTTCTGTGTGGCAAATGCAATTTTCCGAAGAACCATTTTATTTTTGACATGTTTAATGCAACCCGCTATTCTTATATCTTTGTCGATGCCATATTTAATCGTTACCCTTTCTCGCAGCTCCACTACTGTCTGCTTTAGTCCTGACCATCTTTACTTCTTTACTATCACTGTGTTGTGTGTAAATCGACTTTTCGCGCTTATTCTTTGTTGATGTTCAATTTCCCGCATTTTTCACCGGAAATTGATTGGTGGAAGAATCATTTTCGGAGAAGATACGAAACATTTCCGGAGTTTGCCCAAAACCAAGACCTCATAGCGGCCCCCACCACAAACTTCATGGCTATATTTAATATTACAAAATCATTAAAGTGATTCAGTTTTTTAATTGTAAGTTTTTTTTTATATTACTTAAGCCAAGTATCATAAATAAAAAAAAAAAATCGCAGATTTTCAGAAGGGTATTTTGGATGATCATTTGTAATACAAGAAACGAAACAGTTCTAAACGAAACGAAACGAAACAAAACAAACAGAAACGAAAGGAAACATACATAAACGAAACGAAACAATTTTATTTGGTTATTTTTTACAAGTATTGATTGTGAAAAATAGTGTTTTCTGATTTAATTAGATTAGGGTACTATTTAGTTTTTTTTCACAGCCCCACAGGTCAATCGGGTTCATTCTTGATGGTCATCTTAAACTTGAGACGCACAAAAGTACAAATATTTTCCTTGAGTTAACCCTCCCACCTCTCCCACTCAATTTTAAATAGCGACATTGTTGAGGTATTTGATGTCTGTTTATGATTCCGCTCTGCAACGAAGGGACAGGGACCAGTACGGCAGGGGCCTACTTACCTTTATCAGATCTGACTTTCAATCCAGCAGAAAACAATCTTTAGAGAGTGAAAAAGTTGAAACTCTGTATCATGAAGTATATTTATAAGTGACAAAAAGTGGTTGATTGCTAGGGCATATAAACCCCCTTCCATGTCAAACAATGAATTTACTGAACATTTCTCCAGATTTGCTGATAGATCTTTAATACATTATGAACATAATATGCTACTATTTGGTGACCTGAATTTTGACATGCTCAATTCAGATAAAAGTGCTACCTTGAATGATTTCTGTGATATTTTCAATTTAACACAACTTGTTAATGGTCCAACCTGTTTCAAAAAGGGCTGTAACCCATCACTAGTAGATGTAATAATGACAAACAAGAAATCATTATGTTTTAAGTCACAAAATGTTCCAACAGGTGTCAATGACTGTCATAACATTATAAGTACTGTTATCAAAGGTGAAGTTCTTCACGAACCAAGAAAGCTCATGTATTATAGAAGTTACAAGACTTTTGATATTGAAAATTTCAATGATGATATAGAACAAATTAAGATCAATGAAACATGTCATGAAGTAGATTCTGGTTATAATGAATATGAAAAAGAGTTTATCAATGTGTTAAACAAGCATGCTCCAATTAAATCTAGATATCAAAGAAGAAAACAACATTGCCATGTATGAATCAGGAGATCTAGAGCTGTATACAGAAAACAAATGCTATATTCTCTATTTAAGAAATGTCAGAGCAACAAAAATTGGGACAAATTCAGAAAGCAAAGAAATTTAGTAACCAAATTGAAAAGAAAATCAATGAAAACATACTTTTTAGAACGTTGCTCTGTGGGATCAAAATCGGGCGACTTTTGGAAAACTGTTAAGCCATTCTTTTCGAAAAGGAGATCCAGTGGAGAGCAAAAAATTGTACTTAATGAATCTGACAAGATTGTAAATGATCAAAAAGAAGTAACCAATCATTTTAATAATTTTTTCTCCACTGTAGCTGAGAATATAGGAAAAGATACTGTTTACGACCCTTCTAATCATCCAAGTTTAATAGAAATAAAGAAACATGGAAAATGATGGCACAAAAACTTGTTTTTGAAAAGGTAACAACAGATAAAGTTGAAAAAATTATGAATAATATCAACATCAAAAAAGCAACAGGTGCTGATGGTATACCTGCCAAAATAATAAAATGTAGTAAATCTGTTATTGCACCTCAGATTACAAGTATTGTAAATATGTCAATAGATCAGAGTGTTTTTCCGGATAATTTAAAGAAAGCACAAGTAACACCTTTATATAAAAAGAATGATCCACTTTTGAAGACTAACTACAGACCCGTAAGTGTACTATCTATTTTTTCAAAGATTTTTGAGAAAATTTTAGAACAGCAATTGTCTGATTTCTTTGAAAATATTTTTAATCCATATTTATGTGCTTTTAGAAGAGGTCATGGATGTCAGACAACCCTGCTCAGGTTATTAGAAGACTGGCGGAATGCCCTTGAAAAAAATCAGTATGTTGCCGCAGTCCTAATGGATCTTTCCAAGGCATTTGATTGCCTACCCCATGATATTTTATTGGATAAACTTTCTGCCTATGGTATGTCCACTGATTCTGTATCCCTTCTTGAGTCCTACTTAGCAAATAGGAAACAACAAATTAAAATCAATAGTATCCTGAGCAGTTGGGCTGACATCCAAAAAGGTGTACCCCAATTAATTTTATTAATGATATTTTTTTATTTTGTGAAAAAGGGTACTTTATATAATTATGCGGATGACAATACTTTGTCTTATGGTCATCCTGACTTTAATGTACTTACCTCAGTTTTAGAATCAGAGTCAAATGTTCTTATTAATTGGTTTAAGGTAAACAAAATGCAGGCTAACCCAGATAAATTTCAGGTACTTGCGGTTGGGAAGAAGACTTTTGACAAAAACATGAAGATTTGTACACATAATTCTACACTTTCATGTGAAGAGACAGTAAAACTTTTAGGATTTGAAATAGATTATCAATTAAATTTTGACATTCATATCAGTTCAATCTGTAGGCAGGCATCACAGCAACTGAATATATTTAAACGTTTGGGCCCATATTTGGACAGATTAAGCAAATTAACTATATTTCACTCTTTCATTCTCAGTAACTTGAACTTTTGCCCTTTGGCTTGGCATTTTTGTACCGATAAAAATTCCAAAAAATTAGAGGAAGTCCAGGAAAGAGCACTTCGTTTTGTATACGATGACTACACCAGTTCGTATATCAACCTTCTTGAAAAAGCTCAAGTGACCTCCTTACAGATCAGGCGTATTAGAACAATGGCCTTGGAGACATATAATATCATTAACAAATTAGAACCTGAATGCCTTCATGATTTAGTTAATGTGAAAAATTCAAAATATGCTTTCAGGTATTCGAACATATTATATGTACCTCAAGTTAGAACTACAAGGTATGATAAAAAATCATTCATGTTTGCAGCTGCAACTCTGTGGAACGACCTTCCGAACCATTTCAGAACTGAAAACAGTTTCAACCACTTTAAAAGTTTGATTCAGTCCTGGAATGGCTCAGTATGTCGTTGTTCTGCATGCAGATAACCTATTCAGCTTTCTGTCTTATTTCTAGTGCTTTTTCTAAGTTTTAATGCTGCTTAGTTATTTTATGTTTGCTTGATATGGCCTCAGCATGTGTAGTATGTCCTTTATCTTTGTGCTTTATACGTTGCATTTGCTAACTGTATGTTAATAACTGCTTTATACTCATATGAGTCGGAGTTTCTTCAAAAGCTTGTAAAAGATAAGAAGATTCATGAGGCTAGAGCCTTTAATTTCACATACAGGTATATTGATGATGTTTTATCTATCAATAATTCTAGATTTGCAGAATTTCTTCCATTGATATATCCTCCAGAGCTGGAAGTTAAAGAGACCACAGATACAGCTTCGTCCGCATCATTTTTGGACTTATACCTTGAATTTGACGACAGTGGTCAAATCAGTACTAAAATTTATTCAATTTTAAAATCATAAATTTTCCAAATATGTGCAGCAATATACCAGCTTCTCCTGCATATAGTGTTTACATCTCGCAATTGATTCGTTATGCAAGGGCCAGTAGCAATTATTCTGATTTCCTGAAACGTCATTTTCATCTGAGAAACAGGCTACTGGACCAGGGCTATAAAAAGATTCGCCTTATTCGATCTCTTAAAAAGTTTATATTCCGATACCAAGATCTTGTCGAAATATATTCCGTCTCTGCAGAGACGATAATAAACGATGGATTTTCATATAGTGAAATTGTATAAAGATAAGGAAGTCAACAAAAATGTCAAAAATATTTTTTATCAATGTACAATTATCAAATACTTCAGGTGACTCGGGGTTGTTGATGGAGATGGTTCATGATAGATGTTCCACCCTCCTCACTGAATTTGGTACTGCTTTGACAACTATTTTACCTATTTTGTTCCAGTATTGTTATAAATACTGTTATAGTGACAGCCGGAAACTTTGAGCCATAATGAAAGCGGGAGGTTTGGCGCTTTAAAATCTGATTCAACCCACCATTTCTTTAGAAATTCCTGTACCAAGTCAGGGTCATTACGGTTTTCACAGTTTTCCGGTTGTTGACTGATTTTGTCTGTTTATATAATTATGAGTTTTGACTTTCCCTTTGTAAGATTGCTCGGAGTTCGGTAATTTTGTTATTACCCTTATTTTGTCTTCTATTACATGTATTGTTGTACTGTTTTGCTTGTCCATTTGTATGTGTGTGCAGTTTTTTTGGTGTGTGTATCTAGATGATACTGTTACTGATTTTTTGAGAATGAGTATCCTACGTTCGTCTCCGATAGATTCTTATTTAAAGGAATACTATTGTTTTTCCCCAACATGGTGTATTCTAAAAATACAAACAGAAGTGAAAATAGTTTTTAATTTCAATATTATTTCAAACAACAAGATTTTGACCATATATAGAATAAGAAATAAAAAGAAATTGCATATTTATTGTGAAAGTCTGCGATTTGCATGAACTAAATATATTTCAGAAATCTTTATTTTGGAATTAGGCGATTTTCATCGTATACATCCATACAGTCTTGACATCTATTTGACTGTAGAAGTCTGCGCTTCCCATGGAATGAAGACATTGGTTACATCTTGTAAATTTGACGCCAATGAGGGATGATGCCTCACCAAAATCTGCTTCATCCACGTTTGATCAATGTAGTCAAGACCCCATTGTGTGTATAATTCAGGCGTGTAGTCATCGGTAAAAAATCTATCTGACTCCAATCTTCTACGTGCCATCAGGACAAAAATTCGGCAAAATGTGTCGCTAAATCCAAAGCCAGATGGTAGTGGCGACTCCGCAAGAGATCCTACCAGTAGATCAATTTGCTCTACATCATTGTTGTACACTTCACGGAGTTCCTCAACGTGAACGGAGTTCGTAGTAAGTTCTTCGAACGTGGATATTGGTGTCAGGTGTAGCAAACGACGGAATTCGTTGTATCTGAAAGAATATAGCCACACAATTATATTTACTTACAAGCTTACCTACTACAACATTCAAAGATTAACTAACTCAAGATTTACCAACTTATTGAAGCATGCCTAATACAATATTGAAGATAATATCAAAATTTACATATATGTACAAGCAGGATGTCTTTTATTTAATGAGATGTTAAGGGACCAACCATTTAACTTGCAAAGGGGGGGGGGTTATGGTTTTTTGTTTCGTTCAGAATTTTTTTCGGACAACACGAGAGTTAGAATATTTTTTTTTCTTCTTCAGAATTTAACATTAGGTCATATGACAAAAACTCTGAATCAGATTATTATTTTCCTCCACCAAAAGCAGAATATTTTTTTCAGCAACATTGGGAATCAGAATTTTTTTTTTTAGAAAAAAACCATAACCCCCCCTGGAAATTAAATGGTCCGTCCCTAAGGTTGTGTGATAAAGACAATAAACATGTAATGTGCAGGTTTATTTAATGACATGTTAAGGTTGTGTGATAAAGACAATAAACATGTACTGTGCAGGTTTATTTAATGAGATGTTAAGATCTTGTGGTAAAGACAATAAACATGTACTGTGCAGGTTTATTTAATGAGATGTTAAGGTTGTGTGATAAAGACAATAAACATGTACTGTGCAGGTTTATTTAATGACATGTTAAGGTTGTGTGATAAAGACAATAAACATGTACTGTGCAGGTTTATTTAATGAGATGTTAAGGCTGTGTGATAAAGACAATAAACATGTACTGTGCAGGTTTATTTAATGAAATGTTAAGGTTGTGTGATAAAGACAATAAACATGTACTGTGCAGGTTTATTTAATGAAATGTTAAGGTTGTGTGATAAAGACAATAAACATGTACTGTACAGGTTTATCTAATGAGATGTTAAGGTTGTGTGATAAAGACAATAAACATGTACTGTACAGGTTTATTTAATGAGATATTAAGGTTGTGTGATAAAGACAATAAACATGTACTGTACAGGTTTATTTAATGAGATGTTAAGGATGTGTGATAAAGACAATAAACATGTACTGTGCAGGTTTATTTAATGAGATGTTAAGGTTGTGTGGTAAAGACAATAAACATGTACTGTACAGGTTTATTTAATGAGATGTTAAGGTTGTGTGATAAAGACAATAAACATGTACTGTGCAGGTTTATTTAATGAGATATTAAGGTTGTGTGATAAAGACAATAAACATGTACTGTACAGGTTTATTTAATGAGATGTTAAGGTTGTGTGATAAAGACAATAAACATGTACTGTACAGGTTTATTTAATGAGATATTAAGGTTGTGTGGTAAAGACAATAAACATGTACTGTACAGGTTTATTTAATGAGATGTTAAGGTTGTGTGGTAAAGACAATAAACATGTACTGTGCAGGTTTATTTAATGAGATGTTAAGGTTGTGTGGTAAAGACAATAAACATGTACTGTACAGGTTTATTTAATGAGATGTTAAGGTTGTGTGATAAAGACAATAAACATGTAATGTGCAGGTTTATTTAATGAGATGCTAAGGTTGTGTGGTAAAGACAATAAACATGTACTGTACAGGTTTATTTAATGAGATGTTAAGGTTGTGTGATAAAGACAATAAACATGTACTGTACAGGTTTATTTAATGAGATGTTAAGGATGTGTGGTAAAGACAATAAACATGTACTGTGCAGGTTTATTTAATGAAATGTTAAGGTTGTGTGATAAAGACAATAAACATGTACTGTACAGGTTTATTTAATGAAATGTTAAGGTTGTGTGATAAAGACAATAAACATGTACTGTGCAGGTTTATTTAATGAGATGTTAAGATCTTGTGGTAAAGACAATAAACATGTACTGTGCAGGTTTATTTAATGAGATGTTAAGGTTGTGTGGTAAAGACAATAAACATGTACTGTGCAGGTTTATTTAATGAGATGTTAAGATCTTGTGGTAAAGACAATAAACATGTACTGTGCAGGTTTATTTAATGACATGTTAAGGTTGTGTGGTAAAGACAATAAACATGTACTGTGCAGGTTTATTTAATGAGATGTTAAGGATGTGTGATAAAGACAATAAACATGTACTGTGCAGGTTTATCTAATGAGATGTTAAGGTTGTGTGGTAAAGACAATAAACATGTACTGTGCAGGTTTATTTAATGAGATGTTAAGATCTTGTGGTAAAGACAATAAACATGTACTGTGCATGTTTATTTAATGACATGTTAAGGTTGTGTGATAAAGACAATAAACATGTACTGTACAGGTTTATTTAATGAGATGTTAAGATCTTGTGGTAAAGACAATAAACATGTACTGTACAGGTTTATTTAATGAAATGTTAAGGTTGTGTGGTAAAGACAATAAACATGTACTGTGCAGGTTTATTTAATGAGATGTTAAGGATGTGTGATAAAGACAATAAACATGTACTGTACAGGTTTATTTAATGAGATGTTAAGATCTTGTGGTAAAGACAATAAACATGTACTGTGCAGGTTTATTTAATGAAATGTTAAGGTTGTGTGATAAAGACAATAAACATGTACTGTGCAGGTTTATTTAATGAGATATTAAGGTTGTGTGATAAAGACAATAAACATGTACTGTACAGGTTTATTTAATGAGATGTTAAGGTTGTGTGATAAAGACAATAAACATGTACTGTACAGGTTTATTTAATGAGATGTTAAGGTTGTGTGATAAAGACAATAAACATGTACTGTACAGGTTTATTTAATGAGATGTTAAGGATGTGTGATAAAGACAATAAACATGTACTGTACAGGTTTATTTAATGCGATGTTAAGGTTGTGTGATAAAGACAATAAACATGTACTGTACAGGTTTATTTAATGAGATGTTAAGGTTGTGTGATAAATACAATAAACATGTACTGTACAGGTTTATTTAATGAGATGTTAAGGTTGTGTGATAAAGACAATAAACATGTACTGTACAGGTTTATTTAATGAGATGTAAAGGTTGTGTGATAAAGACAATAAACATGTACTGTACAGGTTTATTTAATGAGATGTTAAGGATGTGTGATAAAGACAATAAACATGTACTGTACAGGTTTATTTAATGAAATGTTAAGGTTGTGTGATAAAGACAATAAACATGTACTGTGCAGGTTTATTTAATGAGATGTTAAGGATGTGTGATAAAGACAATAAACATGTACTGTACAGGTTTATTTAATGAGATATTAAGGTTGTGTGATAAAGACAATAAACATGTACTGTACAGGTTTATTTAATGAAATGTTAAGGTTGTGTGATAAAGACAATAAACATGTACTGTGCAGGTTTATTTAATGAGATGTTAAGATCTTGTGGTAAAGACAATAAACATGTACTGTGCAGGTTTATTTAATGAGATGTTAAGGTTGTGTGATAAAGACAATAAACATGTACTGTGCAGGTTTATTTAATGAGATGTTAAGATCTTGTGGTAAAGACAATAAACATGTACTGTGCAGGTTTATTTAATGAGATGTTAAGGTTGTGTGATAAAGACAATAAACATGTACTGTGCAGGTTTATTTAATGAGATGTTAAGATCTTGTGATAAAGACAATAAACATGTACTGTGCAGGTTTATTTAATGAGATGTTAAGGTTGTGTGATAAAGACAATAAACATGTACTGTGCAGGTTTATTTAATGAGATGTTAAGGTTGTGTGATAAAGACAATAAACATGTACTGTACAGGTTTATTTAATGAAATGTTAAGGTTGTGTGGTAAAGACAATAAACATGTACTGTGCAGGTTTATTTAATGAGATGTTAAGGTTGTGTGATAAAGACAATAAACATGTACTGTGCAGGTTTATTTAATGAGATGTTAAGATCTTGTGGTAAAGACAATAAACATGTACTGTGCAGGTTTATTTAATGAGATGTTAAGGTTGTGTGATAAAGACAATAAACATGTACTGTGCAGGTTTATTTAATGAGATGTTAAGATCTTGTGGTAAAGACAATAAACATGTACTGTGCAAGTTTATTTAATGAGATGTTAAGGTTGTGTGGTAAAGACAATAAACATGTACTGTGCAGGTTTATTTAATGAGATGTTAAGATCTTGTGATAAAGACAATAAACATGTACTGTGCAGGTTTATTTAATGAGATGTTAAGGTTGTGTGATAAAGACAATAAACATGTACTGTGCAGGTTTATTTAATGAAATGTTAAGGTTGTGTGATAAAGACAATAAACATGTACTGTGCAGGTTTATTTAATGAAATGTTAAGGTTGTGTGATAAAGACAATAAACATGTACTGTGCAGGTTTATTTAATGAGATGTTAAGGTTGTGTGATAAAGACAATAAACATGTACTGTGCAGGTTTATTTAATGAGATGTTAAGGTTGTGTGATAAAGACAATAAACATGTACTGTGCAGGTTTATTTAATGAGATGTTAAGGTTGTGTGATAAAGACAATAAACATGTACTGTACAGGTTTATTTAATGAAATGTTAAGGTTGTGTGATAAAGACAATAAACATGTACTGTGCAGGTTTATTTAATGAGATGTTAAGGTTGTGTGATAATGACAATAAACATGTACTGTGCAGGTTTATTTAATGAGATGTTAAGATCTTGTGGTAAAGACAATAAACATGTACTGTGCAGGTTTATTTAATGAGATGTTAAGGTTGTGTGATAAAGACAATAAACATGTACTGTACAGGTTTATTTAATGAAATGTTAAGGTTGTGTGATAAAGACAATAAACATGTACTGTACAGGTTTATTTAATGAAATGTTAAGGTTGTGTGATAAAGACAATAAACATGTACTGTGCAGGTTTATTTAATGAGATGTTAAGGTTGTGTGATAAAGACAATAAACATGTACTGTACAGGTTTATTTAATGAAATGTTAAGGTTGTGTGATAAAGACAATAATCATGTACTGTGCAGGTTTATTTAATGAAATGTTAAGGTTGTGTGATAAAGACAATAAACATGTACTGTGCAGGTTTATTTAATGAGATATTAAGGTTGTGTGATAAAGACAATAAACATGTACTGTACAGGTTTATTTAGTGAGATGCTAAGGTTGTGTGATAAAGACAATAAACATGTACTGTACAGGTTTATTTAATGAGATGTTAAGGATGTGTGATAAAGACAATAAACATGTACTGTACAGGTTTATTTAATGAAATGTTAAGGTTGTGTGATAAAGACAATAAACATGTACTGTGCAGGTTTATTTAATGACATGTTAAGGTTGTGTGGTAAAGACAATAAACATGTACTGTGCAGGTTTATTTAATGAGATGTTAAGGATGTGTGATAAAGACAATAAACATGTACTGTACAGGTTTATTTAATGAGATATTAAGGTTGTGTGATAAAGACAATAAACATGTACTGTACAGGTTTATTTAATGAAATGTTAAGGTTGTGTGATAAAGACAATAAACATGTACTGTGCAGGTTTATTTAATGAGATGTTAAGATCTTGTGGTAAAGACAATAAACATGTACTGTGCAGGTTTATTTAATGAGATGTTAAGGTTGTGTGATAAAGACAATAAACATGTACTGTACAGGTTTATTTAATGAGATGTTAAGGATGTGTGATAAAGACAATAAACATGTACTGTACAGGTTTATTTAATGAGATGTTAATGTTGTGTGATAAAGACAATAAACATGTACTGTACAGGTTTATTTAATGAGATGTTAAGGTTGTGTGATAAATACAATAAACATGTACTGTGCAGGTTCATTTAATGAGATGTTAAGGTTGTGTGGTAAAGACAATAAACATGTACTGTGCAGGTTTATTTAATGAGATGTTAAGGTTGTGTGGTAAAGACAATAAACATGTACTGTGCAGGTTCATTTAATGAGATGTTAAGGTTGTGTGGTAAAGACAATAAACATGTACTGTGCAGGTTTATTTAATGAGATGTTAAGGATGTGTGATAAGGACAATAAACATGTACTGTACAGGTTTATTTAATGAGATATTAAGGTTGTGTGATAAAGACAATAAACATGTACTGTACAGGTTTATTTAATGAAATGTTAAGGTTGTGTGATAAAGACAATAAACATGTACTGTGCAGGTTTATTTAATGAGATGTTAAGATCTTGTGGTAAAGACAATAAACATGTACTGTGCAGGTTTATTTAATGAGATGTTAAGGTTGTGTGATAAAGACAATAAACATGTACTGTGCAGGTTTATTTAATGAGATGTTAAGATCTTGTGGTAAAGACAATAAACATGTACTGTGCAGGTTTATTTAATGAGATGTTAAGGTTGTGTGATAAAGACAATAAACATGTACTGTGCAGGTTTATTTAATGAGATGTTAAGATCTTGTGGTAAAGACAATAAACATGTACTGTGCAGGTTTATTTAATGAGATGTTAAGGTTGTGTGGTAAAGACAATAAACATGTACTGTGCAGGTTTATTTAATGAGATGTTAAGATCTTGTGATAAAGACAATAAACATGTACTGTGCAGGTTTATTTAATGAGATGTTAAGGTCGTGTGATAAAGACAATAAACATGTACTGTGCAGGTTTATTTAATGAGATGTTAAGGTTGTGTGATAAAGACAATAAACATGTACTGTACAGGTTTATTTAATGAAATGTTAAGGTTGTGTGATAAAGACAATAAACATGTACTGTGCAGGTTTATTTAATGAGATGTTAAGGTTGTGTGATAAAGACAATAAACATGTACTGTGCAGGTTTATTTAATGAGATGTTAAGATCTTGTGGTAAAGACAATAAACATGTACTGTGCAGGTTTATTTAATGAGATGTTAAGGTTGTGTGATAAAGACAATAAACATGTACTGTGCAGGTTTATTTAATGAGATGTTAAGATCTTGTGGTAAAGACAATAAACATGTACTGTGCAGGTTTATTTAATGAGATGTTAAGGTTGTGTGGTAAAGACAATAAACATGTACTGTGTAGGTTTATTTAATGAGATGTTAAGATCTTGTGATAAAGACAATAAACATGTACTGTACAGGTTTATTTAATGAGATGTTAAGGTTGTGTGATAAAGACAATAAACATGTACTGTGCAGGTTTATTTAATGAGATGTTAAGGTTGTGTGATAAAGACAATAAACATGTACTGTACAGGTTTATTTAATTAAATGTTAAGGTTGTGTGGTAAAGACAATAAACATGTACTGTGCAGGTTTATTTAATGAGATGTTAAGGTTGTGTGATAAAGACAATAAACATGTACTGTGCAGGTTTATTTAATGAGATGTTAAGATCTTGTGGTAAAGACAATAAACATGTACTGTGCAGCTTTATTTAATGAGATGTTAAGGTTGTGTGATAAAGACAATAAACATGTACTGTGCAGGTTTATTTAATGAGATGTTAAGGTTGTGTGATAAAGACAATAAACATGTACTGTACAGGTTTATTTAATGAAATGTTAAGGTTGTGTGATAAAGACAATAAACATGTACTGTGCAGGTTTATTTAATGAGATGTTAAGGTTGTGTGATAAAGACAATAAACATGTACTGTGCAGGTTTATTTAATGAGATGTTAAGATCTTGTGGCAAAGACAATAAACATGTACTGTGCAGGTTTATTTAATGAGATGTTAAGGTTGTGTGATAAAGACAATAAACATGTACTGTGCAGGTTTATTTAATGAGATGTTAAGATCTTGTGGTAAAGACAATAAACATGTACTGTGCAGGTTTATTTAATGAGATGTTAAGGTTGTGTGGTAAAGACAATAAACATGTACTGTGCAGGTTTATTTAATGAGATGTTAAGATCTTGTGATAAAGACAATAAACATGTACTGTACAGGTTTATTTAATGAGATGTTAAGGTTGTGTGATAAAGACAATAAACATGTACTGTGCAGGTTTATTTAATGAGATGTTAAGGTTGTGTGATAAAGACAATAAACATGTACTGTACAGGTTTATTTAATTAAATGTTAAGGTTGTGTGGTAAAGACAATAAACATGTACTGTGCAGGTTTATTTAATGAGATGTTAAGGTTGTGTGATAAAGACAATAAACATGTACTGTGCAGGTTTATTTAATGAGATGTTAAGATCTTGTGGTAAAGACAATAAACATGTACTGTGCAGGTTTATTTAATGAGATGTTAAGGTTGTGTGATAAAGACAATAAACATGTACTGTGCAGGTTTATTTAATGAGATGTTAAGGTTGTGTGATAAAGACAATAAACATGTACTGTACAGGTTTATTTAATGAAATGTTAAGGTTGTGTGATAAAGACAATAAACATGTACTGTGCAGGTTTATTTAATGAGATGTTAAGGTTGTGTGATAAAGACAATAAACATGTACTGTGCAGGTTTATTTAATGAGATGTTAAGATCTTGTGGTAAAGACAATAAACATGTACTGTGCAGGTTTATTTAATGAGATGTTAAGGTTGTGTGATAAAGACAATAAACATGTACTGTGCAGGTTTATTTAATGAGATGTTAAGATCTTGTGGTAAAGACAATAAACATGTACTGTGCAGGTTTATTTAATGAGATGTTAAAGTTGTGTGATAAAGACAATAAACATGTACTGTGCAGGTTTATTTAATGAGATGTTAAGATCTTGTGATAAAGACAATAAACATGTACTGTACAGGTTTATTTAATGAGATGTTAAGGTTGTGTGATAAAGACAATAAACATGTACTGTGCAGGTTTATTTAATGAGATGTTAAGGTTGTGTGATAAAGACAATAAACATGTACTGTACAGGTTTATTTAATTAAATGTTAAGGTTGTGTGGTAAAGACAATAAACATGTACTGTGCAGGTTTATTTAATGAGATGTTAAGGTTGTGTGATAAAGACAATAAACATGTACTGTGCAGGTTTATTTAATGAGATGTTAAGATCTTGTGGTAAAGACAATAAACATGTACTGTGCAGGTTTATTTAATGAGATGTTAAGGTTGTGTGATAAAGACAATAAACATGTACTGTGCAGGTTTATTTAATGAGATGTTAAGATCTTGTGGTAAAGACAATAAACATGTACTGTGCAGGTTTATTTAATGAGATGTTAAGGTTGTGTGGTAAAGACAATAAACATGTACTGTGCAGGTTTATTTAATGAGATGTTAAGATCTTGTGATAAAGACAATAAACATGTACTGTGCAGGTTTATTTAATGAGATGTTAAGGTTGTGTGATAAAGACAATAAACATGTACTGTGCAGGTTTATTTAATGAGATGTTAAGGTTGTGTGATAAAGACAATAAACATGTACTGTACAGGTTTATTTAATGAAATGTTAAGGTTGTGTGATAAAGACAATAAACATGTACTGTGCAGGTTTATTTAATGAGATGTTAAGGTTGTGTGATAAAGACAATAAACATGTACTGTGCAGGTTTATTTAATGAGATGTTAAGATCTTGTGGTAAAGACAATAAACATGTACTGTGCAGGTTTATTTAATGAGATGTTAAGGTTGTGTGATAAAGACAATAAACATGTACTGTGCAGGTTTATTTAATGAGATGTTAAGATCTTGTGGTAAAGACAATAAACATGTACTGTGCAGGTTTATTTAATGAGATGTTAAGGTTGTGTGGTAAAGACAATAAACATGTACTGTGCAGGTTTATTTAATGAGATGTTAAGATCTTGTGATAAAGACAATAAACATGTACTGTGCAGGTTTATTTAATGAGATGTTAAGGTTGTGTGATAAAGACAATAAACATGTACTGTGCAGGTTTATTTAATGAGATGTTAAGGTTGTGTGATAAAGACAATAAACATGTACTGTACAGGTTTATTTAATGAAATGTTAAGGTTGTGTGATAAAGACAATAAACATGTACTGTGCAGGTTTATTTAATGAGATGTTAAGGTTGTGTGATAAAGACAATAAACATGTACTGTGCAGGTTTATTTAATGAGATGTTAAGATCTTGTGGTAAAGACAATAAACATGTACTGTGCAGGTTTATTTAATGAGATGTTAAGGTTGTGTGATAAAGACAATAAACATGTACTGTACAGGTTTATTTAATGAAATGTTAAGGTTGTGTGATAAAGACAATAAACATGTACTGTACAGGTTTATTTAATGAAATGTTAAGGTTGTGTGATAAAGACAATAAACATGTACTGTGCAGGTTTATTTAATGAGATGTTAAGGTTGTGTGATAAAGACAATAAACATGTACTGTACAGGTTTATTTAATGAGATGTTAAGGTTGTGTGATAAAGACAATAAACATGTACTGTACAGGTTTATTTAATGAAATGTTAAGGTTGTGTGATAAAGACAATAAACATGTACTGTACAGGTTTATTTAATGAAATGTTAAGGTTGTGTGATAAAGACAATAAACATGTACTGTACAGGTTTATTTAATGAAATGTTAAGGTTGTGTGGTAAAGACAATAAACATGTACTGTACAGGTTTATTTAATGAAATGTTAAGGTTGTGTGGTAAAGACAATAAACATGTACTGTACAGGTTTATTTAATGAAATGTTAAGGTTGTGTGATAAAGACAATAAACATGTACTGTACAGGTTTATTTATTGAAATGTTAAGGTTGTGTGGTAAAGACAATAAACATGTACTGTACAGGTTTATTTAATGAAATGTTAAGGTTGTGTGATAAAGACAATAAACATGTACTGTACAGGTTTATTTAATGAGATGTTAAGGTTGTGTGATAAAGACAATAAACATGTACTGTGCAGGTTTATTTAATGAGATGTTAAGGTTGTGTAATAAAGACAATAAACATGTACTGTACAGGTTTATTTAATGAAATGTTAAGGTTGTGTGATAAAGACAATAAACATGTACTGTACAGGTTTATTTAATGAGATGTTAAGGTTGTGTGATAAAGACAATAAACATGTACTGTGCAGGTTTATTTAATGAGATGTTAAGATCTTGTGGTAAAGACAATAAACATGTACTGTGCAGGTTTATTTAATGAGATGTTAAGGTTGTGTGATAAAGACAATAAACATGTACTGTACAGGTTTATTTAATGAGATGTTAAGGTTGTGTGATAAAGACAATAAACATGTACTGTGCAGGTTTATTTAATGAGATGTTAAGATCTTGTGGTAAAGACAATAAACATGTACTGTGCAGGTTTATTTAATGAGATGTTAAGGTTGTGTGATAAAGACAATAAACATGTACTGTACAGGTTTATTTAATGAAATGTTAAGGTTGTGTGATAAAGACAATAAACATGTACTGTGCAGGTTTATTTAATGAGATGTTAAGGTTGTGTGATAAAGACAATAAACATGTACTGTACAGGTTTATTTAATGAAATGTTAAGGTTGTGTGATAAAGACAATAAACATGTACTGTACAGGTTTATTTAATGAAATGTTAAGGTTGTGTGATAAAGACAATAAACATGTACTGTACAGGTTTATGTAATGAAATGTTAAGGTTGTGTGATAAAGACAATAAACATGTACTGTACAGGTTTATTTAATGAAATGTTAAGGTTGTGTGATAAAGACAATAAACATGTACTGTACAGGTTTATTTAATGAAATGTTAAGGTTGTGTGGTAAAGACAATAAACATGTACTGTACAGGTTTATTTAATGAAATGTTAAGGTTGTGTGATAAAGACAATAAACATGTACTGTACAGGTTTATTTAATGAAATGTTAAGGTTGTGTGGTAAAGACAATAAACATGTACTGTACAGGTTTATTTAATGAAATGTTAAGGTTGTGTGATAAAGACAATAAACATGTACTGTACAGGTTTATTTAATGAGATGTTAAGGTTGTGTGATAAAGACAATAAACATGTACTGTGCAGGTTTATTTAATGAGATGTTAAGGTTGTGTAATAAAGACAATAAACATGTACTGTACAGGTTTATTTAATGAAATGTTAAGGTTGTGTGATAAAGACAATAAACATGTACTGTACAGGTTTATCTAATGAGATGTTAAGGTTGTGTGATAAAGACAATAAACATGTACTGTGCAGGTTTATTTAATGAGATGTTAAGGTTGTGTAATAAAGACAATAAACATGTACTGTACAGGTTTATTTAATGAAATGTTAAGGTTGTGTGATAAAGACAATAAACATGTACTGTACAGGTTTATTTAATGAGATGTTAAGGTTGTGTGATAAAGACAATAAACATGTACTGTGCAGGTTTATTTAATGAGATGTTAAGGTTGTGTAATAAAGACAATAAACATGTACTGTATAGGTTTATTTAATGAGATGTTAAGGTTGTGTGGTAAAGACAATAAACATGTACTGTACAGGTTTATTTAATGAGATGTTAAGGTTGTGTGATAAAGACAATAAACATGTACTGTGCAGGTTTATTTAATGAGATGTTAAGGTTGTGTAATAAAGACAATAAACATGTACTGTACAGGTTTATTTAATGAGATGTTAAGGTTGTGTGATAAAGACAATAAACATGTACTGTACAGGTTTATTTAATGAGATGTTAAGGTTGTGTGATAAAGACAATAAACATGTACTGTACAGGTTTATTTAATGAAATGTTAAGGTTGTGTGATAAAGACAATAAACATGTACTGTGCAGGTTTATTTAATGAGATGTTAAGGTTGTGTGATAAAGACAATAAACATGTACTGTACAGGTTTATTTAATGAGATGTTAAGGTTGTGTGATAAAGACAATAAACATGTACTGTACAGGTTTATTTAATGAAATGTTAAGGTTGTGTGATAAAGACAATAAACATGTACTGTACAGGTTTATTTAATGAGATGTTAAGGTTGTGTGATAAAGACAATAAACATGTACTGTACAGGTTTATTTAATGAAATGTTAAGGTTGTGTGATAAAGACAATAAACATGTACTGTGCAGGTTTATTTAATGAGATGTTAAGGTTGTGTGATAAAGACAATAAACATGTACTGTACAGGTTTATTTAATGAGATGTTAAGGTTGTGTGATAAAGACAATAAACATGTACTGTACAGGTTTATTTAATGAAATGTTAAGGTTGTGTGATAAAGACAATAAACATGTACTGTACAGGTTTATTTAATGAAATGTTAAGGTTGTGTGATAAAGACAATAAACATGTACCGTACAGGTTTATTTAATGAGATGTTAAGGTTGTGTGATAAAGACAATAAACATGTACTGTACAGGTTTATTTAATGAAATGTTAAGGTTGTGTGGTAAAGACAATAAACATGTACTGTACAGGTTTATTTAATGAAATGTTAAGGTTGTGTGGTAAAGACAATAAACATGTACTGTACAGGTTTATTTAATGAGATGTTAAGGCTGTGTGATAAAGACCATAAACATGTACTGTGCAGGTTTATTTAATGAGATGTTAAGGTTGTGTAATAAAGACAATAAACATGTACTGTACAGGTTTATTTAATGAGATGTTAAGGTTGTGTGATAAAGACAATAAACATGTACTGTACAGGTTTATTTAATGAAATGTTAAGGTTGTGTGATAAAGACAATAAACATGTACTGTGCAGGTTTATTTAATGAGATGTTAAGGTTGTGTGATAAAGACAATAAACATGTACTGTACAGGTTTATTTAATGAGATGTTAAGGTTGTGTGATAAAGACAATAAACATGTACTGTACAGGTTTATTTAATGAAATGTTAAGGTTGTGTGATAAAGACAATAAACATGTACTGTACAGGTTTATTTAATGAGATGTTAAGGTTGTGTGATAAAGACAATAAACATGTACTGTACAGGTTTATTTAATGAAATGTTAAGGTTGTGTGATAAAGACAATAAACATGTACTGTGCAGGTTTATTTAATGAAATGTTAAGGTTGTGTGGTAAAGACAATAAACATGTACTGTACAGGTTTATTTAATGAGATGTTAAGGCTGTGTGATAAAGACCATAAACATGTACTGTGCAGGTTTATTTAATGAAATGTTAAGGTTGTGTGATAAAGACAATAAACATGTACTGTACAGGTTTATTTAATGAAATGTTAAGGTTGTGTGATAAAGACAATAAACATGTACTGTACAGGTTTATTTAATGAAATGTTAAGGTTGTGTGATAAAGACAATAAACATGTACTGTACAGGTTTATTTAATGAGATGTTAAGGATGTGTGGTAAAGACAATAAACATGTACTGTACAGGTTTATTTAATGAGATGTTAAGGTTGTGTGATAAAGACAATAAACATGTACTGTACAGGTTTATTTAATGAAATGTTAAGGTTGTGTGATAAAGACAATAAACATGTACTGTACAGGTTTATTTAATGAAATGTTAAGGTTGTGTGATAAAGACAATAAACATGTACTGTACAGGTTTATTTAATGAGATGTTAAGGATGTGTGATAAAGACAATAAACATGTACTGTACAGGTTTATTTAATGAGATGTTAAGGATGTGTGATAAAGACAATAAACATGTACTGTACAGGTTTATTTAATGAGATGTTAAGGTTGTGTGGTAAAGACAATAAACATGTACTGTACAGGTTTATTTAATGAGATGTTAAGGTTGTGTGATAAAGACAATAAACATGTACTGTACAGGTTTATTTAATGAGATGTTAAGGTTGTGTGATAAAGACAATAAACATGTACTGTACAGGTTTATTTAATGAGATGTTAAGGATGTGTGATAAAGACAATAAACATGTACTGTACAGGTTTATTTAATGAGATGTTAAGGATGTGTGATAAAGACAATAAACATGTACTGTACAGGTTTATTTAATGAGATGTTAAGGTTGTGTGATAAAGACAATAAACATGTACTGTACAGGTTTATTTAATGAGATGTTAAGGTTGTGTGATAAAGACAATAAACATGTACTGTACAGGTTTATTTAATGAAATGTTAAGGTTGTGTGATAAAGACAATAAACATGTACTGTACAGGTTTATTTAATGAGATGTTAAGGTTGTGTGATAAAGACAATAAACATGTACTGTACAGGTTTATTTAATGAAATGTTAAGGTTGTGTGATAAAGACAATAAACATGTACTGTACAGGTTTATTTAATGAGATGTTAAGGTTGTGTGATAAAGACAATAAACATGTACTGTACAGGTTTATTTAATGAAATGTTAAGGTTGTGTGATAAAGACAATAAACATGTACTGTACAGGTTTATTTAATGAGATGTTAAGGTTGTGTGATAAAGACAATAAACATGTACTGTACAGGTTTATTTAATGAGATGTTAAGGATGTGTGATAAAGACAATAAACATGTACTGTGCAGGTTTATTTAATGAGATGTTAAGGTTGTGTGATAAAGACAATAAACATGTACTGTGCAGGTTTATTTAATGAGATGTTAAGGTTGTGTGATAAAGACAATAAACATGTACTGTACAGGTTTATTTAATGAAATGTTAAGGTTGTGTGATAAAGACAATAAACATGTACTGTACAGGTTTATTTTTTGTCTTTGTTTATTTATGCATTGTCGTTAGAAATCCAGTTATTAAGAAGGAAGGGTTGGGATCCCGTTAACTGGTTTAACTCTGCCACATTTGTGTGTCTGTCCCAAAGCCAGGATCTGCCTTCCAACATTATATATCGCTTTCCGCTTTTTTGTGTTCATCAAGTTAATATGGGAGGTAATAGTTGGTTTTGTTGATATTGGTGAACATCACTGTTTTAACTTTCTTTTTTATAACTGATTAATATGAACTCACCTTGGATGGGCCGTCATGTCCGTGATCACATGGTAGTTGGATTTACAACTACCTATGCAATCAGTGCCTATATCACCATTGATGTGAGTTCGAAACTCGATCAGGGCGAGGTGTACAACGGTATGTGATAAGGTTTGTCAGTGACTTGCGACAGATCGGTGGTTTTCTCCGGGTACTCTGTTTCCTTCATCAATAAAACTGACCGCCACGATATAAGTGAAATATTTTTGAAAGTGGCGTTAAAAACCACCAAACAAACAAACAATGAACTCACCTTGGAATTCCTCTTTCTCTGTCACGTACTATGTCGATAGTTGCTAAGTCAACATGATCACTTGGATCTGTGTCTGGCAGGTTTAGTTTTCTTAAAAAGTTGGGATAGTTATGCAGTGTCATGGCTCCTGGGTGATCATTTCCGAACGAATAAAACAAATTTTCCATTGAATTTTGTTCTAATACAGATTCAGTCTTCTTAAAGACAGCATCTTCCATATCGTATTGATTTTCTAAAATATAATGAAAAAAAGAGAAACAGCGTTTTTTTACAATCAATCGTGGTACTTTCCAAATACGACACCCATCACTGTTTATAATATCTATTATTACATACTTAGTTCAAATAAAGACATTTTTGTATGACCAATATGACCGGAAGTAAACTGTCCATATGTTCACACCCCGGGAAAATAACCGGTTATTGGATTACTACAAGATCATTTCCATATATGGGCCAATACGGGCCTCGACTTCGTCTCAGGCCAATATGGGTGTCACTTTTCTAGATGTCAGAAGTATGTAATAAATAGTTTAATACATGGGCATTTCCATATTGGCCATGTATTAATCTGTATATATTGCACCATTTGATAGTAGTACGTTCACTGGATCTCGAATAAACTTGGTTAACTGAATGTGTGTTATTTGTTTGATGTTGTTTAACGCCACTTTCAACAATATATCAGTTATATCGTGGCGGTCAGTTTTACTTGTGGAGGAAACCGGAGGACCCGGAGGGAAACCACTGACCTGTCGCAAGTCACTGAAAAACTTTATCACATAATGTTGTACACCTCGCATCAGTGGTGATAGGCACTGCTTGCATAGGTAGTTGTAAATCCAACTACCATACGTTCATGGCCACAACGGCCCCTGGTTGACTGCATAACCAACTTGATTCTTCTATTTCAGGCATAGGTGAACTTACTTGATTGTTGTTATACTGTTTAGGCCCGCCCATTGGCTTTATTGCTTCTAAAACTAAAATGTTTTTGGCTTTCCAATCTTTCAATTTTGAGCATACCTGATGGTTATTCCACAAATACGCAGTGAGCACTAAATCTGATATCTACGTTTTTATTGATAATGATAATAATAAAGTCAACAGTCAACAGATACAATTTACTTACATTTAATAGAACAACCCGAGTTATTCTAAAACGAAACTAACAAAATATGATGTGTCAGAATATCATTCATTTGTTGATGAAACACATTTCTTGTATATTCTATCTTGCATTACGTTACTGGCGAATTAATTATATAAAATTTCATCCAAGACGGGTCTCAGGGGCCCCAGGCCCAGACGTATGACCTCGGGACAAGGTAAACAAGGGTGATTCCTGGGTTTGATGTGACGTAAAACAAGAAGGATTGTGTAATGTATTTAGATGTGAGGTAAAATAATGGGGCTTCAGTGGTTTTACGTCATGTAAAACCAGGCGATTCCGTGATTTGACCTGTTGTAAGAGAAGTGAGATTCTGTGAGTTGACGTGATATAAAACAAGAAGAACCCATTGGTTTGATTAGATGTAAAACATGGGAGAATCCGTTGTTTAACGTAATATAAAACAAGAGGGATTCTGTGGGTTGATTAGATACAAAATAAAGGAGAATTTGTGATTTGATGTGATGCAAAGCAAGGAAAATTTCAGGTTTGTCGTTGTGTGAAACAAGATGTGAAGAAAAACAAGGGCTATTCCGTGGTTTGACGTTATGTAAACAAGGGGGGGTTGCATGGTTTGACGTTATGTAAACAAGGGGGGTTGCATGGTTTGACATGATATAAAACGAGGGGGATTCTCGTTATTTAACTAGATCGAAAAATCCAACAATCGACGTACAAGCAATTTTGTCCCAATATTATAATAATTGTATTACCAACTGCGTCTGTTTCATGGTTCCTGACTTCAAAATCGTCTGGTAAGAGAGGATGCAGACGATATGCAGCAACGAATTCTTCTGAGAGTGAAAATGGTACTTCTCGTATATTCTTAGGGTTTCCTAAAATGTTAATAGCATTACAATAAATGGTTGCTTCCTTTTCACAATGGTATGAATGTACAGTCCAATTTCGTTTATCTCGAACTCAGAAAAATCGAGGGCCCAGGTGGCTTAATGAGTTAGATAGCTTTGTTAATTACAAAATAGGGTGCACTCGACTCGCAGCCGCAAGTGATAAAGTTTACCAGTTGCTTGCCCAGGATCGGTGGTTCTCACCGGGTACTCCGGCTTCTTCCACCACTAAAACTGGTCGCCATGATATAGCTGAAATATTGCTGAAAGTGGCGTTAAACACCAAAAATCAAATCAATCAAAATCAGAAAAATCGTTACCTTGTATATCTCCAAGTAATACATTTGTAGGTAAGTAGGTTGATTCTTGGAGTTTAACGCCACTTTCAGCAATATTTCAGCCATATCATGGCGACCAGTTTTAGTGGTGGAAGAAGCCGGAGTACCCTGAGAGAACCACCGACCATGGGCAAGCAACACTGGTAAACTTTATCGCTTGAGGCTCGGAGTCGAGTGCACCCTTTTTTGTAATTTACAAATCCCGGCCGGAACCCATGCCGTATTGATGATAGGCTTGTATGAGTTGTTAGGTAATTCAACTACCTAACTCATTGAGCCACCCGGGCCCTCGATTTTTCTGTTAGGTTAGTAGGAGTTAATTAATTGCAGTTAATATATATTTATTGAAAAGTTTATGTCATCGAGGCCCAAATAACAGTTTACGGTCAGCAGTGCCGGATTAATTAGGATAAATGAGGCCCTGTGCTAGTTAAGTTATGAGGCCCCTTACTTGGGTCCTAAGGAGGTAGACCCGGTAGGCCTACACAGGCAGTCAAGCATACCGACTACAAATTTAAAATTGCTCCACATAAGCAAAAATCCATCGCAGGAAGATGGGCCCCTTGACCAGCAGGACCGTGCTTAAGCACACCTAAGCACAATGATAAATCCGACACTGAAGGTCAACCAAAAATACTACATGGACTGAAGCGTCAAGTCATGTGACATGAATTGACAAATCATAACTTTTAGATAATATGATATGTTATAGTCTTCACGACAAGTTAATATCCATACTTATCAAACAGAGAAGGAATTATTTCCCAAATCCCAAACAGCTGAGAGAAATAAGTATTTCAAAATATGATATTAAAGTATGGTTATTATACTGCTCTAGATTGCGACAAAATCAAAACAGCTATTCTTTGCCACGTGCATTATGCTCCGGGAATAATTAGTTATTGCTGGATACTGATAAAAAAAAAGTGGTAAAATACCACACTTATTTCTTACTCTGTTGATATAGTAAAACATGGTTATGGTGTTTAACGCCACTTTCAACAAAATTTCAGCATATCCAGAAATTGAGGGTACTTTCCTCATAAATATTCATCATATTTAAATTAGATTTTGATCACGTGACTGCAGTTTCAAGCTTGATGGATCGTTTATTAGATTTGTCAAAAAATAGCCTATAGTACGGAAATTCAATGTGTCCGTCAATGATTCGAAAATTAAAAGTTATCGTTTATTTCCGCAAAGTTTTTCTTCTGTCAAAATTCAAATATTTTTGTTTTGTAACGATTTTAGACATGTCTTTGATATCGCGATCATGCAAAAATGATCATATTATATTTAATGTGGGAACCCCGAGTTTAGAAGCTAGAAATATAAGGTTAGTTAATATAATTACATATATTATTGAGGAATCTAAATTAATTTCAGAAAATATGTCGCCAAATGTCATTCATTGTTAAATTTTGTGTCACACGCCACCAGTTTCATGTATTTCAGACATTTTTACATAGACTCTTAAGGCCAAAAAAGGGTTCGTCGCCTCGGATTTTCATTTAGTCCAGGAACCTCGAATATTTAATTGTTTTCATTAATTTTTATTTCATTTAATTCAGCTTGATTCAATGTATCATTTTCAAGTTCAGAAAATGACACACATGCAATTATGAATGATATCGTCTATATAGATCATATGAAAATTGCAGACGTCCTGGCGTCGCCATCTTAGATATGCAAATGAGCAAAGTACCCATCATTTCTGGCTATGGTAGGATCGTGGAGTACCCACGGAAAACACGAAATGTTCTATATTTGGACATATCCCTCTCAATATGTCAATCGTAACTACTCAGCCATTCTCGCTACCCTACAAATAACCTCGTACGTACATAGTAAAAATTCTTCTTAAATTGTTTGCCGGAAGTTAAGTTATGTTAAGCCGCACAAAAATATAGTCCACGAAAATCCCAATCGTAACTACTTGGCCATTCTCGCTACCCTGCAAATAACCTCGTACGTACATAGTAGAAATTCTTCTTAAATTGTTTGCCGGAAGTTAAGTTAAGTTAAGCCGCACAAAAATATAGTCCACGAAAATCCAATATGGAAGACATACTAAGTAAAATCTAATCATGCAAAACTAATTAAAACTTTAATTGAAATATAAAAAATTGTTTAAAATATAACTTTATCAAACTTTCATGTAACTGACATGTGAAAAGTAGTGCGATTTATATGCCTAATGCATACGAGGCTATGTGCAGGGTAGCGTTAATGGCCGAGTAGTTACGATTGCGAAAATCCAATATGGAAGACATACTAAGTAAAATCTAATCATGCAAAACTAATTAAAACTTTAATTGAAATATAGAAAATTGTTTAAAATATAACTTTATCAAACTTTCATGTAACTGACATGTGAAAAGTAGTGCTATTTATACGCCTAATGCATACGAGGTTATTTACAGGGTAGCGAGAATGGCCGAGTAGTAACGATTGTCAATATGTATTGCCGCAATTTAGCTAACACCTTACCGACTGCTCCGGGTATTCCATTCACAAGGTGGGGGTATTGTTGAGCTAACACTGCAGCTAGGTTTACATCGCCTCGGGCAATTTCTAACAGTGTTACTCCATACCAATTACTTTTCAGACCAAGTTTCGAGATGTCGTTATTTAATATAGCTGTTGTCCACTCTAGGGTATGGATTTTGGCAATAACCGCGGTAATGATTAGTCTTGCTGTTTGAAACAAGTTGTAATCCGTCCATCCTGGATTTTGCTGTTTCAACATATCACAAACATAATTGTGTTCTTTTGTCCATAGAATATGCATCATTCCTAACCCAAGCCACCAGTTATCGTTAAAACCTGTAATAAATCATTTTACAACATAATTAAAATTAATGTTTATTATCAAGGGTGGTGGTGGATGGTTAATGGTGTTTAACGCTACTTTCAACAATATTTCAGCTATATAGTGGTGGTCAGTTTTATTGGTGGAGGAAACCGGAGTACCTGGAGAAAACCACCTACCTGTCACAAGTCAGGGGACAGAACTCGTCAGTTTACGTTAGTAGTGATAGGTTATCAAGAGGAGAGACTTGGGATCCCATAAACCGGTTTGTGCCTGCTCCAATACTCATGTGTCGTTGTTCTTTTTTTGTGAGTTCAGTGAGTTAAGGCGAGATGTGATTGTTCGTTTTCTTGATATTGGTGAAAGTGTTGACCACTGTTTAAACTTTCTTTTCATAATTGCTGTAGCGTTTTTCTTTTGTTATTTTTGAGGCGATATACAAACATCTATCAACATCACGTGCAGGGTAGGGTCATTCACCTTTGTCAGTCCAATCATGTGCAAGAAATTTAAGTATATATTGACAAATACGACAGCAGTTCTCAGTGTGTGTTGGCTAGTAATGCCTCAAGATTTTCTAGGCTGACCGCTGATTGGTCGGTTGAAAATATGAAAAAGTCAGAGGTTAATCTAACAGTAAATATGAAATTCACTTGTAATTACAACATTAAAATTTTGAACAGATTATGGGAAAAAATATGTGTTATTTTCATTGACCTTTACAAGAAAAGTGACCCATTTGTCGCCTTAAAGGGAAATAACTCTTGTTAAACGCATAATTTTTAGAATCAAAGTAGGAAGTGTACAATGGTCTGAAAGTAGGAAGTGTACAATGGTCTGAAAGTAGGAAGTGTACAATGGTCTGAAAGTAGGAAGTGTGCAATGCTCTGAAAGTAGGAAGTGTACAATGGTCTGAAAGTAGGAAGTGTACAATGGTCTGAAAGTAGGAAGTGTGCAATGGTCTGAAAGTAGGAAGTGTGCAATGCTCTGAAAGTAGGAAGTGTACAATGGTCTGAAAGTAGGAAGTGTACAATGGTCTGAAAGTAGGAAGTGTACAATGGTCTGAAAGTAGGAAGTGTACAATGGTCTGAAAGTAGGAAGTGTGCAATGCTCTGAAAGTAGGAAGTGTGCAATGGTCTGAAAGTAGGAAGTGTGCAATGGTCTGAAAGTAGGAAGTGTGCAATGGTCTGAAAGTAGGAAGTGTGCAATGGTCTGAAAGTAGGAAGTGTGCAATGGTCTGAAAGTAGGAAGTGTGCAATGGTCTGAAAGTAGGAAGTGTACAATGCTCTGAAAGTAGGAAGTGTGCAATGGTCTGAAAGTAGGAAGTGTGCAATGCTCTGAAAGTAGGAAGTGTGCAATGGTCTGAAAGTAGGAAGTGTGCAATGGTCTGAAAGTAGGAAGTGTGCAATGGTCTGAAAGTAGGAAGTGTACAATGCTCTGAAAGTAGGAAGTGTGCAATGGTCTGAAAGTAGGAAGTGTGCAATGCTCTGAAAGTAGGAAGTGTGCAATGGTCTGAAAATAGGAAGTGTGCAATGGTCTGAAAGTAGGAAGTGTGCAATGGTCTGAAAATAGGAAGTGTGCAATGGTCTGAAAGTAGGAAGTGTGCAATGGTCTGAAAGTAGGAAGTGTGCAATGGTCTGAAAGTAGGAAGTGTGCAATGGTCTGAAAGTAGGAAGTGTGCAATGGTCTGAAAGTAGGAAGTGTGCAATGGTCTGAAAGTAGGAAGTGTGCAATGGTCTGAAAGTAGGAAGTGTGCAATGGTCTGAAAGTAGGAAGTGTACAATGCTCTGAAAGTAGGAAGTGTGCAATGGTCTGAAAGTAGGAAGTGTGCAATGCTCTGAAAGTAGGAAGTGTGCAATGGTCTGAAAATAGGAAGTGTGCAATGGTCTGAAAGTAGGAAGTGTGCAATGGTCTGAAAACAGGAAGTGTGCAATGGTCTGAAAGTAGGAAGTGTGCAATGGTCTGAAAGTAGGAAGTGTGCAATGATCTGAAAGTATGAAGTGTGCAATGGTCTGAAAGTAGGAAGTGTGCAATGGTCTGAAAGTAGGAAGTGTGCAATGGTCTGAAAGTAGGAAGTGTGCAATGGTCTGAAAGTAGGAAGTGTGCAATGGTCTGAAAGTAGGAAGTGTGCAATGGTCTGAAAATAGGAAGTGTGCAATGGTCTGAAAGTAGGAAGTGTGCAATGGTCTGAAAGTAGGAAGTGTACAATGCTCTGAAAGTAGGAAGTGTGCAATGGTCTGAAAGTAGGAAGTGTGCAATGGTCTGAAAGTAGGAAGTGTGCAATGGTCTGAAAATAGGAAGTGTGCAATGGTCTGAAAGTAGGAAGTGTACAATGGTCTGAAAATAGGAAGTGTGCAATGGTCTGAAAGTAGGAAGTGTGCAATGGTCTGAAAGTAGGAAGTGTGCAATGGTCTGAAAGTAGGAAGTGTGCAATGGTCTGAAAGTAGGAAGTGTGCAATGGTCTGAAAGTAGGAAGTGTGCAATGGTCTGAAAATAGGAAGTGTGCAATGGTCTGAAAGTAGGAAGTGTGCAATGGTCTGAAAGTAGGAAGTGTGCAATGGTCTGAAAGTAGGAAGTGTGCAATGGTCTGAAAGTAGGAAGTGTGCAATGGTCTGAAAGTAGGAAGTGTGCAATGGTCTGAAAATAGGAAGTGTGCAATGATCTGAAAATAGGAAGTATGCAATGGTCTGAAAGTAGTAAGTGTGCAATGGTCTGAAAGTAGGAAGTGTGCAATGGTCTGAAAGTAGGAAGTGTGCAATGGTCTGAAAGTAGGAAGTGTGCAATGGTCTGAAAGTAAGAAGTGTGCAATGGTCTGAAAGTAGGAAGTGTGCAATGGTCTGAAAGTAGGAAGTGTGCAATGGTCTGAAAGTAGGAAGTGTGCAATGGTCTGAAAGTAGGAAGTGTGCAATGGTCTGAAAGTAGGAAGTGTGCAATGGTCTGAAAGTAGGAAGTGTGCAATGGTCTGAAAGTAGGAAGTGTGCAATGGTCTGAAAGTAGGAAGTGTGCAATGGTCTGAAAGTAGGAAGTGTGCAATGGTCTGAAAGTAGGAAGTGTGCAATGGTCTGAAAGTAGGAAGTGTGCAATGGTCTGAAAGTAGGAAGTGTACAATGCTCTGAAAGTAGGAAGTGTGCAATGGTCTGAAAGTAGGAAGTGTGCAATGCTCTGAAAGTAGGAAGTGTGCAATGGTCTGAAAATAGGAAGTGTGCAATGGTCTGAAAGTAGGAAGTGTGCAATGGTCTGAAAATAGGAAGTGTGCAATGGTCTGAAAATAGGAAGTGTGCAATGGTCTGAAAGTAGGAAGTGTGCAATGGTCTGAAAGTAGGAAGTGTGCAATGGTCTGAAAGTAGGAAGTGTGCAATGGTCTGAAAGTAGGAAGTGTGCAATGGTCTGAAAGTAGGAAGTGTACAATGGTCTGAAAGTAGGAAGTGTGCAATGGTCTGAAAATAGGAAGTGTGCAATGGTCTGAAAGTAGGAAGTGTGCAATGGTCTGAAAGTAGGAAGTGTGCAATGGTCTGAAAGTAGGAAGTGTGCAATGGTCTTTTAAATTAATTTTACTACATACTTGTATTTGTATTTGTTGCATGATTAAGAAAATATTAATGCATGTAATTTAATCGCAATATATAATTAATTTATATTCGTTTGAACTGGGTTAACTTTGCAAGAGAGGCCATCCATCTTATGAGGCCAGATTTCAAATGCACTGAGATAGTAAAATACTACTGAATTATCCCCCTCAAGAAAGGCCACATAGGATAGGTGGCCTCTTTTGAGAGGTATAATTTATAAGTATTTTACTATCTCATGGCATTTGTAATCTGGCCTTATAAGATGGGTGGCCTATGTTGAGGGGAATAATTAATTAGTATTAATTATAATATATTGAGCGAACAATATGATATGTTGTGGGAACAGAATAATAATATTATATTGAGGGAACAAGATAATAAGTTGTGGGAACAAGATAATATGTTGTGGGAACAAAATATCTTTCTTGTGGGAACAAAGCATTATCAGCCACCGTAGGATCCACATGTCCGACATAGGTTACACCCCATATTTAATACCTGTAATGGGCAATCCGTCCACAGGATTAATAGGTAAACGCCCATCTGAAGTCAGTGTTAGTTTCCCATCTACGAACGATCGAACCTTGGAACATGTTGAAGCGTCACTGCCATAAATTTGAGATCCATCCCACCAATGTGTTTCTGTGTTCTGGAACGTCTGGCGTGGTTTTAATTCTTCACAAAACGGAAAATTTTTGCATTTTTTATACATATCATAAGAAAAACGTATGCATCTATCTGCAGGTGTCCTTGGTACTTTCATCGATTGACCTGTGAAATCGGGGTCATCTTGTGCTAGTTTCACATCAATATTACTAAAAAAAAACAAAAACAAAAACAAAAACATATACAATGTATATATATATAGGAGCGGATGTGCTCGAGTGATCTAGGGCGCATGACATAAGGCTAAACGATTGGTGCTGCAGTGTATCAATGGTGTGAGTTCAAATCCCGTCAAAGGGTCTAAACAGGATAACAATACTCAGCTAAGGTTACCTATTGGGACCAAATAAACCAAAGGATCTAAACAGGATAACAATACTCAGCTAAGGTTACCTATTGGGAGCAAATAAACCAAAGGATCTAAACAGGATAACACTACTCAGCTAAGGTTACCTAAATTGGGAGCAAATAAACTAAAGGATCTAAACAGGATAACAATACTCAGCTAAGGTTACCTATTGGGAGCAAATAAACCAAAGGATCTAAACAGGATAACAATACTCAGCTAAGGTTACCTAAATTGGGAGCAAATAAACCAAAGGATCTAAACAGGATAACAATACTCAGCTAAGGTTACCTATTGGGAGCAAATAAACCAAAGGATCTAAACAGGATAACAATACTCAGCTAAGGTTACCTATTGGAACCAAATAAACCAAAGGATCTAAACAGGATAACAATACTCAGCTAAGGTTACCTATTGGGACCAAATAAACTAAAGGATCTAAACAGGATAACAATACTCAGCTAAGGTTACCTATTGGGACCAAATAAACTAAAGGATCTAAACAGGATAACAATACTCAGCTAAGGTTACCTATTGGGAGCAAATAAACCAAAGGATCTAAACAGGATAACAATACTCAGCTAAGGTTACCTATTGGGACCAAATAAACCAAAGGATCTAAACAGGATAACAATACTCAGCTAAGGTTACCTATTGGGACCAAATAAACTAAAGGATCTAAACAGGATAACAATACTCAGCTAAGGTTACCTATTGGGACCAAATAAACTAAAGGATCTAAACAGGATAACAATACTCAGCTAAGGTTACCTATTGGGAGCAAATAAACTAAAGGATCTAAACAGGATAACAATACTCAGCTAAGGTTACCTATTGGGACCAAATAAACCAAAGGATCTAAACAGGATAACAATACTCAGCTAAGGTTACCTATTGGAACCAAATAAACCAAAGGATCTAAACAGGATAACAATACTCAGCTAAGGTTACCTATTGGGACCAAATAAACTAAAGGATCTAAACAGGATAACAATACTCAGCTAAGGTTACCTATTGGGAGCAAATAAACCAAAGGATCTAAACAGGATAACAATACTCAGCTAAGGTTACCTATTGGGACCAAATAAACCAAAGGATCTAAACAGGATAACAATACTCAGCTAAGGTTACCTATTGGAACCAAATAAACTAAAGGATCTAAACAGGATAACAATACTCAGCTAAGGTTACCTATTGGGAGCAAATAAACCAAAGGATCTAAACAGGATAACAATACTCAGCTAAGGTTACCTATTGGGACCAAATAAACCAAAGGATCTAAACAGGATAACAATACTCAGCTAAGGTTACCTATTGGAACCAAATAAACTAAAGGATCTAAACAGGATAACAATACTCAGCTAAGGTTACCTATTGGGAGCAAATAAACCAAAGGATCTAAACAGGATAACAATACTCAGCTAAGGTTACCTATTGGGACCAAATAAACTAAAGGATCTAAACAGGATAACAATACTCAGCTAAGGTTACCTATTGGGACCAAATAAACTAAAGGATCTAAACAGGATAACAATACTCAGCTAAGGTTACCTATTGGGAGCAAATAAACCAAAGGATCTAAACAGGATAACAATACTCAGCTAAGGTTACCTATTGGGACCAAATAAACCAAAGGATCTAAACAGGATAACAATACTCAGCTAAGGTTACCTATTGGGACCAAATAAACTAAAGGATCTAAACAGGATAACAATACTCAGCTAAGGTTACCTATTGGGACCAAATAAACTAAAGGATCTAAACAGGATAACAATACTCAGCTAAGGTTACCTATTGGGAGCAAATAAACCAAAGGATCTAAACAGGATAACAATACTCAGCTAAGGTTACCTATTGGGACCAAATAAACCAAAGGATCTAAACAGGATAACAATACTCAGCTAAGGTTACCTATTGGAACCAAATAAACCAAAGGATCTAAACAGGATAACAATACTCAGCTAAGGTTACCTATTGGGACCAAATAAACTAAAGGATCTAAACAGGATAACAATACTCAGCTAAGGTTACCTATTGGGAGCAAATAAACCAAAGGATCTAAACAGGATAACAATACTCAGCTAAGGTTACCTATTGGGACCAAATAAACCAAAGGATCTAAACAGGATAACAATACTCAGCTAAGGTTACCTATTGGAACCAAATAAACTAAAGGATCTAAACAGGATAACAATACTCAGCTAAGGTTACCTATTGGGAGCAAATAAACCAAAGGATCTAAACAGGATAACAATACTCAGCTAAGGTTACCTATTGGAACCAAATAAACCAAAGGATCTAAACAGGATAACAATACTCAGCTAAGGTTACCTATTGGGACCAAATAAACTAAAGGATCTAAACAGGATAACAATACTCAGCTAAGGTTACCTATTGGGAGCAAATAAACCAAAGGATCTAAACAGGATAACAATACTCAGCTAAGGTTACCTATTGGGAGCAAATAAACCAAAGGATCTAAACAGGATAACAATACTCAGCTAAGGTTACCTATTGGAACCAAATAAACCAAAGGATCTAAACAGGATAACAATACTCAGCTAAGGTTACCTATTGGGAGCAAATAAACCAAAGGATCTAAACAGGATAACAATACTCAGCTAAGGTTACCTATTGGAACCAAATAAACCAAAGGATCTAAACAGGATAACAATACTCAGCTAAGGTTACCTATTGGGACCAAATAAACCAAAGGATCTAAACAGGATAACAATACTCAGCTAAGGTTACCTATTGGGAGCAAATAAACCAAAGGATCTAAACAGGATAACAATACTCAGCTAAGGTTACCTATTGGGAGCAAATAAACCAAAGGATCTAAACAGGATAACAATACTCAGCTAAGGTTACCTATTGGAACCAAATAAACCAAAGGATCTAAACAGGATAACAATACTCAGCTAAGGTTACCTATTGGGAGCAAATAAACCAAAGGATCTAAACAGGATAACAATACTCAGCTAAGGTTACCTATTGGGACCAAATAAACTAAAGGATCTAAACAGGATAACAATACTCAGCTAAGGTTACCTATTGGAACCAAATAAACTAAAGGATCTAAACAGGATAACAATACTCAGCTAAGGTTACCTATTGGAACCAAATAAACTAAAGGATCTAAACAGGATAACAATACTCAGCTAAGGTTACCTATTGGGACCAAATAAACTAAAGGATCTAAACAGGATAACAATACTCAGCTAAGGTTACCTATTGGGACCAAATAAACTAAAGGATCTAAACAGGATAACAATACTCAGCTAAGGTTACCTATTGGGAGCAAATAAACTAAAGGATCTAAACAGGATAACAATACTCAGCTCGAGATTCTTTACAACAACGATACACGGACAATACCTGTCGGCGTAGGAGATGTGGTGCCCTATAAAAATTATAATCATTGCTGTTCTCTGTTAAACCTGTATTTATATGTGAGGAGTGGCATTTTAATCGCATGTGGCAAACACTCATCTTGCATGACCGCATCATTTCACTAAGAAGGGATATTTAACCCCAGCAATCTTTACTGAAATTCCTGTACCAAGCCAGGAAGGTGGCCGACCATTCACATGTGTGTTTGTGGAATCAAAGTTGCATCGAATTTAATTTTAATGGTCGCAAATATCCGTTTACTGGCTCCACTAACGCGTCGCCAGTTATCTCAATTTGCGTCCATCAAATCTCTAATTGATGCCGTGAAATTTTCAAAAGCAATACAGTTATCTCCTGATTGTAAGTTGACAATGTAACAGCCAATTAGACACACAATACAGTGTTGTCTGGTTATTTTTAACTCCGATATGTAGCTTACTTGGAAAACTCGAAGTAATCATGAGTCTGTTCATGGAACATGATAACTCGAAGTAATCATGAGTCTGTTCATGGAACATGATAACTCGAAGTAATCATGAGTCTGTTCATGGAACATGCTTTACTAACTCGAAGTAATCATGAGTCTGTTCATGGAACATGATAACTCGAAGTAATCATGAGTCTGTTCATTGAACATGCTTTACTAACTCGAGTAATCATGAGTCTGTTCATGGAACATGCTTTACTAACTCGAAGTAATCATGAGTCTGTTCATTGAACATGCTTTACTAACTCGTAGTAATCATGAGTCTGTTCATGGAACATGCTTTAGTAACTCGAAGTAATCATGAGTCTGTTCATGGAACATGCTTTAGTAACTCGAAGTAATCATGAGTCTGTTCATGGAACATGCTTTACTCATATAAATCAGACATACTGGTATATTATTTTACTTTGGTTTATATACTTGGTGTGTATCAACACAGGGGCCATCGTGGCCGTGATCGTATGGTAGTTGAATTTACAACTACATGTGTGCAAATCAATGCCTATCACCACTGATGTTGTGAGTTCGAATCTCGATCAGGGCGAGGTGTACAAGATTATGTGATAAAGTTTGAAGGACGGCCAGAAATGTAAAGAAGAAGAAGTGACTTGGGACAGTTTGGTGGTTTTCTCCGGTTACTCCAACTTCCTTCACCAATAAAACTGACCGCCACGATATAACAGAAATATTGTTGAAGGTGGCATTAAACACCATCAAACAAACAAACAAACAAAATGTATTAAGACATATGTACCCGCTTTTATCACTTTTTCCGTGGTTAAACCAGTCGTGGTTCATGAACTGGATCCAGGCTACTACAAGGATATTGATACTTGTCGCCGGGATAAAGCTCTTCCTCTGTAATAATGTCCTACTGATCTTTCTCGGGTTCGGAGTGCCCATATCACATTCATCTTTCTTTATTGCATTCAACGGTATGTTTCGTCCTATATTAGATAAATAGACAACTACTAACCCCGCATAATCAGCAAATATGTCAATCCCAAATAGGTAAGACAGGATATGGATGTAAATGAACATGAGAGACTATCAAACTACATGTATTAGTGGTCAATCTACGAAAAAAATACCCGAACCGGGAACAAATTACAAAATAATTTTTAAGTGGTGTTTTAACAACTTTATTGCATCCCCTTTAACAGAAAAAAAAGTCGTCATGGATATATTGAGGATTACAGGGGCGGATCCAGGATTTCAAGTTAGGGGGGGGCGCACTTAAAATTTTTATCATAATTTGAATGGATGAAAGTATTTAGCTAGTCAAAATGACTCGTTTACGCATGGGAAAGTCTGTACACAGATGGGAAGTGGTCAACCCAACGTTTGTACGACTTCGGATTTTCACGCCGTTTTGTTTTGGTTCGTGTATGATACCTCAGCAGTTCGGAGGCCTACACTAACAATTGGGGTCTCTTTGGAAAGGAAAATTACTTGACTTTCGACTGGTGGAAACATTTTTGGAAAATATTAAGGCGTTCCGAAGTGACGATCAATTTAACACGACGACTTAAAAAAATGGAAGCAAGTGAGTTCGCCCCCTTGTAGTATTATTTAGTATTTTTTTTTTTTTTTTTTTTTCGGACGCACCTAGCCCCTGTGCTCTCCGACACTACTCAAATATTGGCAGTGCACGAATAACCAGGTGAACGTTTCAGGTTCAGATGAACTTCAAGTTGTCATTGAACGGATTTTTCTGATAGCATCGTCAGTATGAACGAACTGTTAAGAAATAAGTTGTATTTAATTTAGTAAAATTCTTCTTCTAAAATCCAATGAAATCAATGAGCAATGGTTCATGTTAACATGTAGTTATCACGTGATATAGCTTTGACCAGTTGTCACGTTCAATTATAAAAATGCCCGATTTTGGAACCTCAGATTAGGTCAAAATAAAACGGTTTTATGTGTTTTTGTTGAAACTTGGTTGAGATAGAAAAAAAAATAGATCAGATCTCAGCAACCGGTGTTTTACTATATAAATACATGGTCGTCGGATCCGGGTGGGAGTGGGTTGTGCTGAAGGGTGACACCTTGAATTGTTTGGCATACATTTAGAATAAGTAGAATATTTAACATGGAATTAATAAATGTATAGTCAACTAAGATTTATTCTTGTAGTTTTGAAGCCAAAAGATTCTTTTTGTTTGTTTGTCAGAATTTGAAAGCTTTTCCTCTCTTCAGTCATGGCTTGACAAATCCCTCACACCCACTTTTAAGTTCCCTTCTACGTTACGGTCCACTACTAAGCCCCTGTAGTCAACAATGTATTCGATTAAAAATCTACATAAAACTACTGCTGACGCTCGTGTCGGGTATTAACAAAAAATTATAGTATCTCATTTGAATCGTAATATTACAAAACTGACTGCACCTGTAGTCGCAGTAGATTTTTTGTAGAGACAAAATAATTCAGGCCTTGTGAGGCCATACCATTGGTGCTAGTCTAGTCAACCCAGGGGCGGATCCAGGGGAGGGGGCGCACCCGGCGAGCGCCCCCTCTAAAATTGGACAAAATATGATTTTTTGGCGTAAAACCGTGATTTTTCACACGAAATACGCCAAAAATGTTCGCGCCTCCCTCCGCTCGGCGCAATTTATTTAAGTGCGCCCCCCCCCCCCCCAAATTGAAATCCTGGATCCGCCCCTGCAACCTCTCTGAAATTATGACAAACATTATAAACCGGTGCCTGTTTAACAAAGCTATCATAAGACCCATCATAAGATTGATTGATTGATTATTGCTTAACGTCCGACAAGTAGTATTTCAGCTATATTCAGGGTGAGAACAGATTCAATAATACATAAAAACTATAAAGAATTGGGAGGAAGGAATAATTCAACCGGGTCATTGACTGTTGACTACCACTGACAAAGCATGGAGAGTTTCAAGCGTACACCACGGCCATAATTAGAGTTTCAAGCGTACACCACGGCCATAATTATTTACAACTTAGGAGTGATTGTTGCTTAACGCCATATGAACAATTTTCAGCTAAATCAATGAGAACAAATTAGGACATCATAGCGATGTCTTAGCATATGAAAATTTCCCAAGACCATCAAGTAGACACCCCTTTTGTCGTCCTAAGATTTTTAAAGCCTGACATAACATAAGACAATTATGACAAACAGACTTGGAACAACGTTTTTTTCATAAGACCATCACAAGACATGTCTTAGTCCCAAGACACCTACGTCAAACTGGCAACCTGTTGCCACCCCCAAAATACATTTGAAACTCCAATATTTTTTTTCAAACAAAACTGAACAATGGCAAGAAATGTATCGTTTTTGGTAATCATAGGTGGTGTGTAATGAGCAATTCCTTGTTCTGATTGTATAATATTTTAAATGGACTGTTTAATAGGTTCGTTTTCATTTAGACAGCTATCTGTATGCAAAGTAAATTATATATGACTAATTTAAAGAACAGAGTGAGTGAGCGAGTGATTGTTGTTTAACACCAATTCAGCAATTTTTCAGCTATATCATGGCGAGAACAAGTTAATTTTCCGCTTTGTTCTAGATCAACACGCTGAGTTGGATTTTTATAGTGCTAGCTCACTGAAACAACAGTCTGCAGATAGACATGTGGCCCCACTCGGACACATTATTCTGCTTCCGAACCAACCAGTCTTTGCTCTTTCTCCTTAATGCTGCGTGCTTAGCGGAGAAGCAACAAATACCAATTTTTTAGTCTTTGGTTTGACTCGAACGGGGCTCGAACCCAAGATCTACCGCACTCGAGGCGAGCACGCTAACCATTACGCCACCGATGCGGTTTAAAGAACAGACAATTAAAACAAATCGTCAAACTTTAACTTGAGAAGTAAGTTTCAAATGCCGATCAGTGTTGAAGATGAAATTCAAATGTTGTTTTTTTTTAAATTTAATCAGCATTGAAAATTGGTTAGCTTTCTGTTCACTATATTGAGATTTTCTCTGGTTATTATTCCGATTATTGCTATTTGCAGGCGTTCACGTTATTTATATGATTTTCCACTTTTAAGAAGTCGACTTTATTGGCTGAAAATACAAGTAAGACCGAAACTCGGTTTTAACCAACAGTTTTTGTTTGGGTTTTTTTTTGTTGCAAAGATTTTATGCTTCGTAGAACATGATGGAACAAGAATAAGAATAAAAATATTTATATTCTCAATGAGGACGCCTGACAAAATTTACTGATTGGTTACATATATATTCGCATTAGTTTAAATATGGTAAGGTCCACGGAATTGACCATGATTAAGAGTATTGACGTCAATTATAATTAAGTTAATTAGGTGAAGGTCATTGCTATCCGTATGATATTTACTTGTATCAGGAACTAGAATTATTAAATGTATACAATTTATATAGTACACAACAATTTAATACAAACACATGAAAATAAAATGAAATAAAACACAATATATAATATAACATTTTTGTATGAAAATATTCGACACAATATTACACATAACTCTATGGGCAATGGTCCCTCGTACCCATTTAATTGAAGATTTTCAATCTACAAAACGAATGTGCTATTGTATATATAATGTGTCTGTCATAGTTACCATTTGCTAGGTACGATTCCTAATGATGGCAATATTTAACCCATACAACCTTATGAAGTCGGTGGTTGTCTCCGAATACTCTAGGGTTTTCTCTGCCAATAAAACTGACAACCACAATACTGAAATGTTGTTGTATGCGAACTTGTACACCCATGGACCATTAACTATTAGATATCGAAAGGAATGCGTGGATTTGTTTGTTATTTCACTGTCAGAAAGACTATTTACCATGGTAGACAGCTGTATCGCAGTGATGTAATGGTTAGCGTGCTCGCCTCGAGTGCTGTAGATCGTGGGATCGAGCCCCGGTCGGATCAAACCAAAGACTATAACATTGGTATTTGTTGTTTCTCCACTAAGCATGCAGTACTAATGAGAAAGACAAAAGACTGGTTGCCCCCAATCCAGGATAATGTGCCCAAGTGAAGCGTCTTGTCTACCTGCGGATTAGTGTTTCAGTGAGATAGCACTATAAAAAGCCAACTGAGTACAACATGTACAAAGATGACGTCATTATTATCTCAGCCAATGTAATTTGTTCTCGCTATGAGTTTGTTTAACTCTTATTAACTTTAATCTATAAATAAAGAGGGGTGGTACATATACAAGCTGCTGCTGCCATGCGAGTAGAAGAGAGTGGCACTTGTGTAACCGGGGCTGTCGTGGTCGTGTTCGCATGGAAATTGGATTTACAACTACCTGTGCGATCAGTGCATTTCACCACTATAGTTGTGACTTCGAATCCCGCTAAGGACGAGGAGTACTCGATACAACATTATGTGATAAAAGTTTGTCAGTGACATGTATGTAAGCGGCTAGTAGAGCTAGTATGTTAGACGCTGTTACCATATTGTATTAGTATGGAAAAGACCACACTAGATAAAGAAAAATAAGTTGTAAAAATAAGGATATGGATGTGATACCATGCCACAAGCGCATGCGGATTCTCGCATTGAAGAAATATTGTACCAAAATCCATTGGGTCAATTCTGTCTAACATCCACTTATTTTCAATTTACTCTATCGACCATATTTGTTTGTCTCAAACAGGTATTCCAAATCATGTAATAAAGTGATACCTGTCTAAACCAGCCACCTTTGAGGTAAAATTTGTGTTCGGAATAGACAGGTGTTCGGTTTATACAGGTTACATTAACAAATGTTTCCTACATTGGGACTTTATGTAAAGTTTGGTTTAGACAGGATAGCAATTTATTCAGAGTTTGGTTTAGAGAGGCTTAATTATTGGGGTATTACTATTTAGATACGCATTTGAGCTTAAAACAATCCCATTTCAAAAAACAAAACAAACAAAAAGCCACCGTGTTTTAATACTTACCGGGGGCCGTCGTAGCCGTGATCGCATGGTAGTTATATTTACAACTAACAATGCAATCAGTACCTATCACCACTGATGTTGTGAGTTCGAATCTCGATCAGGGCGAGGTGTACAACATTATGTGATAAAGTTTGTCAGTGACTTGCAAAAGGTCGGTGGTTTTCTCCGGGTCCTCCGGTTTCCTCCACCAATAAAACTGACCGCCACGATATAACTGATATATTGTTGAAAGTGGCGTTAAACACAATAAAACCAACCAACCAAATAATACTTACCGAACCGATAGTATTTACTTCCAGCAGCAGGGTTGTCGTAGTCATTACATTGTCCGTCAGACCTCCTATACTTGTTCCATCGTCTTACACAATAATATGGAGCACGGCCAATAAAGCCTTAAAATATTAGTATGAAACTATTATAATTTTTATTAAAGAAAAATATATAACACATCTGTCTGGTTTATTAATAGATGTAGCATGGTAAATAGAAATAGAACAGATAATCGGGAGTAATAAAAACGTACATATAAAACTTAGTGTACGCCACGCGAAGTGAGAGGGTGTAATGGAAAATCGTGCAGTAATCGAGTGTAACACCCCTTTCTGAGGGTAATATGGTTATGAATGAATAGAAAACTGATTGGTGAAGCGATTTATATAAGGGTTTCGGATAGAAAATAAAATCCGATAGTCACGAAACGTAGAAATGTGCCGACCCGGAGTTGGAGTGGCAAATCCGCTGTTTTTCTTATGGAGAGCGCTCTGACGTCCCACATCTCCAGCAAGTCGAACAAAAAGCCGTCGGACGGTAGATGAATCTCGGACTAAGTAATTACATGATTTAGGAACTGTAATAAACCTGCGTTTAAGGGTGATTTCTGACTGAAACGGTTAAGAGGGGTGTTCTAGGTACTAGTAAATAAACGTCACCCTTCCGAAGCACCTGAGTTCACCCCGGGTTTTAGTAGGGTTCGTGTTACTCTATCTTTAGTTTTATGTGTATGTTTTGTAGATCGATGTTTGTCCTTCTGTACTTTTTTTTGGGTCATTGTGTTGTCTGTTCTTCTTCCATATATACGGATTCTGATTACCTCCCTTTGGTATCTTCAAACTCTTCTTAGAGAATACCTAATGGGCAGTCAACAATGGACAATCGAGAGAAACTGGTAACATAGGGTACAAAAGATAAAGAAAAACAAAACAAATTACACCACAATATGTGTTAAACACCACTATATATACAAACAAACACGATTAACGTACCCAACATCGTTTTTATGCGGAAATCGTAACGGACATCACATTTTTTTTTTAGTATATTCAACTTAACATTACCAATTACTGTGATCTTCTCAGAGACATTGGAATTTATTTTTTATTTCTTTTGATATGGTACACATAAGTCATATTTTAAAGAATAAACAGTAGTAAGTGGACATAATTGTTCATCACCTCCTATTGTTCCCTATACATTTCATGTGACAGGTCAAAGTAATAAATTAAAACATAGATGCATGTTGAATGGATTATAGTTATATATGCTGGACGTAAGGCTAAGCGAATGTTGCTGCAGTGTATCAATGGTGTGAGTTCAAATCCCGTCGAGGGAAGAACAAAAATTTGACAGCTCTAAAATCTAATTCTAACACTATTTGGTTTAATTTTCAGACAGGATGTGGTCGAGTGGTTTAGGGCGCTGGACGTAAGGCTAAGCGAATGGTGCTGCAGTGTATCAATGGTGTGAGTTCAAATCCCGTCGAGGGAAGAACAAAAATTTGACAGCTCTAAAATCTAATTCTAACACTATTTGGTTTAATTTTCAGACAGGATGTGGTCGAGTGGTTTAGGGCGCTGGACGTAAGGCTAAGCGAATGGTGCTGCAGTGTATCAATGGTGTGAGTTCAAATCCCGTCGAGGGAAGAACAAAAATTTGACAGCTCTAAAATCTAATTCTAACACTGTTTGGTTTAATTTTCAGACAGGATGTGGTCGAGTGGTCTAGGGCGCTGGACGTAAGGCTAAGCGAATGGTGCTGCAGTGTATCAATGGTGTGAGTTCAAATCCCGTCGAGGGAAGAACAAATTTGACAGCTCTAAAATCTAATTCTAACACTGTTTGGTTTAATTTTCAGACAGGATGTGGTCGAGTGGTCTAGGGCGCTGGACGTAAGGCTAAGCGAATGGTGCTGCAGTGTATCAATGGTGTGGGTTCAAATCCCGTCGAGGGAAGAACAAAAATTTGACAGCTCTAAAATCTAATTCTAACACTGTTTGGTTTAATTTTCAGACGTATATATATATATATATATATATATATATATAAACATCTGAAAAAGTAGCCAACGTATGAATCTACGAGATGTCGGATCGGAAACAAGTGTTAACGATACTGTGCAAACAAACAAAAATGATAAATAAACGTCTAAAATGTTAGCACAACGATATCAAAAAAAGATGTTAAAATGTAACAAAAATAACTATAAGTCTACAAAAAGACTATAATTATAATGAAATCGACGGATATTTCGCTTGACCGACAAACTTCATCAGCTTCTGTAATCTCTCCGATTACAGATGAAATAAAAATTTAAAAAATACCACATTGTCGAAATATTTTACAATGTACACTCCTGATCCCCGGTTTATTTCAAATTATATCTTTAATTGTTGCGAGGAGACGTCGTGGTCGTAATCGTATGGTAGTTGGCTTTACAACTACCTATGGAATTAGTGCCTATCACCACTTATGTTGTGATTTCGAATCTCGATCAGGGCAAGGTGTACAACATTATGTGATAAAGTTTGTCAGTGACTTAAGACAGGTCGGTGGTTTTCTCCGGGTCTTCCGGCTTCCTCCACCAATAAAACTGATCGCCACGATCTGACTGAAATATTGTTGAAAGTGGCGTTAAACACCATCAAACAAACAAACATTTAATTGTTGCGCTGTTTTGGTATGCGCGGACATAAATATCTAACGAAACAAGTAATGTGCCATTCAAGTTCAGATGGTCGTAGTTCGCCTAATCATATTACCACTCAACAAATCGTGATGTTTAACTAAAGTCTGATTTGGTTTCGTGATTATAATTCACCGGTATTGAACGAACGTCTCGCGTCTATATATGAAATGCATTATTCGAAAATGTATACCGACATTGAACGAATGATAGTACTACATCAAAGAGAGGCTAAATTTCTTCGATTTAAACAATTAATCCAACAATTATATGCAAAACAGACAATAACAGATATAACGTAGTTACAAAAATTGTGGAATTTTCGTGTTGGATAATCATTGTGTTAGGATTAATGTTATAGTATTTAACGCCACTTTCAACAATATTTCAGTTATATTGTGGCGGTCAGTTTTATTGGTGGAGGAAACCGGACGACACGGAGAAAACCACCGACCTGTTGCAAGTTACTGAAAAACTGACGCATCATAAACAAAACTCTATGAACACAGTAAACGGCTATATGTAGGACATGCATAATTAGTAATAGTGGCCACCATTTTCAGAAGACAGATGCCCTAAAACCTTTATCTGTTATTTGTTTATGCTTAACTTTCACTTTCAAATATTTTATTGAGTAAATTAGTATTTATTGTTTTTAAACGCCAACTCAGCAATTTTTCAGCCATATCATGGCGAAAACAAGTTAATTTTCAATGAGATGATGACGAGGTCCGCTTTGTTCTAGATCAACACTCTGATTTGGATTTCTATAGTGCTACAAGTGTAGCTCACTGAAACAACAGTCCACGGGCAGACATATCGCTCCACTAGGATACATTATTCTGATTCTGAGCCAACCAGTATTTGCTCTTACTCCTTAATGCTGCGTGCTTAACGGAGAAGCAACACAAACCAAGTTCATAGTCTTTGGTTAGACCCGATCAGGACTCGAACCCACGATCTACCGCATTCAAGGCGAGCACGCTAACCATTACACCACTGATGCGGTTAATATTGTATTGATGAAATCAAGTGGATTGCTCAACAGATCTTAAGCCTATATAAATCCTCTCCAAAAATAAGATGGACAATACAGTTTTACAAATTTATAAAAAATACTTTAGTCAATCCATAATAAATTAACTTTCCTCATTCATGACTTATCATCGGATTTGTAAGTAGAGTAACACGACCGGTGCCACTAGTGGAGCAGGAACTGCTTATTCTTCCGGAGCACCCGAATACACCCTCGGTTTTCAGGGGGGTTCGTGTTACTCGATCTTTAGTTTTATGTGTATGTTTTGTAGATCGTTGTTTGTCTTCTTGTACTTTTTCTTTTGGTCATTGTGTTGTCTGTTCTTCTTCGATATACGGATTCTGATTACCTCCCTTTGTTATCTTCAAACTCTTCTTTCAATGCATAAACTAGTGAAATAGTGAAACAAATTAAAGTGAGAAAAGAAAATTGAAATTGAAGAGACTATTAATTATCTGTATAAAATTACCAATTACTGGATCCCTGCATCGTCTTCTCCTGTTATCCTCTGCATAGCTGTCTATTAAGTTCTCCTTTTGAATCTTTCCTTGGTAAGCTGATAACAGCAATACATTCTGAGGAAATGGGTATTGCCACCAGTTTGTAGCAGCTGAAAATATGAAAACAAAGTGCAAGCATAAAATATAGTTTCTACTTAAAAGCCTATCACCACTGATGTTTTGAGTTCGAATCTCGATCAGGGAGAGCTGTACAACATTATATATAAAGTTTGTCAGTGACTTTTGAAAGGTCGGTGGTTTTCTCCGGGTCCTCCGGTTTCCTCCACCAATAAAACTGATCGCCACGATATAACTGGAATATAGTTGAAAGTGGCGTTAAACACCAGCAAACAAACAATCTACTTGAAAGCAGATTACTTTTCACTACATGTAAGATTTTTCTTTCATTCTTCTATCTTTCGATCAGCTTGCATTCCTCCGTGGCTGTGAAGGGGGGTTAGGGTTATAATGTTTAACGCCACTTTCAAAAATATTTCAGTTATATAGTGGAGGAGGAAACCGGAGTACTCGATGAAAACCACCGACCTTACAACCTTTATCAGAGGTTTCATTAAAACCACCGACCTTACAAACTTTATCAGAGGTTTCATTAAAACCACCGACCTTACAAACTTTTATCAGAGGTTTCATTAAAACCACCGACCTTGCAAACTTTATCAGAGGTTTCATTAAAACCACCGACCTTACAAACTTTATCAGAGGTTTCATTAAAACCACCGACCTTACAAACTTTATCAGAGGTTTCATTAAAACCACCGACCTTACAAACTTTATCAGAGGTTTCATTAAAACCACCGACCTTACAAACTTTATCAGAGGTTTCATTAAAACCACCGACCTTACAAACTTTATCAGAGGTTTCATTAAAACCACCGACCTTACAAACTTTATCAGAGGTTTCATTAAAACCACCGACCTTACAAACTTTATCAGAGGTTTCATTAAAACCACCGACCTTACAAACTTTATCAGAGGTTTCATTAAAACCACCGACCTTACAAACTTATCAGAGGTTTCATTAAAACCACCGACCTTACAAACTTTATCAGAAGTTTCATTAAAACCACCGACCTTACAAACTCTATCAGAGGTTTCATTAAAACCACCGACCTTACAAACTTTATCAGAGGTTTCATTAAAACCACCGACCTTACAAACTTTATCAGAGGTTTCATTAAAACCACCGACCTTACAAACTTATCAGAGGTTTCATTAAAACCACCGACCTTACAAACTTTATCAGAAGTTTCATTAAAACCACCGACCTTACAAACTTTATCAGAGGTTTCATTAAAACCACCGACCTTACAAACTTTATCAGAGGTTTCATTAAAACCACCGACCTTACAAACTTTATCAGAGCTTTCATTAAAACCACCGACCTTACAAACTTTATCAGAGGTTTCATTATTATTTGGTGCAGGAGGTACTCCTGAGAATTCAGGCGGTACCTCCTAATACGGTGAGGGATCTGGGCGCTATAAAGGTGGGGGCACAGCCCTCGGAAGCTGTTGATTTTGATTTTAGGTTTTTAGGGTGAGTATTGTAGTTATCTTCCTTAATAATGTGAATACTAAAATGCTCGTACTTAAAGTAAGATAGTTTATAATTGCTTCAGCATCAGCTATTTGTTGTGTTTGTTCTATATTTTTTGTACCTTTTTTCACAAAAAATCAGATGTTCATATAATTTGGTTCATTTATACATTGCTTTTCTGTTATTAAGAACCCACAGTCAAGGTCACCACAACTTTCACCATGTTTGTCAATGTCACCACAACTTTCACCATGTTTGTCAATGGCACCACAACTTTCACCATGTTCGTCAATGTCACCACAACTTTCACCATGTTTGTCAATGTCACCACAACTTTCACCATGTTTGTCAATGTCACCACCACTTTCACCATGTTTGTCAATGTCACCACAACTTTCACCATGTTTGTCAATGACACCACAACTTTCACCATGTTTGTCAATGTCACCACAACTTTCACCATGGTTGTCAATGACACCACAACTTTCACCATGTTTGTCAATGTCACCACAACTTTCACCATGTTCGTCAATGTCACCACAACTTTCACCATGTTTGTCAATGGCACCACAACTTTCACCATGTTTGTCAATGTCACCACAACTTTCACCATGTTTGTCAATGACACCACAACTTTCACCATGTTGGTCAATGTCACCACAACTTTCACCATGTTTGTCAATGTCACCACAACTTTCACCATGTTTGTCAATGTCACCACAGCTTTCACCATGTTTGTCCTTTTGTACTTTTTGTTTTTGGCCATTGTATTGTCTGTACTTCTTCGGTCCACGGATTCTTATTACCATTTTTATCTATCGTCTGCATCGTTATTTTTATAAATGGAATTCTGAGGCTAAAGACGTAATGGTCACTACACAAAATTAAACACCGCCCACTGACCTTCTGTAATTTCCCGTCTGCATCATTTCGTTACTGCGCGTTATTTTTATGAATGGAATTTTCTCCTGACCAGGTAAAGCGCATTAATCTTATTCTCTAGATTTCCATATATGGCTCTCCTTTCTATAGTTATTTTTAGGAATGATTTTATCCAATCATAGGTCGTCAAATAAATACAACATCGTACAATACCATTTTCGTATCTTCAAACTCTTCTTTCATCACTTTCACCATCAATATCCTTGCCATAGGCATCCTGATTCATCTCAATCATGATCTGTTTACATGCAGATCTTACTCCTTCTTTCAACATTTTCCTTATATCTCCAGCAGTAATGTCAGTTTGAGTGTGAGTGAGTGAGTGATTGTTTTTAACGGCCAATTCAACAATGTTTCAGCTATATCATGGCGAGAACAAGTTAGTTTTCAATAAGATGTTGGTGAGGTCCGCTTTGTACTAAACCAACACGCTGAGTTGGATTTTTATAGTGCTAGCTCACTGCTGAAACAACAGTCCGCGGGTAGACATGTTGCTCCACTCGGACACATTATTCTAATTCCGAGCCAACCAGTCTTTGCTCTTTCTCCTTAATGCTGTGTGCTTAGCGGAGAAGCAACAAATACCAATTTTATAGTCTTTGGTTTGACCCGACCGGGGCTCGAACCCACGATCTACCACACTCGAGGCGAGCACGCTAACCATTACGACACCGATGTGATCATTTCCCTATATCTCCAGCAGTAATGTCAGTTTGACATCTAGAATCTGCTGTCAGTAGTTTCCTTCGATCTTTCTGTATTTTTTTATGATGTGCTCGTTTGTTTTGTCTGTGTGCAACCTAGTTTGCTGCTTATGTTATTGAAAAACAGGAGTTTGCTCATTACATTGTATGTACTAAGAACAATATGATGGGGCTGAAGTATAAATTGCAGCTGATTCAGCATAAATTTAGCTGTTTAGCTATATCAAGAAATATTCTATTTTTAGAAGCGGTAGTCATTTTGGTTTGAGTGTGTTATTTCTACCCATGAAGCTAGATGTCGTTTTTTATTCTATTTATTATAGTTATTTGAGAGCTGCAGAGGAGATTCCTGGAAAATATTCAGTTACTAAAACCAGCATAAATATTCCATTGTATTGAGAAAACAATCAAGTCACTATCCAAAAGGAAGCTCAAAATAAAATAAGTGTAATCCAGTCAACCCTGTTTAAAGAGGCCACATTTTGGGTCAAAGAAAAAATGGTCTTTTAAGACAGGTGATCTCTTAAAGGAGGTTTAATTCATAGGAAATGTTCTATGACCGAACAAGGAAAAGGTGATTGGTGATCTCTTAAAGGAGGTTTAATTCATATGAAATTTTCTATGACGGAGCAAGAAAAAAGTGACTGCTTAATAGAGGTGACCGCATGGGAATGCTTGTCTGTACGCTATAATATCTCAACTTACCTGTCGGTCCTTGAGATGTGGCTCTTTGAGCTAACAATACAAGAAAGACAACCTGCGTCGCAAGGATACTGGCAAGTCTAAGCATGCTGATACCTCGTTCAATTATTGCTCCTTGTCAACAACTGTTATCCTAAATGAAAGCTAAAGTAAGTTTTCACCTATTTGCGAAATGTATTTTGCTAATGCTAAACCGGTAAATTACTTAAATACTCAAATTCAATGACATATGAAGGAAGGAAATATTTGCCTTTCCTGTATAGTAAGTTTATACCGGATTTACAAGTACAACAACCGGATTAGAATATATTTTGGCAATCCTATAGAATAGCGTCGTAAATTCACAATTTTCAAATGAACGGCGTTAATTATTTTTGAAATATTTAAGCGCAATTTTAAAAGGATACCGGAGAGAACCACCGACCATGGACAAGCAACTAGTAAACTTTATCACTTGCGGCTGCGAGTCGAAAGCACCCTTTTTGTAATTTACAAAGCCGGGCGCGAACCCACGCCGTATTGGTGATAGACTTGTATGAGTTGTTAAGTAATCCAACTACTCTTGAGAACGAGGTAGCAAACTAAATCCTCCCTGGTTCGCATATTATTAGTGACGGTTGGGCTGTGTATGCTCATATTGATCAAATGCAAGGTGGAGTCTACACACATGAAACTGTCATTCTTGATACCAAATTTGTCAATCCAGACATCCCGCACACTCAAAATATAGAGAATATGTGGATGCGCGTGAAACGAAAACTACGTCGACAATTTGGAACGTCCAGGGCACTGTTTCAGACATACCTTTCCGAATTTCGATGGAGGAACTTCCACCGGAATGATGACAAGTTCAATGCACTTATGTGTTGCATCACTGACTTATATGTTGTATAACTTGATATAATGATATCATATTTTGTCTTACTGATTGTGTAGCAATATTATTTCATGTGTTTTGTCAATATACAACCTTTAAAATTGCTTTAATAATTTACGCCCCTATAATATAGTAGGTGTCTACAAGGTATCCAATTTACACCTCTAATCAATAGGATTACCTATGTTTTATTATTTTATCGACCCTTGATATATTATTTGTTTTTATTTCAAATCCTACTAAAAGTTGTTAGTTCGGACCCCGTTCATTGCGAGGTGTACTCGATACAACATTATTTGTACTCACTCCATCCAGATTTTTACAATTTAGAAAATATAATTAACACAGAGACCTAATGAGTAACTGTTTTAATAATGGACCAAACATTTGGAAATTATTGTCAGAGTTCGTCATCTAGAACAAAAATTGTTGATTTGAAAACTGGATTTTTAAGACTTTTTTCTGAACATTTATAGAAGTTAGACGGACTATAGTGACTTGTTACAGGTCGATGGTTTTCTCCGGGTATTCCGGTTTCCTCCTCCAATAAAACTGACCGCCACGATATAACAGTTATAATAACTGAAATATATTTTTTTTTATAATATTGGCAACAGACATTTAGATATATTGCATACAAGAATAAGGAATAATTGTAGTACATTACATAATGATTTATTTCAAGTTAATTTGATTCATAGCCCATCTTGTTCTTGAGTGAACACTTTTTTTTATTGTATTGCAAGAGGTTTGATGAACAAAGAAATATTTTGTACCATTCTTTATTAGCTCCGAATGTACACATTGACTTAAACACTTTGCTGTTTAGAAGCCAAAGGAGTGGGTATGATAATGGATAAGGGTCAATTTTGGCCCAATCTCAGAAACTGTTTATTTAGATATAATATTAAACACAATCATTAAAAGGTAAGAAAAATAAATTTTTGGATGATTTCACTTTGTCCTTTGTTGCTTAGCAACCTAAATGGAGGAGGGGTCAATTAATCATTGGAAATTCAAATATGGTGGTTTTATTTTACATATCTTGCATAGTCTTTTCGACAAAATGTTATATTCTGTGTATGTACACTCTACAAATGATATTCCAATGCACTAAGGTAGCATATAGTATTTTTGTGTAGTTTTGTCACCCTAGCAACGGTTTTGTAAACATTAAAATAGCCTATATTATTGCAATTAATGGTTGAATTTTGACATCTACGATCTTTTGACTTGATATTTGACTAAGCGGTACATTTTTGTCAAGCTATACACACTACAAATGTCATTTCCTATTTCAAAAATACATTTTGATATTTTTATTCATAGTTATGCCCCGTCCATAGCAAAAGGTTTCCCTATGCACAGTATTTCCCTGTAGATCTCATGGACCTTTTATTTAACCAAGAAACAAATTTCTAGAACAGCACCTTAGCAGAGACATCTTATCATTTACTAACCAGTATATTTTATAAGAATTCTTTAAACCTTACAATGTCCCTAGAAACCAAATATTATCCCTAGCAACCGCAGAAACTCGTCAATGCTGAGCTCTGTAAATTGCTCTTTTTTTTTATCTTTTTATAACCGAATGTTGATCTTTTTATTTTTTAAATCACGAGAGGAAATTATTCTCAGTAATTAGAATGTCAAAGGAACCAAGTCAACTGCACAACATGGTAAAGCAGCGCTACAGCGGCAGGAGAGGATATAATCCATGTTGAATAATACAAAATTTAAAATGTGTCCATGGACTCGGATGCCCTTCTAAATGAAAATTCCTTTACCCAATTTACTCCACAATCTAGTTGATTTGTCATTTGTTGTTATAAACAACATATCCATATATCAAATCAATTGGTTGAGGTTTCAAACGTTATGGCACGGAAACATCGTTTGGACGGACGTACGTCGCGTGCGTAAGTTCGTCCGAACGAGGTAACACGTAAACCTCAAACAGAAAAAGCAAAAATGAGAAATTAATGTAGACCTTGAGATGTTACATCTTCTTAATTTTATTTTACCTGCATACCTTAACAAAACTAGAATACTACAATAATAAAATAAATCATGAAAACCTATGAAATCACTGTATGGCTAGAGGTTCAGATTTTTTTTTCTTTAAATTAATAATACCCGAGATACAACATCTTATAGTGGGGGAAAACAGACAGCACAATGGCCAAAAGAAATGTACTATCGGGGAATCATATAATGCCTGCATATGATTGTTAAGATATATCTAGTAGCTGATGTCTAGTCTTAAAGGCACAACATTTTATTCGAACTCTCAGTTAACAGTGACCTAACCATTAGTAAATACTGTTGTGCTTTTTATCAAAATCCATTGCTTAATCATACCTATCTAGTAAATGAAAATTGAACCTATTCCTACATAATTAGCAACGGTGCTTAAGGGTAACACGGAGGCAACAATGACATATCAAGGACAAAATCAGGCATTATCCAATACAAAATATCATTAATGTACTATCGTGACTATACCATTTATTATATTCAAGATCTTGACGTATATCCATAAGTTAACCAAAACCTAGGGTGCATGGTCGTATGGACATGCAGATCGATGGACAATAGTACATACTTGTACTTCTTTGTGATAATGGTAAACAAAAATAATAATGCTTATCGAAAAAATCCAATGTCATAGGTGCATTATATTCTTCAGTAGAAGCTTCACTTCATTGTCATCATTGATTAACTTTTAGTGTGTCGGTGAGATTTGCACTCCAGTCATTACGAAAGTTAATATCCATATGAAGAGCACATCACAGTAACCACACAACAATCTCTGGCCACAATAATGCAACATTTAGGAAGTCTTATATATTACCCTTTCTATCTTTTTATTTTTTTTATTTTTTGAACTTTATAGTTTCTCCTTTTTCTGCTTTTGAGTTTTAATGTACATGTATAATATGCTATTAAGATTTGAAAAAACTAGAAAAGAAGTATGCCCCCGCACTTGATAAATATGGACAAAGTTGTTTTGTTAAGAGTGATTTTTTTAACATGATGTGTGTCTGTAATACACAAATGATGCCCCCGCCTGACAATAGGAAATTATAAACAAGTCAAAAGTTCTTTAACACTATGTATGATGTTCTATCATACTCAACTTGTATACAGATAGTACCTTTAATTTTTCATTCTTGATATGTAAATATAAAGGTATTACCTGTGGTGAAATGGGTATTATTCCCCATACAAACCATGTTTCCATTATGTACCTAGTAAGAAGGAAATGAAGTCCAACTACCTGTCATTTTGTGAATATTTGACAAAAATCCTCCCCGACTTTTCGTTGCGAGGGCATAAAAAAATGACTAAGTCCAACTACCTGTCATTATCAAATATTTGATGAAAATCAAAATCCTGTGGACATGCACATCTCCATTATGTGTATAAACATCCTGCAAAATATTAAAGCTGTAGCTCTAAAACTGTAGGAGGAGATAGCCGGAGCTTGTGTTTTATGTATGTTGTGATATGTATCGACTCTAAATAAAACTTTATTTATTTATTTTATTATTTATTAACCATGTTCCCTTTATGCAGCAAGTACGAACAAAATGACTAAGTCCAACTACCTGTCATTTTGAGAATATTTGAATAAAATCAAAATCCTGTGGACATGCACACCTCCATTATGTGTATAAACGGACGAACGGACAGGGGTAAATTAATAGACCCCCCGACTCTTAGTCGCGGGGGCATAAAAATATTCTGCCATATACAAACACGATATGTTTACCGTAAATATATATATATCTTTATGAGAATAAGTCGTGTTCTTTGTTTTTTTCAAACACTTTTATGGTTTAAATTGTATAATTTATAATTATATATCAGATTTGTTCAGTCGGCACTAAACAAGGCAACGATAGCAATTTTAGCCTTTATTATACGATCCGTTTTCCTTACTTCATTTCTCTAACGTTATTTCTTTTTTATTTTTGTAATTAAAAGTTGTATACAATTGGTATGTGTTGCATCTCTGCTAAGCACACGAGAGTAAAGCATTAGAACAAAAACTGGTTGGCTCATGATAATGTGTGAATCCCCATGTCTATCCGCGGAGCAGTGAGATGGCACTACAAATTCCAACTAAGTGTGTTAGTCTAGAACAAACCAGACAGCACCATTTTGATATAAACTTAATTTGCTCTCGCCATGGTATAGCTGAAGAATTGTTCACTTGGCGGTAAGCAACGATCTACGGAAGCGTATTAGGGCCACATTGACACTTTTTTATTTTATTTTTCACACTTTAATCTGTAAAACTCACACTTTAATCTGTAAATTTTAAACTTTAATCTGTAAAATTTACACTTTAATCTGTAAATTTTACACTTTAATCTGTAAAATTTACACTTTAATCTGTAAATTTTACACTTTAATCTGTAAAATTTACACTTTAATCTGTAAAATTTACTCTTTAATCTGTAAATTTTACACTTTAATCTGTAAAATTTACACTTTAATCTGTAAAATTTACACTTTAATCTGTAAAATGGTAACCTGAAGCCTGTTTTACTAAAGGACTTACGACTTATGATCGGTCGTAATTTGCATAGAATGATAGGGAGTTATAACCGAACTTAGGACTTACGACCTTTAGTAAAATGGGGCACACACTTGGCAGGAATGGTGTACGGGAGGACCTCTACAAACGGTCCATTTTTGGTTCTATTTGATGGAACAAGATGGCCACCAGAGTCAATCTTAGCTTCTGATTGGCCAATTTTCAAAATTTAACTTATCTGAAACTAGGCTCCAATGCTTTGAAACTTTATAGGATTGTTAACAACAATGGCTTCTCTAAGCTGTCAACTCTTAGAGCTGCTCAGAAGGCTCCTGTTCAGCTGTGGTCATTCAAAGGTGTCATTGAAACCATGTGGGAAAACTCTTATTTTATAAAATCTCTACAATTTTGTTTGTTGCTGTTGCACTAATATTCATATACATCCAGGTTAGCGATTCATGCTCCCAGGAGCCTCTTGTTAACATCTCAGTTATTATGACTTACAACCTTGAGCAAGTCATCCTTTTCTGTATCATATGCATAATACCATGATATGACCGTTCAGTTACAATGCTACGTACGGAAGCATGTTAGTACCATAGGTAGTTTTATTTTCAACTTGTTATAACAACTTAACTAACTTGTTATAACAACTTAGCTAACTTGTTATTATAACTTGGCTAACTTGTTATAACAACTTAATATCTTGTTATAATAACTTTTTATAATAACTTGCTATAACAACTTAGTTAACTTCATTTTATAAGGTCTTGAATTCTAACAAGAGTCTCCTAGGAGACTGAATTGCTCACCTGGCTTGATATTGAAAATAGCCATGTCTGCCATGATGACAAGAATATTATATAAGCAATGAAAGAACCTTAGTGAACACGCTCATATACCACACGCACCCACATAATGGACACTCAAAAGGGACAACAGTTCAATGGAGCATAACTCCTGGAAAAATCAAGATATCAGAATTTCCAGTCAATATGCACATCTACATATTATGTCCTTACTAGCTACCTAGTTTCATAAAATTATGTTCTGTAGTTTCAGAGAAGTAGCGTTCACCAACTGTTTCGGTAGTTTATATTGCGAAATTTATAAGTTCGAAGGGGCATAATCCAGAAAAAAATGAAACTGCACGCGTTGTCGTGCTGTGATACCCCCACTCGCTCTACATAAGTTGATGTGTAGTAAAGTATTATATTATAGTGGGACTTAACGTGGAGGAGAGGCAGGCATAAAGGAGTGTAAAGAGTGTTAGAATCAAGAGATGTGTATCCTCCCAGGGCAGTTGGCTAGTAAACGTTTGGAATGATGAAATTTGATGTATTACAGATTATTAGATATAAATATTATACATAGCTAATTAAGGAAATAATTTATAGCAGCAGCTCGTAAGGGAACATGAAAAGGGCTATAACTCTCGCAAAAATCAACCATTCGTGAAATTGGTATAATATGCGCATGCTCAGATCATGGCCAATCAAGATACCAAATATGAATAAAATGCGACAAAAGACAAATGACTAGTTTACATATTATGTCCATAATAACTACCAAGTTCCATGAAATTCTGTTCAGTAGTTTTAGAAGTAGTGCTCACAAACTGAGTAGTAAATATTTTGAATTTTCTAAGTTCAAAGGGGCATAACTCCTAGGAAAATAATCGGATAAGAATTTCCTATCGCTATGCACATCTACATATTATGTCCATAATAACTACCAAGTTTCAAGAAATTCCGTTCAGTAGTATCAGCGAAGTAGCGATCACAAACTGTTTCAGTAGTATATATTTCGAATTTTCTAAGTTCAAAGGGGCATAACTCCTAGAAAAATAACCGGATCAAAATTTCCTGTCGATACGCATATCTTCATGTCATGTCTTTAAAAACTACCATGTTTCAAGAAATTCCGTTCAATAGTTTTAGAGGAGAATCGCTCACAAAAACATTACCGACGGACTCTCGGACTGGTCAGAAACATTATACCCTCCGCAACTTCGTTGCGTGGGGTATATGAATTTCAACATACGAGCAATCTGACAAATTTGAGCTTGACACTCTTTTTAGCTCATCTGGCTGTAGCCAGGGTGATATTTTGCCATCATTTTGCGTCCGTCGTCCGTCGTAAGCTTTTTATTCAAAGATCTTCTCCTCTGAAACTACTGGGCCAATTAAAACCAAACTTGGTCACAATGGTCCTTAGGTGGTCCCCTTTCAAAATTGTGTCCGGCAGGTCCGGGTCCAATCCAAGATTTACGGATTAAAGTTTGAATTTTACAGATTAAAGTGTAAATTTTACAGATTAAAGTGTAAATTTTACAGATTAAAGTTTAAAATTTACAGATTAAAGTGTGAATTTTACAGATTAAAGTTTAAAATTTACAGATTAAAGTGTGAATTTTACAGATTAAAGTGTAAATTTTACAGATTAATGTGTGAATTTTACAGATTAAAGTGTGAAAAATAAAAAATAAAAAAGTGTCAATGTGGCCCTAATACGCTTCCGTACATGTTTTCATATTGGCCTATATAGTTAACATCATATTGGACTGGTTAATTAATAATCACGTAATAATACTATAATACTCATGTAATTTCACTGAGGGTTAGAAAAAAAACACGTCGGACTCGATGCACAATCAGGTCGGCAGTAAATCACCTCCAAAATTTAGCCGTTTTATTTTCTATTTACAAACCTTTTTCATAAAAATTGTTCAATTAAATTTTACTCCCGTAGCAAAACAACTACGATAACCAACTTTATTTTGGATGAGATTAAAAGGTCGATTTCTATTTCTGTCTATTACGGATGAAAACGGTCAATAAAAAATGGCCGCTGACGAGAAATCGACCTTAAAATTATTTTTTGATTGCAGATTTCATACTGTCCACACTCGGGTACCAACACAAAAATTAAATGAGATATGTGTTTATGTATATTAAACATCATACTAAAATATGCCGTTGGTACCTGCTTGTGGTTATACTGAAAATTGACATTAAATACACATTTCTTGTTAGATTTCATATATTTCCACGAAACGATAGACTTTTCATTGACTAGTGTGACGTCATCGCACGTGCAAATATGGAAACTTGTTACCAAAATAGTAGTTGAGGTAAAGGTCTTATAAAATCAAGAAACAATGAAAGCTATACGTTTCATTTATAATTTGTCCATTTTTTAGGCCAATTTCTGCCCTTATCATACCTACTTTAAATAATGAAAAATACCGTATAATTGCTGGCGACGGTTTAGTTTTTTTCCGGGCCAACTTGTTCCGCATTGACAATATAATAAGGTTAAAGAGATTATATACCTGTAGCCAAATATTAAGATTAAGTTGGTCAGAACTAGAGAAAAAATTATATTGCTGAAGCAGTATGACCAATGGACAAGAATGCGTAGAAATCAGAGTACTTACATTAGAAAGTTAAAGTCAATCTAGCATATATATAATAAAATTAGAACAGGACATGTAAACATCAAGTTAATTACTAACATTAATACATTTAAAACAAAATGTGAATTATTTTTATCATTATTAATTTGCTAAAAATATAAATAATGAACTTATCCACATATAAAACAAATGTGTATGCCACCTCCCGTTTACAGATCAACCAACGTAGGTTTTCATTGTTTTTCACATTATAATTATGTTCCTTCAATACACGTAGAGAACTTCAAACTAAAGACTATACAATTGGTATCTGTTGCTTCTCCGATAAGTACGCAGCATTAAGGAGAAAGAGTAAAGACTGGTTGACTCGAAATCAGAATAATGTGTCCAAGTGGAGCGACACTGTGGACTGTTGTTTCAGTGAACTAGCACTATAAAAAGCAAACTCAGCGTGGTGGTCTATTACAAAGCGGAACTCATCATCATCTCATTGAAGATTAACCTGTTCTCGCCATGGCATAGCTAAAGAAATTTCTGAATTGGCGTTAAACGATCATTCAATAAAACTGATCCTTCTGATGTTCTCGTTCAATCCACGAAATATTTGTTAGCGAGAAACAAATCCTATATTAAACTGACCCTCCCCATCTTCACGGTGAAAAGACGGTATAAATACCAAAATGGCATCTTGAATTACACTGAAAATAAAATTTGACTACAAAAAATAATAAACAGATATTAATATGAACAGTTCAGCAATTTGTTTTTTTTTTCATTTTTGAATAGGAATGTAACTTACGTTATGTTCGACTAAGACATTTTTCCATATATTAATAGAAACCATTAATAATCGAAAAAGAAATTCATAGAATAAGCCTTTGAATATATTTCAAAATGTATTTTCTTTTTTAAGAAGAGATTGAAGATATCAAATGGGGTTGTCAGAATCCGTAAATCGACGAAGGACAAACAACACAATGGCTAAAGGAGTAATTGTTCTTTAACGACAATTCAACAATTTTTCAGCTATATCATGACGAGAACAAGTTAATTTTCAATGAGATGACGATGAGGTCCGCTTTGTTCTAGACCAACACACTGAGTTGGATTTCTATAGTACTAGCTCACTGAAACAACAGTCCGCGGATAGACATGTCGCTCCACTCGGACACATTATTTTGATTCCGAGCCGACCAGTCTTTGCTATTTCTCCTTAATGCTGCGTGCCTATCGGAGAAGCAACAAATACAAAGTTTATAGTCTTTGGTTTTGCCCGACCGGAGCTCGCACCCTCGATCTACCGCACTCGAGGCGAGCACGCTAACCATTACGCGACCGATGCGGTTGCAATGGCCAAAGGAAAAAGGATAAATAACGATCTACAAAACAGTACACATAAAGCAAAAGATCGAGTAACCCTAACCCCACTAAAAACTGGGGGTGAACTCATGTGCTCTGGAAGGGTAAGCAGTTCCTGCTCCACTAGTGGCACCAGTCGTGTTAACTTTATTTTAAGCAAAGCAGTTTTTTTTCTTTTTTTCCGTTAAGATGGTAAACATTTTCCCTTTTGCATATACATAATTCAATTAAATATGAATAATCTAATAGGTTTCAATTGTAGCTCTGATTTACAACTACCTATGCAATCAGTACCTATCACCACTAAAGTTGTGAGTTCGAATTTCACGCAAGAGAGGTGTACTCGATGCAATATTATGTGATCAAGTTTGTCAGTGACTTGCGGGAGGTCGGAAATTTTCTGCGGGTACTCCAGTTTCATCCACCAATAAAACTGACCGCCAAGATATAACTGAAATAATGTAGAAATTGGCGTTAAACACCATTATTCTTATCCATCATGATGACCTAATGTACAACTTAGTCTCGGATCACCTCCCTCATGCATAGGTGACATTAACCGATTTTGGCCATCCTATTTAGGCCCTTTGGTTTTATTAGGCCCAACAATTGTTTAATTAGTTGGTAATTAGTTGGTTTATCAAGCTTTCTACTAAGGGAACGACCATTTAACTTGAAGGGGGGGGGGGGGGGGGGTTATGGTTTTTTTCTAAAAAATATTCAGATTCCCAATATTGCTGAAAAAAATATTCGGATTTTGGTGGAGGAAAAAAAAAAATAATCTGATTCAGAGTTTTTGTCATTTAACCTAATGTTGAATTCTGGAAAAAAATTAATATTCTAACTCTTGTGTTGTCCGAAAAAAAAATTCTGAACGAAACAAAAAAACAAGTTAAATGGTTGGTCCCTAAGAGAGTACCTGATGATGGTAATTCCAAAAACGCGTCGTGCACACACAATTGTATATCTACGTTTTTATTTAATCATGATGGCTCCATCACAGCAGAGTTACTGTTAAATGTCCAACTTACGTTATGGTTTACGAAGACTTTTATATCCCTTCATATACAATATACACACGTTTCCAAACAACGGCCAGTATAATAAAATATTACAAGCTAAAAGTTCAATTTCATTACAATTATTTGATGATGTATATGTCATTAGAATTAATATGTATCTTGCTCTGATCTATGCTAAAAACCATTAGTTCAATTTGTATGTACTCGGAGACATGTACATTGGAACACTGTATCAATCAACGCAGTGGACCATTATCATAAAACTTGTATAAATTACGATAATGTTCTTTTTACTCTATGAATATTAATGATAAAATGTTGAGAGAGTTAAGCAAGATATATAGATTTAGTTTTACGTTATTATTATCGCTATTTTGTTTATTTTCCCTTTGATGTTTAAAACCGATATATTTCATATCACGTCAGCGCATGAGATGATTCCAATAGGGATCATTCACCGCTTCTCCCGTTTGGTGACGCGACGCTACTGTTCCATAAGTGGTTAATTGTGCGTTTGAATCACAAAGACGCTTGTATCTTAACGTTAACCTAATGACGACACTGAATTATAAAACTTGGATGGTGCAAACATTGAAGCTTAACTAGTACAGCGCGGGTGATATTACCTGTTAGAAGTATAGATTTAGTAGACGGGTATATGTAAAATAAAAGTATTATCTGTAAGTCGCAAGAAAAGAGTTTTATTATGACCATATTAAGAAATACAACGTTAACATTTCAAGCGTCATCGAGATTAAAACGTTCCGCTAACCACTTATGGAACAGCAGCGACGTCTGTCGAAAGAAATTTGGATGAATGATCCCCATTGCAGCGTTGAAACTGCTACATTTGAAAGAACAACAAAAGCAACAGAACCTGCATGAAAATGAATTAATAAAATAATTTTACCTGTTCATAAACAATAAAATTTGCAAAACATTAAAAATAAAAAGTATGTAAGAAGAGTTTGAAGATACCAAAGGAGTAATCAGAACTCGTAAATCTAAGATACCAAAGGAGTAATCAGAACTCGTAAATCTAAGATACCAAAGGAGTAATCAGAACTCGTAAATCTAAGATACCAAAGGAGTAATCAGAACTCGTAAATCTAAGAAGAACAGACAACACAATGCCCAAAAGAAAAAGGAAAAAAGGACAAACAACGATCTACAAAACATACATATAAAACTAAAGATCGAGTGACACGAACCCCACTAAAACCCGAGGGTGAATTCAGGTGCTCCGGAAGGGTAGGCAATACCTGCTCCACTAGTGGCACCCGTTGTGTTAATCTAGTTACCAACCCGGTGATAAGTCATGAATGAGAAAAGGACCGGGAAGTGTTTACGACAAGTAGAACATATCTGTGGTCATTTGTGACACATATATTTCATATCTGTCAACCAGGTAATGGTGGCGACCGTAAAACGTTCGAAGTGATGACTTCAACTTAACCAAGAGGAACCCTTCGTTCAGTAGCGTCCTTGTTAGCAGCAACCCTCTGTCAAGGATATCCTGATATGAACCACAAGCTATGGAATATCGTATCAACAGAGATATATATACTCCATATGCAGGTGCTGCTGGAATGTTGCTACATATAACTGGAAAGTTCACAATGGGAAAATTGAAATCATCTCTTTTTTCGTAAAGTTTCGTTCTTAACTGCTATTCGTTGTCAATTTCGAGGTGTAGGTCAAGGTATGAAGCACACCTATCTGTATCTGTGGTGTCCTTTATTTCAAGCTCAATGGGATAGATGCGATCAACGAAATCACAAAACCTAGAATTATTTAGTGAAAGAACATCATATGAAATTAAAGGATCGGGCTAGCGTCTTTTTGTTTTTCTTGAGAAGTTCCTGTATGAAGTCTGCATCATAGAATAAAGGAACAAGTCGGCGAGAAGAGGAGCACAGTTTGTATCCATAGGTATATGCCGATTGTCTGTTGAAAAACAAGTCCACCAAGCAGCATAACAAATATGTTGTCAATCAAAAACTCGAGCATGTTGATGATATTAGTTTCAAAGAACTTTTTGGTTCAAAATAAGATCTGTCCATTCCTAGCACACGGTATTTGCATCTACGTTGGGGTCGTTCTTTTTTTTTTATTACACACAGTTGTACCAACTCCCTTAATCTGTCCTTCAGCTTAGAATGAGGAATAGTTGTATAGAGGGTAGAGAAGTCAAAGGTTTAATGCTAATGCAGTAGGAGAGGGACGTAGATTGTATGTAATCTAACATCTTTAGAGTTTTTTAGAATCCACATCTGATTCACACCACCCCTCGAGTAGCTAGTATCCCAGTCACAGCTGATTCACACCACCCCTCGAGTAGCTAGTATCCCAGCCACATCTGATTCACACCACCCCTCGAGTAGCTAGTATCCCAGCCACATCTGATCCACACCACCCCTCGAGTAGCTAGTATCCCAGCCACAACTGATTCACACCACCCCTCGAGTAGCTAGTATCCCAGCCACATCTGATTCACACCACCCCTCGAGTAGCTAGTATCCCAGTCACATCTGATTCACACCACCCCTCGAGTAGCTAGTATCCCAGTCACATCTGATTCACACCACCCCTCGAGTAGCTAGTATCACAGCCACATCTGATTCACACCACCTCTCGAGTAGCTAGTATCACAGCCACATCTGATTCACACCATCCCTCGAGTAGCTAGTATCACAGCCACAGCTGATTCAGCTGATTCACACCATCCCTCGAGTAGCTAATATCCCAGCCACATCTGATTCACACCATCCCTCGAGTAGCTAGTATCCCAGCCACAGCTGATTCACACCATCCCTCGAGTAGCTAGTATCCCAGTCACAGCTGATTCACACCATCCCTCGAGTAGCTAATATCCCAGCCACATCTGATCCACACCACCCCTCGAGTAGCTAATATCCCAGCCACATCTGATTCACACCACCCCTCGAGTAGCTAGTATCCCAGTCACATCTGATTCACACCACCCCTCGAGTAGCTAGTATCCCAGTCACATCTGATTCACACCACCCCTCGAGTAGCTAGTATCCCAGTCACATCTGATTCACACCACCCCTCGAGTAGCTAGTATCCCAGTCACAGCTGATTCACACCACTCCTCGAGTAGCTAGTATCCCAGCCACATCTGATTCACACCACCCCTCGAGTAGCTAGTATCCCAGTCACAGCTGATTCACACCATCCCTCGAGTAGCTAGTATCCCAGCCACATCTGATTCACACCACCCCTCGAGTAGCTAGTATCCCAGCCACATCTGATTCACACCACCCCTCGAGTAGCTAGTATCACAGCCACAGCTGATTCACACCACCCCTCGAGTAGCTAGTATCACAACCACATCTGATTCACACCACCCCTCGAGTAGCTAGTATGACAGCCACAGCTGATTCACACCATCCCTCGAATAGCTAGTATCCTAGCCACATCTGATTCACACCACCCCTCGAGTAGCTAGTATCACAGCCACATCTTATTCACACCACCCCTCGAGTAACTAGTATCCCAGCCACATCTGATTCACACCACCCCTCGAGTAGCTAGTATCCCAGCCACATCTGATTCACACCATCCCTCGAGTAGCTAGTATCCCAGCCCCAGCTGATCCACACCATCCCTCGAGTAGCTAGTATCCCAGCCACATCTGATTCACACCACCCCTCGAGTAGCTAGTATCCCAGCCACATCTGATTCACACCACCCCTCGAGTAACTAGTATCCCAGCCACACCTGATTCACACCACCCCTCGAGTAGCTAGTATCCCAGCCACATCTGATTCACACCATCCCTCGAGTAGCTAGTATCCAAGCCACAACTGATCCACACCATCCCTCGAGTAGCTAGTATCCCAGCCACAGCTGATTCACACCACCTCTCGAGTAGCTAGTATCCCAGCCACAGCTGATTCACACCACCCCTCGAGTAGCTAGTATCACAGCCACATCTGATTCACACCACCCCTCGAGTAGCTAGTATCCCAGCCACATCTGATTCACACCACCCCTCGAGTAGCTAGTATCCCAGCTACATCTGATTCACACCACCCCTCGAGTAGCTAGTATCATAGCCACATCTGATTCACACCATCCCTCGAGTAGCTAGTATCACAGCCACATCTGATTCACACCATCCCTCGAGTAGCTAGTATCACAGCCACAGCTAATTCAGCTGATTCACACCATCCCTCGAGTAGCTAATATCCCAGCCACATCTGATTCACACCATCCCTCGAGTAGCTAGTATCCCAGCCACAGCTGATTCACACCATCCCGCGAGTAGCTAGTATCCCAGTCACAGCTGATTCACACCATCCCTCGAGTAGCTAATATCCCAGCCACATCTGATTCACACCACCCCTCGAGTAGCTAGTATCCCAGTCACATCTGATTCACACCACCCCTCGAGTAGCTAGTATCCCAGTCACATCTGATTCACACCACCCCTCGAGTAGCTAGTATCCCAGCCACATCTGATTCACACCACCCCTCGAGTAGCTAGTATCACAGCCACAGCTGATTCACACCACCCCTCGAGTAGCTAGTATCACAACCACATCTGATTCACACCACCCCTCGAGTAGCTAGTATGACAGCCACAGCTGATTCACACCATCCCTCGAGTAGCTAGTATCCTAGCCACATCTGATTCACACCACCCCTCGAGTAGCTAGTATCACAACCACATCTGATTCACACCACCCCTCGAGTAACTAGTATCCCAGCCACATCTGATTCACACCACCCCTCGAGTAGCTAGTATCCCAGCCACATCTGATTCACACCATCCCTCGAGTAGCTAGTATCCCAGCCCCAGCTGATCCACACCATCCCTCGAGTAGCTAGTATCCCAGCCACATCTGATTCACACCACCCCTCGAGTAGCTAGTATCCCAGCCACATCTGATTCACACCACCCCTCGAGTAACTAGTATCCCAGCCACACCTGATTCACACCACCCCTCGAGTAGCTAGTATCCCAGCCACATCTGATTCACACCATCCCTCGAGTAGCTAGTATCCCAGCCACAACTGATCCACACCATCCCTCGAGTAGCTAGTATCCCAGCCACATCTGATTCACACCACCCCTCGAGTAGCTAGTATCACAGCCACATCTGATTCACACCACCCCTCGAGTAGCTAGTATCCCAGCCACAGCTGATTCACACCACCCCTCGAGTAGCTAGTATCACAGCCACATCTGATTCACACCACCCCTCGAGTAGCTAGTATCCCAGCCACATCTGATTCACACCACCCCTCGAGTAGCTAGTATCCCAGCCACATCTGATTCACACCATCCCTCGAGTAGCTAGTATCACAGCCACATCTGATTCACACCATCCCTCGAGTAGCTAGTATCACAGCCACATCTGATTCACACCATCCCTCGAGTAGCTAGTATCACAGCCACAGCTAATTCAGCTGATTCACACCATCCCTCGAGTAGCTAATATCCCAGCCACATCTGATTCACACCATCCCTCGAGTAGCTAGTATCCCAGCCACATCTGATTCACACCATCCCTCGAGTAGCTAGTATCCCAGCCACAGCTGATTCACACCATCCCTCGAGTAGCTAGTATCCCAGTCACAGCTGATTCACACCATCCCTCGAGTAGCTAATATCCCAGCCACATCTGATTCACACCACCCCTCGAGTAGCTAGTATCCCAGTCACATCTGATTCACACCACCCCTCGAGTAGCTAGTATTCCAGTCACATCTGATTCACACCACCCCTCGAGTAGCTAGTATCCCAGTCACAGCTGATTCACACCACCCCTCGAGTAGCTAGTATCCCAGCCACATCTGATTCACACCACCCCTCGATTAACTAGTATCCCAGTCACAGCTGATTCACACCACCCCTCGAGTAGCTAGTATCCCAGCCACATCTGATTCACACCACCCCTCGAGTAGCTAGTATCCCAGCCACATCTGATTCACACCACCCCTCGAGTAGCTAGTATCACAGCCACAGCTGATTCACACCACCCCTCGAGTAGCTAGTATCACAACCACATCTGATTCACACCACCCCTCGAGTAGCTAGTATGACAGCCACAGCTGATTCACACCATCCCTCGAGTAGCTAGTATCCTAGCCACATCTGATTCACACCACCCCTCGAGTAGCTAGTATCACAGCCACATCTGATTCACACCACCCCTCGAGTAACTAGTATCCCAGCCACATCTGATTCACACCACCCCTCGAGTAGCTAGTATCCCAGCCACATCTGATTCACACCATCCCTCGAGTAGCTAGTATCCCAGCCCCAGCTGATCCACACCATCCCTCGAGTAGCTAGTATCCCAGCCACATCTGATTCACACCACCCCTCGAGTAGCTAGTATCCCAGCCACATCTGATTCACACCACCCCTCGAGTAACTAGTATCCCAGCCACACCTGATTCACACCACCCCTCGAGTAGCTAGTATCCCAGCCACATCTGATTCACACCATCCCTCGAGTAGCTAGTATCCCAGCCACAACTGATCCACACCATCCCTCGAGTAGCTAGTATCCCAGCCACATCTGATTCACACCACCCCTCGAGTAGCTAGTATCACAGCCACAGCTGATTCACACCACCCCTCGAGTAGCTAGTATCCCAGCCACAGCTGATTCACACCACCCCTCGAGTAGCTAGTATCACAGCCACATCTGATTCACACCACCCCTCGAGTAGCTAGTATCCCAGCCACATCTGATTCACACCACCCTCGAGTAGCTAGTATCCCAGCCACATCTGATTCACACCACCCCTCGAGTAGCTAGTATCACAGCCATATCTGATTCACACCATCCCTCGAGTAGCTAGTATCACAGCCACATCTGATTCACACCACCCCTCGAGTAACTAGTATCCCAGCCATATCTACATTGATGGTTTTATTATCAGACCCCCCTTTTATCTACATTGATGGTTTTATTATCGGACCCCCCTTTTATCAACATTGATGGTTTTATTATCAGACCCCGCTTTTATCTACATTGATGGTTTTATTATCAGACCCCCTTTTATCTACATTGATGGTTTTATTATCAGACCCCCCTTTTATCAACATTGATGGTTTTATTATCAGACCCCGCTTTTATCTACATTGATGGTTTTATTATCAGACCCCCTTTTATCTACATTGATGGTTTTATTATCAGACCCCGCTTTTATCTACATTGATGGTTTTATTATCAGACCCCCTTTTATCTACATTGATGGTTTTATTATCAGACCCCCCTTTTATCTACATTGATGGTTTTATTATCAGACCCCCCTTTTATCTACATTGATGGTTTTATTATCAGACCCCCCCTTTTATCTACATTGATGGTTTTATTATCAGACCCCTTTTTATCTACATTGATGGTTTTATTATCAGACCCCGCTTTTATCTACATTGATGGTTTTATTATCAGACCCCCCTTTTATCTACATTGATGGTTTTATTATCAGACCCCTTTTTATCTACATTGATGGTTTTATTATCAGACCCCGCTTTTATCTACATTGATGGTTTTATTATCAGACCCCCCTTTTATCTACATTGATGGTTTTATTATCAGACCCCCCTTTTATCTACATTGATGGTTTTATTTTCTGACAAAATGAAAGACAAAATACCACACTGGCGGAACAAAATCTAAGAGGGAAATCATAGAGAGGCAAAATACGTACCCTTAATACACATATACATAACCGTTCAGTTTCCTAGCCTTGTACAGGGGCCCGGGTGGCTCAATGATTAGGTAGTTAGATTAATTAACAACTCATACAAGCCTATCACCAATACGGTGTGGGTTCGCGCCTGGCTTTGTAAATTACAAAAAGGTTGCACTCGACTCGTAGCCGAAAGAGATAAAGTTTACCAGTTGCTTGCCCATGGTCGGTGGTTCTCTCCGGGTACTCCGGCTTCCTCCAGCACTAAAACTGGTAGCCATGATATAGCTGAAATATTGCTGAAAGTAGCGTTAAACACAATAAGTCAAATCAAATCAATCCCAGCCTTGTACAGGTACTTTAACAAAAAGAGGCGGGGCTAAACTAGTTTTATGGGCACAAACATGTGAAGACATACACATGATCTACAGGCACTTCAATAAAAAGTGGCGAGGTTAAACTAGTTTTATAGACACAGACATTTGAAGACATAAACGTGATCTACAGGCACTTCAATAAAGTGGCGGGGTTAAAATAGTTTTATAAGCACACATATTTGAAGACACACACGTGATCTTAATATTTTGTATTTGTGAATTTCTGTAGTATCCATCTGTATACCTATCTGTCTAAAATATGTCGAAGATGTAGCGATTTCAAACCTGTAAAAGTAAGGAGTATGTTTAGTACAGAATCGCCAAAAAGTTCCTACATGTATATCTAACATAATTTAAAACATAAGAAATACATTATATAAGGTCCTTTCCCATATTAGAGAACTGGGTATCTCAGTAAGTATTTCCGGAATTATAATCGGATAAATTAATTATATTTAACAATTATTTCGAAGGTAAAGTACATCGTCCTCATGTAATCAAAATTCAAGAATTAAGTACATGTTTCATCTTAAGTATTGACTATACCTTTACCCACTCTGATCACATGCACGCACGCACACACGTATCCACTCTGATCACATGCACGCTCGCACACACACATCCATTATGATCACATGCACGCTCGCACATCCAGTCTGATCACACGCACGTACACATATGTAATCATTACAAACAATTGACAACCATACATTTATTTATATATTTTCTCATTTTTTCTTGTTTGTTGGATATCTAACGTCATATGTCGTGGTATTTTTGTGTTCTATTGTTTGAAGTGAGAGGAGGGTTTTTCGTAATAATAATATTTGTATAATTGTTGACTACCACTCTTTAGACCTTCTTAGGGACCGACCATTTAACTTACAGGGGGGGAGGAGGTTATGGATTTTTGTTTCGTTCCGAAATTTTTTTGGGACAACACGAAAGTAAGAATATTTTTTTTTTTTTGTCGCGCGAAGCGCAATTTTTTTTCCCCTTAATTTAACATTAGGTTATATGACAAAATCTCTGAATCAGAATATTTTTTTCAGCAACATTTGGAATCAGAATATTTTTTTAGAAAAAAACCAATCGGAGTGTTATCAGACGTTGGTTATCAACGATGGTGCAAGTATGGTAAAAGTATAGTTCATAAAATGAAAATAAAAAACCCCACACATTGTCGCAACAGTTCAAAAATCACATAGAAAAATCGTAGAAGGAGACAAAATGGATACCCTTAGTACAACAGCTGACTTTCCTGGCTTTGTGGCGAAGTTAAACTAGTTTTATGGGCCCAGACCTCCCCCTTATTTTTTCAACTGATTCCCTACAGTCTAGTGAAGTTTACCCCTACATAAAGCAATCCGTTTCTTCTTATTTACAGTTCTAATGCCGATTTTCTTACGTACTGAACGTCTGGTGTATCCGAAAAAGTGCAATTTTCTCCGAACAGTTCGTCGATATACTGCCACAGGCGCACGTTCAATACAATTGCAGTAATGCCATTCAGTGTTGCCCTACGAGACGTTTTCACAACCATAGAAAGTGTATTTGCAGCCCTTTTGGTCACGATGTTTTTCTTTCCACTTCGGCGTAAATTCTGAGTGTCACCGCGTATTACCCAATGCTTTAAAAGCCTAGCAATGGTAGATTTACTTATTTTTAATCTTTGTGCAACCTGACTTGCTTGATGCCCATGCACTCTCAATAAGTTTTATAATAGCTTTTATTGTGTCGTCTGAAATTCTTTCCCGTGCTTCGCCATTTTTGTTGATATCAACAATGAGTAATGAAATTGGTTTTGATATTGAATCAACAGAAAAATGTCAAAAAATTAAAGAAGTAAAACAATATAAACACATCATAAAGGATAGCTTGAATGATTATAACAAAAACCTAATTTTAAATAAAATCAAAAACTTAAATGGAAGCAATAAAATATACTTGTATAAATTCTTAAAACAAAATGAAAATGAAATGGAATATTATTTATCACATCCAGATAAAAATGTTAGACTTATTTTAACAAAATTCAGACTAAGCGAACATAAACTTGTAATAAAAATAAGCAGAAATCTTAAAATACCAAGGGACCAAAGACTATGTGCGATTTGCAATGTCTTGGAAGGTGAATTTCATTTTTTCTTTGAATGCAAGAGAAATACCAACAATCGAAACATTTTATACCAATACTTTCAAAATATATATTCAAATTTTCTTGAATTAAACCATGAAGAGAAACTAACAAAAATACTTAACCCGTCAACACCCGAACAAATTAGGACTGTTATGTCTTTCATAAGACAGTCATTAGAACTGAGAGAGGGAGACTCATCACAGTCATAATTGCAGTTCATGTTATTGTATTTTTTTTATGTAGTCATGCTTGATTTATTTGTCTTGTCTGTACATGTATATTATGTAAATTGTAATGTTAAAACCTGTGTGCATTAATAAAATGAAATAAAAAATAAAATAAAATAAATTAATTTGACTAGTAATTTCTGCTACAAATCCGGTATAAAAATCCGAATTTGGTCAATTAATTCTGGTTATTCCCCTTTGAAAACCGTTTTATATCATTTTTCAACCTTGGACGCCGAAAATGACATCCTGAAACATACGCCCTGAAAAAACACAACGCCCACCATTAAAAATTGGACTCATTTATGGCACCATGCTGTACATTTGAGCTTGAATTGACATTGTTTTATATCTGTACAATGTAATATTCTCCCGCCTATTGGACCCTTTTCTTACCAAAACGTTTCGTTATACAGTATGATGACTTATTATTTTCATAATTAATTATAAATATTATGCATCATTTTTATTTGTGCTTGAACATGAATAACATTATGTTTTATTTCATTTTTTTTTCACCTCTATGGGATCTTTTTCATCAAACTTGTTTTAAATGTCTGCATCATAATAATAACCCGGGCAGCAATTGTATCACAACACCAGTGTGTTTTCCTTTGATCTTTAGTATTTTCTCGGGCACGACCTCGATCAGTTTATCAGCACATACACGAAATTAAAAGCACAAAACTGTACTCTAAATATTACTTATTATACATTTGACATATAATAAATGTGTGTTTGGTCGCGATACATTATCTTTCAACGTAACATCTGGTTCTCGACGCGATACATTATCTTTCAACGTAACATCTGGTTCTCGACACTGTAACCTTAATTTCAATTTGAAAGCTTTTTACTTTTCATGCTAATTTTTTAAACGACATAGACACGGCTGGTAATCGGCACAAGCAGAACAGTTGGTTCTGCAAAGAAATTCGTGAGGATAACTTCCGGTTTTGGTGGAGGAGAGTTCACGAAGACGCTTCGCAAGGTATGTACATGTCAACAATTGAAATTTTCTTTTTTACTGCTCGAATATTGCAAAATCAGAGAATGCTATGCTGTGGCGAATGCTTTCACGATTAGAAACATGTATAGTTTATTCTTGTAAATGAAGTGTAACTCTCGCAAAATCAATCGTCCCACGAAAAACATGACGAAAATTGTGACACTCTTACATTTCTAAGTTGTTCTTGACAAAGATGCAAGTTAAATTTTCAATATTTTTTCATCATGGGAGTCTAAATGTAATCGGGGATGAATTCCGATTCGTCAGAAGTAAATTGAAATCTAGATAAATCTACAAACTGTTCTGCTTGTGCCGATTACCAGCCGTGATAGATAACACCGGTTCGTCACCGCCCATGAGGGGAATGCACTTCAGGTGATCAAGACAGTTAGATCGTTATGCATCAGAAATCGACATTATTAATGTAGATTCACTACCTTGACAACATCAAACAAAATTATAAGTTATCAGTGTGACTGATGATCTTACCATTAATGTTCCATTGAACATTAAAAAGTAGTTTATTTATTTGGACCCACTCTTAACAAAACATCGTTTCTAATACGAACAACAAACGGAAATTGAATTTTGTTGACAGCCAAGTTCAAAGAATATTTTCGATAGAAAAGTGGACAGAATGATGTCTTTAAAAAAAAATGTGTATGTGTTTTCTGATCGCTTACAGGAAAGGTTAACATATATACTTTTGTAGGTATGCCAGAATCCGCCATTTTGTTTTCTGATTTACAACTTCAGAGATGTGGACTACGATTTTAAAAGCATTTTTTAAAGAAATTCCTTTTGAATTTTTGTTGATTGTGTCAAATTGCTTGAAAATCGGATTGGTTTTTATTATCAGTAACAAAAAAACCAGCCTAACTCCACTGGTATTGTTTTCCAAGTTGGTTATTTAACGCCCCTGACGTTACCTTGCATATTTCATCGTGAATGGCGTCAGAAAATTAATAAACGTATGAACGGCGTTCTACTTTCTAAGCAAAATCCGCGAATGTTTTGAATCCGCTAACAGCCGAACGTAGGATCCATTTTGAAGAGAAAGTTTCGAATTTTATAAATATAGGTCTGAATTCCGGTATTTGTCTCTACAAAGTCGTCAAAATTAAGTTTTTTTCCGTCTTTCGTGAATTTTAAACAGTTTAAATACTTTAAGACCGACTTCCAGGGTATCATTATCATCGTTGGACCTTCATCTTTCATTTGGTTTAAAAATAAAACAGGGTCTATATTAGGAACTTTTGCGGAAATCCCCTTGATGTGGGGTTCACAAACAACTTTTCAGCAGCGCAACGTTGCTAACGTTATTTGGGACGCTACAAACAATATAGACGTCAATTAGGATAGCAGTTTGTCGCTGTTCAGATCTAGGATGGACACAGTATGATGAGCAATACAGACTTCGCAAAGCCACTATTCTCATTAGCTCATGGGGGAATAATATATCTCGAAGTGCGGTTTTGCATCCATTAAGGACCCGGGTGATTCAGTGATTTAGGTAGTTGGATTACCTAACAACTCCTACAAGCCTATCACCAATACGGCATGGGTTCGCGCCCAGCTTTGTAAATTACAAAAAGGTGCATTCGACTCGCAGCCGCAAGTGATAAAGATTACCAGGTGCTTGCCCATGGTCGGTGGTTCTCTCTTGGTACTCCGGCTTCTTCTACGACTAAAACTAGTCACCATGATATAGCTGAAATATTGCTGAAAATGGTGTTAAACACCAACAATCAATCGATCAATCATATCCACTATCCAGGTAACATATGTTCACTGAAAAATTACATGTATACAGGAACACATGTGGTCAAGGGTATAAATGTTATGATTAAAATTATAATGGACAGTGTTTTGGGTGATTTGATTTTTTGGTGTTTAACGCCACTTTCAGCAATATTTCAGCTATATCATGGCGACCAGTTTTAGTGATGGAAGAAGCCGGAGTACCCGGAGAGAACCACCGACCATGGGCAAGCAACTGGTAAACTTTATCACTTGCGGCTGCGAGTCGAATGCACCTTTTTTGTAATTTACAAAGCCGGGCGGGAACCCATGCCGTATTGGTGATAGGCTTGTATGCGTTGTTAGGTATTCCCACTACCTAACTCATTGAGCCACCCGGGCCCCAGTGTTTTAGGACGATATACAGTTATCAACATAGTTGCTTACGATGTAAAGGATAATACCCGATTTTGACATGTCCTAGTCAGAATGACTAAGGGCCATCTAGATTTCAGCACTTTGGAAACCCTACAGCCCCAAATTTCGCTCTCACGAAATTGCACAAACATACGTCAGGTACGCGCATCATGTCTATTTACTTGTATTGTAACGGGAACGCTCCCCTACCTAAGGTTGTAGGAACCGTAGTAGGTTCATAACTACCTCTGCTAACTGCGTTAGTGGAGATCTCCTTTAGCTCAGTTGGTAGAGCGATGGCTTATAATGCGAGAGGTCCCGGGATCGAATCCCATCGGAGACAATGCATGTTTCGGAGGTAAAACATGCTCTACTGTTACAGTATATTTTGAATCCAAAGAAGACACATTAACCCATTAATTTTATATCTCCTGTGCTTCCCACGAAGAGTACATTTTTTATATCTACATCTTTATTGCCATTTAATTAAATTTTTTATCCCCTGTGATTCCCACGATGTGTACAATTTCTATATCTACATCTTTATTGACATTTAAATCAATTTTTTATCCTCTGTGCTTCCCACGATGTGTACAATTTTTATATCTAAGAGTGCATTTTTTTCTAACACAAACGTCTACGCGCGTACGCGTTTAGTGCATTTTTTTTGTAACACACGTTTGTAAAGTTTACACAAACTTTGACAAACTATGCACTCGTTAAATGTGCGTCTACAGTTTGTCGTTTATCGTTTGTTGCATTTCTTTCTAATCTCAACGCTGAATCAATTTTATACACGTGGAATTTTCCCGCTAAAACAAAGATGGAATCTAACAAAAGAAGAGAAGGTATGTATAATATTATTGATTTCCAATTAATGGGTGGTTTATCAGAGCATAAAAAACGGGCGCCCGGGTGGCTCAATGAGTTAGATCGTTGGATCTAACAACTCATACAAGCCTATCACCAATATTTACCAGCAACATGTGTATACATATTATCAGGTCAAACAGGGCCAGTACACTCTGATTAAACGATGTATTTGTTTCTACTTTTGTAGCGTTTAACAAACGACACACAACGTTTAACAAACGACACACAACGTTTAACAAACGACTCACAGCGTTTAACAAACGACACACAACGTTTAACAAACGACTCACAGCGTTTAACAAACGACACACAGTGTTTAACAAACGACACACAGCGTTTAACAAACGACACACAGCGTTTAAAAAACGACACACAACGTTTAACAAACGACACACAACGTTTAACAAACGACACACAACGTTTAACAAACGACACACAGCGTTTAACAAACGACACACAACGTTTAACAAACGACTCACAGCGTTTAACAAACGACACACAACGTTTAACAAACGACACACAACGTTTAACAAACGACACACAGCGTTTAACAAACGACACACAGCGTTTAACAAACGACACACAGCATTTAACAAACGACACACAGCGTTTAACAAACGACACACAGCGTTCAACAAACGACACACAACGTTTAACAAACGACACACAACGTTTAACAAACGACACACAGCGTTTAACAAACGACACACAACGTTTAACAAACGACACACAACGTTTAACAAACGACACACAGCGTTTAACAAACGACACACAATGTTTAACAAACGACACACAGCGTTTAACAAACGACACACAACATTTAACAAACGACACACAGCGTTTAACAAACGACACACAATGTTTAACAAACGACACACAGCGTTTAACAAACGACACACAACGTTTAACAAACGACACACAACGTTTAACAAACGACACACAATGTTTAACAAACGACACACAACGTTTAACAAACGACACACAGCGTTTAACAAACGACACACAATGTTTAATAAACGACACACAACGTTTAACAAACGACACACAGCGTTTAACAAACGACACACAATGTTTAACAAACGACACACAACGTTTAACAAACGACACACAGCGCATAACAAACGACACACAACGTTTAACAAACGACACACAGCGTTTAACAAACGACACACAATGTTTAACAAACGACACACAACGTTTAAAAAACGACACACGATGTTTAACAAACGACACACAACGTTTAACAAACGACACACAGCGTTTAACAAACGACACACAATGTTTAACAAACGACACACAGCGTTTAACAAACGACACACAGTGTTTAACAAACGACACACAACGTTTAACAAACGACACACAACGTTTAACAAACGACACACAGCGTTTAACAAACGACACACAGCGTTTAACAAACGACACACAGCGTTTAACAAACGACACACAACGTTTAACAAACGACACACAGCGTTTAACAAACGACACACAACGTTTAACAAACGACACACAACGTTTAACAAACGACACACAACGTTTAACAAACGACACACAACGTTTAACAAACGACACACACAACGTTTAACAAACGACACACAACGTTTAACAAACGACACACAGCGCTTAACAAACGACACACAGCGTTTAACAAATGACACACAACGTTTAACAAACGACACACAGCGTGTAACAAACGACACACAGCGTTTAACAAACGACAAACAACGTTTAACAAACGACACACAACGTTTAACAAACGACACACAACGTTTAACAAACGACTCACAACGTTTAACAAACGACACACAACGTTTAACAAACGACACACAGCGTTTAACAAACGACACACAACGTTTAACAAACGACACACAGCGTTTAACAAACGACACACAACGTTTAACAAACGACACACAACGTTTAACAAACGACACACAACGTTTAACAAACGACACACAACGTTTAACAAACGACACACAGCGTTTAACAAACGACACACAGCGTTTAACAAACGACACACAGCGTTTAACAAACGACACACAGCGTTTAACAAACGACACACAACGTTTAACAAACGACACACATCGTTTAACAAACGACACACAGCGTTTAACAAACGACACACAGCGTTTAACAAACGACACACAACGTTTAACAAACGACACACAGCGTGAAACAAACGACACACAGCGTTTAACAAACGACACACAACGTTTAACAAACGACACACAGCGTTTAACAAACGACACACAGCGTTTAACAAACGACACACAACGTTTAACAAACGACACACAGCGTTTAACAAACGACACACAGTGTTTAACAAGCGACACACAGTGTTTAACAAACGACACACAGCGTTTAACAAACGACACACAGCGCTTAACAAACGACACACAGCGTTTAACAAACGACACACAGCGTTTAACAAACGACACACAGCGTTTAACAAACGACACACAACGTTTAACAAACGACACACAGCGTTTAACAAACGACACACAGCGTTTAACAAACGACACACAATGTTTAATAAACGACACACAACGTTTAACAAACGACTCACAACGTTTAACAAACGACACACAATGTTTAACAAACGACACACAACGTTTAACAAACGACACACAGCGCATAACAAACGACACACAACGTTTAACAAACGACACACAGCGTTTAACAAACGACACACAATGTTTAACAAACGACACACAACGTTTAAAAAACGACACACGATGTTTAACAAACGACACACAACGTTTAACAAACGACACACAACTTTTAACAAACGACACACAGCGTTTAACAAACGACACACAGCGTTTAACAAACGACACACAGCGTTTAGCAAACGGCACACAGCGTTTAACAAACGACACACAGCGTTTAACAAACGACACACAGCGCTTAACAAACGACACACAGCGTTTAACAAATGACACACAGCGTTAAACAAACGACACACAGCGTTTAACAAACGACACACAACGTTTAACAAACGACTCACAATGTTTGCAAAACTTTGGTTAGAAAAAAATGCACTCTATGTATAGGATACCGTACATTTCAAACAAAAGAACTGTCCTTTATTGGATCTGGGAGGCTTCTTTTTCTGCACGAGTACACAGGTGAAGGCCGAGCCACCGAAGGCGTCGAGCCCTACCTGTGTACGAGTGCGGAAAAAGAAGCTTTTCATATTTTATAATGCTCAGTTCTTTTGTTTGAAATGTACGGTATAGATCTAACTTGTACAATAATTAAACTTGTAAATAAAATGATATATGCATGTTTTTGGTTTTTCAGCTTTCTTTCTTTTTTTCTTCTTTTTTTTTTTGCTTTGTACAGAAAATTAATTTATATTTTAAAGGAACACCTGACCTGCATCAAGGGGGAAATTATAAATATAAAATTTTATTCAAATATGGTTATGTTCATTTCAATTTTATCGCAATAATCGAACCAGTAACAAAATCTACACTCAAAGATGCATTTTTTGTATTGCAATCTTACATTGTTAATAAATGAAATTAAAAATCTGCAAGCAATTAATTTTTGAAACCTATTCTCCGTTAGTCGCCTATCCACAAATGGTATCTTATACGAAACAAATCTTGGTTAAAATGGATTATTGCGTCGTAAATATAATCTCTTTGAAGTCGAACTATTGTTACTGAGTCGATATTGGCGATATGCAAATAATGTAAACAGTCAAGTACATGTGTTTTGTACGTGATATCCCATTCGAATACACCTTGATAGTTATGAATAGTTTCAAGGTCAAATTAGAGAGCCCTGAACTTTTTACGCATGTGGAATTTAATCATTACTAGTTTTATTAACCATGACTCTTTTAACGGCCACCGTAAAGGGGTGCTCGACTACTGGTCTGTTTTATTTATATCGTCTGTAATAAATATTAGGCATAGGAGACGATATAAATAAAACAGACCAGAAGTCGAACATTCATTTACCTTGACCGTGTAAAGGGTCATGGTTAATAAAACCAGTAATGAATAGAATCATCAGGCGTAAAAAGTGGCCGGTAACTAATATGGGAGGCCAGTTTTATGAATAGCTTTGCTGGGGGTATTATTGTACAACGTGACATTAAATGTAATTTTATATCCCCTGTGCTTCCCACGATGTGTACAATTTTTATATCTACATCTTTATAGACATTATTTAATTTGATATCCCCTGTGCTGATGAGGGAAATATGAAAATTGATTAACCCAAGAATATCATATTTCCTGAACCCGCATGCTATGAATGTTTTATTATACCGAATGAAACCAAGAAAACACATACATGTAAAATACTGCTTGCAAACTTATTATAAGTCCATTGGAACGTTGTCTCAGACATTTAAAAACTACACCCACAACAAGTGATGCGTTCCGAGTGCTTCTGACGTTTTCCTGTCAAAGAACGATAACTTTGGCGGGAAAACCCACGAGGCTTCCGAGGGGGTGGCATGTGATTTTTATTTCACGGAATATGATTTTTGTCCTGTGTGATCACGTGTTCTGATTTTTACCCATTGTCCAATCAAATTAATATATTTATGGTAATTAATATATGAGGTATAATAATATATGTTTTATTTCAAAGAATAAAATTGGTTAATGTTCACCTCCATAGGACCTCTTGCACAATTTTTTTTTTTAATGTCTGTATCGTATAAAAATTTTGTACACATTTGACATATATCATAACGGTGTGATCGGACGCGCTTCATTATCTTTCAACGTAACATCTGGATCTCGACACTGTAACCCTAGCATGAACTTTAAATCTATAAAATTTACTGTTCATGCTAATTATTTAAATGACATGGTTATCCTGCTCCCAAAGAATTTTTATTAAATGGCTGACAAATATTTGGCTTTGAGCGTACATGATGAAGGTCATTCGAGAAACGAACCGTGCACATTAAATTTGATATCTACGTTTTTATGACACAGTGACGTAGGCCGGTCATGATCGTTATGCATCAGACATCGACATTATTAAATAAATGTTGACTTACTTACTTGACCACACCAGACAGAAAATATCATTGTATCTTGTGATCTTAACATTAAAGAAAACAATTCGAAAATAGTTTATTCAATTGATTTGGATTATAGTGTTTATCGCCACTTTCAACAATATTTCAGCTATATCGTGGCGGTCAGTTTTATTGGTGGAGGAAACCGGAGTACAACCGAACTGTCTTAAGTCACTGACAAACATTATCACATAATGTTGTATGGCCTGAGTGGCATTCGAACTCACAACGTTAGTGGCGATAGGAACTGATTGCACATGTAGTTGTAAATCCAACTACCATACGATCACGACCACGGCGGCCTCTATTATTCATTTGGACACACTCTTACATAACATGGTTTCTAATACGAACAACAACAAAAAACATTGAATTTTCTTGACGGCCAGTTAATTATTCAAATTAACCAATGCAAGATCAAAGAGTATTTTCGATAGAAAAAAATGGACAGATGCCCTTTGTTTTATTTTTGTATGAAGAATTTGACGATACAATGGCCAAAAGAAAAAGGACAAAAGGAAACAACGGTTTACAAAACATACACATAAAATTAAAGATCGAGTAAAAAGAAGCCCACTAAAAGCCGTGTGTTTTCTGATCGTTTACAGTAAATGTTGAAATATATAAAGTCAATGAGGATAGCAGCTGATGATGATCGCTGTTCAGGTCTTGGATGGAACAATGAGGATAGCAGCTGATGATGATCGCTGTTCAGGTCTTGGATGGAACAATGAGGATAGCAGCTGATGATGATCGCTGTTCAGGTCTTGGATGGAACAATGAGGATAGCAGCTGATGATGATCGCTGTTCAGGTCTTGGATGGAACAATGAGGATAGCAGCTGATGATGATCGCTGTTCAGGTCTTGGATGGAACCATGAGGATAGCAGCTGATGATGATCGCTGTTAAGGTCTTGGATGGAACAATGAGGATAGCAGCTGATGATGATCGCTGTTCAGGTCTTGGATGGAACAATGAGGATAGCAGCTGATGATGATCGCTGTTCAGGTCTTGGATGGAACAATGAGGATAGCAGCTGATGATGATCGCTGTTCAGGTCTTGGATGGAACAATGAGGATAGCAGCTGATGATGATCGCTGTTCAGGTCTTGGATGGAACAATGAGGATAGCAGCTGATGATGATCGCTGTTCAGGTCTTGGATGGAACAATGAGGATAGCAGCTGATGATGATCGCTGTTCAGGTCTTGGATGGAACAATGAGGATAGCAGCTGATGATGATCGCTGTTCAGGTCTTGGATGGAACCATGAGGATAGCAGCTGATGATGATCGCTGTTAAGGTCTTGGATGGAACAATGAGGATAGCAGCTGATGATGATCGCTGTTCAGGTCTTGGATGGAACAATGAGGATAGCAGCTGATGATGATCGCTGTTCAGGTCTTGGATGGAACAATGAGGATAGCAGCTGATGATGATCGCTGTTCAGGTCTTGGATGGAACCATGAGGATAGCAGCTGATGATGATCGCTGTTAAGGTCTTGGATGGAACAATGAGGATAGCAGCTGATGATGATCGCTGTTCAGGTCTTGGATGGAACAATGAGGATAGCAGCTGATGATGATCGCTGTTCAGGTCTTGGATGGAAACAGTATAATTAGCAATACAGTTTCGCAAAGCCATTATTGCCATTAGTTCATGGGGGGAATAATAGATCTCGAGGTGTGGCTTTTGTATATCTACTATCCAGGAAATATATGATTACTACAAAACTACCAGTATACAGGAACACGTTTGGGTACTCCAACAACAGGTCAAGGGTATAAATGTTATGATTACAATTATAATGGACAGTGTATTAGGACGATGTACAGTTATCAACATAGTTGTTACGTTGTAAGGGACAACAACCGATTTTGACATGTCCTAGTCAGAATGACTTGGGGCAATTTAGATTTCAGCACTTTGGAAACCCTAAAGCCCCAGATTTCGCTCTCACCAAATTGCACAAACACAAGTCAGGTACGCGCATCATGTCTTGCCCAGGCCCGAAAATAACCCGTGGTTTCACAAAACCAAGCAATATAATTTGGCGACCACATTCTGCATGTATGTTTAATGAATCTTTTTTGTATCTTATTTTATTTCAAGGTATTTTATTAAAGCTGTGACCAAATAATGTCAACAAATTATAAACTCTATTCATTAGTTATCTTGAATAATTAACATAAGTACATGGGGGCCATCATGGCCGTAATCGTATAATAGTTGGATTTACAACTACCGAAGCAATCAGTATCTATCACCGCTTACGTTGTGAGTTCGAATCCCGCTCATGGCGAGGTGTACTCGATCCAACGCTATGTGATAACGTTTGTCAGTGACTTGCGACAGGTCGCTCGTTTTCTGTGGGTACTCTGATTTCCTCCACCAATGAAACTGACCACCACGATATAACTGAAATATTGTTGAAAGTGGCGATAAACACCATAAACCCAACCCTAACCCATAAGTACCTGCAACAGCTCCTTGGAATCCAGCATTGTAATCACAAGCCACCTCGTTGTTAACATAGTTCGTTCTGACATCTGTATATTTGTCATTTTGGTCTGGACCTCCAACCAGTGCCCCATACAGTGTGTGTGGGTTGGGACCTTTCTGTTGTTGCTGATCCCAGGAACATGGAGCTGGTATCATGGGACAAGAACTGCAATGTTGTAATATGATTAATACATGTATATGTACGGATGAAGGTCATTTATCTGTTGGTTATTTCCCATTTACTTGTGATATTTGAAAGCCCGATCACCATTCAGTGGGGTTATGGTGTTTAACGCCACTTGCAAAACTATTTCAGTTACATCGTGGAGGTCAGTTTTATTGGTGGAGGAAACCGAGTACCCGGAGAAAACGACCGACCTGTCGAAAGTTACTGACAAATTGTATCACATAATGTTGTATCGAGTACACCTCGCCATGAGTTGAATTAGAACTCACAATTTTAGTAGTGATAGGAACTGATTGCACAGGTAGTTGTAAATCACACTACCATATGACTTCGACGTGGAACACTATCTGGCTGTATATATTATCGGCTTAGATGTATTAAGTCTCTCATATTCAGTTACCAACAAAGATGAATAGCTGTTTGTGAAATTCTATTATCTTAATTCAAAATAGTTAATATAGGTAGCGGCTTCGAGTAAAATATTGTTGAACATGTCAAGCAAAGATCTCCATAATTCTTAAAATAAAGGAGGCGGCATCACGGCCGTAGGCCGGGTCTGAATAAAGTGAGGCGAAGGGGGTCAATTTAGACAAATTTTGGAAAAAAAAAGATTTTATTTGCTTTCAAAAGGTTACGCTTGCCGTTTCAAAAGTGAGGCATTTGCCTCCATTGCGCTACGGCCATGGGCATATAAAGTGTAACATTATTGTTAATGTTTTCATCTTGGTAGAAAGATAATGTTCTATTGTCGAATAATTATGTAATTTTTCTTAGTTTCGGAACAGAATGTTCGTTTGAAAATTTCCATTTGCATTTATAAACTTAAAACAAAAGGAAACTTATACGTTAAAGAGAACAACTTGCAATCTGGCATCAATTAAGGCTAGTATATCATATATCTCTTACTGAAATTTACAGTTCCTAAATAATGTAACTGATGTTCTCCTCTCTCAGGCATAGATGACCTTGGCCGATTTTGGCTATCATGTTTAGGCCCTTTGGTTTTATTGCATCCAAAACTTTAAATGATTTGGCTTTCCAATCTTTCGATTTTGAGCGTACCTGATGAAGGTTATCCCAGAAACGTACCTGATGAAGGTTATCCCAGAAACGTACCTGATGAAGGTTATCCCAGAAACGTACCTGATGAAGGTTATCTCAGAAACGTACCTGATGAAGGTTATCCCAGAAACGTACCTGATGAAGGTTATCCCAGAAACGTACCTGACGAAGGTTATCCCAGAAACGCGTCGTGTGCACTAAATTAGATATCTACGTTTATATGTTTATTGGTATTGGGTTCTACTCACCTGGCCCTGTGATGTGGTTGTGTAGGAGGATTGACACCAAACCCTACAACAAAGCTCCTACCAGTGTCTCCAAGGGCGTAACCAATCTGACTTTTAGCCCATTTCCGGTACTCTGTTGGATGCATGCCAATTTCAGCAGCAAGGAGGGCCATGTAGGCCATATTAGCTGTATAAATTAGAATTCAAATTTAATAGTAACTCGAATGTGCTACAACAACTCGTTACGATTATATTGTTTATCAGGCCTGGACCATGGTGTCTCGTGGTTAGACAATATTTTCCAACCCTATACGTTACAACCTCTTTATCAAAGACACATTCTGGCTATGATTATGGTGTTTAATACCACTTTCAACAATATTTCAGTTATATCGTGGCGGACAGTTTTATTGGTTGGAGAAACCACCGACCTGCCACAAGTGACTAACAATCTGTATGACATAATGTTGTATCGACTACACCTCGCCATCAGTGGTGATAGTCACCACATAATGTTGTATCGACTACACCTCGCCATCAGTGGTGATAGTCACCACATAATGTTATATCGACTACACCTCGCCATCAGTGGTGATAGGCACCACATAATGTTGTATCGACTACACCTCGCCATCAGTGGTGATAGGCACCACATAATGTTGTATCGACTACACCTCGCCATCAGTGGTGATAGTCACTGATAGATAGTTGTAACTCATACTACCATACTATCACGACGAAATCACAATAAGTCTCTTGTTGTAATGGAAAGTCGCGTTCAACGTCAATAAGGGTAATAACAAAATTACCGAACTCCGAACAATCTTACAAAGGGAAAGTCAAAACTCATAATTATATAAACAGACAAAATCAGTCAAAAACCGGAAAACTGTGAAACCGTAATGACCCTGACCTGGTACAGGCATTTCTAAAGAAATGGTGGGTTGAATCAGATTTTAAGGCGCCAAACCTCCCGCTCTCATTACGGTTCAAAGGTTCCGGCTGTCACTATACCAGTATTTAAATACAGGAACAAAATAGGCTTAGACACACACAAAAGTTACAACAAGTTGTTACTTTACAAGTGAATAGTTTATCAGAATTGATCATTGATAGCCCGTCGCAATGTGTCCATCTTTTTAACTGACTATGATTGTATCTGATATACCTCTCTCTGGACGTTGATCAATAATTAACACATTAAACCCCATAGCCTAGCCCCTCTAATTAAACTCGTTCAAAATACATACGATCTCCACTGTATATCATGTATGTGAATATTCCATACGTGTACTCACATGCATATCTTAAGGAACCCCACTGTAATCTAAATGCCAGTCCTTTAGGAGTATAAGGCAGAGCATCACTGCCTGTCCCAGTAGGTAACCAGTTGGTAAACGTTTGCTCCAAATCTGTTTTGTATATATCCTTCTTTGTCATATTGTACAACATTATCTTGAAAGAAAAACAAACTAAACGCTATTAAGAAGCCGAAAACTAGATTAACACGACGGATGTCACTAGTGGAGGTGGAACGGCTTACCCTTCCGGAGCACATGTGTTCACCCCCGGTTTTTAGTGGGGTTCGTGTTACTTTATCTTTAGTTTTATGTGAATGTTTTGTAGATCGTTGTGTGTACTTTTGTCTCTTTTCTTTTGTGTTATCTGTCCTTAGATTTACGGATTCTGATTACACCTTTGGTATCTTTAAGCTCTTCTTATTATACAATGAAAATAAAAAAAATAATACCACACTGTCGAAACAGTTCCAAAAACAATAAAAAAAATAATACCACACTGTCGAAACAGTTCCAAAAACAATAAAAAAAATAATACCACACTGTCGAAACAGTTCCAAAAACAATAAAAAAAATAATACCACACTGTCGAAACAGTTCCAAAAACAATAAAAAAAAATAATACCACACTGTCGAAACAGTTCCAAAAACAATAAAATAAATAATACCACACTGTCGAAACAGTTCCAAAAACAATAAAATAAATAATACCACACTGTCGAAACAGTTCCAAAAACAATAAAAAAAATATTAAAAGGTAGAAACAGAGGGAAAATAGACACACGTAACACACATAAACATACACGTAACACACATAAACATGACCGCTCACTTTCCTGGCTTGGAACAGGCACTTCAATAACAAGTGGCGGGGTCAAACTAGTTTTATATGATTCCAAGCCTTCCATATTAGCGTAATAATGCGGTCATATGAGTTGAGTTTTTTTTCCACATGCGAGTTACTGTAAATATCAACCTTCAAATATAACAGGGTGGCCATCGTTGCTATGAAGAACGTTATACATAATCTGTAACTTTATACACATATGGAAATATAATCTAGTTGATTTGCTTTGTATTTTCCGTCCTGTGTTTTGTATGTCCAATGTTGCCGGTTTCTCTGGATTGTCCATTCTTGATTGTCACCATCGTCTTTCTCTAACGTTTATTTAAAGCTACGGTTCTTAGCTATCAAACATCCGCTTTATTGCTCACACAAATGTTAGCATTATCTCGTTTTGTAATCTTTTGATTTTGAGCGTATGTGATGAGATTCCAGACAGGCGTAGTGCGCACTAGATAAGATAGATTTCTTTATTTTTATTATAGAACAATGAGCATTACTTATATCCTAAGTTGAATGTGAAACGGTTTATCACCCCGCAGAGTGGTACTCTTGACTTCTTCCGACAAACGCTACATCTGGGAACCTTTGTCGTGTTTGACGACTCTTTGGGAGTTCATAACCCCACGCCCAAGAGGCAGGATTATCAAATATATCTAGTTTGGAGGTCAAATGGTTTATTACGGACCTCTCAAAATCTCTACGCTATTACTAGATAACGATGACGATATAACTAGATAACGATTACGAAATTACTAGATAGCGATTACGATATTACTAGATAACGATTACGATATTACTAAATAACGATTACGATATTACTAGATAACGATTACGAAATTACTAGATAACGATTACGATATTACTAGATAACGACTACGATATTACTAGATAACGATTCCGATATTACTAGATACAATTACGATATTACTAGATAACGATTACGATATTACTAAATAACGATTACGATATTACTAGATAACGATTACGATATTACTAGATAACGACTACGATATTACTAGATAACGATTACGATATTACTAGATAATGATTACGATATTACTAGATAACGATTACGATATTACTAGATAACGTGTTTCGACTATACCGTAGCCGTAGGTTTTTATAGAAGAGAAAATCAGAGTAAATGGAGACAACCACAGACTCGTAGCAAATACATGAAAAACTTTATCACATATGATTGTATCAAGTACACATCGCCAATGGTGCAGCATTTAACATACAAACGTTAGTCGTGATTGGCATTGCAAACATATACTTATAATATACATTACCATATTTCCTGTGTTTTTTTCGTCCCATGATTGACCCCAGGCAGGTCCTGTAACATAATATTTCTCTGCATCAGCCAAGTATTTAGCATCATTGGTAGCTTTATAAAGCCATGCTCCTCCCCAAGACAGTTCGTCGTGATAATCGTCTGATCTGTGATGAATTCACCCAGAATTTAATGAAAAAAGTATGCACAATACACCCCAAACAATGTAATTATTATTAAAACTAAGATTTCCTTCAATCAGGAATAGGTGATCTTAGCCGATTTTGGGTATCCAGTTTATGTCTTTTGTTTGTTTTGTTTTGTTTTCTCTCAGAAACTTTAGAATTATTTAGCTTTCCAATCTTTGGACTATGAATGCACCAGATGAAGGTCCTAAGCGCATCGTGCGCACTAAAGTAGATATCGGCGTTTACACTAGCGCCTATCCTGGGTGGTGATTGTCAAAGCCTTTGAGAAATGACACCAACCTAGACACTCATAAGTAATATGTTATCGGGAAACAACTCGCTATGAGTTAATCGTTACTAGAAAACAATTTCATAGTAGTTATAGCATCTTTGACCTGTGTCAATCAAGATGTCTGCCGATATGTCCAACATTTATGTCTACATTGCGATAAATATTGCTTGAAAACATATTGTCGTCATCGATACAGCTTAACACGTGAAGTAGAGCAATCATTTAACATCAATTAAATGTTATTACTTAATATTCATGACAAATACTATGAACACCCCCCCCCCCACCCCCCCCCCCCCCCAAAAAAAATAAAAACAACCCTAAATACCCACACCGTCAGAACGATTCTGAAATATATTATTAATCGTAGAAACAGGATGTAAAATCGATACATCTAACGCACACATTCATTATCGCTCACTTACGTGGCTTAGTTCATTCACCTCATTAAAAAGTGGCGAGCATGCACTAGCTTCATTGACCCAAACTCCCCTCTTAGTGAAATAATGCGGTTTAAGTTAACAAACAGACAGTTTCCACAGTTACATCCAAAAACCACTCCAGTAGAAATCTTCAATATGGATAATTAGAAAATCAAAAGTAATAATAATAGATGATTGCTATAGTGAAAAATATGCCTCCTTATATAATAATGTCAGTCATAAAATGTCCTGCTTTAATTGATATTACCTGTAATAAGCGGCCGCCTGATTGACACTATCACTGTATTTTCCAGTGTAGTTAACGGCAAATTGGTACAACTGTTTTGCATGAGTTAAAAGTTTCTTTGAAAAAGCGAGATCTGCAAACAATGAGAGTTCAGAACAACGTTAGACCAAGTTATATAAATTAAGATTATATCAGTTCTTTCATTTCATTTCGACTTACAAAAGATACAATGCAGGTGTCAAATTTCGTTCTACTGAATGCTAAAAGGGCAAATGTAGTTCGGCTGAATGCTAAAAGGGGCAAGTGTAGTTTGACTGAATGCTAAAAGGGCAAATGTAGTTCGGCTGAATGCTAAAAGGGCAAATGTAGTTCGGCTGAATGCTAAAAGGGCAAATGTAGTTCGGCTGAATGCTAAAAGGGCAAATGTAGTTCGGCTGAATGCTAAAAGGGCAAATGTAGTTCGGCTGAATGCTAAAAGGGCAAATGTAGTTCGGCTGAATGCTAAAAGGACAAATGTAGTTCGGCTGAATGCTAAAAGGGCAAATGTAGTTCGGCTGAATGCTAAAAGGGCAAATGTAGTTCGGCTGAATGCTAAAAGGGCAAATGTAGTTCGGCTGAATGCTAAAAGGACAAATGTAGTTCGGCTGAATGCTAAAAGGGCAAATGTAGTTCGGCTGAATGCTAAAAGGGCAAATGTAGTTCGGCTGAACGCTAAAAGGGCAAATGTAGTTCGGCTGAATGCTAAAAGGACAAATGTAGTTCGGCTGAATGCTAAAAGGGGCAAGTGTAGTTCGATTGAATGCTAAAAGGGGCAAATGTAGTTCGACTGAATGCTAAAAGGGGCAAATGTAGTTCGACTGAATGCTAAAAGGGCAAATGTAGTTCGGCTGAATGCTAAAAGGACAAATGTAGTTCGGCTGAATGCTAAAAGGAATTAAATAGTTCAAGCTAATGATAAAGGGAACAAAATAGTTCGACTGAATACTAAAGAGGATATGGTAGACCACATACTAATAAAATTGCAATTTAAAAACAATATATATAAATTGCATTTCAAATAGGTAGATATTTAAATAGTAAGTACCCTTGTCTTTAAATACGATTGATCCGGCGGCCATGGCGGCAGCATATTCTGCCGCAACATCACTTCCTGGTCTGCTTGCTGTAATTTTGAACGCTGGTCGGTCTATGCTCATATCTTCTGGTCTGCCCCATGAACCGTGATCTTTCCCACCGTCTCCAACCTGTAGTATTTATACAAAGTCATGTAATAAAGAAATATTTGTATTAGTGTTCTAGGTAAATTAGATAGTTAAACCGTATATATTACAAAAAGACCTAAATTTTTAAAATCTAAGATTTATTTTTGTCTTAGAATAATTATCATCGGATAATTTACACCCGTCGATTTTATTTTCTCATAGAAATTATCATAATCTCTGGAAAGTGAAAAGTTATTAAAGGTTATTATTCCCTATGGATTTCTATAATAAGTTGTCTTCGCCAGCTTTCCATAAGTGTTTCCATAAGTGTTCAGTATGAATATTATGTAATATAGTTTACTGACAGATCCTACATATCCAAGAAAGAATAAACAAGTCCCACCTCAAAATCCGTTTCTTCAGACATTCATTTTGACAGAAAATTTATTAGAATAACATATGATTGATGATAGATTGTTGTTTAACTCTAACTATGCGCCTAACGAGAGTACATTTTTGACAAGCACAACATTTTATCATTACAATAGATGGCGATTAGATGTACTTTTGGGTGGAAGGTTAGACTCTTTACGTTGAATCTGGCCACTGTCGACCAATCTTATTAATGCTTATGCAGGGGCGGATCCAGGATTTCAAGTTAGGGGGGGGGGGGCGCAGTTGAAAAAATTGCGCCGAGCGGAGGGAGGCGCGAAAATTTTTGGGGTATTTCGTGTGAAAAATCACGATTTTACGCCAAAAAATCATATTTTTCCAATTTTAGGGGGGGTGCGCGAAATTTTTGGGGTATTTCATGTGAAAAATCACGATTTTACGCCAAAAAAATCATATTTTTTCCAATATTAGGGGGGGGGGGGCGCCCCTGTTATACACATTTGCGTCTGTTGTATGCTGTTTTATTAAGTGCAAAGAGCATGGAGTTCATCAAACACCAGGCACTCATTATTGTTCAGTCCTAAGACATGTCATGTAATCTATTTGGCCCTGTATAACCAGTAGACGTACGCGTATTTGTGTGGAAGGAGTTATTCACTGCAACCTTGAAGCGCATTCCTATGTCTATGTACCGAGGCTTCTACAGGGTATGTAACAAGAGTAACACCACGGGTGCCACTAGTAGAGCAGAAGCTGTTCACCCTTCCGGATAACTGGAGTCACTCCCGTTATTTTTATGTGAGATTTGAGTTCCTCAATCTTTTGTTTTCTGCGTAGTGTATTTGCAGATCATTCTTTGTACTTTAAATTAGTCTATTGTCTTTTGATCATTGTATTGTGTGTCCTGTGAGTTTTACGGCTTCTGATTACCCCCTTCAGTATCTTCAAACTTTCTTGTAACGAGTTCGACGTGTCATACCTGTACATATAATTCATTTTGTCCAGTATGACATTTAATCATCCATTCTAGAGGCCAACGTATACAATCGTACATTTCTCCAAGTTGTCCACTAGATATATAGGCATCTCTGAACTCAATCAAACTCCAGGCTAGCAATGTTACGGTGGCAGACATTGGGAAGCCAAATTTAACATTATCACCCGCTGTCAATAAAAAAACCCAACAAATGTCAAAATTTTAAAAATATTCAATTACATATGATAAAAATCTCCCTGTAGTGTATGGTACCCCTTAAAATAACAGCTTGGCTATCCTGATTAGGCCGTTCAGTTTTGTTTCTCCAAAGATTTTAAAATTATTTGGCTGGGAGCGTGCCTGGTGAAGTGGCTGGGAGTGTGCCTGGTGAAGTGGCTGGAAGCATGCCTGGAGAAGTGGCTGGGAGCGTGCCTGGTGAAGTGGCTGGGAGAGTGCCTGATGAAGTGGTTGTGAGCGTGTCTGGTGAAGTGGCTGGGAGCGTACCCGGTGAAGTGACTGGGAGCGTGCCTGGTGAAGTGGCTGGGAGTGTGCCTGGTGAAGTGGCTGTAAACATGCCTGGAGAAGTGGCTGGGAGCGTGCCTGGTGAAGTGACTGGGAGCGTGCCTGGTGAAGTGGCTGGGAGTGTGCCTGGTGAAGTGGCTGGAAGCATGCCTGGAGAAGTGGCTGGGAGCGTGCCTGGTGAAGTGGCTGGGAGCGTGCCTGATGAAGTGGCTGTGAGCGTGCCTGGTGAAGTGGCTGGGAGCGTGTCTGGTGAAGTGGCTGGGAGCGTGCCTGGTGAAGTGACTGGGAGCGTGCCTGGTGAAGTGGCTGGGAGCGTGCCTGGTGAAGTGGCTGGGAGCGTGTCTGATGAAGTGGCTGTGAGCGTGCCTGGTGAAGTGGCTGGGAGCGTGCCTGGTGAAGTGGCTGGGAGCGTGCCTGGTGAAGTGGCTGGGAGCGTGCCTGGTGAAGTGGCTGGGAGCGTGTCTGGTGAAGTGGCTGGAAGCGTGTCTGGTGAAGTGGCTGGGAGTGTGTCTGGTGAAGTGGCTGGGAGCGTGCCTGGTGAAGGTTCTTACAGAAACGCGTCGTCGGCACTTACATATACATGTGTATTACCTTAGGATTAAAATCGGATCACAGGTGAAACATCCGGTCATTGAATTTGACATTTTTACCTTAGGCTATTTCACATGTTTATTTCACAATCTGTCAAATTAATTAGTGATAATATTTGAATTGGCTTGGTATTATGACACAGGTTAGATGTGTACAATCAAAAATTATCGATTCATAATAAGTGCGCTTGGGTCGGCATACATCAATGATTATCTATTGAATTATTTGTCGGAAATTAATTTTGATTAAAGAAGAATAGTTTTCTTCTACACTTTATTGAATAATAAAAACACACCATGTATTGTAAATAAACAGTATTGCACAAAGAAAAATACGTCATGATGGATGAAGCTTAATGACAATGCAACAGGTGAAAAACATAAACAAAACGGATAAACATATTCATTCACACAAAAAAATATATCTAGAAGTTATCAGTCGTTTCATAAGATTCAAAGAATTTAACGGAGAAGAAAAAACAGCAACAAAAACATCGAATATGTTTAAAATCGTTCCGAGAATAGGGACATGCGATGCTGGTTTTAGCTCTTCAAAATTTCGCTCGAGTTGTCTCCCTTTCGTTGTTAAACAAACCACACTTCCGGTATCTTCGTAGCTCCTCTTGAGTCGAACTACGGTTGACTCGAATTTTTTCCATGGTCCCATCGAATTCGAGATAACGAGAGTCAACTGTACGTTTTTATTAAGAAGAAAGATAGAGTTAATAAAATAAAATGAAGAATAAAAAAAACACACCTTGTCGTAACAACTACAAAATCTACTATCAAAATGTATTAACATCCTTCAACACACATACATGAACGCTCACTTTCCTGACTTGGCACAGGCACTTAAATAAAAAGTGGCGGGGTTAAATTAATTGTACTTGCCAAAATCTCCTTTATTAATGGAATTATTAGGACATTGCAAGTGCTTTCTACATGTGAATAAAATGCCGAAACTCACATATAACTAGGTGAACAGCGTTATTATATATGATTTCAAATTCAAATCAGTGAACTTGTATTTGACTGAACTATTCTCGCATTGCCAAAATATATTAAAAAAAATATTGGATTCTCCGAAGAAAATGAGATTTTTGTTTTGAATTATTGAGCATAATTTTTAAGAATGTTGAACAAATTTATTTTTGTTGACTATTTACCATCATACCATCCACCAGTTAAATCTTCACCATTATCTCCGTGATCATGAAGTGCTGAATCACCTCGCCATGGTATTGGGTTATCTGCCGGAAGTTTGCCAGATCGTTGCGCAGCGTAAAATAAAATAGACTTTTCTATAATTTCATCATAATTGTACTTTGTCCCATCATCTACAAAATGAAAATAAATCTAACGGTAAGCGAATACACATCATTCATAGTGCTTTGGTTTATTTGCAGTTGTTCCAAATGGATTTTCTCAGTAGCACCAAATTTGGCATCTTTTCCAGTGGCAATCTAAAGTTCCACATGTAGGCAAATCCCGGTGCCACCTTTTTTACGTTCATAATATATTTTTGTTCACCTTATTATCGTGATGAAATATAGGTGACACACTACTTACTACATGTAACTTTACTAGTCTTTTAGCTAGGCCAAGCTCTTGGGTTTTGTGATAATTCTAATCAAAGTGGGATACAATTTATATTAGCAGTATCCATTTAAATATTGATACAAATTCTAAGCGAATTTTATTTTGTTGCATGAAAACTCATTTCATAGAAAGTAACAACACCCTAAGCGAGTTCAGTCTTATCAGATATATAAAGCAACTATACAGACTATATGGTAAAGAAAATAATCCCAAATCGACATTTATTTTTAGAATTACTCACGAATGTATATGCATTGGAAGGAAAAACAAAATTTCTGTCACCCTGCACGTGATCTTTACACATGAAAAATCAGATGTAAATCCTAAGAAAGTCGTGCGGTCATTGCTGATGCACTACGTTGATTCTTGTTTTTCTGCTATATCTAGACATACTGTTTACTACTTCTTTTCACAGCGGTAAACCACTTGATTGATTGATTGATTGATTGGTTGATTGATTGATTGGTTGATTGATTGATTGATTGATTGATTGGTTGATTGATTGATTGATTGATTGATTGATTGATTGATTGATTGATTGATTGATTGATTGATTGATTGATTGATTGATTGATTGATTGATTGATTGATTGATTGATTGATTGATTGATTGATTGATTGATTTATCTTTTTTATATATTTTATGGTGTTCAAATGTTCTGGAATATATATATATATATATATATATCCAAATTATTTCATATGTCAAGACGATGCAGGATATTTTTGTCTCCCTGTTCGCAAACTGCTTCAAAATCCTACTAAACGACAATTCAATTTGAATTGTGTTATTTTTAAGCACACTCACTGTTAGGGACAGGAGGAACTGTAAAACCATCATCACCTAAATTCTTTAGCACTGCAGTTCCCTGAGGAGCACTGCTTCCGGTGAATTTACCCCCAACTTTAAAATCGATAACCCCTCCTTTGTGACCGATTGCTGTGTGTGGCTTGTTTAGAAATATCCAAACTTTGTTGTCCGCTGAATGGTTGACCGCAGTGGCCATGTATTGCTGAAAATGACAATAAATTAAGAAACAAGCTATTTATTTTCGAAATTATAATCTGGCTGACTGAATGGCCAATGTTTGTGCTTCAGGTATTACAATTCCACAGCAAAGTATCGGCAATTGTGATCTTTGTTGTGTGTTTAGCGCCACTTTCAACAATATTTAAGCTATATCGTGGCGGCCAGTTTTATTGGTGGAGGAAACCGACCTGCCGCAATTCATCGACAATCTTTATCGAGTACACCTCGCTATAAGCGGGATTCGTACTCACGTAAATCCAACCACCATGCAATCACGACCACGCCGGTCCCTTTGCTATTGTTTATTTTTCCTACTATATCATATGGACAAATGTATTATTCAACTTATACTTCTGTGTCACGAAGATTAAATATATTATGTATAAATTTCAAGATTAGGGCTCGGTGTTCTTCACAACAATGCTGCTCACCCAGTTACATGTGAGGATTTACATTGTAGTCATATGGTTGTGTGCTAATTTGTTTTGGTTTTGTTTTCTTTGTGTTCGGTCATAGCTTTGAGTATTTAAAGTAATTTTCATCAATAAAGCTGGTATATTTTGGTCGCCATTTTTATTTTCTGGAGATAATTGAGACAAACGACTGACAAATTGTACCATAATGATGATACCATTTTATCATTTTAGCATATTTATGCGGCATGTGACAAATACAAAAAAAAAAAAAAAAAAAAAAAAAAACAGAAAAAAAAAGAAAAAACCACATATGTCAAAAATACAAATTTACCAATATAAATGTAGAACTTAAGTGCGCACGACGTGTTTCTGGAATAACCGTCATCTTCTGATTTAGTAATCTTTAGTTTTCTGTGTAGTGTTTTGTAAATCATTGTTTGACCTTCAGTCCTTATTTTCTTTAGACCATTGTATTGTCTGTCCTTTGATGTACAGCTTCTGATTGTCCATTTAGTATTTCAAATTTTTCTTTTATTTCTTTATCAGGTGCTCATCATCAAAAGATTGAAAAGCAAAATAATTGAAGTCTTTGGGAGCATTTAAACCAAAGGGCCTAAATATGATAATAAAATCTGTTAAGGTTACATGTGTCTAATTATTAATCTCAGCTCAAGTGGAGCGTTCTTCGCCGCTTGATCAGGCCCTTACTCGCAATAGTTTACCTATACTATGGTTGTATTATCGAAGTAATATACAAAACATAAATGTAGTGTGTTATACAAAGAAAAACCAGAAAACAAAACAAATGTATGTCAACCAAATATTTACCGTTATCCTTGGAATTGGTTGGTCGAATGTGAGGATGGTTTCCCATCCATCAACCTCTTCATCTAAATGGAATATAAAGTGAGCCTCGAAGTTATCGTCCCAGTCATGCATCTTAGTTAACGTTGTCGTAATATCCGCAACCACCAAAGCAGGCAATACCAACAGCCATTGCATAAACATGACGTCACTATAATGGCCGACAAAATGAATGAATTATTATTTTCATCTTTTTGAATTATTTACAATTTTATGATGATAATAGATCGTGTGTTCATTTGAAAGTGTAATATTTCATTATATTTCTCCATGTATAATGAATTGTGTTTTTTTTTCTAATATAATGTCCTTCATTAGCTATATAAACAATGCCGTGTTAAAACTCCCAATATATTTTAACACGCACATGCGTATTGTTAGACAAAATATGGACATAATTCCTAAGTGATTTCATGTATTATTACAAGACCGTTGTACATACAAATATTAAAAATTTGCTTTGTTTCTTTACACATTCATTTTTTTATCCAGAAAAATACTGAAGATTTATCAACCTTAACTTTTGTAAGTTGTCGTCTTGAACGCTGGTGATGTTGACACAATTTTTTTAAATCATTTTATTTTTCTAAGTGGCTAAAATCAAAATACCATCAAATTGGAAAATGTAAGCAAAATACACAACTTGAATGTTTAATACCTTTGTTTCTCTATAGTACTTAGATATACAGATTCCTATGTATACTATTGTATTAGATATACAGATTCCTATGTATACTATTGTATTAGATATAGAGATTCCTATGTATACTATTGTATTAGATATAGAGATTCCTATGTATACTATTGTATTAGATATACAGATTCCTATGTATACTATTGTATTAGATATAGAGATTCCTATGTATACTATTGTATTAGATATACAGATTCCTATGTATACTATTGTATTAGATATACAGATTCCTATGTATACTATTGTATTAGATATAGAGATTCCTATGTATACTATTGTATTAGATATAGAGATTCCTATGTATACTATTGTATTAGATATACAGATTCCTATGTATACTATTGTATTAGATATAGAGATTCCTATGTATACTATTGTATTAGATATACAGATTCCTATGTATACTATTGTATTAGATATACAGATTCCTATGTATACTATTGTATTAGATATACAGATTCCTATGTATACTATTGTATTAGATATACAGATTCCTATGTATACTATTGTATTTGTAAAGCATGCTTATGTTTTGATGACATTTTCTAATTATGTAATTAGTGACTCGTTCTTTACCATATTGATTGTTAAAGTGTAGTAGCTTTTGAATTTGGGATATAAATGTTTTACTATCTAATAATAAAATGATCTCGTCTTTGAAATGACATCAATGGTGTCAAATAGATGGCTTCGATTTCATATTACCAACATGACATTGCATAAAATTCGATGTCGTGATTATGTTTGTTGCACCTCAATTTCTGTGCGGTTGAGTTTATACAAGCTTAATGTCTAATGGTACTCGTAGGAACAGATAACAAGATTGATTATTGGCATATAATTGGCAAAGGGTGTTAGATCGTGAATATCAGTTAGTCTTTGTATCAAAAGCGTACAGTGTTAATGAGCAAAAATGCTATATCTATTTTCAATCATCTATTTAACCTTCATACCAAGTAGTTATTGTTCCGGCCGAAAATACCTCCAATGACATTCAGTTTGTATTCAAGAAACTTTTAATAGAATGTTTAATAATGGAACTTGGCATTGACAATTCAATTGATAGTCTTACATATACACATACCAAGTTGATAACAGAGGAAATACTTGAAAAATCACAAATCAGTTTTATGTTTTTCATGCGTTCAACAATTCTCAATAAAATGAACACAACTGATAGGATGCATCTTATGCAGCTGAATTATTTAACAAATCAGGCTTGCATTAAATTAGTAAAATACGATTAAAACATCGTCAATCAGATCTGGTCAATCATACAGTTGCATTCACAATAAAGTTAAAAAAAAGTATATGAAGATATCAAAACGGCAACGAAAGGCTGAAATCGTAGGACAGACAATGCAATGGTCAAAGAATCAAAGGACACACAATGACCTACAAACACTACACAAAAATCTAGAGATAGAGCAACGCGATCACCAATGAAAATCGATAAATGGAACATATCCCTGCTCATTTGTGATACAGATATTCCGTAAATAAATGAGGGTATGATATATTTGCAAGAAATACACATATGATATTTCCTTTAATTTTGAATTTGTGGAATCTCGTTTTCCAGATCTCATTGAACCCACACATTTCTTCAATTGATATTTCATATTGAACTTAAGTTTCTTACCTGTGTAGACTATTTCAGAATAACCACACACATGGAATTCTTATGCTATATAACAGAGAACGGAACCACCTTTGATAACACAACACGTGGATCTATTACTGGCCATATTATCAGTTCTTCAACCTTTGAAGTACATATGCATGGCATCTAGACATTATTAAAGGACCTTATTAGTATATCCACGTGAAATATTTAAACTGTTATTTTCTCTTCAAATTATTTCTGTAGTCGCTTAATGCATCTATACAAGGGGATATGGTATTTAAAGCTACTTTCAACAGTATTTCAGTTATATCGTGGGGGTCAGTTTTATTGGAGGAGGAAACCTGAGTACCCGGACATCCATACGATGTAATGTATACTTCATGTTATGACTTCATTTTAAACATTTCTAGTCATATTGATTGAATGTTTATACGAAGTGCGATTTTGAATTTTGATAATGAATCAAAGTTTCTTATTGCAATGACAAGTTTGTTCCATTCTTTTACTGCAGCAGGAATAAATTATGAATCGGTTATAGAGAGTCTACAAACAGGAATTATTAAATGATCGCCATTGCGCAAAGGGTATATAATAGTACTCTGAATAGTTGGAGGAACTAGATGACGTACGTATTCAGGTGTCACTCCACATTTTATATTAAAAAATAATTGGAGTTTGCGATATCTTCCCAACCTGTCTCAGCATAGAAATACTCTGATTTTGTAAAAATGGGTAACCTGTTACTATTCTGGCGGAATCTAATTGGAGTTTTTCTAATTTGTCAGAATAGTCAATTCCACAATTATCCCAGACATCACAAGCATATTAAACTAGAGGCTCCCAGGAGCCTGTAGTCGCTCACCTGGTTTTCAATTTGACATCTAAAGTTGAAATAGAAAATGGGTGTGTTACACATAATTTTGAAAGTGGGCCACCCAAAGATCATTTCAACTCAAATTTCTGAGCAAAAGATTTTGATGTGATTTTTATCTCATAATATTCCTAAATGGAATAAACTGGCTAAGAAAATCTCACAGAAAAACCCAGAATATATGTTAAACTACTCATTTCCATGTAGCTGCAGCTAAAATTTGAGTTCATTTTGATTTGTAATAAAGCAGAAAATGACAACTAAAGAAATTTCTATTTTTAGTAATAACAGCCATTTTGAATAGAGGGCGGGGTTGTCGGACACACTATAGAAAGGGGACCACCAAAGGACCATCCCAGCCAAATTTGCTTTAATTTGGTTCAGCGGTTTCAGAGGAGAAGATTTAAATGTGATCGTTTATCAAAATATGCCTAATTTGCATAATCTGTATAAATCGGCCGAACGAAAAATTCCACAGAAAAACTCGGATTACATGTTAAACTATTCATTGCCATGTAGCCGCAGTTAAAATTTGAGCTCATTTTGGTTTATACTAAACCAACAATGGACAATTGAAGAAATTTTTATTTTTAGTAACAGCAGCCATCTTGAATGGAGAGCGGGGCTGTCGGACACAATTTTGAAAGAAACCCACCCAAGGACCATCCCTACCAGGTTTGGTTTAATTTGGTTCAGCGGTTCCAGAGGAAAAGATTTAAATGTGATCTTTTATCAAAATATGCCTAATTTGCATAATCGGTATAAATCGGCTGAAAGAAAAATTTCACAGAAAAACTCGGATTACATGTTAAACTACTCTTTGCCATGTAGCTGCAGTTAAATTTTGAGCTCATTTTGACTTATACTAAAGCAGCTATGGCCAATTGAAGAAATTTCTATTTTTAGTAACAGCAGCCATCTTGAATGGAGAGCTGGGCTGTCGGACACAATTTGAAAGGGACCCACCAAGGGACCATTCCTGCTAGGTTTACTTTAATTTGGTTCAGCGGTTTCAGAGGAGAAGATAGTAACATTGGACAATTAAAATTTCATCCCCCTTTTTTCTATTTTTAGCATGGCGGCCATCTTAGTTTGAAGTCGGGATCAACGGACACAATTTTGGAAGAGGGCCATACAAATACCATTCTACCAAGGTTTGGTTGCAATTGGCCTAGTGGTTTCTGAGGAGAAGATTAAAGTTTACGACGTACGACCGACGGATGGATGGAGGGACGGACAGACGGACGACGGACGACTGACGCCAAGTGATGGCAAAGGCTCACATGGCCTTTGGCCAGGTGAGCTAAAAAGGGGGCGAATGTAGAATAAATACATTATTTACAAGTTGGATCTATTCAGACTGAATTTTAATTTCCGTAATATACTTAAATGTTTGGTTATATTTGTTATCATATTTTCTAAATGTTCATTCCATTTGGCATTTTGGGAGAAGTTAACTCCTAGATGTTTATGACTGGTAGATAAAGGGATGATTTTGTCATTAATAGAAAATTCGAGGTTGTCTATGTTACCAGTATTAGAAAAAAAACATGATTTCGGTTTTTCAGGATTGAATGACATTAACCGTTTACTAGACCAGGCATTTAGTTCGAGTATATCATGGTTGATTACAGTTTTTATTTGATCAACAATAATATAGAATATCCGAGTGACGTGTCGTCAGCAAATAATCTACTCAATGATACAAGTTTTCCTACAATAACATTTATGTATATATATGAAACATGAGGGATCCCAATACTGTACCTTGAGGTACCCGGGATCCCAATACTGTACCTTGAGGTACCCCAGCTGAGACAGGCTCAAAACTTGAGCAAGAAATTTTATTTATTACTTTTTGTTTTCTTTTGTATAGATAATTTTCGATGCATTATATTAAATTCCCTTGAATTCCATATGAATTAATTTTTTGAATAAGACCTTTGTGCCAAACCTTGTCGAAAGCTTTAGAAAAATCGCAAAAGACGAAACAGCTAAATTCTTTTTTTCAAGTGAGTTTAAGATCGAATTGTATAGTTATAATAGTTCTTCTTCTTCCAGGTACGGAGATGACGCTTCTTAGAGCGTTATACTCAGTTGATGGAGAGTTGAAAGTTTTGGCAAAACCCAGATTGATATTTATATATGAGATTGTTTTTGACGAGATGATTGTAAACATGCTTATAAACAACTATTTCCATTAATTTGCCTACACAACTTATTAAAGATATCGGGCGATAATTGGAGGGTAGGGATGTGTCATCCTTTTTGAAAATTGCAATAACATGAGCGATCTTCTAATTAGATGGATATTTGCTCTGTTGTAAAGATTTATTAAATGTTATTAGAAGGGGCTTTGCAATTATTTCTGCAGAAATTTTAAGAATTTTATGACTTATTTTGTCATTATTTATCAAAGCATTATTGAAATTCACTGACACTACGAGATAAGAAAATCGCCGTAATTGTATATAAGACCAACCTCAGTGTGATAAAAACCAAAATATTAATTTCAAAAGGATGTCATCATCGCTACCGGAAACCTATGTCTACACAACAAACTTTCAACCCTAACCAATGTCATCAGATGGTGCACGGTCAATAGCCCAGAAAGGTCACTATCACTGTTCTATATATGTTGTCTAATAAAATGCACTTAAAATGACAATTTCATGGCAAATACACCACATCATAAAATAATATAATCTATTAAACCGGATTCAAATTCAGATTTAATAACACAGTCTTTAATGTGAGGCACTGCGTATCCTCCTTCTCAGTTTTGAGTTTATCTAGTAAAATTTGCCCCGATGAAGTTATACTAGATAGGATACAACCATTCTACAACTTAACCTCAATATACATAACAGACGATTAATACTTCCACCACTTTCAAACCGCACTGGTGGTGTAATGGTTAGCCGGCTCGCCTCGGTAGATCGTGGGTTAGAGCACTGGTGGTGTAATGGTTAGCCGGCTCGCCTCGGTAGATCGTGGGTTAGAGCACTGGTCCAGTCGCGCCTCGAGTGCGGTAGATCGTGGGTTAGAGCACTGGTCCTCGCCTCGAGTGCGGTAGATCGTGGGTTAAAGCACTGATGGTGTAATGGTTAGCCGGCTTGCCTCGAGTTCGGTAGATCGGGGGTTAGAGCACTGGTCCTCGCTTCGAGTGCGGTATATCATGGGTTAGACCATGGTCCTCGCCTCGAGTACGGTAGATCGTGGGTTAGAGCACTGCTCCGGTCGCCTCGAGTGTGGTAGATCGTGTGTTAGAGCACTGGTCCGGTTGCCTCGATTGCTGTAGATCGTGGGTTATAGCACTGGTCCGGTCGCCTCGAGTGCGGTAGATCGTGGATTAGAGCACTGGTGGTGTAATGGTTAGCCGGCTTGCCTCGAGTGCGGTAGATCGTGGGTTAGAGCACTGATCTTCACCTCGAGTGCGGTAGATTGTGGGTTAGAGCACTGGTCCTCGCCTCGAGTGCGGTAGATCGTGGGTTAGAGCACTGATGGTGTAATGGTTAGCCAGCTTGCCTCGAGTACGGTAGATCGTGGGTTAGAGCACTGGTCCTCGCCTCGAGTGCGGTAGATCGTGGGTTAGAGCACTGGTCCTCGCCTCGAGTGCGGTGGATCGTAGGTTAGAGCACTGGTCCTCGCCTCGAGTGCGGAAGATCGCGGGTTAGAGCACTGGTGGTGTAATGGTTAGCCGGCTTGCCTCGAGTGCGGTAGATCGTGGGTTAGAGCATTGGTCTTTCCCTCGAGTGCGGTAGATCGTGGGTTAGAGCACTGGTGGTGTAATGGTTAGCCGGCTTGCCTCGAGTGCGGTAGATCGTGGGTTAGAGCACTGGTCTTCACCTCGAGTGCGGTAGATCGCGGGTTAGAGCACTGGTCCTCGCCTCGAGTGCGGTAGATCGTGGGTTAGAGCACTGGTCCTCGCCTCGAGTGCGGTAGATCGTGGGTTAGAGCACTGGTCGTCGCCTCGAGTGCGGTGGATTGTTGGTTAGAGCACTGGTCCTCGCCTCGAGTGCGGTAGATCGTGGGTTAGAGCACTGGTCTTCACCTCGAGTGCGGTAGATCGCGGGTTAGAGCACTGGTCCTCGCCTCGAGTGCGGTAGATCGTGGGTTAGAGCACTGGTCCTCGCCTCGAGTGCGGTAGATCGTGGGTTAGAGTACTGGTCTTTGCCTCGAGTGCGGTAGATCGTGGGTTAGAGCACTGGTCTTCACCTCGAGTGCTGTAGATTGTGGGTTAGAGCACTGGTCCTCGCCTCGAGTGCGGTAGATTGTGGGTTAGAGCACTGGTCCTCGCCTCGAGTGCGGTAGATTGTGGGTTAGAGTACTGGTCTTTGCCTCGAGTGCGGTGGATCGTGGGTTAGAGCACTGGTCTTCACCTCGAGTGCGGTAGATTGGTGGTTAGAGCACTGGTCCTCGCCTCGAGTGCGGTAGATCGTGGGTTAGAGTACTGGTCTTTGCCTCGAGTGCGGTAGATCGTGGGTTAGAGCACTGGTCTTCTCCTCGAGTGCGGTAGATTGTGGGTTAGAGCACTGGTCCTCGCCTCGAGTGCGGTGGATCGTGGGCTAGAGCGCTGGTCTTCACCTCGAGTGCGGTAGATTGTGGGTTAGAGCACTGGTCCTCGCCTCGAGAGCGGTAGATTGTGGGTTAGAGCACTGGTGGTGTAATGGTTAGCCGGCTTGCCTCGAGTGCGATGGATCGTAGGTTAGAGCACTGGTCTTTGCCTCGAGTGCGGTAGATCGTGGGTTAGAGTACTGGTCTTTGCCTCGAGTGCGGTAGATCGTAGGTTAGAGCACTGGTCCTCGCCTCGAGTGCGGTAGATTGTGGGTTAGAGCACTGGTCCTCGCCTCGAGTGCGGTAGATTGTGGGTTAGAGCACTGGTCCTCGCCTCGAGTGCGGTAGATCGCGGGTTAGAGCACTGGTCCTCGCCTCGAGTGCGGTGGATCGTAGGTTAGAGCACTGGTCCTCGCCTCGAGTGCGGTAGATCGCGGGTTAGAGCACTGGTGGTGTAATGGTTAGCCGGCTTGCCTCGAGTGCGGTAGATCGTGGGTTAGAGCACTGGTCTTTGCCTCGAGTGCGGTAGATCGTGGGTTAGAGCACTGGTCTTCACCTCGAGTGCGGTAGATCGTGGGTTAGAGCACTGGTCCTCGCCTCGAGTGCGGTAGATCGTGGGTTAGAGCACTGGTGGTGTAATGGTTAGCCGGCTTGCCTCGAGTGCGGTGGATCGTAGGTTAGAGCACTGGTCTTTGCCTCGAGTGCGGTGGATCGTAGGTTAGAGCATTGGTCTTTGCCTCGAGTGCGGTAAATTGTGGGTTAGAGCACTGGTCCTCGCCTCGAGTGCGGTAGATTGTGGGTTAGAGCACTGGTCCTCGCCTCGAGAGCGGTAGATTGTGGGTTAGAGCACTGGTGGTGTAATGGTTAGCCAGCTTGCCTCGAGTGCGGTGGATCGTAGGTTAGAGCACTGGTCTTTGTCTCGAGTGCGGTGGATCGTGGGTTAGTTCACTGGTCCTCGCCTCGAGTGCGGTAGATCGTGGGTTAGAGTACTGGTCTTCGCCTCGAGTGCGGTAGATCGCGGGTTAGAGCACTGGTGGTGTAATGGTTAGCCGGCTTGCCTCGAGTTCGGTAGATCGGGGGTTAGGGCACTGGTCCTCGCCTCGAGTGCGGTATATCATGGGTTAGACCATGGTCCTCGCCTCCAGTACGGTAGATCGTGGGTTAGAGCACTGGTCCGGTCGCCTCGAGTGTGGTAGATCGTGGGTTAGTGGTCTGGTCCGGTTGCCTCGATTGCTGTAGATCGTGGATTAGAGCACTGGTCCGGTCGCCTCGAGTGTGGTAGATCGTGGGTTAGAGCACTGGTCATGTTGCCTCGAGTGCTGTAGATCGTGGGTTAGAGCACTAGTCCGGTCGCCTCGAGTGCGGTAGATTGTGGGTTAGAGCACTGGTCCGGTCGCCTCGAGTGCGGTAGATCGTGGGTTAGAGCACTGGTCCACTCGCCTCGAGTGCGGTAAATCGTGGGTTAGAGCACTGGTCCGGTCGCCTCGAGTGCGGTAGATCGTGGGATAGAGCACTAGTCCGGTCGCCTCGAGTGTGGTAGATCGTGGGTTAGTGGTCTGGTCCGGTTGCCTCGATTGCTGTAGATCGTGGATTAGAGCACTGGTCCGGTCGCGCGAGTGCGGTAGATCGTGGGTTAGAGCACTGGTCCGGTTGCCTCGAGTGCGATAGATCGCGGGTTAGAGTACTGGTCCGGTCGCCTCGAGTGTGGTAGATCGTGGGTTAGTGGTCTGGTCCGGTTGCCTCGATTGCTGTAGATCGTGGATTAGAGCACTGGTCCGGTCGCCTCGAGTGCGGTAGATCGTGGGTTAGAGCACTGGTCCGGTTGCCTCGAGTGCGGTAGATCGTGGGTTAGAGCACTAGTCCGGTCGCCTCAAGTGCGGTAGATCGTGGATTAGAGCACTGGTCCGGTCGCCTCGAGTGCGGTAGATCGTGGATTAGAGCACTGGTCCGGTCGCCTCTAGTGCGGTAGATCGCGGGTTAGAGTTCTGGTCCGGTCGCCTCGAGTGTGGTAGATCGTGGGTTAGTGGTCTGATCCGGTTGCCTCGATTGCTGTAGATCGTGGATTAGAGCACTGGTCCGGTTGCCTCGAGTGCGGTAGATCGTGGGTTAGAGCACTGGTCCGGTTGCCTCGAGTGCGGTAGATCGCGGGTTAGAGTACTGGTCCGGTCGCCTCGAGTGTGGTAGATCGTGGGTTAGTGGTCTGGTCCGGTTGCCTCGATTGCTGTAGATCGTGGATTAGAGCACTGGTCCGGTCGCCTCGAGTGCGGTAGATCGTGGGTTAGAGCACTGGTCCGGTTGCCTCGAGTGCGGTAGATCGTGGGTTAGAGCACTAGTCCGGTCGCCTCAAGTGCGGTAGATCGTGGATTAGAGCACTGGTCCGGTCGCCTCGAGTGCGGTAGATCGTGGATTAGAGCACTGGTCCGGTCGCCTCTAGTGCGGTAGATCGCGGGTTAGAGTTCTGGTCCGGTCGCCTCGAGTGTGGTAGATCGTGGGTTAGTGGTCTGATCCGGTTGCCTCGATTGCTGTAGATCGTGGATTAGAGCACTGGTCCGGTCGCCTCGAGTGCGGTAGATCGTGGGTTAGAGCACTGGTCCGGTTGCCTCGAGTGCGGTAGATCGTGGGTTAGAGCACTAGTCCGGTCGCCTCGAGTGCGGTAGATCGTGGGTTAGAGCACTGCTCCGGTCAGTGGTGCAATGGTTAGCCGGCTCGCCTCGATAGATCGTTGGTTAAAGCACTGGTCCTCGCCTCGAGTGCGGTAGATCGTGGGTTAGACCACTGGTCCTTGCCTCGAGTGCGTTAGATCGTGGGTTAGAGCACTGGTCCTCGCCTCAAGTGCGTTAGATCGTGGGTTAGAGCACTGGTCAGGTTGCCTCGAGTGTGGTCGGTCAAACCAAAGACTATACAATTGGTATTTGCTGCTACTCCCCAACAACGAAACATTAAGGACCGGTTGGCTCTGAACAAAGAAGCTCGCTTTGTTAGCATAATCATGAACGGTCTATTCTTGTTGTAAGAAACGTATTTACAGTGTAAACAGTCTGCTGTAGATATTTCTGCATTTCATCATGGTATGGTATAAATTGCTGTCTATGATTTAGGAATGCTTAGTTTCTAACGTCGTAATTATCCCATGAGTAACTTATACAGTCTTATTTTATTACATTTGGGAAACTGAGAAGATTTTATTTTTAATTTATTTTGCTTTCCAATCGAATTTTAGTGTACCTGATTAAAGTTATTCCAGAAACGCTAAGTACGTGCTAGGTTAGATATTTTAACATCATATATTAAAACTGATTATATCGATAAAAACATTAATTCACTAAAACCTTTTATTATTTATCCCCAAACGTACGAGGGGCCGTCGTGGTAGTTATCGTATTGTGGTTGGATTTACAACTACCGATGCAAACAGTGCATATCATCACTAAAGTTGTGAGTTCGAATCCCGTTCTGGCGAGGTGTATCCGATACAACAGTATGTGATGAAGTTTGTCAGTGACTTGCGGCAGGTCGAGTACAATAATGGCAGCATTAGTACGATTATTAATTTATATGGCAGAGTCGTAAACCACAAGAAAGAACAAGAACAATCAGTCGCGTATTCATGTCATGAAATTAAAGATAATTTAATAATTTGTATGTGATGTAAATTGTGAAGACATTGACATTTGTAATGAAATATTGATTGATTTGTTGGTGTTTAGCGCCAACTTTAGCACTATTTCAGCTATATCGTGGCGTTTAAGTGATATAAGAAAAGTTATATTCAATTAATTTCTATAATAATACTTCCACTATATGTCTATTGCTGTTTTAGGTGTTCTATATACTCCTGAAATCAATAAATAGTTGTATTACCTGCATGGCATGCGTGGACTTTTGTATCATCAGTTGGTGGGTATATAGTTGTAAGGAGCTCGTCCAATTAAAACATTGAATATGTATAAATACGAAACTATTGGTGGACAAATCAAAGCTGCATTAAACCGATTAACACGAATCATGTGATATATGTGTGAACTTTTGTGAAATCACTTGCGGGTATGTCGTCCAATAAATACTTTGAATATGTAATATAAAACTATTGGTGGACAAAAAAACGGCATTATTCTGATTAAAGCGATATCTTATGAGTTTCTGCTGATATATAGCGCTCAGACTCTTAGGAATTGTTCACAATTATAAGGTAGGGTGTTTATAACAATATATATAGGCTAATGACCGGAGTAGGGTATATTGTAAGTACAAAAGACATTTGTAATGATTTTATTGCAAATACCGATAAACTTCTAAATAAATAGCATACGAATGGCTTGAGGATACCAAAGAAGTAATCAGAATCCATAAATCGAAGAAGGATAGAAAACACAATGGCCAAAAGGACAAACAACGATCCACATAAACATTACACATACAACTACAGATCGAGTAACACGAACCCCACTGAAAACCAGGAATGAACTTAGGTGCTCCAGAAGGGTAAGCAGTTCCTGCTCCACATGTGACACCCGTCATGTTACTCTAGTTACAAACCCGGTGTTAAGTCATGAATGAGGAAAGGAACGGGAAGTGCGAACGAAAAGTGGAACATATCCGTGATCATTTGTGACACAGATATTCCGTAACGGTTAAGCAGGTCATGATGGTGACCGTAAAAAAATTGTTTTCATAATTTACTTGAATATTTTATTTACAAGGAGAACCAAAAAGTTTTAAGAAAAATTATTATTAAATTGTCTCGTCTATAGCTCACTTGGTCAAAGTCAAAGTGAGCGTTTGCGATCTCTTGGCGTCCGTCATCTGTGAATTTTGAATTAAGCATATTTTATTGCTCTAATATCAACAATGGGATTGGGCACAAGTTATAACAACATTATAAACGCCCTCTCCCTACAATTTACAACATAGCATAATACATGGTAAAACTCAATAAAATAAACATTAGAACAATGTATAAGTGAAATTAACCTTTTACAAAAAAAAAAAAAAAAGACAAAAAGACAAAATAAATTTTGCAAAGAAGAGGGGAAAAAGACCTAGCGAAAGTAACACCTGCAACAATCAATCAAACCTATAACTATTACGTATGAACGTTTGAACTGTCGTAAAAATATCAACATTTTGTCCTTCAGTTAATGTAAAATTATATCTATATCAATAGCTCCATAAAGTTGAAGTATTAAACATATAGTATTTCTGAAGTGTTCATTAATTGGACATTCAAGAAAAAAGTGAAGTACATTTTCGTACTCTAAACCACAAGCACAACCAGGATTGTCCTTTAAATTAAATCTAAATAAATCGTAGTTAAGAATACTATAATTATAACGTAATTTAGTGTCAATAATGTTCCATTTTCGTACACCGGTAGAATACCAAATCTGTGGACTTTCATATTAGAATCATCTCTGACATTACTTAGACAAATGAACCAAAACTTGGTAGGAAACAACTATGGATGTTCCTCTATAAAGATTGCTCATTTCTTCCCGATCGGTAAGCAAACATGACCGCCACAGGCAATGCTTGTTTCTGGTTGGTCGATTTCAAAGTTTTCCCCTCTGAAACCGCTATGCCAAATGAAACGAAACTTGGTAATAAGCATATATTGAAGGTCCTCTATAATAATTCGTCATTTTAAGAAAAACATGGTCGTCATGTGCAATGTTTGCTTCTGATTGGCTGTTGGTTGAAATTAAAAAAAAATCTTGTCTTCTAAAACAAGGAGGCACAATAAATTGTTACTGAAGTCTGTCGTGATTTGTATTTGTAATATGATGTTGAGTACAATGATGGCATCATTAGTACGATTACTTCACCATTTTTGTATTTTCTAGCTCATAACACCACATCTTGGAAATGAAAATCGACGCAACAAATGACATCAAATCAACACAGAGGCACTAATGTAGCGTTTATCGACAGACGTACAGATTACTTCTCAACTGCATGATAAGGGGCATTTCACGGTAGGTGTGGTCATTATTGAAGACCCTGCTGTGACTGTGAAATATAGAGCTGCAATAAAAGCTGTTTCTTAACTTTAAAGTGTGTTTAAGTGTAAAATTTTATAATGTCTCATATTCATTTACATTCATATCCACTTGCATGACAGCATCAGTTTACTACGAGGGCAGGTTCGGGCCCCCAAAACGATCTTCTCATTGACTGTACTAATCAAAGGAGAATGAGTGACCAAATATATGTGTGTGTTAGAGGTAATGATCTTGTATCTTTCTACGATTTTTGTTTATTGATTTCGACTGGTATTTTTTGTTTTTAATTTTATTCTTCCTAAATGCAAAACTGTTTAACAAATCTGAAGGTATTTTATTGTAGACGAAAGAGATGAATGCATATTTACAAAGTAACGACATTTCTCCTATTGCTTCCCCGGCGTTAATAGTGACGTCAGGGGCGAGTGCATTGATCAATATCGTTTTCATTGTCGTCTGCTACAAAACTTTTAAGAAGACGTTTCACAATCTCGTGATACTTTCGCTGTGCATCAATGATCTTGTTTTGAATATGTCCTTGATATGTGTGGGTATAACAGCATTGAGCGAATTCTGGAAAAAACAGCGTCGAACTATGTCTGTTCCAAGTGTTTTCGGTCTCTTGGGGGATTGTTGCAACATACAATCTTGTCTCCATCATATGCTATGAGAGATTATTAGTAGTTCAGTCGATGAACTATGGAACATGTCATTTTTTTGATAGGTTCAAATATGTAATTGTTGGATCCACTTTAGGCTTTGATTTAATGTTCATAATAGAAACAATGTTATTCTTGCCACATAACGACGCCATTGGATTCTGTAGCCCGATGCATTTGTTTGGAACCAACTATGCAATGTTTGCAGAATTCTTAGCAGTGTCCGTATCAGGAATGATAATATTTTATTGTGATCACGACTATGTGTACCAGTGTTTTAATCTGGGATATGTTTTTCAAGACTAGAAACGAAAACAACTCCGTTAGAGAGCTTCACGACAGCAAAACGCGAAATACGGAAAGAGACGGAAATAGCCGAATGACGTCAGAGCAGTTAGATAAGCCATCAACTTCAAACATTTATCATACTTATAGTGAAACGTGGGAATTTGAAGATGCATTGTCAATACCACAAGTTAACATTGATCAGTTTAATACTTTAAGGTATAGGATACGGCGTTTATTAAGACTTTTAAAACTGGAGCGGCATGCTACCAAAGGTTACTTAGATCAAAACAATGAAAAATCATGCATAAACCAGAAAATTAAAACGAAGGAAAGAAGATATCGCACATGGGAAATCAGAGCATTTGTTTCCAGTGTTATTATATCATTTGAAACTATAAATTATTACCTAATAAAGTGTAGTTTTCTGTTTTATTGAGATAAATTATATAACGATAGACAATAGTGACAATAAAAACAGGTGAGAACGAAATTGATAACATCGACGGAACAGACCACACAACGACCAAATGAGGAGAAAAAACAATGGTGGACTAAATACCACGCACACAAAAAATGTAGATGTAAACTGAACTAACAGCTGATACGGAAGAACACTCTGACTCGCCAAGCAAAACTGTAAGGATTTACTATTTCACAATGTTATTAACCATGATACCCTCTTTATTTGTCAAATTTGATAACAGATAGATAATTTACATTACTAATGTAATATGTGGGGTTGGGTGTCTAACTTTCAATATTATTTCAGTTATACCATGACGGTCAGTTTTATTGTTGGAGGAAACCGGAGAACCCGGAAAAAACCACCGACCTGTTAATTAAGGTGCTGTTGGAGGGTAACAGTGGTTAATTAAGGTGCTTTTGGAGGATGAACCTCACTGAGCAGTGGTTAATTAAGGTGCTGTTGGAGGATAAGACGAACCCCACTAAGACGAGCTTTTGTCGAGTCTTTCCAACCGTTCCGTGCCGAGCCACATCAATTCTATATTTACCGTCAATATACTAATAATTTATCCTGCAATACAATTAGCACAAAACATGTTATTTGATTTAATAGTAAAAAAAAAGATAACGGAAACCCCATTTGGTACCTCAACAGTAGTTTCGATAAGGAACGTGGCTTAATAATTTTATTAGTATAATATGAAAAGTGTTATTATGACAGGGGTGTGGCTTAATAGCATTATTAGGATAATGTGAAAAGTGTTATTATTGCAGAGATGTTGTTGTCACGAGGAGGTAATCATGTTGTACTGTCTGGGATTTAGAGATGTTGTTGTCACGAGGAGGTAATCATGTTGTGTTTTCTGGGTTTTAGAGATGTCGTTGTCACGAGGAGGTAATCATGTTGTACTGTCTGGGTTTTAGAGATGTTTTGTAACGAGGAGGTAATCATGTTGTACTGTCTGGGTTTTAGAGATGTTGTTGTCACCAGGAGGTATTATTAGGATAATGTGAAAAGTGTTATTATGACAGAGGTGTGGCTTAATAGCTTTTTAAGGCTAGTGTGAAAAGTGTTATTATGACAGAGGTGTGGCTTAATAGCTTTCTAAGGCTAGTGTGAAAAGTGTTATTATGGCAGGGGTGTGGCTTAATAGCTTTGTTAGGCTAGTGTGAAAAGTGTTATTATGAAAGTGTTATTATAAAGCAAGTTTATTTCAACCCATTTATTATGACAAAAAATAACCCAATTGCAGGATAAACAAAGATATCACCCACCTGTTATATACTATGACAGGTGTTAAGTTGGAACAAGGAGGAGGTAATTACGATCTATTATCGCATATTTTATTGAAATAGGCGCCGAATTTGCATGTGTAATAAAAGCATAATTTGCGGCGTGTTATTTGCCTCCGGGGCAATAACATTTTTCGATGGCAATAACATGTTATCTGCCCTGGCAAAATATGTGATAAAGAGATTAATACATGGCCTTTTTCATATTACCCTTGTCATCAGCCCTCGGGGTCGATATCAAGATCTCGTGCTGATAACAAGGGCAATATAAAAAAGGCCATGTATTAATCTATAATTATCAATGATTACACCTTCTCCTACAATATGCGAAGATGACTTCAAAATGTAAGGAGCCATCGTAGCAGTGATCAAATGGTAGTTGGATTTATAGCTACCTGTGCAATCAATTTATATCACCACTAAAGTTGTGAGCTCGAATCCCGTTCATGGCAAGGTGTATTCGATACAACAATATGTGATAAAGTTTGTCAGTGACTTGTGACAGATGGGTGGTTTTATCCGAGTACTCCGGTTTCTTCCACCAGTAAAACTGACTTCCACCAGTAAAACTGACTTCCACCAGTAAAACTGACTTCCGCTATATAACTGACTTCCACTATATAACTGAAATATTGTTGAAAATGGCGATAAACACTCTAACCCTTCAAAATGTAGTACGTTGTATGACCGAGATGTTGTTGTTACGAGGAGGTAATCATGTTGTACTGTCTGGGTTTTAGAGATGTTGTTGTCACGAGGAGGTAATCATGTTGTACTGTCTGGGTTTTAGAGATGTTGTTGTCACGAGGAGGTAATCATGTTGTACTGTCTGGGTTTTAGAGATGTCGTTGTCACGAGGAGGTAATCATGTTGTACTGTCTGGGTTTTAGAGATGTTGTTGTCACGAGGAGGTAATCATGTTGTACTGTCTGGGTTTTAGAGATGTTGTTGTCACGAGGAGGTAATCATGTTGTACTGTCTGGGTTTTAGAGATGTTGTTGTCACGAGGAGGTAATCATGTTGTACTGTCTGGGTTTTAGAGATGTCGTTGTCACGAGGAGGTAATCATGTTGTACTGTCTGGGTTTTAGAGATGTTGTTGTCACGAGGAGGTAATCATGTTGTACTCTCTGGGTTTTAGAGATGTTGTTGTCACGAGGAGGTAATCATGTTGTACTCTCTGGGTTTTATTCTTTATTCTTTATTCTTTCTGAACAAAAATATCCTTTAACAGGTTGTGAACTTCATCGTTGGTTATAAAATGGCAAAATATCAATGTTTCAAGTACTAAACCATTTTGTGCTGTCTTTTTATTTATCATTATTGGCTTAAGGTACTGAGTGTTTAAACTTTTTACAACATTTCAGACATATCTTGTCAGTCAGTTTCATGAATGGAAAAAACCCAAGTACACGGTCAAAAACCTCCGATTTGCCCCTTAAGACACATACAAATACTATCAAATATTGTTATATCGAGTGCACCTCGCCAGGTGGAAGAATCGACCTGGCAAATACAGTGGAGATGCTAATGATGCCATAGCTAGATGTAAATCCAACTACCATACATATACGATGGTTGGTAACTACGGTCTTTTTCTCGTTGTTGTAAAGAAGTATTATATCATAAATATGTTTCTGGAATATCCTCCGGAGCACCCGAGTTCATCCCCGGTTTTTAGTAGGGTTTGTGTTGCTCGAGCTTTAATTTTCTGTGTATTGTATTGTAAATCGTTGTTTGTTCTTTTTCCTTTGATATTTGTGTTGTCTGTTCTTAGATTAACGGGTGCCCGGGTGGCTCAATGAGTTAGGTAGTTGGATTACCTAACAACTCAAACAAGCCTATCACCAATACAACGTGGGTTCGCGCCCGGCTTTGTAAATTACAAAAAGGGTGCGCTCGACTCGCAGCCGCAAGTGATAAAGTTTACCAGTTGCTTGCCCATGGTCGGTGGTTCTCTCCAGGTACCCCGGCTTCTTCAACCACTAAAACTGGCCGCCATGATATATCTGAAATAAGCTGAAAATGGCGTTAAACACCAATAATCAATAACAAAAATCAAAATCGATTAACGGATTCTGATTACGGTACCCCTTTGCTGTTTCCAAATAGTTTAAAAGTCTTTGGGAGCACCTTGCTCTATCTGTACGAACATCTTAACACAGTTTGAATTGATTTATTCTGTGTTAATAACAAGGATCTATCTGTCTAAAATACTTCGTAGATGCAATGACTTCAGACCTGAAATGTAAATAATGTACAAATTAATCTATATTACTGCAAATCAAAATAATTTGGAGTATTGAGATTAAGGTAAAACTCCCTTCGTAGTAAAGGACATTTGAAGATACAAAAAGGGTAATCAGAATCCGTAAATCGAAGGACAGTCACCACAATGGCCAAAAGGAGAAGGACAGTCACCACAATGGCCAAAAGAAGGACAGTCACCACAATGGCCAGAAGAAGGACAGTCACCACAATGGCCAGAAGAACGACAGTCACCACAATGGCCAGAAGAAGAAGGACAGACACCACAATGGCCAAAAGAAGGACAGTCACCACAATGGCCAAAAGAAGAAGGACATTCACCACAATGGCCAGAAGAAGGACAGTCACTACAATGGCCAACAGAAGGACAGTCACCACAATGGCCAAAAGAAGGACAGTCAGCACAATGGCCAGAAGAAGGACAGTCACCACAATGGTCAGAAGAAGGACAGTCACCACAATGGTCAGCAGGACAGTCACCACAATGGCCAGAAGAAGAAGGACAGTCACCACAATGGCCAGAAGAAGAAGGACAGTCACCACAATGGTCAGAAGAAGGACAGTCACCACAATGGTCAGACGGACAGTCACCACAATGGCCAGAAGAAGAAGGACAGTCACCACAATGGCCAGAAGAAGAAGGACAGTCACCACAATGGCCAGAAGAAGAAGGACAGTCACCACAATGGCCAGAAGAAGGACAGTCACCACAATGGTCAGACGGACAGTCACCACAATGGCCAGAAGAAGAAGGACAGTCACCACAATGGCCAGAAGAAGAAGGACAGTCACCACAATGGCCAGAAGAAGAAGGACAGTCACCACAATGGCCAGAAGAAGAAGGACAGTCACCACAATGGCCAGAAGAAGGACAGTCACCACAATGGTCAGACGGACAGTCACCACAATGGCCAGAAGAAGGACAGTCACCACAATGGCCAGAAGAAGGACAGTCACCACAATGGCCAGAAGAAGGACAGTCACCACAATGGCCAGAAGAAGGACAGTCACCACAATGGCCAGAAGAAGGACAGTCACCACAATGGCCAGAAGAAGAAGGACAGTCACCACAATGGACAGAAGAAGGACAGTCACCACAATGGTCAGACGGACAGTCACCACAATGGCCAGAAGAAGAAGGACAGTCACCACAATGGACAAAAGAAAAAGAACAACGATCTACAAAACATTACACAAAAAACTATAGATCGACAAACACGAACCCCACTAAAAACCGGTGGTGAACTCATGCTACATTATATTTCTGAATGTAAGGGTGATGACAAGTATACCCAATTATGACAATTTACTATGTCGCTTTATTTAATCAATTCTCTTTGTTTTCTATTAAGAATTCTGTTCTAGTAATATTTTCATTTTTTTGTAACCACGACATGACATGTGCTGGCTTGAGACAGGCAAACAAATGAGGCGGGATTAAACCCCATAATCAATTGATACACCAAATTTCAATTTCAGATTTAAACATACCTGCAATAGCACCCTGAAATCCAGCGTTGTAATCACACGCTACTTTGTTGTTGGTAATACTATTTCTACTGTCCGTATATCTGTCATTACCATCTGGACCTCCTACCAGAGCACCAAACAACACATGGGGGTTAGGTCCTTTTTCTTGCTGGTTGGCCCAGGAGCATGGGGCTGGTATAAGCGGACAGGAACTAAAATGATGTTCAGTACATTTCAAGTATATTATATTGATATAAATGCCAGTATTATTATTATTTGTTTTTTTATTAATTTTATAATTAAATTTGATATTGTAGTTCTATTAACTATAGAAACAAAAACAATGGTTTTAATGTACAGGTTAGTCTTTAAGGATTGCATAGCGTGGTAAAAACAGCTGGAATGTATACTATAATATTATCTTATAATGATCAATAAAGACGTTTTGATTTCAGCAAACATGCTTTTAAAATTTAAATCAACAGGTTATCCACGTCGATGGTGTAATTGATACCATACTCGTAGATTATGGGGTCAAAGGTAAGACTGTAAACATACTCGTAGATTATAGGGTCAAAGCTAAGACTGTAAACATACTCGTAGATTATAGGGTCAAAGGTAAGACTGTAAACATACTCGTAGATTATAGAGTCAAAGGTAAGACTGTAAACATACTCGTAGATTATAGAGTCAAAGGTAAGACTGTAAACATACTCGTAGATTATAGAGTCAAAGGTAAGACTGTAAACATACTCGTAGATTATAGAGTCAAAGGTAAGACTGTAAACATACTCGTAGATTATAGAGTCAAAGGTAAGACTGTAAACATACTCGTAGATTATAGAGTCAAAGGTAAGACTGTAAACATACTCGTAGATTATAGAGTCAAAGGTAAGACTGTAAACATATTCGTAGATTATAGAGTCAAAGCTAAGACTGTAAACATACTCGTAGATTATGGGGTCAAAGCAAAGACTGTAAACATTTGTAGTTTTGGTATCTCTGACAAGCACGCAGGGCTGAAGAGTAAGAATAATTACTGGTTGGCTAGGAATCATGATAATATGTCCGAGTGGGGCGACATGTCTACCTTAGACTGGTTGGCTAGGAATCATGATAATATGTCCGAGTGGTGCGACATGTCTACCTCAGACTGGTTGGCTAGGAACATGATAATATGTCCGAGTGGGGAGACATGTCTACCGCAGACTGGTTGGCTAGGAATAATGATAATATGTCCGAGTGGTGCGACATGTCTACCTCAGACTGGTTGGCTAGGAATCATGATAATATGTCCGAGTGGGGCGACATGTCTACCGCAGACTGGTTGGCTAGGAATCATGATAATATGTCCGAGTGGTGCGACATGTCTACATCAGACTGGTTGGCTAGGAATCATGATAATATGTCCGAGTGGGGCGACATATCTACCTCAGACTGGTTGGCTATGAATCATGATAATATGTCCGAGTGGGGCGACATGTCTACCGGAGACTGGTTGGCTAGGAATCATGATAATATGTCCAAGTGGGGCGACATGTCTACCGCAGACTGTTGTTTCAGTTAGCTAGCACTATACCAATTAAGCTAATCGCGTTGGTTAAGTACAAAGCGGATATCATAATCATCATCTCATTGAATATTACCTGTTCCCGCCTTTTTATAGCTGCAGAAATGCTCGCTTGTTAAACAACAAACGCTCACTCACTCATTCAACAGGTTAAATGTACTAATACATCTTTGTATTACAAAATCCTTTCTTTATATTTCCTCCTTAATAATATTATTACTTGATAGTGGTAAAAGTGTTTTTGACATTTACTTTCGTAGTTAAAATACTTCAGGTGACTCGGGGTTGTTGATGGAGATGGTTCACGATAGATGTTCCACCCTTCTCACTGAATTTGGTACTGTTTTGACAACTATTTTACCTAGTTTGTTCCAATAGTGTTATAAATACTGTTATAGTGACAGCCGGAATCTGATTCAACCCACCATTTCTTTAGAAATGCCTGTACCAAGTCAGGGTCATTACGGTTTTCACAGTTTTCCGGTTATTGACTGATTTTGTCTGTTTATATACTTATGAGTTTTGACTTTCCCTTTGGAAGATTGTTCGGAGTTCGGTAATTTTGTTATTACCCTTATGTAAATATGAAAATTAATGAGTTCTAACCTTCCTCTATGACTAGGATGTGTTGGAGGATTTACACCATATCCTACAACAAAACTCCTTCCGGTGTCTCCAAGGGCATATCCGATTTGACTTTTGGCCCATTTCCTATACTGGGTTGGGTGCATGGCTGTTTCTGCTGCGAGAAGTGCCATAAATGCCATATTTGCTATGCATAAAAAACAAATATTTTGATATTAAAACTTTTATTTTGCTGTAACACCAAAGGAGTAATCAAAAACCGAAAATTGAAGAAGGCCAGACAATACAATGTCCAAAGGAAAGAAGACATAAACAATCTTCAAAAGATTACACAAAAAACTAAAGATCGAGTAACACGAATCCCACTAAAACCGTTTGTGAAGTCAGGTGCTCCAGAAGGACAAGTCGTTCCTGCTACCTTCGTTTTGGTGTTTATGACTTGACTGATATTAGATTTGTTAGATGTATCAGCTATGATAACTTTGTCAAAAGAGTAATTAATAGTCTTGCATCGAAAATTCTACATTCATAGCTAGTAGTCAGTACCATTACAAATTAATCGTCAATGAAATCAACATCTTCATCAGACGGAAATGGTGTTTTCCGTGTTTTTTTGCTTGACTGTCAGACGGGAAAACAGATGGTGTTTTTATTGCTGTTTGGCTTTTCTTGAAAACTTGGATTCATTTTTATACATTTAAAAACATTAATTTCTTAAGATCAGTATACAAATATTGTAATTAGAAGTATCCATATACAAATATAAATCATTTACGATTTTTAAAACTACGTCTCAAGCGACATGATTCCGTATTCATTTCCTTATATTCCAATCTGATGCCATCACGGAAAAGTATGAACCTAGGTGTTGTATCTGATAGGTTGTAACTAATGGTTAAGTCTCGTATTTTAATGAAATACCTAATTAATGTTAAAATGCGTGAAAGCAGATTACGTACAATACAATAATGGAAGCAGAACAATATATGAAGAAACTGAAGATACCACACGGATGATCAGAATCCGTAAATCGATGAAGGACAGACAACACAATGGCCAAAAGAAAAAGGACAAACAACGATCTACAAAACATACACATAAAACTAAGCATCGAGTAACATGAACCCACTAAAAACCGGGAGTGAACTCATATAACATTCCTCACTATATCGTTGAAGGGCATTAATAAAGCGTAGATATCAAATTTAGTGCGCACAACGCGCTTCTGAAATAACATTCATCAGGTACGCTCAAAATCGAAAGGTAATTTGCATCATTGATTCTGTTAGAGAAGACTTTGAAACAACGTGGCGAAATTGTAAAAAGTTACAATCTTACAAGCATATCTTAGTGAACCCCATTCCGATCTGAAGGGTAAACCTTTAACAGTATACGGCAGGTGACCAGATTGTGTTCCGCCAGGTAACCAGTTCAGAAATGTCGCCTCTATATCTTGTTTATATTTATCTTTATGTGTAATCTTATATAATAATATCTGTAAATAAAAACAAAAAAGGCTAACAATATTAATTTAACACTATGTTTATAGTCATTAATTGTTGCACATCTAAGGTTATTACCTAATACACAACAAAGCAGAAAACGACAGAAACAGATCTATTTTAAAAGGGTATTATATATCTTTTATTGTTTGGAAATCTGGACCATTTTTTACCTGTGATTAGTATTTTATGTGTTACTGGCTTTATTGTGTCAATCCAGATTACCGCTTCTTGTTATTGAACCTTATAACTTGCTCCAACCTACTGGTAATTTATGCTTCAATGTTTATCTGTTTTATAATTTTATGGTAGTTCACGCTTGAAATGTTCCTCTAATCTGTATTTTATATTACTGGACATCCGTTTTTTTTTTAAATAATTTCTTTATATTTTTTCTTTGAATTATTCCCTCTATTTGTCTATCTGTATTTGTTACTGTACATGTATACACAGGGGCTCGCAGTTATATTTTCACATCACCAGCTATGTATTAAAAAGAAGAAGGGAGGACACTTTTGGGGGGGGGGGGGGGCAAAAGTGAAAGTAGTGTTTCGGCACTTTTTTTCGCTTCAAAAACGGTTTAGCCTTTGTTCTTCCCATAAAATTAATTCAAATATCGATGTTTTTTGCTGATTGACTGGTTTACAGTGGAATAACACTCGTTTTTAAATTCCAAGCGGTTTGGACAACTTCTTATTATACTCAATTCCGATTTCTACGGACTTAATAATATTGATAGAAATAAAAAAATTCGAAATATAATTTTAAAAAGTAGGAAAAAAGACAGCTTAAATCTCTTGCATTAAAATGTATTTTTTCCTTGTCTCAATCAATCTGGAAATATAGGAAGACAGCATTTTAAGAATATCTTTTGACAAGATGAGTAAATAATTTCCCGCAAAAATGCCAGTTTAAATCCTTGGACCAATGAAAACTCACCTTGATATTTAGTCCGTATAAACCGGAATTGAGTATGATAAGAAGTTGTCCAAACCGCTTGGAATTTAAAAACGAGTGTTATTCCACTGTAGACCAGTCAATCAGCAAAAAACATCGATACTTGCTTTAATTTTATGGGAAGAACAAAGACTAAACCGTTTTTGAAGCGAAAAAAGGTGCCAAAACTCTACTTTCACTTTTGGCCCCCCAAAAGGTGTCCTCCCTTCTTCTTTTTAATACATACCTGGTGATGTGAAAATATAACTGCGAGCCCCTGTGCATGCATACGTATTAAACTCGTTTGCCTTTTAATCTTTGAAATGTTCCCTCTAATTAGTGTTCTTACTGTACACACGTATTATAATTGCTTGGTATTTTACTCTTGAGATGTTCCTTGTAGTTGTTATTTTATGTTTTACAGAAAATTCGTATTATGATTATTTGATATTGTATTGTTCATGCTAAATGAATTCAGCTTTGAGATGTTCATCCTAATCGCCTTTTGATTGTTATCAGAGTCCTGCAAAAATACACTGCATTACCTAATGAAATGGTATACCTGATTTCCGGCATTTTTATCATCCCATGACTGTCCCCATGCTGGACCTGGTAGGTAAAATATCTCAGCATCAGTTAAATATTCAGATTTATTGGTAGCCATATAAAGCCATACTCCACCCCAAGACAGCTCATCGCCATAGTTCTTTGAACTAAAAAATATACATCAATGCCAATCATTAATCATATCAAAATATAAAATTTTCATTGCGAAATACTTAGCTCTCCGAGTAACAATTTAATGTATGTGTGATGGTGCTTATCGCCACTTTCAACAATATTTCAGTTATATCGTGGCGATCAGTTTCATTGGTGGAGGAAACATGAGTGCCCGGAGAAAAGCACCGACCTGTCACAAGTCACTGACAAACTTTATCACATAATGTTGTACATCTCAACCTGATCGAGATTCGAACTCACAACATCAGTGGTGATATGCACTGATTGCATAAGTAGTTGTAAACCCAACTACCATACGATCACGGCAACGACGGCCCCTCAATTGAATGTTTGAACTGCCCTTTTTTTTTTTTATAAATAATACACTAGGACATTATTATTTCGAATTATCATTTTCCAACTGGACAATCCAATGCCATAATGATATAAAAATGTCAATTTTCAATTCCGAAATAACAACTAAATGTTACTATCTATTATGTCTGGACATACAGACCTTTCGACGAATATTCCACTATAAATACCATATCAGGACTGTCTGTGCAGTGCTCAAACTTCGAAATAGGTTTTCGCAAAAGTCCTGTAATGGAACTCGGGGCGGGGTATGTTTCTTTTCCGGAGCCAGACAATAGTTTTCGCACTTTTATTTCATTGAACAAGAAAAATCTGTATTAAAAAAAAAATCCAAAACATGTTCACTGAATAGTAATATTTTTTGCATTTTTCAGTTCACGATATTTATTCAATACAATTTTGCAACATCATTTTGTCATCACCCCACCCACTTCGATGAGTTACGTACTTGTAAAATGCTGCTGCTTGGGTCACACTGACGCTGTATTTGCCTTTATGAGTTTTTGCAAATCTATACAATTGTTCAGCATGTGTCAACAGTTTTGTAGAAAATGCTGGATCTGAAATACAAGATAATATTTAATTAAGGGATGGAAAATAAAGTTATGCATGGATAAAGTCAAACATATCTACGCGGTCACCTCTCTTAGGCAGACACATGTATTGAAAGTTCACCCTTTTCTTGTCCTGTCATAGAAATTTTGTATGAATTGAACTTCCTTTAAAAGGTCCCCTATCTTATAATGCCACATGTTTTGTTCCAATTGTGACCTCTTAATACATGTTTGAAAGAGGTCACATCTACAAATGATTGGGTAAAATATGGTAGGGGCTTGATCATCGTCATTGCTCCCAGTGGTTACAGCAAATCCCTCAAAAAAGCCCCAGAGGTTCATGAATTATAGCACTTTGTTTTGTAAATAATTAAATGTTGTAAAGCATATACTTTGTACATGTGCCTGTAGCAGTGGATGTACTTCCAGTATGTCCATTCTATATTCGCAACGACCCGATGACGATTTTTTCACTACATTTGATGGGAACACATGACGATACTGTCACATGTAAGTTTTTACTACAACTGGATATGTCTCAATAACTCATCAAACACGCACAAGGGCCACAACCGAACTCATACATTAACCTTAAGTGTATAGACAAATACCTTTATATTTGAACACAATTGAACCCACAGCCATAGCAGCTGCATATTCTGCTGCTACGTCACTTCCGGGTTTACTGGCTGTTATTTTGAATGCTGGTCTATCAATTCTCATGTCTTCCGGTCTATTCCACTCACCATGATCTTTTTTTCCGTCTCCAACCTATGACAAATCTAGGTCGTGAATTCATATTCACATAAGCAAATTAAATTAACTATTATTTGCTTGGTATGGAATAAGTTTTTTTTATATAAAAATCAAATGAATAGATTATTTCTAAATGAACTACATCATTAGGAGATACTAGATAATTGTAGAAATGGCTATGATACTTCATACGGAAAACCAGTGATTTTTCCACAAATTTATTTCTAAGAGAACAAAACAAGAAATGTCGTAAGATACGCTTTCGTCGATGACAACATACCACATGTTTCCCCTAATTTGGCTTTGCTAACCATTACTCCCGGGGAAAATCTCACATGTTTCCCTGAAATTGTCTTTGCTAACCATCACCTAATTTCACATGTTTCAGGTCATTCTTTAACCTTCATGCATCTCATATTTTTTCACGTCTTCTCCAAAATAACATCAATAATACAGATTTCTAAAGACATACATAATCTCCAGTTATAATAATGTTGTACTAGTTATATATTGTTGGAACTATTTTTCGTCTCGAATATTCATGAACTATTTACTACTGGCCGCTTAACACCCCAACAATCAATAAATAAACAAGACCCATCTTATCCATTCGTACATTACATCTACCTGTTACATTACCTGTACATATAGTTCATTGTCTCCCGTATGACATTTGATGAACCATTCCAATGGCCATCTTATGCAGTCGTACATTGCATCTAGTTGCCCACTGCTTCTGTATGCATCACTATATTGAAGAAGACCCCATCCCAACAATGTAGTAGAGGCAGCCATTGGGAAACCGAACTTAACACTATCACCACCTTGAAAAGAAATAAAATGCTAAGCAACAGGCGTGTGAATTAAAAGAAACATTAGCTGATTATCTTTCACGAACACATGGGTTAACCCCCATGTTTTGGCATAGTACGTGTTGCACGTCTTTTTAATTCTCAATGATGTGTTTTGTTTGTCTTCGTTTTGTGTCACGTGTCTAATTATATCTATGTTTCTGGATTTGTCTATTCTTAACTGTCCCTCTGGTTTTATTTCTTTTTTCTTTCTATATATAAAAGAAATATTGAAAATAAATATTTAGTTATCCGCAGAGAACGCTAAACAGTAACGTCAGCAGTATACACTACCACAACAGTACGAAACACATCCCTGTCAAATCTGAAGCCAAACAGTAAAACAATTGATAGAAGCCCATGGAAACCTAGCACTTGGCTTACGACAAACACTATTAAATGAAAGGAGCAAACCGTTTAATATGAGTTGATTGCATGGGACGTATAAATATTAAATAAACCCCTCTTGGTATGAGTTGATACAGTGGGACGTAAACATCTAGTTTTGAGGCCCCTCTCTGTACGAGTTCGGGTTATTTGACCAAAATAATCTTAAATTCTTCTAATTACCGCTTTGGTATCTTCAAACTGTTCACAATTATTAGTTTAAAAGGCAAGATCAGCTAAAGAATTGTAGAAAAATGGTTTGTCCCCGTCCGGCAGTCAAATGGATGACGGGTATCGCATCATGTTGTAATATGCTTTTTTGTTTTTCTTAGATGTAGTAATTTTTACAGTCGCCCAATCTTCGGAGGAAGTGTGATGATGTGAGGTGCCATATCCTACGCCCGAAAAACTCAACTGGTGCATATTCCCGGCAACCTTAGCGCCGCTCGATACAGAGATGAGGTTTTGACACCACACAAGCTGCCCGCAATGAACCTCCGTAGGGACAGTTTTCAGCACGACAACACTCGGCCGCACACAGCTCGTGCTACGGTTGACTTTCTAGCCATCCAGAGTGTAACAGTGCTCCCCTGGCCGTCTAAGTCACCAGATTTGAACATAATAGAACATTTGTGGGATAATTTGGATCGACGCGTACGCAGTCGTTAACCAGCGCCGCTAACTCTGCAAGAACTACAGCAGGCTCTTGAGCTAGAATGGGGGAGAATTCCGCAAGACCGTATACGTCGATTGATCGAGTCTATGCCGAGATGGGTTCGTGTTGTGCTACAGGCTAATGGTGGGCACAACATATATTGACTTTGAAGTTACGTCATCTGAACGCTACGTACTTTAATGTGATAAAGTTTGCCATTGTAATGAACTTTAAAGTCTGAACAACAAGTGGGCCAAATGTCAATGTAATGTAATGCTAATTTTTGTATTTAAAATGATGTTGAAAATTGGAAGTAAATTATATTTTTTCACATGTTGCGTTTCTTATTTTGGAGTATATATATATACGTCTGAAAATTAAACCAAACAATGTTAGAATTAGATTTTAGAGCTGTCAAATTTTTGTTCTTCCCTCGATGGGATTTGAACCCACACCATTGATACACTCCAGCACCATTCGCTTAGCCTTACGTCCATCGCCCTAGACCACTCGACCACATCCACTCCCTATATATATTTTGTAATTAAATGTTTCATTTCCAAAGTGTTGATTGAATATATTAAGAAAAAAATTGAATGTGTGCAAAACATGCATATCTCTAGTTTACGAATGAAAGGAAGACAAATATAACCCGAGACATTTGGATCTATTTTTATCTTAACTTGGTCGAGATGGTGAGGAATTATACAAAGATGGCATTATAAAACATATCACATTGAACAGGAACGATTATCGTTAATGATATAACTGGAAATTAGAATTTCGTGTTGCTCTATCTTTATAAATACTGTTATAGTGACAGCCGGAACCTTTGAGCCGCAATGAAAACGGGAGGTTTGGCGTTTTAAAATCTGATTCAACCCACCATTTCTTTAGAAATGCCTGTACCAGGTAAGGGTCATTACGGTTTTCACAGTTTTCCGGTTGTTGACTGATTTTGTCTGTTTATATACTTATGAGTTTTGACTTTCCCTTTGTAAGATTGTTCGGAGTTCGGTAATTTTGTTATTACCCTTATTTAGTTTTCTGTATATTTGTGTACATTCTTTGTCCTTTTTTCTTTATCTTCTATACATTCTTCGAGTTATCGCTTCATATTACCCCTTTGATATCTTCAAACTTTTCTTATGCAACTATGCAAATTGTAAGATGTCATTTCATTTCGTAAAGAAAACAAAAAGAAAGTACAGACCATCATACCACCCTCCCGTCAGATCCTCTCCATTGTTACCACGATCCGTGAGTGCAGAATCGGCTCGCCATGGGATGGGGTTATCCACCGGAAGTTTCCCAGACCGTTGAGCAGCATAGAATAAAATAGATTTGTGTAAAACTTCATCGTAGTTGTACTTTGTTCCGTCATCTGTAAAATAAACAAGAAAACATATATTAAGATATTAAGACACAGTCTGACGTTTATGCTTTTCGGAAGTAAACAAATGAAATATGACGTCGCAATGATATGAATTGATAAAATCATTCCAGACATACAAGGCTTTATTATATATTATAATATGACTTCTATAAAACGGCACACACGATAATACTCAACAACTCTATATTTAGCGCAAGTGCAGTACACAACAAATCTGGCTGTTCCATTGTGACTACCGCTGTGAAATTACCGTGACGACCGAGTGTAAACAAACAAAACACCGGCATATAACGTATTTTTAAAGTCCTTAACATAAAAATTCCCCGTCAGTTATAAATAAATATTCTGTAACTAAGTATTTGTTTATCATTTGTTTTGAAAATTTACATTTGGGGATCCCCAGTACGCACACAGTCACATACATTCCATTGATATGTGTCGACCATGAATAACAAAATACACTAACCTTGTTTTCCTACGTATACATTGATAACTAGACGGTGATGTAATTAAATTACTGATATTTTCCAATTTGATGGCATTTTGAATTTTGCTACTTAAACAAGTAAAATGCTCGCAAAATCGTAACATAAATCAGTAACCAGCTTGTGTCATTCAGCGTCCCTTGTAAACAACGTCACAGGATGACGATATATTACAAAAGTGAAAGTCGATAGATGGTTGTCTTAAGTATTTTTTCCGGAATTTTTTTTATGTCAACAATACAAGCTTTTTTTATTGGCATTTATTTTTTTTAATTTCATATCTAACAATAATTGTCGATTATTAACAACTGTTCAAGTGTTCGATATTAAGTTTTACAACTCCGCTCCGCCATCTTGTTAGCGCTCGAAATGATGAACGAATGAACTCCGACTTTTTATCAAAATATTTTTACGCAGTAATTGTTCAATCGAATCTATGTTGGAAAATACACAATAAATATGTTTTTCGTGTTAACATCCATATCTTTGTTTTAAAATATCTCGTTCAAATACAAATAATTCAAAATCAATTCAAAATTTCCGAAGGAGGTAAATGGAACAGCCACCAAATACCGTGTTTATACAGTTGACGAATGGTTAAAAATTACCGTATTTGTCCTATTAGAATCGAAATAATTCATGGCAAGCATAGAGTTGTGCTATCGCTCGTGGTAAAATTCGAATATAAAGGCCCAGCCCATGTGTAAATTTGCACAACTCTATGCATGCCATGAATTATTTCTTAAACGTATAAAGTTCAAGATAAAGACGCAGCTCTATATACAACGAAGATGGTCACAAAGTTATTCGTGAGGCTTGCCTGGCTTGCTACATGTGGCAAGCACTTGCATATTGTCATAAGTTCACTAAGAGGGAATATTTGAAGCCATATAATTAGCTTAAACAGTTATTGCTTTGTTATTGAAGTGTCTGTATCAAGCCAGGAAACTGAGCGACCTTGTACATGTGTACCTGTAGGGGTATCGACTTTGTCAATGTTTCCTCGATTTGTCTATGAGATTTTGGACCTGTTCCGAAAGTGGGGCATGTTTAGTTTTTCATTGTATCATACATGTAACATTACTATTTAACAAGCAAGGAAAAGATATATCAGGTCTACTACAACTAGTACATTTATTACGTCACAGGCATATGAGTTGATTAAAGTGTATCTGGACAATGGCCCGAACTTTTCACATCTTCGACGTCACTTACGATCTAGATATATCATGTACCATACCATACGATTTGAAATTATATAATAATGTTGTGTTAGCAAGGACTATGCCAATAAAGGGGTCAGGGTTGAAGACATAGTAAGGGGAGTGCACTATGTCTTCAACCCTGACCACTATATGACAGTCATTGCTAACACAACATTATTATTATTATTATGCTGACTGTTATATGTAGGAAAAATATATTGAGAACTATTGCAATAAAGGAGGTCCTGATATTGGTGACTAATATATCGGATCAGATAGTCTTGAAAGTATGAGAATATTCTTTGTTTCATTTAAGGCTTTAAAAATATAAAGATTTTTGAAGTTTGAAATGTAATTAACAACAATAACAAGTATTAAAAAACAGTAACATGAATAATAATGTTGGTGGCGACTATAATAGATTGACAGATTGGATCCGCCCCCTTGCACGTGGAATAGCTATATATAGCTTGACAGACAGCTGAAAACCCAACCTTCATCGCGTGAAATTGGCATAGTAGATGTACTATTTTCACATAGTATATCAATGCTATCTAATTCTTTGTGATATGTGCCAAAATATCGTATGAACTTATATTACAGAAGAAATTTACAGAAAGCAGAATAATATGGTATAGCATGCTACTATCTGGTTGGAAATGTTTCAAATTTCAGGTAGCAACTAACTGCTATGAAAATATTGATTGCAGACAATCCATTATTAATCATATATTATTGCTTACTGTTTGGCAAAGGTGGTACGGTAAAGCCATCGTCACCCATGTTTATAAAGACAGCTGTTGCCGTAGGCGCACTTCCGCCGGAGGCAGTTCCTCTTATGGTAATATCAAGTGAATTACCACTATGTTGGATACCATTATAACTTTTACTAGTGATGTAATGGACCCTATAGTCTGCCGAATGTTTTATTTCATTTCCCATCCATTGCTGTCAATAATAATAATAATAATAATAATAATAATAACAATAATAATAATAACAATAATAATAATAATAATAATGATAATCATAATAATAATACATTCATTTTTGTATCTAATAAAAATTGTACGAGTAAAAACAACCATACATGAAAACTTCGTCATGATGACAAGTAATAGTTTCAATAGTCAGTGTTTCGGCATTGATCTGGTTTATTAGATATAGTGTTGAAATTCACAGTTCCTAAATAATGTAATTATTATTAAGCCTAAGGTGCTCTTCTCACGGACATAGGTGACCTTAAGTGATTTTGATTATTAAGTAAAGACCCTATGGTGTTCTTGTTTAAAAAGACTTTTAATTTGTTTGATTTTCCCTTTTTTTCACTTTGAACGTACCTAATTTTATCCTGCAATCAGTACATTTGCTGTACAAATATGCTATGCGAATAAATATTTGCTTTATTCGTACTAGACGAATAAACTTTTCGTACTATACGAATAAACTTTTCAGCCTACGAATAAACGTTCCTGGTACCCTGTAGCTATGTACAGCGGAGGGCGCAGACAAGTATGAAACTGGTACTAATGTAGCGCGGACCACGAAGAAGACACCCTTGACAACATTTATGAAGGCGAGGAATAACGCTTGTTTCTGTCCTTTTTGTCTAAATCTAACAAGTTTTCCGACTTTTTTGACATTGCAGGATAAACACAACATACGTACATTGTGCTTATATGTAAAATTCATTTGTACTCGCTGCGAAACAGGCCTGAAAAGCTCGATGAAGGCTCGCTATTCTGCCTGTTTCTAAAGCTCGTACAAATAAATTTTATATTTACCGACAATGTACGTATATTGTATATACATTTCTATGATTTTATTTTACACAAGCATGTTAATGATAAATCTTTAAACGACATTTCACATTGTTGTCCTTCACATTGCGTGTCCCAATTGATCAAGGTCGTAACTATTATATGGTTCCAATCATATTTAGCAGTGAATAATAAATGTACACTTTCAAGCATAACCTGCCTGTATTCTTTCTTTATTATGTAAATGACATGTCTATTCGTATATACTCAGAATATATTGTTCGTTTGTTTAACATATGTTTAAGAATGTACTGTTCTATTTTTACAAAATGATTCCCCTTTTATCTCTCAAATGATCTGCCGGTAACTGGAATTATGTAGTCAATGGCTTATTGGTACTTTTGATCACTGTCTATCTCTATATCATCACTCGAGGTCGTCGTGGTTGTGATCGCATGGCAGTTGGATTTACTACCTATCCAATCAGTGTCTATCACCACTAATGTTGTGAGTTAGAATCTCGACCAGGGCGAGGTGTACAACATTATGTGATAAAGTTTGTCAGTGACTTGCGACAGATTGGTTAGGGTTAGGGTTAGGGTTAGGGTTCTCCTGGTCCTCCGGTTTCCTCCGCCAATAAAACTGACGGCCACGATATAACTGAAATATTGTTGAAAGTGTCGTTAAACACCATCAAGCAAAATATATCATCACTCTGGTCAATTTCGCGAATATTTATTTCATTTTCAGAATAATTGTAATGAACATGTAAATAAACAGTAGGGTAGAGCGAATTTAAAAGACGTTGCTTTGTATCCAAAATTCAAATGCGAAATATAACAATAACTTTTATAGATAAAGAAGAAATTGTAAATGAGTACTTTACTGACAAATTAGTTACAGGAGCAGAACATGTAAATGACTACTTTACTGACAAATTAGTTACAGGAGCAGAACATGTAAATGACTACTTTACTGACAAATTGGTTACAGGAGCAGAAAATGTAAATGAGTACTTTACTGACAAATTAGTTACAGGAGCAGAAAATGTAAATGACTACTTTACTGACAAATTGGTTACAGGAACAGAACATATAACTATAATAACGTACTGTTATTCCGGTTACAGGGACAGAAAATGTAACTATAACCTCCCATCCAATCACTTCTTCTGTGAGCGTGAACTTCAAGTGACCTTCAAATAGACTGTTATGTAGGTCTCTAATTTGTGTCATAGATACTGTAATGTCTGTCGCAATCACTAGAGCCGGAAATAGCAGGAATATTCCTGACATCATGGTAGTCAATTACCTATTGTATTTGATATTAGGCAGTAATAATGAAAACATATATGGTCATTTATTATTTTCCACATTTACTTATAATTATATCAAGGAACGTTGTGTTCGTCATCGCATGCTAGTTAGATTTACAACTGTCTATGCAATCATTGTCTATCACCACTGATATTTTGAGTTTGAAATCCGTTCATGCCGAGGTATACTCGATACAGCATTATGTGAAAAAGTTTATCAGTGACTTGCGGCAAGTCGGTGTTTGTTTTTTTCCGCGTACTTCGGTTTCCCCAGCAATAAAACTGACTGCCACGATATAGCTGAAATATTGTTAAATGTGGCGTTGAACACCATAACGCTATAGTTATATATATGCTGTGAACCATTTATGTAATAAGTCTTAAAAATACATTTTATAGTCTTTTACGTAGCTTAACTCCGCCACTTTTTATTGAAGTGCTTGTACCAAGCCAGGTAAATGAGCGGTCATGTATTAGGGTGCTAAAGATATCTTTTATTGGGTTTTAGAAATGTTCCGACAGTGTCGTATTTTTTTGTCTTTCATTTTGTTTCATCTCCAGAGATAAGTGTTTATTTCTAATACTTATTAATATTTATTCCATCAAGAGCACCTGGGTTCATCCTCTGTTTTTGTGGGGTCCGTGTTGATCATTTTTAATAGTTTACTGTGTTGTGTTTTTAAACTTTGTTTGTTTTGTCTTCGTCTTATGTCCTTAGTGACCAATGTTGCTAGTGTCTCTTGATTGTCCACTCTTGATGTCTTCGTCTTATGTCCTTAGTGACCAATGTTGTTAGTGTCTCTTGATTGTCCACTCTTGATGTCTTCGTCTTATGTCCTGAGTGACCAATGTTGCTAGTGTCTCTTGATTGTCCACTCTTGATGTCTTCGTCTTATGTCCTTAGTGACCAATGTTGCTAGTGTCTCTTGATTGTCCACTCTTGATGTCTTCGTCTTATGTCCTGAGTGACCAATGTTGCTAGTGTCTCTTGATTGTCCACTCTTGATGTCTTCGTCTTATGTCCTTAGTGACCAATGTTGCTAGTGTCTCTTGATTGTCCACTCTTGATGTCTTCGTCTTATGTCCTGAGTGACCAATGTTGCTAGTGTCTCTTGATTGTCCACTCGTGATGTCTTCGTCTTATGTCCTTAGTGACCAATGTTGCTAGTGTCTCTTGATTGTCCACTCTTGATGTCTTCGTCTTATGTCCTGAGTGACCAATGTTGCTAGTGTCTCTTGATTATCCACTCTTGATGTCTTCGTCTTATGTCCTTAGTGACCAATGTTGCTAGTGTCTCTTGATTGTCCACTCTTGATGTCTTCGTCTTATGTCCTTAGTGACCAATGTTGCTAGTGTCTCTTGATTGTCCACTCTTGATGTCTTCGTCTTATGTCCTTAGTGACCAATGTTGCTAGTGTCTCTTGATTGTCCACTCTTGATGTCTTCGTCTTATGTCCTTAGTGACCAATGTTGCTAGTGTCTCTTGATTATCCACTCTTGATGTCTTCGTCTTATGTCCTGAGTGACCAATGTTGCTAGTGTCTCTTGATTGTCCATTCTTGATGTCTTCGTCTTATGTCCTTAGTGACCAATGTTGCTAGTGTCTCTTGATTGTCCACTCTTGATGTCTTCGTCTTATGTCCTGAGTGACCAATGTTGCTAGTGTCTCTTGATTGTCCACTCTTGATGTCTTCGTCTTATGTCCTGAGTGACCAATGTTGCTAGTGTCTCTTGATTGTCCACTCTTGATGTCTTCGTCTTATGTCCTGAGTGACCAATGTTGCTAGTGTCTCTTGATTGTCCACTCTTGATGTCTTCGTCTTATGTCCTGAGTGACCAATGTTGCTAGTGTCTCTTGATTGTCCACTCTTGATGTCTTCGTCTTATGTCCTTAGTGACCAATGTTGCTAGTGTCTCTTGATTGTCCACTCTTGATGTCTTCGTCTTATGTCCTGAGTGACCAATGTTGCTAGTGTCTCTTGATTGTCCATTCTTGATGTCTTCGTCTTATGTCCTGAGTGACCAATGTTGCTAGTGTCTCTTGATTGTCCACTCTTGATGTCTTCGTCTTATGTCCTGAGTGACCAATGTTGCTAGTGTCTCTTGATTGTCCACTCTTGATGTCTTCGTCTTATGTCCTGAGTGACCAATGTTGCTAGTGTCTCTTGATTGTCCACTCTTGATGTCTTCGTCTTATGTCCTGAGTGACCAATGTTGCTAGTGTCTCTTGATTGTCCACTCTTGATGTCTTCGTCTTATGTTCTTAGTGACCAATGTTGCTAGTGTCTCTTGATTGTCCACTCTTGATGTCTTCGTCTTATGTCCTGAGTGACCAATGTTGCTAGTGTCTCTTGATTGTCCACTCGTGATGTCTTCGTCTTATGTCCTTAGTGACCAATGTTGCTAGTGTCTCTTGATTGTCCACTCTTGATGTCTTCGTCTTATGTCCTGAGTGACCAATGTTGCTAGTGTCTCTTGATTATCCACTCTTGATGTCTTCGTCTTATGTCCTTAGTGACCAATGTTGCTAGTGTCTCTTGAATGTCCACTCTTGATGTCTTCGTCTTATGTCCTTAGTGACCAATGTTGCTAGTGTCTCTTGATTATCCACTCTTGATGTCTTCGTCTTATGTCCTTAGTGACCAATGTTGCTAGTGTCTCTTGATTGTCCACTCTTGATGTCTTCGTCTTATGTCCTTAGTGACCAATGTTGCTAGTGTCTCTTGATTGTCCACTCTTGATGTCTTCGTCTTATGTCCTTAGTGACCAATGTTGCTAGTGTCTCTTGATTGTCCACTCTTGATGTCTTCGTCTTATGTCCTGAGTGACCAATGTTGCTAGTGTCTCTTGATTATCCACTCTTGATGTCTTCGTCTTATGTCCTTAGTGACCAATGTTGCTAGTGTCTCTTGATTGTCCATTCTTGATGTCTTCGTCTTATGTCCTTAGTGACCAATGTTGCTAGTGTCTCTTGATTGTCCACTCTTGATGTCTTCGTCTTATGTCCTGAGTGACCAATGTTGCTAGTGTCTCTTGATTGTCCACTCTTGATGTCTTCGTCTTATGTCCTGAGTGACCAATGTTGCTAGTGTCTCTTGATTGTCCACTCTTGATGTCTTCGTCTTATGTCCTTAGTGACCAATGTTGCTAGTGTCTCTTGATTGTCCACTCTTGATGTCTTCGTCTTATGTCCTGAGTGACCAATGTTGCTAGTGTCTCTTGATTGTCCACTCTTGATGTCTTCGTCTTATGTCCTGAGTGACCAATGTTGCTAGTGTCTCTTGATTGTCCACTCTTGATGTCTTCGTCTTATGTCCTGAGTGACCAATGTTGCTAGTGTCTCTTGATTGTCCACTCTTGATGTCTTCGTCTTATGTCCTGAGTGACCAATGTTGCTAGTGTCTCTTGATTGTCCACTCTTGATGTCTTCGTCTTATGTCCTGAGTGACCAATGTTGCTAGTGTCTCTTGATTATCCACTCTTGATATGTCTTCGTCTTATGTCCTGAGTGACCAATGTTGCTAGTGTCTCTTGATTGTCCACTCTTGATGTCTTCGTCTTATGTCCTGAGTGACCAATGTTGCTAGTGTCTCTTGATTGTCCATTCTTGATGTCTTCGTCTTATGTCCTGAGTGACCAATGTTGCTAGTGTCTCTTGATTGTCCACTCTTGATGTCTTCGTCTTATGTCCTGAGTGACCAATGTTGCTAGTGTCTCTTGATTGTCCACTCTTGATGTCTTCGTCTTATGTCCTGAGTGACCAATGTTGCTAGTGTCTCTTGATTGTCCATTCTTGATGTCTTCGTCTTATGTCCTGAGTGACCAATGTTGCTAGTGTCTCTTGATTGTCCACTCTTGATGTCTTCGTCTTATGTCCTGAGTGACCAATGTTGCTAGTGTCTCTTGATTGTCCACTCTTGATTGCCCCTTCGGATTTCTGTAACGCTAATGTCCTGGTTGACAATATTTTCTGGTTTTCTTGCCTTTAAAGAATTTTCCTAAGATATTTTATTGAAAAGATGCATTGCTGTCATACGTTTAGATGAATGTATAAAGTGACAGTGCGAATCAGTTGAGAAGGAGACTTTATCTCAACCTTCCCATTTATATGTTGCAAAATTACTACTGCACCTGTTTTTATGAAGTATTATTCTCCAGTTGATAAACAAAAATCGTAGATCTTGTGTTTCTCGTCAATTTTCCTTTATAGTGATTGATAAGAAATGAAGCTATTGAACTGAGCCTTTTAGGTAATATAGTTGAAGTTATTACATGGAAAGCGTTACTGCCACCATCACGGTTTGGTTAACTGTCTATGTCACATATAAGAGCGGATATCCTTGTCACAATAAAGCCCTTGTTGTCACGTTCAGCATAGCTTATGCTATATAACCTGATAGATATTTCAATGTTCATCAATATGGATTCTGGTTTGATAGATTATATATAAACTGTACTTAAAGCATGCAATCGTGAAGACAATATCCATCCCTAGTACAAAAAGACATATTAAGTTATATTTCAGAGTTACCTTCTTCCAGGAGAATCTTCAGCCAACTATATTACCTGGTCTGACTTGTCTGGGTAAATCACACCAGCTGTATTACCTGTCCTGATCTGTCTGGCTAAATCACAACACTAATCGACTTGTTCACCTTTGTTATCACTGTATATGAATAAGGAAGTCTTGTTTTGAACATAATAGATAACACAGATAAATCTTAACACTCAAATTGTTTTCTTGTATTAAAAGATGGAATTCAGTAGGAACAAAGTATACCACACTGTCGGAACAATTCCAAAATAAGATATCAAATTCATAAAAAAGAGGCCAAATCGACACACCCGAACAAACAAATACATGACCACACACTTTCCTGGCTACATGTAGGTGCAGACACCAGAACAAATACACGAATAACACTTTCCTGGCTACATGTAGGTGCAGACACCAGAACAAATACATGACCACACACTTTCCTGGCTACATGTAGGTGTAGACACCAGAACAAATACATGACCACACACTTTCCTGGCTACATGTAGGTGTAGACACCAGAACAAATACATGACCACACACTTTCCTGGCTACATGTAGGTGTAGACACCAGAACAAATACATGACCACACACTTTCCTGGCTACCTGTAGGTGTAGACACCAGAACAAATACATGACCACACACTTTCCTGGCTACATGTAGGTGCACACACCAGAGCAAATACATGACCACACACTTTCCTGGCTACATGTAGGTGCAGACACCAGAACAAATACATGACCACACACTTTCCTGGCTACATGTAGGTGTAGACACCAGAACAAATACATGACCACACACTTTCCTGGCTACATGTAGGTGTAGACACCAGAACAAATACATGACCATACACTTTCCTGGCTACATGTAGGTGCACACACCAGAACAAATACATGACCACACACTTTCCTGGCTACATGTAGGTGCAGACACCAGAACAAATACATGACCACACACTTTCCTGGCTACATGTAGGTGCAGACACCAGAACAAATACATGACCATACACTTTCCTGGCTACATGTTGGTTTAGACACCAGAACAAATACATGACCACACACTTTCCTGGCTACATGTAGGTGCACACACCAGAACAAATACATGACCATACACTTTCCTGGCTACATGTAGGTGCAGACACCAGAACAAATACATGACCACACACTTTCCTGGCTACATGTAGGTGCAGACACCAGAACAAATACATGACCACACACTTTCCTGGCTACATGTAGGTGCAGACACCAGAACAAATACATGACCATACACTTTCCTGGCTACATGTAGGTGTAGACACCAGAACAAATACATGACCACACACTTTCCTGGCTACATGTAGGTGCAGACACCAGAACAAATACATGACCACACACTTTCCTGGCTACATGTAGGTGCAGACACCAGAACAAATACATGACCATACACTTTCCTGGCTACATGTAGGTGTAGACACCAGAACAAATACATGACCACACACTTTCCTGGCTACATGTAGTTGCACACACCAGAACAAATACATGACCATACACTTTCCTGGCTACATGTAGGTGTAGACACCAGAACAAATACATGACCACACACTTTCCTGGCTACATGTAGGTGCAGACACCAGAACAAATAGATGACCATACACTTTCCTGGCTACATGTAGGTGTAGACACCAGAACAAATACATGACCACACATTTTCCTGGCTACATGTAGGTGTAGACACCAGAACAAATACATGACCATACACTTTCCTGGCTACATGTAAGTGTAGACACCAGAACAAATACATGACCTTACACTTTCCTGGCTACATGTAGGTGTAGACACCAGAGCAAATACATGACCATACACTTTCCTGGCTACATGTAGCTGCAGACACCAGAACAAATACATGACCATACACTTTCCTGGCTACATGTAGGTGTAGACACCAGAACAAATACATGACCACACACTTTCCTGGCTACATGTAGGTGCAGACAACAGAACAAATACATGACCACACACTTTCCTGGCTACATGTAGGTGCAGACACCAGAACAAATATATGACCACACACTTTCCTGGCTACATGTAGGTGCAGACACCAGAACAAATACATGACCACACACTTTCCTGGCAACATGTAGGTGTAGACACCAGAACAAATACATGACCACACACTTTCCTGGCTACATGTAGGTGCAGACATCAGAACAAATACATGACCACACACTTTCCTGGCTACATGTAGGTGTAGACACCAGAACAAATACATGACCACACACTTTCCTGGCTACATGTAGGTGTAGATACCAGAACAAATACATGACCACACACTTTCCTGGCTACATGTAGGTGTAGACACCAGAACAAATACATGACCATACACTTTCCTGGCTACATGTAGGTGTAAACACCAGAACAAATACATGACCACACACTTTGCTGGCTACATGTAGGTGCAGACACCAGAACAAATACATGACCATACACTTTCCTGGCTACATGTAGGTGCACACACCAGAACAAATACATGACCATACACTTTCCTGGCTACATGTAGGTGCAGACACCAGAACAAATACATGACCACACACTTTCCTGGCTACATGTAGGTGCAGACACCAGAACAAATACATGACCATACACTTTCCTGGCTACATGTAGGTGTAGACACCAGAACAAATACATGACCACACACTTTCCTGGCTACATGTAGGTGCAGACACCAGAACAAATACATGACCATGCACTTTCCTGGCTACATGTAGGTGCAGACACCAGAACAAATACATGACCATACACTTTCCTGGCTACATGTAGGTGCAGACACCAGAACAAATACATGACCATACACTTTCCTGGCTACATGTAGGTGCAGACACCAGAACAAATACATGACCATACACTTTCCTGGCTACATGTAGGTGCAGACACCAGAACAAATACATGACCATACACTTTCCTGGCTACATGTAGGTGCAGACACCAGAACAAATACATGACCATACACTTTCCTGGCTACATGTAGGTGTAGACACCAGAACAAATACATGACCACACACTTTCCTGGCTACATGTAGGTGCAGACACCAGAACAAATACATGACCACACACTTTCCTGGCTACATGTAGGTGCAAACACCAGAACAAATATATGACCACACACTTTCCTGGCTACATGTAGGTGCAGACACCAGAACAAATACATGACCACACACTTTCCTGGCAACATGTAGGTGTAGACACCAGAACAAATACATGACCACACACTTTCCTGGCTACATGTAGGTGCAGACATCAGAACAAATACATGACCACACACTTTCCTGGCTACATGTAGGTGTAGACACCAGAACAAATACATGACCACACACTTTCCTGGCTACATGTAGGTGTAGATACCAGAACAAATACATGACCACACACTTTCCTGGCTACATGTAGGTGTAGACACCAGAACAAATACATGACCATACACTTTCCTGGCTACATGTAGGTGTAAACACCAGAACAAATACATGACCACACACTTTCCTGGCTACATGTAGGTGCAGACACCAGAACAAATACATGACCATACACTTTCCTGGCTACATGTAGGTGCACACACCAGAACAAATACATGACCATACACTTTCCTGGCTACATGTAGGTGCAGACACCAGAACAAATACATGACCATACACTTTCCTGGCTACATGTAGGTGCAGACACCAGAACAAATACATGACCATACACTTTCCTGGCTACATGTAGGTGTAGACACCAGAACAAATACATGACCACACACTTTCCTGGCTACATGTAGGTGCAGACACCAGAACAAATACATGACCACACACTTTCCTGGCTACATGTAGGTGCAAACACCAGAACAAATATATGACCACACACTTTCCTGGCTACATGTAGGTGCAGACACCAGAACAAATACATGACCACACACTTTCCTGGCAACATGTAGGTGTAGACACCAGAACAAATACATGACCACACACTTTCCTGGCTACATGTAGGTGCAGACATCAGAACAAATACATGACCACACACTTTCCTGGCTACATGTAGGTGTAGACACCAGAACAAATACATGACCACACACTTTCCTGGCTACATGTAGGTGTAGATACCAGAACAAATACATGACCACACACTTTCCTGGCTACATGTAGGTGTAGACACCAGAACAAATACATGACCATACACTTTCCTGGCTACATGTAGGTGTAAACACCAGAACAAATACATGACCACACACTTTCCTGGCTACATGTAGGTGCAGACACCAGAACAAATACATGACCATACACTTTCCTGGCTACATGTAGGTGCACACACCAGAACAAATACATGACCATACACTTTCCTGGCTACATGTAGGTGCAGACACCAGAACAAATACATGACCACACACTTTCCTGGCTACATGTAGGTGCAGACACCAGAACAAATACATGACCATACACTTTCCTGGCTACATGTAGGTGTAGACACCAGAACAAATACATGACCACACACTTTCCTGGCTACATGTAGGTGCAGACACCAGAACAAATACATGACCATACACTTTCCTGGCTACATGTAGGTGCAGACACCAGAACAAATACATGACCATACACTTTCCTGGCTACATGTAGGTGCAGACACCAGAACAAATACATGACCATACACTTTCCTGGCTACATGTAGGTGCAGACACCAGAACAAATACATGACCATACACTTTCCTGGCTACATGTAGGTGCAGACACCAGAACAAATACATGACCATACACTTTCCTGGCTACATGTAGGTGCAGACACCAGAACAAATACATGACCATACACTTTCCTGGCTACATGTAGGTGTAGACACCAGAACAAATACATGACCACACACTTTCCTGGCTACATGTAGGTGGAAACACTTGGGAGGATTAAACTAGTTGTATTGGCCCAAACCTCCTCTCGTAGTAAAATGATGACGTCATAAAAGTGCTTTCCACATGTGAGTAAAATAGCAGCCCTCACAAATAACAAGATAAACAGTGTTATCACAGAGACCGCTATAGATAAACAGTGTTATCACAGAGACCGCTATAGATAAACAGTGTTATCACAGAGACCGCTATAGATAAACAGTGTTATCACAGAGACCGCTATAGATAAACAGTGTTATCACAGAGACCGCTATAGATAAACAGTGTTATCACAGAGACTGCTATAGATAAACAGTGTTAGCACAGAGACCGCTAGAGATAAACAGTGTTATCACAGAGACCGCTATAGATAAACAGTGTTATATCAGAGACCGCTATAGATAAACAGTGTTATTACAGAGACCGCTATAGCATTGGTGTACCTCTTTTCTTTTTGCACAATCAATTTCTCTCTGTGAGGTCAATATCAGGAAATGTCGACCCGAAGCCTGTAACACGGGGTGACCTTATCTTACCGAGACATTCCTATCACTTAATGCTGCAAATTTATTGGAGAACCATCAAATACCAATTTCAAAGTCTACTCTGATAGAACTTGGACTGAACCCATGATCGCGATCTGAGCATGACAAATCGTGCAATTTGAAATTCAAGCGATGTTCAAATGGCCATTTTGTTTTTCGATGGATTCAATATTGTTAGGTCATATCTATTCATATGAGGAATAATGACTCAATCATAGGTCTAACTGTCAAAAATAATCGCAGGTCACGTGATTCTAAAGTGCCAATATAAAACGTATAATAAGGAATACATATTCATGAGGTATAATGAAATGTTTTATTCAAGTAAGAATTAAAGTTTGACACAATACAACCAGAAAAGGACAAACAACGATCTATAAAACATACGCATAGAACTAAAGATCGGGTAACACGAACCCCATTTAAAACCGGAGGTGAACGCAGGTGCCCCGGAAGAGTTAGCAGTTCCTGCTCCACTAGTGGCACCCGTCGTGTTAATCTAGTTACAAACCCGGTGATAGGTCATGAATGAGGAAAGGACCGGGAAGTGCTTAGCACAAAGGGAACATATCCTTGGTCATTTGTGACACAGATATACCATAACGGTCAACCAAGTCATAGTGGCGACTGTAATTGATGACTTCAACTTAATCAAGGGGAACCCTTTGTTCAGTAGCTTCCTTGTAAGCATCAACCCTCTATCAAGGAAATCCTGATGGAAATTGCAAGCTCTGGAATATCGTATCAACTGGGAGGTATATACTCCATGTGCAAGTGCTGCTGGAATGTTGCTACATATAAATGGAAAGTTCACAATGGGAAAATTGAAATCATCTCTTTTGTCGTAAAGTTTCGTTCTTAACCGCCCATCACTGTCCATTTCGAAGTGTAGGTCAAGGTATGAATCAAATCTATCTGTATCTGTGGTATCCTTTATTTCAAGCTCAGTGGGATAAATGCGATCAACGAAATCACCAAACCTAGAATTATTTCGTGAAAGGACATCTTCTATATAGCGGAACATTGATCCAATTTCACTCTATTATTATAATTTTTCTTAGTATTTCATAATGAGTGAGTGATTGTTTTTTAACGTCAACTGAGGAATTTTTCAGCAATATCATGATCAGAACAAGTTAATTTTCAATGTGATAATGATGTCCTCTTTGTTCTAGACCAACACGCTTAGTTAGATTTTCAAAGTGCTAGCTCACTGAAACAACAGTCCGCGGATAGACTTGTCACCCCACCCGTACACATTATCTTGATTCCGAGACAACCAGTCTTTACTCTTTCTCCTTAATGCTGTGTGCCTAGCGGAGAAGCAACAAATACCTATTTTATAATCTTTGATTTGATCCGATCCGGGCTCGAACCCACGGTCTGGCACGCTAACCACTACACCACCGAAGTTTTTTTTTATAATTACATACATGTATATCAGAAAGAAATGACATGGTTGTTGATAAACATGAGAGACTATCCAACATTGCACTTAAACAGAAATTAATCTAAAGAAACTGCGTTTTTATTGCTGTTCTACATTTCACAGTCACAGTAGGATCTGTCAATGATGAGTATAAATCATACCCTAAAATGAGTGTGAAACGCCCCCCCCCAACCCCCCAACCCCCCAACCCGCAGCTGAGCGGTGCTCCTTATCTCTGTCTATAGGTACAGTAGGATATGTCAATGATGAGTATAAATCATACCCTAAAATGAGTGTGAAACAGCCCCCCCCCAACCCGCAGCTGAGCGGTGCTCCTTATCTCTGTCTATAGGCACTACTTCTCGACTTATATGTAGTGATGTCGTATATATATGTTGTTGGATATACTTTACTACTATACCACTGTAGTAACTTGTCTCTACAGAACACACATGTGAAAATGTACTATTAAAATGTATTTAGCCAATACTGAGGACACATTTTATACGATATGTTCATGTATGTAAACAAATGACATACATATATTTCCACCTAACTATGGAATCTCAGAAATAGGCAGTAATTGGATTTATTTGTTGAATTTGGACGCTTTGTAAACTTCTGTTTTGAAAATGCATAGCGGTATATCAAGTTCGTATTTAAACTTACGATGGTATTTATATACGATATCGGAAGTAAATTATCACCAAAGTTACTAAAGTCAGGTTCATTTTTGATGCTACAAGGTCGAATATGTAGTATGTATTTCATTGATGTCGGTGATTTCAGATATTATTATATACAAGGGTACATAATATATTAATGAAACAGAAAAAGATACTTTCTGAATTAAACAAAAACAAACACTATCGACCACAAAGTATAGATTGTTTGTATAATAAAAAAGACACATACGCATCATAGATATACATTGAAGCTGAACACATAGACCTGGTAGGACCTGGATGGTTCAATGAGTTAGGTAGTTAGATTACCAAACAATTCATGCAAGCCTATCACCAATACGGCGTGGGTTCGCGCCCGGCTTTGTAAATTACGAAAAAAAGAGTGCACTCGACTCGCAGCTGCAAGTGATAAAGTTTACTAGTTACTTGCCCATGGTCGGTGGTTCTGTCCGGGTACTCCGGCCTCTTCCACCACTAAAGCTGGTCGCCATGATATAGCTGAAATATTGCTAAAAGTGGCGTTAAGCACAATAAATCAATCAAATCATAGACCTGATGATTGTGTTGGTGGAACAATTAAATGTTAATATTAGGTGATCTAGCGGTATAAAACGGTAAAGCGTAAACAAACGTGTCGTGTGCACTAAATTAGATCTTAACGTTTTTCAGGATGTCACGTATTTCCATTATTTATATTTTGATTTAAATATCAGATGACTGGTCAATAAAGTTTTACTTTCCAAGTGTTGATGACACGGAATGTTGATTTCACCACAGCAATCTCGTTTACGCGGTACCATGTGAATTCCTCATAAGGTATGAATAGGCAACAATGAAATCATAACAAGAAACCTTTCTTTTTTCTTATTAAATGTTTCGATGTTGAATTTCTGTTTGGTGAGACGGGTGGAATACTGGCGTTTGTGGTCAAATATAGCAAATCTATATCGCAAAGTGCCAACACACAGGACATCAGAAGAATACCAACTCGGCTAAAAATTGCCACAAGAACATATATTCTACAGCAAAATAGAGCTATTTATTCCAAACATCTTATTTCTGCAACTTGTAATCTATGTAAAAATGCAGATGAAACCTTACAACATTTTATATTATGCTGTGAGGCATTACAGGATATTAGGGAACCATTAATCAATAGGATAATAGCCGTAGGTAGCGCAGTATTGGCAAAAATCAAGGCAAGTCAGCCAATAGATATACTAAAACTTATTATAAATCCTTTTATTTATGTCGATAAGTATGACAGAACCCAGAAGAAGTCCCTGGATACCATTGGAGAAGTGCTGGAACCTTTATGTAGACAATTATTATATAAGATATATAACAAAAGATACGAACTCTTAGGCTTAATGGAGAATAAGAAAAGGGAGAATGGAAAAAAGAAATGACATATTAACATATAATAAAGCTATTAATAGGTAATCAACCCAGTATATGATTTCCTTATGGATGCCTATTTAGTAATCGTCCGGAAGAGGGCGCACATGGACTGCAAAATCCCACTTTTTCAAATCGTTTAGATTTTAGATTTTAGATTTTAGATAAAATCCCACTTTTTCAAATCTTTCAGATTTTAGATTATTTATCTGCTAGTTTTACAATAACTAGTGGATATACATATTTTATGAGTTGTTTTATTTGACAGTGATAGGAACTTTTATAAATATTTATTTTAGACGTCGCTATATTATGGTGGTGAATTGGCATATTATGTGCTTTATACTGTGGTGATAGTGACTTGTATGTATACTAGATAGTGACTTTTATATATATACTATATATTTTACGCGTCGTAATTATTATGGTGGTGGATTAACCTTCCTCTCATATTGAGGTGTGCCTTGATTGGCAGAAATTCGTCTACAGATACAGATATAAATGAAAGTGACCATGATCTCCAAGAGAGTGAAACCGTGTAGGAGTAACATTTGAAAATTAAATAGTTAAGTAAATCACTTATTTTATGTTGAAAAGGAACCCCGATTACATAATTGCACATATTTGGAATGTCACGGAAGTTATTAAATATAGGTTCATTTTGAATGCTACACGGACGAATAAGCAGTATGTATTTCATTGATATAGGGAATAAAGAAATTAAAACAAGAAACCTTTCTTTTTTTTTACTTTTTTAATGTTTCGATAGTACCTCTGTTGGATTTCTGATTGGATGAGACGGGTGGAATACTCTGATTTTTGTCAATTCTAACAAGTCTAAATATCGAAGTGACCATGGTCTCCAAGAGAGTGGGGCCGATGTGTAGGTAACATTTGAAAATTAAGTAAGGTCAAATAAATTACCTATTTTATTTTGGAATGGGACTGAAATAACATAATTGCACAGGGAACCGTCGTGGTCATGATCGTATGGTAGTTAGGACTATAACTACCTGTGCAAGCAGTGCCTATTCCCACTAAAATTGTGTGTTCGAACCCCGCTAACGGCGAGATGTACTCGATCCAACATTTGTGATAAAGCTTGTCAGAAACTTGCGACAAGTCGGTGGTTTTCTTCGGGTACTCCGATTTCCTCCACCAATAAAACTGATCGTCACGATATAACTGAAATATTGCTGAAAGTTGAGCACCATCAATCAAATCAAACCAACCAGAATTGCACATATTTGGAAGGAATATATTTTTTTATCTTATTTCGCTTTATATTCTGCGTACAGATTTAATCGGATATGACCTAGCTAGTTCGCATAGTTTCCAAAATTAAAGGGAGATAAAAGGGACAGTCTTATATGGTAAAACGAGACAAATGCAGAGGATCCCGTAAATTATTTTCTCCAGCATATTACTACATGCCCTACACATACTCTGAGCAGCAATTTACAGTGTCAAGCATGATACTTGTCCACACTTTTGATCTACACTTGTTCAACTTTTCCTCGTCTGTATACTGTTCTTAGCATATCCCCTTATTACATATAGATCTTCATGAGAACCACGGGGTCAAATTGTTTGAAAATTGGAAATCTCTGATTATCATCTTCAGAACTAGTGGAAAGAATGAAACCAAATATGTTCATTATGATCTTCTCTGTTATTGTGACCTATGACTCCATTAATTATTCAACAGGGCTGCCAGGGCTGGTTATGCAACTTTTGGTTTTCTATGTTTCTAATATCCAATGAATTAATATTTTGTAATACATTTAAATGGAAAAAACCCCCAGATCAAGCTTGATTTCTTCGGGGATTTGACTTCTCTCTAAAGTAATGACCCTTAGTGTAAATTGATGTGTTTTGTTTTGTTTATGTTTTGTTTATGTTTTGTTTGTTTTTGTTTATGAGCAGCATCTTGAGTTTATCATCTGATAAAATAATATACGGTGAAACCTGAACAAACTGTAGTCCTGTCTGACTGATGTTGTTCCAGTGGTGTGTCCCTTAATTATATACAACATGATGGTTTTATAGCCAAATTATTGCTTCCTGTATTATGAACTGTGACTAATATAAAAAGTGATAAAATGTGCCAAAGAAGGTTTCTCCACTGTACACGTGTATTGGAATGTTGTGTGTATGGTACTTCTGTTATTCTGAATAAACTACTATCAACATATTCTAACTAAATAAACACAAAGATTATATAGCCAAAACAATCATTTAGTATACTAACATGGTACTATGCGTAAACATACACTTTAATATAAATGAAAAAACCCGGGGAATAACTGCTGTTTGACATTTAGGAAACTGAAATATTTTAGAGTTATCTCCCTTTTTCCAGAGAAAATAACTAGAGGCTCCGAACAGAACTGAGCTGAGCCTGTGTCGCTTACCTTTCATTCTGCTTTGAGGAAACTTAACACAGAACCCACCAAATATCGGTTCATTTTGGCAACGCAGTTTCAGAGAAGAAGATCTTTAGAAATCGACCAATCTAAAACAAGAATTGCCTGTGGCAGCCAAGTTTGTTAATGGATACGGATTTAGTTTGTTGCACAAATTTTCATTGGTTCTTCAATCATGAATGTCAGCATATATTCGGAAAACAGACGGGGTATATTTCAGTCGCCTAAAACGATAACAACATGGACGACAAAAAATTACGCTTCACTGAATCAATAGAATAATACATAATAATAAATGTATTTTTACCAAATTAAATACTGTTTTTATACTCAAAACGGCTGTATGAACAAAAAAAAATATTACAACAGACAATTCTGTCACAAATACCTGATCGATTCAGCAAACTCCTATGTCCCACGGCTGTACCATAACATGCTGAACACCACAATAAACAAAACGTTGAGCCTTGAAAACTTTCGACGTCATGGGGCCACACCAAGGCTTTATTTACATGTTGCTAACATTTAAATTATTGAAACTGTTTCGCAAACCCGTTGTTTTGTTATGTGATATATTAATGTTATATTTATAAAGCTTATAAAATTTACTACATATATGAAATTGTATTGATTTTGAATTTTAGTACAGTATTTTCCCTCATGAGATCCCATACATGAAATATGACGTGACACATATTTTGACGTCATTGGAGAATGATGTCAAAGGTACGGAAAGAGACAGAAAATGAAAATAAAAGAAGTAAATTTAATTAATACAGTTGGATTTTGTATTTAGAAAAAACAATGGTTACATCCGTAATATATCTGTTATTCAGCTATCAGACAGGGTATATAATGTAACATTCCCGGCTTATGATATATATTCCCTTCGGATGCGCCTCAGGGAATATAGATCCTAAGCCGGGAATGTCATATGGCAAAATCATGCTCATTATTTTATTCATGAGATATGAATATTCATGACGTCGTGGAACCACGTGTCATTTGTTCTCAGCAACATTGGGAAGAATATTAATTTTTCTAGAAAAAAAAACCATAGCCTAGCGCCCCCCACCCCACAAGTTATATGGTGGGTCCCTTAATCAATGATGAATAATATATTACTACTGATGTTTTATGTGTTTAAAAAAAAATCATATTTGTTCTATATATTTATTTGATAATAATAAATAAAAAAGAACGGACTTGAGATTTTATTGTTATATTTCCCGTCAACGCACCTCACATAATTATTTGATCACGTGATACTTTGTTTATGAAGAAGCGGTGCAAATGGTACAGACGAATTGTATGAAAATGCCTCGGGAATAATGGTACGTTTCACACGCCCAACATCCCTTCGTTGCCTCTTAAATGGCGTCGGGCATTGAAAAGTGTAAAAACGATCACAATTAATCTTCTCCAGGAACCTACAGATCATAAGTCTTCCATTCTAAACAAATATCAAGTGGAACTTTTTTACCAGAAGTTTTAATGTGAACGAAGAGAACTTTTGTGGGTATGGCGTTTTCGTCAGTTTTATCATTTTTTTAACCATAATTTAAGTTTTATTTTAGGAAATGATAGGACAATTGTATCAAAATAAGAAATACTCCAGGAACTTCCAATATATTGAGCATGGTATCAAAAATTAGCTTGAACAACCCTAAGCGGTGTTTGGTGAAAAAAAGAACACAGAAATTAAGTCCAGGTTTAATAAAAGATCAACACGGCCTCTTTTGCTTCTTCAGCCGTTTATTGCTTAGTACTACGATGACGTCCATTTTGATTCAATATGGCGGTCGTATGCAAATTAGCAAAATGGGCTTGATTTTGCCATATGTCACATTATATTCCCTGTCTGATAGCTGCATAACATATAATGTTATCTTTATTGCACACAATATTTGAAGTATAACTATAAAAAAATTTCACTCCCACAAAATCAAAATTGTGATCAGATGCTTCGGAAGGGTTAGCATCTTCCGTCCTATGTTATGACATCCGTCGTGACGCCATATTTTCCAACGCCAGTAAAGGCAAAACCCGATTCACAAGCTAACCTTATAGACACGTATGTCATACGTCGATAAACGGGTGTTCGCATTGACAAAAAATCAAGATGGCGACCATAGACACCCAATCAGTGATTCTAGGTGATTGACTTTTCAAATCCATTCTATATGTAATACTGACTCATAATTACCTAGATACTGACTCATAATTACCTTGATACTTACTCATAATTACCTAGATACTTACTCATGATTACCTTGATACTTACTCATAATTACCTAGATAATTGCTCATAATTACCTAGATACTTACTCATAATTACCTTGATACTCATAATTACCTAGATACTTACTCATAATTACCTCTATGCTTACTCATAATTACCTTGATACTTATAATTACCTAGATACTTACTCATAATTACCTAGATACTTACTCATAATTACCTAGATACTGACTCATAATTACCTAATTATCTACTCCTAATTACCTAGATACTTACTCCTAATTACCTAGATACATACTCCTAATTACCTGGATACTTACTCCTGATTACCTAGATACTTACTCATAATTACCTAGATACTGACTCATAATTACCTAGATACTGACTCATAATTACCTAGATACTGACTCATAATTACCTAGATACTTACTCATAATTACCTAGATACTTACTCATAATTACCTAGATACTTACTCATAATTACCTAGATACTGACTCATAATTACCTAGATACTTACTCATAATTACCTAGATACTTACTCATAATTACCTAGATACTTACTCATAATTACCTAGATACTGACTCATAATTACCTAATTATCTACTCCTAATTACCTAGATACTTACTCCTAATTACCTAGATACATACTCCTAATTACCTGGATACTTACTCCTGATTACCTAGATACTTACTCATAATTACCTAGATACTGACTCATAATTACCTAGATACTGACTCATAATTACCTAGATACTTACTCATAATTACCTAGATACTTACTCATAATTACCTAGATACTTACTCATAATTACCTAGATACTGACTCATAATTACCTAATTATCTACTCCTAATTACCTAGATACTTACTCCTAATTACCTAGATACTGACTCATAATTACCTAGATACTTACTCCTAATTACCTTGATACTTACTAATGATTACCTAGATACTTACTCCTAATTACCTAGATACTTACTCCTAATTACCTAGATACTTACTCCTAATTACCTAGATACTTACTCCTAATTACCTAGATACTTACTCATAATTACCTAGATACTGACTCATAATTACCTAGATACTTACTCCTAATTACCTTGATACTTACTAATGATTACCTAGATACTTACTCCTAATTACCTAGATACTTACTCCTAATTACCTAGATACTTACTCATAATTACCTAGATACTTACTCATAATTACCTAGATACTTACTCATAATTACCTTGATACTTACTAATGATTACCTAGATACTTACTCCTAATTACCTAGATACTTACTCATGATTACCTTGATACTTACTCCTAATTACCTAGGTATAAACGAATAACTACGTAGATTATAACAGGTACAGACGATCCACCTGTAATATGAATGTCAACATGTAGATACTTAGACCATATCTTAACTGTAAACAATCTTAATGTTCATACCTTTGTTGATCAAATTCATCACAAGAAACTTAGGTTGAATAAGGTTAATATTACAAGCGTCTTGTGTCAATCTTTGATTTAAACATATCTCTTGTTCATTATGACTTTGACACACGCTTTTACGATAAAACATACTATTTTTATTTCCCTATCGCAAATTTTCCTTTTTTTCATCATATGGCGTATGTATTTCTTAGATAGTTCGTTTTGCACGTATTTGTAATAATGCTATGACTGTAATCACCGTAATCTGGTGATAATGGAAAAGCTTTTACACTAAGGATACCACTTTCATAAATTATTGAAAACTTTCACAAAATTATTTTACTGCTATACAGATCTTGCATGTAAATACAATTTTACATACAGAGATTAAAAAGGGTATTTCCCATCCATTTTTATGGCGACATAATTAGCAAAGCTAAATAGTTCAAATCTGACACATCTAATCTTGTAGAATCCTTGAAATATCTTATTCGTAAAGGCTATATGACTTAGACGTCGCGCGCGGTATTGGGGATACTGCGCTAATTCATTTTAAAATATCTTTGAGACTTTTAATTTTTATTGAAGTTAGACCTATTATATATCAAAAGCTTCAACATTTTGCAAACATTAACAATCTTATGCTTAAATAGTTCAAGATCCGATAATTAAAACGAATTTTGGCATAATATTAAGGAAAAATTGTTGAAAATCGCTGTAGACGCGTAACTAAATTGTTGCACATAAACTGAGTAAAATTGCCTAACAAAAAAACGAATTACACAAAATGTTCTCTTGTTTCGCAAACAACGACGGAAAAGTCCGCCAATTACGTACACGCGTGGGATTATGACGTTATGCTTGATTCCCATTCAAGATGGCCACCTTCCAGATGAGGTTTGAGATGTAGACGCTGCAATTTATCGGAAAATTATAGTTCACTCTCTGAGACAGGTTTACTTTGCAAAAAATATAGACAATCTGCTAGTACAACTAATAGGTAATTCAATTAGTATATTTATATTCATTCAGCATTATGTTACTATGTTTGTTCAATATTTGTATTCAACAGTTTGATGACATTTGTATTCTGGTCTCCCATGTAGACCATTAATCTGATTGACCTTGCTATTATACTCTCCATGTATATGTTGTCATTCATCTTTGTGATAGTATTTTAGTATTTGGTATTTTTGAGTGGAAGCGAATATGTGCAGGTTTTATTTATCGTTGTTTATATATGTATTGCCGTTGAAGATCCAGTTATCACGATGGGAGCGTTGAGATCCCATTAACTAGTTTAACAGGTGCCTATCCCAAGTCAGGATCTGGACAAGATGGGAGCGTTGAGATCCCATTAACTAGTTTAACAGGTGCCTTTCCCAAGTCAGGATCTGGACAAGATGGGAGCGTTGAGATCCCATTAACTAGTTTAACCGGTGCCTTTCCCAAGTCAGGATCTGGACAAGATGGGAGCGTTGAGATCCCATTAACTAGTTTAACCGGTGCCTCTCCCAAGTCAGGATCTGGATTTCCAACGTCATATGTCGTGGCCCTTTTTGTGGTCAGCGAGTTCAGTTATAAAAGGAGAGGTGATTGTTCACTTTGTTGATATTGGTGGAATTCATTACCATCACTGTTTAAACGTTCTTTTTTAATAAATGCTTTAATGTGGAATTTTAGAGAAAAAATCTTGATGACAGGTGTCACTGTGCCATTTAATATAAATAATGTATGTAGTGGCTAGGGGTTATTGGTGTTTAAGCCACTTCCAACATGAATTTAGATATATTGTGATGCTCAGTCTTATTGGTGGAGGAAACTGAAGTGCTGGGAAAAACGCACATCACCACGTGCAGAAATCGAACACCCAATTGTAAGAATGATGGTGTAATTTATTTGAAGAGTTCATATGTTTTCCATCTTAGATTAACGGATGGACAAAATTGCATTTATTTAAAATATAACTTACCCCAGCCAATTACATAATACTATGCTAGAGTCTTAGGAACTTGAAAGGCATGTAGAATCAGACGATGTAAGTAACATCCTTCACAAAACATCCAAAAGTAATTACTTGTTCTTGCGTACCGGTTAAAGGTATACAGAATACAGCATAATGTCTGTTTAGAAAAAAATTATCATTCACATTTACATGACCCAATATATGTTTGTATAATATACTTTATTTCCTGTGACTGTATAATGAATTCTTCATTATCCTATACAATATATTAAAAATTGCTGAGTTAGATTGCTGTCAAATTATAATATTAAGTATATATGTACCATCTACACACGATTATACACATGTCTTACGTCTATCCCTAGATTTGCCTCACGAGAAAAGGTAACACTACGATTATTGAAACTCCTTTTTTAGGGAGTGGATGTAGTCGAGTGGTCTAGGGCGCTGGACGTAAGGCTAAGCGAATGGTGCTGCAGTGTAACAATTGTGTGGGTTCAAATCCCGTCGAGGGAAGAACAAAAATTTGACAGCTCTAAAATCTAATTCTAACACTGTTTGGTTTAATTTTCAGACGTATATATATATACAAACCATTTTAGACGTTTATATATATATATATATATATATCATATATATAGAGGCGGATTTAGAGGGGGCGTGCGGGGCGTGCGCCCCCCCCCCCTTAAAATTCGCAAAACATATGTTATACAACGTTAATTAAGCAGTTCAACAAACGACTTTTTCATGAATGGTTAATTCGTGACCTGTAAGTCAAAATGAATAGTAATGATATTAGGAGTAAATTTGGGATATCATTCTAAAAAGCTCTACCCATTGATAAATGATCAGTATACTGTCCGTCCGGATGAAGCTTTTCGTTTCGCCGTTGGTTCATTCATTGAAAACGTATGATTCGTTCTTGTTTATAGACAAACAAAGGCAAATATGTTAACATTGATGCCCCATGAAACGATTCTGATTATCTAATTTAGTTACGTTAGCTAATCAGAAATCAACAACAAGTTCATGTATTGACAATTTCCGCTTTTGTTTGTCTATAAACAAGAACGGTCGAATCATACGTTTTCAATGAATGAATGAATCAAACGACGAAAAGAAAAGCTCCATCCGGACGGGCAGTATTAACTAGAACCACCCGAGAGGACAAGCACCGAAAGTACAGACCAATTAGTGAAATGGGGAATGCGTTAAAACTAAACAAATAGTTCTTTGAAGGGTTAAAATATCGTGATCGATCAGTCATGAGTTGAACAATTCGCATCACGGTTGTTCAACAAAAGTTTTACTTTAAGTTCTTATAATCTGACAAAAACATACTGTTAACAATTATCAGACAAAATTAAGACTCAAAGTCAAGTTTTTCTGGTCTGATAAAAATGGTGTGGTTGGTTCAACATTGTCGTTCAAATAAATGTCTGTAATTCCACAAACCCCCAGAACTTCCCGGGGGCTTCGCCCCGCTGGGCCCCTTACCTTTAGCGGTCCCCAGACCCCTCGCCTACTCACGCTCCCCCTAACCACAAATCCTAGATCCGCCCCTGATATATATATTATTATATAAAAGCAACAAGGAAGGAATCAAGTAGTGGGCTCTTGATTTTTAGACTATTAGTATTGTCTGTTCTTCATTGATTTACAACTTCTATAATATTCACTTTGAAATTTGGGATCTTCAAACTTTTCTTTTATAAACCAAGGGGTCGTCGGGGTCGTGTTGTATGGTAGTTAGCTATATAAATTAACAGTTACCTATGCAATCGATGCATATCACCATTAATGTTGTGAGCTCGAATCCCACTCATGTGGGATGTACTCGATACTACATTATGTGATAAAGTTGGGCAGATACTTGCGGCAGGTTGGTGGTCTTCTCCGGTTACTCCGGTTTCCTCCACCAATAAAACTTACAACAACGTTAGCACCATAATCTTAACCCTAACCCTATTATAAACCAACCCCTGTGTTGGATTTTGTTTTAGCGAAAGATCATTTTAAAAGCAGTAAATACTTCCCTACAATTAGACAATTTTTTTGATCTCTTGAGCCGAAATGTCTTTCCTTTTACCCCTTGAGTGAGTGAGTGAGTGATTGTTGTTTAATGTCAAATGAACAATTTTTCAGCCATGGTGAGAACAGGTTAATTGGATCTGTATAGTGCTAGCTCACTGAAGCAACTGTCCACGGATAGACCTGTTGCTCTACTTGGACAAATTATTCTGATTCCACGTCAACGAGTCTTTGCTCATTCTTCTGAATGCTACGGACTTAGCAGAGAAGCAATGAACATCACTTTTATTGTATTTGGTTTGACCAGACTGGGGCTCGAATTCACGATAAACTGCAAGTGAGTCGAGCATGCTAACCATTATACACTGAGATGGATGAGCCGACAAAACTTTGCTCTCACTACTGGATGTTCTCTACATAGATATAAATGATGAGAACCTGAAAATACCAATAAATTAATCTTTGGTTTGAAAAAATGAAGAAATATCCTTTAAAATGAGAAATACCCCCCCCCCCCCTCAATAAATAACATGGAGATAACTCATGGGAATCAAGATAATTTGTCGTGTGGGAAGACATGTCTAGTTTGTCTAGTGCAAAGCGGATCCCATCTTCTCATTGAAAACTAACTTGCTCTCGCCATGATACAGCTGGAAAATTGCTGAGTTGGGGTTAGGCAACAGTTACTCACTCAAAGATGTCCCACTACGAAGGGACCATCTAATAACTATTAGTAAACCTTTTGGGCTAAATCAGGTTTATTTGTTTCTAAGAAAAAGCTACTATTCATTTTGCCACAGGGACAAATTGTAATAACGATTTCTGATTTGCTTTATCTTTATTGTAAAGAAAAATGCTTTATTCAGTTTCTTATAGGAGCATATACTAACAACTGCAGAGGCGCCATCATGCAGTTTGGGTTCAATCATGTTTGCTGTTTCTACCAAGGAGTTTTCTTCATTTTACTATAGGGTCATATGTTATAACATGCAGAGGTAAGTAAGGCCAATCAAGGATTTCCATTCCAGGTAAAAGATAACAACATTCTAAGGGACCAGGAAATGACCATTCATATATAGTTTTGGCTCAATTAAGTTTGCTGTCGTTAAGATGCTCGACTTTTGACTGACAATATATTAAATACTGTTATAGTGACAGCCGGAGACTTTGAACCGTAATGAGAGCGGGAGGTTTGGCGCTTTAAAATCTGATTCAACCCACCATTTCTTTAGAAATGCCTGTACCAAGTCAGGGTCATTACGGTTTTCACAGTTTTCCGATTGTTGATTGATTTTGTCTGTTTATATAATTATGAGTTTTGACTTTCCTTTTGTAAGATTGTTCGGAGTTCGGTAATTTTGTTATTACCCTTATTTGTTATGCTTGATGGACGTGGGTACAAGCTTCTCTTCGTCGGCCAAAAGCCCACTAGGGCTTGTGTTGTATTGTTATTTTAACATGCCGACTATAAATAAAGCTTATCTTATCTTCTCGCCGACTTTTTCTTAATTCGTATGAGGCAGACTTCATACAGGGGCTTCTAGAAAAAAACCGAAAAGAAGCTAGCCCGATCCTTTAATGTCACGTTATGTATTTTCACTAAATAATTCTAGGTGTAGTGATTCCGTTGATCGCATCTATCCAGTTTCGGCTTTTGGACAAAATGAGGTCCTGTGCTATTTAAGCTATGAGGTCCCTTACTTGGGCCCTGAAAGAGTTAATTCCGGTAGGCCTACACAGGCAGTCAGACATACGAAACAGAACGCCTTCAAATTTAAAATTGCACAACAGAAGCAAAAATCCACGGATTTTTTTTTGTTGGCAGGAAGATGGGCCTCCCCTAGCCAACGGGGTCCTGTGCTTAAGCACAATGGTAAATCCGCCACTGCATCTATCCCATTGAGACAATATAAAGGATACCACAAATACAGATACGTCTACTTTATACAGATCCCTCCAAGTGTATCAACGATCAAACACTCACGTCCGACACAGAGTTTTGTCGGACTTCACTCTTAAAATTGTCCGACAAATGTCCGACCAAATTGTCCGACAAATGTCCGACCAAATCCTCCCAGGTCGGTGTGAGAGTCTCCACTCTCAGATAGTTAAACTGTAAAGAGGAAACGTCCCCAAATTCTGCTAACCAATAAATTCGTGCATAAAGAAACATGCTTATCTTAGTAAAGGTGAAGTAAATGAGTGATATACAGTGGTACGGAAAGTATAGATATGTTAACGGCTGTCACGGGCGATATATACAATAATATCCATGAATAGAATGTATTAACATGCAGTACCAATGTTTTAGGTGCACTAGAAGTGAATACTAATATGTCCCTATGTACTCGCGACAATCGATGCCAAGGCCCTTTCACTTGCTGCAGACAGTTGCCGGTTTACGATATCGGGTGCGTTTGCTCTTTTACGTGTTTGCCAAATGTAGGGCGAAAGAACCCGGGTAATTTATACATTTATTACTTTAAAGGCAGATTTGGATTAATTTTTTTTAGTAAAATTTAAGTGTTATTTTGTTCATGGCGAATGGGTCATAAATCCGTAAATCCCGGTTTTTTTCTTCTTGAAAATTGGCAGTCTGCGGAGTCCTGATATAGGTGAAATAATATTTTATTAGTGTATTCTACGGGTTTTTTTTTTAACAGTTTACCTGTCAAAACATCACCCATCTCAGCATGTTGTCGCATCGTGCATTCATGATATACAAATACACCTACATTGTATCACAGGTGTGAAACAAACATTGCTCAAGACTCTTTTTGCTAAGACTTATAAAGATAGATAACTATTCTGCGTTTTCAATTTTCAAGCCGTCTTCCAATTTATTTGTACTTAAAAAAAAAAATTTATATCTTTTTTCTTATATATGTGTATAAATATCTTAATAAAATAAATACATTTACGGTGAGAAATTATTATACGTCATGATATCGTTATTTAGGTAAATACTTTTTAGACAGATTTTTTTTAAAACCATTTTTGTCTTTTTAATTGATAACTGACCCAAGCTAAATAAATGAAATGTGACTTAATGTGTTAATTATATAAATCCTTGCATTCTATAAATTTTTATTTCTTATCTAATTCTTATTCTTATTTAACAATATGTTCAGGTTGTTATTTTCCTCAAAATAGATGACTTCACAGTAGGGGCTCTTCCTGTATATTGGTTACATCCTGTATATTACAACTGACAGCTAATGCATGACAAACAATTTTAATCAGCCATCATTATTATGAAATACATTTTTTTAATCTTTATTTTGATGATGGCACCTAATTCCCATCACCTAATCCAAATTAGTATAGTAGAGGAGTACCGTATTTTTCGGACGATAAATCTAGATAAAAATGACGATTTTGTTTGCAGTACAAAAAATGTATACCTTTATTTTGCTGTAGGTTTATTTCTGAATAAGAAGACTCGTATCATCTATGTTCTTGGTGTTATTTTTTTTTAAATAATGCAATAAAAGTATACTAACAGGGGGTGCAATTCTGGGGATAAAATATTCAACATCCGAAAAAAATCAATATTCAATGATTGAAGTGTTATCGAAAATCAGTTCAATATTGTATTTTATAATAAAATATATACTATAAAAAATGTATCTTGTTGAAAAAAATCACAGGGTGGATCGATTTACAATATAAAATTATTATCACAAAATATCTAAATATAGCTATAGCTTTCCATCAAACACGAGCATGCGCACGTGATTGTAGTAAAAAATGGCGGTTGCAATACATCTCACAGTAAACGTGTAGCACAAGCTTTTTATACTAAATATACTGGAAAATAATTTATATCAATTTCGTTACTTAATCGATATTTTATTGCAATAATTTATATGAGGCTATGGGTGTTTAAACGTCACTTTTCAACAATATTTCAGTTATATATTGACTTTTGAGCTACCTTTCCTGGCGCGAATATGGTGCAAGATAGAAATACACCAGGGTATTTACGTAACCGGACATTCTACATACCGGAAAGAAAGTACGCTTACAAATATGCATCGATCACAAAATGTTTGACATGTTCAACCCGAGAAATGTAAAAAGAATCTTTAAATATCCACTCTCACGTCCGACCAAATAGTCGTATACCTTTATTTTGCTGTAGGTTTATTTCTGAATAAGAAGACTCGTATCATCGATGTTCTTGGTGTTATTTTTTTTTTAAATAAAGCAATAGGTGCAATTCTGGGGATAAAATATTCAACATCCGAAAAAATCAATATTCAATGATTGAAGTGTTATCGAAAATCAGTTCAATATTGTATTTTATAATAAAATATATACTATAAAAAATGTATCTTGCTGAAAAAAATCACAGGGTGGATCGATTTACAATATAAAATTATTATCACAAAATATCTAAATATAGCTATAGCTTTCCATCAAACACGAGCATGCGCACGTGATTGTAGTAAAAAATGGCGGTTGCAATATATCTCACAGTAAACGTGTAGCACAAGCTTTTTATACTAAATATACTGGAAAATAATTTATATCAATTTCGTTACTTAATCGATATTTTATTGCAATAATTTATATGAGGCTATGGGTGTTTAAACGTCACTTTTCAACAATATTTCAGTTATATATTGACCTTTGAGCTACCTTTCCTGGCGCGAATATGGTGCAAGATAGAAATACACCAGGGTATTTACGTAACCGGACATTCTACATACCGGAAAGAAAGTACGCTTACAAATATGCATCGATCACAAAATGTTTGACATGTTCACCTCGAGAAATGTAAAAAGAATCTTTAAATATCCACTCTCACGTCCGACCAAATAGTCGGACTTAGAGAGTGTTGACTCAAATTAAATTTACTTCAATGATTGCAAATGTACCTACAAACAAATAGTAATAAAAAACAACAACATTAAATAGAATTAATTATAATTGTTCTCCCCCTGGCACCTGGAAATTTGTGTCAACAAGATGTTCCTTCCATTATTGACACCTGTAACCTGAGCTAATTCATATCAAGCTGGCTGTAATACCTAGTCCAATACACATATTGCCGTCACAGATGAACAAGTATAGGGACTTGAAATATTTGTAAACGGAATATTGTGTATCTTTAGCCGGTGATTTTTGCATCCGTTATTTCACCTTTATATGGATATCACACTCCGAAAGAATTATCTCTTATTCATTCATGTACACAGCCGTACCGGCCTCACTGACTCTGTTTTAAGTGACAACATATATATTTTTCTTTAATCGTCAATGATTTCTCCAAACAAACAAAGTCAAAACGCAAACTTAAGTCGAGGTTTTACTCAAATTTAATTTGGTTTGTTAAAAAAACTTTTTTCGAGAAATCCAAGCCAGGACTGGACTCGGCGTATATAATTTTAAAGTTTAGATTTCGGAAAAGTTACGATATTTCTAGCATTCCGATTGTAATCGTAAAATTTAAATGTACTAGAAAGATCTATTAAAATTAAACAGATTAAAGAAACACAAACGGTGTAACTCGAAATTATTGTACAATTCTTTGATTATGAGGTGCTCCTATGCATCGAACGACTGTTGTGCCCGAGCGTGACAAACCTTACAAGTTGTTTCGGCCTTAGTTGGTGCGGCCTTATATCAAATTGATGTTCCGGCCTTATCATATATTTATGCGGCCTACGGCAAATCCGGCCTTATATCAAATGGAAAAGAATAATTAAAAAATAAAGTTCTATTTAAATTTAAAATATTATTTAAATATTCATGGATCCATATGATGAATAAAATATTGGAACTTGTAGTGTTTTCACAAGATTTACTCGTAACTCAATATGAAAAGCCATAATAAATCGTTATTATTTTAACAATTTTTTAATTAGTAATTTTTGGTAATAATGACGGAAATCATTTCCATTGAAGTTGATGATTAGAAAAACAATTCCGGTTGATATACCAAGCTGTCAACAAGCGAAATTCCTTAGATGTTCTCTTGCAATTAATTATCATTTGTTTAATAGTCGTATAATTGCACTGGCAGTATGATTATAAGGGTTACCAAAAAGTAAAAGGAAGCCATACTATAAATTACTCAAAAAGTACTCCAATTCTTTTGATGAAACCGCACTAATATATGCACATTTTGGTGATGGTCCTACTATTTTCAAAACTATCAACTATGTCGTTTCCTTGTATTGTATGTGAGCAGAACGTCCGTCCAAAGCAGAATGCTTTAGAGTGTGACAGTTGTTTCCAGTGGCAACACAGACTATGTAATAGTAGGACCATCACTTAATTATTTACTCAAATCATCACAATGTGTCGTTTTATTGTATGTATCATATATATCCATAGATACACATCATTCATAACTGAGGCCGCATTAATTAACCAAGGCCGTATCAACTAAGGCCGCATTTGTTTAAGGCCGGATTTTCATAAAGCCGAATAGTTTTCAGGCCGGATCAACTCGAAAGCGTGACAAATATTGTCCTTGGAGCTACCTTTCCTGTCGCGAATATGGTGCAAGGTAAAAATACACTAGGGTATATACGTACCCGCACATTCTACACACCGGAAAGAAAGTATACCATGGATAGAGGTTGAATATAACATGGATAAGGGGTTCAATATACTTTATATATTTTGACCCCATATCCATGGTATTTTGACTCTCTACCCATGGTATATCGAACCCTCTACACATGGTATTTCGACCCCCTTACCATGGTATATCGACAATCCTATCCATGGTATTTTGACCCCTACCAATGGTATATCGACCCCATACCATGGTATGTTGACCCCTACCCATGGTATAAAGACCCACTTACCCAGTGCTTTGACCCCCCTACCCATGGTATTTTGCCCCCCCCCCCCGTTCCCATGGTATGTTGACCCATTTACCCATGGTATTTTGACCCATTACCCATGATATATTGAACCCCTACACATGGTATATCGACCCCATTCCCGTGGTATTTTGACCCTCCTACCTATGGTATATCGACCCCTACCAATGGTATTTTGACCCCTACTCATGGTACATCGAACCCCATACCCATGGTATTTTGACCCCCCTATCCATGGTATGTTGACCCCCCTACCCATGGTGTATCGACATCCTACCCATGGTATTTTGACCCCCTACCAATGGTATATGGAGCCCCATACCCATGGTATATTGACTCACTACCCATGGTATTTTGACCCTCTACCCATGGTACATCGACCCCCTATTCATGATATTTTGACCCCCTGCCTATATCTTGATTAGAAATGAGGGGGGTCAAAATGCCATATGACATCGGTCCTTTCTTCATTCATGACCTATCACCGGATTTGTAATCAGATTAACACGACGAGTACCACTAGTGGAGCAGGAACAGCTTACCTTTCCCGAGCACCCAAGTTCAGTCCCTGTTTTTAGTGGGGTTTGTTTTACATGATCTTTAGTTTTATGTGTGTTTTGTAGATCATTGTTTGTCCTTTTTTGCCATTGTGTTGTCCGTCCTTCGATTTACGGATTCTTATTACCCCTTTCGGCTTTGGTATCTTGAAACTCTTCTTAAGAAAAGCTGTCATTCATTTCCAAATAAGCTCCTATGTTAAAAACTGCCACGTGTCGGGGAGCTAAAACACTTTGTTGCTCACTTTTCATTCTGTTTTGAGGAAACCTTATACAGAACTTTCCATAGGTGCTTCCTACCAAATTTTTGTTCATTTGGCAACTGAGTTTCAAAGGAGAAGAATTTTAAGAAATTAACCAATCAGAAACAAGAATTGTCTGTGGTGGCCATGTTTTTTTAACTGATCAAGACAAAATGAGCAATTTTAATAGAAGTCCATCCATAGCTACTAAGTTTCTGTTCATTTGGACAAGCGGTTTTGGAGGAGAACATTAAAATGTGAAAAGTTAACGGACGACGGATGCCAAAATCTGACATTTCCATTGGCAAGGTGAGCTAAAAACTTGATGCAAGAAGAAATATTCTTACAGTGTACTAAAGTTTATATTTTACATGGGAGCCAATCAGGATCTTATTTCAGTGTTGATTTGCATCAATCCAGACATTTGAAAAGTGAGAATGTAAATATAGTGTGGTTCATTCTGTGTCAGCGATTTTGATTAGAACATTAAAATTTGAAAAGGCCATCAATGACAAAGAGAGGTTAATGTGAGCGACAACTTCCATGATTCTTTATAATTAGGTTAGATAAAGTGTTGACGAAATGACAACAGACGACAGGTGATTAAGAAAATTGCTATGTTTTTTCTCTATGTGTGTACAAATTGTAAAAATTGCATGTGTGTTGTTTCTGAATGATAAGGTTTAACTAACAACCACCATTAACAATTTATACACATAAGATCATTATTAATTTAAAATCGCTAGATTAATTAGTGCTTAACATCACTTGTAGCAATATGTTACCTATGAGATGGTGGTTCAATATGGTGAAGGAAACTGGAATATCGATAAAACCACTGACCTGCAATAAATCTCTAAAACTTGATAAAGATGTATAGAGTACACCTCGCCATAAGCTGGAATCGAACGCACAACTTTAGTGGTGATAGGCACTGATTTAATATCAAACTATCATAGTGATCTCAGTATATTGACAATGTCTTGTAAAATGTAATTTCCCTCATTTTATTAATACGGCAACATATGAGGCTAAGCTTTTAAGGATGAACATTATATGGAACAGCAAGTATTTTATGTCGAGGTGTACTCGATACAACATTATGTGATAAAGTTGTCAGTGACTTGCGACAGGTCTGTTGTTTTCTCTGGGAACTCTGTCAGCAATGAAACTGATCGCCACGATATAATTAAAATATTGTTGAAAGTGGCGTTAAATACCATAAACCCTTAATATATATTATCTAGATTTTTATTTAATTTTAGGCCAAAAAAAAATATGTGTGTTTCCGATTGCCATTTTATATCTGTTATGTATTGGACTTATAATAAATGTGTATTTGATATGCTATAAATAGACACATTGTACAGGTTATACTTTATATATAAATTGTATGTATGCAATATTCTATAAAAACATGTTATACATTGTCCAAATATTTTAAATGATCACAATATTGTTAATAGTCCAAAGGTTGTGAATGGTCCAAATATTGTTAATAGTTCAAATGTTGTAAATTGTCCAAATGTTGTAAATGATCACACTATTGTTAATCTAAATAGTTCAAATGTTGTACATGACCAAATTGTTGTAAATTGTCCAAATGTTGAAACACAGAGTTGTAAATAATCCAACGGTTGTTAATTGTCCATATAAATGAGCGGAATGTTCTAAATTGTCCAACTGTTGTGATAAAAAAAAAAAAACCACCACACTTTGGGAACAATTCCCAAATCAACTACTAGTATTTTGGTGGCTTGGTACAGGTACATCAATGTAAATGAGCAAAAGTTCCAAGCTTCACCTCAAAATGTACAATGTTAGCAATAATCCATTAATTAGCATCCTTTATACTCCAATAATTAACACAAATCAAATTAAAATTATCCAGTAAAATTAATTTGATCAGGGTCATTACGGTTTTCACAGTTTTCCGGTTGTTGACTGATTTTGTCTGTTTATATAATTATGAGTTTTGACTTTCCCTTTGTAAGATTGTTCGGAGTTCGGTAATTTTGTTATTACCTTTATTTACTACTTTTATCTACAGTGCATACACATGAGGAAGCATATTGTTATCACAAAGTAAAAAACAATCTTCATTTAAAGCTATCAACTAATTAATATAGAATTATTTTTACTTATAATTAACAGTTTTGTTAAATATTATATCACGTGGTTTGTGACTTGTCAATGCCATCTTGTCCACAAAATAAGCAAAAAATATTTTATTCACAAAATATAAAAATCCTTCATCTACAAAATATAAACTAATAGTCTTATTTCTACTTATAATTAACAGTTTAGTAAGTCATTGTTAAATGTTATATCACGTGGTTTGTATAATTAAATTTTGATTTGTTTGTTTCATAAAATGTTGTCATCTTCCAATCAATGTAATCAACCATAATCATTGTATTAAATTCTTTGTTAATTATTCTGCCCGAAAGGGCTCCTTAATTAAAAATAAAAAATGTGACTTGTCAATATCATTCATGTCCTCAAAATATAAAAATCCTTCATTTACAAAATATAAAAATCTTTAATTTACAAAATATAAAAATCCTTCATTTACAAAATATAAAAATCCTTCATCAACAAAATATAAAAATTCTTCATTTACAAAATCCTTCATTTACAACTATAAACTAATACAGTCTTACCTTCTCTATTTATAATGAACAGTTTTGTAAAGTCATTGTTAAATGTTATACCCTTTGGTCCGTCAACACCATCATGTTTACTTAATACTATATCACGGAATGTTCCATCTGGTGACAACCTGTGTATGTCGTCTGCTCCACTTATGTATACATGACCTTGTTGATCCACAGCCAGTCCTTCCAATCCTGATATGTCGTATCTATATATAACGTGGCCATCTAAATTGATACAACACAATCTCCCACCATCCTGTCTTAACAACCGATCATTCCTTTCATTATACAATAAGTTGTAATTAATACGATCAGTTGCTATCTTTCCTACAAGAGAACCATCTATATTTAAAATTAAAACTTTATTATATCCACCGATGTAAATTTTGTCCTTTCCAGCAGTGACACCCCAACACATTTCTCCTATGTTTATCTTGTTGTCCTTTGTATTGTTAGTAGTGTTGATAAATTGTATGGATCCCTCATATGGAAGAGTAACTACTGCTTTATCTGTACATGGTACTACAGTAATACCATAAGGTCCACTGGTCAACGATATTTTATCTTCATAGGTTGTGTAATCCTTGTATATATATACACGAGATGGCTCACGATTACAAAGTAGTAATTTGTTGTCAGAAGTGACAGCCATGTCTGTTAAATCGTATTGTTTGAAAAATTTTAATTTAAGTTTACCATCTTTTAAGAATTCGGTCAGTGTTTGTCTTCTATCTTGTTGTACTTGTTGATGTTGTACTTTCATTGATTTATATTTAATAGGACAAGGTCGGGTAATTTGTGACAATGATCCGATTGTTTCAATGTTGACATTCTTAGTTTCTTTAAACTCCATGTCAAATTCATCAATAGCAGCCGACATGTCATGAATCTTCTTGTCTGTTTTCTGGATGTTTGTTATTTGTTTTCGTAAAGTTAAAAATAACTGATTATTAGAGCCATGTTCTTTTAGGAATTCTAGTTCTTGTTTATTGTCTTTTAAAATCGATGTTAATTGACAAATGTCATGTTTTTCTCTGTTTATTTTCTCCTCAATTTTTTCCTGTACAGACTCTACTTCAGTAATTAATCTCTCTTCAATGTCATCTAGATATTTTAGAACTTTTGATTTAGCTGCACTGATTTGTTTTATTATCAATGACTTCTTCTGTTTCAGTAATTTTCTATTATTATCTCGATTCTCTGACATTTTCGACAATGTTTCAGTCATATAATCTTGTTCTTCTAACGTATCGGAAAGTAAAGATGATTGTTTGACGTCCTTTGATGCAGTCTAAAGGTAAAACAGACTCACAAGACCTATGGCTATCCGAGAGACAAGCTCTACAGCATACAACATCATGTTGACTACAGAAATAATCAATCTGAACGTCTGTGTGTATTTCACAGTTTATTTTAGAAGATGGTGGTATTCTTGATCCCACCGACGACAAATCAATTACATGATGAGATCTAAATGCCTTACACCGCAGATGCCATTCAGCGCATTCTGTGCATAGCTTTTCTTCACAGTCCGAACAATATTTTTCAGCAACAAGCCTTTTGTTTTTTTCTGAACATGGATTACAAATTGTTTCCATGATGGATCTACAAGTAGAAATATTATGACATTGATTATTTATAAAAAAAAATCTTAACATTTTTAATGAAAAAAAATCAACATTATAATCTTGAAAAAAAATCGACTTTTTAAATCTCTAATAGCTCGACTGCTATTCGTCCAATCCGATGATTTCCGTGCATTATGCATATGCAGTGGAGTAGCAAAGGGTTACAGATGCGAAGATCAAGCTTTAGAAATGAATCGGAAGGGGGGGGGGGTCATTTGGAGTTGATACGAGGGGTGAAAGCTTGCAAAAATAACACGTAAATAAATAAAAACAAACAAACACAGAGGCTGGCAACTTAACATTTTGTTTTTGCTTTCATGCTGAAAATACAGTTGCTAATTAAATTTCTGCCATAACAAGTGAAGTAGTAACCCCCCCCCCCCCCCTTTTTCCTCACCCACTTGCCAAAGTGCTGGGAGTGCCCTACTATTCCCCTGATTTAAATGCAGAGCACTAAGCAAATCTAGCGAGATGTGCAATGGGCTTCGGGGTCTCAAATGGGTTCAAACTTGCATTGCTTGGGATTGCGAGGTTTGGTGTGTAGTCCTGGGGTTGAAGCTAATGAAAATGTGCAACAAAAAGCAATACACATATTTTATTTGCACCTTTATGTGTATGTTTTATAGATCGTTGTTTGTCCTTTTTCTTTTGACCACTGTGCTGTCTGTTCTTCTTCGATATACGGATTCTGATTACCCCTTTGGTATCTTCAAACTCTTCTTTGAACAGTAACCACATTTTGTCAAGTACAAAAGGATCAAACAAATATCCACAATTCAGGAATTTTGTGTATAAATTGATGACATTTTATTCTTGTCTCTTACCTCTCTCGGAAAAAATAATAATTTAACACTATATTCGATATTTGACCATTTGACTTTTGGAGGGTGGGGTATATTTTTGTTTGTAAAAAAAAAAAGCCTCGAATTTAATAGAAAAAATATAGTGACCTCTTTCAACTTTTATTTTAAAATTTGAATAAAAATAACATTTAAATTTAATTTAATAAAAATAAATTCTTGTTTCGTGTCAAAAATATTTCTGGCTTGGGGAAAAAAAGACAGACATCCCCTAAATATTAAAGGGGCATTATCTGCCAAAATCGTAAATTTGTGTTACCCATAAAAACTATCAGATATGATCGACGGCATAATATAACGTGTTTCTGTAACTTATAAATGTTATGAAATGTACGCGCATCGGGGAAAAAAGGTGCAACTGCTCGTGTTTTGAGATCGATCAAGAAATGGACGCCATCTTATTAATTATCGACATTATTAAATCAATACAACAATGCACTTACTTCTTATTTTCTGTGAATCTGCTTTTAGTCGGCGTTAATTACGGACAAAGAACCATGCAAGTTTGCAGTTAATAAGCGACAAAATACAAATTATTCGTTTTTACTTGTCACTAGTAAGGTCAGTTGCATACGGAGAAAGCGAGGTCAAATTATTTGCTTGCAAGGAAATAACAAATCGATGTTAATTTTCGTTCTCAAAAGGCGAAAAGTGGTACGATAAGTTGTTTAATGTGAAATATTTACCTTTATTTCATCATTTTAAAGCTATTTACCAATTTCCAAAACGTAAAAATCGTAGCTAATGCCTCTTTAAATGGTCATCCTCTACACCTCATTAATGACATTATAAACATTTCTTAAGACTTCAAACTTAATACTTTGATGTAAAGCAAAAATAAATTACTTGTAGCGAAAGTCAATATTGCTTTTTACACGATATATACAAACAACAGTCACCTGTCAAAAGTATTCGGAAATGTAAAAAAAAATCCCTATATAGGGGCCTAATCAACCAAAACCATATTTTTTCAAAAAATTATTATGAAGTCATTTCTGGATAGATTTTAACAAATTTTACACCAAAACATTCGGAATTGTCAATAATTTGATTGTTTATTTACTCATTATGTAGTTATGAGTTTGTACATAATTTAAACACAACAAATTGACTTTGATTTTCCTATATATTTCAACTAAAAATAAATCCTAAAAATTAAAAATCAGGGAAAAATTATGTACAAATAAAAACCACTCATATAAACATAATGAGCAAATAAAGAAACAAAATATAGACAATTCCGAATGTTTTGGTGTAAAATATGTTAAAATTTATCCAGAAATGACTTCACAATAATTTTTTGAAAAAAAAAATGGTTTTGGTGGGCTTTTTTTTACCATTTCCGAATATTTTTGACAGATGACTATTTAGTAGGGTTAAAATTATTGGTAACGAAAGGCCGGGAGCAAGTCCCTGTGATCCACGTGGACGTGTGCATGCGAACAACACAAAGTCAATAGTTCTATATAACATACGACTTCACATTCCATGTTCATATTTTATGTTTTCATTGGGATTGTTTCATTTTTTATTTCATGCGGAGGCAGCAAATAGAAAACAGACAGTAAATATTGCCACCCGAGGTACTACGGGTATACGTATGTGATAGGAGTACATAAGTCAAATGATGTCTTGTTCCATAAAATGTTGTCATCTTTCAATCAATGTAATCAATCCATAATCATTGTATTAAATTCTTTGTTAATTGTTCTGCCCGAAAGGGCTCCTTAATTAGAAATAAAATATTTGTATTGTATTGTTGTGTTCCAGAGAGATAAATTTGTATAAAATGCATTGCACAAACACGCAACAATGTTATTCTTAACTGTTTTCAGCAAAATGTCGTTAATTGCATATAAAATGAAGAAAATTTAACAAAATTTTACCAATTCAAATTTCACGTCTGCTTCTGCCAAGTTCTGGTTAATGGAAATTTGAAAAAAGAAGCGTTAATCGATAATTGCGAGACGTCACGTCTCAAACGTGTGCAAAAGTGATTTTGGTCACGTACGCCATGCCTTAAGGTACAGAGACGTGCCAAAAGTATTCGGTCACTGTAATTTTTTACTATATATTTCATATAAAACCACAATTTTTGAAAACATTATTCTAAAGTCAATTCTTGTTTGATTTTGATGAAATTTTACCAACAGAAGCGAGCACGTACGTGGTTTTCTGTGATTATTTTAAAATATTTTTTTGGGAGCACAGATTTTAAATGTTCATAATTTAAACACAAACTTAAATTATTTGTCTTCAAATGTACTATCATTGTATTGTATTTTTGACGTTCAAAATTTAGTTTTGTGTTTAAATCGTGAACTCATAAAAATTATAGATTATAAATTTATGCTAAAATTACAGTGTAAAACTACATTTATTTCTGTTTTTGTTGGTAAAAAAATCATCAAAATCGAACAAGAGTCGACTTTGGAATAATGTTTTTTAAAAATGTGGTTTTACATGAAATATATAGTAAAAAATCACTCACAGTGACCGAATACTTTTGGCACGTCTGTAGATGGGGTGTCTAATTTTTTATCCATAGATTTTTTTGGGATTTTTTTTCAGTAAACTTCCTTGTAATATGCCCTACCAAATAAAAAAGGTAAAAAATGAGGGTCACCGGCATTCCAAGATCAAAATTTTAATTTGAAAATTGAAGGGAAAATGGCATTTTGGGGCAACATTTATAGACAATGAAGGAAAACACGTTATTGGATGCATTTATCTGATGAACATATCAATTTCTAATCCATAGAATTTTCAGATTTTTTTTGTAATGGAGAACATTCAGCCATTTTCCCCCCAGGTGGCGTCGCTGTACCAACGGTGGTTAGGAAAACGTTTGCTTTCCGATAAACGCTTGTAACCAATGTAATCAAATGGCAATATCATTACCTACGTGGTGTCCTTGATCTGAAACGTTGCGTAATATGACGGTAGGCACGGCCTATAGAGTGGACGGAAGTGAACATAATAGATTTTAATTTGATATTTCCAATACCTTTTTTTCTAGTTTATTTTACAGTGACTGGTAACAACCATAGGCTATAGGGCCCAATGTCTGCAATGGCAATGTAAAATTGCATGTACGTGGGTGTTTTTAACTTCATTTGGTGTCTAATGACGTAAAATTGCACACGAGTTTTTTTTCAACTTCATTTGTTATAGGATTAAACGCGTTTTTTCCAGAGTTTATTTATGTATAACCTGGACCAATTCACTCACAAACAAATAAAAGTCCGACTTTTATGTAAGTTTGTGAGTGACTTGGTCCAGGTTATACATCAATAAACTCCGGAAAAAATGCGCTTAATCCTTATAATTCTGTAATTAACTTTTTTTTCCATTTGTTTTGAAAATTGACCTTTGGGGATCCCCAGTACGCACACATACATTCCATTCATGTGTGTCGGCCATGATTAACAAAATGAACTAACCTTGTTTAAGTTGTTTTCCTACATTGATAACTAGACGGTGATGTAATTAAGTTACTGATATTTTCCAATTTGATGGCATTTTGCATTTAGCTACTCAAACAAGTAAAATGGCCACAAAATCGTAAAATAAATCAGTATCCAGCTTGTGTCAATCAGCGCACAGGTACTTGTAGTTCTAATAATAAAACCCTAAATGCTCGCTTACTCGCAAGGGTTATAACGGGATGCCATTACACGTAATGGAGCAGCCGCCGAGATTTTTTGCGCTCGCTTACAGAGCTTCTGACGCCTGCATTTATCAATAATAAGACATAACCTTTCCTTTTGTCCATTATTATAACAAGTTTTTATCACCTACCAGTATTTTAGAATGTAATTCCCCCAAAATAAAAATCCATGTTTACATTTTGAATTTCGTCATCTCCGGCCTCACTATTTGGATGTCGATACCATATTTGGCGATATAGGCGTGAATGTTTACCAATCGTAACTACTCGGCCATTCTCATTACCATGCAAATAACAGGGTAGCGAGAATGGCCGAGTAGTTACGATTGGAATGTTTACATCAGCTTGTATTAAGAAATACCATATTTAGAAAAGCTCCGCCTTCCGTAGTTTCCGGTTATGGAAAACGATCGATAAATTTGAACAAGGTTGTTGCTAACTTTGAAAAGCATATATTTCTCAGCCAAACCGATTTAACAAGGACTGGGATCATCAGTAATAGTTATAATGAAATGTTTGAAGCGTAACTAGTGAGTTTTTATGTTTCAACTGCAACTTTTTTTTTGCTCCATTGTGACGAATGAGACCGCGTTGTAGCTCTGCCGAGACACAAGTTTGTCACAGGAGCTACATTATTGCAGCTAAGGTACTTGTGGACAGGACCCTATGTTGCTCCCTTTTTTTGTGTTTTTTTTTTAAGATGTTGCCCCCCCCCCTTTTTTTATTTTTATTTTTATTATTTTTTTAACATCGACTTTTTTTCATATAAACAACATTTTGCAACTTTCTATGTATCACTGTATGACATATATACAATAAATACAATCAAACAGTAGTTTGTATCCATGCCGTGTTTCTGACATGATATAAGTTAAGGTAAGTCACACTTCTTTGTTTACATTGGGGTACTTGTTGTGCATTCATCTTAAATTTAGTGAATAAAAAAGGCCTACCTGTCTGGAAATTGGCTTATTCCTTCTCTGTATATATTATTCTCTCTGAAAACACACATCAATATTTATTTACAGCAGCTGACAACTCTCCATGGAACATTTTCCACTCGCGATTTGCGATTTTCAGACGACATTTTTGAAAACTCGAATTAAAGCTACGGAAGTGTGATTATTAGTGACATCTGCTGGTCATTTGAAATATTGACGATACGGTAAAACGCGAGAGTTCCGGGTAAAAAATTCGGGAATTTTTTGGCGCAAAATTGGAGGAAACCGGAGTTCCCTGAAAAAACCACCGACCTGCCGCAAGTCACTGACAAACTTTATCACATAGAAATCACATTAGTATTATTACCAATTAATAATAGTCAAACGACTGTTGATGAAAAATAAAATCCACACATGACTGTTGATGAAAATAAAATGGGATAATATGAAACATTATCTACAATACGACCCAGGTATTCACGTTTGATTTTTTTTTTATCAAAATCTTCAGAATGTTTGATGCCTTTATTTGAATGGCTTAAGATAAAGCTGAAAACGTAAAATTTTTAATTTAGTTTTTTTTCAATTTTCGCAAAATTAGAGCCCACACGAACAGTCTGACTAAAAAAAGCAAAATTAACACCCCTTCGAAAATAACCACTTAAATAGTAGATTAATAAATGTAGATATTTATGTTTGAGACAGAATATGTTTTTAACATCATGTTGGGGATCAGTGAGTAATTGTTGTTTACGGCAATTTTTCAGCTATATCACGACGAGAACAAGTTAATTTTCAATGAGATGAAGACGAGGTCCCAACACGCTTAGTTGTTTTTTTTATAATATATATATCTTAAAAATGATATAGGGGTGCATATTTTGTTATTAATAAAGTTATATATCTTAAAGACAAGTCACTGTGGATGGAATCCGGAACAGAACAGTTCATACAATTCGCCAAGAATAATTAATGTATGTGAAATGGATCGAAATTATTTGATTCTAACCATTAATAAACGATTATTTACCATGAAAGTAGAAAATCAGATACAACAAAACTAGGAAACCAACATGAAAATCTTTTAAAAATGGAAATACAAACAATCAATGTGAACAAATATCAAACTTTGTTTAACAACGTACGTACACGTGTACTATAGTTTCCTCATTCTACATTTATTGTACGTATGCTATACGTATTTACTAATTACAAAATTATTGAAAATATTGATTTTTGCTCATGGAGAACATAAGAAAAAAATAATAAGAATGTATTCAATTTTATTTTATATTCGCATTCACAGTTAGTAACAGGTGCCCGTGACCCAGATATGATTGCAACGTTGTCCTTGTCCTATTTCAACGTAATGACGTGATCACTTTAGTAATTTAGTAAGATGGTTACAGCTTATGATGCATTTGTTGTTAACTTGAGGAATATTGCTATACAAATACAATTTAATTATTGTTGGATAATTAGATAGAAATTGTGTTTGAAATAATAGTTTACATAGCCCGGTACAAACATCTAAGCGATAATAAAACGCTCCGCTAACCACCGTTGGTACTCGAGCAACACCTGTTGAGTAAATTTGGGTGAATGTTCTCCATTGAATGGTTCAAATGTTTCTTAAAAAGATAAAATTCCAAAATTGGTGGGTCACATTCCAAATAAAAAAGATATAAGTAAAATTATACAAGAAAATAGACAAAAAAGGGAGTTAACTCTTTGTTCAATCTGAATGGATTTGCAAATTTACTATCGGGCCATGACTTTTTTGTCTCTTCAGAAAGGTCAATGATATTTGGTATGTAGGTGTATAATCATGAGAGGGTGTGTCATGTACCAACATGACCACATTTTGTCTTTGACCTTTTACCTTTAGGTCAAATAATTGATATTTTTTAAAGTGTTATGGTGTCCGAGTCATAACCTTTTTGTCTTTTACGATAGCTTAATGATATTTGGTATGTAGGTGTACCGTGTATTATCATGAGACGGTGTGTCATGTTTCATCGTGACCTCAGTTTGACCTTTGACTTTAAGGTCAAATAATTGATATTTTTGAAGTGTTTGTGTCTGGGCAATAACTTTTTGCCTTTTTAGATAGGCTAATGATATTTGTTATGTGGTTGTATAATGATGAGACAGTGTCTCACGTACCATCATGATCACAGTTTGACTTTGACCTTTGACCTTGAGGTCAAATATTTTACTTGAGAGTTTTATGAATGGGAGACATGGGTTTTAATCCTCTGAAACAATTCTAGTTTTCTTTGAAAATTATGGCCGGATTTTGAGAATTAATTCTTGTTTTTAATGAAATAACTAGCTTATGATGAGCAGAAAATTTCAGATTTGAAAAAAAAATATGTGAAGCTGGTGAGGATTAAACTATTTTTGTCATAAGAAATAATTATCTGCAACTTTTTGGTCTGGGTGACTCACCTTTTTTTGGGGGAAACAGATTTTGAGAATCAAGTCTTATTTATGCAATTATTGATGCAAACATTATTTGGTTGAATTTTTATTTTATGTGTGTACATTTGAAACTTATTTTTACCTTATTGGAATATGAAATAAATGCCTGAAACCATTGGTTTTTTTTCAAAAGCATCTGAATAAAAAAAAAATGCACCTATGTACTGTACAAGCTAATTCCTATAAAACTATGCTGTGTTCAAGGATTGTAATGAAATTGTGCATATAAACGGCTAGTGGGGGCCTAGGTGGCCGAGTAGTCTAAGTTGCTAGTTTAAATACGACTACTGTTGACCATCAGTCAATAACCTCTATGGTAATAGTTCAATCCCTGCTTTGTGCATAGCAAAAATGTGTACTCGAGTGAATGTAATTATAGGATTGGTCAGTTACCTGCCAAAGGTTGGTGGTTCTGTTGCCTCTTTTATTGTTAGTCTGGCGTTAGCATGCTCTATAACTTTCAGGAACTGCATACTTTCGCCAGACTCTCTGAGTTCAGCCATGTGTATGTCTATACAAGTACACTGCATGAATACATATAATTGTTTACCCTGAATTGTCATATGTTTTTCAGTATACAAATACAGGGATGATAATATCAATTCAAAAGTGATATTCTTTTATTAATATAAATGTTAAATCTGCTAGTGGTGTTTTGTTTTGTTCTCAAGCCAGTCCTTGAATTAATTATTATGTACATTACAAATTATTCATCACTATTTCCCATGACTAATTAATCAAAATGTTCCTTGACACAAGATTACTGAGACTACTACACAGGTGCTAATACAACCAGAGGCTCCCAGGAGCCTGTAATCGCTCAACTGGATCAAAGCTGCTTTCAATAACAACGAAACTGCGCTGTGGCGGCCATCTTGGTGGGAGAGCGCAACTGCCGGACACAATTTTGGAAAAGGACCATCCAATGACTATTCCATCAAAGGTTGGTTCTAATTGAGCTACTGGTTCCAGACAAGATGGTTTTTATGTGAATTTCCCATAGGGTCCTATGTTAATCTAAGTTCAGCTGTGCAGCCATCTTGGTCAGTGGGCGGGACCACCAGACACAATTTTGGAAGAGGACCATCCAATGACTATGTTATCAAAGTTTGGTTCCAATTGAGCAACTGGTTCCAGACAAGAATATTTTGATGTGAATTTCCCATAGGGTCCTATGTTAAGCTAAGTTCGGCTGTGGGGTCCATCTTGGTCGAAGGGCCGAACCGCCGGACACATTTTTGGACGTGAACCATCCAATGACTATTTCATCAAAATTTAGTTCTTATTGAGCAAATGGTTTCAGACAAGAAGATTTCTATGGGAATTTCCCATAGGGTCCTATGTTAAATTAAGTTCGGCTGTGGCGGCCATCTCGGTCGGAGGTCTGAAATGCCGGATTCAATTTTGGAAGGGGACCACCCAAGGATCATTTCAGCAAAGTTTGGTTGAGATTGGCTCAGTAGTTTCAGAGGTGAACATTTTTTTTAAATTTCATCCCCCCTTTTTTCTATTTCTAGCTTGGCGGCCATCTTGGTTGAAAGTCGGGATCACCGGACACAATTTTGGAAGGGGGCTATCCAAGGACCATTCCACCAAAGTTTGGTTGGAATCAACCCAGTGGTTTCTGAAGGGAAGATTTGTATGTGAATTTCCCAAAGGGTTCTATGTTAAGCTAAGTTCGGCTGTGGGAGCCATCTTGGTCGAAGGGCCGAACCGCTGGATACATTTTTGGAAAAGAACCATCCAATGATTATTTCATCAAAATTTAGTTCTTATTGAGCAAATGGTTTCAGACAAGAAGATTTTTATGGGAATTTCCCATAGGGTCCTATGTTAAATTAAGTTCGGCTGTTGCGGCCATCTTGATCGGAGGTCTGAAATGCCGGACAGAATTTTGGAAGGGAACCACCCAAAGATCATTTCAGCAAAGTTTGGTTGAGATTGGCTTAGTAGTTTCAGAGGAGAATTTTTTTTCTAAATTTCATTCCCCTTTTTTTCTACTTTTAGCTTGGCGGACATCTTGGTTGAAAGTCGGGATCACCGGACACAACTTTGGAAGGGGGCCATTCAAAGACCACCAAAGTTTGGTTGCAATTGGTCCAGTGGTTTCTGAGGAGAAGATTTTTATGTGAATTTCCAATAGGGTCCTATGTTAAGCTAAGTTCGACTGTGGGGCCATCTTGGTCGAAGGGACGAACCGCTGGACCCATTTTTGGAAGAGAACCATCCAATGACTATTTCATCAACATTTAGTTCTTATTGAGCAAATGGTTTCAGACAAGAAGAATTTTTTGGGAATTTCCCATAGGGTCCTATGTTAAATTAAGTTCGGCTGTGGCGGCCATTTTCGTCGGAGGTCTGAAATGCTGGACACACTTTTGGAAGGGGACCACCCAAGGATCATTTCAGCAGTTTGGTTGAGATTGGCTGAGTAGTTTCAGAGGAGAATATTTTTTTTTAATTTCATCCCCCCTTTTTTCTATTTTTAGCTTGCCGGACATCTTGGTTGGAAGTCGGGATCACCGGACACATTTTTGGAAGGGGGCCACCCAAGGACCATTCCACCAAAGTTTGGTTGCAATTGGCCTAGTGGTTTCTGAAAAGAAGATTTTTATGTGAATTTCCCATAAGGTTCTATGTTCAGCTAAGTTCGGCTGTGAGCCATCTTGGTCGAAGGGCCGAACCGGCGAACAAATTTTTGGAAGAGAACCATTCAATGACTATTTCATCAAAATTTAGTTATTATTGAGCAAATGGTTTCAGACAAGAAGATTTTTATGGGAATTTCCCATAGGGTCCTATGCCAAATTAAGTTCGGCTGTGGCGGTCATCTTGGTCGGAGGTCTGAAATGCTGGACACATTTTTGGAAGGGAACCACCCAAGGATCATTTCAGCAAAGTTTGGTTGAGATTGGCTCAGTAGTTTCAGAGGAGAAGATTTTTTTTATATTTCATCCCCCCTTTTTCTATTTTAAGCTTGACGGCCATCTTGGTTGGAAGTCGGGATCACCTGACACAAATTTGGAAGGAGGCCACCCAAGGACCATTCCACCAAAGTTTGGTTGCAATTGGCCCAGTGGTTTCTGAGGAGAAGATTAACATGTGAAATGTGGACGGACGGACGACGGACGAAAAGTGATGACAATAGCTCACATAGTCTAAAGGCCAGGTGAGCTAAAACAGGAATATATGTTAAACTACTCCTTGCAATGTAACTGCAGTTAAAATTTAAGCTCACTTTGATTTATACTTAAGCAGCAATGGACAATTGAAGACATTTCTAATTTTCTAGCAACAACAGCCATCTTGAATTGAGGGCGGAGCTGTCGGACACAATTTTGTAAGGGATCCACCCAGGGACCATCCCTGCCAGGTTTGGTTTAATTTAGTTCAGCGGTTTCAGAGAAGAAGATTTAAATGTGATCTTTTATCAAAATATGCCTAATTTGCGTAATCGGTATAAATCAGCTGAAAGAAAAATTTCACAGAAAAACCCGGAATATATGTTAAACTACTCCTTGTCATGTAGCTGCAGTTAAAATTTGAGCTCATTTTGACTTATACTAAAGCAGCAATGGACAATTAAGAAATTTCTATTTTTAGTAAGAACAGCCATCTTGAATAGAGAGCGGTACTGTCGGACACAATTTTGAAAGGGACCCACCCAGGGACCATCCCTGCCAGGTTTGGTTTAATTTGGTTCAGCGGTTTCACAGGAGAAGATTTAAATGTGATCTTTTATCATAATATGCCTAATTTGCATAATCGGTATAAATCGACTGAAAGAAATATATGTTAAACTACTCCTTGTCATGTAGCTGCAGTTAAAATTTGAGCTCATCTTGACTTATACTAAAGAAGCAATGGACAATTAACATTTCATCCCCCCTTTTTTCTATTTTTAGCTTGGCGGCCATCTTGGCTGGAAGCCGGTATCACCGGACACAATTTTGGAAGGGGGCTATCCAAGGACCATTCCACCAAAGTTTGGTATAAATTGGCTCAGTGGTTTCTGAGGAGAAGATTAAAATGTGAAAAGTTTACGACAGACGACGACGACATAGGACGGCCGACGAACGAAACCTGATGGCAAAAGCTCACATGGCCTTTGGCCAGGTGAGCTAACAAGGTTTATGGAGCTTATGCCTAAAAAGCTGTCCATAAACTTGCATAATATCCTAAATCAGCTCCCTCCACATGTGTATTTGATTTAGTGAAAACGTTGTTTTTAGTTTTGACTAGTTTAAGTGGATATCCAATTTAACATAAATGAGGGGGACAAAGACTAAATCATAAAGTTTACTCCAAACGACCACTTTGAACCCACCACTGATATCAATATTTTTAAAGAACTCTTATTAAGTTCTGTGCATGTATGTTGGTAAAAATAATACCAAAATTTTCAATAATAATATCACATAATGTTAATTTACATGTAGGACCATTGATTTTTTTCACTTAGTAAGGACAATCTTGTAATTGGTATGTTGATGTAAATAAAAAAGGTTTATCTGATATTTCAATGCGAGTATAAAAATATTTTTATACTGATTAAAGTATATGGGCTAATGGGGAAGTCTTTGTCACGATTCGCAAAAGTAAAATTAACAAATAATTAACAATCAATTATCATCTTTACATTTAATATAAACATTTCTAACTGATTTTTATTAACATATAACATGCATATGATATAATGCAATAGTAATTAGTTAATTAGCACACGGTGAATATTAAGTGTATGTTGAAATGTCTACAAATCCCCGTTCCATATAAAAATGAAGCCTACGTGACAATGAAGTACTATTTCACATGACAAGACAAACACATACAATAAAGATAAAATCTAAAGGCCACCCTTCAATAAACGTAAGCAAAAAGGTAGATTTTCAATCTTTAAATTTCAATAATCGGTATGAAATCTGACAGTTTACAGATACTGTAATTGTCATTATATTATACTTAATTAGTCTTTTTAGATAGAAGACGACAATTAGATTGTTAGAGGGGGGTATGGTTCATTATATACTAAGACTTGTCAGGTTAAAGTTTTTGTTTATTTTAGTGATATTAAAGATATGTTTGCCCCTCACATGTTTTGGTACAATAAATGCATTGACTAAAATTGATGTTTAAAGATTACAACCAAGTCATCATTATTAGATATTTACATATATTATATTTTCGAACTAGATTTCTTTTAATATTAGAAATTCAATATTTTGCGTTATTTTTTTCTATTCTAGCTTCACTTGCCACGCTCATCAGGAAATATAACCTCGTGCAGGATTTTTTCAAGCTTGAAATTCCCGCGCGTGAGTTATATTGCCCGGTGACGATTTCCGGTTTGTTGTTTGTCTCATTTAGTATGTCAACTTACACTTATTAATATTTTGTTTTAGTTTTGATTAATTATTTTACTATTAAAATAATATGGAGTAGGCATTGTCTAGATGCGAGCACAGCATTCTTGTCTGGCCAGTGTGTATATATTTAAGTGAAAGTTGAATATCACAAAATAATATGAGTAGGCATGGCCTATAGAGAGGACGTTAGTATTTGAAATTAAATGATACTAAACATACCTTTATATACCCTATGACATCCATTGGAAAATTAAATGAAGTAGAATAGAAAAGTACGAGAAAAAAGTATGGAATCTTTTATTGTTGGACTAGGGACAGTGCAGACATTGAAGACTAACTAGCAGTAGTACACGGGTGATATCAACCATTATAAAGCCAAAAGGGGGTAGTAGATGCCGATGTCTGTAAAATGAAAGTATGATCGTTTAAGTCATAAGAAAAGAGTTTTATTACGAAAATATCAATTAATTCAACCAACATACATAGACGGTATTTTCAAACATTTCTTAAGGTAGCATAAGCAGTCATGGTTATCAAACGTTTGCAAATGTTTACATAAACGTTAGAAAAGACCGAAAGCAGAAATCAAAAAAATGTAATCTAGATAAACTTGCAACATAGGGTACACAAGACGATGAAAATAAAACAAAGACAAAACACAATATGTGTTGGACACCACTATGCGTAAACAAGCATAAATCACGTGAATAAGACATGCACCATCCTACAAACAACTGGTGGTAAAGACGAACCGAACATCGTTTTTATGCGGAAATCGTAATGGACAGTACAACACGGAACTCAGAACCTAAAGACACGCATGTTAGTTTTCACAATGCAAAAATAAGTGAAACATTTGATAAAAATCCATCTTCGGTGGACCTAAGTTTAACTCCGGTTAATAGTAGGTTCCGAGTAGCTCAATATTTTGTTATCTGTGAATTGCTTTGAAGGTATTTTTCCACTTCTTTGCCGACATTTCTATGAACATGTTTCATAGCATAAGCCACTTTAATATATAAGACATGTTTACAAAAGAAAATCAACATACACTCTCGCAAAAAAACCATTTATCTATTTGCCATGCCAATTTGTTTTACCCCCCCCCTGTAGTATTTGTACTACAGGGTACCTCTATTGGACATTTCAAAGATGTGACGTTTTTTACAAAGTTTGTAATGTTTCTAGGAACTAGAATTTGTGTTGTGTTGATATGATACGACATTTTGTCATGGAGTGTCTACCATAATGATAAAAAAGGAATCCCCGAACAACAACATTAACGGAAGTCGCTTTACAAAGCAATATTGTGTGTTGTCATTTACAGAAATATATTAATATAAACATAGAATCTGATTTGTATGTTTATTTACCTGTTTATAACATTTTCACCATATAAATATATTTCTACAGAAATAAAATGTCCGCAATCGACCAGGCAGAAGGAATTAAAACTATCATATGACTAAAATGGAGAATACAAAAGATCTAAATTTAAATACCACCCTTCAATAAATGTACATAAAAGATAGAACATGAACGTGTATGTTGTCATTATCAATATTAGCTATACATTATGAAACTTTATAGCCTTAATATTTACTGCCAGATTTATATTTGGTTTTACATTGGGAGAAATGGGAACAAAATGGGGGTCTAGTTAGGACGAAGTCGATTTGATATTAAGACGAGCCAACAGGAGATTATCGAATGCCATGATGATATTGTAGAGAATTATTTTCTCTAATTAATGCATAATAAATGTTATATGTATTTACTATAATTGATTTTCAAAAGATCAAAATAAATTCCTAAATTTCTGATAAAGACAGCAACCAACATGAATAATTATAGCGATAAATCTAGAAATGTGAATATGTATGCCAGAAGTTAATCAATATGTTGTGTAAAACGAACCAGAGAAATACTACTAGATTATAGACACAAAGTTAGCTGTCAATCAAATAACACAAGGATAAGTATTGTCACTTTGTCGCACTCTGCCTACCTTAGAATCAATGGCGTATGCCATAAGTATGAAATTCGGATGAAGCAATTAAAAAAGAACATGAACACAGAAATTGATTGGTAAAATTAATTTTACTAGTTTCAGGCGTCATATTAGGTATAATATATTTAATTTGAAAATTACCCCTTAACATCATGAACTACCAATATCGGATCTTTAATGGTTGAGTCCAGAATTGACAGTATATACAACCTATTTGTAGGTACCAGGGGCGGATCCAGGATTTCAAGTTAGGGGGGCGCACTTAAAAAAATTGCGCCGAACGGAGGGAGGCGCGAACATTTTTTTGGTATTTCGTGTGAAAAATCACGATTTTACGCCAAAAAATCTTATTTTTTCCAATTTTAGGGGGGGGGGGGGAGGGGGGGTGCGCCCCCACCTAGATCCGCCCCTGGGTACAATACAACACAATATATCACTTTTTAAAAACAGATATAAATATAAAATGTCTGTCAACATAATGAATTATCAATAGTTGATAATGATTTAAAATCTAAGAAGCAAATATTGCTTTAGGTTCATACACGATTTACAGTAAAAATAATATGAGACAGGCAACCTGTTTGAAGGACGAAGTCCTAAAATTTCAATAATACGATGATCCGTAGACGTTAGCCTCACCGGGCGCATTTACGAACAATTTCGATGATATTGACATTTGATAATAAATTTGACCAAATTGATGAAGCTGATTGCATGTTCATATTTCAGATTAAACACCAATATTCCTTTTGAATCATAGCCCATATATTATTCAATGCATTGTTACGGGTTTTAAACAGATTTTCATGACCCCGTTCTAGTCACTCTGTGACCTAAATCCGGACACAATTTCGAACGACATCATAATAACCTTTCTAGTGTAAATTATTTAATGACAACTGTTAAAATTGAAAGAGCATTCATTTATTTACGTTCACATATCCATTTGTATATAATACACATGACATAAAAACCTTTCCTTTGTTCATACCATAAATGTGTGCCAGTTTGCATTCGGAATTCCTTGGACTCTTCAATGAATAAGGTACATCACGGATTTTGACATTTTGGGATAGATCAAGGTAAGGAAAACGTATTATATTGACTGTTTTTGTTTTAATTTCAATGTGTTCTACATATGCATAGAACCATGAGATCATATTCTTTCCAATTACACGCATAAGATAACAAAATATGCGTACCTAAATGAATTTTAGCGATAGATTCCAAGTGCAATTGTCGATTGTTTTCTGTTTACAAATATGAAAACCCGTCGTCTGCAACATTCAACAACTGTGCATGAATAATTTTCTCCCAAAACAAGAGTAATTTAGCGGGGTATCTATTTATAAAAGCATTTTTTTAATTCATGTTTTGAAGGATCAATTAGGAGACATATTTATATTTCGTTCGTAATTGCGTACGGTGAGGCTATTATCTTTTATTTTGAAAGAATTTATTAGCAGATTTGCTATGGCTCATTATATCTACTGTACGACGCTCTTCCGTCGGGAGTTTCGTAGAAAGAGATTTTTTTATTAGAATTTTATTTCAAGTTTATTTCGATTTTGCATAGAGTAAATAATTAAAGAATTGGGAATTTTTCATTGAAATATATTTCTTTTGCGTTTCTAAATTATCAATTGGTCTATTTTTTAAACTTCCGGTGAGCAGATATCTGGCTATCAATATAGAAGGAAAAATCGGAAAGCTTACCGTTATAAGGACTTCGTCCTTTATTAAATAAATGTGCATTTAAATTATTTAAATATTTTTTTACAATTAAATCACATTAAATTAAATCACAGAAGGGTTATATTACACTATATGGCATGGGTATAAATTATCTTATCGCATAACACACTTCGCTAAGTTTGCTTAACTTGTGTCTAATCCATTTAGTCTATTTAATTGGCAAATACATTATGCTTAAACTTACACACTTCGTCATATATTTTAAATGTTCTCCAGTACCACAAACGGTTATAAGCGAAATAACAACGATAGTTAACAGTTAACAAAGAAATAACAGAGACAAATATGTTGTTAGGACACATTAGGGGTGGGGGTGATTTAGACACAAATTGTGATATAATAATGATCTACTGGTGGTAGATAATATGGTAGACACGTAATAAGGCGTTTGTGAAGATGCAGACCTCATTTGTAATATGGATTAGGGTTATGGTGTTCAATGTCACTTTCAACAATATTTTCTTTATATCATGGGGGTCAGATTTATTGGTGGAAGAAACCGGAGTCCCTGGAGAAAAGCACTGACCTGTCGCAAATCATTGACAATTTGTATCACATAATGCTGTATCGAGTACACCTTGTAATGATCGGGATTCGAACTCCCATCCTTAGTAGTGATAGGCACTGATTGTACATGTAGTTGTACATCTAACTACCATACGATCACGACCCCAACAGACCACATTAAAAGGATAACTTCGGTAATTGTGTAAATCAGCTAAGTTAGAACAACACACTATCTAGATAATATTGCATCATTAAAAGGAGAATTTCGGTAATTGTTTAAGCCAGTTATTGTAGCACAACACACTATCTAGATAATATTGTGCAATAAAAAGGAGAACTTCGGTAATTGTCTAAGCCAGTTATGGTAGCACAACATGGCTATCTAGGAAATAATGCGCTATAGAAAGGAAAACTTCGGTAATTGTGTAAGCCAGTTGTGATAGCACAACACCGCTATCTAGATAATATTGTGTTATAAAAGGGAGAACTTTGGTAAATATGAAAGCCTCTTGTGGTAGAATAACACAGTTGTATTGAAAATAGTTGACTATTTCGTGCCGTATATTACTCAATAAATGAATAACAGAGAAATGACGCTTTGATTGCAAACGTAGGTAGGTAGATGTAACCTAGAAACAAACGATTAATTAGATAAATGTAGCCTAGAAATAAACGATTAGCTAGGTAGATGTTACCTAGAGATGAACGATTAGCTAGGTAGATGTAAACTAGAAATAAACGATTAGCTAGGTAGATGTTACCTAGAGATGAACGATTAGCCAGGTAGATGTTACCTAGAAATAAACGATTAGCTAGGTAAATGTTACCTAGAGATGAACGATTAGCTAGGTAGATGTAAACTAGAAATAAACGATTAATTAGTTAGATGTACGAGTAACCTAGAAACAAACGATTAGCTAGGTAGATGTAACCTAGAAACAAACAATTAGTTAGGTAGATGTAACATAGAAACAAACAATTAGTTAGGTAGATGTAACCTAGAAACAAACAATTAGTTAGGTAGATGTAACCTAGAAATAAACGATTAATTAGGTAGATGTACGAGTAACCTAGAAACAAACGATTAGCTAGGTAGATGTAACCTAGAAACTAACGATTAGCTAGGTAGATGTAACCTAGAAATAAACGATTAATTATGTAGATGTACGAGTGACCTAGAAACAAACGATTAGTTAGGTAGATGTAACCTAGAATCAAACGATTAGCTAGGTGGATGTAACCTAGAAACAAACGATTAGCTAGGTAGATGTAACCTAGAGACAAACGATTAGTTGCGTATGTAGATGTAACCTAGAAATAAACGATTAATTAGGTAGATGTACGAGTAACCTAGAAACAAACGATTAGCTAGGTAGATGTAACCTAGAAATAAACGATTAATTAGGTAGATGTACGAGTAACCTAGAAACAAACGATTAGCTAGGTAGATGTAGCCTAGACACAAACGCATAGCCAGAAATCATGGGTGATTTTGCTCATGAATATTCATAATCCAAATCGCGTCATGTATGACGTCGGCAAATAAACGTTGAACCATATTTGGAAAACGCTGATGAAAACTCGTATCTATTTTTTTAAAATAATATTTCATCACAGTTATGATCACATAAATAACTTGATAATTATTTGTGATCGTATCAATATTAATTGTCATCATATGTTCATTAGGAATCCGATGGTGTGTGTAAAAGATCGAAAATATATTTAATGCACTGCCCCCCCCCCTTTTCCACGAAATAAAAATATGTAAATAAAAAAAATATTGTGCATTTTTTTTCAATTTCTGCCCCACATTTATAAGTATTAGTATGTTATTGAAATCGTTTAGCATAGGATATATATTGTTAAATTTGTTGAACTTTATATATCAGCAGTATAGTTACTTGTTCTGTTGTTTTGTCGAAATAAAAAAATACCCTTGTGGAGCTTTTTTTTAATTGTTTATTTATATTTACAATGGAATGCGGTGCTTACTCAAATAATGCTATGTCTAGCAGAAGCAATTTTACGAAATAGTAGATTTTTTTGCGTGAACCCCTATTGAATCTCTACTAGAAAGGTAAAAAAACTTGTGACTCCCTCTTTTAAATTATCGTGGGAACCTTTAATTTGTCAGCAAAATATTTATCGAAGAAAGATTCCTCAACAATGTTACCGGAACTGACGGAATTTGTCCCGGCAATTAGAATGGGGATTGCAAGAAAAGTGCTTTTAGGCCTTGAAAACAGTGCAGGATGCATTTTTCACTTCTTCTCAATGCTTTTGAATGGTGCTTACGCTTCAAAATTTGAAACTGGGTGGGAACCTTGAGTTTTCATGGTACAGCTGTAATATTTTGAGATATTGTTCAAACCGGTGCATAGTTTAATTTTTTATCCCGGCAAATTGTCCGGCCCAAGATAACAGAAAGTTTCCCGTTCAGCTATATGTTAAAATCCAAATTCTCTTTGAGCCGCCATTTTGAATATGCAAATGAGCAAATCACCTATCATTTTTGGCTATGGATTAGCTAGGTAGATGTAACCTAGAAACAAACGATTAACTAGGTAGATGTAACATAGAAACAAACGATTAGCTAGGTAGATAAGGGTAATAACAAAATTACCGAACTCCGAACAATCTTACAAAGGGAACGTCAAAACTCATAAGTATATAAACAGACAAAATCAGTCAACAACCGGAAAACTGTGAAAATCGTAATGACCCTGACTTGGTACAGGCATTTCTAAAGAAATGGTGGGTTGAAACAGATTTTAAAGCGCCAAACCTCCCCTTTTCATTACGGCTCAAAGTTTCCGGCTGTCACTATAACAGTATTTATAACAATACTTGAACAAAACAGGTAAAACAGTTGTCAAAGCAGCAACAAACTCAGTGAAGTAAATGTCAAAGACACTTTTACGTCATACATTGATAAAAAAATATTTTGACATTTTTGTTGACACCTTATCTTTATACATGTTCACTATATGAAAATCCATCGTTTATAATCTTTTCTGCAGAGACGGAATATATTTCGACAAGATCTTGGTATCGGAATATAAACTTTTCAAGAGATCGAATAAGGCGAATCTTTTTATAGCCCTGGTCCAGTAGCCTGTTTCTCAGATGAAGATGACGTTTCAGGAAATCAGAATAATTGCTACTGGCCCTTGCATAGCGAATCAATTGCGAGATGTAAACACCATATGCAGGAGAAGCTGGTATATTGCTGCACATATTTGGAAAAGTTATGATTTTAAAATTGAAGTCGTCCCGTTTATCATAAATTTTAGTACTGATTTGACCACTGTCGGGAAATTCGAGGAATAAGTCCAAAAATGATGCGGACGAAGCGGTATCTGTGGTCTCTTTAACTTCCAGCTCTGGAGGATATATCAATGGAAGAAATTCTGCAAATCTAGAATTATTGATTGATAAAACGTCATCAATATACCTGTATGTGAAATTAAAGGCTCTAGCCTCATGAATCTTCTTATCTTTTACAAGCTTTTGAAGAAACTCCGACTCATATGAGTATAAAAATAAATCGGCTAGAAGAGGGGCATAATTCGTACCCATTGGTATGCCGACGACCTGCTGAAACAGTATCCCTCCAAAGGAGACAAATATGTTATCGATGAGGAACTCCAGCATACTGATCACTTGTTCCTCGGAGTAGCATATTTTACCTTTTTGAATTTTGATTGAAAAATATGTGGAATTGTAGCCTAACACAACACATTTTGAGCCATAGTTTCTATGACTGAAAGCTTTGTGAATTGTTTCTTTTAAGCGGGTTTCTGATTTGTCATGCGGTTGGGTGGTATATAGAGTTGAAACATCAAAAGTTTTGATGGAGGATACCTGAGAGAAAGATCTTGATTTAAGGTTATCCAAAAGATCTTTAGAATTTTTCAAAATCCACATGTGATTTATGCCACTACGCGAGTAAACAGTTTCACAATATTTCTGTTGTCCCTCTTTTACTGCAGACAGAATCTTTGTCAGGTGAATAGACAATTCTTTCGTCGAACAAGCTGATGATCCCGCTATGCACCTTTCTTTGCATGGTGTCTTATGGAGTTTAGGTATCCAATATAAATAGGGTAAATCCTCAGACTCTTTACCAGAGGGAATGTTTAAAGAGGTCATGAATGATCTGTGGTTAGCTAGGATTTCATCTTTGTCGAACGAAGTAGGTTTGTATGTGGTATTACTAGAGGTGTTATTATTTATGCCTAATTCCTTGATTAACATTCGAAGTAATATGATTTACATACAAACACGATATTGTTGGAAGCCTTGTCCGCAGGAACGATAACATATTTGTCATGAAGAGAGGAAAGACACTTAACAGCTTCTTGGTCTTTAAATACAGACTTAGGTCGACTGTTAACACAATTTTTGAGTTTGTAAATCCGACCTTGTACTAGAGACCTAATTGTTCTAACTCAGTATGACAAGGGCTCTAACTCAGGATATTGGTCTATTTCTCTGTGTCCACCTTCTGGCATAATCTTCAACAGCATCCATAATTATCTTGAAATTATGTTTCCAATTGATGTGTTGAGGTTCTCTGAATTTAGGACCATGATAAATCACCTTCCGGAGACTCTCATGTTGAATGATATTCAGATCATCAGTGATTACATGTCCAGATGGGTTGTATTGAAAAGGAGAGTGGGAGCAGTCACAAGTCAGAGGGTTCTTAAGGTACTCTTCTATGTTAATATCTTGCAATGCTTCTTTGTAGTTGAAAATTTTACGGCCAATGCTGTTAGTGTAGCTATAGGAGACAATGGGAACAGATTGATTTTTGAAATATGGTGGAATTTCTTTTACGACCTCTTTTCTATTAAGAATGTTGCTGATGTTAATAGCATCGATTCCTTTGTTAGCAAACGGAATATGGAGGAATTTTATGTTGTTATCATGAAGAGGTTCAGATCGAACTGGTTTGAAAAGACAAAAGGACGCCACGTCACATATAATACTAGACAATCTGTACTTAGGAGAAAAAGGATCTACGCCTCCTTTGTCAAGTCCAAAATCCCTAAGATCTTTGAGGTAGTTTACAGGTAGTGAAAATAAGATTGTACGAATGTGATGAATTCCAAGATGTTTCTGTATATTAGAAAGTAAATCATTAAAAGTATCTTGTAACGTTCTTGGCTTAGAGGCCTTTTTAATATTTGGATGTTGAATTCTTTTATGACCATGGCTACGTTTAGTTCTTGGAAAAGTATTAAAAAGGCTCATCACGTTGATTTCGCTGCATCCAGGACTTGACAAATTTCCCACTTCTTTGATGTTATCATTGCAACCTAGACACAAACGATTAGCTAGGTAGATGTAACCTAGAAACAAACGATTAGCTGGGTAGATGTAACCTAGAAACAAACGATTAGTTGCACAGAAACTAACAATTAGCTAGGTATTAACAAACGATTATTTAGGCTTGTATATTTTGAACACTTGTTATGTAGAGAAAAGAAGCACAATAATATGACCATTTCCTGCAAATTCTAATGTATTTTTTATGTATTTACCTTTTTATATCATTCTCTCTATGAAATACATGTATACAAATCCTTGGTCGATGCAAAAATGTAGCTTACGTGACAATCAAGTACTATTTCACATGACAAGACACACACATACAATAACGATCAAATCTAAAGGCCATCCTTTAATAAACGTGAACAAAAAGGTAGATTTTAAATCTTTAAACTTCAATAATCAGCATGCAATCTGACACTTTACAGGTATGTTAATTGTCGTAATATTATACTTAATTAATCTTTTTAAATAGAAGACGACAATTACATTGTTAGAGGGGGTAGGTTAATTCATTATATACTAAGATCTGCCAGATTAAAGTTTTGTAATTTCGTGATATTACAGATATATTTATCCCTCACATATTTGGTACAATAAATGTAATGACTAATATTGGATGTAAAAGATTACAATATAGTCCTAAATATCAGACATTCACAAGTATTCAAGTTTGACGAAATATAAATGGATATAAATAAATATCTAGAAGTTTAAATGAACATAGATAAAAAAAATATATATTATTTATGATTCAAATATTTTAGACCTCTAAGCGACGTACATAAGAAATTAAGTTGGTTTTCTCCCTGTCCTCCGGTTTCCTCAACCAAAAAACTGACCGCCACGACAAAACTGAAAATTTGTTGAAAGTGGCGTTAAAACACCATAAAACAAACAAACCAACATAAGAAATAAAATAAATAAATACAATAAATAAATACAATAAATAAATACAAAGGTAAAAATAAGGTAATAATAAAAACAACATGAATAATTCCAGCCTGACAATGCGACCTTCAAAATTCGTAGAAAGAGGCAAAAAGAGATTCCCTAACACAAATACATGACCTCTCACTGTCATGGTTTACACGATATTATAGTTCATCCTCTTATGTCATTGAGATTTGCGTTGTTTGTTCAATCGTTAGTTTTCTGCTCAGTGTTTTGTGGTCCATTATTTGTTTTGTTGTCTTTTTGTTTTGTCGGTTATTCTAAGACTAACGACTTCTGATTACAACCTTGGTATCTCCAAACAGTTCTTGCAATATACAATAAAAGTAGCCAATGGTTTTATTGTCATTTAGGAACTGATTGTCCTTTTGGGGCACCTGAGTATTCTAGGTATTCAGTGGGGAACTTGATGTTCGATCTTAGTTTTCTGTGTAGTGTTTTGTAGATCATTGTTTATCATTTTGACCTTTTTCTCTTTCACCATTGTATTGTGCGTCTTTCTTCCTATTAACCCTTTGGTATCTTCAAGCATTCTCGTTACCTTCAAATAAACATGTTCAGTAAATTCGGGAATAATACTTAGCACCTGCGTTTATCTCCTGATCTTCATTGGGTTCGTGCTTTGTAAAACTTCACACAATCACAGTATGCCGATGTTCAAGAGTCGGCCATATTGATTCGAATACTCTATTTGACAAACAGGTAAACTTCTAACTTTCTCGTCGATGTTGTGTTATTGAGTAACGCTGTAACTTATCTATGACTTAGCATATCGCCTACCATCCACTACCATACATTCCTGTTATAAAATAACCACCATATATTATTCCCTGCTATCCATCTAATAGAAACGTTTTACCAAACCATATACTTCACTTGTCAATCTAATTATTAAATGATTACCGTACACTATTCTCAACACAAAAATAATTAAATGATTAACAATAACATGATTACTGTTGCATATACTATGACTGTCTGTCTGTGTTATTCTGTAGATAATGGAGGTTATGGTTTCGGATTATGGTGTTTAACGCCACTTTCAGCAATGTTTCAGTGTTATTGATTTATCTTTAATATTCTGCTCCTCAGTGTATTTTTTTCTTTTATTTCTTTTTGTTTTGTTGTCATTTTTTTTCTTTTTCCATTGCGTGGTCTGTTCTTCTAAGACTTGCGGCTTCTGATTACACTTTTGGTATATACAAACTTTGCTTTACAATGTAAAGTAAAAGTAACGAATGGTTTTATTGCCATCTATGTACTGATTACCCTTCCGGGGCACCTGAGCTCGTCTAGTTATTCAGTGGGTTTCGTGATGCTCAATATTACTTTCTGTGTAGAGTGTAATAGATCATTGTTTGTCATTTTGTACTTTTTCTTTATTCCCATTGTATTGTGTCCTTCTTCCATTTACTCCTTTGATATCTTCAAGTTTTTCCTTTACCTTCAGATAAACGCTATTAATAATTTCGGAAATAATACTGTGCAGTGTTTTGTTGTCCATTATTTGTTTTGTTGTCTTTTTTCTTTCTTCTGTTCTTCTTAGACGTACAGCTTTTGATTACACCTTGGTATCTTCAATCTTTGTTTTACAATGTAATGCTGTCTTTTAGTTCTTTTTTTTCCGGCCATTGTATTATCGTTCTTTAAAAGACTTAGGCTTCTGATTACCCTATTGGTATCTCCAATTTGTTCGTGCAATGCCAAGTACAATTAACAAAGGTTTTATAACAATTTATAAACTAATTACTTGCTCGTACCGTTTGCGTTGTGCTTTTTCTTTGGGTCATTGCGTTGTCTGTTCCTCTTCGATATACGGATTATGATTACCCCTTTTGGTATCTTAAAACTCTTCTTATAGTCTTCTTTGGGTAAAATTAACCATAACATCATCGATGTGGTCTCCATTGAAAAGCTTGTTTGAAATTTTCATTGATAGGTTTTTTAGATCAGGTCGTTGTAGGCATTATTTTTCACTATACCAATTCGTCGCTTTTAAAATGTTCGTACAAAAGCTTATCCAGTACGACGTTTCAGCTACATGACATATTCGTTGTAAGCTTGATTTGACATATATATAGCTGGTGAGCTGCCCGCTTAAATAATAATGAATGAAACATTATAACCTTAATTACCGTAAAATACGAATTCTGGTATATCTTTTCATTGATAAACTAGAAGCAATTACCGTGAATTCATTTTCAATTGCTTAATTCCAATTTTCGTGATTTTTGTTGGTAGCAATAGACCACGAAATTTAGTGCAACATGAAACACATATGTAACAAGAGAAGTCAAGTATCTAAACCATGAAATCAAATGTCAATAGTTTATCCATGATAATTGATACCAGCGAAAGTAAATGATATCACAGTAATATAGTTCGTTTGTAGTATATTTTAGCTTAATTTTCCTGGATAACCCGAATACTCGGCTTTTGAAGAAAACCGCCCATAGCCATTGGTTGTCGGCAATCTTCGTTAAATACATCAACAATTAAGTTAATTCTCGGTTGATATAAGAAATAATTCATGGAAGCCAGAATGTGTTTTGAATTTTAATATGGGTTGGCGGATAAAATTTACCAATATCCTGCCAACCCATATTTAAACTCAAAACACATTCTGACTTCCATGAATTATTTCGATTCTGATATGTCTAAGAGTACAATTACGGTAATATACTGTAGCGAACTAGGGTTATGGAGCAAGGAAAATAACTGACTTAATTTTATTTTTCTACTTATATCACTCTTCCCACTGGAGATTGTGCTTGAGTATGCCAATTGTTTTCTTATACCACAGGGCTATGTAAAGCTACATATACCAAACTTGTCACTGAGCGGTTTACAGTGTAAGAGAAATAACTCTATAATTTCTTGTCAAGAATTAAGATGTAATTAGAATTAAAATAGTTAACAGCTTTATGTGTTGCAAAGTAATTCAACAATATTTCAAACATTATTCATATCAGAATTTAAATCACAGTTTGTTAGCCAGTCCACCTGTAGCGCTATAGTACAAAAAATATGTATAATAATTAACTCACACAATTATACCATGAGTCAATACATGGGGGCACAGTTTATGATAAAATCTGACTCTCGTCAAATACTCCTCTGACCTTTCAGAGATTTCAATATAACCAAAAATGTGTGAAAAGTAAACTATCATTTTAGTCTACTTTTAATAATACAGAAAATACCAATTATCAATACAACACAACACGACAGAGGCTGAGTTCTGCACTTAATTAATAATTTGATTAATTTCGAACCAGTTGAAGTTAGAGTCCTTTCTCTCCCTTCGAGATAAGTTTAAGTATATATAGCAAAAAAAATAGCAAGAATGTCCAGTCCTTTCTGGACTTGAGTCTCACTCAATTGTTCAACTCAAATTGAGTTCCAATTCTTATGAAATCTCGCCCTACAGATTTAAATGAGTTTTAAAAATTACTACTCGCAAGGAATCCTTTTCCCCTGCAAGGTAATTTACTTTCCAGTCATTCCCTTATAATCTATATGTCAAATATCTAAATCTTATTTAAAAAGATAACAGCTTTTTACCAGCAAATCATTTCTGAAAATGTAATTAACAAAATTCTCCATAAATACTTTAACAAAATATACAGCTTCCGCAAATTTTGAATAAAATTTAAGAGATCAGCTCGAGTCTGCCAAAAAAAAAATATTATTCAGAAAATAAGAATGTTTTGTCTTTAGCCATTTTTGTCTCAATTAATCCTTCTCAAAAATAATTCCAATAAAAATGAATTGAAAAAATTGCCAAAGATACGCCAAAATTTTAACTAAAAATTAACACTGAACTATCTTGTTCAAAAGATGAAGCAGAACTCCTTTTGTTGGATTTACATCACTCGTAGGAAATATTTGTTGGAAAATATGTTGGAGGAAGTTGAATCCTCCCGCCACATAACTTTATTTTACAATTATTCATAAAAATTCTAAAAATACCGAATTCACACTTCTATGCAAGTACACACATCATTACAATCTTTATTTTCTAAAAATAAATTATTTCCGTGGTAACAATACACAATCGTAAGCGCCACCCCGGAAGTTACACTCGCCACTACACAGGTACACAACGTGACAAACATATTGATCAGAAATGTGAAATTTCAACAATATGACGCCGTGACAACGTTAATTATGGATATACATGAATTCTACTATATGGATGAGCAATGTCTATGCCCGTGAGTACTACGTTAAAAATATAACTACTGAAAAATCAACATGAATCGACTACAATTGAACTAACCAAATTTGATCGTTCTACGCATGTGTAATGTGCAAATACACAACACTGCAAGTGCCCGTTATTTAGATGAAACATTTTCCGAGCACAGAAACATGAAAAGCAACGACTACAGTGGACTGGTACTGTTTTTATCTTACAACTTCAACAACATTCAGTTCTGTTCTTAACAAATAACAACAGTTGACAGACAAAAGTTAACTTTACAAAACAAAACGTGGGACACGTGTACACGAGGTAATATGCAGACGACAGATTCAAGAACTAGACCTAAGGAAATGTCAAGTAAAATTTATAAATCATGTAACCTGCAAATCAAATATAGGAAAGATTAAATAAAATAACCATGTGGGCAAACAAATGTTATTTTAGTCACTGTTGGCTGTCCATGGGCAAATTCATAATAAGTGAGAATAAATGTTCACGAGACTTATGCTCATGAGTAAATGTTCACGAGACTTATGCTCATGAGTAAATGAGTTCTTACTACGATTCCCATTTCCACGCTTACACAATGTCCACATACTACAACTACCTTTGACTCACTCTTCCAGCTCCCTCACTTTCATACAAAATACAGTTCGAACACTCTCATTCCCTCATATGTTGTTGACCACACATGTAAATCTCACACTCGGCTCGCTAACCTATACTGAAGATTTAACTATGTACAAACAAAAATGATATCCTCATATGTATCTTACAATTTCTTGATGGGAAAGACGGTAATCTATATTTATGTTTGCGGACAATGTCGCACACAATTTATGCTGCCAAATTCGAGCAGACGATAACTCATTAACATATACATTTACGACGGGAAAGTCAGTCGTATTGATGGAGCATCCGTAACAATAAAATTGTGTCTGCACATTTTAATTGCACATTGCCTATTTATTAATTTGGGATATGTTGATTATTTTCATTGAATATAGATGTTTAAAACTTTAACAACCGTGTACATAATTTTATTTTGTGATTTTATCACATGGCTTATATATGTGTGCCCCGTATGTGCTAATGAGATTTTGCCATCTATTAAATAGCTCGTTTGTTTGCAAAACGAAAGAAGGACGTCATATTATAATTTGAAGCAAAACCATCGGTCCATTCTACTTCGAAAAGCAAACAGAACTGTTATTATATATGAATCTGTTAATATACAAATTGTACTTCGGTCAACTCGTTTACACATCAATAAAACAACAGCAAAATGTATTCATGCTTAATATAAAAGTATTGATTAAAATTATTTATAGGATACCGATTGAAAAGGGATATCACTCGTCAGCAAAAAAGATTACCTGAATCATCACGTTCCAAATATAGATGATGACACATGTTTGATTGCTATTGGAAACAAGAATAAGTAGGAAATACAAATAAGGGTAATAACAAAATTACCGAACTCCGAACAATATTACAAAGGGAAAGTCAAAACTCATAAGTATACAAACAGACAAAATCAGTCAACAACCTGAAAACTGTGAAAACCGTAATGACCCTGACTTGGTACAGGCATTTCTAAAGAACTAGACTTTTTAGATTTTAGAGCTGTCAAATTTTGTTCTTCCCTCGACGGGATTTGAACCCACACCATTGATACACTGCAGCACCATTCTCTTAGCCTTACGTCCAGCGCCCTAGACCACTCGACCACATCCACTCCTTAAAAACGGAGTTTCAATAATCGTAGTGTTACCTTTTCTCGTAAGGCAAATCTAGGGATATACCTAAGACATGTGTATAAGCGTGTGTAGATGGTACATATATACTTAATATTATAATTTGACAGCAATCTAACTCAGCAATTTTTAATATATTGTATAGGATAATGAAGAATTCATTATACAGTCACAGGAAATAAAGTATATTATACAAACGTCTAGAAGCAAGTGAAAACCATACAATATATCTGTCCCACTGAATCTCAAAGTTACTTTAAAGGATACTAGGTTAATACTAAATATTATATACGTCTGAAAATTAAACCAAACAGTGTTAGAATTAGATTTTAGAGCTGTCAAAATTTTGTTCTTCCCTCCACGGGATTTGAACCCACACCATTGATACACTGCAGCACCATTCGCTTAGCTTTACGTCCTGCGCCCTAGACCACTCGACCACATCCACTCCCTTATATATATATATATATATATTATAATGTGTCAGAGTCGGGCGACATGTCTATCCGCAGACTGTTGTTTCAGTCAACTAGCACTATTAAAATCCAACTGATCGTGTTGGTCTAGTACAAAGCAGACTTCATCATCATCTCATTGAAAATAAACTTGTTTTCGCCATTGAAAGAGCTGAACTATTTCTGAGTTAGTGTTAAACAACAATCACTCGCTAACTCAAAACAATTAACGATTTATTACATTTAAGGATACAATTTGATGTTTATAACAATAAATAAATATTGACAATGCTGTGTATTATTAACCCTTTAGTATCTTCAAACTCTTCTTATGGCGTCTTTACCCTGCAATATACCAGAAATAAATTAGAGTTTTGCTGGCAGTGTACAGTAGCTGGAAGTAGGTATACTCTGGTACAATAAAAATATGGAAAATAGGCCGTAAAATAGTTTATATAGGGTGTTAAGGTGCTTAACGCCACTTTCAACAATATTTCAGTTATATTGTGGGCATCAGTTTTATTGGTTGAGGAAACCAGAGTACCCGGAGAAAACCACTGACCTTCCGCAAGTCACTAACAAATTTTAATTTTATCCCATAATGTTGTATCGAGTAGACCTCACCTGAACAGGATTCGAACTCTGAACGTTAGTGGTGTTAGGCACTGATTGCATAGTAGTGATGATCGGCATTGACTGCATAAGTAGTTGTAAATCCAACTTCTATATAATCACGATGTCCCCTAGTATATATATATTTATATATTCTTCACTATTTATTCATATTGTTCAATAAATGTGAAAATGTAAGTGTGTTAACAACATGATGCGGGTTTAGTTTATTTAATCCTGTGTACCTAACACAGAGACAATTAATACAAATCTTATCGTGCTTAGTTTGATTCCACTGGAGATCGAACTCACAAACTTCCGAACTCGTGACGGAAACGCTTACTTATTTACCATTACAACAACTAGACGGTTTAGATTATTACAATTTGTACTAGATCATAGATATAACATGATTACCATTTATAACAACGATAAACCAAAATATTTCCCGAATGACACATAGAAACGAGTATATACAATGAAGTTCAAAAATAAGTAAATGGAATGTCATGAAAGGAAATATGATATAAATAGTTGTATAAGTACATCTAATTAAAAACAAAGTAAATACCAAGTCATGCAATATGTGCTGATTAAATCATTCATATCGTTTGGGGGTTTGGTCTGTCCCTGTGATAATGGCAGAGGCGTAGCTGCATATACGCTGTCACGCCATGGCGTGCACATCGGCAGGTTAAAAAAAATGGAAATAAAATTAAAATAAAATGTACTGTTACTTTTAACAGTCTAAATAAATCAGTATAATTAATATATCGCTAATAAGACATACTAGTAACTTTTGTATGCTAATTATGTGATGGACAAGTCGAGCGGACGCATTGTATACCCTAAAAGACGTCAATATCCAGTTGTTGTCCATGCGTTAGAACGCTTACAAAACCAAGGCGATGATAACACCGGGCAGTTTCTTGCATCCATCATGCGGTTTCAGTTTATCATAGCTTTGGTAATAGCGGAACATATTTTACACAGCACTGTTTGTCTGTCAACATTCCTCCAAGATACCGATTACGACATTCTTGAAGCAATCAAAGAATCCATGACCGTGATTGAAATGCTAAGAGCTGAACGACAGGATGAATCGGTTTAGGATGAATTGTATCAGTCTGCACTTAGCTTAACCAAATCTTTTGATATATCTGATAGTATGTCCAGGCGAGGTGGTAGACAGACTACCAAAGCCAATCACCCCGCGGAAACGCCAAAACAGTATTGGCGAATTTCTTTGTACTATCCATTTTTGGACAATTTGATTACGAACTTGAAACACATCTTCTTAAATCGGAAAACCGCTTCTATACACAGCATCTACTGCCCCGTGCATTAACTGCTACAATATACGAGGCATATCAGGCTGACATTTATTTGTCATTGGAGGATTTCAGGAGAGAAGTAGCAAGATGACGAACCCGATGGGTCATTACTAAACGTAATGATTTGCCAACAACACTTTGTACCACACTTGATTCTGTAAATCCAGTTCTCTATCCTTCTATAGATACAATATTAATAAAACTATGTGTTTTGTCCACCATGCCAGTAGCAAGCGCTACTGCTGAAAGGTCATTTAGTGTACTGATGTGTTTGAAAAATTATGTTAGGTCGACCATGAAGAATGACAGGCTATCTTCCCTCGGATTGGTGCATATTCATCGATATTTTGAAGTGGACTTGCACAAAGCAATGGAGGTGTTCGTATCTTATCAGACACGAAGGGCAGATTTTTGACAATTTTAAGAAATCCTTGTCTATCAATGTCATTAATATTGTGCTTGATTCTATGTTATATGAAACCCTAAAATAGCCCCAGATCGCGCCATTTTGCATCTCACAGTAAAAATAAAATCCCAGACCCCCTCACCCTCTCAGGAATTATGGCATGCACACTATTAAGCCTCAGCTACGCCCCTGAATGGTAACGTTGATAATCGTTTCTTTTTAATTATGTACGCATGCAGTTTTGTAATGTTCGGAACTTTCTATTTTATCGATCAGTCAGTTATAGTGTATGCTTCATTATATGTAACATTACACATGCGCATTTCAGCAAATTATATTTTATGAGAGTTTATCAAAGATATATTAGATATCGAAAGATTAAACCAGTTTAATTGGTTGTTGTTTTGTAATGGACACGAACACAACACCGTATTGTTGATTCTGTACTTTTTTTTAAATTTAATTAGATTCGTAGGATTTATATAAGAGTGAAAATATACCCTTCCCTTCCGCAACACCTTAATGTTATGCGCCCTAATATAATAGTCATGTGCTTGACAAGGTATATATAATGTCACATTCTCGACTTCCAATCTTAACATCACGAACTTATGGTAAAACCGAAGCCGGAAATTATGTACCATGTCTATCACCTGAATAACATATCATGTTTTCGTTCTGACCTGCTTATTTATTTTAAATAAACGTTATAGAAACCGAATGGGCAATCAAAAATGGACAATTCAAACAAACTGGCAACATAAGGTACACAAGAAGAAAAACACAATATGTGTTGGACATCACTATACCTGCATTGCATCTATACTTTGCTAAGACGCGTTCATCTGATGTTGCCATTTTGTACTATGGTACACGTGAATGTTAAATGCATGTTATAACATAAAACCTGAGTTAATCCCCGGTTTTTAATGGGGTTCGTGTTACTCGATCTTTAGTTTTCACAGATATAGCATAAAACCTGAGTTAATCCCCAGTTTTTAATTGAGTTCGTGTTACTCGATCTTTAGTTTTATATGTATGTTTTGTAGATCGTTGTTTGTCTTTTTGTACTTTAACTTTTGGCCATTGTGTTGCCTGTTCTTCTTCGATATACGGATTCTGATTACCTCTTTGGTATCTTCCAACTCTTTTTGACTGTAATTGGATTTCTATGGTCAACGTTGGGGTCATTCAACAACACATTTAGCCTACCACACTATTCTCATGTCACTACACGTGAATAAAGAAAGTTAATCAAATATTAGCAATTATTTCTACTAATTAGGGTTCAAAAGGTCGATGCCTTTTTATTCATGACTTATCACCGGGTGTGTAACATGACGAGTGCCACTAGTGGAGCAGGAACTGCTTCCTCTTCTGGAGCACCTGCCTGTACCTCGGGTTTTTAATGGGTTCGTGTTGTTCGAGCACTAGTTTTCTGTGTAGTGTTTTGTAGATCATTGTTTGTCTTTTTTCTTTTGACAATTGTGTTGTCTCCCTTTACAGCTTCCTATTACCCCCTGCGATATCTTTTCTCACAGTATTGTAAATACATATATCAATATATAAAATGTATATGTTTTACTGTAATATTTTCAGTATTATACATCATGTGTAAAAAAAAAAGCGTTGATATCTAATTTAGTAGGCACGACGGATTTATGGAGTAAACTTCATCATGTATACTTAAGGTCAAAATATTTGAAAGCCGAATATATAAGTCTCTCGGGAGCAAATGAACCAAAAGCCAGATCTGCTACGTTGCATGTGTCTGAGGATTGATTGAATGATTGATTGGTGTTTAACACCAACTTTAGTATCTGTCTATATGATTAGTAACCGTAAATTTCAAACATTAACATTTAATGAACAATGTCGGTATCGAAGCACTGACTACTGGGTGGATGATACCCTAATAGTCAAACAGCAAAGGTATTATTTATACGTGTATAATCAGCTGGTGGGTTTAGTCTCGACTGTTAGCATTTCCGTTCAAGGACTTCTTAATTGTAACTCTTCATGAATATAATTGTCATTCGCATTAAATTTGATATCTACGTTTTTAGTTAACAAAGATGGCCAACAATTTCCCAAATATCAATAAAACGAACAGCCACCTCTCACACCAAACACCCGATTACAAACAAGACCACGACATCAAACACCCGAATACAAACAAGACCATGACATCAAACACCCGAATACAAACAAGACCACGACATCAAACACCCGAATACAAACAAGACCACGACATCAAACACCCGAATACAAACAAGACAACGACATCAAACACCCGAATACAAACAAGACCACGACATCAAACATCCGAATACAAACAAGACCACGACATCAAACATCCGAATACAAACAAGACCACGACATCAAACACCCGAATACAAACAAGACCACGACATCAAACACCAGAATACAAACAAGACCACGACATCACACGCCAGAATACAAACAAGACCACGACATCAAACACCCGAATACAAACAAGACCACGACATCAAACACCAGAATACAAACAAGACCACGACATCACACTCCAGAATACAAACAAGACCACGACATCAAACACCCGAATACAAACAAGACCACGACATCACACTCCAGAATACAAACAAGACCACGACATCAAACACCCGAATACAAACAAGACCACGACATCAAACACCCGAATACAAACAAGACCACGACATCAAACACCCGAATACAAACAAGACCACGACATCAAACACCCGAATATAAACAAGACCACGACATCAAACACCCGAATATAGACAAGACCACGACATCAAACACCCGAATATAAACAAGACAACGACATCAAACACCCGAATACAAACAAGACCACGACATCACACACCACAACATAAGCAAGACCACGACATCAAACACCCGAATATAAACAAGACCACGACATCAAACACCCGAATACAAACAAGACCACGACATCACACACCACAACATAAGCAAGACCACGACATCAAACACCCGAATATAAACAAGACCACGACATCAAACACCCGAATACAAACAAGACCACGACATCAAACACCCGAATACAAACAAGACCACGACATCAAACACCCAAATATAAACAAGACCACGACATCAAACATCCGAATATAAACAAGACCACGACATCAAACACCCGAATACAAACAAGACCACGACATCAAACACCCGAATATAAACAAGACCACGACATCAAACACCGAATACAAACAAGACCACGACATCAAACACCCGAATATAAACAAGACCACGACATCAAACACCCGAATACAAACAAGACCACGACATCAAACACCCTAATATAAACAAGACCACGACATCAAACACCCGAATATAGACAAGACCACGACATCAAACACCCGAATATAAACAAGACAACGACATCAAACACCCGAATACAAACAAGACCACGACATCACACACCACAACATAAGCAAGACCACGACATCAAACACCCGAATATAAACAAGACCACGACATCAAACACCCGAATACAAACAAGACCACGACATCAAACACCCGAATACAAACAAGACCACGACATCAAACACCCGAATACAAACAAGACCACGACATCAAACATCCGAATACAAACAAGACCACGACATCAAACATCCGAATACAAACAAGACCACGACATCAAACACCCGAATACAAACAAGACCACGACATCAAACACCAGAATACAAACAAGACCACGACATCACACACCAGAATACAAACAAGACCACGACATCAAACACCCGAATACAAACAAGACCACGACATCAAACACCAGAATACAAACAAGACCACGACATAACACACCAGAATACAAACAAGACCACGACATCAAACACCCGAATACAAACAAGACCACGACATCAAACACCCGAATACAAACAAGACCACGACATCAAACACCAGAATACAAACAAGACCACGACATCACACACCAGAATACAAACAAGACCACGACATCAAACACCCGAATACAAACAAGACCACGACATCAAACACCCGAATATAAACAAGACCACGACATCAAACACCCGAATATAGACAAGACCACGACATCAAACACCCGAATATAAACAAGACAACGACATCAAACACCCGAATACAAACAAGACCACGACATCACACACCACAACATAAGCAAGACCACGACATCAAACACCCGAATATAAACAAGACCACGACATCAAACACCCGAATACAAACAAGACCACGACATCAAACACCCGAATACAAACAAGACCACGACATCAAACACCCGAATATAAACAAGACCACGACATCAAACACCCGAATACAAACAAGACCACGACATCAAACACCCGAATATAAACAAGACCACGACATCAAACACCCGAATACAAACAAGACCACGACATCACACACCACAACATAAGCAAGACCACGACATCAAACACCCGAATATAAACAAGTCCACGACATCAAACACCCGAATACAAACAAGACCACGACATCAAACACCCGAATACAAACAAGACCACGACATCAAACACCCAAATATAAACAAGACCACGACATCAAACATCCGAATATAAACAAGACCACGACATCAAACACCCGAATACAAACAAGACCACGACATCAAACACCCGAATATAAACAAGACCACGACATCAAACACCCGAATACAAACAAGACCACGACATCAAACTCCCGAATATAAACAAGACCACGACATCAAACACCCGAATACAAACAAGACCACGACATCAAACACCCGAATATAAACAAGAGCACGACATCAAACACCCGAATATAGACAAGACCACGACATCAAACACCCGAATATAAACAAGACAACGACATCAAACACCCGAATACAAACAAGACCACAACATCACACACCACAACATAAGCAAGACCACGACATCAAACACCCGAATATAAACAAGACCACGACATCAAACACCCGAATACAAACAAGACCACGACATCAAACACCCGAATACAAACAAGACCACGACATCAAACATCCGAATATAGACAAGACCACGACATCAAACACCCGAATATAGACAAGACCACGACATCAAACATCCGAATATAAACAAGACCACGACATCAAACATCCGAATATAAACAAGACAACGACATCAAACATCCGAATACAAACAAGACCACGACATCAAACATCCGAATATAAACAAGACCACGACATCAAACATCCGAATATAGACAAGACCACGACATCAAACACCCGAATATAAACAAGACCACGACATCAAACACCCGAATACAAACAAGACCACGACATCAAACATCCGAATACAAACAAGACCACGACATCAAACACCCGAATACAAACAAGACCACGACATCAAACACCCGAATATAAACAAGACCACGACATCAAACACCCGAATACAAACAAGACCACGACATCAAACATCCGAATACAAACAAGACCACGACATCAAACACCCGAATATAAACAAGACCACGACATCAACATCCGAATACAAACAAGACCACGACATCACACATCCGAATATAGACAAGACCACGACATCAAACACCCGAATATAGACAAGACCACGACATCAAACATCCGAATATAAACAAGACCACGACATCAAACATCCGAATATAAACAAGACAACGACATCAAACATCCGAATATAAACAAGACCACGACATCAAACATCCGAATATAAACAAGACAACGACATCAAACATCCGAATACAAACAAGACCACGACATCAAACATCCGAATATAAACAAGACCACGACATCAAACATCCGAATATAGACAAGACCACGACATCAAACACCCGAATACAAACAAGACCACGACATCACACACCACAACATAAGCAAGACTACGACATCAAACATCCGAATATAAACAAGACCACGACATCAAACACCCGAATATAAACAAGACCACGACATCAAACACCCGAATATAAACAAGACCACGACATCAAACACCCGAATACAAACAAGACCACGACATCCCACACCACAACATAAGCAAGACCACGACATCAAACACCCGAATATAAACAAGACCACGACATCAAACATCCGAATATAAACAAGACCACGACATCAAACACCCGAATACAAACAAGACCACGACATCAAACACCCGAATATAAACAAGACCACGACATCAAACATCCGAATATAAACAAGACCACGACATCAAACATCCGAATACAAACAAGACCACGACATCACACACCCGAATATAAACAAGACCACGACATCAAACATCCGAATACAAACAAGACCACGACATCAAACACCCGAATACAAACAAGACCACGACATCAAACACCCGAATATAAACAAGACAACGACATCAAACACCCGAATATAAACAAGACCACGACATCAAACATCCGAATATAGACAAGACCACGACATCAAACACCCGAATACAAACAAGACCACGACATCAAACACCAGAATATAAACAAGACCACGACATCAAACATCCGAATATAAACAAGACCACGACATCAAACATCCGAATACAAACAAGACCACGACATCACACACCCGAATATAAACAAGACCACGACATCAAACATCCGAATACAAACAAGACCACGACATCACACATCCGAATATAGACAAGACCACGACGTCAAACACCCGAATATAAACAAGACAACGACATCAAACACCCGAATATAAACAAGACCACGACATCAAACATCCGAATATAAACAAGACAACGACATCAAACATCCGAATATAAACAAGACCACGACATCAAACATCCGAATATAAACAAGACAACGACATCAAACATCCGAATACAAACAAGACCACGACATCAAACACCCGAATATAAACAAGACCACGACATCAAACATCCGAATATAAACAAGACCACGACATCAAACATCCGAATACAAACAAGACCACGACATCACACACCCGAATATAAACAAGACCACGACATCAAACATCCGAATACAAACAAGACCACGACATCAAACACCCGAATACAAACAAGACCACGACATCAAACACCCGAAAATAAACAAGACAACGACATCAAACACCCGAATATAAACAAGACCACGACATCAAACATCCGAATATAGACAAGACCACGACATCAAACACCCGAATACAAACAAGACCACGACATCAAACACCAGAATATAAACAAGACCACGACATCAAACATCCGAATATAAACAAGACCACGACATCAAACATCCGAATACAAACAAGACCACGACATCACACACCCGAATATAAACAAGACCACGACATCAAACATCCGAATACAAACAAGACCACGACATCACACATCCGAATATAGACAAGACCACGACATCAAACACCCGAATATAAACAAGACAACGACATCAAACACCCGAATATAAACAAGACCACGACATCAAACATCCGAATATAAACAAGACAACGACATCAAACATCCGAATATAAACAAGACCACGACATCAAACATCCGAATATAAACAAGACAACGACATCAAACATCCGAATACAAACAAGACCACGACATCACACACCCGAATATAAACAAGACCACGACATCAAACATCCGAATACAAACAAGACCACGACATCAAACACCCGAATATAAACAAGACCACGACATCACACACCACAACATAAGCAAGACCACGACATCAAACATCCGAATATAAACAAGACCACGACATCAAACACCCGAATATAAACAAGACCACGACATCAAACACCCGAATATAAACAAGACCACGACATCAAACACCCGAATACAAACAAGACCACGACATCACACACCACAACATAAGCAAGACCACGACATCAAACACCCGAATATAAACAAGACCACGACATCAAACATCCGAATATAAACAAGACCACGACATCAAACACCCGAATACAAACAAGACCACGACATCAAACACCCGAATATAAACAAGACCACGACATCAAACATCCGAATATAAACAAGACCACGACATCAAACATCCGAATACAAACAAGACCACGACATCACACACCCGAATATAAACAAGACCACGACATCAAACATCCGAATACAAACAAGACCACGACATCAAACACCCGAATACAAACAAGACCACGACATCAAACACCCGAATATAAACAAGACAACGACATCAAACACCCGAATATAAACAAGACCACGACATCAAACATCCGAATATAGACAAGACCACGACATCAAACACCCGAATACAAACAAGACCACGACATCAAACACCAGAATATAAACAAGACCACGACATCAAACATCCGAATATAAACAAGACCACGACATCAAACATCCGAATACAAACAAGACCACGACATCACACACCCGAATATAAACAAGACCACGACATCAAACATCCGAATACAAACAAGACCACGACATCACACATCCGAATATAGACAAGACCACGACATCAAACACCCGAATATAAACAAGACAACGACATCAAACACCCGAATATAAACAAGACCACGACATCAAACATCCGAATATAGACAAGACCACGACATCAAACACCCGAATACAAACAAGACCACGACATCAAACACCCGAATATAAACAAGACCACGACATCAAACACCCGAATATAGACAAGACCACGACATCAAACACCCGAATACAAACAAGACCACGACATCAAACATCCGAATACAAACAAGACCACGACATCAAACACCCGAATATAAACAAGACCACGACATCAAACACCCGAATATAAACAAGACCACGACATCAAACATCCGAATATAAACAAGACCACGACATCAAACACCCGAATACAAACAAGACTACGACATATGGCGTTGACAATCCATGTCGTAGCTTGGGATAAACACACAAATGTGGCGGAGTTGAACTGGATAATGGAATCTCAACTATACCCTCTTAATACTTGGATCTGCAACGTCGTTACAGAGATAAACAAATGATGAAAAACACCTTACATTTTAAAATGAGAAGATTCATTTATAAAATATAAAGGAGAAGCCCCTTATTAGAACTACTTATCCTTCTGGAACATCTGCGTTTGCTCCTCCTCCGATTCTTAATTGAGCTCGTGTTACTCATTCCATAGTTTTCTATGTATTGTGGATCATTGATCGATTTAAGGATTTGTGTTGCCCTTTGTTATCGTCAGACTTTTTGTCACCCTTTGTGGACGGATTGTATTTAATATTATATGGTTCGTTTTAGGTCTTCACCTCACGACGACTTTGTTGTTTTTGGCTATGTAATCCTATATTATAGGAAAGGGGTGGGTTAAAGTGCCGACGTACTTAACTGTGTTTCATATGAATAACAGAACTGCTAGTTGGGAGAAATAACCTCTGAAACTTTTCTTCCTAAGCGTTCTGCTAACTGAAGTTATTAATGCACGTATCGTGGAAACAAACATTTGTAAATTTGAAATAATTGATAATAAGAAGAGTTTGAAGATACCAAATGGACAATCAGAATTCCTAAAGAGGAGAAGAACAGACAACACATTGGCCAAGAGAAAAAGGACAAACAGCAATCTACAAATCTGCACAGAAAACTAAAGATCGACTAACACGAACCCCATTAAAAACTGGAGTGAACTCAGGTGCTCCGGAAGGGTAAACAGTTATTTGCTCCACTAGAGCCACCTGTCGTGTTAATCTTGTTACAAACCCGGTGATAAGCCATGAATGAGGAAAGGACCGGGATGTGTTTACAACAAGTGAAACATATCCGTGCACATTTGTGACACAAATATTCCGCAAACGGTAACAAAGTTATGGTGGCGACGGGTAAACCTTGTAATAAACAATAACTGCAAAATTACTCTAACATTTCTAAACAGGTTATAATGACTCTAACATTTCTAAACAGGTTATAATGACTCTAACATTTCTAAACAGGTTATAATGACTCTAACATTTCTAAGCAGGTTATATTGTGCAAAGACTAACTGTAATAAGGATAAAAACGCTGAAATGTTGCAATAGTCATATTTCAACTTTAGCAATGCAATAAAAGTTACAAGTCATTTGCTTAGCAACTCTCAAAATCAATGTACATGTAGGTCATATGGTTAAATGTTGGAACGCTGTAAAAAGTTGCGGCAGTCATTTTGTAGCTCTAGCAACGTTTAAGAAAACGTTGCAGTTGTTATTTTTCAATTGTGTCATTTATTTTTCCAATCTTTGTAAGTCCTATTGTTTTGTTTTGGTTTTTTTTTCACAGATTAAAAGGGGGTTCTGTAATTGGTTATTCCAGTCATTTTTGTCATTTAGTAGGGATGTTGTAATTTCTTGGTTTAGTTGTGGATGTTGTCAAAGTCAATATTTTTGCTTAGATATATCGCACCGACATCTTTTAGTGATAGATGTTGCCGAGATCATTCGATGAGGCCACATAAAAAACCATCGACCCACTGCGCAATCAGTCCTGTATGACACTGGTACCTCATGGGCTTTTTTTACTATTGGAATACGTCATACTTCTCTGTTTTGAGAGGCACGAATATTTGTGAATTGATAAAGTTTATAAATGCAAGCAATATGTAGTTCTTCTATGAACATTAGAGGAAGCCGAAGGAGCAATCGAGGATAGACAATCCAGAGGAGACACGGGCAACATTGGGTACAAGACACAGAGGATGGAAAATCCAGAGGAGACACGGGCGGGCACAAGACACTGAACGAATGAAAATAAACAGAAAACACAACACAGAAAACTAAAAACATGAAAATTATGGACTCCACCAAGAAAAATCACCGGGGTGAACCCAGGTGATCGAGAAGGGTAAGATTGAGCCCAGGTGATCGAGAAGGGTAAGACTGAACCCAGGTGCTCGAGAAGGGTAAGATTGAACCCAGGTGCTCGAGAAGGGTAAGATTGAACCCAGGTGCTCGAGAAGGGTAAGATTGAACCCAGGTGATCGAGAAGGGTAAGATTGAACCCAGGTGCTCGAGAAGGGTAAGACTGAACCCAGGTGCTCGAGAAGAGTAAGATTGAACCCAGGTGCTCGAGAAGGGTAAGATTGAACCCAGGTGCTCGAGAAAGGTAAGATTGGACCCAGGTGCCCGAGAAGGATAAGACTGAACACAGATGCTCGAGAAGGGCAAGATTGAACCCAGGTGCCCGAGAAGGGTAAGATTGAACCCAGGTGATCGAGAAGGGTAAGATTGAACCCAGGTGATCGAGAAGGGTAAGATTGAACCCAGGTGCTCGAGAAGGGTAAGATTGAACCCAGGTGCTCGAGAAGGGTAAGATTGAACCCAGGTGCTCGCGAAGGGTAAGATTGAAACCAGGTGATCGAGAAGGGTAGGATTGAACCCTGGTGCTCGAGAAGGGTAAGATTGAACCCAGGTGATCGAGAAGGGTGAGATTGAACCCAGGTGCTCGAGAAGGGTAAGATTGAACCCATGTGCTCGAGAAGGGTAAGATTGAACCCAGGTACTCGAGAAGGGTAAGATTGAACCCAGGTGCTCGAGAAGGGTAAGATTGAACCCAGGTGCTCGAGAAGGGTAAGATTGAACCCAGGTGCTCGAGAAGGATAAGATTGAACCCAGGTGCTCGAGAAGGGTAAGATTGAACCCAGGTACTCGAGAAGGGTAATATTGAACCCAGGTGCTCGAGAAGGGTAAGATTGAACCCAGGTGCTCGAGAAGGGTAAGATTGAACCCAGGTAATCGAGAAGGGTAAGATTGAACCCAGGTGATCGAGAAGGGTAAGATTGAACACAGGTGCTCGAGAAGGGTAAGATTAAACCCAGGTGCTCGAGAAGGGTTAGATTGAACCCAGGTGCTCACGAAGGGTAAGACTGTCCTATTTCGTATTAGAATCCTGCTATGTTACTCATGTTGTCAAGTATAATCATTTATTTATATGTGTAACAACATCTTATAGAACAATTAAAAGGGGAGTGCTACGAGAACATTATCTTATGGACAAGAATTAAATTCTGAGAGATAACATTTACAACAAGTTTTCTTCCTTTTTAATTAAAAACAAGACACAGCAGACCAATAACATTGTCTGGTGCGTTTGACTTTACGGTTTTTATGAATGAATTTCACTAAATCGTCTCTGTCTTGTAATAATAGCTTTATTAGGCTGGCTCTAGAGCTTACTGGAAGAGTTTCCTGAATCATAGCGTTTATAGGAATGTCCAAACTAGGCGCACTGTTCTCGTCAAAATTAGATGGTATATCAGATGGCGTGTCCTGAAAATAGTTATAAGAGAAGTGTAATTAAATAAGGTAATAAGGTATTGTGTTACTGACACAAAATATATAAATATGATTAATTTGAATATTTGGTGTAATAAATTAGATATCTACGTTTTTATTTGTTTTATCTGATTTTTGTTTTGAACTATCACCATGAAAATTGTGAGTTCGAACCCCGTCCATAGTGAGGTGTACTCGATACAAAATTATGTGACAAATTTATCTGTAACTTGTGACAGGTCTGTGGGTTTCTTCGGGTACTCTGGTTTCCTCCACCAATAAAACTGACCACCACGATATAGCTGAAATATTGTTGAAAGTTGCGTTAAACACATGCACCAAGCCAAGTCATAGACTGATTTCTGTTTCTATCTCCATGATTTGAATCTACTGTTTTTATTTGTTATAAAAGGTGAGGGTCAGAGGTTAGAGGTTGTTGTTCGTTTGTTGATATTGATGGAATTGTTTACCATCACTGTTTAAGCTTTCTTTTCATAAGGTGTTTTAGTAAAACCTCTTAAAACCACACCTCCTTTGTTTCGGAATAGAAAAAGACAGGTGTTCGGAATATACAGGTTAAATTAGCAAAGATTTCCTATATTGGAACTTTACTTAAAGTTCGATTTATACCGTCTTATACAGGGTTCTGCTTAGACAGGTTTCACTTTAATTACAATGCAATAAAATTGTAGTCTCATTATATATGTTTTATTGATATTTTAGACATTACTGCTTTAATCTCATGGAGTGATATTATCAATATCCACGAACAAACTCTGGTACTGAAGATAACCAGTCAGTGTGACGGTACCAATGAAAACAATAACGATCGTTTTTACGGTCATTGCGGTTTTCACAGTTTTCCGGTTGTTGACTGATTTTGTCTGTTTATATACTTATGACTTTTGACTTTCCCTTTGTAAGATTGCTCGGAGTTCGGTAATTTTGTTATTACCCTTATTTACCAGTTGAGAGATTGTATGTGTTTAATACAAGATTTATTGTTTAATAAATGCAAGAAAATGTTACTCGTGAGTGAAATGGAAGATACAGTCACAGTTTATTACAAAGACAGAATCTGGCAAGATGAAACAGACTGTCAGTGTTTCACTGATAACAATGAAAACATAAAACCCTCAATGGAAATAGTTCAAGGGACGTGATCCCTCATACCCAAGCCCAGATTGTATGCGTTTAAATGTGAATGCGTTAATGCTTGAAATGCCCGACATATATAATAAATTGTCTTAAAAATTGCACACAAATCATTATTCTGCTTGGCTTGGGACAATTGCTCCAACATCCGTACTATAAATCGTCCCACATTTCTGACAACTTGGTAGATTATATCAGGTTGTTAGGGTATTTTGTACATTCAGAAAATATTACTCTTTTATCTATTTAATTCAGATTGAAACACTAGGACTGTATACATCATCAACATTTCATTTTCCTACATAAACATCCTCAATCTTTGTCTAAAATTAGACGTTTTTCAACATTTCATTTTCCTACAATGGAGGGTTTTCTATAATTTTGTATGGTTTAATCGGATTACGAGTACATTACGAAGGAGATTAGCTAGACTAACAAATCACTCTTCTCTGATTATAATCTAATCGTAAAAAATCAGATTGATTTCAACGTATTTCAAATTACCTCGACCTTTAAAGGTTGAATTTATTCAATGTACAACCAGAAAGTTAAAAAGATCCCACAATGCCTGGGTAACAGATCTATAGTAAACAGGGAACCGTAGATTTAGGTTTTTTTTCTTTTTGTTTTTTTTCTTTTTTCTTTTTTTTTTTAGTTTCTGCCTTCCTGTCTTGTGACCAATGTTGCGTGTGTGTGTGGATTGTTCATTCTTGATTGACCCACCCGGTTTTCTTTAACATTTATATATAAGCAATGAAGCATTCTTTAGTAGGAAATAACTCTTAACAGATTTTATTTTTCTTAACGAAAGTAAAATACGTTTGACGATAGCATAGGGGTATAAATCAGAAGCCGTATATCGAAGTAGGACAGACAGCACATACAATGGTCAAAAGAAAAACAAAGACAAATAATGATTTACAGAACCAGAACGATACACAGAAAAACTTAAAATTGAGTAAAACGAAGAAAAATATATAATAACAAAAGTCTTGGATAAGATTATTATACTTCCGAGTTTTATTCATTTTTCTGGAAATAATTGGTATATCTAAAACGAGATCGATTGGTTGCTTATATTAAGGATTATATGTGTCTATTAAACAGAAGCAGAAAAACGATAACATTTATTTCAAAGGATTTTTTTCTCAATATTTAATTTATTTAAGTCTCAACTCTCAATATAATATTTGTATAATATAAAACCCCATTAAAAAGTACATACACATAAATATTGAGAGCCATTCAATACAGAATTATGAAAGACAATACATTTAAATAACTTCCACATAAAAACGATGTTCAGTTCCTCTTTACCTCCAGTTGTTTTTGTATGAGGGCTCATGTCTTATTAACGTTATTTGTGTTTGTTCAGTTCCTCTTTACCTCCAGTTGTTTACAGTATGAGGGTTCGTGTCTTATTAACGTTATTTGTGACTGTTTGCCTATAGTGGTGTCCAACACATAATGTATTGTATTTTTTTTTTATCTTCGTCTTGTGTACCCAATGTTGCAAGTTTATCTGGATTCTCCTTTTTTGATTGCCCCATCGGTGTTCTCTAATTTGAATACTAGGAATATGACGTCATTACAGCGTAGATGTCTAATTTAGTGCGCACGACGCGTTTCTAGAATTACGTTCATCGGGTACAGGCAGTCAAAATTGAAAGATTGGTAAACTAAATACGTAAAATCATTGCTGTGTAAATGTAAAATTATACGTTTTAATAAAAACGTAGATATCAAATTTAGTTCGCACGATGTGGTGCTGGAATAGCCGTCATCAGGTAGGCTCAAAATCGACAGATTGGAAAGCCAAATAATTTAAGGTTTGGGGCCGAAACAGGATATCTAAGATCGTCTAAGGTCACCGATGCCTGAGGGAGGAGAACTTTATTAATAATTACATTATTTAGCACTGACTGCTGGGCGGGTGACACTAAGTTAGTCATTGGAACACTCAATGTTCCCAAATGATCAGTGTATATTGATGTTTGACCAAAAACAGATGTACATGACTGATATGACTTTTGAATAATTAATGGCGACGAGACAATGAAAAAATTGTAATTAATTGTGGGAGTATGATGAGTGACGGATAAGACAAATCGCGAAATATTCAGGGAAACGAATTTATCTTGTTAAGTAATAGATTATTAGTCCCTGGAGGGTATCATCCGCCCAGTAGTCAGTGTTTTCGGTACAGATATGATTTATTAGATATATTTGTTATTGAAGTTTACAGTTTCTATGTACTGTAATTATTATTAAAAGTAAGGTTCTCCTCCCTCAGATATAGGTGACCGTAGCCTATTTTTTGCTATCCTGTGTGTAGGTAATTTGGTTTACATGCTCCCAAAGACTTTATAATTATTTGGCTTTCTATTCTCTTGACTTTGAACGTACTTGATGAAGGTTATGCCAGAGAAACGTTGTTTCCAACTCACACAAATATGTCTACGTTTACCTTTATTCCGTTTTATTAACATCATATTTAGTTTTCTTTTAAATTCAATAATTGTATATGTAATTTGTTTTAGAAAATTTGTATTTTACATTTTTAAAAGAACATTCTAACAAAATATTTGTCAAGTAATATCTGGTACACTTTAAATATTGTTAACGTAGTCATACTTTTAATATTTCTACTATAGAGTGCTTCATTACGTCTATGATTTTCATGTACTAGTATATGAAATATTTGGTTGTTATACAAACAAGGTGCGTCGTGGTTGTGACCATATTGTAGTTGGATTTACATATGCAGTCTATCAAATATAGGCTACCAAATAACAGTTACCATTTCTAATTGTGCATATTCTATGTACAGTCAAACCTGCTTTAGAGACCACCTCTATTAAGCAATAACTTGTATTATGTGACCTAAAAAAAACTCCTTCACATTGTATTTCATATCAATTAAACCTGTATTAAGCGACCACCTGTCTTATGTGATCCTATTTCACTGTTCCCTTGGAAGGTCACATAAGGTCACATCAGACAGGTTTGACTGTACTTTTACAATTATGTTGTAAATAAGATCTTATGAGTTATAATGCTACAATGGAGGCTGTCGTGGTCGTGATCGTTTGATAGTTGGATTTACAGCTACCTATGCAATCAGTGCAGAGTTTGAACCCCGTTGATGGGGAGGTGTACTCGATACAACATTATGTGATAAAGTTTGTCAGTTACTTGCGACAGACCGATGGTTTTCTCTAGATACTCCGGTTTCCTCCACCAATAAAACTCACCATCACGATATAGCCAAAATATTATTGAAAGCGGTGTTAAGGACCATAACATTAACCCCTAACCCTTTAATACAATCCGTCTTCAGAAACTCGCAGACAGGTGTACTCGACACAACATTATGTGAACAATGAATCTGACCTCCACGATCTAACAGAAATAGTGTTTAAAGTAGAGTAAAATACCATCACCCACAAGGCATTGTAATCATCTTCTCTAATGTAGCGAATACTAAAAAGAAAGTTCTTACATTTGTTATGAAAGTATTTACAACAATCCACAATATTTTCGAAAATGTCTTTGATTGGATAAACAGGCAAAATCTACATGTAGTGATGTTTTAGATTGAAATTTGTAGATTTGATATTTCTGTAATTTATATAGAAAGGGGTAGGCATTAAAAGGTCACATTTTGGCATCAAAAATGGGAAAACTATAAATGAAATATACTGCTTTCATTGTTTCTTGAAGTTTTAACAATGGGCCGAAAATAGTCCTTATGCATACTCCTTTGAATATTCTACAAGAAGATATATTTCTTAGTTAAACAGTCACTCCCTGAACCCAAATCGATGTCCAATTTTCTAGATTTTAAGATCAATGTGCATTTTATCAATTTGCTTACATTGTTTTGAGAAAGTTAGAAGAGTTTGAAGATACTAAAGGGAGGTAATCAGAATCTGTAAATCACAGGAGGACAGACAACACAATGACCAAAAGACAAACAAAAACACGACAAACAAAGATCTACAAAACGTTACACATAAAACAAACTGTGTAGGCTGAGCAAAATTAGATTCGAAAAACAAATTGCTTTGAAATTTCTTATTAATTTACAAACAATTGATTTTAAAATACAAAAAGCAAGCATTGCAAGGATTATTTTCTAATTTAAGAAATATAAACGATGTATAGCTAAATCCAATTAACAGATAATTAGCTAAAATTCAAAGCCGTTCAAAAAAAGGAAAAAATCTTTCCCTAGTATGTCTCTTATTTACAGATAATCAAAATTCTACAAAGGAAACCATCTGATGATACATTTTGAGTGCAGGGTCAACACGGAAAAATGTCGTTTGAAAACAATAATATACAAAATTAGACGAGTTATTTATTTTTGTTGACTTTGATATTTTAATTGTTATCATTGTGATGATTCGATTATCCCCTTTGTTTGTTGAGATGACGTCTTGGGAAGTGCAGACTTAAGAAAGTACAAAAATGTCGTTATTTAAAGGTTATAAAACGCAAGAAATTATAAAAATAAAGAGTTTATTTATAAGGTAATCAGTAAATACCAACGTTTAAAAGACTGTTTTTTTGTCGTGATCGTTTGGTAGTTGGATTTACAACTATCTGTGCAATCAGTGCCTATCACCACTAAAGTTGTGAATTCGAATCCATTTCATGGCGAGGTGTATTCGATACAACATTATGCGAGTCAGTTTGTCAGTGACTTGCGGCAGGTCGGTGATTTTCTCCGGCTTCCATCACTAATAAACCTGACTGGCCACGATATAAATGAAATATTGTTGAAAGTGGCGATAATCACCATAACCATTTCAATAATCATTATTATTTCTGTTTTCACCAAGTTTGTTTATTTCTTTTAATTCTCTTTTTGCTTTGGCCCTTAAAACTAGTTTAACAACGCCACTTTTAATTGAAGTATATGTACCAGGCCAATAAAGTGAGTGGTCATGTATTCTGTCGATTTTGCCTTCCATTTGGTTATAGAAGAGTCTAAAGATACCAAAGGGGTAATCAGAATCCGTAAATCGAAGAAGAACAGACAACACAATGGCCAAAAGAAACAGGACAAACAACGATCTACAAAGCATGTACACACACAAGGCTAAAGATCGAGTAACACGAACCCCACTAAAAACCGAGGGTGAACCCAGGTGCTCCGGAAGGGAAGGCAGTTCATGCTCCGGAAGGGAAGACAGTTCATGCTCCGGAAGGGAAGGCAGTTCATGCTCCGGAAGGGAAGACAGTTCATGCTCCGGAAGGGAAGGCAGTTCATGCTCCGAAAAGGAAGGCAGTTCATGCTCCGACAGGGTGGTGTTGGGTTTTTTTTCATTTTATTTGATAGATTTAAGTTTTTTATTCTAAATATTCTGCACTACATTGTATATGACCTACTATATTGTGTAAGCTGATCTTTAATGGGCTCTTTTAAGATATATGTAGATTCTTCTATAATACAAGCCGATACAAGTAAAAATCTTCTACCAAAGGAAAATAATCAGAAGCCGCAATTCAATGAAAAAAATGGACAAAATTCAACTAAGCGTGTTCATCTAATACAAAATTATAGCTAATGTTATATTTTGATTGGATTAGACGAAACATATTGCTCTATTATTAAACACACTCGTGCTTGGAATAGAAGTATAAAGGTATGGACTATTGATTTGAATAGGTTTAATCTTAGCCAAACTTGAATCTGCTTAACTTCAGTATTGATCAAAGTGTGCTTACTGAACAAAATGGCTTCGAGCAACACTGATAAAAAATGTACATATGAAAATACTATACTACACTGTTGGAAAAGTTCCAAAATTGAATCGTAGAAAGAGATAAACCATTCGATCTCGTCCACGACAGTCCCTCGGAAACTATAAATAAAGACAAGAGAAAACAAACATTTATCTATAAAGCAATACACCGAGGAAAATGCCACGTTTAGTATTCACAAATAAATACAACCCACGAATAAAACAGATGGTGGAAAGATTTTTAGGAAAACATTAGAACCTCATTGGATTAGGTGTTATCATCTATCATGTATTCCCGACAAGCCTTCTAATTGCTTGTTATTATATCAAGTTAAAATTAAAAACAAAATGTATCACATCATTAGAACCGTTACATACTTCTATCGGAAAATCACACAAACAGACAAAATCGATACCTCTAGTTTATACATGACCGCCTACTTTTCTGACTCGCCACAGACATTTCCAAAAATTCAGTTTTTGCAAAATATCGTGGTCATGTTAGTAAGATTACGACCCTATCATATAACTAGATGAGCAGCGTTATAGTAAAGAACGCTGCGTCATCTCTATATTAATATGATATCTTTCTGCATTGCCAAATTATATGGTTTTTGACATGACTTTAATATTCATGGTTTTTGACTGCTTTAATATTCATGGATTTTGACATGACTTTAATATTCATGGTTTTTTTACATGGTTTTAATATTCATGGTTTTTGACATGACTTCAATATTCATGGTTTTAGACATGGTTTTTGACATGACTTCAATATTCATGGTTTTAGACATGGCTTTAATATTCATGGTTTTTGACATGACTTTAATATTCATGGTTTTTGACATGACTTTAATATTCATGGTTTTTTACATGGCTTTAATATTCATGGTATTTGACGGCTTTAATATTCATGATTTTTGACCTGGCTTTAATATCCATGGATTTTGACATGACTTTAATATTCATGGTATTTGACGGCTTTAATATTCATGGTTTTTGACATGGCTTTAATATTCATGGTTTTTGACCTGGCTTTAATATTCATGGTTTTAGACATGACTTTAATATTCATGGTTTTTGACATGACTTTAATATTCATGGTTTTAGACATGGCTTTAATATTCATGGTTTTAGACATGACTTTAACATTCATGGTTTTTGACATGACTTTAATATTCATGATTTTTGACGGCTTTAATATTCATGGTTTTTGACATGGCTTTAATATTCATGGTTTTAGACATGGCTTTAATATTCATGGTTTTTGACCTGACTTTAATATTCATGATTTTTGACGGCTTTAATATTCATGGTTTTTGACATGGCTTTAATACTCATGGTTTTAGACATGACTTTAATATTCATGGTTTTATACATGACTTTAATATTCATGGTTTTTGACATGGCTTTAATATTCATGGTTTTTGACATGACTTTAATATTCATGGTTTTTGACATGACTTTAATATTCATGGTTTTTGACATGACTTTAATATTCGCGGAATTTTAATCCAAATCTTGTATTTTCATTCCCGAGTCAAAAAATTTCAAAACGACATCTATTTCATTTGCAACTGCGTCAATTCCGTAAATCATGACGACATGTAAACAAACACAGCACTTTTTCCAAGCGTGTCCAGATTAATAGATAAAAACCTTTCTAGTTACGGATTAGTAAAAGATAATTATAGAATAAATTTGACTTAATTTTGAACTACAATATTTTCAGAAAATATCAAATTTATTTTTTGGACCATTTGCAGCCGATGTAGAAAAACTCGCCTTGGTGCGTTTTAGTTTTGTTTTATTTTTTGCAGAATCTACGCGGGTGGTCTAAATATTTACTCGGATCAATCAAAACTTTGATTAATACAACACTGGGGTACTGAAAGGACTTTATGTTAATATGGACTATCAGGTTAAGGACAACAACTGTTCATTTTTTTTATCACTGTGAATGTCTCTTTAAGACAACACGAATCTGGTCATTTTTTGACGTATGGACATTTCATGTCACGCCCAACTGCATTTCACTGTCGAACTCCAGATTTATACTGACATTTCGTTACTGTATATATGACTTACCAGTTTAAAAGAAATCCAAACACAATTCCTGTCTCCAAGATTATTTGTACATGTACCACAATATTCCTAAAGTTCTACAATAAATGCGTAAATAAAAACGAATCTGGCCACCATTCATCGTCATGTTAATATTTTTTTATCACGTCATATTTTACGTTGCAACAAGTAAAGGTCAGCATTGAAATCGTATTTGGGTCACAACTGACACGCAAAGATGACAATGTCATCAATATTTTTTAATACGCATCTATAGTACACGTACAATAACTAGGAGGAGATCACAGAGACCTGCTCCCGGCCTTTCGTTATCAATAATTTTAACCCTACTATCAATGTGCGGTACTAAAATATCACAAGGGATGACACCCGTTCATATTTATACTTAATTCCTACCTTTCGTACGGTTTAGTTGTGTTGAATAATGGTAATTCCAAATAAATATCACAAAAATCCTAAAGTATACTAAAAATCCAGCTTTTTAAAATTTTGTCAAAGGGGGGGTGAGAGGGCATGTGCCCCTTGCCACCGGCTCATATGTCTCTGATAAGAAAAGATAGTGGTGAACATTAACATTTTTCATTTTGTGGTGAACATTAACATTTTTCATTTTTATACAATTTTTGCATTTATTATTTCTTTGGCTATTTTCTAACCATGATGTGCTTGCAAGGAACAAGGAACGCATGACTTTTTCCTTATTTCTGTTAGTGTTAATTATTTCTATCAGTACCCATTTGTTTATTCATCTTACATTTTCCGTCAGTCTGATCCTACAAAATATTTGAATACTACCAACATCTGCCGACAATGGTTTAGAATAGTAAGACACAATGAATTTTATTTATTTAACTATCAATTATGCCGTTCATACTATATGTATATCTGTTATTATTTATTAAACTCAGTCTTTCTAAAATAAATGCTATAAAATTATTAACCAGCTTGTTGTTGAAACTTTAAAAGGTATTAACATTACACAAGAAGGAATATATATCTGTATAATCTTGTCACAGATAATTTTAAAGAGTATGATTACGATACTGAATATTGCCTTAATATATATATCACGCCTCTACTGTGCTTTTTCCAATAAAAAAAATATTGAATATTGATAAATATTTTGTATGTGAAAGCAGAGACATGTCTGATGAAAGCGGTACCTATATAATTCTTTTAAAATTAAAAACTATTTTGTTCACTTGGAGATAGCATAATATTGGCCCAAATACACATACTTTAAAATGTCGAAATGAAGATTATCAGTATTAAAGTAACGTACGCAGTGCGGTCTTATGTATGCGCACAATGGACAGTTGCCCGGTGGTCACACAAGCAAATGAACCCCATGCTAATCTATGTATGTTGTATACGGCATAATTTTTAATTTTTAAACACTGATTTTGTTGGAAGTATCAATACAAGAAATATATGTTTAATTTTATCGACCATTTATAATTTTATTTCTGCGAGTGTTTGTATAGATATGGGCCTCAGTGCACTGCTTTGACCGGGGCCTATATTGCTGACAAGACGGCCCTGACCGTACGTCATTCATCATTTACACTTCATGAATATATATCGACTGTACATAGCATGGTATAGGCCAATATTGCTTATGTATGTTGGTTGCATTAATTGATATTTTCGTAATAAAACTCTTTTCTTATGACTTAAAAGACCATACTTTCATTTTACAGACACCGACGTCTACTACCCCCTTTAGGCTTTATAATGGTTGATACCACCCGCGTACTAGTACTAGTTAGTCTTCAATGTTTGCACTGTTCCTAGTCCAACAATAAAAGATTCCATACTTTTTTCTCATACTTTTCTATTCTACTTCATTTAACTTTCCAATGGATGTCATAGGGGATATCATTTAATTTCAAATACTAATGTCCTCTCTATAGGCCATGCCTACTCATATTATTTTGTGATATTCAACTTTCACTCAAATATATACACACTGGCCAGACAGAAATGCTGTGCTCGCATCTAGGCAATGCCTACTCCATATTATTCATGGTTTTTGACCTGGCTTTAATATTCATGGTTTTAGACATGGCTTTAATATTCATGGTTTTAGACATGACTTTAATATTCATGGTTTTTGGCATGACTTTAATATTCATGATTTTTGATGGCTTTAATATTCATGGTTTTTGACATGACTTTAATATTCATGGTTTTAGACATGACTTTAATATTCATGGTTTTTGACATGACTTTAATATTCATGATTTTTGACGACGACTTTAATATTCATGGTTTTTGACATGGCTTTAATACTCATGGTTTTTGACATGGCTTTAATATTCATGGTTTTTGACCTGGCTTTAATATTCATGGTTTTAGACATGGCTTTAATATTCATGGTTTTAGACATGACTTTAATATTCATGGTTTTTGGCATGACTTTAATATTCATGATTTTTTATGGCTTTAATATTCATGGTTTTTGACATGACTTTAATATTCATGGTTTTAGACATGACTTTAATATTCATGGTTTTTGACATGACTTTAATATTCATGGTTTTTGACATGACTTTAATATTCATGGTTTTAGACATGGCTTTAATATTCATGGTTTTTGACATGACTTTAATATTCATGGTTTTTGACCTGGATTTAATATTCATGGTTTTTGACATGGCTTTAATATTCATGGTTTTTGACATGGCTTTAATATTCATGGGTTTTGACATGACTTTAATATTCATGGGTTTTGACATGACTTTAATATTCATGGTTTTTGACATGGCTTTAATATTCATGGTTTTTGACATGGCTTTAATATTCATGGTTTTTGACATGACTTTAATATTCAACTGAAACAAAAATAACCACAATTCCATAGCCTGAAGTACAAATGATTGCTAAATATAGCATTAATCATTACATAATGAAGTGTGTTGTTATCTCTCTGAATTAATACTGTGTCTATTTTATTATTAACATAAATGTAGATATCTAAGTTAGAGTACTCAAAATAAAAAGATTTGATAGGTTGTAGGTTATAGGTTATAGGTTATAGTTTTGCAGAGGAGTTGTGTGTGTTATTGTTGTTCAACACCAAATGAGCAATTTTCCTCCACCAATAAAACTGACCACCACGATATAACTGAAAGTTACGTTTAGCACTATACATGTACAGAGCCGTCCGGTGTGTTCACGCACCTAAGGGTTCAGTGGTTAATTTCACAGCTTACCAAAATTTTATTGAATTAATTTAAATCATCCTCAAATACATTGAAGTATTATCTTTATGGTCTTTATCCAGATTCCGCTACAATTTTTAACATTTCAGTGAAAGCTAAGTGTAAACAAACCAACCCTCGATTTTTGACAAATGTTGCAACGTCCGGTGATATCGCGCATGCATACTTTGAATGGTTCTTAAAATGAATAAAGGAAAGATTTTATTTTGAAAGTTTTCGAAATTGAAGTTTATACCTATTTCTTCAAAATAAGCTAAAATTTGAAAACATTTGATGTTTTTTAATATAATTAGAATTAATCCTCACATACCAGTGTCTCCATCTTAACTTTTCCAATGATTTTGCAATTTTGACATGTAGAATACGTATTCGCGAACTCACCGGATGCGCGAACACCGGTGCCAAGTCAGTAACCCTTAGTGTAATAGTATGCAACAAATGTCTTAGTTAATCGACAGTTAACCATAACAAACAACTGAAAAGGTTTATATTGATGCCGTTTAGTTATTTTAGTTGGTGTAAATAAGAACATGTCTTTAATATAAGTTTATTTCTGTCTGAACTGGAATTAAAGCAACTATGGGATCCCCATTACCGATTAATTACATGCGTTGTTTCCAACAAACGTTAAAGAATACCGAAGGGGCAATCAAAAACGAACAATCCAGAGAAACTGGCAACAAGACGAAGGAAAACAAAACAAAAACACAACACAATATGTGTTGTACATCACTATCCCCAAAGGAACACAAATAACGTAAATAAGACATGAACCCTCCTACAAATAACTGGAGGTAAAGACGAACCGAACACGTTTTCATTTTTTGCGAAAATCGTAACCTCACAACACGGAACTCATAACGTAAAGAAACATAATAGGACAACACAAAAAACTAAACACCTTTGTGATAAATATCGCTGAACTGTTAAATGTCAGTGAATTAAATTAAAACTCATAGCAATGCCGATTGATATATATTCTGAGTAGGATTACATGCGTTCGTCTTGAGAACAAAATTCAGGATTTATCCGAGCATTATCACAATATAGTTGACACATCATTCATTAATTCACAATCTCGCCTTATATATAGGGTAAGTAAAACAGAAAAAAATCTCAATTTTGTTTGGTCGCGTAAAATTACATTGATTTTAATTTGTTTTGAAAAATGTATATTCAAATCCCAACACCACCCCCCCCCCCCCCCCCCCCCCCCATTTCCCCGATAAGGAAATGATTTGTCCCTAATGCTATTTTCTATTATCATGGTAAAAGATGAAATTGTCGTTATAACAATATACCCTTGATGAATTCTTCAATCATTGTTAGTATGTCAAAAAATACATTTTGCTACTAAAAGATACTTAATCATGAGTCACTATGGAAATTATGAGGACATATTATATGTCAAAGCGAGGCTCCAATTAGACACCTTTGATGTTTGTGAATGAATAGATTTAGCGCTAGAGGATAGGATCCTTTCAACTTCTGATTGAATTAATTCATAAAAATTCAAGTAAATTTCAACACAATTAGGTTTATTTTGAATGATTATCTTATTAGAAAAATGACGAATAATTATATGCTGTTTTCCCACTGGAATTTCTATTGCGTATTTATAACAGTTTCTTCCAACAATCCCAGAAATTACAGGATCCAGGGGGGATAATAAAATACATAATGATGAGCCGCTTGTCGAATTATATTCATTCATAATTCATGGATTAATCTGTACTGAATGTTATTAATTATAGCCGAGTCTGAGTTATAGGACAATCAACAGATATAAATTATAAAGAACGTGTGATTGCTAAATTTTATCAGTAGCTTAATATAATATTTTGAACTCAAAATTTAGATATTTATTTTATTTCTAATAACACAAGTTTGAAAATACCAAATATGTGATCAGAATCCGTAAACCGAAGAAGGACAGAAAACACAGTGACCAAAGGAAAAGGGACAAATAGAAAAATCAACGATTTACAAATAAACTAGCCCTTAAGACTTTTCGTTTTATGTTCTATTGATATATGAAAGCCTATCTATATGATATGTTAAAGCTTAAGTGGTGTGTTTATTCGGATTTTTCCGGGTTAATGAACATACATATTTAGTTTTTGAATTGTGACAGAGAGCATAGTCCATTTTTGGACGAACAAGAAAAAGTGGGAAAATCTTTAGCTTTCTGTGTAATGTTTTGTAGATCATTGTTTGTCCTTTTTCTTTTAGCCATTGTATTGTCTGTCCTTCTGTGTAATGTTTTGTAGATCATTGTTTGTCCTTTTGGCCATTGTATTGTCTATTCTTCTTCGATTTGCTGCTTCTGATTACCCCTTTGATATCCTCACACCTTTCTTAAATGTAATAGAACCCTTTCTGATGACAATAATAACTATACATTGTTGTTCAATAATAGATTTTGGACACCTGTTGTGTAGTATCCCTGTATTTGTTCTTACTCTAGTCTGGTAAGGGATATTCCGTCCGAAATGTCGCTCGAATTTAGAAGTTTAAATTGCATGCATGTATTAGTTTTTAATTTTCACATGATTCTATTTATGGAAGTATTAGGGTTTTTGCTTAAGCTCAGATTGTTTGATGACTAACTTCTTATATTCTGTACTGGGCTAAATTTTGTATATAATTTGTAAAACGATAACTGCATATCATGCTTATCTGAAACATAGTATGCATTACCTCATCTTAGTGATCACTGCGATGAACAGAGCTGTATATTAGCTATATTCAGAACGAGATCAACTTTCCAATCAAAAACGTCATGTAGATACAAAGATGGTGGTGGAATGGGCCTAGAACCGGATGTTGTGAATACGGCGGAACAGGGGGAGATAATCGACAGGGTCGGCTACGCTTGCCTTGCGCATTACGGACTGCAATAAGTTGACTTTTACGTGCATTTTACAGAAAGGAAGTGCTATACATTGGAGTTGTGAATTTGATTATCCGTCCCCTTAACCAACAGTCACAATTTTCATGAAGAGTCGTTTCCAGTATCAGATAGGGTTAGGGTTTTGGTATTTAACGCCACTTTCAACAATAATTCTGATACATCATGGCGGTCAGTTTTATTGTTGGAGGAAACCACCGAACTGTCGGTACCAGGAGAAAACCACCGAACTGTCGGTACCAGGAGAAAATCAACGAACTGTCGCAAGTCAATGACAAACATTATCACATAATATTGTATCGAGTACACCTCGCCTGAGCGGGATTCGAATTTACAACTTTAGTGGTGATATACACTGATTGCATAGGTAGTTGTAAATCCTACTACCACACGATCACGACCACGACTGCTCCTAAGTATCAGATAAGCTTGATCATAATTCTATACTCAGAGATCTCTTTGGGGACAACATTTTTTTTTACATCATCTTCTTCTATTTGACCAACAAGATTCCTAGATATCAAAAGCTGCTTAAAAATAAAATGAATTACTTCTAAGTTGTGGGTATATAATTCATTTGTATCTTAAGACATTATAAATTTTCATAAGTAATCAAATAAAAAAAAACGAAAAATACCATACTGTTCAAACAGTTCCAAGATCCAATAGAACAATCGTAGAAAGAGTCAAAAATCGAAACTTTTTTTCAAATTCCTAAAATATTTGACAATTTTGCTGTGAAAATCAAAAATATGAATAAGAAATATGCGGGAAAGTAATAATTGTGATTTCAAGTGATTGAAACTTTATTGCTTTCCACAATACCGGATAAGAAATTTCTCTAAGTTGACAAAACTTGTATCTGATTCATTTGTTGTTAACGATGAACAATTAAATATGTTTAAATTATTTCTTTTCCGTCCGCCTTCTTTAAATAAAATAATGTATCTGAATTCTGGTAGTAAAGCTGACAAACTAAAGTCTAATTAGATAACAAGTTAGTGTACATAGCCTCGTTTTGGAATTAACTTTCATTAAAGTAAATTTCGCCATCAATTATAATTCTGTTCTCCACATTTCCCACTTAATGTGAATTATCTCTTACAAGAACAAACAGATGATTCCTAGAACAATTTAAAACAAATAGCTCTATTAAATTCGCTGCTATTAAACGCTTTATAAACGACTGTGTTAATTTTGTATCCCTGGTTGGCCACCAGTTTGTAACATAGTTATGCTTAAATCTTTGCTTATTTTTCTACGTTGCTGCGCTGTCTACTCCTGTTTTCGAAAACACTTAGGTTTCCGAAATGGAATAAAACTTATATAGCGATATGGGGTTATGGGTTGTTAACGCCAGTTTCAACAATATTTCTGCTATATCGTGGCGGTCAGTTTTATTGGTAGGGGAAATCGGAGTACCCGCAGAAAACTACATAATGTTGTATCGAGTACACCTCGTCATGAACGAAATTCGCACTCACAACTTTCGTGGTGATAGGCACTAATTGCATAGGTAGTTGTAAAGCCAAATGATATATAAAACTAGTCAAATATAAATATACTACGTCCATTTGTCAACTACAACTGGAATCAATTTAAAAAGAAATTCATGGGAGACTTTTATGAAGAAAATATTTAAAGGGGCATTAGCTACGATTTTGACCCAAAAAATGACGTGTTTGGTAAATAGCTTTAAAATGATGAAATAAAGGTAAATATTTCACATTAAACAGCTTATCGAACCACTTTTCGCCTTTTGAGAACGAAAATTACCATCGATTAATTATTTCCTTGCAAGCAAATAATTTGACTTCGCCTTTTCCGTATGCAACCGACCTTACTAGTGACAAGTAAAAACGAATAATTTGTATTTTGTCGCTTATTAACTGTAAACTTGCATGGTTCTTTGTCCGTAATTAACGCCGACTAAAAGCAGATTCACAGAAAATAAGAAATAAGTGCATTGTTGTACTGATTTAATGACGATTCGACAAACTCCGTAAACAATGCCGATAATTAATAAGATGGCGTCCATTTCTTGATCGATCTCTAAACACGAGCAGTTGCATGTTTTTTCCTCGATGCGCGTACATTTCATAACATTTATAAGTTACAGAAACACGTTTTATTAAGGCATCACTCATATCTGATAGTTTTTATGGGTAACAAAAATTTACGATTATGGCAGATAATGCCCCTTTAAATAGTAATGGTCATCAATTCAACAAAACGAACAACGGTATCTCATCTCAACTCATTACTTGATTAATATACAAATAGATATTAATATACAAATGGATTTATTCAAAACAATATCAGGGTGGGAATAATTAAAAAGATTGCTCACGGCGTGTCTCTGGAATAACCTTCAATGTCAATAGATTGAAATTAAATAAATATAAACGTCATTGAAAGCAAGAAAACAATCATATCTAAACAAGATGGCGCCAACATCAGTTTTAAGGTTACCTATTTTAAAGCTTTAAAGCTATTTACCAATTTCCAAAACATATATTTGTTTTGGTCAAAATCGTAGCTAATGCCCCTTTAAATACAAAAAAAAACTACTGTTGAAAGTGGCATAAAACACCATAATCCTAACTCTAACCATTGGTTGATTGGTGTTTAACACCAACTTGAGTAGCATTTCCGCTTTATCCAAGCATGAACAAAGTATTTATAGTAATTCTAATACTATAGAAAAAACTTTGAGGTAAATAATGTGTGTAGAAAACAATCAAGTTTTATATACACATAAAAGAAGGATGAAATGGATAAAATTACATATTCACAGAGGGACGGTATCTATGTATATTAAAGTACATTCATTAATTTCTTCTTAACAGTCCCTGAGACATTTGTAAATAAATCAGATAAGAGTTGATGCAATGTAAAATGTTTGCTTAACATCAGTAATATCTATGCAGTTGATCAAATAGTATTTTGAAAACTTTAATCTAAAACCGATATTCGAAATAAATATGTATAGTTTTTTTTTCTCTCACTAGCCTGAATTAAACAAATATTATTGAGAAAAAAATAGTTTTTCTAAAATCACATGTAAATCTATTATGTAGATTACACAGACGAAATAATTAGCGATTCGATATCATATGTTTTATCATTATAGCTTATTAAAGAGAGTAGAATGTTTTTTTTCTTTAAATAACATGCATTTAACCTTTACATAATTTTAATGATGGAACAACATTACTAATACTGTTTTCTATTGGAAACATAATCCTATAAAGTCAGATTATAATGGTAGACAATTCCATCATCTCTATTTTAATCGTAAGCGTCGTGGTCGTGATCGTATGGTATTTGACATTTGTGAGTAAAATGCCGACCTTCAAATATATATTAGAAAAAAGGGTGCACTCGACTCGCAACCGCAAGTGATAAAGTTTACCAGTTGTTTGCCCATGGTCGGTGGTTCTCTCCGGGTACTCAGGCTTATTCCACCACTAAAACTGGTCGCCATGATATAGCTGAAATATTGCTGAAAGTGGCGTTAAACACAATAAATCAATCAATCAATCAAATATAACTAGGTTAGCAGCGTTGTTGTAAAGAATATCGATTCACAATCCTGAACTGAAGACAATAGTGTGATGGTAGGTTGATAGTGTTCCTTGCTCTAAAAGACATCTATATTATTTGGATTTATACTTTATACTTTCGACTTTGAGCGTATCTAATGAAGGTTATTCGTACCTAATGAAGGTTATTCGTGAAAGCTCCATACTCACAATATTAGACTTCTACGCTTTAATTAGATAATTTACATCACTGGGTCTATACCTCTGCTGGTGGACTATTAGTCCCCGATGGTATCATCCACCCAGTTGTTAGTACTTCGGTATTGACATAGTTTATTAGCTATATCTTTTTATCAAAATTTACAGTTCCTAACTGATGTAATTATTATTAAAACTGATGCTCTCCTTCCTAAGGCATAAGTGATCTTGGCCGATCTCCTTCCTAAGACATAAGTGACCTTGGCCGATCTCCTTCCTAAGGCATAAGTCACCTTGGCCGATCTCCTTCCTAAGACATAAGTGACCTTGGCCAACTTTTGTCATCCTGTTTAAGCCCTTTGATTCTCTTTCTCCCAAAGACTTTTAAATTATTTGGCTTTTAAATATTTGGACTTTGAAAGTACCCGACGAAGGTTATTCCAGAAAGCGCAGTGAACACTAATTTAGATTTCTACGTTTTCATTAGATAATTTGTATCTATATCATATCTACCATACTAAATGTAAGAGGAAAACATGGACAGATATGAGAAACTGTTTTCTCAGTCCTCGTGTAGAATATAACAGCGCAAATAGGAGTGCCGAACATACATTTACACGTAAATCGCTTAAACCACAATATCCAAAGAAATATTTAATATGTACGTGTACAAGTGTACAATAAAACTGACAGTAGCACAACTTGAACAGTATAAAATTAGGCTTAGTAAATGTTCGTAGTAATGAAAGAAAATATACATTCTCCCTTTGACTCAAATGACCAAAACAAATTTATATAAACGTTAGAGAATACCGAAGGGGTAATCAAAAAAGGACAATCCAGAGAAACTGGCAACCTAGGGTACAGAAAACTGGCAACCTAGGGTACAGAAAACTGGCAACCTAGGGTACAGAAAACTGGCAACCTAGGGTACAGAAAACTGGCAACCTAGGGTACAGAAAACTGGCAACCTAGGGTACAGAAAACTAAAAAAAGACAAAACAAAAACACAACGACACCACTCGAACCAAACAAACACAAATAACGTAAATAAGTCATGAACCCTCCTTAAAACAACTGGAGGTAAAGATGAGCCAAACAAACACAAATAACGTAAATAAGTCACGAGTCCTCCTTAAAACAACTGGAGGTAAAGATGAGCCAAACAAACACAAATAACGTAAATAAGTCACGAGTCCTCCTTAAAACAACTGGAGGTAAAGATGAGCCAAACAAACACAAATAACGTAAATAAGTCACGAGTCCTCCTTAAAACAACTGGAGGTAAAGACGAACCAAACAAACACAAATAACGTAAATAAGTCACGAGTCCTCCTTAAAACAACTGGAGGTAAAGACGAACCAAACAAACACAAATAACGTAAATAAGTCACGAGTCCTCCTTAAAACAACTGGAGGTAAAGATGAGCCGAACAAACACAAATAACGTAAATAAGTCACGAGTCCTCCTTAAAACAACTGGAGGTAAAGACGAACCAAACAAACACAAATAACGTAAATAAGTCACGAGTCCTCCTTAAAACAACTGGAGGTAAAGACGAGCCAAACAAACACAAATAACGTAAATAAGTCACGAGTCCTCCTTAAAACAACTGGAGGTAAAGATGAGCCAAACAAACACAAATAACGTAAATAAGTCACGAGTCCTCCTTAAAACAACTGGAGGTAAAGATGAGCCAAACAAACACAAATAACGTAAATAAGTCACGAGTCCTCCTTAAAACAACTGGAGGTAAAGATGAGCCAAACAAACACAAATAACGTAAATAAGTCACGAGTCCTCCTTAAAACAACTGGAGGTAAAGATGAGCCAAACAAACACAAATAACGTAAATAAGTCACGAGTCCTCCTTAAAACAACTGGAGGTAAAGATGAGCCGAACAAACACAAATAACGTAAATAAGTCACGAGTCCTCCTTAAAACAACTGGAGGTAAAGACGAACCAAACAAACACAAATAACGTAAATAAGTCACGAGTCCTCCTTAAAACAACTGGAGGTAAAGATGAGCCGAACAAACACAAATAACGTAAATAAGTCACGAGTCCTCCTTAAAACAACTGGAGGTAAAGATGAGCCAAACAAACACAAATAACGTAAATAAGTCACGAGTCCTCCTTAAAACAACTGGAGGTAAAGATGAGCCAAACAAACACAAATAACGTAAATAAGTCACGAGTCCTCCTTAAAACAACTGGAGGTAAAGATGAGCCAAACAAACACAAATAACGTAAATAAGTCACGAGTCCTCCTTAAAACAACTGGAGGTAAAGATGAGCCAAACAAACACAAATAGCGTAAATAAGTCACGAGTCCTCCTTAAAACAACTGGAGGTAAAGACGAACCAAACAAACACAAATAACGTAAATAAGTCACGAGTCCTCCTTAAAACAACTGGAGGTAAAGATGAGCCGAACAAACACAAATAACGTAAATAAGTCACGAGTCCTCCTTAAAACAACTGGAGGTAAAGACGAACCAAACAAACACAAATAACGTAAATAAGTCACGAGTCCTCCTTAAAACAACTGGAGGTAAAGATGAGCCGAACAAACACAAATAACGTAAATAAGTCACGAGTCCTCCTTAAAACAACTGGAGGTAAAGACGAACCAAACAAACACAAATAACGTAAATAAGTCACGAGTCCTCCTTAAAACAACTGGAGGTAAAAACGAACCAAACAAACACAAATAACGTAAATAAGTCACGAGTCCTCCTTAAAACAACTGAAGGTAAAGATGAGCCGAACAAACACAAATAACGTAAATAAGTCACGAGTCCTCCTTAAAACAACTGGAGGTAAAGATGAACCAAACAAACACAAATAACGTAAATAAGTCACGAGTCCTCCTTAAAACAACTGGAGGTAAAGATGAGCCAAACAAACACAAATAACGTAAATAAGTCACGAGTCCTCCTTAAAACAACTGGAGGTAAAGATGAGCCGAACAAACACAAATAACGTAAATAAGTCACGAGTCCTCCTTAAAACAACTGGAGGTAAAGACGAACCAAGCAAACACAAATAACGTAAATAAGTCACGAGTCCTCGTTAAAACAACTGGAGGTAAAGATGAGCCGAACAAACACAAATAACGTAGATAAGTCACGAGTCCTCCTTAAAACAACTGGAGGTAAAGATGAGCCGAACAAACACAAATAACGTAAATAAGTCACGAGTCCTCCTTAAAACAACTGGAGGTAAAGACGAACCAAACAAACACAAATAGCGTAAATAAGTCACGAGTCCTCCTTAAAACAACTGGAGGTAAAGACGAACCAAACAAACACAAATAACGTAAATAAGTCACGAGTCCTCCTTAAAACAACTGGAGGTAAAGATGAGCCAAACAAACACAAATAACGTAAATAAGTCACGAGTCCTCCTTAAAACAACTGGAGGTAAAGATGAGCCGAACAAACACAAATAACGTAAATAAGTCATGAGTCCTCCTTAAAACAACTGGAGGTAAAGACGAACCAAACAAACACAAATAGCGTAAATAAGTCATGAGTCCTCCTTAAAACAACTGGAGGTAAAGACGAACCAAACAAACACAAATAACGTAAATAAGTCATGAGTCCAACTGGAGGTAAAGATGAGCCGAACATCGTTTTTAAGGGAAAATCTTAACGGGCATTTATCATATAGATTGTGAGAGGGTTCGTGCTGTCAATGTATGTGTTAAATATACTGTGGTAAAATGTGCTATGCTATATCCACGTGTTTGTATCGGTACTTTATGTCAATTGTTGTACTTCCTGTTTACGTATCGTGTCCACAAACACTCCCGCTTAATAATGATGTTCGTGTCATCATTATACACAACGTGTGCCGTGCCATACATGGCACTGGAAATCCTGTATGGTTTCAATAATGTTTTGTACGGAGTTCGTGCTCACCGATCCCGTTGTTTGTTTATTTCTATGTTTCACTGGTTGTGTTTCGTCTATCCGTATTGCAATATGTCTACTGTTACCTCAAACTGATACCTTACATACCATACATTTCATGTTTGGTATCGATAAATTATGAATGCATTTTCCGATATTAAATGCTTTTATAATATGATACAATCTTTGTTTCTTTGCTATTATTAATATTCCCAAGTGTAGGAAATATAGTCAATAAAATGTTGATAAAATTTACTAGCAATTTACAAATTGTCAATTAACTGGGGATCGATTTTTAATATGAAATTCACACAATTTGCATTTGCTAATGCTAAATACATAGGTATTATTACTTATTTATGTGTCAAGTACCTTAGCTTTCAGTAATTGTATACGCTTGAAAATATAACCATTGTTTTTATTTACGATGCGTTATTTATTTTAGCACATAAAAGTATTTGATTTAGAATAAAAGCGAAAATTCATTTGAAAGTGTTCACTATTAATACTGAATGGGACGGTATTATATTCAAATAGGTTGTTGTAAAATTTTTGGGATCAAGATGGAATCTTGCAAAAATATCAATCCGAAGGTCAGAAGCAATCATAGTATTCAACATCAGTTCAGTTCAGTTCACTCTGGTATTTAGTGGGCTTGCTATTGCGCAATGTTTGAATTTCCGTGTAGTGCCTTGTGGTTCAATGCTTGTCCTTTGTTCTGTTTATTGCATGTCCGTGGACCTACTGCTTCTAATAAACCCACTTGTTTTCTTCAAACCTTTCTTAGAATCATCAAATTTTCTTATGCATAATTTCAAGACAAACCATTATCAAACCGTGACATCAAAAATAGTGACACACAACTAATATGAAAAACGAATGTATCCAGAACTCAAGTGCTCTGGAAGGGAAGGTATTCGACATTGGCGTTTCTACTCAGGGTAATAGTCAACATTCGTCCAGTAAATGATGTAAATGGTACGAAAAGAGGCTATGACAGTTCAAATAGATCATCTTTTAGACCTACATTTCGTAGCAATCAACCAATTCATGATGGCTACCGCAAAACTTCCGTCATAAGCCTATGTGTAAATAAAATGTTCGTAAGTACCTATCCACTATCCAGAATATCCAGATGGGATACACAGGCTCTAGAATATCGTATCAATTTAGATATGTAAACTCCTTTTGCTGGTTTTGCGTGAATTTTTCTTACAAATGAATGGGAAGTTTACAATTTGAAATATGAAGTCATCTCGTTTGTCGAACAATTAGAATCTCATTTGGTCTTCATCGTCATTTTTCAAAGACTGTTAGATAGAGGTAGGGGCACAATTAGCACCCATTCACATACCCACTGTATGCTGAGAAACACGACCACCATACACAACAAATATGTTGTCGATCAAAACGTTCAGCATTTTAAAAGTGTCAGGTTCAGATTACAGAACCAGAGTGTTGTTCTTTTCTTTTCTTTTTTTTTCTTTCGCAAAACAAGACACGTGGTAGCAAAACAAGACAACACTATAGGTGTTATTAACTAATTAACTAAATTGCTAAAAACAGAATATCATTTCTCCACACGTGCATGTAAGAACAGTTTGAAGATACTAAAGGAGTAATCAGAATCAGTATATCGAAGAAGAACAGACAACACATTGCCCAAAAGAAAAAATACAAAAGGACAAACAACGATCCACAAAACATACACATAAAACTAAAGATTGAGTAACACGAACCCCATTAAAAACCGGGGGTGAACTCAGGTGCTCCAGAAGGGTAATTAGTTCCTGCTCCATTAGTGGCACCCGTCGTGTTAATCTAGTTAGAAACCCGGTGATAAGTCATGAACGAGGAAAGGACCGGGAAGTGCTTACGTCAAGTGGAACATATCCGTGGTCATTTGTGACACAGATATTCCATAAGGTGATTGCTTGCTTAGTTGATATTGGTGGCATTTGAGGCGAGAGGTGATTGCTTGCTTAGTTGATATTGGTGGCATTTGAGGCGAGAGGTGATTGCTTGCTTAGTTGATATTGGTGGCATTTGAGGCGAGAGGTGATTGCTTGCTCAGTTGATATTGGTGGCATTTGAGGCGAGAGGTAATTGTTTGATTTGTTGATATTGGTGGCATTTGAGGCGAGAGGTGATTGCTTAATTTGTTGATATTGGTGGCATTTGAGGCGAGAGGTAATTGTTTGATTTGTTGATATTGGTGGCATTTGAGGCGAGAGGTGATTGCTTGATTTGTTGATATTGGTGGCATTTGAGGCGAGAGGTAATTGTTTGATTTGTTGATATTGGTGGCATTTGCAGCGAGAGGTGATTGCTTGCTTAGTTGATATTGGTGGAATTGTTGACCATCACTGTGCTAACTTTCTTTTAATAATCTTTTCCTTTTCCGTGGATTTAATGTCGGAAAGGAAATGAATTGCCTTCCAAACTTATAAAATGTGTTTGTTTTTAAAAAGTAAAATTAAGAGTTATAAATCCATATCAGATAATGTCGATTTACCATATGTTTTATCTTACGATGGTAATAAGTGTAACTAAGAGGTCAATAAAACTAGTTTAACTTTAGTAATAAGTGTAACTAAGAGGTCAATAAAACTAGTTTAACTTTAGTAATAAGTGTAACTAAGAGGTCAATAAAACTAGTTTAACTTTAGTAATAAGTGTAACTAAGAGGTCAATAAAACTAGTTTAACTTTAGTAATAAGTGTAACTAAGAGGTCAATGAAACTAGTTTAACTTTAGTAATAAGTGTAACTAAGAGGTCAATAAAACTAGTTTAACTTTAGTAATAAGTGTAACTAAGAGGTCAATAAAACTAGTTTAACTGTAGTAATGAGTGTAACTAAGAGGTCAATAAAACTAGTTTAACTTTAGTAATAAGTGTAACTAAGAGGTCAATAAAACTAGTTTAACTTTAGTAATAAGTGTAACTAAGAGGTCAATAAAACTAGTTTAACTGTAGTAATGAGTGTAACTAAGAGGTCAATAAAACTAGTTTAACTTTAGTAATAAGTGTAACTAAGAGGTCAATAAAACTAGTTTAACTTTAGTAATAAGTGTAACTAAGAGGTCAATAAAACTAGTTTAACTTTAGTAATAAGTGTAACTAAGAGGTCAATAAAACTAGTTTAACTTTAGTAATAAGTGTACATAAGAGGTCAATAAAACTAGTTTAACTTTAGTAATAAGTGTAACTAAGAGGTCAATAAAACTAGTTTAACTTTAGTAATAAGTGTAACGAAGAGGTCAATAAAACTAGTTTAACTTTAGTAATAAGTGTAACTAAGAGGTCAATAAAACTAGTTTAACTTTAGTAATAATTGTAACTAAGAGGTCAATAAAACTAGTTTAACTTTAGTAATAAGTGTAACTAAGAGGTCAATAAAACTAGTTTAACTTTAGTAATAAGTGTAACTAAGAGGTCAATAAAACTAGTTTAACTTTAGTAATAAGTGTAACTAAGAGGTCAATAAAACTAGTTTAACTTTAGTAATAAGTGTAACTAAGAGGTCAATAAAACTAGTTTAACTTTAGTAATAAGTGTAACTAAGAGGTCAATAAAACTAGTTTAACTTTAGTAATAAGTGTAACTAAGAGGTCAATAAAACTAGTTTAACTTTAGTAATACTTCAGCTATATCTTCCCCAGACAGATGTCTGTATTAAATAATAACGACTTCGTTGATATATGCAAATATAATTACAGTCGCATACATCAAATTTAATAACACGTAGATATCTAATCTAGTGCGCTCGACGCGTTTCTGGAATGACCTTCATGAGGTCAAACCCTCAAATGTCAGAGGACTGGAAAGACAATTAATTTTAAAGTATTTTGGAACGTGACAGGCAAAGGGCCTAAACAGGATAGCCACACTTGGCTAAGGTCACTTATGGCTGAGGGAAGGGTACCTTAGTTTTAATAATAATTCAATAATTTAGCAATTATTTAATTCAATGTAAGTTTTCCCTTGAAATTGAAGTAGCTAGTCTGATACAAGGTGTCTGATAGAATATGTTGTATTAACACATTGGTGATAACAGACTACTTGTTCATGACGTCATAGTATTGGAATGCGGGGGAAATACTGTTCAATGTACATTCATTTATATTTGTTCGTTCATCCGGCAGATCAATGTATCACGAATTAACTGTCACATTTCAAAGGATATAATTTCAGTATGTACGGCTACTGTACGGTTCAGTACATAAACATGTGCTGCATATTTCACCAAAAGAGGCGTTTTCTGCAAATTTCATGGTGACACTGAATGTTGAACGGTACATGTTTTAATGAACGGTGACACATAAAGTGACGTCGTGTACACAAAATCGTCGCTCTCTAAATATTGTAATAAATTTGTTAATATTGATTCAATCCTGTATTCAATAGTGCATTTACTACATTTTCTCACATAATTTTGAGTAGAATGGTTAATTTTGCGATTTCATTCAACTGAGTATTGCCATTGAAAGACAATTTTTACCTTCAAATTAAGCACCTATCGAATAAATTATGCAAAACCAAGGACATCCAATTAGATAATGAATAAAATTAAATGAATGTGTTGTGTATAATGTTTCTATGAAAATGCTGTTACATATTTGGCCGATACAACACATCGCTTTTTTGGGTTGTACAATATTTACTAGAAACAATTCACAAATAATTATATAATAGTTACTTATGTATAGGGCATTATCGTGATTTATTGACTACCCAAGGGACAATAGTATTGACTGAAACATTGATATTGCCTGAGCCGCAGACGAGGGAATTATCAGTGTTGAAGTCAATACTACTGTCCCAAGTTAAGTCTATCTATCACGATAATGTCATATACATAAGTAACTATTATTTTTATTTCATTGAAAAAAATAAGACTTTCTAAATAATTTTGCTAATTTTAGTACTATTTGCGTTGCTTTTTATAAAAGGGACGCAACTCTAAAACCTCGAGCGGTCATTATCATGTTAATGACTGGTTGATATCTTTAACGCAGATTAATGCATGACACATGACCATGTCTTCACCAATGAAAAAAGTCGAATTTAGAACTGATATGATATAATACGTAATATATACAAAGATTACAGAATGTGGATTCGAAAATAAGCTTAAAGCTTATATTAATCCGTCTCTAACACATCGCTCTTTTGTTCTCAAATTCTGGCCGAATGGACATTGGACTTAGGTTTTTTTTTCACTTTAAATGTGTTTGCGTTTATTTGATAAGCTTATTTAAGTCCAGAGGAGCTTACAGTGATTATTTCTATGTACCTTAAAATTACGTTGGTGTGTTTACTTGGTAAAATGAAACGCCATAAGAACAGTTACAAAATCTAATAAAAATATCGTAGAAACAGAGGGAAAATCGATATCTAAAACACACATGTAGTGACCGGTCAACGCACATGTACAGTGACCGGTCAACACACATGTACAGTGACCGGCCAACACACATGTACAGTGACAGGTCAACACACATGTACAGTGACCGGTCAACACACGTGTACAGTGACCGGTCAACACACATGCACAGTGACCGGTCACTCTCATAGTTTGATATATTAAAAAATCATTAAAAATGTCGAGTTAAGCTAATTATATAAATCTCCCTTCTGTTTGAAAAAAAGGAAAAAAAAGGAAAAATAGAAAAAAAATCACAGAGAGGGGGTTGTACAAGTTAGCATTTACAAGAGTATTGAATACCTGCGTTAAAGAAACAATCGGTCTGGGTTTTGGTTATGGTGTTTAACTCCACTTTCAACAATATTTCAGTAATATCATGGCGGTCAGTTTTATTGGTGGAGGAAACCGGAGAAATCCACCGACCTGCCGCAAGTCACTGACAAACTATATCACATGAAGTTGTATCGAATACACATCGAAAGAACGGTATTCGAACTCACAAGGTTATTGGTGATAGACACTGATTGCATAGGTAGTTGTCATTCCAACCACTATACGATAACGACCACCACGCCCCTATGAAGCAAGGGAGAATGCATACATCACAATCATTAAACATTTATTCTACTGATTAGATAATTAGATGCACAAATGTATATTCTTTTTGTTCTTAATACAAAAATGATGTTTTAATCGTGAATTTGCAATGTTGTTGTTCAATACATTTGGAGAAATTGTTAAAAAGTAAGGTACTAAGATAATAATGTCTGCTGAATAAATTAGCATGATGCCGTAAGTGTAATTAATCAAAAGTCGTAATATTCTATGAAGGACATACAATTCCATGGAAAAAAGAAAAAAGACCTTTGAGGAAATTGTTAAAAAGTAAGGTAAATAATGCTTAATTAACGTTCAAGATCCTGAAAGGCTAATTGATAAAAGGTCGTAATATACTAAGAAGGACAGACAGTACAATGGCCACCAAATTCTACTGTATATCAGAGCACGTGTTCTTACAGACAGTACAATGGCCACCAAATTCTACTGTATATCAGAGCACATGTTCTTACAGACAGCACAATGGCCACCAAATGCTACTGTATATCAGAGCACGTGTTCTTACAGACAGTACAATGGCCACCAAATTCTACTGTATATCAGAACACATGTTCTTACAGACAGTACAATGGCCACCAAATTCTACTGTATATCAGAGCACATGTTCTTACAGACAGTACAATGGCCACCAAATTCTACTGTATATCAGAGCACGTGTTCTTACAGACAGTACAATGGCCACCAAATTCTACTGTATATCAAAACACATGTTCTTACAGACAGTACAATGGCCACCAAATTCTACTGTTTATCAGAACACATGTTCTTACAGACAGTACAATGGCCACCAAATTCTACTGTATATCAGAACACATGTTCTTACAGACAGTACAATGGCCACCAAATTCTACTGTATATCAGAACACATGTTCTTACAGACAGTACAATGGCCACCAAATTCTACTGTATATCAGAACACATGTTCTTATTTAGATTTGTAATTACCTGTAAACTTTTGAAACTTTCTTCTAAATTTAACATATATATAACTGTAGAAATTGGAAAAAACTTAAGAGCTTCTGAATCTTCATAAGAACACGAATTAATCACAAATTTTGTTTATTTAATAGAAATAATGTTGTTTAATCACACAAAGTCAACTTCTGTTTCCTCATTTAAATTGTATGTTTCAGCATTAGGGGGTGTTTGGTATATAATCAATACGATGACTAGAATACAGAAATGGTTAATGTTTATTTGGGTTGGACATAAAAGCCAAACATGTTAATATACTATTTTATCGGCAAAAATACTTTGTAGGCCAAGTCGATATTTGTTGAATAGCAGTTGAACAGCACATCTTTCGGAGCACCTGTGTGCACCCCTGAATTTATGTTTGGTTCGTGTTCCTCAATGCTAAATTTTCTGTGCAGTGTTTTATGGATCATTCCTTTTATGCATTTTGTTCTTTTTTTGTCATTGTATTTTCTATCCTTCTTCTTCGATTTACAGTTTCTGATTACCCCTTTGTTATCTTCAAACTGTTCTTGTCTTTTTGTCATTTGTCTCTTGGCCATTGTAGTGTCTGTCCTTCCTCGATTTATAGTTTCTGAGTACCCTTTTGTTATCTTCAAAATTGGAGGTGAAGACTAACAGAACTTAAATAAGCCATGCGTCTTCCTATAAACAACTGGAAGTAAAGACGAACAGAACTTAAATAAGCCATGCGTCTTCCTATAAACAACTGGAGGTAAAGACGAACAGAACTTAAATAAACCATGCGTCTTCCTATAAACAGCTGGAGGTAAAGACGAACAGAACTTAAATAAGCCATGCGTCTTCCTATAAACAACTGGAAGCAAAGACGAACAGAACTTAAATAAGCCATGCGTCTTCCTATAAACAACTGGAGATAAAGACGAACAGAACTTAAATAAGCCATGCGTCTTCCTATAAACAACTGGAAGCAAAGACGAACAGAACTTAAATAAGCCATGCGTCTTCCTATAAACAGCTGGAGGTAAAGACGAACAGAACTTAAATAAACCATGCGTCTTCTTATAAACAGCTGGAGGTAAAGACGAACAAAACGTAAATAAGCCATGCGTCTTCCTATAAACAGCTGGAGGTAAAGACGAACAGAACTTAAATAAGCCATGCGTCTTCCTATAAACAGCTGGAGGTAAAGACGAACAGAACTTAAATAAGCCATGCGTCTTCCTATAAACAGCTGGAGGTAAAGACGAACAAAACGTAAATAAGCCATGCGTCTTCCTATAAACAGCCGGAGGTAAAGACGAACAGGACTTAAATAAGCCATGCGTCTTCTTATAAACAGCTGGAGGTAAAGACGAACAGAACTTAAATAAGCCATGCGTCTTCCTATAAACAGCTGGAGGTAAAGACGAACAGAACGTAAATAAGCCATGCGTCTTCCTATAAACAGCTGGAGGTAAAGACGAACAGAACTTAAATAAGCCATGCGTCTTCCTATAAACAACTGGAGGTAAAGACGAACAGAACTTAAATAAGCCATGCGTCTTCCTATAAACACCTGGAGGTAAAGACGAACAGAACTTAAATAAGCCATGCGTCTTCCTATAAACAGCTGGAGGTAAAGACGAACAGAACTTAAATAAGCCATGCGTCTTCCTATAAACAACTGGAAGCAAAGACGAACAGAACTTAAATAAGCCATGCGTCTTCCTATAAACAACTGGAGATAAAGACGAACAGAACTTAAATAAACCATGCGTCTTCTTATAAACAGCTGGAGGTAAAGACGAACAAAACGTAAATAAGCCATGCGTCTTCCTATAAACAGCTGGAGGTAAAGACGAACAGAACTTAAATAAGCCATGCGTCTTCTTATAAACAGCTGGAGGTAAAGACGAACAGAACTTAAATAAGCCATGCGTCTTCCTATAAACAGCTGGAGGTAAAGACGAACAGAACGTAAATAAGCCATGCGTCTTCCTATAAACAGCTGGAGGTAAAGACGAACAGAACTTAAATAAGCCATGCGTCTTCCTATAAACAACTGGAGGTAAAGACGAACAGAACTTAAATAAGCCATGCGTCTTCCTATAAACACCTGGAGGTAAAGACGAACAGAACTTAAATAAGCCATGCGTCTTCCTATAAACAGCTGGAGGTAAAGACGAACAGAACTTAAATAAGCCATGCGTCTTCCTATAAACAACTGGAAGCAAAGACGAACAGAACTTAAATAAGCCATGCGTCTTCCTATAAACAACTGGAGATAAAGACGAACAGAACTTAAATAAACCATGCGTCTTCCTATAAACAGCTGGAGGTAAAGACGAACAGAACTTAAATAAGCCATGCGTCTTCCTATAAACAGCTGGAGGTAAAGACGAACAAAACGTAAATAAGCCATGCGTCTTCCTATAAACAGCTGGAGGTAAAGACGAACAGAACTTAAATAAGCCATGCGTCTTCCTATAAACAGCTGGAGGTAAAGACGAACAGAACTTAAATAAGCCATGCGTCTTCCTATAAACAGCTGGAGGTAAAGACGAACAGAACTTAAATAAGCCATGCGTCTTCCTATAAACAACTGGAGATAAAGACGAACAGAACTTAAATAAACCATGCGTCTTCCTATAAACAGCTGGAGGTAAAGACGAACAGAACTTAAATAAGCCATGCGTCTTCCTATAAACAACTGGAGGTAAAGACGAACAGAACTTAAATAAACCATGCGTCTTCCTATTAACAGCTGGAGGTAAAGACGAACAGAACTTAAATAAGCCATGCGTCTTCCTATAAACAACTGGAAGCAAAGACGAACAGAACTTAAATAAGCCATGCGTCTTCCTATAAACAACTGGAGATAAAGACGAACAGAACTTAAATAAGCCATGCGTCTTCCTATAAACAACTGGAAGCAAAGACGAACAGAACTTAAATAAGCCATGCGTCTTCCTATAAACAGCTGGAGGTAAAGACGAACAGAACTTAAATAAACCATGCGTCTTCTTATAAACAGCTGGAGGTAAAGACGAACAAAACGTAAATAAGCCATGCGTCTTCCTATAAACAGCTGGAGGTAAAGACGAACAGAACTTAAATAAGCCATGCGTCTTCCTATAAACAGCTGGAGGTAAAGACGAACAGAACTTAAATAAGCCATGCGTCTTCCTATAAACAGCTGGAGGTAAAGACGAACAAAACGTAAATAAGCCATGCGTCTTCCTATAAACAGCTGGAGGTAAAGACGAACAGAACTTAAATAAGCCATGCGTCTTCTTATAAACAGCTGGAGGTAAAGACGAACAGAACTTAAATAAGCCATGCGTCTTCCTATAAACAGCTGGAGGTAAAGACGAACAGAACGTAAATAAGCCATGCGTCTTCCTATAAACAGCTGGAGGTAAAGACGAACAGAACTTAAATAAGCCATGCGTCTTCCTATAAACAACTGGAGGTAAAGACGAACAGAACTTAAATAAGCCATGCGTCTTCCTATAAACACCTGGAGGTAAAGACGAACAGAACTTAAATAAGCCATGCGTCTTCCTATAAACAGCTGGAGGTAAAGACGAACAGAACTTAAATAAGCCATGCGTCTTCCTATAAACAACTGGAAGCAAAGACGAACAGAACTTAAATAAGCCATGCGTCTTCCTATAAACAACTGGAGATAAAGACGAACAGAACTTAAATAAACCATGCGTCTTCTTATAAACAGCTGGAGGTAAAGACGAACAAAACGTAAATAAGCCATGCGTCTTCCTATAAACAGCTGGAGGTAAAGACGAACAGAACTTAAATAAGCCATGCGTCTTCTTATAAACAGCTGGAGGTAAAGACGAACAGAACTTAAATAAGCCATGCGTCTTCCTATAAACAGCTGGAGGTAAAGACGAACAGAACGTAAATAAGCCATGCGTCTTCCTATAAACAGCTGGAGGTAAAGACGAACAGAACTTAAATAAGCCATGCGTCTTCCTATAAACAACTGGAGGTAAAGACGAACAGAACTTAAATAAGCCATGCGTCTTCCTATAAACAACTGGCAGCAAAGACGAACAGAACTTAAATAAGCCATGCGTCTTCCTATAAACAACTGGAGATAAAGACGAACAGAACTTAAATAAACCATGCGTCTTCCTATAAACAGCTGGAGGTAAAGACGAACAGAACTTAAATAAGCCATGCGTCTTCCTATAAACAGCTGGAGGTAAAGACGAACAAAACGTAAATAAGCCATGCGTCTTCCTATAAACAGCTGGAGGTAAAGACGAACAGAACTTAAATAAGCCATGCGTCTTCCTATAAACAGCTGGAGGTAAAGACGAACAGAACTTAAATAAGCCATGCGTCTTCCTATAAACAGCTGGAGGTAAAGACGAACAGAACTTAAATAAGCCATGCGTCTTCCTATAAACAGCTGGAGGTAAAGACGAACAGAACTTAAATAAGCCATGCGTCTTCCTATAAACAGCTGGAGGTAAAGACGAACAGAACTTAAATAAGCCATGCGTCTTCTTATAAACAGCTGGAGGTAAAGACGAACAGAACTTAAATAAGCCATGCGTCTTCTTATAAACAGCTGGAGGTAAAGACGAACAGAACTTAAATAAGCCATGCGTCTTCTTATAAACAGCTGGAGGTAAAGACGAACAGAACTTAAACAAGTCATGCGTCTTCTTATGAACAGCTGGAGGTAACGACGAACAGAACTTAAATAAGCCATGCGTCTTATTATGAACAGCTGAAGGTAAAGACGAACAGAACTTAAATAAGCCATGCGTCTTTTTATAAACAGCTGGAGGTAAAGACGAACAGAACTTAAACAAGTCATGCGTCTTATTATGAACAGCTGAAGGTAAAGACGAACAGAACTTCGTTTTTATGCAGACATTTACACTACGTCATCAATTGTATTATAGTCAAGATCACAAATACCAAGCATGCAACTTGATTAATAATTTGAATTTCTTTGAGGTAAAGTCCTTAACTTAAAGCGTTATTAAAGTTTAAAATCTGTTTACGACCAACATCATGCCATTGCTTTGTCATGTGAGAGTTTTGTGTATCTACTTTCAGTTTTAAGGTTTATATTTTCAATTGTGAGGTATACCTTGTAAGAAAAATACCTTGACAACCACTGTTAGCCAAACGAACAGACTTAACTTGTAAGAAACATACCTTGACAACCACTGTTAGCCAAACGAACAGACTTAACTTGTAAGGAAACTACCTTGACAACCACTGTTAGCCAAACTAACAGACTTAACATGTAAGAAAACTACCTTGACAACCACTGTTAGCCAAACTAACAGACTTAACTTGTAAGAAAACTACCTTGACAACCACTGTTAGCCAAACTAACAGACTTAACTTGTAAGAAAACTACCTTGACAACCACTGTTAGCCAAACTAACAGACTTAACTTGTAAGAAAACTACCTTGACAACCACTGTTAGCCAAACTAACAGACCAAATGTGACATGAATGCTATAACATTATTGGAATGGTCATATATGATGATGACCATTTTTTTGTTACGCCATTAGAGAAGCTTGAAGATGCCAAATGCGTAATTAGAAGCAGTAAATCGAAGACAGACGGACAATGACCAAAAGAAAAAAGACAGGACAAACAATGATCTACAAAACACTCTTCGGGTACATATTAATACGGGTCCGTTGTCAATAAACATTAGAGAATACAGAAAGGGCAACAACCAAAAATGGAAATCCAGAAAACATGGCAGCATTATATAGGACACACAAGAAAAAGACAAACAAAGCAAAATCACAGCACAATATGTGTTTGACACCACTATACAAAAACAAACAAAAATAACGTGAATAAGACATGAGCCCTCCTACCAACAAGTTGAGGTAAAGACAAATAAAACATCGGTTTTATGCAGAAATCGCAACGGGCATCACAACAAGGAACTCAGAACGTAGTGAGTGATTGTTGTTTAACGCCAATTCAGCTATTTTTCAGTCTATAATAATCTTTTCATCTTTTAAAAATCTTCCATCTATATCTTTTAATTATATCTAAATAACCCCAATATCTTCCAGCTCCGGATAAAGACATGACAAAAACGTAGAAACAAATCTTAATTCTATACAGTAAATATAACAAAAGAGTACCATTACTTTGGTTTATACGTTCACAAACGATCAATCATGGGCTATCAGAAGATAACCTTGAAGATACTAATGGGGGTAATCGGTATCCGTAAATCGAAGGACAGATAACACAATGACCAAAAGAAAACAGATGAAATAACAAACAACGATCTACAAATCATTACACAGAAAACTAATGATCGACTAATGAACCACAATAAAAACCGTGCGTTTAAGTAAAGGCTAGCACTGAGATGATTATATAGACGAAAGTTTTGCTTAGTTTTATGTGTAATGTTTTGTAGATCGTTTTTTGTCCCTTTGCTCTTTTTCTTTTGGTCATTGTGTTGTCTGTCCCTCTTTTGGTCATTGTGTTGTCTGTCCCTCTTTTGGTCATTGTGTTGTCTGTCCCTCTTTTGGTCATTGTGTTGTCTGTCCCTCTTTTGGTCATTGTGTTGTCTGTCCCTCTTTTGGTCATTGTGCTGTCTGTTCTTCTTTTGGTCATTGTGTTGTCTGTCCCTCTTTTGGTCATTGTGTTGTATGTCCCTCTTTTGGTCATTGTGTTGTCTGTCCCTCTTTTGGTCATTGTGTTGTCTGTCCCTCTTTTGGTCATTGTGTTGTCTGTCCCTCTTTTGGTCATTGTGTTGTCTGTCCCTCTTTTGGTCATTGTGTTGTCTGTTCTTCTTTTGGTCATTGTGTTGTCTGTCCCTCTTTTGGTCATTGTGTTGTCTGTTCTTCTTTTGGTCATTGTGTTGTCTGTCCCTCTTTTGGTCATTGTGTTGTCTGTCCCTCTTTTGGTCATTGTGTTGTCTGTTCTTCTTTTGGTCATTGTGTTGTCTGTCCCTCTTTTGGTCATTGTGTTGTATGTCCCTCTTTTGGTCATTGTGTTGTCTGTCCCTCTTTTGGTCATTGTGTTGTCTGTTCTTCTTTTGGTCATTGTGTTGTCTGTCCCTCTTTTGGTCATTGTGTTGTCTGTTCTTCTTTTGGTCATTGTGTTGTCTGTTCTTCTTTTGGTCATTGTGTTGTCTGTTCTTCTGTTGGTCATTGTGTTGTCTGTCCCTCTTTTGGTCATTGTGTTGTCTGTCCTTCTTTTGGTCATTGTGTTGTCTGTCCCTCTTTTGGTCATTGTGTTGTCTGTCCCTCTTTAGGTCATTGTGTTGTCTGTCCCTCTTTTGGTCATTGTGTTGTCTGTCCCTCTTTTGGTCATTGTGTTGTCTGTCCTTCTTTTGGTCATTGTGTTGTCTATCCCTCTTTTGGTCATTGTGTTGTCTGTCCCTCTTTTGGTCATTGTGTTGTCTGTCCCTCTTTTGGTCATTGTGTTGTCTGTCCTTCTTTTGGTCATTGTGTTGTCTGTCCCTCTTTTGGTCATTGTGTTGTCTGTCCCTCTTTTGGTCATTGTGTTGTCTGTCCCTCTTTTGGTCATTGTGTTGTCTGTTCTTCTTTTGGTCATTGTGTTGTCTGTTCTTCTTTTGGTCATTGTGTTGTCTGTTCTTCTTTTAGTCATTGTGTTGTCTGTTCTTCTTTTGGTCATTGCGTTGTCTGTCCCTCTTTTGGTCATTGTGTTGTCTGTTCTTCTTTTGGTCATTGTGTTGTCTGTCCCTCTTTTGGTGATTGTGTTGTCTGTTCTTCTTTTGGTGATTGTGTTGTCTGTCCCTCTTTTGGTGATTGTGTTGTCTGTTCTTCTTTTGGTGATTGTGTTGTCTGTTCTTCTTTTGGTCATTGTGTTGTCTGTTCTTCTTTTGGTCATTGTGTTGTCTGTCCCTCATTTGGTCATTGTGTTGTCTGTCCTTCTTTTGGTCATTGTGTTGTCTGTCCCTCTTTTGGTCATTGTGTTGTCTGTCCTTCTTTTGGTCATTGTGTTGTCTGTTCTTCTTTTGGTCATTGTGTTGTCTGTCCCTCTTTTGGTCATTGTGTTGTCTGTTCTTCTTTTGGTCATTGTGTTGTCTGTTCTTCTTTTGGTCATTGTGTTGTCTGTCCCTCTTTTGGTCATTGTGTTGTCTGTTCTTCTTTTGGTCATTGTGTTGTCTGTTCTTCTTTTGGTCATTGTGTTGTCTGTCCTTCTTTTGGTCATTGTGTTGTCTGTTCTTCTTTTGGTCATTGTGTTGTCTGTCCCTCTTTTGGTCATTGTGTTGTCTGTTCTTCTTTTGGTCATTGTGTTGTCTGTTCTTCTTTTGGTCATTGTGTTGTCTGTCCCTCATTTGGTCATTGTGTTGTCTGTTCCTGTTTTGGTCATTGTGTTGTCTGTCCCTCTTTTGGTCATTGTGTTGTCTGTCCCTCATTTGGTCATTGTGTTGTCTGTCCTTCTTTTGGTCATTGTGTTGTCTGTCCCTCTTTTGGTCATTGTGTTGTCTGTCCTTCTTTTGGTCATTGTGTTGTCTGTTCTTCTTTTGGTCATTGTGTTGTCTGTCCCTCTTTTGGTCATTGTGTTGTCTGTTCTTCTTTTGGTCATTGTGTTGTCTGTTCTTCTTTTGGTCATTGTGTTGTCTGTCCCTCTTTTGGTCATTGTGTTGTCTGTTCTTCTTTTGGTCATTGTGTTGTCTGTTCTTCTTTTGGTCATTGTGTTGTCTGTCCTTCTTTTGGTCATTGTGTTGTCTGTTCTTCTTTTGGTCATTGTGTTGTCTGTCCCTCTTTTGGTCATTGTGTTGTCTGTTCTTCTTTTGGTCATTGTGTTGTCTGTTCTTCTTTTGGTCATTGTGTTGTCTGTCCCTCATTTGGTCATTGTGTTGTCTGTTCCTGTTTTGGTCATTGTGTTGTCTGTTCTTCTTTTGGTCATTGTGTTGTCTGTTCTTCTTTTGGTCATTGTGTTGTCTGTCCCTCTTTTGGTCATTGTGTTGTCTGTTCTTCTTTTGGTCATTGTGTTGTCTGTTCTTCTTTTGGTCATTGTGTTGTCTGTCCTTCTTTTGGTCATTGTGTTGTCTGTTCTTCTTTTGGTCATTGTGTTGTCTGTCCCTCTTTTGGTCATTGTGTTGTCTGTTCTTCTTTTGGTCATTGTGTTGTCTGTTCTTCTTTTGGTCATTGTGTTGTCTGTCCTTCTTTTGGTCATTGTGTTGTCTGTTCTTCTTTTGGTCATTGTGTTGTCTGTCCCTCTTTTGGTCATTGTGTTGTCTGTTCTTCTTTTGGTCATTGTGTTGTCTGTTCTTCTTTTGGTCATTGTGTTGTCTGTCCCTCTTTTGGTCATTGTGTTGTCTGTCCCTCTGTTGGTCATTGTGTTGTCTGTTCTTCTTTTGGTCATTGTGTTGTCTGTTCTTCTTTTGGTCATTGTGTTGTCTGTCCTTCTTTTGGTCATTGTGTTGTCTGTTCTTCTTTTGGTCATTGTGTTGTCTGTCCCTCTTTTGGTCATTGTGTTGTCTGTTCTTCTTTTGGTCATTGTGTTGTCTGTTCTTCTTTTGGTCATTGTGTTGTCTGTCCTTCTTTTGGTCATTGTGTTGTCTGTTCTTCTTTTGGTCATTGTGTTGTCTGTCCCTCTTTTGGTCATTGTGTTGTCTGTTCTTCTTTTGGTCATTGTGTTGTCTGTTCTTCTTTTGGTCATTGTGTTGTCTGTCCCTCTTTTGGTCATTGTGTTGTCTGTCCCTCTTTTGGTCATTGTGTTCTCTGTTCTTCTTTTGGTCATTGTGTTGTCTGTCCCTCTTTTGGTCATTGTGTTGTCTGTCCCTCTTTTGGTCATTGTGTTGTCTGTCCCTCTTTTGGTCATTGTGTTGTCTGTTCCTCTTTTGGTCATTGTGTTGTCTGTCCCTCTTTTGGTCATTGTGTTGTCTGCCCCTCTTTTGGTCATTGTGTTGTCTGTCCCTCTTTTGGTCATTGTGTTGTCTGTCCCTCATTTGGTCATTGTGTTGTCTGTTCCTGTTTTGGTCATTGTGTTGTCTGTCCCTCTTCGATTTACGGCTTCTAGTTACCACTTTGGTATCTTAAAACTTTTCTTTTGAAAGCTCCATAGAAAACTTGACGTGAAGGAGTGGTTCGGACAATTCTGACTCTGAACACTATCGATCGCTTCTAAAACACTTTTGATCATTTGGTGGTGTGTTTTACCTGTAAGGAGCTTGCCATTCTCCAAATTCGAAGGCACTTATTACATAACACCTCGAAACCTGCGGACCCCGCTGTTGGAGATGTTGGACACCGTAGCAGAGACAATTAGCTCAATACAACATGTACCTATACCCCGGTGTATATGTGGACGATTGGGTAATGCTAGTATTTTTCCAAACGATTATACGCGTTCGTGCAAGGTACTTGTTAGGTTAATTGAATGGGTTCTTTAACACATGATAACTACCTGTTGAATTGTTTCCTGTCAATAATCTCTTTTGAGTTGTGTTATTTGAAATTAGTTGTGTATAGGTATTAATGGTATTTGTTTTTAATTGGACCGAGTTCTGTCAACCGAACAATTAAGTTGTTTGAAATAAATTCTAAAATTTGCTGCCATCAATATTTTCTATCTGCTTAATTCAAATATAAGGTAAATTTACAGTATACGCACATAAATACGAAATGTACTTTATTCTTGATTATAAACCAAGACTTCACTTCATTAAAAAATATATTCTTAATTGTAAAATGTGCTAGATTTTAAAAGTAAAAAGTTGAAGGTGGAGCTTTTAAGAAATTAAATTACATTTTAAAAACAATTAAAAAGAAGATCTGGGAACTAGTGAAATATAAATGTCATAGTTTGCAAGGGTAAGCATTTACATTTTGAGGTAAACATAATTTGAATAAGTTTGATATGACATAAACTATTCCAACTGTTTCGCAATATGTTTTTTCCACCAATGAGTAGAATTTATCTATTTTGGATAATAATAATAATAGTAGTAATAATAATGATAACAAAATAATAATATTAATAATGATGAAAATAATAATAATAGATAAATAAAAACATAATAAATAATAATAAAAATAAAAATAAATGAATATTGAAAGAATTTTTATAAGAAAAAAAACCATATAGTATATTTTACCTGTAACTGAAAAATAAGATCCGGGTCGTAGTCCAATCTGACAGCCACAGCATACCCAAGGCACAAGATGATTAGGACTTGTAAGCACATCAGAGGTGAATATGTCATCACACAATTAAAACAATCGTACTTTAACTGGAATGAAAACTAATATAAAAGTTTCCAAAGGCAAAAAAACAAATCTAAAAAATAATAATGCTATCGAGACTTGTAAGTTAATGAGCGATAATCAACAGTTGCGCCACTTTGAACGAATACGCTTAATTTACGCCTTTTTCGGCTTTTATGAAAGGTTTCAAGTACGTAATCAAATTCCTCCCGTGTTCGGTGTTTGATGAAAATCGATAGAGCGTGAAATGTGATATAGTACAGGATCCCTCCAGGGTGTAGTAGAGAAACAGGAATTAAAGCTGACTGTTAAGAATTTAACGGATTAAAAACAAGGTGTAGTGGAATATACTTCATACGTCATAATTAATGAATGGAAACCTACACAAAATACAATTGGGCGTTGATTAAAAAAAGAGAGAAAAAAAGTGAATTTAATTGGACTCAGTTTGATTTATATGATATAATGAATAAATGATAAGAACTTATTTCAATTAAAGTAATTTCAACCATTAAAGGAACAAAGGAATGATAATTACGTATATCTAATGTTGTATGGATCGATGTGGTATAAATTCTCTGTAATGACATATATACACTATATAAGTAGAATATTCTAGAAATTAAAGGTTAAAGGAAAGCGAAGGGGGCTATCAAGATTGGACAATATAGAGGAACTGGCAACATTGCCTACACAAGACGAAGAGAATACTGAAGGGGCTATCAAGAATGGACAATCTAGAAGAACTGGCAACATTGCCTACACAGGACAAAGGAGGGGGCTATCAAGATTGGACGATCCAGGGGAACTGGCAACATTGTCTACACAAGACATAGGAGGGGGCTATCAAGAATGGACAATTTAGAGGAATTGGCAACATTTTCTACACAGGAAACAGGACGCATACAAACAAAACACAACACAATATGTGTCCGACACCACTATACGTAACCAAACACAAATAACGTAAATAAGACATGAGCCCTCCTACAAACAAGTGGAGGTAAAAGACGAACCGATCAAACACAAATAACGTAAATAAGACATGAGCCCTCCTACAAACAACTGGAGGTAAAAGACGAACCGAACAAACACAAATAACGTAAATAAGACATGAGCCTCCTACAAACAACTGGAGGTAAAAGACGAACCGAACAAACACAAATAACGTAAATAAGACATGAGCCCTCCTACAAACAACTGGAGGTAAAAGACGAACCGAACAAACACAAATAACGTAAATAAGACATGAGCCCTCCTACAAACAACTGGAGGTAAAAGACGAACCGAACAAACACAAATAACGTAAATAAGACATGAGCCCTCCTACAAACAACTGGAGGTAAAAGACGAACCGAACAAACACAAATAACGTAAATAAGACATGAGCCCTCCTACAAACAATTGGAAGTAAAGATGAACCGAACAAATAACTTAAATAAGACATGAGCCCTCCTACAAACAAGTGGAGGTAAATACGAACCGAACAAACACAAATAACGTAAATAAGACATGAGCCCTCCTACAAACAACTGGAGGTAAAAGACGAACCGAACAAACACAAATAACGTAAATAAGACATGAGCCCTCCTACAAACAATTGGAAGTAAAGATGAACCGAACAAATAACTTAAATAAGACATGAGCCCTCCTACAAACAAGTGGAGGTAAAGACGAACCGAACAAATAACTTAAATAAGACATGAGCCCTCCTACAAACAAGTGGAGGTAAATACGAACCGAACAAACACAAATAACGTAAATAAGACATGAGCCCTCCTACAAACAAGTGGGGGTAAAAGACGAACCGAAAAAATACAAATAACTTAAATAAGACATGAGCACTCCTACAAACAATTGGAAGTAAAGACGAACCGAACAAATACAAATAACGTAAATAAGAAATGAGCCCTCCTACAAACAACTGGAGGTAAAAGACGAACCGAACAAATACAAATAACGTAAATAAGACATGAGCCCTCCTACAAACAACTGGGGGTAAACGACGAACCGAACAAATACAAATAACGTAAATAAGACATGAGCCCTCCTACAAACAACTGAAGGTAAAAGACGAACCGAACAAATACAAATAACGTAAATAAAAAATGAGCCCTCCTACAAACAACTGGAGGTAAAAGACAAACGAACAAATACAAATAACGTAAATAAGACATGAGCCCTCCTACAAACAAGTGGAAGTAAAGACGAACCGAACAAATACAAATAACGTAAATAAGACATGAGCCCTCCTACAAACAAGTGGAAGTAAAGACGAACCGAACAAATACAAATAACGTAAATAAGAAATGAGCCCTCCTACAAACAACTGGAGGTAAAGACGAACCAAACAAATACAAATAACGTAAATAAGAAATGAGCCCTCCTACAAACAACTGGAGGTAAAAGACAAACCGAACAAATACAAATAACGTAAATAAGACATGAGCTCTCCTACAAACAAGTGGAGGTAAAGCCGAACCGAGCAAATAACGTAAATAAGAAATGAGCCCTCCCACAAACAACTGGAAGTAAAGACGAACAGAACAAATACAAATAACGTAAATAAGACATGAGCCCTCCTACAAACAATTGGAAGTAAAGACGAACCGAACAAACACAAATAACGTAAATAAGAATTGAGCCCTCCTACAAACAACTGGAAGTAAAGACGAACCGAACAAATACAAATAACGTAAATAAGACATGAGCCCTCCTACAAACAATTGGAAGTAAAGACGAACCGAACAAATACAAATAACGTAAATAAGAAATGAGCCCTCCTACAAACAATTGGAAGTAAAGACGAACCGAACAAATACAAATAACGTAAATAAGAAATGAGCCCTCCTACAAACAATTGGAAGTAAAGACGAACCGAACAAGCACAAATAACGTAAATAAGACATGAGCCCTCCTACAAACAACTGGAGGTAAAAGACGAACCGAACAAACACAAATAACGTAAATAAGACATGAGCCCTCCTACAAACAACTGGAAGTAAAGACGAACAGAACAAATACAAATAACGTAAATAAGAAATGAGCCCTCCTACAAACAAGTGGAAGTAAAGACGAACCGAACAAATACAAATAACGTAAATAAGACATGAGCCCTCCTACAAACAACTGGAAGTAAAGACGAACCGAACAAACACAAATAACGTAAATAAGAAATGAGCCCTCCTACAAACAACTGGAAGTAAAGACGAACCGAACAAATACAAATAACGTAAATAAGAAATGAGCCCTCCTACAAACAACTGGAAGTAAAGACGAACGAACAAACACAAATAACGTAGATAAGAAATGAGCCCTCCTACAAACAACTGGAAGTAAAGACGAAGCGAACAAACACAAATAACGTAAATAAGAAATGAGCCCTCCTACAAACAACTGGAAGTAAAGACGAAGCGAACAAATACAAATAACGTAAATAAGAAATGAGCCCTCCTACAAACAACTGGAAGTAAAGACGAAGCGAACAAACACAAATAACGTAAATAAGAAATGAGCCCTCCTACAAACAATTGGAAGTAAAGACGAACCGAACAAACACAAATGACGTAAATAAGAAATGAGCCCTCCTACAATCAATTGGAAGTAAAGACGAACCGAACAAATACAAATAACGTAAATAAGACATGAGCCCTCCTACAAACAATTGGAAGTAAAGACGAACCGAACAAACACAAATAACGTAAATAATAAATGAGCCCTCCTACAAACAATTGGAAGTAAAGATGAACCGAACAAACACAAATAACGTAAATAAGAAATGAGCCCTCCTACAAACAATTGGAAGTAAAGACGAACCGAACAAACACAAATAACGTAAATAAGAAATGAGCCCTCCTACAAACAACTGGAAGTAAAGACGAACAAACAAACACAAATAACGTAGATAAGAAATGAGCCCTCCTACAAACAATTGGAAGTAAAGACGAACCGAACAAACACAAATAATGTAAATAATAAATGAGCCCTCCTACAAACAATTGGAAGTAAAGACGAACCGAACAAACACAAATAACGTAGATAAGAAATGAGCCCTCCTACAAACAACTGGAAGTAAAGACGAACCGAACAAACACAAATAACGTAAATAAGAAATGAGCCCTCCTACAAACAATTGGAAGCAAAGACGAACAGAACAAACACAAATAACGTAAATAAGAAATGAGCCCTCCTACAAACAATTGGAAGTAAAGACGAACCGAACAAACACAAATAGCGTAAATAAGAAATGAGCCCTCCTACAAACAACTGGAAGTAAAGACGAACGAACAAACACAAATAACGTAGATAAGAAATGAGCCCTCCTACAAACAACTGGAAGTAAAGACGAACAGAACAAACACAAATAACGTAAATAAGAAATGAGCCCTCCTACAAACAATTGGAAGTAATGACGAACAGAACAAATACAAATAACGTAAATAAGAAATAAGCCCTCCTACAAACAATTGGAAGTAAAGACGAACCGAACAAACACAAATAACGTAAATAATAAATGAGCCCTCCTACAAACAATTGGCAGTAAAGACGAACCGAACAAACACAAATAACGTAGATAAGAAATGAGCCCTCCTACAAACAACTGGAAGTAAAGACGAACCGAACAAATACAAATAACGTAAAGAAGAAATGAGCCCTCCTACAAACAATTGGAAGTAAAGACGAACCAAACAAACACAAATAACGTAAATAAGAAATGAGCCCTCCTACAAACAACTGGAAGTAAAGACGAACCGAACAAATACAAATAACGTAAATAAGAAATGAGCCCTCCTACAAACAATTGGAAGTAAAGACGAACCAAACAAACACAAATAACGTAAATAAGAAATGAGCCCTCCTACAAACAACTGGAAGTAAAGACGAACCGAACAAATACAAATAACGTAAATAAGAAATGAGCCCTCCTACAAACAAGTGGAAGTAAAGACGAACCGAACAAATACAAATAACGTAAATAAGACATGAGCCCTCCTACAAACAACTGGAAGTAAAGACGAAGCGAACAAACACAAATAACGTAAATAAGAAATGAGCCCTCCTACAAACAATTGGAAGTAAAGACGAACCAAACAAACACAAATAACGTAAATAAGAAATGAGCCCTCCTACAAACAACTGGAAGTAAAGACGAACCGAACAAACACAAATAACGTAAATAAGAAATGAGCCCTCCTACAAACAATTGGAAGTAAAGACGAACCGAATATTGTAGAGGTTAATTGATGAGATGGACATATACATAAACATGCCTGTATTTTCCTTTTATGAAAGAAGAGTTTGAAGATAACAAAGAGATAATCAGAATCCGTAAACCTAGGAAGTACAAACAACACAATGACCAAAGGATAAAGAACTAACAACAATCTACAAAACACCAAACAGAAAACTAAAGATCGAACAACAAAATTCCCACTAAAAACCGGTGCTCCAGAAGGGTAAACAGTTCCTGCTCCACTATTGACACCCGTCGGGTAAAGATAATATAAAGAATCTCGAATGATCTTTACCCTGAAAATTCTACAATTTTATACGGATGCCCGAGTTTAATATATATATGAAACTGAATTTTTCCGTTGGTTCCTGTATCTTTTAAAAATAAGAAATGAGTTAGGTCGTGGGATCTAACAACTCATACAAGCCTATCACCAATACGGCGCGGGTTCGCACCCGGCTTTGTAAATTACAAAAAGGGTGCACTCGACTCGCAGTCGCAAGTGACAAAGCTTACCAGTTGCTTGTCCATGGTCGGTGGTTCTCTCCGGGTACTCCGGCTTCCTCCACCACTAAAACTGGTCGCCATGATATGGCTGAAATATTGTTGAAAGTGGCGTTAAAACACCAAAAATGAAATCAAAATCAAAAATAAGAAAATGACAGTACTATGATATAAAGTAAACACCCTATCAGTTCCATTGTACGCGTGCGTGCGCGCGGTGTCCATGAAATTTGGCCAAAATACAGTTGGCTTACAATGGTGTGGAATACTGAGGATTAAAATAATGTAAACGTTCTTTTGTTGCTTAATTGTTGCTTTCTGTGTTGTGTTTTGTTGATCATTATTTGTCTTTTTGTCCATTTTCTTAAGGCCATTGTATTGTTTGTCTTCCTTCAGCTTCTTCCAACTTTTCTTCCTATTCTGTACGATGACAATTTATGAGGGGCCGTCGTTGTCGTGATCGTGTGATAGTTGGATATATAACTATCTATGGAATCAGTACATATTACCACTTAAGTTGTGAGTTCGAATCCCGCTGATGGCGATGTGTACTCGATACACTATTATGTGATAAAATTTATCAGGTCAGCGGCAGGTCGGTTGTTTTCTCCGAGTATTTGGCTTCCCTCCGCCGATACAACTGACCGCCACGGTATAGCTGAAATATTGATGAAAGTGGCACTAGACATCAGAACTATAACCCTAACAACTTCTGTTGAAATATAACGTGTTTCTGCAAAAAAGCATATCAGAATGGTAACACTAACAAGCTATAAATGTTATGTTTTAGTCTCTTTAAATACACGTTAGAGAAAACCGAAGGGGCAATCAACAATAGACAATCCAGAGACACTGTCAACATTGGCCACACAAGACGAAGAGAAAACCGAAGGGGCAATCAACAATGGACAATCCAGAGACACTGGCAACATTGGCCACACAAGATGAAGAGAATACTGAAGGGGCAATCAACAATGGACAATCCAGAGACACTGGCAACATTGTCCACACAAGACGAAGAGAAAACCGAAGGGGCAATCAACAATGGACAATCCAGAGACACTGGCAACATTGGCCACACAAGACGAAGAGAATACTGAAGGGGCAATCAACAATGGACAATCCAGAGACACTGGCAACATTGACCACACAAGACGAAGAGAAAACCGAGGGGGCAATCAACAATGGACAATCCAGAGACACTGGCAACATTGCCACACAAGACGAAGAGAAAACCGAAGGGGCAATCAACAATGGACAATCCAGAGACACTGGCAACATTGGCCACACAAGACGAAGATAATACTGAAGGGGCAATCAACAATGGACAATCCAGAGACACTGGCAACATTGTCCACACAAGACGAAGAAAATACTGAAGGGGCAATCAACAATGGACAATCCAGAGACACTGGCAACATTGGCCACACAAGACGAAGATAATACTGAAGGGGCAATCAACAATGGACAATCCAGAGACACTGGCAACATTGTCCACACAAGACGAAGATAATACTGAAGGGGCAATCAACAATGGACAATCCAGAGACACTGGCAACATTGGCCACACAAGACGAAGATAATACTGAAGGGGCAATCAACAATGGACAATCCAGAGACACTGGCACCATTGGCCACACAAGACGAAGATAATACTGAAGGGGCAATCAACAATGGACAATCCAGAGACACTGGCAACATTGGCCACACAAGACGAAGATAATACTGAAGGGGCAATCAACAATGGACAATCCAGAGACACTGGCAACATTGTCCACACAAGACGAAGATAATACTGAAGGGGCAATCAACAATGGACAATCCAGAGACACTGGCAACATTGGCCACACAAGACGAAGAAAAGCAAAACACAAAAAACACAACACAGAAAAATAAATAATAAGAATAAACATTTTAGAAAGCCAGTAGATTTACAAAACTCTATTTTTTTTCCTTCAGCGTAATTTCAGTCTTTCTACTTTCACACTATGATGTAACTGAGAAAAATGTTCGCCTGATGTTAAACAATAACCACTCCCTTGCACTTGTGTATTCTCCATTCCGCTCTATCGTAATGTGATATTAGTCGTCAATATGACTAAATTTAATAGTATACTGTTCACTATGAAACACAAATACAATAATCGATGCTTGGGTAGGAAGGAGGTATTTTTGTCAGGTTTTGACTATTTGTTTTAATAACCTGTTTAATTTCTTAATAGTAGTATAACGAGAATTAAAACGTAGTGCGGACGACGCTCATAGTTAATAAAATCTGAAAGCCTTTAAAAGTTTTTGAGAGCCAAAAATCCGCTAAGATTACCTGTGTTTGGGAAGAAGAACATTAGTTTTGATAAATTAAGCATGATGCATTTCTAGTGGTTTTGGGGAATTCGATTTTGCCAATCTGTCGCTTCCTTGTTTCAACCATAGGGGACCCCCATAGCCGATGTTGGCTCTCAAATTCAGACACTTTATTTTTTACTCCAAAAAACTTTTAACTTATTTGGCCTTCAAATATATATTATACAATAACAAACTTTTGTAGAAGTGAATATGAGTTGTATTGACCTGTAAAATAATATTGACCGAATCAGAAGGCTGAGGTCAATATTGGTTTTGCAGTTCAATAAAATTTCATATTCACTGATACAAAAGTCTGTAATTGTTTTATTACATACTATAATGCTTTATGACGTCAATGACATCATCCGGTGAATATTACTTCCAGCATGTGAATACTATACATTTATTGCATGCTGGTGAGGGAAATATGAAAATTTATTCACCCAAGAGTGTCCTATTCCCTGAGGGCAACGCCCTCAGGGAATACGATACTCGTGGGTGAATAAATTTTCATATTTCCTGTACTCGCATGCTATTAATGTTTAATTATACCGAATGAAACCAAGAAAACAAAAATATGTAAAATACTGCTGGCAAGCATATTTTAAGTCCATTGGAACGTTGTCTCAGATATTTAAAAAACACACTGTAACAGTCGCCTGCAAATGATGCGTTCCGAGTGCCTCTGACGTTTTCCTGTCAAAGAATGATAACTCTGGCGGCAAAACACACGAGGCTTCTGAGGGAGTGAAATATGACTTTGATTTCACGGAATATGATTTTTGTCCTGTATGATCACGTGTTCTGATTTTTACCCATTGTCCAATCAAATTAATCTATTTATGGTAATTAATATATGAGATATAATAACATTATTTATTAACTTCTAGACTTTACTTAGTTAAAGTACGGATATGTATAGTCATTATGTAATAAATATCTTTATTCTCATAAAGCCAATGTATAACAATGGTACAGAGATATAACAATAAAATCAAAATAACAACAACTATTTACAATATATATATAAGCTAAGGAGAGAGATTACAAAGGATATATTGGCCTTGAGCGTACCTGATGAATTTGTTTTTCCAGAAAAGCGTCGTGCGTACTAAATTTGATATCTACGTTTTTATTAATAATTTATTTGTAGTTTTCCGTTTGTCTCCGTTTGATTTATTATTTTTTTAATTTTGTTTATTTTTTTTTTTAATTTCTATTTTTTGCTAATATTTTTTGTTTATTTTTTGCTATTAGTTGTTTTCGTCTATAAAATGTTAGATTCTGCACTAACCATAAGACAGCATGTTTTTGTAGCCTTATTCTTAAAATTGAGAGTGTTCCTTGATAATGTCTCATTCATATATTTGACGCGCAACGTTAACATTTGTTCTGACACATTTTAATGCCTTTTTTAGCTCTAATATAAGGAGATTGTAAAATACTCAGTAGTCTTTACACGTTTCATAAATTTGCCGATTTAAATAGTCGTGCAATCTATAGAGAATACGAACTAGAATTTAATCAGAGGAATAGAATATTTATGCATTCCATATTACGATGCCTACGATTAGTGACACAGGAGATGCTGATTTAGAACATAAAATATCCGGATTAAGAGCTTAGTCGGCACATAGCTTGGTTATTTTTTTAGTTTTAGTTGAAAACGTATTAGAGACTGATTGAAAAGGTCTTATTTATATTTACAATATAATTTTTTTCTTCAGTTGAAGAACTGATTTTATTGTAAATGAAGAGTTCTAGATGTTGAACTGAAATAATTATGAAATGCACTTTCGTTTGTTTTGTATTATTCGTTGATTTGTTATTATCTGATGTTCTCGTGGCAAGTAGAATTTTGATTGGCTAAAAAGATACTTTTAAAACTTCAGGGAAGCCGTGCGGTGACAGAAAATCAATAATCGCTCTCACCTATGTGCTATCCATTTACATTGTGCGTGCACAGCAGACGACACACATTTCACAAGATGACAGAAAATCAATAATCGCTTTCTGTGATCTTCGTCCAATGATACACGTATTTATGTTTTTCTTATAATAAGGACATACTTATTAATATTGGAACATTCAGATAAAAATGTTATCAGTCTCTAGATGTTATATATCCCATTTTAAAGGGCAATGGTTTTGTTAAAAGGTTCGGCTGACACCTCACCTTTTAACAAAACCACTGCCCTTTAAAACGGGATATATAGCATCTGGAGACTGATAACGTATATTATCCCACAGTATTGTGCCATTGTCCATTCTTATATAGCTCAATATCAATTTCAATGAAGAACTCTAGCTATGGAAATAAAACATGAAAAACATTTTTGTTTGTATCGGATTATTTTAATTGATGTTAACCTGTAAATTGAACCAGTTGGCCATTCTTTATACTAAGAGTTTTAGAATATTTGATGGCATTGAGGTTACGTAAGTCGGGTCGTGTATTACTTATACAATCATTTGCTTACAATAAGACAGTTATATAAAACTTATGTATTAAGATAAGGTGTACTCAATTAGTATTGATATATTTGATATATATCACAATAGATGTACTGGAATGCGATCACATGGGATTAGCCTTAAGTTTTTTTTAACTATTATTACCTGCTACTAACAAGGAAGCTACTGGATCAAAGGTTTCTATTGGTTCAGTTTAAGTCATTACTTTGGCAGTTTTACGGGCGCCACCATCACTTGGTTAACCGTTATGGAATATATGTGTCACAAATCACAACCACTGATATGTTCCGTTTGTCGTAATCACAATCTGGTTCTGTCCTCATATGACTTATCACTGGGTTTGTAACAAGAGTAGCACCACGGTAGCCACAAGTGGTACAGGAACTACTTGTTCTTCCGGAGCACATGAGATCACCCTGGTGCTTAGTGGTGTTCCTTGTTGTTAGATCTTTAGTTTTCTATGTAGTGTTTTGTAGATCATTGTTTGTCCTTTTTATCCCTTTTGTTTTGGCCATTGTGTTGTCTGTCCTTCCATTTACGACTTCTGATTGCCCCTTTGGTATCTTTTGGCCATTGTGTTGTCTGTCCTTCTTCCATTTACGACTTCTGATTGCCCCTTTGGTATCTTTTGGCCATTGTGTTCTTCCATTTACGACTTCTGATTGCCCCTTTGGTATCTTTTGCCCATTGTGTTGGCTGTCCTTCCATTTATGACTTCTGATTGTTCCTTTGGTATCTTTTGGCCATTGTGTTGTCTGTCCTTCCATTTACGACTTCTGATTGCCCCTTTGGTATCTTTTTCCCATTGTGTTGTCTGTCCTTCCATTTACGACCTCTGATTGCTCCTTTGGTATCTTTTGCCCATTGTGTTGTCTGTCCTTCCATTTACGACTTCTGATTGCCCCTTTGGTATCTTTTGCCCATTGTGTTGTCTGTCCTTCCATTTACGACTTCTGATTGCCCCTTTGGTATCTTTTTCCCATTGTGTTGTCTGTCCTTCCATTTACGACTTCTGATTGCCCCTTTGGTATCTTTTGGCCATTGTGTTGTCTGTCCTTCTTCCATTTACGACTTCTGATTGCCCCTTTGGTATCTTTTGCCCATTGTGTTGTCTGTCCTTCCATTTACGACTTCTGATTGTTCCTTTGGTATCTTTTGGCCATTGTGTTTTCTGTCCTTCCATTTACGACTTCTGATTGCCCCTTTGGTATCTTTTTCCCATTGTGTTGTCTGTCCTTCCATTTACGACCTCTGATTGCTCCTTTGGTATCTTTTGCCCATTGTGTTGTCTGTCCTTCCATTTACGACTTCTGATTGCCCCTTTGGTATCTTTTGCCCATTGTGTTGTCTGTCCTTCCATTTACGACTTCTGATTGCCCCTTTGGTATCTTTTTCCCATTGTGTTGTCTGTCCTTCCATTTACGACTTCTGATTGCCCCTTTGGTATCTTTTGGCCATTGTGTTGTCTGTCCTTCTTCCATTTACGACTTCTGATTGCCCCTTTGGTATCTTTTGCCCATTGTGTTGTCTGTCCTTCCATTTACGACTTCTGATTGTTCCTTTGGTATCTTTTTCCCATTGTGTTGTCTGTCCTTCCATTTACTTCTGATTGCCCCTTTGGTTTCTTTTGGCCATTGTGTTGTCTGTCCTTCTTCCATTTACGACTTATGATTGCCCCTTTGGTATCTTTTACCCATTGTGTTGTCTCTCCTTCCATTTACGACTTCTGATTGCTCCTTTGGTATCTTTTGGCCATTGTGTTGTCTGTCCTTCCATTTACGACTTCTGATTGCCCCTTTGGTATCTTTTGCCCATTGTGTTGTCTGTCCTTCCATTTACGACTTCTGATTGCCCCTTTGGTATCTTTTTCCCATTGTGTTGTCTGTCCTCCCATTTTTCTATTTTGTGAATCGATAAAAGTAGATGAAATCATCCAAAAAAAATGGAAATACTTGTTGATATACTCATTACCATTATGAACTGTTCCAATACAATATCTCATTTAATCTTCTCATCTAATAGTTATTGGCCACATGCAATACAGTTGATGTTTTTATTAACTGAGTGGATCAATACTCCATATGCCAATTCCCGACTTGATTCTAAAATTATACACTTTTAACATTTTATTATTTGAGTTATTTCCCTTACAGAGGGCAAAAGTATCAATTTCATGCAATGTTCAACCAAAATGACATATATTTTTCTCATACTCTGTATAAAATTTAAATGTTGTAACAACTTGTGAATTTTTTATTTGCTATAAAGTTAAGTTCTATTATTTTACAAGGTTCATTTATCTATAAATTTTAAGAAAATTATACTGAAATACTTAATCCTTTCTGTTACTCTTGCATTGAACGGGAACCAGTTTGCTCTCTGTAAGGGAAATAACTCAAACAATAAAATGTTAAAAGTATATAATTTTAGAAGTCAAGTCGGGAATTGGCAAATGGAGTATTATGTATGTACGTATTTATTTTTAGATAAATCTCACGTGTATTAGAACTGGTGGTTTTCAAAAATAATGTAACCATATTAATTATATTTTATTATACCGGATTCCAGTAATACTTATTTTAGGCGTACCCGCTCTCTCACTCTGAAAGTTTATATTTAGAACTCGTGCTGACGTAGTATTATACACTTGGCCATAAGTTAGGGACCACCAAATTGAAATGGAAAATATTTTTTACATCGCGCTTTTTTCCTGTTAAAATATATATGTCTTATACATAAACATATATTCTTTCTTGGTACCTGTAATTTTTAATCGATCGATCAGTTAAAGAACGACGAAACAGGTTTTTATAAGTTCACCTGTACCTTTGCAAAACTCAAGTTTGGCGGAGGTTTCTAACCGGTATCTACACGTGTAGTGCAGGTGAAACTTTAAAGTTTCTAAACTTTCTAAGCTATATTTCAACATGGCACGTCGAAAACTGTCAGATGCAGAGAGATGGCAAGCGATTGGAATGGTAAGGGGTGATATGTCCTACAAAACAAACTGCTGAACGATTCAATGTAAGCCACTCGGTCATTGTTCGATTGAAGCAGCGTGTGAACCAAACCGGGGGTGTAAAAGAACGCCAAAGGACAGAAAGGTCTCTGAAAATGACTCCAAGAGAAGATAGACTCCTTAAAAGGCTCGCCAGACAGCTACCATTCAGCACTACAAACACGCTGCGAAGCCAATGGATTGTCAACGGGCGCATTAGCAGACGGATCGTCAACAGACGTCTTAACAGCGCAAGGTTTCGTGCTAGGAAACTGATAAAACGTCCACTACTGACAATATGCCACAAAACTGCCAGGCTTCAATGGGCACGTGACCATATGGGATGGAATATCAGGTCGTGGAAGAGAGTGCACTGGTCGGATGAAAGTCGCTTTTGTCGAATCCAGTTGATGGCCACGTCCGCGTATGGAGACCGAGAAATACAACATTTCAACATATTGTGGGCACAACTGCGTTTGGTGGAGGAGGTTTTACTGTTTGGGGATGCTTTTCTCTAAACTGTAAGATTGACTTGTATGTCATTGATGGGACTTTAAGAGGACAAAAGTATCGTGATCAGATCCTGCGCTCATTAGTTGTGCCTTATTTTGATGGTCATCCATTAGAAAGTCGACCAATTCTGATGGATGTCAATGCTAGATCACATAACCCGCATAGTGCAAGACTATCTGCAACAGAAGGCAATAGAGCTACTACCTTGGTCAGCCATGTCACCGGATATTAATCCGATAAAGCATTTATGGGACTATCTAGGACGAAAAGTGAACGCACGTACCCCGAAGTGTCAAAACATTTAGGAATTAGGGACTGCTTTGGTTCAGGGATGGCAACAGTACCCTCAACACAGACTGAGACGCTTGATTCACGGAATTAGGAGACGTTTTCACGAACTGTACAGGATGCGAGGCGGTTATGCTCGTTATTGACTTTATCATGAGTAATAATGTTGAAAATTGATTGGATTCCATCTTCCAACCAGATGACACGTGTTTTGGTTGTGCAAGTTTATTTAACAGAAGTCCAAACTGAAACTTTTTTCACTTAATTTTTTGTTCAATTTTGCATACTCACTTCTGCGAGCTATAATACTTCCGGTTACTTATTTTTGAATAAATACCTGATCGTTTTTGGTGGTCTGGGTTATATTGTATTCATCCATAAAAAGTTTTGTTGTGCGCTACTGCAGATTTTTTCACACATTTGAGAAAAATATTTTAGTTACAGTGAAAAACTGGTGGTCCCTAACTTATGGCCAAGTGTATATTTGTGTAAATAAATTTGCGTCTCAAGCTGCCTTGATTATTAACACGGCCTGACATTCAACAATGGTGTCAGATGTGGCTGAAATCGCCATTTGACAGAAAAGAGATTCGTCTGTAGCTGGACTAAAGTAAAAATATACAGAGAGTACGCCCAAAGCATACACGACCCATCCCAAGCAGTGACCTCGTGTGATTCCTTTGTCTGTCAAAAGTAAACAATAGATAAACTGAGAGCCCCAGACAAATTTAGCTTAGATGCACGGAATCTCGAAGATGCATGGAAAAATAGGAAGGAAGAATTAAATCTATTCATTGATTTGACAATGGATGATGATAATGAGCCGGCAAAGGTCAAACTGTTCCTTTATTTGATCGGAACGAGAGGCCGAGAAATTTAGGAAACCATGACATTTGCAAATGCCCCTGAAAACAGAACACTTTTAATGGTCACAGAAGCCTTCGATAACTATTGCAACCCCAAAAAGAAATGAAACAGTAGAACAATACCGGATTAACATGAGAAATCAGTCTCAAGATGAAACATTTGATAAATATGTCACTGAATTGAAAATACTGGCATTAACATGCAACTATGGAGCGCTGCACGACTCACTAATTAGAGATAGAATGATTTGTGGTATCAATGACTCAAATTTAAGGGAAAGATTGTTGAGAGTAGCTGATTTAGATCTCCAAAAGTGTCTAGAAATCTGCAGAGCTGCAGAACTGTCTAAAGAGAGAATTAAAACACTTGAAACACCTTCAGCTTCCGGTTTGGAAGTTCATGCTGTCAAACACAAAACTAGACACACACCTCAACAAAACAGGCAACCCCAGCAGAAGCCAAAATCATCTTACCATGCTAATTCACAATCTACATCAACATGCAAGTATTGTGGCAGAAAACACGAATACAACAAAACAAAATGCCCCGCTTTTGGGAAGGAGTGTAGGAAATGTGGAAAACCCAATCATTTTGAAGGCATGTGCAAATGAGGTCACAAGACAAGACCACGTCAACAAAGAATACGAGCTCTATCTGATGAATCTGATGACGAAAACAATGATTACTTTGAAATACACACAGTGACACTTACAAATATAAACTCTGTTAAAAGCAGACATAGCAGACATATATTTGCTACTATGAACATCATAGGAAAGAACAAAAAATCACCCGAATGATTAGATTTCAGCTGAATAGTGGAGCAACCTGTAACATTATAACACATAAAACTAAAGATCGAGTAACACGAACCCCACTAAGACATGGTGTGAACTCAGGTGCTCCGGAAGGTTTAGCAGTTCCTGCTCCACCTGTCATGTTAATCAAGTTACAAACCCGGTGATAAGTTATGAATGAGGAAAGGACCGGGAAGTGTTTACGATAAGTTGAACATATCCGTGGTCATTTGTGACACAGATATTCAATAACGGTCAACCAAGTCATCCTGGCGAACGTAAAACTTTCGAAGTGATGACTCCAACTTAACCAAGAGGAACCCTTGGTTCCCTAGCTTCCTTGTTAGCAGCAACCCTATATCAAGGACATCCTGAAGGGAACCACAAGCTCTGGAATATCGTATCAACTGAGAGATATCTACTAGATATGCAAGTGCTGCTGGAATGTTGCTACATATAAATGGAAAGTTCACAATGGGAAAATTGAAATCATCTCTTTTGTCGTAAATTTTCGTTTTTAACCGCCCCTCACTGTCAATTTCGAGGTTTATGTCGAGGTATGAAGCAGACATATATGTATCTGTGGTGTCCTTCATTTCACGGTCAATGGGTTAGATGTGATCAATGAAATCACAAACCTACAATTATTAAGTGACAGGACATCATCTATATAGCGGAACGTGAAATTAAAGGATAGAGCTAGTTCTTTTAGTCTTTCTTGAAAAGCCCCTGCATGAAGTGTGCCTCATACGAATAAAGGAACAAATCGGCGTGTTTGTACCCATAGGTATGCCGACTGTCTGTTGAAAACAGGTCCATCAAACATAGCAAATATGTGGTCAATCAAAAACTCGAGCATGTTGATGATATCAGTTTCAGAGAACTTTTTGGTAGAATCAGAGTGGTTTTTTTTTTTACAAAATAAGATCTGTCCCTTCCTGGCACAAGGTATTTGTATCTACGTTGGCCATTCTTTTTCATGAAACACAGTTGGACCAACTCCTCATTCTGTCCTTCAGCTTAGAGTGAGGAATAGTTGTGTAGATGGTAGAAAAGTCAAATGTTTTAATGCTATTGCAGAAGTGTTCGTAAATATAATTTGGCTAGGGTTAGGGTTATTGGTGTTTAACCGCACTGTCAACAATATTTCAACTATGTCGTGGCGGTCAGTTTAATTGGTGGAGGAAACCGGAGAAAACCACCGATCTGTCGCAAGTCATCGACAAACTTTATCACATAATGTTGTAGCGAGAACGCATCGCCTGAGAGGGATTCGAGCTCACAACTGGTGATAGGCACTGATTGCATAAGTAATTGTATAAATAAAATTGTATATATTTGGATTAAGAATTATGAATTATGAACCGCTTGTGGAAAAATTTCTGATATTCACGACGACAAAAATTGTGTAGACTTTTGTAGATTTAAAACAACTATCTACAAGTTACATATTAATATTACAAGTTCAGTATCATCAACAGATACATGATTCACAGACATTGTACACTTTCTGTACGTATCGAATTCAATTAGGACATTAATTATATTTTAGACTCCAACAATACTTTGAGTATGATGTTAATATATAGCAAATCCTTGATAAAAATACGCATAATAAATTATAAGATGCAAATAAAGATTTTTTTTTTTCAATTTCATTTATTTTTTACGCTGTACCCCATGAGTCTTTCTTGTTTTCTTTAATTTGCAATTACATGTATCTATATACGTAGTTCTGAGGTTCATATACGACATGGAACTAATGTGTTATTTTTGTTCCGGTTACTTTCGAGTGAACTGATTTCAAACTTTCAATGAATTCGGGCTTCTTTTTCTGCTCAATTTGGTACAGAAGTACAGAATGTAATTACATGGAACAGTTACGTACAAAATAATGGACAGACAAAGTTTTACTTTCAATATATAAAAAAATGTGCACGATTTTATCCTTTAACCCCTTTGAATCACTTTCATTGATATTATTTTATTAAATTATTATATGATTTTATTAGGTTTTAATCTTATTAACTTATTTTTTATGTGATCTTTTGCGTAACACATTAATGTTTTATTTCAACTATATATGAGTTATTTCACTATTTTCTATCCATTGCAAATTCATTTGAACAATTTTGAGGTGTATGTCGGCATTTTCTAGGTGTATTTCGGCTTTTACAAGTGTATTTCGGCTAATGACAGGGTATTTCGGCTTTTCGAGTCACCCCCGAGAGAGGAAATGCACATGAAAGACAACACAAAAACTAAATTACATACGATAAATAACAAAATACTACGTTAACAAAAAACAAAGTATTGTAGATTAATATTAAGAAATATTTTGTTTGATTGTATTTTATGCATCGTAAATATATTTGATGTATGAAGCAAAATGTGTTGGTAGAAATAAAGTTGTCTATTTTTGGTAATATTCATTGTATTCCATGGCAAATGCAATGCATATAGATAGCACTGGCAGCAGCAAAAGGGTTTCAACCACCAATCAATCAACTATCAGAATACAGAAAGACGGGAACGTTCAAATTGTTGACATGTACTGTACCAATGTCGTTGCCAAAACGAACAGTGCTTTATTTTTGCTCCAAAACGTCAACAATTTACGACGTCAATATATTGTGGCGTACGCAACGTCGTTTGAAATTTGAATCTGGCAGCAAGAGGGTTAAAATATCAACTTTCACCTTTTTTAATATTTCCCTTAAACATCTAGTCTTCGGTTACAAAACATTTGACAAAGATTATATGGACTTGAATTATTGACCTAATATATTATCCTTTACAGCATGCAAAACGTACTATGTACCTTAACAAACAACAATCAAATTATTTAAGAATCGAATGCATTTCTTTGTAGTTATTTTGGCGTGTAAAAGCGTCGACCGAAGCACATTTTGTATGAAGCGCGCTATGTGCCTCGGTCCACGCTTTTACACGCCTATAAAACTACAAAAAAATGCATTAAATTCTTATAATTACATTTAAATCACACCAAAATTTAATATAATTTTATTTGTGTTAGATTATTTGCTGTTGGAAATTACTACGCCATTGATTGTTTACTTCTGACGTCGTCATGGAGTCACGTGCACGTTCGGGTTTAAGTTTTATTAGGATGTAAAACATCTCTTTTATAATCATGTGACCACTTCATAGCCAATTATATTGTAACATTTCAATGTAAGACGGAAGTGACGTAATTATAAATGTATATATAGTCTCTTTTTACATGAATAAACACACAAATCGAAGAATATGATGCATTAAAGAAAAGTACTACATTTTAAAGTATGCACAAAATTATAAATGTTTGAACCTAAACTATTTTGTTTGTCTTTACCACCAAGCATGTTCTTATGCATATCACAAATACTAATCATTGGCGATATAACTGATATAACTGATATAACTGATATATTGTTGAAAGTGGCTTTAAACATCATAATCCTAAAACTAATCACTGATTGCATTTGTGTGCCTGGATTATCGATTTTATCTCTTTCTACGATTTTGATATTTGGTATTTGATTTTGAAATTATTCGACAGTGTGGTATTTATTTCTTTTTCATTTTATCTCGTTTCTGTTTTATAATTATTGAGAATTAATAAGCAATTTTGATTGAACTCTTGATAAACTATTGATAAAATGTAACCTCGTGAATCAGTCATAAATAAATATAGAAGTTGAAAGGCTATCACTAATTAATTTCCTAATGGAAATCATCATATATATCTCTTCCAGGAATTGTGATATGTCTATTAACCGAAGATTTACATTCATACAGGCAGATTTCTCTCACATTTATTACCCATCAGGATATTGAAAGCCCTATGATTATTGATAGATACATAAACATGCTATCAATCTGATTATAATTTTATTGTTGAGGTGCTCCGTGGCAGCCATGAACTTATATTTTTATTTTCATATGAAATAATGTTTGGTGTAAATAAATACTAAAACTGTGCTGATGAATTGGAATCTGCGAGTTATTTTACTCTCATGACTACAAAAATGTAATATGATCAGAAATTTGCATTTTAAGCCAGGTCTTAAATAAGGGTAATAACAAAATTACCGAACTCCGAACAATCTTACAAAGGGAAAGTCAAAACTCATAAGTATATAAACAGACAAAATCATTAATTTAAACGGCAGTGAGGGCCGTCGTGATTCTGATCGTATTGGAGTTGAATTTACAACTACCTGTGCAATCAGTGTTTATCACCACGAAAGTTGTGAGTTCGAACCCCGTTCATGGCGAGGTGTACTCGATACAACATTATGTGAAAGTTTGCCAGTGACTTGCGACAAGTCGATGGTTTTCCCCGGGTCCTCCGGTTTCCTCCACCTATAAAACTGAACATCACGATATAACTGAAATGTTCTTGACAGTGGCGTTAAAACCCATTAACCTGAACCCGAACCTAAACAGCAGTGGCACAATATTGTAGTTTTAGGACCGCCTGAAACGATAGAAAAAATCAGAAATGCATTATCGAAATGGATATATTGAAATACGTTTTTATATATGACAACTGTATTTTCATTAGCTATTTTTCATAAAAACTAAATTAGTGAGAACCCGCGATTCAGTAGGTTTCGGTTATTTGTCAGAGTGTGCCATTTTTTTCCCAAGATTTTCTTTGTGGTATTTTCATGTATTACAAGTTGTTTTGCCTCCAGTTCGATTTACGTTTAGAATTTATAACAGAGCGATATATGGTCATGAAACCTGCAAATGAGTTTTACTCCTTTTATAAACCGTACCGAAAGTGTAGTGGTTAGTGCGCTTGCTTCGAGTGTGGGAGATCGTAGGTCCAGAAAATCACTGTACTGGGCACAAGCTCTAGAAGAATGTACGAGTTGTTTTAAATGTCAACTCCTTAGGCTGGTGATGCTAGCTGTATGGACCCAAACCTCCACTCTTAGTAAAATGGTGCGATTATGCACGTGTTTTCCACAGGTGAGTAAAATACCAACATTAACTCTAATACATCATTGAACATCAAGAACACTGAGTATAAAGAGTAATGTCAAAAATAAAATCTTGGCTTTCATAATAGGTTTTCTATATAAACGTTAGAGAATGCCGAAGGGGCAATCAAAAATGGACAATCCAGAGAAACTGTCAACAAGACGAATACAAAGAAAACAAAACAAACCAACACAATATGAGTTAGACACCACTATATACAAAGAACCACATCCAATGCTGTGTTGGAAATGATATACAGTCAAACCAGCCCATGCAGTCACCTCTATTAAGCAGTCACCTGTATTGAAAGGTCACCTTTTTCTTATCCTGTCATAGAAAATTTCATATGAATTGAACCTCTTTGAAGAGGACACCTGTCTTATATGGCCACGTTTTCTTAGTCCCAAAGGTGATCTCTTAATAGAGGTTAGACTGTAATGTTTTGTTCGTTGGTAAAGAGTGTATTCTTTTTTAAACATAATCATTAACACCATTGCTATTCTAATCTCATGTTGGTGTGTGCAAAATTCTATCCATCAAACCGGATCTAAGCAGCAGTGAAGATTAGCAATATAACGACTTAACAGACACTATATTAGCAATTTGAGGACAAATGTTGTCTGAGTGTAACATTAGATATTCTCACATAATTCTACATACGTCACAGACAAATGTTGTCCGAGTGTAATATTAGATATTCTCACATAATTATACATGTGTCACAGACATATGAGATATGCGATACCAAAGTGAGATTCGTGCATCTCACATCACATTACACGTTTTTGCATAAAAGAAACGATACACGTGAGTCTTTTAAAAAAAAAAGCGAAATTGTACTTCCTTCAAACTATAAACTAATGAATCAATTACTCTACACATGCAGGCTGGGTTAGGGATTATGGTGTTTAGCGCCACTTTCAGCAATATTTCAGTTATATCGTGGCGGTCAGTTTTATTGGTTGAGGAAACCAGAGTATCCGGATAAAAACCACCGACCTGCCACAAGTTACTGACACATTTGATCCCATAATGCTTGCTGTATAGAGTACATTTCGCCATGAGAGGGGTTCGAACTCACAACTTTAGTGGTGAAGGGACTGATTGCATAGGCAGTTGTAAATCCAACTACCATACGATTACGGCTATCATATGCAGTCAGTAGCTTTAGTATCACCTTGTTACTGAACTATATAGATACGATTCTTTAATCTATATTACATCTTTTAATGTCTTTTTTTTTAAATGTTGATACATTTATTTAATATTCCGGTTCATTTGCATATTCAAACAACGTTAGAAGCATTTGAAAGATTTTGATGATAAATTGTTAAAAAATAAATATTTACATGCTTTCGTTGTTATCATACTATAAAGAGATCAAATGTTGGAACTTTAATATAAAGCAGTAGGAGATATATACAGAAGCAGACATAGACAATAAAGGTTATAAAGTCTACCAGCTGCGTAATTTTTTCATACCCAAAATTATTGTCGATTTCCGTACTGACCTTCATAAAATGAAGATTAACACCGAGTTATGTTGCAAAAGATACGATTTTTTGACAAAAAAGACCCAAAACTATCGTTATCAGAATTATTGTCTGGATGACAATATTCAAATCTATTCATATGGCCTTCTATGCGAACACGTCTTGAGCATGCGCACTGTTTAGAAACAATAAACAACATGTGGTTCTTGGGCAAAAGAGAAACTGTCAACGCGTGGAAGAAAGCGGACTTTGACGGATTCAGAGATAAAGAGGAATAGAAGTGAAGTATCTTCCAAATGGAACAAATGCAGGATATATGGGATCAGTTGGACCGTTGCCGTTGGATGGAGCGAACTCGAGGAAGTGCTTGATTATTGTTGATAGGTAAGCCGAGCATGTTGCCGTCTTTTCTCAATCGTTTTTCATATTTTATGAATTTATGATGATGCCTATGATCATTTTCGGTAGACATTAATCAATATATGTAATTTTGCACCTGGCAACAGCAAATTCAAGGTAAATGGTCAGTCCTATATTATTTTGCAGCAACTGTCTTGTGGAACTAGAAGTAAGGTCTCTTTTGTTTCTAATCCAGCCCAAATTTCTCTGAAACATTCCAGTCAGTTAACAAATAAAACAACACTGGCTACGTCATTCGTTTTCATCAGACATGTATTTCACTGTGTTCTACATGTATGTCTCTGTTTTCATATTGTCGGTAAACCTGGCTAAAATAAATTAATTTAACACGTGTATCAAAATCTCGGGGAACAACTTCATAACTTATAAGAAGAAAAAAACTAATTTAGTTATTTTTAACGCCGGCAAAAATTTCCGATCGAAAATACGTAGTTGAGCTTGTGCCCATGGGGTGCCTCCTGGCATGTTTTAAATGGTTATCGTGGAAATATCGTCTGAATCTGTTAAGGCATGTAGTTTTCATCAAAGAAAATCTATTCCTGATACAGAAATTATTTGTTCTATGTCTTTTAGATACAATCGGTTCGCAAATAACTTTTTTCCTCAACTTTTGTAGAAACTTGCCTCAATATCCATGCTGCAGCATCCGGGCTACTGACATAAAAATAGATAAATAAATAGAGTTGGCCTCGCCCAGGTCAGTGCATAATTAATTAGCTTCCGGTAACGATGGTCAGCTTTTTTAGTCGAAAAAACAACGTTTTGGAGCGTATTCATCAATAATTCGGTGTTTAATCTTCATTTTATGAAGGTCAGTACGGAAATCGACAATAATTTTGGGTATGAACAAATTACGCAGCTGGTAGACAATATCCCTTTAATAAATACAAAAAAGCCAAGATACCGATATCAATTTAGCGGTTGAGCATGTAATCGTCTGACATTGACCTCATTTTCACGGTCTACTGCATTTATTGGTCGAGGAAACCGGAGTACCGTGAGTAAACCACCGACCTATCGCAAATCACGGTCAAACTTTTTCAAATAATGTTGTTTCGAGTACATCTCGCAATTAGCGGGATTCGAACTCGCAACGTTAATGGTGGTATGCACTTATTGCACAGGTAGTTAGAAATCCATCTACCATACGATCACGGCCACGACGGCCCCACATCATTTGCATATTGACAGGGAAATCATGTGATAATGTAAAAAACAATTTCTTTTCTTGGAAAGTAAGCGTTAAATATTACAAATTATTTTTATTCAATACAATTCATAAATACGTCTTTTTTTCCAAAAGCTAGCACAAAATCAATAAATCTACTGTAGCTAGCACTTTTATGTTGAACCTTTGACACTACTGTGATGATGACTTTTGTGTAATTGAATAACAGGTGAGAAAAGCCGCCCAAGTAAATTATTCGTTTTACAATATATACATGATATTCGAAACGCAGAAGATACAAAGACGTGATAATGTGGCAGGAAAAATAATTGAACGTGAACAAAGACAAAACAACTTTAGATGAGTAATAAAGACCTATCAGAAAACCGGAAGTGAACTCGGGTACTCCGAAAGGGTAAGCAGTTCCTGTTCCGAATGTGGAAGTTGTACTCGGGTAATAGTTCAGTAATTGTTGGAAACAGGGTAAGTGAGAAGGGAAAAGAATATAACAGAGTATGACGATTCTGAGTCATCGGTTATATAGATAAACGTCAGAGAAAACTGAAGGGACAATCATGAATGGACAATCCAGAGAAAACTGAAGGGGCAATCACGAATGGACAATCCAGAGAAAACTGAAGGGGCAATCACGAATGGACAATCCAGAGAAAACTGAAGGGGCAATCACGAATCAACAATCCAGATAAAACTGACAGCATTGGGTACACAAGACACAAAGCGAAGACAAACAAAACAAATAATATAACGTAATATGTGTTTTTAGTGGGGCTCTTGTAACCCCATCTTTAGTTTTATGTGTAATGTTTTGTGGATCGTTGTTTGTTCTTTTGTCCTTTTTCCATTTGGCCATTGTGTTGTCTGTTCTTCTTCGATTTACGGATTCTGATTATCCCTTTGGTATCTACAAACTCTTTTTCGACACCACTATGCGCAAACAAACACACACAAAAAAACGCATAAAGACATGAACACTCCTGCAAGCAACTGTAGGTAAAGACATTGTTTTTAAACTGAAATCGTAACGGACACCACAACATGAAACTAAAAACGTAAAGACACATAATAGGACAACAAGAAAAACTGAAAAGATGAGCAACAAGCACTCCACCAAAAAATCGTTTAGAGACTGGGTAGTTAGTAAAGAATTCATAAATTCGACCGTAAAAGTTTCAAAGTGAAGATTTCTGTCTCACTGTCATGAACCACTATGTGAGCAGTTTGCTTGTCAGCAGCTATCGTCTGTCCAGAAAAATCAGACACGAAAAACAGAATTTGAAATAACGTATTAAATAAGAAATATATACTCTGTATAAAATATATACTCTGCATATAGGTGTTGGTGGACTATTGCTACAAATGAATGAGAAGTTTACAATTGGAAAGTTGAAGTCATCTGGTTTGAGGTGCAATTTGCATATCAATTAGCCGTCGTCTCTAAGTTACAGGTAAATGTCAATGTATGGATGAGATTTTAGAGTGTCCGTGGTATCATTAATTTCAAGCTCATTTGGATAGATAGGCAAGGAAATAGCCAAAACCGTGCATTAATTAAAGGTTGGAGATTGTAGCTCACTGAAATAACAGTCCGCGGGTAAACATGTGGTGCCACTCGGACACATTATTCTGATATCGAGTCGACCAGTCTTCGCTCTTTCTCCCCGATTGTTAATTATTAATTTTGTGACGTTTTCCATCAATAAAAAGTTATTCTATTTAATTTATATGCACATTTAGAGTATGACCAAGTGTGCAGCAAGCAAGTCCGTATATATTATTAGTAATGTTCACATCTTGCATTGTATGAAACCTTTTTTTTAAATTCCACATAGGTTCGCGCCCGGCTTTGTAAATTACAAAAAAAAGTGTGCACTCAACTCGCTGCCGCAAGTGATAAAGTTTACCAGTTGCTTGCCCATGATCGGTGTTTCTCTCCGAGTACTCCGGCTTCTTCCACCACTAAACCTGGTCGCCATGATATAGCTGAAATATTGCTGAAAGTGGCGCTAAACACCAAAAAATCAAATCAAATTAAATTAATCCCACATAATACTGTAAAAAAAATTTCGTCAGAGACTTGCGACAGGTCGGTGGTTTTCTCCGGGTTCTCCGATTTCCTCCACCAATAAAACTGACCACCACAATATAACTGAAATATTGTTGAAAGTGGCGCTAAACACCATAACCCTAACCCTATACTTTGTTCTTGTTATCTGAAACATACTCTCACGACCAGCAGCTTGCCTCCTAAAACCCGTTAATCACGATATCAAGAGAATTAATGTTATCAACAATTTATAAATAATCTAATTATATTTTTGATTATAAAAGGTTACACCAGACTCATATTTTTCATATAATTGAGTTAAGTCTCGTTGGAGATCATTCATTTCCGTAATTAGAAGTAAAGCTATCAAATAGTTGAAATAAGGGAAATTTATTACGTTTCTCAAAAGAAGTTACAAATCTTAAAACGTTAGCATTTAAGATGACATCAATTCGTAGAAGATGTATACAGATATATATAAGAGAGTGATTATTAGTGACTTGCGGCAGGTCGGCGGTTTTCTCTTGGTATTCGGGTTTCATCCACCAATAATAAAGTTTATCACATAAGGATAAACTAATTTAATAAAAGGGAATTTTGGGGATATGTTTCCGTCAAATTTTTCGGAATCTAAGTCCGATGGATGCTCTTTATTTATTCCGAACCTCGTTGCCCCCTTTGAATTGTGACGTCACTATGTGCATTATAGCAAGTTTATTGATGCCGTCATCCAGTTTACACAGTGTTCATGCTGTGGCCGTATATTTCCATCTATTATAGTTGTGTGTATAATGCCAAAATGAATCTTCGGTTAAAACTGACCACCACGAAGTAACTGAAATATTCTTGAAAATGGCGTTAAGCACAAAAAAAAAACATAAAACCAACCCGTGATGCCATGGCCGTAGCGCAATGGAGGCAAATGAGGCAAATGCCTCACTTTTGAAACGGCAAGTGTAACCTTTGAAAGCAAATAACATTTTTTTTTTCTTCAAAATTTGTCTAAATTCACCCCCTTTGCCTCACTTTATTCAGACCCGGCCTACGGCCGTGGATGCCACAATGTTAGGCGTACGTCCAGTGAAATATTCAAAACCAATTACCTATCAAAACTGTTAACAGGTTGTTTATCAAGTGCGCAGTATTTCAGCTGTTTTCATGACGAAAACAACGTTGATTAGGAAATAATTCACGACGGCCGTAATTTGTAGTAGATTTTAACATGGGTAACATTATTTTCGTTAAAAAAACAAAAAAACTCAGAATCTGCATGTATACGATCGCATCCAGATGACTAAGGGAGATAACTCTTAGTCTTATCGCAAACAAAATCACGTCTCTAAATTTCTAGAATAATACCAATACATTGCATGACTTGACTACTTCTAAATAATTGTTGACTTTGTTCAATGGCACAATGTGGAAATCTAAACTACATAATTTTTATTTAATCTTATGTCAAATAAACTAGAACATGACTAAAATATTCATTACATTTGAACCATTATTGAGATGCGGTGTCTATCTGTAGACATATCATCAATTTAAATATATATGTTTTCCTTCGTTGACTTAAACCTCCCACTGTGTATTTCAAAATATACAGTGAAACCTGTCTAAACCGAACCCTTAGTAAACCGAAAACCTGTCTAAACCGAACCCTGAGTAAACCGAAAATCTGCCTAAGCCAGACAGACTTTACAGTCCCATCTACAGTAAAACCTGCCTAAACCAGACATACTTTACAGTCCCATCTACTAAATATCTATGTAATTTGAACCTGTGTAAATCAAACACCTGTCTAAACTGAACAAATTCTCCAGTCCCAAAGGGGTTCTGTTTAGACAGGTTTTACTTTAGATTGTTTTTCATATTAATTCTTTTTTCCATGAACAGATTTAAAAAAAAACATAACAGACACAATTTAAATGAATGTGTTAATTTGCATAAGCCCCACAATTTGTGTGTCTGTCCCAATGATGGAATTGGATTTCCAACGTCACATGTTGTCTGTTTGTGTTCAGTGAGTTCAGTTAAGATGAGAAGTGATCGTTCGTTTTGTTGATATTGGTGGAATTGATGAACATGACTGTTGAAACTTTCCTTTCATAACCTTGCATTTCAAGTCCAACCTTGTCTGCCATATGCCTTTTGCCTTGCAACGGACCGTCAATTACCACGCCTAATGTGCTGCTTAAAGTTGTCTTTTGCGTGTACGTGCACAAGCGCGTGAAATTTTCCATTCGTGAGGCACTCATTAACGTCCCGTCCTCACGGCGAGTTTTGTATTTCATTTATTCCGCCGCACAACTAGTGGACACCTCTATCGGGGGCAATGGTGCCTAACATCACTTTCAACAATATTGTAATATCGTAGCGGTCAGTGTTATTGGTGGAGGAAACCGGGGGACCCGAAGAAAACCACCGACCTGTCGCAAGTCACAGACAAACTTATCACATAATGTTGTATCAAGTCACTGACAAACTTATCACATAATGTTGTATCAAGTCACAGACAAACTTATCACATAATGTTGTATCAAGTCACAGACAAACTTATTACATATTGTTGTATCAAGTCACAGACCAACTTATCACATAATGTTGTATCAAGTCACAGACAAACTTATCACATAATGTTGTATCAAGTCACAGACAAACTTATCACATAATGTTGTATCAAGTCACTGACAAACTTATCACATAATGTTGTATCAAGTCACAGACAAACTTATTGCATAATGTTGCATCAAGTCACAGACAAACTTATCACATAATGTTGTATCAAGTCACTGACAAACTTATCACATAATGTTGTATCAAGTCACAGACAAACTTATTGCATAATGTTGTATCAAGTCACAGACAAACTTATCACATAATGTTGTATCAAGTCACAGACAAACTTATCACATAATGTTGTATCAAGTCACAGACAAACTTATCACATAATGTTGTATCAAATCACAGACAAACTTATCACATAATGTTGTATCAAGTCACAGACAAACTTATTACATATTGTTGTATCAAGTCACAGACCAACTTATCACATATTGTTGTATCAAGTCACAGACCAACTTATCACATGATGTTGTATCGAGTCACAGACAAACTTATCACATAATGTTGTATCAAGTCACAGACAAACTTATCACATAATGTTGTATCGAGTCACAGACAAACTTATCACATAATGTTGTATCAAGTCACAGACAAACTTATCACATAATGTTGTATCAAGTCACAGACAAACTTATTGCATAATGTTGTATCAAGTCACAGACAAACATATCACATAATGTTGTATCAAGTCACAGACAAATTCATCACATAATGCTGTATCAAGTCACTGACAAACTTATCACATAATGTTGTATCAAATCACAGACAAACTTATCACATAATGTTGTATCAAGTCACAGACAAACTTATTACATATTGTTGTATCAAGTCACAGACCAACTTATCACATAATGTTGTATCAAGTCACAGACAAACTTATCACATAATGTTGTATCAAGTCACAGACAAACTTATCACATAATGTTGTATCAAGTCACTGACAAACTTATCACATAATGTTGTATCAAGTCACAGACAAACTTATTGCATAATGTTGCATCAAGTCACAGACAAACTTATCACATAATGTTGTATCAAGTCACTGACAAACTTATCACATAATGTTGTATCAAGTCACAGCCAAACTTATCACATAATGTTGTATCAAGTCACAGACAAACTTATCACATAATGTTGTATCAAGTCACAGACAAACTTATCACATAATGTTGTATCAATTCACTGACAAACTTATCACATAATGTTGTATCAAGTCACTGACAAACTTATTACATAATGTTGTATCAAGTCACTGACAAACTTATCACATAATGTTGTATCAAGTCACAGCCAAACTTATCACATAATGTTATATCAAGTCACAGACAAACTTATCACATAAAGTTGTATCAAGTCACTGACAAACTTATCACATAATGTTATATCAAGTCACAGACAAACTTATCACATAAAGTTGTATCAAGTCACTGACAAACTTATCACATAATGTTGTATCAAGTCACAGACCAACTTATCACATAATGTTGTATCAAGTCACAGACAAACTTATCACATAATGTTGTATCGAGTCACTGACAAACTTATCACATAATGTTGTATCAAGTCACAGACAAACTTATCACATAATGTTGTATCAAGTCACTGACAAACTTATCACATAATGTTGTATCAAGTCACAGACAAACTTATCACATAATGTTGTATCAAGTCACAAACTTATCACATAATGTTGTATCAAGTCACAAACTTATCACATAATGTTGTATCAAGTCACTGACAAATGTATCACATAATGTTGTATCAAGTCACAGACAAACTTATCACATAATGTTGTATCAAGTCACAGACAAACTTATCACATAATGTTGCATCAAGTCACTGACAAACTTATCACATAATGTTGTATCAAGTCACTGACAAACTTATCACATAATGTTGCATCAAGTCAAAGACAAACTTATCACATAATGCTATATCAAGTCACAGACAAACTTATCACATAATGCTATATCAAGTCACAGACAAACTTATCACATAATGTTGTATCAAGTCACAGACAAACTTATCACATAATGTTGCATCAAGTCACTGACAAACTTATCACATAATGTTGTATCAAGTCACTGACAAACTTATCACATAATGTTGTATCAAGTCACACAAACTTATCACATAATGTTGTATCAAGTCACAGACAAACTTATCACATAATGTTGTATCAAGTCACAGACAAACTTATCACATAATGTTGCATCAAATCACAGACAAACTTATCACATAATGTTGTATCAAGTCACAGACAAACTTATCACATAATGTTGTATCAAGTCACAGACAAACTTATCACATAATGTTGTATCAAGTCACAGACAAACTTATCACATAATGTTGTATCGAGTCACAGACAAACTTATCACATAATGTCGTATCAAGTCACAGACAAACTTATCACATAATGTTGTATCAAGTCACAGACAAACTTATCACATGATGTTGTATCAAGTCACAGACAAACTTATCACATAATGCTGTATCAAGTCACAGACAAACTTATCACATGATGTTGTATCAAGTCACAGACAAACTTATCACATAATGTTGTATCAAGTCACAGACAAACTTATCACATGATGTTGTATCAAGTCACAGACAAACTTATCACATAATGTTGTATCAAGTCACAGACAAACTTATCACATAATGTTGTATCGAGTCACAGACAAACTTATCACATAATGTCGTATCAAGTCACAGACAAACTTATCACATAATGTTGTATCAAGTCACAGACAAACTTATCACATGATGTTGTATCAAGTCACAGACAAACATATCACATAATGTTGTATCAAGTCACAGACAAACTTATCACATGATGTTGTATCAAGTCACAGACAAACTTATCACATAATGTTGTATCAAATCACAGACAAACTTATCACATAATGTTGTATCAAGTTACAGACAAACTTATCACATAATGTTGTATCAAGTCACAGACAAACTTATCACATAATGTTGTATCGAGTCACTGACAAACTTATCACATATTGTTGTATCAAATCACAGACAAACTTATCACATAATGTTGTATCGAGTCACTGACAAACCTATCACATAATGTTGTATCGAGTACACATAGCCATCAGTGGGATTCGAATTCCTAACTTTAATAGTGTTAGGCACTGTTGTAAATCCAACTACCATACGATCACGACCACGACGGTCCCACCCCTTTCGGAAACATATTAGAAAAGGAAAAATATACTATTCTACCATTCGTCATTGACTATTAGGACATTTCAACTACATTTATTGAAAAAAAGAAATAAAACATGTTATATTATAAACTCATTTTCTTGACGATCCCAAGTTCAGACTGCCAGGGGAAGTAATTACGCACTACATTTTCTTGACGATCCCAAGTTCAGACTGCCAGGGGAAGTAATTACGCACTACATTTTCTTGACGATCCCAAGTTCAGACTGCCAGGGGAAGTAATTACGCACTACATTTTCTTGACGATTCCAAGTTCAGACTGCCAGGGGAAGTAATTACGCACTACATTTTCTTGACGATCCCAAGTTCAGACTGCCAGGGGAAGTAATTACGCACTACATTTTCTTGACGATCCCAAGTTCAGACTGCCAGGGGAAGTGATTACGCACTACATTTTCTTGCCGATCCCAAGTTCAGACTGCCAGGGGAAGTAATTACGCACTACATTTTCTTGACGATCCCAAGTTCTGACTGCCAGGGGAAGTAATTACGCACTACATTTTCTTGACGATCCCAAGTTCAGACTGCCAGGGGAAGTAATTACGCACTACATTTTCTTTAAAGGAAAGTAACGTGAATTAAAGAAGGAAATGCAATTAAAACATTTATATCGTTTTATTATTTACCAAAGTAAATCATTATTGAACAGCGTGTATTTAAAGTCTTGTATATCGTTTTTTCATTTACCAAAGTAAATCACTATTGAACACCGTGTATTTAAAGTGTTCAATATAATTAAGAAATAATACATGCCGAGCGCCGGCATGAATTATTTCCATTGTAATAGGACAAATACGGTAATTTTAAATTCGAGGCGGTCAAGGTGATGCGCTGGTAGTGGCTATTTCAACAATCTCCTACGGAATTTTAAAAATGGTAGAATTGGGAATTAAGAGATGGAAAGCGAAATTGTGGTTGAAACTGTGGTTTAAAATACCGAAAAGAATTTTATTGACAAGGTTCAATATACATTTTATTACAAATAAACAACTTTAAATGATTAACAACAAAATTACCAGTCGGATCGGAGAATCTTTGCATCACATACTTGATGTCTAAACACTCTTTTGGTCTTCCCAGTGCTTAAAGATTGTATGATGTATTGATTAACAGAGCTCTGTTGTCTGTAAAAGTTGATTATTTTGTAGTAGGCTCCCTCGTGTTCCACTTTTAAGTCCTATTTTTAACGGTGAATTTACTATTGTTGACATATTGACGGATGTCGTCAGCAGACGATGATTCATCATAACAAAACCGTGTTTATAAGAGTTTAATTATGATAAGATTTGATTAGGATTTATTTAATTTTAACTTCATTTTTTTCAACAATTTTTAGATAAACAATAATAGAAAATCTCTAACCATGAAGAATTTTCTGAAAATAGTCAGTGTTTATGTAGGTGCTTTTTTTTTTTTTTTAGCTCAGCGCGCATGTGTGGCTTATATTTGATTGTTATTCAAATATGCATTTATTTGTATACCGAATAAAGGACGTCATATTAGAATTAAGAAATTAATCATGGAAGCCAGAATGTGTTGGGGGTTTTAACATGGATTGGCGGATATTAGTATTTTATCCCGAGCCAGAAGCGAGGGATAAAATTTACTAATATTCGCCAATCCATATTAAAACTCAAAACACATTCTGGCTTCCATGATTTCTTTCGATTCTAATGTGTCTAAGAGTACAAATACGGTAGTATACTTTGATTGGAAGACGGTAATTTATATTTACGTCTGCCGAAAATGTCGCACACAATTTATGCTGCCAATGGAAAAATCGGTCGCATTCACCGGCGCATGTGCTAATGAGATTATACCGAATGGATAACTCGCTCGTTTGTTAACAAAGCGAAAGAAGGGGGTTATGTTAGAATCAAATCTTAAATCAGATAAAGTTCGAGGTCAATATCGTGCAAGGGAGACAACTCTTATCATTTCTTTTACGAACACATTTCTTTTATCATATATCATTGTAATTCGCTATGAGCAATGTCTGCTAGTTGTATTCTGGAAGTTGGGTTCAAATCTGGAAAAGGAAAAAAAGTCTATGGTTCACAGATAAAATAAAATTGATGACAACTGATACAAAGTTAAGAAAATAAGTCACGTTTTATTTTTACGGTGAAAAATTAACAACATATTAATATAATAATATCTGATTGAAAGCGTACATTTAGCTCGTCAAATCAAAATGATTAAAAAAAATCGTTCGAGATCAAAAATTCAACTGCGTATATCTGTACCCGACCCAATATAACAAACAATACTTATCTTTGTATCAGTTTATGTATTATAAAATTATATAATAATAATAATATATATCATATTGTATATTTAAGAAATAAATCATGGAAGCCAGAATGTGTTGGGAGTTTTAACATGGATTGGCGGATAAGATTTACTAATATCCGCCAATCCATGTTAAAACTCAAAACACATTCTGGCTTTCATGATTTATTTCGATTCTGGTATCTAAGAGTACAAATACGGTAGTATAATTTGATTGGAAGACGGTAATTTATGTTTAAGTTTGCAGAAAATGTCGCACACAATTTATGCTGTCAATGGAAGTCAGTCACATTCACCGGCGCATGTGATAATGAGATTATACCGAATGGATAACTCACTCGTTTATTAACAAAGAGGAAGAAGGAGTTATGTTAGAATTTAATTGATAATTATATGGAGAAGATAACACTAAGTTGAAAAACTTTTGTGTGATCCTTTTGTCATTATTCAAAAAATAAATATGTCTTAACTAAATTATAATCAATCAATCAATCAATCATCTTTATTCTCATAAACCATACAATTTACAATAGTATAGAAAACATGTATGCATATACAAGTGACAAGTGAATTTGTTGAAAGTACTAATACAATAAATATATGTTTAATTCTATCGACAATTTACATTTTTATCCTGTGAGTGACTGTGTTGTTAGACGCCCCAGTGCATTGCTTTGCCCGGGGGCCTATAATGCTGTTAAGACGGTCCTGCCAAAATCAGCCAAAGACGCAGTCATGTATTAATTTTGTTTATCATATACTTCCCACAAATTGTTTTTACGAAGCAAATAAAAAAGGAAATAATTTTATATGGAAGTTTAATTGTGAATTAAAAAGATACATTTTCAGAACACTATTGTCGATGCCGACGGCCCCGCATGTGTAGATGTAAAGGTTGACAATCATACGATTTCATCATCGATGACCTCTATTGGTATTTTTACAAGACAGGTACGAATTGCCATACGTAGGTGGCTAAAGCTTGGATATTCTAGTGTCTATATAACTCCCTTGTTCTTGACAATATCTAAATTTGATTAAAAATACCCCTATACATATAGAACCTTGAATTAAATACGTCTATGTGATTAATTTCTAAATTATTTCAAACAAAAATCTTTACATAGTGTTAAGCTGCTGGTATTGGTTTTTTTTAAATAAAATAATAAATTTAGAAATAATATTATCTTTCGTAAAATTCAAAAAATATCTTAAAGTGGCCGTGTGTAATCAAGTCGTGTTTGATTATAACTGCACAATACATGACTTCAATTTTCATCAATATATGACATAACTGTATCTTTTGGATAGCAAAAATGAAGATGCTTCAAATCTAAAATAAACTATTAAAAATGGCACCCAAATATTCTACCCACGTTCAGTTATTCAATTTTTACTAATATATGACTTAACTGTGTCTTTTTGGATAGCAAAAAAGAAGAAACTTCAAATCTAAAAAGAAACTTTCAGTGGCACCCAAATATTCTACCCACGTTTAGTTATATACATTATGAGGATTATTAACTCAAAAAATACATTATACGGATTATTCAACACCAAGCATGTCTTTAGGGAAATCAAAGGACAGTTTTTCTATAACAGTTTTCTGACGTTCTCTAATTGTTTCCAGGGGGACAGTCTGAAGAGTCCGTTAAAGACAACAAGACGTTTCCTATTATCTTATTGGGAACACTTCAATTATCAAACAATGGGCTTATGAAGATTTATTGTATGCTTTGTGGATTTATGGCTCCTAATTAATTACTTTAAAAAACGTGAGGGCTGTCTGGAGGTAATCTTAAGATTACACACAAGAAATATTGCGCAGGTTTTCCGACTATAAAAACAATAAATACAAAACAAGGTTTCACTTTATATCTATTAGATGCACCGTTTATGTTCAAGAAAATTTGCATTGTAGATTAATTTTGACTATAAAATGAGTCATTTATTGTTCAGCGTTGGAATTTTACTCGTAATTGTTTGTTTTTGTGGACTTGAGGCGTTGCCTACAGAAACTGACGTCCAACGAGAAAGTCTTTTTAATCAGGTCAACAAGGTAAGGAATTTTGTTTAATACATACATTACCTTGAGAATGATTGATTGACTCATTAAGATAAACTCCCATCGTGGTTTTTTTTTTCTCGCGGAAAATAGCAACAGATGTAGAAAGTTGTGATTATTAAGTTAATTAAATTACTACACATTTCCGTCTTGGTCATTTATTTGAACATTTTAATTATCTTATCTGTTTTCATTCGTTGTATATCTTAATTATTGGGCAGTCCAATCTTTTGTGAATAAGAAGTTAATTCAAGAGATAAGTCGTCCCACCAAATTAGATACTTTATTACTATCACTGGGTCTATACATCTGCTGGCGAACTATTAGTCCTCGAGGGTATCATTCGCTCAGAAGTCGGTGCTTTTTCGACAATTTTTTATAATATGTTCTTGTGTTTGAAATTAATAGTTCTTCAATATTGTAATTTATTAAAACTAAGGTGGGTTTCTTTCAGGCGTACTGCCCGGTATGTAACACGAGCCTGTTTCGGCTACCTCTCAGGCGTACTGCCCCGTATGTAACATGAGCCTGTTTCGGCTACCTCTCAGGCGTACTGCCCCGTATGTAACACGAGCCTGTTTCGGCTACCTCTCAGGCGCACTGCCCCGTATGTAACACGAGCCTGTTTCGGCTACCTCTCAGGCGTACTGCCCCGTATGTAACATGAGCCTGTTTCGGCTACCTCTCGGGCGCACTGCCCCGTATGTAACATGAGCCTGTTTCGGCTACCTCTCAGGCGCACTGCCCCGTATGTAACACGAGCCTAGTTCGGCTACCTCTCAGGCGCACTGCCCCGTATGTAACATGAGCCTGTTTCGGCTACCTTTCAGGCGTACTGCCCCGTATGTAACACGAGCCTGTTTCGGCTACCTCTCAGGCGTACTGCCCCGTATGTAACAAGAGCTTAGTTCGGCTACCTCTCAGGCGTACTGCCCCGTATGTAACATGAGCCTGTTTCGGCTACCTCTCAGGCGTACTGCCCCGTATGTAACATGAGCCTGTTTCTGCTACCTCTCAGGCGTACTGCCCCGTATGTAACACGAGCCTGTTTCGGCTACCTCTCAGGCGCACTGCCCCGTATGTAACACGAGCCTGTTTCGGCTACCTCTCAGGCGTACTGCCCCGTATGTAACATGAGCCTGTTTCGGCTACCTCTCGGGCGCACTGCCCCGTATGTAACATGAGCCTGTTTCGGCTACCTCTCAGGCGCACTGCCCCGTATGTAACACGAGCCTAGTTCGGCTACCTCTCAGGCGCACTGCCCCGTATGTAACATGAGCCTGTTTCGGCTACCTTTCAGGCGTACTGCCCCGTATGTAACACGAGCCTGTTTCGGCTACCTCTCGGGCGCACTGCCCCGTATGTAACATGAGCCTGTTTCGGCTACCTCACAGTCGTACTGCCCCGTATGTAACATGAGCCTGTTTCGGCTACCTCTCAGGCGTACTGCCCCGTATGTAACATGAGCCTGTTTCGGCTACCTCACAGTCGTACTGTCTCGTATGTAACATGAGCCTGTTTCGGCTACCTCTCAGTCGTACTGCGCCGTATGTAACATGAGCATGTTTCGGCTACCTCTCAGGCGTACTGCCCCGTATGTAACATGAGCCTGTTTCGGCTACCTCACAGTCGTACTGCCCCGTATGTAACATGAGCCTGTTTCGGCTACCTCTCAGGCGTACTGCCCCGTATGTAACATGAGCCTGTTTCGGCTACCTCTCAGTCGTACTGCTCCGTATGTAACACGAGCCTATTTCGGCTACCTCTCAGTCGTACTGCCCCGTATGTAACATGAGCCTGTTTCGGCTACCTCTCATGCGTACTGCCCCGTATGTAACACGAGCCTATTTCGGCTACCTCTCAGGCGTACTGCCCCGTATGTAACATGAGCCTGTTTCGGCTACCTTTCAGGCGTACTGCCCCGTATGTAACACGAGCCTGTTTCTGCTACCTCTCGGGCGCACTGCCCCGTATGTAACATGAGCCTGTTTCGGCTACCTCACAGTCGTACTGCCCCGTATGTAACATGAGCCTGTTTCGGCTACCTCTCAGGCGTACTGCCCCGTATGTAACATGAGCCTGTTTCGGCTACCTCACAGTCGTACTGTCTCGTATGTAACATGAGCCTGTTTCGGCTACCTCTCAGGCGTACTGCTCCGTATGTAACATGAGCCTGTTTCGGCTACCTCTCAGTCGTACTGCCCCGTATGTAACACGAGCCTATTTCGGCTACCTCTCAGGCGTACTGCCCCGTATGTAACACGAGCCTATTTCGGCTACCTCTCAGGCGTACTGCCCCGTATGTAACATGAGCCTGTTTCGGCTACCTCTCAGTCGTACTGCCCCGTATGTAACATGAGCCTATTTCGGCTACCTCTCAGTCGTACTGCCCCGAATGTAACACGAGCCTATTTCGGCTACCTCTCAGTCGTACTGCCCCGAATGTAACACGAGCCTATTTCGGCTACCTCTCAGGCGTACTGCCCCGTATGTAACACGAGCCTAGTTCGGCTACCTCTCAGGCGTACTGCCCCGTATGTAACACGAGCCTATTTCGGCTACCTCTCAGGCGTACTGCCCCGTATGTAACACGAGCCTATTTCGGCTACCTCTCAGGCGTACTGCCCCGTATGTAACACGAGCCTAGTTCGGCTACCTCTCAGGCGTACTGCCCCGTATGTAACATGAACCTGTGTCGGCTACCTTGTTTAGGTTTTTTGTGTTTTTTGCTGCCAAAGACGTTTAAATTATTCGGCTTTCCAATCTCAACTGTGAGCATGCCTACTGCAGGTCCTCCAAGAAACGTGTCGTGTTGAATTATCTGTAGACTGTCAACTTTGGCAATTGTATCCGACGATCCCGAAAATCATTGAAACAAATTTTCTTATTTACTGACCGAAGCTAGAACGAACTGTAATTCTATTTTAATATATATTATATATTTTATTTGGAAATCTACCCCTTTACAACGGGGGCAACCACTACCGGGGTAATAGTGGCTGCGTCCATTAGATACAAAGTTATATTTACAAATGACACATAGTATAGAAGCGAAAATATGTAGAATAAAATGTTCATAGTGTGAAATTAGTATTTCAATACAAGTATACTATTAAATTGGCAATACATAAAAAGTCATCCTATACATAAAACTACAAAAATCTACATAATGTATAAAACATGTCTTAAAGTAAAATACAGACAATAGTTGAATACAAACATGCATGATGAATAAAACAAGTGATATCTATAAAATACTAGAAAAAAGAAACAACGAGTTAAGTCATAAAACATTTGATTGTGCTAAAATTATATTTCTTTCATGGTATAACTTCTTTAAAAGATTTCTTCCAATTCCATCTAAATACATGCCTTCAATTTCATTTATATAAAAACCACAATCTCCAATCAACAATTTAATTTTTATATGATTAGGTAGGTCCACAAAATCGAGTTCCACAGTGTTAAACGAGATATCATTTAAAAGAGGCCTTCTTACTCTTTCTAATGCAGGACATAACAAGAGGAAATGACATAAATCTTCTACTACATTACAGTCACATAGAGAGCATTTGTGACTGTTTTTTAAACTCATTTTATTTAGCAAATTATTTAAGCACAGCGAATTGGTTCGACAAAGAAGTTTAAGTCTAGATCCCTCAAAATCTCTCATATCTTCGAGATAGGGTTGCTTCCCTTTGTGTCTATAGAATGTAATATATTCACGAAGAGAACTTTTACTCATGATTTCTTTTCTTAGTTTTGTGGAGGAGAACTGACCCATTAAAGCATTAAACCTTTCTTTGTTAAAGTCGTTTACATGATACAAATAGTCAAGTCCTACTGATTCAAATACGGTTTTCAAAGCAGGTAAGTAGTCCCAAGCATGAGCGGAAAAAGCGTGCATCTCATCAAAAACTATCTTGCAGAGTCTTTTATTTGGTAAGTTATTTATATAAGAAAAATATGAGGCTCTCTGTCTATTCAAAAAATCATTGATAGGTTCCCACCCAAGCTCGATAAGAAGAGCTGCTTTAGACATATTCACCTTTGTTTTCATTATGATCTTCGCCGCTCGATATTTGTATGCTACTTAACAAATCTTCGTTTACTTTAGAGGATGTAAGCCAAGCTCCACAACAATGTGAAATTGAAGGTCGGAGAACTGAATTCCATAACGCGTCTCCGAACTCAACACGATTAAAATTGCCGTGTTCAGCAAGAATACGGGACATGACATTAATTTTGTTATCCATATTATCTTTGACATACGCTTGGACATGATAGTTTGATTTCAGAGTTCTTGTTACATATACTCCCAGATATTTATATTCGTTTGTTTCGTGGATACAGTTATCACCTAATTTCCATACTTTTTCTCTGTCAATCCGTTTGCCGACTACCATTACCTTAGATTTAGTGTCGTTAAATTTTAAGTTCCACTTATCTGCGAACTTTGACGTAATGTCTAATAGTGTATTAAGCTCTTGCTCTGAGTTGGCAATCAAAGTTATATCATCGGCAAAGAGCAGCGAATTGATTAATTGGTTTGAAACTTGGATACCAACACCCGCTTTATCTAACATACTAACAAGATCATTCATGAGAATAGAAAACAATGTTGGAGACAAGACACATCCTTGTTTTACACCATAATCCTGACTAAACCAGTCCGATTCGTAATTACCGAAAAGGACACGGTTGTTGACTTCCTTATAAAGGGACCATAACAAGCGCCAACATTTACCTTGGATACCATTTTGCCATAAGAGATAAAAAAGACCCTCCCTCCACACTCTGTCGAAAGCTTTCGACAAGTCAAGAAAGGCGAGATAGGTATTCTTTCTCTTCTTTTTTTGTAGAGAACAGATACCCTGTAGAGTAAAGACATGGTCCTCGAGTCTCCTATTTTTTCTAAAAGCTCCCTGTGATTCACCCAGAATATTGTTATCCTCCAGATAAGACACGATTTTCTCTTCAATCACCTTGGAGAAAACCTTGTATACATTAGACGACAATGTTATCCCCCTGTAATTATCCAACTCAAATAACGAACCTGATTTATGAATCGGTTTAATAATACCATTTTGCCAATCAGATGGGATTTGTTCGAAATCTGAAATTGCCGTAAAGAGATCAACTAATGAAGATAGCATGGCTTTTCCGCCATATCTAAGAAACTCGTTTGGAATTTCGTCATAGCCCATAGCTTTACCGGATTTTAGACCAAGTAATATTTCAGATATTGATTCCTTGGTTATTTTGAGAGTAAGCATATTATCGCTTGCTATTTTTTTCGTTTGGATGTTATGGACAAAATCACTGACTTGACTTTTAAAACTTGGGTCAATGCGTTCGTTTTTACCGATACTACTAAAATGCTGTTGAAGAGAGATTTTAATATCAATCTCTTCCGTTAAGATATTATTTTTATTATCGGGATCTACAATATGCGCAGGATAGTCATGACACTTCTTTCCCTTTAAAAAGCTCCAGAACCCTTTCGACTTTGCCTTGGACGATGCGCACGAATCCTTAAACAGCTTCATTTTACTATTCTGTTCTTTCATCTTAATTGCGTTTTGAACGAGCCATTTCCGTTTCTTATACGTTTCGGTAAGATATAAACCAGTTTCGGAGTCATGCGGACGCGATTTATCGTGTATTCGTTTTAACTGATTAGCGATACGGCGTGACTTTATGAGAGCATCAAGTTCCTTGTCCCAAAAACTTCTAAAATTTGTTGGTCTTTTACTTTTTCCGATGGTACTCTCAGCCGCCATTGTGACCTTGGTTAGCCAATCGTTCCATATTGCCTCTATATTTCCATTGAAATTCTGTGTGTTCCAGCTTTTGAACTGGTCACAAAGAAATTCTTGGAAAGAATCCCAGTCAGTATTATGACTTAGTTTCCATTTTACTTTATCTTTAACTTTATTTCGTTTCAAATGAGTTTTCAATAAGGAAATTGTAAAAACTACATGATCACTATTTAAATCTAAAGAACCATCGTCATCAATTGCCGCCGATTTTACCTGACGAGATAAGTTATCTGAGAGTAAAATGTAATCAATCGTTGACCATTGATTATTCAGAATTCGAGTGTAGATGCCTTTACAGCATGGCATAGTGTTAACTAAGCACAATTCACTTGCATCAATAAACTGTCTTAGTCTATTACCATTATATGATTGAAATACATGAGGAATATTTTTATCAGAGAATGGGCATTTAGTAACACATCTACCGTTAAAATCTCCCATTAATATCACTTCATACCCAGAACTAGCAAAAGACGAAGTGTTTTCCAGAAGTTCGAAAAACAGTTCGTCTGTTTTGGGTTTGCTAGTCCCGTCGTTTGGGAAGTAAGCAACACCCAAAGCCACTTTTATATTATTTAATCTTACTAGAACCCAGAGCCTTTCATACTCGTCATGTTGGCTATTGTTAAGGTTGTCATCAAGAATCATAATGTCTGATTTGAGACAAAGCCCTACACCACCCTTTTTCAAGCCGTTTTTCCTACATTTTCCTACCCATCGGTAACTTTTATCAAGCCTTGGTGGTTTATCATCGGATGATAAAAATGACTCGACCACGCCAAATATATCAGTCTTATTCTGTTGCAAATGCTGATTGAATTCTATAATCTTGCTTGTAATACTTCTCATATTCAGAAAATCGATTACAGTGTTTCCTATAGAAGAAGATTTAGATTTACCACCTCGCTTATGCTTTCGCTTTTTATTAGAAGTATAACACTGTGGACTTTCAGAAGTGGGGCTGCCTACTGATTCGGCACACCCTTCATAGCCAGCACATTACTGAGATGTACAATGTTTGGCTTTGTGACCATAGTCACGACATCCAAAACATTGAACATATTTACCATGTCTACAAGTAGCTGATGTATGCCCTGTTTCATTACAGAACCAACAATTAGTTTGTTTCTCATGTCTATTGAGATTGTGGGACCTGTATCTATCTTTATTATTGTTAGAATTGCCCCAACGATTGCTATATACATGTGCATTGCTATCTACTGAAAAATCATTGCTTCTATCATTATGACTTACATTACCTCTTGAGTGATTTTGAAATTTACCATTATTTTGTTTGTCATTGTACAATTTATTACCTTGCTTTGATCTATCAATCTTAACATTGCTAACAGACTCTCTGACAGTTTTTTGTGTGAAATTGTTATCAGAAGAAAGTACCTTTTTCACAATGTCCAAGTTGTTCGCAAGTTTTTCAGTACCAAGTTCGTTTAGGTGGATACCGTCATTACGGTACAATTTAATGTTGATAGACCCACTAAGTAGTCTAAATGATGTGTCGTTATCTACAAAGTAGCAATTTTCATCATTTGCTATGTTCTGCAAGATTATATTACCTCTGTTGATGTTTGCCTCTCTATCATCTAGTCGTGGGCAAAGACCGGATACGACTACATTTTCGCAGATTGATTTTGAGACTTTTACCAAATTTAGATAATCTTCACCAAAGGCTTTGATATCGAAGTTGTAATTTAATGAAATGTATGACATGTTACGTATTTTGCCAAAACATATTGCGTTTGTCGATTTTTGTCAAAAATATGCATATTAGGCTTATTTTGACAAAAATTAATTTGGATCGGATATCTTCTCTTTTTAAAACCACTAAGCAAATTAAGTCCAAATTATGCTGGGAAAGTCATTGGTGTTCTCCTTTTAGAATTGTATCCGACAGCCACGACCTCAATCCAAAATGTCGACCGTTACTGAAAATAGAAATTCTGCCAATGCCAAAATCGCCATATTTTAACTAAAATGGCCTGAAATTCAAAGTATAGCTTTATTTTAAGGTTTTGTTTATATACCGGAGTTTTTTCTATAATATTTGTTTATTTTGATGATCTTTTTTGCCGAATATACTAATGATATCTATTTTAACATATCCATTAAAATCACATTGCGATTTTGAACCAAAATTGTACTTCGATGATCCTGTCAACCAACATTGCCGCTATTACTATAAATAGACCATAAAAAGGGGGCTAAAACATTTTAAATAGCCAAACATTTGTTCACAAGATAGAAATGGTTGCCTATTCATCTATAATCCTGCTGGCCACGTCATAACTGTTGTCCTTAGCAGTATCAACAACACTTCTCTACGAGAGGTTTTAGCCAAAAGGCCGAAATATCATGACTAAATATTTATATTGGAAAACATCCTTAAAATTATTATGAATTCCATCGAGGATTGTGCCCGACAATGGCCAAGCATGAAGGAGAAGTCATAGATACTCTATCCGCATGAATTAAGTCTGTGAGGTCATTGATACAAATTAAAATTAAACAAATTATGCACTTGCGCAACATCCATCTTCAAAAATATATTTCTTACCTCCATAACACACATATTGTGATCCCTGCTGACAAGCCCCTAACGATATACATACAATCCAACGGCACTTACGAAAGAGGAAATCCTTGACAATTATAAATCTGGTTGTGTTCCTTTGTCATTAAAACATTTAATATCGTTACCATCCCCATTTACAAACAGTAAATCATGAGGTTAAGATTTAACACTTTGATGTGTTATATTAATGAGAAATGTTTTGATTGCTGCAATAGTAAGGAAGATAATAGTGATAGGGTCAGAATATTATTAACAACTGTTGCTTATTAGCAGCCGATGTGTTGCAACCCTATTGATATAAAACGCCTTCATATAATATTTCTATATTAAGGCTAGATACATGTTCATTAATGTAATAAAATTTACATTGAGGGAGACTTTATTAATCATTAGTTAATGTCCTGTTTGTCTAATAAGAACTTATTGTTATCATCAGTTGCCCATTGTCGATTAACTTTGTGCAGGGACTGCCTTATGAGGTGCGGGGCCCCATCAAAATTGTAATCATTGCTGTTCTCTGTAAAATCTGCAGTGTGTTGTGTGTACAGCCAGGAGTAGCAGGGCGCAATTGGGAGCAATTGGTCCAATTGGCTTGACCGACCCTGCCTTTGTGAATGAGTATTATATCGAGTCTTTTGGGTGGAAAGATGATAATTTTAGATGTATATTTGTCTATACTCATCATCTTTTTGGGGGGGGGGGGGGAAACTTCAAACTGAAAATCTGTGGGGTTTGAGCTTATGTGTTTTGTTCTAGCAGATGAGTATTACATGTATCGCCTGAAGCCGACATTTCCTGATTTACCTATAGGCTTGGCAGGCTGATGCCTAGGGTCTCAACATCTAGATGGCCTCCGCTAAAGGTGCATAATATCTTTGATACTGTCATAGACTTTTCTAAAATATGATGTCACAACGCACTGTAGTCTATAAACAACACTTGAGGAATATTCCTTGCAGTCATGAGGGTGGAGGATTTGGAGGGAGGGGCTTCACAAGTGGAGAAGCCTAGGGTCTCTGTTTATCTAAATACAAAATGTTTGGTATTTATCATCATATGAGGGGTTATTGTTATAGCTATGGTATTTAGTGCCACTTTTAGTTCAGTTATATCATGGCGGTCAGTTTTATTGGTGGAGGAAACCGGAGTACACTAGAGAAACCATATAGGTCGCAAATCACTAACAAACTTTATCACATAATGGTGTATCGAGTATACCTCGCCGTGAGCGGGATTCGAACTCACAACTTTAGAACATCATACGAAAAAGAGAACTTTAGCAAATTTATAATTCATTTTGTTATTATTTTTCAGAGATCGCCTCAGTTGAGCTCTAGAGAGGTTGCTAACATATTATTGAGTCGTTTAATGGATGTAGCATATGATACGTTTAAAGATCTTGGTGTTGGACCGGAAGAATTGAGAGAAGTTCACAGAAAACGTTCACAGATAACCGCATGTTATTTCCAAGCTGTTTCATGCTATTAAAAATAATACAACGAAATCTCCTAGCAACATACAAGAACTTTTTTTAAACATGTGTATTCGCTATGCGAATAGAGAATTTTGGAATATTTTTTTTTGTAATATGATTTGAATAAAATGAAATATTAACATTAATAATTATTCCACGTGAAATACTCATTATAATAAATTAGGAGCCATCGTTGACGCGATCATATGGTAATTCCATTGACAGGTAAGCTGCATATCTCTTCTATTGTTAATTCAATTCTCAGTCGTGATTAGGTGTACTCGATACCACCTTGTTTCATATTAAAGTTATCTTAGAGACTTGTGGTAAGTCTGTGGATTCTTGTTGGTACTCCGGTTACATCGCTAATAAAACTGACCACCACGATATAATTTAAATATTGTTGAAAGGGTGTGGCGTTAAACACCCATAACTAATTAGTAAGGGATTGTTGTTTAACGCCAATTGAGCAACTTTTCAGTCATATAACGGCGAGAACCAGAAATATTCATACATTATAATATTTATATTTTATTATGATAATGTCTGTTTTGTACTAGACAACACGCTAGGTTCGATTTTTAAGGTGCTAGGTCACTGAAACAACTATCTGCGGATAGACACATTTCTCCACTCGGACACATTATCATGATTCCGAGCATTTGCTCTCACTCCCTGGTATTGCGTTCTTAGCAGAGATCTAAGCAGCAAATACCAATTTTATAATTCTTTTGTTTTAAACGACCGACTTGAACACACGATCTACCGCACTCTTCTCGATCACGATCATGCTAACCATTATACCACCGATGCAGTCCGTATGTATGACTTTATCGATAATCGAACGTCATTATCGGTTATAATTCAGCTGAACATCGATATGATGAATCTTTTTTTTTCTCCTTTTGATAACTGAATATAAAATGGCGGTGTTCCTTTGGAGAGATAAAAGGGAGAAAACTCGAATCATCGTCTAATTTGAAGCAACATAATGTGTGCTTTTGACTACCATATAAGTAGACTCGATTGTAAATCTGTGACAATGTAAAAAAATGATATAATAATATAATAATACACCTCGCCATGAATGGTTTGGTTTGGTTTATGGTGCTAAACGCTACTTTCAACAATATTTCAGCTATGTCGTGGCGGTCAGTTTTATTGGTAGAGGAAACCGGGCTACCCGGAGAAAACCACCGCCCCGCCTCAATTTACTGACAAGCTTTATCACATAATGTTGTATTGAGTACACCTCGCCATGAACGGGGTTCGAACTCACAATTTTAGTGGTGATAGACACTGATTGCACATGTAGGTGTAAATCCAACTACCATACGATCACGCTCTGCATATTTTTTCGATGTTGATCTGGAAGTCCTTAGTTCGCACTGGAAATACATCGATATTTACTAGTATCAGTTTGACTGGCTTGCTGTCCCCAAAAAAGGCAGTTGTCTTTGTACGTGAACTGTTCTTTCGACCTGAGAACACGACTTTCTGCTTTTGGCTGTTGTGCTCCTTTAAACGATTTCATATTGGTATACTCTCGTCTGCAATCTTGATGCAATGTCTGTCCAGGCTCAACACATAATGAATCATTTCGTAGTTTGTTGTATTCATTGATGTTCTTGGCACCCTTCTCTCTTACCTATTTTGTTCCTGTATTTAAATACTGTTACAGTGACAGCCGGAACCTTTGAACCGTAATGAGAGCGGGAGGTTTGGCGCCTTAAAATCTGATTCAACCCACCATTTCTTTAGAAATGCCTGTACCAAGTCAGGGTCATTACGTTTTCACAGTTTTCCGGTTGTTGACTGATTTTGTCTGTTTATATAATTATGAGTTTTGACTTTCCCTTTGTAAGATTGTTCGGAGTTCGGTAATTTTGTTATTACCTTTATTTACTATAACCATGCCCAATGTCACTGCTGGTGGAATTTTTTTTTCCCCGAGGTCATTGCAACTTGGTAGCTTCACTTAAGCAATTATGAATAACGAAATTAACGACAACATACCGGCTAGGACGTCACCCGGGTTAACAAGGTCCTCATTTGCTACTACACGGAACAGGGTAGCAAATGATATATGCGTTCCACGGAATATCCTACGGGATACCCCCGATTTGTCTTACGTTCAGCCAGAGGGTAATTATTATTTCAAAACTTCAGATTCGTATCAAATTTTAAAATCTTGTTCTATTAATATTTCGGACTGTCTTAAATCTCCAGGTACTTGTGATTCTTCTCCATGCATTACTACTTGCAAAATAAAAACTGACAAAAATAATACTTGTAAAACATGCGTCATGCTAATAACTTCTCCTGAATTTACAAGTAATTTAACTGGAAAAACGTACTACACCAAATCGTTTGAACCTCTGGACTGTTCTACTAAAAATGTCATTTACGGCATAGAATGTACACTCTGTGGACTTTTGTATGTTGGTGAAACTCGTCAAACATTGCGAAGTAGGATGAACCAACATCGATATGATGCAAAAGATCCCAAATACAGGATTTTGTATAATCATTTCAATCAACCGGGTCATGACCGCTGTTTGACGATGAAAGTTCGAATCATCGAGAAGATTTACCATCATACAAACAGTCCTATTCTTAGTACACCTTACCGCACCGATAGAGAGTTGTTCTGGATAAAAGAATTAGGCACTGCAATGCCTTACGGTTGCAATGATAACATCAAAGGAGTGGGAAATTTGTCAAGTCCTGGATGCAACGAAATCAACGTGATGAGCCTTTTTAATACTATTCCAAGAACTAAACGTAGCCATGGTCATAAAAGAATTCAACATCCTAATGTTAAAAAGTCCTCTAAACCAAGAACGTTACAAGATACTTTTAATGATTTACTTTCTAATATACAGAAACCTCTTGGAATTCATCATATTCGTACAATCTTATTTTCACTACCTGTAAACTACCTCAAAGATCTTAGGGATTTTGGACTTGACAAAGGAGGCGTAGATCCTTTTTCTCCTAAGTACAGATTGTCTAGTATTATATGTGACGTGGCGTCCTTTCGTCTTTTTAAACCAGTTCGATCTGAACCTCTTCATGATAACAACAGAAAATTCCTCCATATTCCGTTTGCTAACAAAGGAATCGATGCTATTAACATCAGCAACATTCTTAATAGAAAAGAGGTCGTAAAAGAAATTCCACCATATTTCAAAAATCAATCTGTTCCCATTGTCTCCTATAGTTACACTAACAGCATTGGCCGTAAAATTTTCAACTACAAAGAAGCATTGCAAGATATTAACATAGAAGAGTACCTTAAGAACCCTCTGACTTGTGACTGCTCCCACTCTCCTTTTCAATACAACCCATCTGGACATGTAATCACTGGTGATCTGAATATCATTCAACATGAGAGTCTCCGAAAGGTGATTTCTCATGGTCCTAAATTCAGAGAACCTCAACACATCAATTGGAAACATAATTTCAAGATAATTATGGATGCTGTTGAAGATTATGCCAGAAGGTGGATAAAGAGAGAAGTAGACCAAGATCCTGAGTTAGAGTCCTTGTCAGACTGGGTTAGAACAATTAGGTCTCTAGTACAAGGTCGGATTCACAAACTCAAAAATTGTGTTAATAGTCGACCTAAGTCTGTATTTAAAGACCAAGAAGCTGTTAAGTGTCTTTCCTCTCTTCATGACAAATATGTTATCGTTCCTGCGGACAAGGCTTCCAACAATATCGTGTTTGTATGTAAATCGTATTACTTCGAATGCCTAATCAAGGAATTAGGTATAAATAGCAACACCTCTAGTAATACCACATACAAACCAACTTCGTTCGACAAAGATGAAATCCTAGCTAACCACAGATCATTCATGACCTCTTTAAACATTCCCTCTGGTAAAAAGTCTGAGGATTTACCCTATTTATATTGGATACCTAAACTCCATAAGACACCATACAAAGAAAGGTACATAGCGGGATCATCAACTTGTTCGACGAAAGAATTGTCTATTCACCTAACAAAGATTCTGTCTGCAGTAAAAGATGGACAACAGAAATATTGTGAAACTGTTTACTCGCGTAGTGGCATAAATCACATGTGGATTTTGAAAAACTCTAAAGATCTTTTGGATAACCTGAAATCAAGATCTTTCTCTCAGGTATCCTCCATCAAAACCTTTGATTTTTCAACTCTATATACCACCCTACCGCATGACAAATTAAAAACCCGCTTAAAAGAAACAATTCATAAAGCTTTTAGTCATAGAAACTATGGCTCAAAATTTGTTGTGTTAGGCTACAATTCCACATATTTTTCAAACAAAATTCATAAAGGTAAAACATGCTACTCCGAGGAACAAGTGATCAGTATGCTGGAGTTCCTCATCGATAACATATTTGTCTCCTTTGGAGGGACACTGTTTCAGCAGGTCGTCGGCATACCAATGGGTACGAATTGTGCCCCTCTTCTAGCCGATTTATTTTTATACTCATATGAGTCGGAGTTTCTTCAAAAGCTTGTAAAAGATAAGAAGATTCATGAGGCTAAAGCCTTTAATTTCACATACAGGTATATTGATGACGTTTTATCTATCAATAATTCTAGATTTGCAGAATTTCTTCCATTGATATATCCTCCAGAGCTGGAAGTTAAAGAGACCACCGATACAGCTTCGTCCGCATCATTTTTGGACTTATACCTCGAATTTGACGACAGTGGTCAACTCAGTACTAAAATTTATGATAAGCGGGACGACTTCAATTTTAAAATCATAAATTTTCCAAATATGTGCAGCAATATACCAGCTTCTCCTGCATATGGTGTTTACATCTCGCAATTGATTCGCTATGCAAGGGGCAGTAGCAATTATTCTGATTTCCTGAAACGTCATCTTCATCTGAGAAACAGGCTACTGGACCAGGGCTATAAAAAGATTCGCCTTATTCGATCTCTTAAAAAGTTTATATTCCGATACCAATATCTTGTCGAAATATATTCCGTCTCTGCAGAAAAAATTATAAGCGATGCATTTTCATATAGTGAAAATGTATAAAGATAAAGAGTCAAATATGTCAAGAATTTTTTTTGTCAATGTGTGACGTAAAAATATTTTTGACATTTACGTCACCGAATATGGTACTGCTTTGACAACTATTTTACCTATTTTGTTCCTGTATTTAAATACTGTTACAGTGACAGCAGGAACCTTTGAACCGTAATGAGAGCGGGAGGTTTGGCGCCTTAAAATCTGATTCAACCCACCATTTCTTTAGAAATGCCTGTACCAAGTCAGGGTCATTACGGTTTTCACAGTTTTCCGGTTGTTGACTGATTTTGTCTGTTTATATAATTATGAGTTTTGACTTTCCCTTTGTAAGATTGTTCGGAGTTCGGTAATTTTGTTATTACCTTTATTGTTACAGTGGTTTTTCCGTTGGAAAGTGGTTCTCTACATAAACAGCAGTCACCTATTGGCACCTGAAAAATGATATTAGACATAATTATTTCGAAATTTTAATAATAACCTCTTGGCGATGGATTTTCATATAGTGAAAATGTATAAAGATAAGGATTTAGTATGTGACGTAAAAATGTTTTTGACATTTACTGTCGTAATTAAAATACTTCAAAGGACTCATAGTTAATGATGGAGATGGTTCACGAGAAATATTCTACCCTCCTAACGGAATTTATAGGTACTGCGTTGACTATTCAGTAGGACAGCCAGCGTGGCAGGAGAGCTCCAAAGTCAAGTCCCAGTCACGTGACTTGCGCTTCATTTTTGATGAAAAATGGCGTTCAACCCTTCGCTTAAAATACGTCGGTTTACAATAAATATTTATGCTTGAAATCAATTAAAATATATGGAAGATGTCTATGGATAAATAGAAAATTATTGTATCTTCAGTTTTTATTTATATTGTGTACAAACATCGAATTTTGCTACTTGAAGTGGACTCAATTTCAAAACAAATGTCAATGTGGTTCTATTTAAAAGAGAAAATTTAATTAAAACAATATGATGGCTTTCTGTAACATACATTGCCTGAGGAAATCATCTAGGATCATTGTCATACCGACAACTAGTGTCAATGTCTTGTGGGATGCAATTGTTCCACTTAGTGCTACACCCACCTTGATCGATTGACCATTTGCCAAACATCGAAATTCATTGTCTTTCGGAACACATCGGTGGTGTTTCTTAACATCAACAATAAACGACACATAAGCGTACATCCGAAAGAGGATATTTCATTTGGGAAAGGGGTGTCTATTTTTATGTCTTTTTTTTATTTTCTTGTATTAATACCGTATTTTTCAGTTTAATTGAAATATTTTTATTGCAATGTTGTTTTAGACATTGTGCATTTTGTAATTTAGACTGGGGAATTACTATTTATCATCACTTCAAATTAAAAAAAATCATCTATGATACTAGACTTGCACAGGGGATAATTTCAATTTAATTTAATTTCAATAATTTGTAACAGGTACAAGATAAATAGAAAGAAAAAAATGTGTGGAAAAAATAAAAGCATGTAAACAAAAATTAAGTGAATTGAAAAAGTATGAAAATATAAAAAAAAAACATGTAAAAAAATTAATAAATTTTTAAAAATCTAAAAAAAAAAACCTTTAGACAAAAAGGGGCTTACAAAATAGTATTCAGATATCTTAACCCTTCCTATTATATCGAGGCAATTTTTTTTAAAAAGGTGTCAGCAAATATTTTTCTTGGAATTGGGAAATTTCATTATCTGAATGAAAGCTACCAAGTTTTATGTTTATCTCACAATGTAAATATCAATGTATTTGGAATATTCATGTGTTTGACACAACTACAAACTAGTTTTTATAACATATACTGATGGTTAAGCTGTAATAATTCTTTCCCCTTGACATTCACAAAATGACCAGCATTTACAAATATGAGTACTTTTAGTTGCAATAATTCTTTCTCCAGGACATTCACAAAATGACCAGCATTTACAAATATGAGTACTTAAGTTGCAATAATTCTTTCTCCAGGACATTCACAAAATGACCAGCATTTACAAATATGAGTACTTAGGTTGCAATAATTCTTTCTCCAGGACATTCACAAAATGACCAGCATTTACAAATATGAGTACTTTTAGTTGCAATAATTCTTTCTCCAGGACATTCACAAAATGACCAGCATTTACAAATAATTACATTACTTCAGTTTTTCATTGAAATGTTACAATATGATTGGTTATGAAGTGGTCACATGATTATAAAAGTGATGTTTCATATCCAAATGAAACTCAAATCCGAACTTGCACGTGCCTCCATGACGACGTCAGATGTAAACAATCAATGGCGTAGTAATTTCCAACAGCAAATAATCTAACACAAATAAAATTCACAACGAAAAATTCAACTATATTAAATTTTGGTGTGATTTAAATATAATTATAAGAATTGAATGCATTCTTTTGAAGTTTCATTGGGGCATGAAAGCGTTGATCGAACTACATTTTCAACATGAAGCGCTACCGCGCTTCATTGAAAATGTACTTCGGTCAACGCTTTATACCCCAATGAAACTTCAAAAGAATGCATTCAATTCTTAAATATGGGTACTTAAGTTTGCAATAATTCTTTCTCCAGGACATTCACAAAATTACCAGCATTTACAAATATGGATACTTAGATTGCAATAATTTTTCCACCATGACATTCACAAACAGAATGACTATAGCATTCACATAAAAGACAGACACAAAATGACTAGCATTCACATAAAAGACACATACAGAATAACTAGCATTCACATAAAAGAGCATATTGAATGACTACCATTCACATAATTTTAAGACACATACAGAACACTTGCATTCACATGAAAGGACAAACCCGAATTCCAAATTTCACTAAGTAAATTAAATGACTAGAATAGAATGAATATGTTTTCTGTTGGCAAAATAACCAAGTATTGGTTAATATTGTTTAAAATTGAAGTTAAAAAAATTATTTTATTTGTTCCAATGACTGGAAAAAAGTTAATAAATGGGCACATTTTGAAAAATTCTTTTCTGTAAAAGAAAATTTATAAATTTCGGCATTAATATTCATAGATAAAAGATAATTATATTTCTCATAAACAACAGGCAACATAAGTACCTTTTCATCTAAAAAAAAGCATGAATAACAAATTCAACAACATGTTGGAGTGTATACAGGTCTAAATGTCTGTAGAAACTTGTTCAACAACTTGGTTCTGGTTCAATATATCTATAAGAAATTGGAAAGTTTGAGATCTTGTTTCAGCTCCACTTTCTGACATAGAAAATGTGTTACAACTGTTATAACAATATGTACCACAATATAATTTATCTTCTGAGCCAAATTCTTTACAGAAATTTAATTCATTCTTGAAATGTTTAAGACAAGTCCTGGTTTTCAATTGAAATTGATATAAACCTTTTGACTTTCAGATGAAGTTTCACAAATTACACAATCAAAAAGTTCTTTTCTGAATGACTTTATTATAATTTATGACACAAGGTGTCTTGAAAACTCATGGCATTTGTTTGATGATGTACTTTAAAAATAATTGGAATGCTGGTCCATTTTTTTTTACTTCATGGATATTTTAGAAGAAAAAAAAACATATATATATATTGATTTTCAAACCTGTATGAATATATATATATATAAGACTTATCATATATTCTTATTTTTATTTATTCAAATATTCAACCAATAAACATCACAGGAAACTTTGCATTTATACTCATAGAATCTGAAACTAACAGAAAATAAACATCCATTTTATTTAATAGAATCTGTAACTTTGTCCCTTTGGTATCTTCAGACTCTTCTTGTTAAAAAAAAATAAACATCCCATGTCCAGTCTGTATATATATATCTACCTACAATGATCTAAAACTAACTAAAACTGGGGGTTGTCAATGCCATTGGCACTGAAAAGTAGCATGTACACACATCAATAAGTATTTCAGGAAAACAGAATGAAAATGAAAAAAAAGGGGGGGTGTAAATGCTTGACATGAACTAAATATGTAGCCTTATGCTATGCCATGTTAATCTAGAGTGAATTTAACATAATCTTTCACCATTCTCTGCATGACAAGATCATACATTATAATGAAGACGTTTTTATTTCTAAAATGTATTTATTAATTATGTCAATATTTTGACATGTCCATAAATGCAATGGAACGAGTCAACGAAAATGAAAGATTTGTTGTTAAAAATGGAATAAAATGACTCTATATATGTGTGACTATGATTGGTCAAGTGGTTCTTTCGTGTTTAAACAGAAACAGTCACATTTTCATCCTAATAGATCGATCAATCTATGAAAAAACCCAGAAATATTTGGTTAGAATCTCGAAATATAGTGCTTCTTGTTTACATCCAAATATGGAATTCTAGTGACGAATGATGGGGAAATATGCAAATAATCCATACTCTAATACGTGATTCTAGCTATTTTTACAAAATTTATTAATAAACAGCCAATGGGATGCAATTGTTCCACTTAGTTAAAGAGTCTATTTTTAGCGCCATTTTTTTTTTTTACAACATTGCATCAGCAACGTTGATTTCAAGCAAACGATATCATAAATACACGTATTCACGCGTCAGTCACGTTACAATTTTATTTAAAAAATGGATTCAATAAAAATGAATACTTCTTTCAGTTTTATTTATGAAGATATTCAGTAAAAACACATGTGGTGTCGACGTAAACAATGCATGGCCGCTCACTTGTAAAGCGTCATGTCTAAAAAAAATAGAGTTACGTACCTTGATTTCGGGATTTGACATTGCATTGTTGGTGGTACGGAATCTGTGCGTGGCTTCCCGACTGATTATTTTACCTATATTGTTCCAGTATTGTTATAAATGCTGTTATAGTGATAACCGTAGTTTTTTTTTCGAATAAAGGGGGACCCCTAAAAAATATTTCATACGATTTTTTTCATTAGAATTGTAAATAATGATGGCTATATTTGGGTGGTAACACTGTAGAAATTGTCAAAAAAATGTTCATGCAACTTTTTCTAAGAATTTAAAGCAAAAAATATCGATTACCTTGACATTGAAAACTCCGTCTTGTAACTTTATAACAGGACTCTGAAACTTAATATTTCGTGATTGGAATTTACAATGATGACGAAAAAACATCTACAATTACCTTCTTTGTTTTATGCACCATTCCATAATTAGGTTTAACCATTTACGTCGCTGCATTTGCTAATATTCTTGCAAATCATTTGAAAATCATTTGTTTGGGTTATTCCCCTTAGCCGCCACGATATAGCTGAAATATTGTTGAAAGTGGCGTTAAGCACTATAACTCTCTCTCTATTCCCCTTTGGATGTACGGCACGCTGTACGGGAAATATTTTACGACGAAAAACACGAAAATTGAAACCCAAATTTTATAACTTTCCCGTTTTCCGATTTTGTCCGAATTTTTATATGTTATTTATTGATATCAAATCTCAACTATTTCATATCCAGAAATTGAGGGTACTTTCCTCATAATATTCATCATATTTAAATTAGATTTTGATCACGTGACTGCAGTTTCAAGCTTTGATGGATCGTTTATTAGATTTGTCAAAAAATAGCTTATAGTACGGAAATTCAATGTGTCCGTCAATGATTCGAAAATTAAAAGTTATTGTTTATTTCCGCAAAGTTTTTCTTCTGTCAAAATTCAAATATTTTTGTTTTGTAACGATTTTAGACATGTCTTTGATATCGCGATCATGTAAAAATGATCATATTATATTTAATGTGGGAACCATGAGTTTAGAAGCTAGAAATATAAGGTTAGTTAATATAATTACATATATTATTGAGGAATCTAAATTAATTTCAGAAAATATGTCGCCAAATGTCATTCATTGTTAAATTTTGTGTCACACGCCACCAGTTTCATGTATTTCAGACATTTTTACATAGACTCTTAAGGCCAAAAAAGGGTTCGTCGCCTCGGATTTTCATTTAGTCCAGGAACCGCGAATATTTAATTGTTTTCATTAATTTTTATTTAATTTAATTCAGCTTGATTCAATGTATCATTTTCAAGTTCAGAAAATGACACACATGCAATTATGAATGATATCGTCTATATAGATCATATGAAAATTGCAGACCTCCCGGCGTCGCCATCTTAGATATGTAAATGAGCAAAGTACCCATCATTTCTGGCTATGTCGCAAAAACTATTTCCGTTGCAATTTTTTTAAAGTTAAACCTTTAATATGACTGGACTAAATTAGATGATGATGTGGTCCGCTCTGTACCAGACCAACACGTTTAGTTGGATTTTTTTCATAGTGCTAGCTCACTGGTCAAAACAACAGTTCGCGGATTGACATGTCGCCCCACTCGGAACACATTATCCTGATTCCGAGCCAACCAGTATTTATTCTTTCCCTTTAATGCTGCGTGCTTAGCGGAGAAGCAAAAAAAAATACCAATTTTAGTCTTTGGTTTGTTCCGATCGGGGTTCGAACCCACGATCTAACCACACTCGGGGCGAGCCCGCTAACCATTACACCACCGATGCGGTTCAGAAAAGTTTGAAGATGCCAAATAGGTAGTCATCAGTCCAAAAAAAGAAAAGACAAAAATAAAGGTTGAGCAGCACGAAGTATTTCTCCGTTGTCTGTATACATACAGCGCATGTGTGGGCACAAATCAAATTATAAACATTCACTAAGATGGTGATGGACGTGATAATCTTTCGAAAATGATCTGAACTATTAAAAACTTAGCTTGTTTTAATTTGATATGATATTTAACACTTGATATGTATTAAAAAAATGTGAAAAATGCTCAGGTGTTTCGTATTTTCGCAATCTTAATAAAATGGCCACTGAATTATCAAATTTCTTTCTATTTTTACATCTTGCACATTTGAACCTTTAGACCGATTCTCCAAAATACGTCAAAATGTGCATCACGCGTGAAGACGTCGTTATACGGTATGTAATATTTCGTTCGTTCGTTCGTTCGGTCGGTCGGTCGGAAGGAAGGAAACCTTATAATTTGCTTTTGTGCCCAGCATGCATTAATTAACCTAAAAGGGCAATACCATTATTCAGTTTAAGTCCCTTAATAAAGATGGTAGATTTTCGTATTGTGTACTTTCTATTTTTTTGGTATTAACAGTCCAGTGAGTGAGTGAGTGAGTGAGTAATTGTTGTTTATCGGCAACTCAGTAATTTTTCAGCTATATCATGCGAAAACAAGTTAATTTTCAATGATATGGTGATGTGGTCCGCTTTGTACCAGACCAACACGCTTAGTTGGATATTTATAGTGTTAGATCACTGAAACAAAATTCCGCGGATAGACATGTCGCCCCAGCATATGAGTGTTAGTATGTTTCAATCAGTAGGGTTCCGATAGTTGTTACAACAGTGGACTGTGATTAACAACACAATAAGCATGGTGGTAGAGAATGGCATTCCACAGGTTACAAATTGTGCACCTTTACTTACCGAATTATAGTCAGAGCCTTCTTTGAATAAACGTTAGAGCTTACCGAAGGGGTAATCAAAAAAGGATAACCCAGAGAAACTGACAACATAGGATACACAAGAAGAAGAAAAAACCAAACAAAAACACAACACAATATGTGTTGGTCAGCACTATGTACAAACAAACACAAATAATGTAAATAAGACACGCGCCCTCCTACACACAACTGGAGGTAAAGACGAACCGAACATCGTTTTTATGCGGAAATCGTAACAGACACCACAACCTTAGAATTAAAGACACAACGAATGCACGTAATGACGTTTGATTGATTAAGTACATGTTTGCTTGGACAACATGTTGTGTACTTTGACCTTCGATTCATATTTCTGTTTTACAATTCTAATATACTATGTTAACACACTGTAGATGATGATAATGAGAACGTAGGAGGACGTTGTTTATTTCTGGTAATAAACAGTACCACAAACGTACTTATTTACTGCAGAGGTCTGTGAATAATGTATTATATATTTTTCTCTAGCTGTTTGTGGAAAATATTATCAATTCTGGAATAATATATATCAATTACCACAAAAATAGTCTCAACCAGTTTGATATATTATCTTATCTTTGTAAATTGGTTTGGTTTATGGTGTTTAACGCCATTTTCAACAATATTTCGTTTATATCGTGGTGGTCAGTTTTATTGGTGGAGGAAACCGGAGTACCCGGAGAAAACGACCGACCTGTCGAAAGTCACTAGCAAACTTTATCACATAATGGGGTATCGAGTACACCTCGCAATGAACGGGTTTCGAAAATCATAACTTTAGTGGTGATAGGCACTGATTGCACAGGTAGTTGTAAATCCAACTACCATACGATCACGGCCATGACGTCCCCTTGTAAATAAGATGTTATTACCTTTTAAATTGTAGATGTTTTATGTACTTATTGAATGACGGATAACATGGCAAGACCGTGAAAAGCCGGTCTTACAGCCATAGTTAACCAGAAGCCTAATTTTTTTATTTATTTATTTTTTGCTGCCAAATACTATTGAATTATTTGATTTTCCAATCTGTTTGATTTTGAGCGAATCTGACGTTTTTCTATATTGAAAATAACCTCTCCTAAAAACTCGCGAGTACAAATTTGAGTTCATGCTTGAAAATCTATCAGTCAGAAAACAGTATCCATTGCTTACAGGGTTCTGATTGAATGATTTGGTAATGAATATAGAACTAATGCTCTCCCCCCTCAGCCATATGTGACCTTAACTGATATAGAACTAATGCTCTCCTCCCTCAGCTATATGTGACCTTAACTGATATAGAACTAATGCTCTCCTCCCTCAGCCATATGTGACCTTAACTGATATAGAACTAATGCTCTCCTCCCTCAGCTATATGTGACCTTAACTGATATAGAACTAATGCTATCCCCCCTCAGCCATATGTGACCTTAACTGATATAGAACTAATGCTCTCCTCCCTCAGCTATATGTGACCTTAACTGATATAGAACTAATGCTCTCCCCCCTCGGCCATATGTGACCTTAGCTGATATAGAACTAATGCTCTCCTCCCTCAGCCATATGTGACCCTGATTTTAGCTATCCTGTTTAATATAAACCATATGTGACCTTAACTGATTTTAGTTATCCTGTTTAATATAAACCATATGTGACCTTAACTGATTTTAGCTATCCTGTTTAATATAAACCATTTGGTTTACTTGCTCTCACAGACTTTTAGTTACATTAATTGTCTATCCAATCGTTTAACTTTGAGCACTTGATGAAGATTATTCTAGAAACGCGTGGTATTCTTTAAATCAGATATGATGGAGTTTTACAATATAAAATGTTTTGCTGATTTCGTTTTTAGATATGCACACAAATCAATAAAAACAAAAGTAAGTGTCAAATTTGCACATGTGTCTGATTTGATATTTTGTTCAAAGGGTGTACCATTTGAGGAGTAGACGTTCCAGTATATGTCACATGATCACATGATATATTCTGATTTATTTAAAACTAATTGTTAAGTATCTCTAGGTTTCACTACTTATTACGATCATACCCTATATGCTGGTGCGAAGTCTGTGAAGGTAAATGTTGATCATACCCTATATGTTGGTGCGAAGTCTGTCAAGGTAAATGGTGATCATACCCTATATGTTGGTGCGAAGTCTGTGAAGGTAAATGTTGATCATACCCTATATGTTGGTGCGAAGTCTGTGAAGGTAAATGTTGATCATACCCTATATGTTGGTGCGAAGTCTGTCAAGGTAAATGTTGATCATACCCTATATGTTGGTGCGAAGTCTGTGAAGGTAAATGTTGATCATACCCTATATGTTGGTGCGAAGTCTGTCAAGGTAAATGTTGATCATACCCTATATGTTGGTGCGAAGTCTGTGAAGGTAAATGTTGATCATACCCTATATTTTGGTGCGAAGTCTGAAGGTAAATGTTGATCATACCCTATATGTTGGTGTGACGTCTGTCAAGGTAAATGTTGATAATACCCTATATGTTGGTGTGAAGGTAAATGTTGATCATACCCTATATGTTGGTGCGAAGTCTGTGGAGGTAAATGTTGATCATACCCTATATGTTGGTGCGAAGTCTGAAGGTAAATGTTGATCATACCTTATATGTTGGTGCGAAGTCTGTGAAGGTTAATGTTGATCATACCGTATATGTTGGTGCGAAGTCTGTGGAGGTAAATGTTGATCATACCCTATATGTTGGTGCGAAGTCTGTGAAGGTAAATGCAATCCATTGAAATCTATAGATTTTGGTGGTTTGACTCCGTCATTGTACTCGAACCAGGGGAGATAGATAGGAGAGTTTAACGTGTACTCGATAGACACTGATAAGATGGCGACGTTCGATTATCTCCCTTGTTTGCAGAATGTGAACAACATATCTATTAATTCATTTCATGTTAATTAATCTGAACAAATTTATGTATATTCTATTGTATTTAGAAATAATATAAATGTCTATTATGTCATAAGAATTCTAATCAAATAAAAATATTAATTGTATATTACCAACATTCCAAACATCAAAATCACACAAGATGGCATAGCAAAACTCCTGAGGAATATAAACCCCTCCAAGGCATCGGGTCCAGACAACATACCAAATAGACCTAAAACAATATGCAGACCACCTGGCCCCCGCATTGACCATCATGTTCCAACGTTCAATAGACCATGATAAACTTCCAAATGACTGGCTAAGCGCAAATGTATCCTGTATATTCAAGAAAGGGGATAAACACGCTGCAGAAAATAATAGACCAGTATCGCTCACATCAGTACCATGCAAGCTACTAGAATATATAATATGCGGACACATGATGAAACATCTTGAGAAACACAACGTCTTAACATCACTAAACCATGTGTTCAGGTCGGGTTACTCCTACGAAACGCAACTTGTAGTTACCATACACGACATGCTGCAATCATTCCAGCAAGGGAAACAAGTAGACCTAGGAATCCTAAACTTCTCTAAAGCCTTCGACACAGTCCCCCACGACAGACTGCAATCATTCGAGCAAGGGAAACAAGTAGACCTAGGAATCCTTAGCTTCTCTAAAGCCTTCAACACAGTCCCCCACGACAGGCTGCAATCATTCGAGCAAGGGAAACAAGTAGACCTAGGAATCCTAAACTTCTCTAAAGCCTTCGGCACAGTCCCCCACGACAGGCTGAAAATTCGAGCAAGGGAAACAAGTAAACCTAGGAATCCTAAGCTTCTCTAAAGCCTTCGACACAGTCCCCCACGACAGGCTCTTCCATTCTCTAAAGCCTTCGACACAGTCCCCCACGACAGGCTCCTCCATTCTCTAATGCCTTCGACACAGTCCCCCACGACAGGCTCCTGCATAAAATAGATCAGTATGGAATAAGAGGATCGCTCCACATATGGCTCACATCCTTCCTAACAGAAAGGAAGATGCGAGTGGCACTTGAAGGCGAATACTCTGACGAGGCCACAGTTAACTCCGGGGTACCACATGGAACAGTGTTTGGACCGATACATTTCCTGTGCAACATAAATGACCTACCAAACACTTGTCAAGTCAGCAGTGAGACTATTCGAAGATGACTGCCTTTTGTATCGAGAAATTAACAAAGAAAATGACCATACCACCCTACAAAACGACCTAAAAAACATCGAGAAATGGGCATCAGACTGGGGAATGCGTTTCAATGCCAAAAAGTGTTACAATCTAAGCATGCAGAAAAAGAGCCACCACTCCTATACATTAAACAACTAAATCCTGGAACAAGTACCATCAAACCCCTACCTAGGACTACAAGTACCATCAAACCCTTACCTAGGACTACAAATAGCAGAAGACCTCAAATGGAAGGAACATATAAACAACACCTGTAAAAAACCAGTTCTACACTTGGATTCCTCGGGAGAAATCTACAACACTGTCCTAGAGAATGCAGAAGGACCGCATATATTGCTCTCGTAAGATCAATTATGGAATATGGATTAGTCATATGGGATCCATATACAAAACAGGAAATAACAAAACTGGAGAGTATTCAAAGAAGGGGAGCCAGGTTCATAACCAAAGATTACAAAAGCAAGGAAGAAGGATGCTTGACTAAAATGCTAAATGAGCTAAACTTACCAGCCTTACAGTCCAGAAGACAGAAACAGCGCCTGGTCTTCTTTTATAAAGTGGTTGAGGGGCAGGTACCAGCAATGCCGTCGGACCTATTTGTAAATTACCAGAAACCAAAACGTCACATCAGAGCAAAATAAATTTGACAACTGGGTAACTACCAATATAGTGACTTCCTTGGTAAGAAACAACGGTAAATGTATAGCGATCCCTCCGAGTAAAACCGATCAATTTAAACACTCATTCTTTATACGGACAGCTATTGATTGGAACCACCTGGCCGAAAACACTGTCTCCGCAGAGAAGCTCGAACGTTTCAAGTCCGCGCTCGCGGTACATCGCGACGAAGTCGCTTTCCAACCGTCATATCATAGCCCAGCAGGGATCCTATGACGTAAAATTACAGATACAGATAGATCATACAGATACCGTGCAAAAAATCCAAATAACCAACATTGGGTTTTATAAGATAACTATTTGAAATACATAAATAGTAGGGCTATCGCATAAATTATCCAAAAACAGTTTCAATAGATCAATAATTATAGATATAATGGACAATAATTTAAAGACAAATCATTGCTAAATAAGATTATGTGCTCTCTATATATTTATGATCCTTCATTTTCAATAAATCTGATTTTTTTTCGTTCGATCTCAACTTGAAACTATTCAAATATGGCGGTAACCGAGTCGTTAATTACACCCGAATCGAACGTTCACCGTAGGATTTTGCAGGGTTCTTGTTGCTCAATCTTTAGTTTCCTATGTGGTGTTTTATAGATAAGTAAGCGTTAGAGAATACCGAAGGGGCAATCAAAAATTGACAATCCATGGAAATTGGCAACATAGGGTACACACGACGAAGAAAAACAAAACACAATATGTGTTGGACACCACTATCAGTAAACAAACACATATAACGTAAATAAGACATGAGCCCTCCTACCAACCGAGGGTAAAGACGAACAGAACATCGTTTTTATGCGGAAATCGTAACGGACATCACCACACGGAACCCAGATCATTGTTTCTTTTTTTGTTTGTTTCTGTTTTTGGCCATTATAGTATCTGTCATTCATAGATTTACGACTTCTGATTACCCTTTGGTATCTTCAAACTTGACTTTTGAATACACCGGGATACCTGGTAGAAATTCACCAACTTGCTTGATATATCGAGTATAGGACGTTGAATTCATAAATCACGACGCGATTCTGGAATACTTTCAGGTATGCTTAAAGACACCGGGACATGAACTGCTTACCCTTCCTAAGGACTCGAGTTCACCGACGGTTTTCAGTGGGGTTCTCAGTCTTTGCTTCCTGTGTAACGATTTGTGGATTTGTGTATTATTTATTGTTCATTTGGCCATTGTATTTTATGTCCTTATGTATTTACGGTTTCTGATTATCCCTTTGGTATCTTCAAACTTTCCTTATATCAGATTAGAATTACAATTTTGTTGATTAATTTAGAAATTTGCTATATTTCTGCTCCGCATAGCCAAGTTTTAATGTGGCATCAAAGAGAAATAAGTTGAGAAAATAAAAATACAAAATGAGCAACAACAGCAGGTGCATTAAGAATTCTTTATTAGACATCACTCGGTCTTCACGTGATTAGTTATTGTGTTTTACCAACTTTTTTTTTTCTTTGAGGTTTATTCCAGAAACGTGTGTCATGTACATTAAATTATATATCTACGTTTTTAGTAGCATATTATGATTAGAAAGCCACATCATGTCGGCTAATATGATGACAGAAATACGAAAGGCTATAAATTAACGACGCACACAGTTATTACAACACGAACTTCATTACATTACTTTAGTTTACTAGCAACATCAACATACAATGATATGATTAGATGTATTTTGTATGTCAATATATAAAAAAAAGGTTGGAGAAAACCGAAGGTGAAATCAAGAATGAACAATCCAGAGAAACTGGCAATATTGCGTACACAAGACACAGCACGAAGACAAACAAAACAAAAAACACAATATGTGTTGGACACCATCATACACAAGACAGAAGACGAAGATAAACAACAACAAAAACACAACACAATATATGTTTGACACCATCATACATAAAACACAAGACGAAGACAAACAAAGCAAAAAATAAAATATATGCTGTGTTGGACACCGCCATACACAAGACGAAGACAAACAAAGCAAAAAATAAAATATATGCTGTGTTGGACACCGCCATACAAAAGACGAAGACAAACAAAGCAAAAAATAAAATATATGCTGTGTTGGACACCGCCATACAAAAGACGAAGACAAACAAAGCAAAAAATAAAATATATGCTGTGTTGGACACCGCCATACAAAAGACGAAGACAAACAAAGCAAAAAATAAAATATATGCTGTGTTGGACACCGCCATACAAAAGACGAAGACAAACAAGAACAAAAACACAACACACTATATGTTTGACACCACTAGTACTATAAGTAAACAAACACAAACAACGTAAAGAAGACGATCTCCTACAAACAACTGGAGGTAAAGACGAGCAGAACATCGTAAATAAGACATGAGCCCTCCTACAAACAACTGGAGGTAAAGACGAGCAGAACATCGTAAATAAGACATGAGCACTCCTACAAACAACTGGATGTAAAGACGAGCAGAACATCGTAAATAAGGCATGAGTCCTCCTACAAACAACTGGAGGTAAAGACGAGCAGAACATCGTAAATAAGACATGAGTCCTCCTACAAACAACTGGAGGTAAAGACGAGCAAGAACATCGTAAATAAGACATGAGCCCTCCTACAAACAACTGGAGGTAAAGACGAGCAGAACATCGTAAATAAGACATGAGTCCTCCTACAAACAACTGGAGGTAAAGACGAGCAGAACATCGTAAATAAGACATGAGTCCTCCTACAAACAACTGGAGGTAAAGACGAGCAGAACATCGTAAATAAGACATGAGCCCCCCTACAAACAACTGGAGGTAAAGACGAGCAGAACATCGTAAATAAGGCATGAGCCCTCCTACAAACAACTGGAGGTAAAGACGAGCAGAACATCGTAAATAAGACATGAGCCCTCCTACAAACAACTGGAGGTAAAGACGAGCAGAACATCGTAAATAAGACATGAGTCCTCCTACAAACAACTGGAGGTAAAGACGAGCAGAACATCGTAAATAAGACATGAGTCCTCCTACAAACTACTGGAGGTAAAGACGAGCAGAACATCGTAAATAAGACATGAGCCCTCCTACAAACAACTGGAGGTAAAGACGAGCAGAACATCGTAAATAAGGCATGAGCCCTCCTACAAACAACTGGAGGTAAAGACGAGCAGAACATCGTAAATAAGACATGAGCCCTCCTACAAACAACTGGATGTAAAGACGAGCAGAACATCGTAAATAAGATATGAGTCCTCCTACAAACAACTGGAGGTAAAGACGAGCAGAACATCGTAAATAAGACATGAGTCCTCCTACAAACAACTGGAGGTAAAGACGAGCAAGAACATCGTAAATAAGACATGAGCCCTCCTACAAACAACTGGAGGTAAAGACGAGCAGAACATCGTAAATAAGACATGAGTCCTCCTACAAACAACTGGAGGTAAAGACGAGCAGAACATCGTAAATAAGACATGAGTCCTCCTACAAACAACTGGAGGTAAAGACGAGCAGAACATCGTAAATAAGACATGAGCCCCCCTACAAACAACTGGAGGTAAAGACGAGCAGAACATCGTAAATAAGGCATGAGCCCTCCTACAAACAACTGGAGGTAAAGACGAGCAGAACATCGTAAATAAGACATGAGCCCTCCTACAAACAACTGGAGGTAAAGACGAGCAGAACATCGTAAATAAGACATGAGTCCTCCTACAAACAACTGGAGGTAACGACGAGCAGAACATCGTAAATAAGACATGAGTCCTCCTACAAACTACTGGAGGTAAAGACGAGCAGAACATCGTAAATAAGACATGAGTCCTCCTACAAACAACTGGAGGTAAAGACGAGCAGAACATCGTAAATAAGACATGAGTCCTCCTACAAACGACTGGAGGTAAAGACGAGCAGAACATCGTAAATAAGACATGAGTCCTCCTACAAACTACTGGATGTAAAGACGAGCAGAACATCGTAAATAAGACATGAGCCCTCCTACAAACAACTGGAGGTAAAGACGAGCAGAACATCGTAAATAAGACATGAGTCCTCCTACAAACGACTGGAGGTAAAGACGAGCAGAACATCGTAAATAAGACATGAGCCCTCCTACAAACAACTGGAGGTAAAGACGAGCAGAACATCGTAAATAAGACATGAGTCCTCCTACAAACTACTGGAGGTAAAGACGAGCAGAACATCGTAAATAAGACATGAGCCCTCCTACAAACAACTGGAGGTAAAGACGAGCAGAACATCGTAAATAAGGCATGAGCCCTCCTACAAACAACTGGAGGTAAAGACGAGCAGAACATCGTAAATAAGACATGAGTCCTCCTACAAACAACTGGATGTAAAGACGAGCAGAACATCGTAAATAAGATATGAGTCCTCCTACAAACAACTGGAGGTAAAGACGAGCAGAACATCGTAAATAAGACATGAGTCCTCCTACAAACAACTGGAGGTAAAGACGAGCAAGAACATCGTAAATAAGACATGAGCCCTCCTACAAACAACTGGAGGTAAAGACGAGCAGAACATCGTAAATAAGACATGAGTCCTCCTACAAACAACTGGAGGTAAAGACGAGCAGAACATCGTAAATAAGACATGAGTCCTCCTACAAACAACTGGAGGTAAAGACGAGCAGAACATCGTAAATAAGACATGAGCCCCCCTACAAACAACTGGAGGTAAAGACGAGCAGAACATCGTAAATAAGGCATGAGCCCTCCTACAAACAACTGGAGGTAAAGACGAGCAGAACATCGTAAATAAGACATGAGCCCTCCTACAAACAACTGGAGGTAAAGACGAGCAGAACATCGTAAATAAGACATGAGTCCTCCTACAAACAACTGGAGGTAACGACGAGCAGAACATCGTAAATAAGACATGAGTCCTCCTACAAACTACTGGAGGTAAAGACGAGCAGAACATCGTAAATAAGACATGAGCCCTCCTACAAACAACTGGAGGTAAAGACGAGCAGAACATCGTAAATAAGACATGAGTCCTCCTACAAACGACTGGAGGTAAAGACGAGCAGAACATCGTAAATAAGACATGAGTCCTCCTACAAACTACTGGATGTAAAGACGAGCAGAACATCGTAAATAAGACATGAGCCCTCCTACAAACAACTGGAGGTAAAGACGAGCAGAACATCGTAAATAAGACATGAGTCCTCCTACAAACGACTGGAGGTAAAGACGAGCAGAACATCGTAAATAAGACATGAGTCCTCCTACAAACAACTGGAGGTAAAGACGAGCAGAACATCGTAAATAAGGCATGAGTCCCTCTACAAACAACTGGAGGTAAAGACGAGCAGAACATCGTAAATAAGACATGAGTCCTCCTACAAACAACTGGAGGTAAAGACGAGCAGAACATCGTAAATAAGACATGAGTCCTCCTACAAACAACTGGAGGTAAAGACGAGCAGAACATCGTAAATAAGACATGAGTCCTCCTACAAACGACTGGAGGTAAAGACGAGCAGAACATCGTAAATAAGACATGAGTCCTCCTACAAACAACTGGAGGTAAAGACGAGCAGAACATCGTAAATAAGGCATGAGCCCTCCTACAAACAACTGGAGGTAAAGACGAGCAGAACATCGTAAATAAGACATGAGCCCTCCTACAAACAACTGGAGGTAAAGACGAGCAGAACATCGTAAATAAGACATGAGTCCTCCTACAAACTACTGGATGTAAAGACAAGCAGAACATCGTAAATAAGACATGAGCCCTCCTACAAACAACTGGAGGTAAAGACGAGCAGAACATCGTAAATAAGACATGAGTCCTCCTACAAACGACTGGAGGTAAAGACGAGCAGAACATCGTAAATAAGACATGAGTCCTCCTACAAACAACTGGAGGTAAAGACGAGCAGAACATCGTAAATAAGGCATGAGTCCCTCTACAAACAACTGGAGGTAAAGACGAGCAGAACATCGTAAATAAGACATGAGTCCTCCTACAAACAACTGGAGGTAAAGACGAGCAGAACATCGTAAATAAGACATGAGTCCTCCTACAAACAACTGGAGGTAAAGACGAGCAGAACATCGTAAATAAGACATGAGTCCTCCTACAAACGACTGGAGGTAAAGACGAGCAGAACATCGTAAATAAGACATGAGTCCTCCTACAAACAACTGGAGGTAAAGACGAGCAGAACATCGTAAATAAGGCATGAGCCCTCCTACAAACAACTGGAGGTAAAGACGAGCAGAACATCGTAAATAAGACATGAGTCCTCCTACAAACAACTGGAGGTAAAGACGAGCAGAACATCGTAAATAAGATATGAGCCCTCCTACAAACAACTGGAGGTAAAGACGAGCAGAACATCGTAAATAAGACATGAGCCCCCCTACAAACGACTGGAGGTAAAGACGAGCAGAACATCGTAAATAAGACATGAGTCCCTCTACAAACAACTGGAGGTAAAGACGAGCAAGAACATCGTAAATAAGACATGAGTCCTCCTACAAACAACTGGAGGTAAAGACGAGCAGAACATCGTAAATAAGACATGAGTCCTCCTACAAACAACTGGAGGTAAAAACGAGCAGAACATCGTAAATAAGACATGAGTCCTCCTACAAACAACTGGAGGTAAAGACGTGCAGAACATCGTAAATAAGACATGAGCCCCCCCACAAACGACTGGAGGTAAAGACGAGCAGAACATCGTAAATAAGACATGAGCCCCCCTACAAACGACTGGAGGTAAAGACGAGCAGAACATCGTAAATAAGACATGAGCCCCCCTACAAACGACTGGAGGTAAAGACGAGCAAGAACATCGTAAATAAGACATGAGCCCCCCTACAAACGACTGGAGGTAAAGACGAGCAGAACATCGTAAATAAGGCATGAGCCCTCCTACAAACAACTGGAGGTAAAGACGAGCAGAACATCGTAAATAAGACATGAGCCCCCCTACAAACGACTGGAGGTAAAGACGAGCAGAACATCGTAAATAAGACATCAGCCCCCCTACAAACAACTGGAGGTAAAGACGAGCAGAACATCTTAAATAAGACATGAGCCCTCCTACAAACAACTGGAGGTAAAGACGAGCAGAACATCGTAAATATGACATGAGTCCTCCTACAAACAACTGGAGGTAAAGACGAGCAGAACATCGTAAATAAGACATGAGTCCTCCTACAAACAACTGGAGGTAAAGACGAGCAGAACATCGTAAATAAGACATGAGTCCTCCTACAAACAACTGGAGGTAAAGACGAGCAGAACATCGTAAATAAGACAAGAGTCCTCCTACAAACAACTGGAGGTAGACGAGCAGAACATCGTAAATAAGACATGAGTCCTCCTACAAACAACTGGAGATAAAGACGAGCAGAACATCGTAAATAAGACATGAGTTCTCCTACAAACAACTGGAGGTAAAGACGAGCAGAACATCGTAAATAAGACATGAGTCCTCCTACAAACGACTGGAGGTAAGGACGAGCAAGAACATCGTAAATAAGACATGAGTCCTCCTACAAACAACTGGAGGTAAAGACGAGCAGAACATCGTAAATAAGACATGAGTCCTCCTACAAACAACTGGAGGTAAAGACGAGCAGAACATCGTAAATAAGACATGAGCCCTCCTACAAACAACTGGAGGTAAAGACGAGCAGAACATCGTAAATAAGACATGAGTCCTCCTACAAACAACTGGAGGTAAAGACGAGCAGAACATCGTAAATAAGACATGAGTCCTCCTACAAACTAATGGAGGTAAAGACGAGCAGAACATCGTAAATAAGACATGAGCCCTCCTACAAACAACTGGAGGTAAAGACGAGCAGAACATCGTAAATAAGACATGAGTCCTCCTACAAACGACTGGAGGTAAAGACGAGCAGAACATCGTAAATAAGACATGAGTCCTCCTACAAACTACTGGAGGTAAAGACGAGCAGAACATCGTAAATAAGACATGAGCCCTCCTACAAACAACTGGAGGTAAAGACGAGCAGAACATCGTAAATAAGACATGAGTCCTCCTACAAACAACTGGAGGTAAAGACGAGCAGAACATCGTAAATAAGATATGAGCCCTCCTACAAACAACTGGAGGTAAAGACGAGCAGAACATCGTAAATAAGACATGAGCCCCCCTACAAACGACTGGAGGTAAAGACGAGCAGAACATCGTAAATAAGACATGAGTCCCTCTACAAACAACTGGAGGTAAAGACGAGCAAGAACATCGTAAATAAGACATGAGTCCTCCTACAAACAACTGGAGGTAAAGACGAGCAGAACATCGTAAAAAAGACATGAGTCCTCCTACAAACAACTGGAGGTAAAAACGAGCAGAACATCGTAAATAAGACATGAGTCCTCCTACAAACAACTGGAGGTAAAGACGAGCAGAACATCGTAAATAAGGCATGAGTCCCTCTACAAACAACTGGAGGTAAAGACGAGCAGAACATCGTAAATAAGACATGAGTCCTCCTACAAACAACTGGAGGTAAAGACGAGCAGAACATCGTAAATAAGACATGAGTCCTCCTACAAACAACTGGAGGTAAAGACGAGCAGAACATCGTAAATAAGACATGAGTCCTCCTACAAACAACTGGAGGTAAAGACGAGCAGAACATCGTAAATAAGACATGAGTCCTCCTACAAACGACTGGAGGTAAAGACGAGCAGAACATCGTAAATAAGACATGAGTCCTCCTACAAACAACTGGAGGTAAAGACGAGCAGAACATCGTAAATAAGGCATGAGCCCTCCTACAAACAACTGGAGGTAAAGACGAGCAGAACATCGTAAATAAGACATGAGTCCTCCTACAAACAACTGGAGGTAAAGACGAGCAGAACATCGTAAATAAGATATGAGCCCTCCTACAAACAACTGGAGGTAAAGACGAGCAGAACATCGTAAATAAGACATGAGCCCCCCTACAAACGACTGGAGGTAAAGACGAGCAGAACATCGTAAATAAGACATGAGTCCCTCTACAAACAACTGGAGGTAAAGACGAGCAAGAACATCGTAAATAAGACATGAGTCCTCCTACAAACAACTGGAGGTAAAGACGAGCAGAACATCGTAAATAAGACATGAGTCCTCCTACAAACAACTGGAGGTAAAAACGAGCAGAACATCGTAAATAAGACATGAGTCCTCCTACAAACAACTGGAGGTAAAGACGAGCAGAACATCGTAAATAAGACATGAGCCCCCCCCACAAACGACTGGAGGTAAAGACGAGCAGAACATCGTAAATAAGACATGAGCCCCCCTACAAACGACTGGAGGTAAAGACGAGCAGAACATCGTAAATAAGACATGAGCCCCCCTACAAACGACTGGAGGTAAAGACGAGCAAGAACATCGTAAATAAGACATGAGCCCCCCTACAAACGACTGGAGGTAAAGACGAGCAGAACATCGTAAATAAGGCATGAGCCCTCCTACAAACAACTGGAGGTAAAGACGAGCAGAACATCGTAAATAAGACATGAGCCCCCCTACAAACGACTGGAGGTAAAGACGAGCAGAACATCGTAAATAAGACATCAGCCCCCCTACAAACAACTGGAGGTAAAGACGAGCAGAACATCGTAAATAAGACATGAGCCCTCCTACAAACAACTGGAGGTAAAGACGAGCAGAACATCGTAAATAAGACATGAGTCCTCCTACAAACAACTGGAGGTAAAGACGAGCAGAACATCGTAAATAAGACATGAGTCCTCCTACAAACAACTGGAGGTAAAGACGAGCAGAACATCGTAAATAAGACATGAGTCCTCCTACAAACAACTGGAGGTAAAGACGAGCAGAACATCGTAAATAAGACAAGAGTCCTCCTACAAACAACTGGAGGTAGACGAGCAGAACATCGTAAATAAAACATGAGTCCTCCTACAAACAACTGGAGATAAAGACGAGCAGAACATCGTAAATAAGACATGAGTCCTCCTACAAACAACTGGAGGTAAAGACGAGCAGAACATCGTAAATAAGACATGAGTCCTCCTACAAACGACTGGAGGTAAAGACGAGCAAGAACATCGTAAATAAGACATGAGTCCTCCTACAAACAACTGGAGGTAAAGACGAGCAGAACATCGTAAATAAGACATGAGTCCTCCTACAAACAACTGGAGGTAAAGTCGAGCAGAACATCGTAAATAAGACATGAGCCCTCCTACAAACAACTGGATGTAAAGACGAGCAGAACATCGTAAATAAGACATGAGTCCTCCTACAAACAACTGGAGGTAAAGACGAGCAGAACATCGTAAATAAGACATGAGTCCTCCTACAAACTACTGGAGGTAAAGACGAGCAGAACATCGTAAATAAGACATGAGCCCTCCTACAAACAACTGGAGGTAAAGACGAGCAGAACATCGTAAATAAGACATGAGTCCTCCTACAAACGACTGGAGGTAAAGACGAGCAGAACATCGTAAATAAGACATGAGCCCTCCTACAAACAACTGGAGGTAAAGACGAGCAGAACATCGTAAATAAGACATGAGTCCTCCTACAAACTACTGGAGGTAAAGACGAGCAGAACATCGTAAATAAGACATGAGCCCTCCTACAAACAACTGGAGGTAAAGACGAGCAGAACATCGTAAATAAGACATGAGTCCTCCTACAAACAACTGGAGGTAAAGACGAGCAGAACATCGTAAATAAGACATGAGCCCCCCTACAAACGACTGGAGGTAAAGACGAGCAGAACATCGTAAATAAGACATGAGTCCCTCTACAAACAACTGGAGGTAAAGACGAGCAAGAACATCGTAAATAAGACATGAATCCTCCTACAAACAACTGGAGGTAAAGACGAGCAGAACATCGTAAATAAGACATGAGTCCTCCTACAAACAACTGGAGGTAAAAACGAGCAGAACATCGTAAATAAGACATGAGTCCTCCTACAAACAACTGGAGGTAAAGACGAGCAGAACATCGTAAATAAGACATGAGCCCCCCCACAAACGACTGGAGGTAAAGACGAGCAGAACATCGTAAATAAGACATGAGCCCCCCTACAAACGACTGGAGGTAAAGACGAGCAGAACATCGTAAATAAGACATGAGCCCCCCTACAAACGACTGGAGGTAAAGACGAGCAAGAACATCGTAAATAAGACATGAGCTCCCCTACAAACGACTGGAGGTAAAGACGAGCAGAACATCGTAAATAAGGCATGAGCCCTCCTACAAACAACTGGAGGTAAAGACGAGCAGAACATCGTAAATAAGACATCAGCCCCCCTACAAACAACTGGAGGTAAAGACGAGCAGAACATCGTAAATAAGACATGAGCCCTCCTACAAACAACTGGAGGTAAAGACGAGCAGAACATCGTAAATAAGACATGAGTCCTCCTACAAACAACTGGAGGTAAAGACGAGCAGAACATCGTAAATAAGACATGAGTCCTCCTACAAACGACTGGAGGTAAAGACGAGCAAGAACATCGTAAATAAGACATGAGTCCTCCTACAAACAACTGGAGGTAAAGACGAGCAGAACATCGTAAATAAGACATGAGTCCTCCTACAAACAACTGGAGGTAAAGACGAGCAGAACATCGTAAATAAGACATGAGTCCTCCTACAAACTACTGGAGGTAAAGACGAGCAGAACATCGTAAATAAGACATGAGCCCTCCTACAAACAACTGGAGGTAAAGACGAGCAGAACATCGTAAATAAGACATGAGTCCTCCTACAAACGACTGGAGGTAAAGACGAGCAGAACATCGTAAATAAGACATGAGCCCTCCTACAAACAACTGGAGGTAAAGACGAGCAGAACATCGTAAATAAGGCATGAGTCCCTCTACAAACAACTGGAGGTAAAGACGAGCAGAACATCGTAAATAAGACATGAGTCCTCCTACAAACAACTGGAGGTAAAGACGAGCAGAACATCGTAAATAAGATATGAGTCCTCCTACAAACAACTGGAGGTAAAGACGAGCAGAACATCGTAAATAAGACATGAGTCCTCCTACAAACAACTGGAGGTAAAGACGAGCAGAACATCGTAAATAAGACATGAGTCCTCCTACAAACGACTGGAGGTAAAGACGAGCAGAACATCGTAAATAAGACATGAGTCCTCCTACAAACAACTGGAGGTAAAGACGAGCAGAACATCGTAAATAAGGCATGAGCCCTCCTACAAACAACTGGAGGTAAAGACGAGCAGAACATCGTAAATAAGACATGAGTCCTCCTACAAACAACTGGAGGTAAAGACGAGCAGAACATCGTAAATAAGATATGAGCCCTCCTACAAACAACTGGAGGTAAAGACGAGCAAAACATCGTAAATAAGACATGAGCCCCCCTACAAACGACTGGAGGTAAAGACGAGCAGAACATCGTAAATAAGACATGAGTCCCTCTACAAACAACTGGAGGTAAAGACGAGCAAGAACATCGTAAATAAGACATGAGTCCTCCTACAAACAACTGGAGGTAAAGACGAGCAGAACATCGTAAATAAGACATGAGTCCTCCTACAAACTACTGGAGGTAAAGACGAGCAGAACATCGTAAATAAGACATGAGCCCTCCTACAAACAACTGGAGGTAAAGACGAGCAGAACATCGTAAATAAGACATGAGTCCTCCTACAAACGACTGGAGGTAAAGACGAGCAGAACATCGTAAATAAGACATGAGTCCTCCTACAAACTACTGGAGGTAAAGACGAGCAGAACATCGTAAATAAGACATCAGCCCTCTTACAAACAACTGGAGGTAAAGACGAGCAGAACATCGTAAATAAGACATGAGTCCTTCTACAAACAACTGGAGGTAAAGACGAGCAGAACATCGTAAATAAGATATGAGCCCTCCTACAAACAACTGGAGGTAAAGACGAGCAGAACATCGTAAATAAGACATGAGCCCCCCTACAAACGACTGGAGGTAAAGACGAGCAGAACATCGTAAATAAGACATGAGTCCCTCTACAAACAACTGGAGGTAAAGACGAGCAAGAACATCGTAAATAAGACATGAGTCCTCCTACAAACAACTGGAGGTAAAGACGAGCAGAACATCGTAAATAAGACATGAGTCCTCCTACAAACAACTGGAGGTAAAGACGAGCAGAACATCGTAAATAAGGCATGAGTCCCTCTACAAACAACTGGAGGTAAAGACGAGCAGAACATCGTAAATAAGACATGAGTCCTCCTACAAACAACTGGAGGTAAAGACGAGCAGAACATCGTAAATAAGAAATGAGTCCTCCTACAAACAACTGGAGGTAAAGACGAGCAGAACATCGTAAATAGGACATGAGTCCTCCTACAAACAACTGGAGGTAAAGACGAGCAGAACATCGTAAATAAGACATGAGTCCTCCTACAAACGACTGGAGGTAAAGACGAGCAGAACATCGTAAATAAGGCATGAGTCCTCCTACAAACAACTGGAGGTAAAGACGAGCAGAACATCGTAAATAAGACATGAGTCCTCCTACAAACAACTGGAGGTAAAGACGAGCAGAACATCGTAAATAAGATATGAGCCCTCCTACAAACAACTGGAGGTAAAGACGAGCAGAACATCGTAAATAAGACATGAGCCCCCCTACAAACGACTGGAGGTAAAGACGAGCAGAACATCGTAAATAAGACATGAGTCCCTCTACAAACAACTGGAGGTAAAGACGAGCAAGAACATCGTAAATAAGACATGAGTCCTCCTACAAACAACTGGAGGTAAAGACGAGCAGAACATCGTAAATAAGACATGAGTCCTCCTACAAACAACTGGAGGTAAAAACGAGCAGAACATCGTAAATAAGACATGAGTCCTCCTGCAAACAACTGGAGGTAAAGACGAGCAGAACATCGTAAATAAGACATGAGCCCCCCCACAAACGACTGGAGGTAAAGACGAGCAGAACATCGTAAATAAGACATGAGCCCCCCTACAAACGACTGGAGGTAAAGACGAGCAGAACATCGTAAATAAGACATGAGCCCCCCTACAAACGACTGGAGGTAAAGACGAGCAAGAACATCGTAAATAAGACATGAGCCCCCCTACAAACGACTGGAGGTAAAGACGAGCAGAACATCGTAAATAAGGCATGAGCCCTCCTACAAACAACTGGAGGTAAAGACGAGCAGAACATCGTAAATAAGACATGAGCCCCCCTACAAACGACTGGAGGTAAAGACGAGCAGAACATCGTAAATAAGACATCAGCCCCCCTACAAACAACTGGAGGTAAAGACGAGCAGAACATCGTAAATAAGACATGAGCCCTCCTACAAACAACTGGAGGTAAAGACGAGCAGAACATCGTAAATAAGACATGAGTCCTCCTACAAACAACTGGAGGTAAAGACGAGCAGAACATCGTAAATAAGACATGAGTCCTCCTACAAACAACTGGAGGTAAAGACGAGCAGAACATCGTAAATAAGACATGAGTCCTCCTATAAACAACTGGAGGTAAAGACGAGCAGAACATCGTAAATAAGACAAGAGTCCTCCTACAAACAACTGGAGGTAGACGAGCAGAACATCGTAAATAAAACATGAGTCCTCCTACAAACAACTGGAGATAAAGACGAGCAGAACATCGTAAATAAGACATGAGTCCTCCTACAAACAACTGGAGGTAAAGACGAGCAGAACATCGTAAATAAGACATGAGTCCTCCTACAAACGACTGGAGGTAAAGACGAGCAAGAACATCGTAAATAAGACATGAGTCCTCCTACAAACAACTGGAGGTAAAGACGAGCAGAACATCGTAAATAAGACATGAGTCCTCCTACAAACAACTGGAGGTAAAGACGAGCAGAACATCGTAAATAAGACATGAGTCCTCCTACAAACAACTGGAGGTAAAGACGAGCAGAACATCGTAAATAAGACATGAGTCCTCCTACAAACAACTGGAGGTAAAGACGAGCAGAACATCGTAAATAAGACATGATTCCTCCTACAAACTACTGGAGGTAAAGACGAGCAGAACATCGTAAATAAGACATGAGCCCTCCTACAAACAACTGGAGGTAAAGACGAGCAGAACATCGTAAATAAGACATGAGTCCTCCTACAAACGACTGGAGGTAAAGACGAGCAGAACATCGTAAATAAGACATGAGCCCTCCTACAAACAACTGGAGGTAAAGACGAGCAGAACATCGTAAATAAGACATGAGCCCTCCTACAAACAACTGGAGGTAAAGACGAGCAGAACATCGTAAATAAGACATGAGTCCTCCTACAAACAACTGGAGGTAAAGACGAGCAGAACATCGTAAATAAGATATGAGCCCTCCTACAAACAACTGGAGGTAAAGACGAGCAGAACATCGTAAATAAGACATGAGCCCCCCTACAAACGACTGGAGGTAAAGACGAGCAGAACATCGTAAATAAGACATGAGTCCCTCTACAAACAACTGGAGGTAAAGACGAGCAAGAACATCGTAAATAAGACATGAGTCCTCCTACAAACAACTGGAGGTAAAGACGAGCAGAACATCGTAAATAAGACATGAGTCCTCCTACAAACAACTGGAGGTAAAAACGAGCAGAACATCGTAAATAAGACATGAGTCCTCCTACAAACAACTGGAGGTAAAGACGAGCAGAACATCGTAAATAAGACATGAGCCCCCCCACAAACGACTGGAGGTAAAGACGAGCAGAACATCGTAAATAAGACATGAGCCCCCCTACAAACGACTGGAGGTAAAGACGAGCAGAACATCGTAAATAAGACATGAGCCCCCCTACAAACGACTGGAGGTAAAGACGAGCAAGAACATCGTAAATAAGACATGAGCCCCCCTACAAACGACTGGAGGTAAAGACGAGCAGAACATCGTAAATAAGGCATGAGCCCTCCTACAAACAACTGGAGGTAAAGACGAGCAGAACATCGTAAATAAGACATGAGCCCCCCTACAAACGACTGGAGGTAAAGACGAGCAGAACATCGTAAATAAGACATCAGCCCCCCTACAAACAACTGGAGGTAAAGACGAGCAGAACATCGTAAATAAGACATGAGCCCTCCTACAAACAACTGGAGGTAAAGACGAGCAGAACATCGTAAATAAGACATGAGTCCTCCTACAAACAACTGGAGGTAAAGACGAGCAGAACATCGTAAATAAGACATGAGTCCTCCTACAAACGACTGGAGGTAAAGACGAGCAAGAACATCGTAAATAAGACATGAGTCCTCCTACAAACAACTGGAGGTAAAGACGAGCAGAACATCGTAAATAAGACATGAGTCCTCCTACAAACAACTGGTGGTAAAGACGAGCAGAACATCGTAAATAAGACATGAGTCCTCCTACAAACTACTGGAGGTAAAGACGAGCAGAACATCGTAAATAAGACATGAGCCCTCCTACAAACAACTGGAGGTAAAGACGAGCAGAACATCGTAAATAAGACATGAGTCCTCCTACAAACGACTGGAGGTAAAGACGAGCAGAACATCGTAAATAAGACATGAACCCTCCTACAAACAACTGGAGGTAAAGACGAGCAGAACATCGTAAATAAGGCATGAGTCCCTCTACAAACAACTGGAGGTAAAGACGAGCAGAACATCGTAAATAAGACATGAGTCCTCCTACAAACAACTGGAGGTAAAGACGAGCAGAACATCGTAAATAAGATATGAGTCCTCCTACAAACAACTGGAGGTAAAGACGAGCAGAACATCGTAAATAAGACATGAGTCCTCATACAAACAACTGGAGGTAAAGACGAGCAGAACATCGTAAATAAGACATGAGTCCTCCTACAAACGACTGGAGGTAAAGACGAGCAGAACATCGTAAATAAGACATGAGTCCTCCTACAAACAACTGGAGGTAAAGACGAGCAGAACATCGTAAATAAGACATGAGCCCCCCTACAAACGACTGGAGGTAAAGACGAGCAGAACATCGTAAATAAGACATGAGTCCCTCTACAAACAACTGGAGGTAAAGACGAGCAAGAACATCGTAAATAAGACATGAGTCCTCCTACAAACAACTGGAGGTAAAGACGAGAAGAACATCGTAAATAAGACATGAGTCCTCCTACAAACAACTGGAGGTAAAAACGAGCAGAACATCGTAAATAAGACATGAGTCCTCCTACAAACAACTGGAGGTAAAGACGAGCAGAACATCGTAAATAAGACATGAGCCCCCCCACAAACGACTGGAGGTAAAGACGAGCAGAACATCGTAAATAAGACATGAGCCCCCCTACAAACGACTGGAGGTAAAGACGAGCAGAACATCGTAAATAAGACATGAGTCCTCCTACAAACGACTGGAGGTAAAGACGAGCAGAACATCGTAAATAAGACATGAGCCCCCCTACAAACGACTGGAGGTAAAGACGAGCAAGAACATCGTAAATAAGACATGAGCCCCCCTACAAACGACTGGAGGTAAAGACGAGCAGAACATCGTAAATAAGGCATGAGCCCTCCTACAAACAACTGGAGGTAAAGACGAGCAGAACATCGTAAATAGGACATGAGCCCCCCTACAAACGACTGGAGGTAAAGACGAGCAGAACATCGTAAATAAGACATGAGCCCCCCTACAAACGACTGGAGGTAAAGACGAGCAAGAACATCGTAAATAAGACATGAGTCCTCCTACAAACAACTGGAGGTAAAGACGAGCAGAACATCGTAAATAAGACATGAGTCCTCCTACAAACAACTGGTGGTAAAGACGAGCAGAACATCGTAAATAAGACATGAGTCCTCCTACAAACTACTGGAGGTAAAGACGAGCAGAACATCGTAAATAAGACATGAGCCCTCCTACAAACAACTGGAGGTAAAGACGAGCAGAACATCGTAAATAAGACATGAGTCCTCCTACAAACGACTGGAGGTAAAGACGAGCAGAACATCGTAAATAAGACATGAACCCTCCTACAAACAACTGGAGGTAAAGACGAGCAGAACATCGTAAATAAGGCATGAGTCCCTCTACAAACAACTGGAGGTAAAGACGAGCAGAACATCGTAAATAAGACATGAGTCCTCCTACAAACAACTGGAGGTAAAGACGAGCAGAACATCGTAAATAAGATATGAGTCCTCCTACAAACAACTGGAGGTAAAGACGAGCAGAACATCGTAAATAAGACATGAGTCCTCATACAAACAACTGGAGGTAAAGACGAGCAGAACATCGTAAATAAGACATGAGTCCTCCTACAAACGACTGGAGGTAAAGACGAGCAGAACATCGTAAATAAGACATGAGTCCTCCTACAAACAACTGGAGGTAAAGACGAGCAGAACATCGTAAATAAGACATGAGCCCCCCTACAAACGACTGGAGGTAAAGACGAGCAGAACATCGTAAATAAGACATGAGTCCCTCTACAAACAACTGGAGGTAAAGACGAGCAAGAACATCGTAAATAAGACATGAGTCCTCCTACAAACAACTGGAGGTAAAGACGAGAAGAACATCGTAAATAAGACATGAGTCCTCCTACAAACAACTGGAGGTAAAAACGAGCAGAACATCGTAAATAAGACATGAGTCCTCCTACAAACAACTGGAGGTAAAGACGAGCAGAACATCGTAAATAAGACATGAGCCCCCCCACAAACGACTGGAGGTAAAGACGAGCAGAACATCGTAAATAAGACATGAGCCCCCCTACAAACGACTGGAGGTAAAGACGAGCAGAACATCGTAAATAAGACATGAGTCCTCCTACAAACGACTGGAGGTAAAGACGAGCAGAACATCGTAAATAAGACATGAGCCCCCCTACAAACGACTGGAGGTAAAGACGAGCAAGAACATCGTAAATAAGACATGAGCCCCCCTACAAACGACTGGAGGTAAAGACGAGCAGAACATCGTAAATAAGGCATGAGCCCTCCTACAAACAACTGGAGGTAAAGACGAGCAGAACATCGTAAATAGGACATGAGCCCCCCTACAAACGACTGGAGGTAAAGACGAGCAGAACATCGTAAATAAGACATGAGCCCCCCTACAAACAACTGGAGGTAAAGACGAGCAGAACATCGTAAATAAGACATGAGCCCTCCTACAAACAACTGGAGGTAAAGACGAGCAGAATATCGTAAATAAGACATGAGTCCTCCTACAAACAACTGGAGGTAAAGACGAGCAGAACATCGTAAATAAGACATGAGTCCTCCTACAAACAACTGGAGGTAAAGACGAGCAGAACATCGTAAATAAGGCATGAGTCCCTCTACAAACAACTGGAGGTAAAGACGAGCAGAACATCGTAAATAAGACATGAGTCCTCCTACAAACAACTGGAGGTAAAGACGAGCAGAACATCGTAAATAAGACATGAGTCCTCCTACAAACAACTGGAGGTAAAGACGAGCAGAACATCGTAAATAAGACATGAGTCCTCCTACAAACGACTGGAGGTAAAGACGAGCAGAACATCGTAAATAAGACATGAGTCCTCCTACAAACAACTGGAGGTAAAGACGAGCAGAACATCGTAAATAAGGCATGAGCCCTCCTACAAACAACAGGAGGTAAAGACGAGCAGAACATCGTAAATAAGACATGAGTCCTCCTACAAACAACTGGAGGTAAAGACGAGCAGAACATCGTAAATAAGATATGAGCCCTCCTACAAACAACTGGAGGTAAAGACGAGCAGAACATCGTAAATAAGACATGAGCCCCCCCTACAAACGACTGGAGGTAAAGACGAGCAGAACATCGTAAATAAGACATGAGTCCCTCTACAAACAACTGGAGGTAAAGACGAGCAAGAACATCGAAAATAAGACATGAGTCCTCCTACAAACAACTGGAGGTAAAGACGAGCAGAACATCGTAAATAAGACATGAGCCCCCCCACAAACGACTGGAGGTAAAGACGAGCAGAACATCGTAAATAAGACATGAGCCCCCCTACAAACGACTGGAGGTAAAGACGAGCAGAACATCGTAAATAAGACATGAGCCCCCCTACAAACGACTGGAGGTAAAGACGAGCAAGAACATCGTAAATAAGACATGAGCCCCCCTACAAACGACTGGAGGTAAAGACGAGCAGAACATCGTAAATAAGGCATGAGCCCTCCTACAAACAACTGGAGGTAAAGACGAGCAGAACATCGTAAATAAGACATGAGCCCCCCTACAAACGACTGGAGGTAAAGAGGAGCAGAACATCGTAAATAAGACATCAGCCCCCCTACAAACAACTGGAGGTAAAGACGAGCAGAACATCGTAAATAAGACATGAGCCCTCCTACAAACAACTGGAGGTAAAGACGAGCAGAACATCGTAAATAAGACATGAGTCCTCCTACAAACAACTGGAGGTAAAGACGAGCAGAACATCGTAAATAAGACATGCGTCCTCCTACAAACTACTGGAGGTAAAGACGAGCAGAACATCGTAAATAAGACATGAGCCCTCCTACAAACAACTGGAGGTAAAGACGAGCAGAACATCGTAAATAAGACATGAGTCCTCCTACAAACGACTGGAGGTAAAGACGAGCAGAACATCGTAAATAAGACATGAGCCCTCCTACAAACAACTGGAGGTAAAGACGAGCAGAACATCGTAAATAAGGCATGAGTCCCTCTACAAACAACTGGAGGTAAAGACGAGCAGAACATCGTAAATAAGACATGAGTCCTCCTACAAACAACTGGAGGTAAAGACGAGCAGAACATCGTAAATAAGATATGAGTCCTCCTACAAACAACTGGAGGTAAAGACGAGCAGAACATCGTAAATAAGACATGAGTCCTCCTACAAACAACTGGAGGTAAAGACGAGCAGAACATCGTAAATAAGACATGAGTCCTCCTACAAACGACTGGAGGTAAAGACGAGCAGAACATCGTAAATAAGACATGAGTCCTCCTAAAAACAACTGGAGGTAAAGACGAGCAGAACATCGTAAATAAGGCATGAGCCCTCCTACAAACAACTGGAGGTAAAGACGAGCAGAACATCGTAAATAAGACATGAGTCCTCCTACAAACAACTGGAGGTAAAGACGAGCAGAACATCGTAAATAAGATATGAGCCCTCCTACAAACAACTGGAGGTAAAGACGAGCAGAACATCGTAAATAAGACATGAGCCCCCCTACAAACGACTGGAGGTAAAGACGAGCAGAACATCGTAAATAAGACATGAGTCCCTCTACAAACAACTGGAGGTAAAGACGAGCAAGAACATCGTAAATAAGACATGAGTCCTCCTACAAACAACTGGAGGTAAAGACGAGAAGAACATCGTAAATAAGACATGAGTCCTCCTACAAACAACTGGAGGTAAAAACGAGCAGAACATCGTAAATAAGACATGAGTCCTCCTACAAACAACTGGAGGTAAAGACGAGCAGAACATCGTAAATAAGACATGAGCCCCCCCACAAACGACTGGAGGTAAAGACGAGCAGAACATCGTAAATAAGACATGAGCCCCCCTACAAACGACTGGAGGTAAAGACGAGCAGAACATCGTAAATAAGACATGAGTCCTCCTACAAACGACTGGAGGTAAAGACGAGCAGAACATCGTAAATAAGACATGAGCCCCCCTACAAACGACTGGAGGTAAAGACGAGCAAGAACATCGTAAATAAGACATGAGCCCCCCTACAAACGACTGGAGGTAAAGACGAGCAGAACATCGTAAATAAGGCATGAGCCCTCCTACAAACAACTGGAGGTAAAGACGAGCAGAACATCGTAAATAAGACATGAGCCCCCCTACAAACGACTGGAGGTAAAGACGAGCAGAACATCGTAAATAAGACATGAGCCCCCCTACAAACAACTGGAGGTAAAGACGAGCAGAACATCGTAAATAAGACATGAGCCCTCCTACAAACAACTGGAGGTAAAGACGAGCAGAATATCGTAAATAAGACATGAGTCCTCCTACAAACAACTGGAGGTAAAGACGAGCAGAACATCGTAAATAAGACATGAGTCCTCCTACAAACAACTGGAGGTAAAGACGAGCAGAACATCGTAAATAAGGCATGAGTCCCTCTACAAACAACTGGAGGTAAAGACGAGCAGAACATCGTAAATAAGACATGAGTCCTCCTACAAACAACTGGAGGTAAAGACGAGCAGAACATCGTAAATAAGACATGAGTCCTCCTACAAACAACTGGAGGTAAAGACGAGCAGAACATCGTAAATAAGACATGAGTCCTCCTACAAACAACTGGAGGTAAAGACGAGCAGAACATCGTAAATAAGACATGAGTCCTCCTACAAACGACTGGAGGTAAAGACGAGCAGAACATCGTAAATAAGACATGAGTCATCCTACAAACAACTGGAGGTAAAGACGAGCAGAACATCGTAAATAAGGCATGAGCCCTCCTACAAACAACTGGAGGTAAAGACGAGCAGAACATCGTAAATAAGACATGAGTCCTCCTACAAACAACTGGAGGTAAAGACGAGCAGAACATCGTAAATAAGATATGAGCCCTCCTACAAACAACTGGAGGTAAAGACGAGCAGAACATCGTAAATAAGACATGAGCCCCCCTACAAACGACTGGAGGTAAAGACGAGCAGAACATCGTAAATAAGACATGAGTCCCTCTACAAACAACTGGAGGTAAAGACGAGCAGAACATCGTAAATAAGACATGAGTCCTCCTACAAACAACTGGAGGTAAAGACGAGCAGAACATCGTAAATAAGACATGAGTCCTCCTACAAACAACTGGAGGTAAAAACGAGCAGAACATCGTAAATAAGACATGAGTCCTCCTACAAACAACTGGAGGTAAAGACGAGCAGAACATCGTAAATAAGACATGAGCCCCCCCACAAACGACTGGAGGTAAAGACGAGCAGAACATCGTAAATAAGACATGAGCCCCCCTACAAACGACTGGAGGTAAAGACGAGCAGAACATCGTAAATAAGACATGAGCCCCCCTACAAACGACTGGAGGTAAAGACGAGCAAGAACATCGTAAATAAGACATGAGCCCCCCTACAAATGACTGGAGGTAAAGACGAGCAGAACATCGTAAATAAGGCATGAGCCCTCCTACAAACAACTGGAGGTAAAGACGAGCAGAACATCGTAAATAAGACATGAACCCCCCTACAAACGACTGGAGATAAAGACGAGCAGAACATCGTAAATAAGACATCAGCCCCCCTACAAACAACTGGAGGTAAAGACGAGCAGAACATCGTAAATAAGACGAGCCCTCCTACAAACAACTGGAGGTAAAGACGAGCAGAACATCGTAAATAAGACATGAGTCCTCCTACAAACAACTGGAGGTAAAGACGAGCAGAACATCGTAAATAAGACATGAGTCCTCCTACAAACAACTGGAGGTAAAGACGAGCAGAACATCGTAAATAAGACAAGAGTCCTCCTACAAACAACTGGAGGTAGACGAGCAGAACATCGTAAATAAGACATGAGTCCTCCTACAAACAACTGGAGATAAAGACGAGCAGAACATCGTAAATAAGACATGAGTCCTCCTACAAACAACTGGAGGAAACACGAGCAGAACATCGTAAATAAGACATGAGTCCTCCTACAAACGACTGGAGGTAAAGACGAGCAAGAACATCGTAAATAAGACATGAGTCCTCCTACAAACAACTGGAGGTAAAGACGAGCAGAACATCGTAAATAAGACATGAGTCCTCCTACAAACAACTGGAGGTAAAGACGAGCAGAACATCGTAAATAAGACATGAGCCCTCCTACAAACAACTGGAGGTAAAGACGAGCAGAACATCGTAAATAAGACATGAGTCCTCCTACAAACAACTGGAGGTAAAGACGAGCAGAACATCGTAAATAAGACATGAGTCCTCCTACAAACTACTGGAGGTAAAGACGAGCAGAACATCGTAAATAAGACATGAGCCCTCCTACAAACAACTGGAGGTAAAGACGAGCAGAACATCGTAAATAAGACATGAGTCCTCCTACAAACGACTGGAGGTAAAGACGAGCAGAACATCGTAAATAAGACATGAGCCCTCCTACAAACAACTGGAGGTAAAGACGAGCAGAACATCGTAAATAAGACATGAGTCCTCCTACAAACTACTGGAGGTAAAGACGAGCAGAACATCGTAAATAAGACATGAGCCCTCCTACAAACAACTGGAGGTAAAGACGAGCAGAACATCGTAAATAAGACATGAGTCCTCCTACAAACAACTGGAGGTAAAGACGAGCAGAACATCGTAAATAAGATATGAGCCCTCCTACAAACAACTGGAGGTAAAGACAAGCAGAACATCGTAAATAAGACATGAGCCCCCCTACAAACGACTGGAGGTAAAGACGAGCAGAACATCGTAAATAAGACATGAGTCCCTCTACAAACAACTGGAGGTAAAGACGAGCAAGAACATCGTAAATAAGACATGAGCCCTCCTACAAACAACTGGAGGTAAAGACGAGCAGAATATCGTAAATAAGACATGAGTCCTCCTACAAACAACTGGAGGTAAAGACGAGCAGAACATCGTAAATAAGACATGAGTCCTCCTACAAACAACTGGAGGTAAAGACGAGCAGAACATCGTAAATAAGGCATGAGTCCCTCTACAAACAACTGGAGGTAAAGACGAGCAGAACATCGTAAATAAGACATGAGTCCTCCTACAAACAACTGGAGGTAAAGACGAGCAGAACATCGTAAATAAGACATGAGTCCTCCTACAAACAACTGGAGGTAAAGACGAGCAGAACATCGTAAATAAGACATGAGTCCTCCTACAAACAACTGGAGGTAAAGACGAGCAGAACATCGTAAATAAGACATGAGTCCTCCTACAAACGACTGGAGGTAAAGACGAGCAGAACATCGTAAATAAGACATGAGTCCTCCTACAAACAACTGGAGGTAAAGACGAGCAGAACATCGTAAATAAGGCATGAGCCCTCCTACAAACAACTGGAGGTAAAGACGAGCAGAACATCGTAAATAAGACATGAGTCCTCCTACAAACAACTGGAGGTAAAGACGAGCAGAACATCGTAAATAAGATATGAGCCCTCCTACAAACAACTGGAGGTAAAGACGAGCAGAACATCGTAAATAAGACATGAGCCCCCCTACAAACGACTGGAGGTAAAGACGAGCAGAACATCGTAAATAAGACATGAGTCCCTCTACAAACAACTGGAGGTAAAGACGAGCAAGAACATCGTAAATAAGACATGAGTCCTCCTACAAACAACTGGAGGTAAAGACGAGCAGAACATCGTAAATAAGACATGAGTCCTCCTACAAACAACTGGAGGTAAAAACGAGCAGAACATCGTAAATAAGACATGAGTCCTCCTACAAACAACTGGAGGTAAAGACGAGCAGAACATCGTAAATAAGACATGAGCCCCCCCACAAACGACTGGAGGTAAAGACGAGCAGAACATCGTAAATAAGACATGAGCCCCCCTACAAACGACTGGAGGTAAAGACGAGCAGAACATCGTAAATAAGACATGAGCCCCCCTACAAACGACTGGAGGTAAAGACGAGCAAGAACATCGTAAATAAGACATGAGCCCCCCTACAAATGACTGGAGGTAAAGACGAGCAGAACATCGTAAATAAGGCATGAGCCCTCCTACAAACAACTGGAGGTAAAGACGAGCAAGAACATCGTAAATAAGACATGAACCCCCCTACAAACGACTGGAGATAAAGACGAGCAGAACATCGTAAATAAGACATCAGCCCCCCTACAAACAACTGGAGGTAAAGACGAGCAGAACATCGTAAATAAGACATGAGCCCTCCTACAAACAACTGGAGGTAAAGACGAGCAGAACATCGTAAATAAGACATGAGTCCTCCTACAAACAACTGGAGGTAAAGACGAGCAGAACATCGTAAATAAGACATGAGTCCTCCTACAAACAACTGGAGGTAAAGACGAGCAGAACATCGTAAATAAGACAAGAGTCCTCCTACAAACAACTGGAGGTAGACGAGCAGAACATCGTAAATAAGACATGAGTCCTCCTACAAACAACTGGAGATAAAGACGAGCAGAACATCGTAAATAAGACATGAGTCCTCCTACAAACAACTGGAGGAAACACGAGCAGAACATCGTAAATAAGACATGAGTCCTCCTACAAACGACTGGAGGTAAAGACGAGCAAGAACATCGTAAATAAGACATGAGTCCTCCTACAAACAACTGGAGGTAAAGACGAGCAGAACATCGTAAATAAGACATGAGTCCTCCTACAAACAACTGGAGGTAAAGACGAGCAGAACATCGTAAATAAGACATGAGCCCTCCTACAAACAACTGGAGGTAAAGACGAGCAGAACATCGTAAATAAGACATGAGTCCTCCTACAAACAACTGGAGGTAAAGACGAGCAGAACATCGTAAATAAGACATGAGTCCTCCTACAAACTACTGGAGGTAAAGACGAGCAGAACATCGTAAATAAGACATGAGCCCTCCTACAAACAACTGGAGGTAAAGACGAGCAGAACATCGTAAATAAGACATGAGTCCTCCTACAAACGACTGGAGGTAAAGACGAGCAGAACATCGTAAATAAGACATGAGCCCTCCTACAAACAACTGGAGGTAAAGACGAGCAGAACATCGTAAATAAGACATGAGTCCTCCTACAAACTACTGGAGGTAAAGACGAGCAGAACATCGTAAATAAGACATGAGCCCTCCTACAAACAACTGGAGGTAAAGACGAGCAGAACATCGTAAATAAGACATGAGTCCTCCTACAAACAACTGGAGGTAAAGACGAGCAGAACATCGTAAATAAGATATGAGCCCTCCTACAAACAACTGGAGGTAAAGACGAGCAGAACATCGTAAATAAGACATGAGCCCCCCTACAAACGACTGGAGGTAAAGACGAGCAGAACATCGTAAATAAGACATGAGTCCCTCTACAAACAACTGGAGGTAAAGACGAGCAAGAACATCGTAAATAAGACATGAGTCCTCCAACAAACAACTGGAGGTAAAGACGAGCAGAACATCGTAAATAAGACATGAGTCCTCCTACAAACAACTGGAGGTAAAAACGAGCAGAACATCGTAAATAAGACATGAGTCCTCCTACAAACAACTGGAGGTAAAGACGAGCAGAACATCGTAAATAAGACATGAGCCCCCCCACAAACGACTGGAGGTAAAGACGAGCAGAACATCGTAAATAAGACATGAGCCCCCCTACAAACGACTGGAGGTAAAGACGAGCAGAACATCGTAAATAAGACATGAGCCCCCCTACAAACGACTGGAGGTAAAGACGAGCAAGAACATCGTAAATAAGACATGAGCCCCCCTACAAACGACTGGAGGTAAAGACGAGCAGAACATCGTAAATAAGGCATGAGCCCTCCTACAAACAACTGGAGGTAAAGACGAGCAGAACATCGTAAATAAGACATGAGCCCCCCTACAAACGACTGGAGGTAAAGACGAGCAGAACATCGTAAATAAGACATCAGCCCCCTACAAACAACTGGAGGTAAAGACGAGCAGAACATCGTAAATAAGACATGAGCCCTCCTACAAACAACTGGAGGTAAAGACGAGCAGAACATCGTAAATAAGACATGAGTCCTCCTACAAACAACTGGAGGTAAAGACGAGCAGAACATCGTAAATAAGACATGAGTCCTCCTACAAACGACTGGAGGTAAAGACGAGCAAGAACATCGTAAATAAGACATGAGTCCTCCTACAAACAACTGGAGGTAAAGACGAGCAGAACATCGTAAATAAGACATGAGTCCTCCTACAAACAACTGGAGGTAAAGACGAGCAGAACATCGTAAATAAGACATGAGTCCTCCTACAAACTACTGGAGGTAAAGACGAGCAGAACATCGTAAATAAGACATGAGCCCTCCTACAAACAACTGGAGGTAAAGACGAGCAGAACATCGTAAATAAGACATGAGTCCTCCTACAAACGACTGGAGGTAAAGACGAGCAGAACATCGTAAATAAGACATGAGCCCTCCTACAAACAACTGGAGGTAAAGACGAGCAGAACATCGTAAATAAGGCATGAGTCCCTCTACAAACAACTGGAGGTAAAGACGAGCAGAACATCGTAAATAAGACATGAGTCCTCCTACAAACAACTGGAGGTAAAGACGAGCAGAACATCGTAAATAAGATATGAGTCCTCCTACAAACAACTGGAGGTAAAGACGAGCAGAACATCGTAAATAAGACATGAGTCCTCCTACAAACAACTGGAGGTAAAGACGAGCAGAACATCGTAAATAAGACATGAGTCCTCCTACAAACGACTGGAGGTAAAGACGAGCAGAACATCGTAAATAAGACATGAGTCCTCCTACAAACAACTGGAGGTAAAGACGAGCAGAACATCGTAAATAAGGCATGAGCCCTCCTACAAACAACTGGAGGTAAAGACGAGCAGAACATCGTAAATAAGACATGAGTCCTCCTACAAACAACTGGAGGTAAAGACGAGCAGAACATCGTAAATAAGATATGAGCCCTCCTACAAACAACTGGAGGTAAAGACGAGCAGAACATCGTAAATAAGACATGAGCCCCCCTACAAACGACTGGAGGTAAAGACGAGCAGAACATCGTAAATAAGACATGAGTCCCTCTACAAACAACTGGAGGTAAAGACGAGCAAGAACATCGTAAATAAGACATGAGTCCTCCTACAAACAACTGGAGGTAAAGACGAGAAGAACATCGTAAATAAGACATGAGTCCTCCTACAAACAACTGGAGGTAAAAACGAGCAGAACATCGTAAATAAGACATGAGTCCTCCTACAAACAACTGGAGGTAAAGACGAGCAGAACATCGTAAATAAGACATGAGCCCCCCCACAAACGACTGGAGGTAAAGACGAGCAGAACATCGTAAATAAGACATGAGCCCCCCTACAAACGACTGGAGGTAAAGACGAGCAGAACATCGTAAATAAGACATGAGTCCTCCTACAAACGACTGGAGGTAAAGACGAGCAGAACATCGTAAATAAGACATGAGCCCCCCTACAAACGACTGGAGGTAAAGACGAGCAAGAACATCGTAAATAAGACATGAGCCCCCCTACAAACGACTGGAGGTAAAGACGAGCAGAACATCGTAAATAAGGCATGAGCCCTCCTACAAACAACTGGAGGTAAAGACGAGCAGAACATCGTAAATAAGACATGAGCCCCCCTACAAACGACTGGAGGTAAAGACGAGCAGAACATCGTAAATAAGACATGAGCCCCCCTACAAACAACTGGAGGTAAAGACGAGCAGAACATCGTAAATAAGACATGAGCCCTCCTACAAACAATTGGAGGTAAAGACGAGCAGAATATCGTAAATAAGACATGAGTCCTCCTACAAACAACTGGAGGTAAAGACGAGCAGAACATCGTAAATAAGACATGAGTCCTCCTACAAACAACTGGAGGTAAAGACGAGCAGAACATCGTAAATAAGACATGAGTCCTCCTACAAACAACTGGAGGTAAAGACGAGCAGAACATCGTAAATAAGACAAGAGTCCTCCTACAAACAACTGGAGGTAGACGAGCAGAACATCGTAAATAAGACATGAGTCCTCCTACAAACAACTGGAGATAAAGACGAGCAGAACATCGTAAATAAGACATGAGTCCTCCTACAAACAACTGGAGGTAATGACAAGCAGAACATCGTAAATAAGACATGAGTCCTCCTACAAACGACTGGAGGTAAAGACGAGCAAGAACATCGTAAATAAGACATGAGTCCTCCTACAAACAACTGGAGGTAAAGACGAGCAGAACATCGTAAATAAGACATGAGTCCTCCTACAAACAACTGGAGGTAAAGACGAGCAGAACATCGTAAATAAGACATGAGCCCCCCTACAAACGACTGGAGGTAAAGACGAGCAGAACATCGTAAATAAGACATGAGCCCTCCTACAAACGACTGGGGGTAAAGACGAGCAGAACATCGTAAATAAGACATGAGCCCCCCTACAAACGACTGAAGGTAAAGACGAGCAGAACATCGTAAATAAGACATGAGCCCCCCTACAAACGACTGGAGGTAAAGACGAGCAAGAACATCGTAAATAAGGCATGAGCCCTCCTACAAACAACTGGAGGTAAAGACGAGCAGAACATCGTAAATAAGGCATGAGCCCTCCTACAAACAACTGGAGGTAAAGACGAGCAGAACATCGTAAATAAGGCATGAGCCCTCCTACAAACAACTGGAGGTAAAGACGAGCAGAACATCGTAAATAAGACATGAGCCCTCCTACAAACGACTGGAGGTAAAGACGAGCAGAACATCGTAAATAAGGCATGAGCCCTCCTACAAACAACTGGAGGTAAAGACGAGCAGAACATCGTAAATAAGACATGAGCCCCCCTACAAACGACTGGAGGTAAAGACGAGCAGAACATCGTAAATAAGACATGAGCCCTCCTACAAACCACTGGAGGTAAAAACGAGCAATAACATCGTAAATAAGACATGAGCCCCCCTACAAACGACTGGAGGTAAAGACGAGCAGAACATCGTAAATAAGACATGAGTCCTCCTACAAACAACTGGAGGTAAAGACGAGCAGAACATCGTAAATAAGACATGAGTCCTCCTACAAACAACTGGAGGTAAAGACGAGCAGAACATCGTAAATAAGACATGAGCCCTCCTACAAACAACTGGAGGTAAAGACGAGCAGAACATCGTAAATAAGACATGAGCCCTCCTACAAACAACTGGAGGTAAAGACGAGCAAGAACATCGTAAATAAGACATGAGCCCCCCTACAAACAACTGGAGGTAAAGACGAGCAGAACATCGTAAATAAGACATGAGCCCTCCTACAAACAACTGGAGGTAAAGACGAGCAGAACATCGTAAATAAGACATGAGTCCTCCTACAAACAACTGGAGGTAAAGACGAGCAGAACATCGTAAATAAGACATGAGTCCTCCTACAAACAACTGGAGGTAAAGACGAGCAGAACATCGTAAATAAGACAAGAGTCCTCCTACAAACAACTGGAGGTAAAGACGAGCAGAACATCGTAAATAAGACAAGAGTCCTCCTACAAACAACTGGAGGTAGACGAGCAGAACATCGTAAATAAGACATGAGTCCTCCTACAAACAACTGGAGATAAAGACGAGCAGAACATCGTAAATAAGACATGAGTCCTCCTACAAACAACTGGAGGTAAAGACGAGCAGAACATCGTAAATAAGACATGAGTCCTCCTACAAACGACTGGAGGTAAAGACGAGCAAGAACATCGTAAATAAGACATGAGTCCTCCTACAAACAACTGGAGGTAAAGACGAGCAGAACATCGTAAATAAGACATGAGTCCTCCTACAAACAACTGGAGGTAAAGACGAGCAGAACATCGTAAATAAGACATGAGCCCCCCTACAAATGACTGAAGGTAAAGACGAGCAAGAACATCGTAAATAAGACATGAGCCCCCCTACAAACAACTGGAGGTAAAGACGAGCAGAACATCGTAAATAAGACATGAGTCCTCCTACAAACGACTGGAGGTAAAGACGAGCAGAACATCGTCAATAAGGCATGAGCCCTCCTACAAACAACTGGATGTAAAGACGAGGAGAACATCGTAAATAAGGCATGAGCCCTCCTACAAACAACTGGAGGTAAAGACGAGCAGAACATCGTAAATAAGGCATGAGCCCTCCTACAAACAACTGGAGGTAAAGACGAGCAGAACATCGTAAATAAGACATGAGCCCTCCTACAAACGACTGGAGGTAAAGACGAGCAGAACATCGTAAATAAGACATGAGCCCTCCTACAAACAACTGGAGGTAAAGACGAGCAGAACATCGTAAATAAGACATGAGCCCCCCTACAAACGACTGGAGGTAAAGACGAGCAAGAACATCGTAAATAAGACATGAGCCCCCCTACAAACAACTGGAGGTAAAGACGAGCAGAACATCGTAAATAAGACATGAGTCCTCCTACAAACGACTGGAGGTAAAGACGAGCAGAACATCGTAAATAAGGCATGAGCCCTCCTACAAACAACTGGAGGTAAAGACGAGCAGAACATCGTAAATAAGGCATGAGCCCTCCTACAAACAACTGGAGGTAAAGACGAGCAGAACATCGTAAATAAGGCATGAGCCCTCCTACAAACAACTGAAGGTAAAGACGAGCAGAACATCGTAAATAAGACATGAGCCCTCCTACAAACGACTGGAGGTAAAGACGAGCAGAACATCGTAAATAAGGCATGAGCCCTCCTACAAACAACTGGAGGTAAAGACGAGCAGAACATCGTAAATAAGACATGAGCCCCCCTACAAACGACTGGAGGTAAAGACGAGCAGAACATCGTAAATAAGACATGAGCCCTCCTACAAACCACTGGAGGTAAAGACGAGCAGAACATCGTAAATAAGGCATGAGCCCTCCTACAAACAACTGGAGGTAAAGACGAGCAGAACATCGTAAATAAGACATGAGCCCTCCTACAAACGACTGGAGGTAAAGACGAGCAGAACATCGTAAATAAGGCATGAGCCCTCCTACAAACAACTGGAGGTAAAGACGAGCAGAACATCGTAAATAAGACATGAGCCCCCCTACAAACGACTGGAGGTAAAGACGAGCAGAACATCGTAAATAAGACATGAGCCCTCCTACAAACCACTGGAGGTAAAAACGAGCAATAACATCGTAAATAAGACATGAGCCCCCCTACAAACGACTGGAGGTAAAGACGAGCAGAACATCGTAAATAAGACATGAGTCCTCCTACAAACAACTGGAGGTAAAGACGAGCAGAACATCGTAAATAAGACATGAGTCCTCCTACAAACAACTGGAGGTAAAGACGAGCAGAACATCGTAAATAAGACATGAGCCCTCCTACAAACAACTGGGGGTAAAGACGAGCAGAACATCGTAAATAAGACATGAGCCCTCCTACAAACAACTGGAGGTAAAGACGAGCAAGAACATCGTAAATAAGACATGAGCCCCCCTACAAACAACTGGAGGTAAAGACGAGCAGAACATCGTAAATAAGACATGAGCCCTCCTACAAACAACTGGAGGTAAAGACGAGCAGAACATCGTAAATAAGACATGAGTCCTCCTACAAACAACTGGAGGTAAAGACGAGCAGAACATCGTAAATAAGACATGAGTCCTCCTACAAACAACTGGAGGTAAAGACGAGCAGAACATCGTAAATAAGACAAGAGTCCTCCTACAAACAACTGGAGGTAAAGACGAGCAGAACATCGTAAATAAGACAAGAGTCCTCCTACAAACAACTGGAGGTAGACGAGCAGAACATCGTAAATAAGACATGAGTCCTCCTACAAACAACTGGAGATAAAGACGAGCAGAACATCGTAAATAAGACATGAGTCCTCCTACAAACAACTGGAGGTAAAGACGAGCAGAACATCGTAAATAAGACATGAGTCCTCCTACAAACGACTGGAGGTAAAGACGAGCAAGAACATCGTAAATAAGACATGAGTCCTCCTACAAACAACTGGAGGTAAAGACGAGCAGAACATCGTAAATAAGACATGAGTCCTCCTACAAACAACTGGAGGTAAAGACGAGCAGAACATCGTAAATAAGACATGAGCCCCCCTACAAATGACTGAAGGTAAAGACGAGCAGAACATCGTAAATAAGACATGAGCCCCCCTACAAACGACTGGAGGTAAAGACGAGCAAGAACATCGTAAATAAGACATGAGCCCCCCTACAAACAACTGGAGGTAAAGACGAGCAGAACATCGTAAATAAGACATGAGTCCTCCTACAAACGACTGGAGGTAAAGACGAGCAGAACATCGTCAATAAGGCATGAGCCCTCCTACAAACAACTGGATGTAAAGACGAGGAGAACATCGTAAATAAGGCATGAGCCCTCCTACAAACAACTGGAGGTAAAGACGAGCAGAACATCGTAAATAAGGCATGAGCCCTCCTACAAACAACTGGAGGTAAAGACGAGCAGAACATCGTAAATAAGACATGAGCCCTCCTACAAACGACTGGAGGTAAAGACGAGCAGAACATCGTAAATAAGACATGAGCCCTCCTACAAACAACTGGAGGTAAAGACGAGCAGAACATCGTAAATAAGACATGAGCCCCCCTACAAACGACTGGAGGTAAAGACGAGCAAGAACATCGTAAATAAGACATGAGCCCCCCTACAAACAACTGGAGGTAAAGACGAGCAGAACATCGTAAATAAGACATGAGTCCTCCTACAAACGACTGGGGGTAAAGACGAGCAGAACATCGTAAATAAGGCATGAGCCCTCCTACAAACAACTGGAGGTAAAGACGAGCAGAACATCGTAAATAAGGCATGAGCCCTCCTACAAACAACTGGAGGTAAAGACGAGCAGAACATCGTAAATAAGGCATGAGCCCTCCTACAAACAACTGGAGGTAAAGACGAGCAGAACATCGTAAATAAGACATGAGCCCTCCTACAAACGACTGGAGGTAAAGACGAGCAGAACATCGTAAATAAGACATGAGTCCTCCTACAAACAACTGGAGGTAAAGACGAGCAGAACATCGTAAATAAGACATGAGCCCCCCTACAAATGACTGAAGGTAAAGACGAGCAGAACATCGTAAATAAGACATGAGCCCCCCTACAAACGACTGGAGGTAAAGACGAGCAAGAACATCGTAAATAAGACATGAGCCCCCCTACAAACAACTGGAGGTAAAGACGAGCAGAACATCGTAAATAAGACATGAGTCCTCCTACAAACGACTGGAGGTAAAGACGAGCAGAACATCGTCAATAAGGCATGAGCCCTCCTACAAACAACTGGATGTAAAGACGAGGAGAACATCGTAAATAAGGCATGAGCCCTCCTACAAACAACTGGAGGTAAAGACGAGCAGAACATCGTAAATAAGGCATGAGCCCTCCTACAAACAACTGGAGGTAAAGACGAGCAGAACATCGTAAATAAGACATGAGCCCTCCTACAAACGACTGGAGGTAAAGACGAGCAGAACATCGTAAATAAGACATGAGCCCTCCTACAAACAACTGGAGGTAAAGACGAGCAGAACATCGTAAATAAGACATGAGCCCCCCTACAAACGACTGGAGGTAAAGACGAGCAAGAACATCGTAAATAAGACATGAGCCCCCCTACAAACAACTGGAGGTAAAGACGAGCAGAACATCGTAAATAAGACATGAGTCCTCCTACAAACGACTGGAGGTAAAGACGAGCAGAACATCGTAAATAAGGCATGAGCCCTCCTACAAACAACTGGAGGTAAAGACGAGCAGAACATCGTAAATAAGGCATGAGCCCTCCTACAAACAACTGGAGGTAAAGACGAGCAGAACATCGTAAATAAGGCATGAGCCCTCCTACAAACAACTGGAGGTAAAGACGAGCAGAACATCGTAAATAAGACATGAGCCCTCCTACAAACGACTGGAGGTAAAGACGAGCAGAACATCGTAAATAAGGCATGAGCCCTCCTACAAACAACTGGAGGTAAAGACGAGCAGAACATCGTAAATAAGACATGAGCCCCCCTACAAACGACTGGAGGTAAAGACGAGCAGAACATCGTAAATAAGACATGAGCCCTCCTACAAACCACTGGAGGTAAAAACGAGCAATAACATCGTAAATAAGACATGAGCCCCCCTACAAACGACTGGAGGTAAAGACGAGCAGAACATCGTAAATAAGACATGAGTCCTCCTACAAACAACTGGAGGTAAAGACGAGCAGAACATCGTAAATAAGACATGAGCCCTCCTACAAACAACTGGAGGTAAAGACGAGCAGAACATCGTAAATAAGACATGAGCCCTCCTACAAACAACTGGAGGTAAAGACGAGCAAGAACATCGTAAATAAGACATGAGCCCCCCTACAAACAACTGGAGGTAAAGACGAGCAGAACATCGTAAATAAGACATGAGCCCTCCTACAAACAACTGGAGGTAAAGACGAGCAGAACATCGTAAATAAGACATGAGTCCTCCTACAAACAACTGGAGGTAAAGACGAGCAGAACATCGTAAATAAGACATGAGTCCTCCTACAAACAACTGGAGGTAAAGACGAGCAGAACATCGTAAATAAGACAAGAGTCCTCCTACAAACAACTGGAGGTAAAGACGAGCAGAACATCGTAAATAAGACAAGAGTCCTCCTACAAACAACTGGAGGTAGACGAGCAGAACATCGTAAATAAGACATGAGTCCTCCTACAAACAACTGGAGATAAAGACGAGCAGAACATCGTAAATAAGACATGAGTCCTCCTACAAACAACTGGAGGTAAAGACGAGCAGAACATCGTAAATAAGACATGAGTCCTCCTACAAACGACTGGAGGTAAAGACGAGCAAGAACATCGTAAATAAGACATGAGTCCTCCTACAAACAACTGGAGGTAAAGACGAGCAGAACATCGTAAATAAGACATGAGTCCTCCTACAAACAACTGGAGGTAAAGACGAGCAGAACATCGTAAATAAGACATGAGCCCCCCTACAAATGACTGAAGGTAAAGACGAGCAGAACATCGTAAATAAGACATGAGCCCCCCTACAAACGACTGGAGGTAAAGACGAGCAAGAACATCGTAAATAAAACATGAGCCCCCCTACAAACAACTGGAGGTAAAGACGAGCAGAACATCGTAAATAAGACATGAGTCCTCCTACAAACGACTGGAGGTAAAGACGAGCAGAACATCGTCAATAAGGCATGAGCCCTCCTACAAACAACTGGATGTAAAGACGAGGAGAACATCGTAAATAAGGCATGAGCCCTCCTACAAACAACTGGAGGTAAAGACGAGCAGAACATCGTAAATAAGGCATGAGCCCTCCTACAAACAACTGGAGGTAAAGACGAGCAGAACATCGTAAATAAGACATGAGCCCTCCTACAAACGACTGGAGGTAAAGACGAGCAGAACATCGTAAATAAGACATGAGCCCTCCTACAAACAACTGGAGGTAAAGACGAGCAGAACATCGTAAATAAGACATGAGCCCCCCTACAAACGACTGGAGGTAAAGACGAGCAGAACATCGTAAATAAGACATGAGCCCTCCTACAAACCACTGGAGGTAAAAACGAGCAATAACATCGTAAATAAGACATGAGCCCCCCTACAAACGACTGGAGGTAAAGACGAGCAGAACATCGTAAATAAGACATGAGTCCTCCTACAAACAACTGGAGGTAAAGACGAGCAGAACATCGTAAATAAGACATGAGTCCTCCTACAAACAACTGGAGGTAAAGACGAGCAGAACATCGTAAATAAGACATGAGCCCTCCTACAAACAACTGGAGGTAAAGACGAGCAGAACATCGTAAATAAGACATGAGCCCTCCTACAAACAACTGGAGGTAAAGACGAGCAAGAACATCGTAAATAAGACATGAGCCCCCCTACAAACAACTGGAGGTAAAGACGAGCAGAACATCGTAAATAAGACATGAGCCCTCCTACAAACAACTGGAGGTAAAGACGAGCAGAACATCGTAAATAAGACATGAGTCCTCCTACAAACAACTGGAAGTAAAGACGAGCAGAACATCGTAAATAAGACATGAGTCCTCCTACAAACAACTGGAGGTAAACACGAGCAAGAACATCGTAAATAAGACATGAGCCCCCCTACAAACAACTGGAGGTAAAGACGAGCAGAACATCGTAAATAAGACATGAGCCCTCCTACAAACAACTGGAGGTAAAGACGAGCAGAACATCGTAAATAAGACATGAGCCCTCCTACAAACAACTGGAGGTAAAGACGAGCAGAACATCGTAAATAAGGCATGAGCCCCCCTACAAACGACTGGAGGTAAAGACGAGCAGAACATCGTAAATAAGACATGAGTCCTCCTACAAACAACTGGAGGTAAAGACGAGCAGAACATCGTAAATAAGACATGAGCCCCCCTACAAACAACTGGAGGTAAAGACGAGCAGAACATCGTAAATAAGACATGAGTCCTCCTACAAACAACTGGAGGTAAAGACGAGGAGAACATCGTAAATAAGGCATGAGCCCTCCTACAAACAACTGGAGGTAAAGACGAGCAGAACATCGTAAATAAGACATGAGCCCCCCTACAAACGACTGGAGGTAAAGACGGGCAGAACATCGTAAATAAGATATGAGCCCCCCTACAAACAACTGGAGGTAAAGACGAGCAGAACATCGTAAATAAGACATGAGCCCTCCTACAAACAACTGGAGGTAAAGACGAGCAAGAACATCGTAAATAAGACATGAGCCCTCCTACAAACAACTGGAGGTAAAGACGAGCAGAACTTCGTAAATAAGACATGAGCCCTCCTACAAACAACTGGAGGTAAAGACGAGAAGAACATCGTAAATAAGACATGAGTCCTCCTACAAACAACTGGAGGTAAAGACGAGCAGAACATCGTAAATAAGACATGAGTCCTCCTACAAACAACTGGAGGTAAAGACGAGCAGAACATCGTAAATAAGGCATGAGCCCTCCTACAAACAACTGGGGGTAAAGACGAGCAGAACATCGTAAATAAGACATGAGCCCTCCTACAAACGACTGGAGATAAAGACGAGCAGATCATCGTAAATAAGATATGAGCCCTCCTACAAACAACTGGAGGTAAAGACGAGCAAGAACATCGTAAATAAGACATGAGCCCCCCCGCAAACGACTGGAGGTAAAGACGAGCAGAACATCGTAAATAAGATATGAGCTCCCATACAAACAACTGGAGGTAAAGACGAGCGGAACATCGTAAATAAGACATGATACCTCCTACAAACAACTGGAGGTAAAGACGAGCAAGAACATCGTAAATAAGACATGAGCCCTCCTACAAACAACTGGAGGTAAAGACGAGCAGAACATCGTAAATAAGACATGAGCCCTCCTACAAACAACTGGAGGTAAAGACGAGCAGAACATCGTAAATAAGACATGAGTCCTCCTACAAACAACTGGAGGTAAAGACGAGCAGAACATCGTTAATAAGACATGAGTCCTCCTACAAACAACTGGAGGTAAAGACGAGCAGAACATCGTAAATAAGGCATGAGCCCTCCTACAAACAACTGGAGGTAAAGACGAGCAGAACATCGTAAATAAGACATGAGTCCTCCTACAAACAACTGGAGGTAAAGACGAGCAGAACATCGTAAATAAGGCATGAGCCCTCCTACAAACAACTGGAGGTAAAGACGAGCAGAACATCGTAAATAAGACATGAGTCCTCCTACAAACAACTGGAGGTAAAGACGAGCAGAACATCGTAAATAAGATATGAGCCCTCCTACAAACAACTGGAGGTAAAGACGAGCAGAACATCGTAAATAAGACATGAGCCCCCCTACAAACGACTGGAGGTAAAGACGAGCAGAACATCGTAAATAAGACATGAGTCCCTCTACAAACAACTGGAGGTAAAGACGAGCAAGAACATCGTAAATAAGACATGAGTCCTCCTACAAACAACTGGAGGTAAAGACGAGCAGAACATCGTAAATAAGACATGAGTCCTCCTACAAACGACTGGAGGTAAAGACGAGCAGAACATCGTCAATAAGGCATGAGCCCTCCTACAAACAACTGGATGTAAAGACGAGGAGAACATCGTAAATAAGGCATGAGCCCTCCTACAAACAACTGGATGTAAAGACGAGGAGAACATCGTAAATAAGGCATGAGCCCTCCTACAAACAACTGGAGGTAAAGACGAGCAGAACATCGTAAATAAGACATGAGCCCTCCTACAAACGACTGGAGGTAAAGACGAGCAGAACATCGTAAATAAGACATGAGCCCTCCTACAAACAACTGGAGGTAAAGACGAGCAGAACATCGTAAATAAGACATGAGCCCTCCTACAAACCACTGGAGGTAAAAACGAGCAATAACATCGTAAATAAGACATGAGCCCCCCTACAAACGACTGGAGGTAAAGACGAGCAGAACATCGTAAATAAGACATGAGTCCTCCTACAAACAACTGGAGGTACAGACGAGCAGAACATCGTAAATAAGACATGAGTCCTCCTACAAACAACTGGAGGTAAAGACGAGCAGAACATCGTAAATAAGACATGAGCCCTCCTACAAACAACTGGAGGTAAAGACGAGCAGAACATCGTAAATAAGACATGAGTCCTCCTACAAACAACTGGAGGTAAAGACGAGCAGAACATCGTAAATAAGACATGAGCCCCCCTACAAATGACTGAAGGTAAAGACGAGCAGAACATCGTAAATAAGACATGAGCCCTCCTACAAACCACTGGAGGTAAAAACGAGCAATAACATCGTAAATAAGACATGAGCCCCCCTACAAACGACTGGAGGTAAAGACGAGCAGAACATCGTAAATAAGACATGAGTCCTCCTACAAACAACTGGAGGTACAGACGAGCAGAACATCGTAAATAAGACATGAGTCCTCCTACAAACAACTGGAGGTAAAGACGAGCAGAACATCGTAAATAAGACATGAGCCCTCCTACAAACAACTGGAGGTAAAGACGAGCAGAACATCGTAAATAAGACATGAGCCCTCCTACAAACAACTGGAGGTAAAGACGAGCAAGAACATCGTAAATAAGACATGAGCCCCCCTACAAACAACTGGAGGTAAAGACGAGCAGAACATCGTAAATAAGACATGAGCCCTCCTACAAACAACTGGAGGTAAAGACGAGCAGAACATCGTAAATAAGACATGAGTCCTCCTACAAACAACTGGAAGTAAAGACGAGCAGAACATCGTAAATAAGACATGAGTCCTCCTACAAACAACTGGAGGTAAACACGAGCAAGAACATCGTAAATAAGACATGAGCCCCCCTACAAACAACTGGAGGTAAAGACGAGCAGAACATCGTAAATAAGACATGAGCCCTCCTACAAACAACTGGAGGTAAAGACGAGCAGAACATCGTAAATAAGACATGAGCCCTCCTACAAACAACTGGAGGTAAAGACGAGCAGAACATCGTAAATAAGGCATGAGCCCCCCTACAAACGACTGGAGGTAAAGACGAGCAGAACATCGTAAATAAGACATGAGTCCTCCTACAAACAACTGGAGGTAAAGACGAGCAGAACATCGTAAATAAGACATGAGCCCCCCTACAAACAACTGGAGGTAAAGACGAGCAGAACATCGTAAATAAGACATGAGTCCTCCTACAAACAACTGGAGGTAAAGACGAGGAGAACATCGTAAATAAGGCATGAGCCCTCCTACAAACAACTGGAGGTAAAGACGAGCAGAACATCGTAAATAAGACATGAGCCCCCCTACAAACGACTGGAGGTAAAGACGGGCAGAACATCGTAAATAAGATATGAGCCCCCCTACAAACAACTGGAGGTAAAGACGAGCAGAACATCGTAAATAAGACATGAGCCCTCCTACAAACAACTGGAGGTAAAGACGAGCAAGAACATCGTAAATAAGACATGAGCCCTCCTACAAACAACTGGAGGTAAAGACGAGCAGAACTTCGTAAATAAGACATGAGCCCTCCTACAAACAACTGGAGGTAAAGACGAGAAGAACATCGTAAATAAGACATGAGTCCTCCTACAAACAACTGGAGGTAAAGACGAGCAGAACATCGTAAATAAGACATGAGTCCTCCTACAAACAACTGGAGGTAAAGACGAGCAGAACATCGTAAATAAGGCATGAGCCCTCCTACAAACAACTGGGGGTAAAGACGAGCAGAACATCGTAAATAAGACATGAGCCCTCCTACAAACGACTGGAGATAAAGACGAGCAGATCATCGTAAATAAGATATGAGCCCTCCTACAAACAACTGGAGGTAAAGACGAGCAAGAACATCGTAAATAAGACATGAGCCCCCCCGCAAACGACTGGAGGTAAAGACGAGCAGAACATCGTAAATAAGATATGAGCTCCCATACAAACAACTGGAGGTAAAGACGAGCGGAACATCGTAAATAAGACATGAGCCCTCCTACAAACAACTGGAGGTAAAGACGAGCAAGAACATCGTAAATAAGACATGAGCCCTCCTACAAACAACTGGAGGTAAAGACGAGCAGAACATCGTAAATAAGACATGAGCCCTCCTACAAACAACTGGAGGTAAAGACGAGCAGAACATCGTAAATAAGACATGAGTCCTCCTACAAACAACTGGAGGTAAAGACGAGCAGAACATCGTAAATAAGACATGAGTCCTCCTACAAACAACTGGAGGTAAAGACGAGCAGAACATCGTAAATAAGGCATGAGCCCTCCTACAAACAACTGGAGGTAAAGACGAGCAGAACATCGTAAATAAGACATGAGCCCCCCCTACAAACGACTGGAGATAAAGACGAGCAGAACATCGTAATTAAGATATGAGCCCTCCTACAAACAACTGGAGGTAAAGACGAGCAAGAACATCGTAAATAAGACATGAGTCCTCCTACAAACAACTGGAGGTAAAGACGAGCAGAACATCGTAAATAAGACATGAGCCCCCCTACAAACGACTGGGGGTAAAGACGAGCAGAACATCGTAAATAAGACATGAGCCCTCCTACAAACAACTGGAGGTAAAGACGAGCAGAACATCGTAAATAAAACATGAGCCCCCCCACAAACGACTGGAGGTAAAGACGAGCAGAACATCGTAAATAAGACATGAGCCCCCCTACAAACAACTGGGGGTAAAGACGAGCAGAACATCGTAAATAAGACATGAGCCCCCCTACAAACGACTGGGGGTAAAGACGAGCAGAACATCGTAAATAAGACATGAGCCCCCCTACAAACAACTAGAGGTAAAGACGAGCAGAACATCGTAAATAAGACATGAGTCCTCCTACAAACAACTGGAGGTGAAGACGAGCAGAACATCGTAAATAAGACATGAGTCCTCCTACAAACAACTGGAGGTAAAGACGAGCAGAACATCGTAAATAAGGCATGAGTCCTCCTACAAACAACTGGAGGTAAAGACAAGCAGAACATCGTAAATAAGACATGAGTCCTCCTACAAACAACTGGAGGTAAAGACGAGCAGAACATCGTAAATAAGACATGAGCCCTCCTACAAACAACTGGAGGTAAAGACGAGCAGAACATCGTAAATAAGACATGTGCCCCCCTACAAACAACTGGAGGTAAAGACGAGCAGAACATCGTAAATAAGACATGAGCCCCCCCACAAACAACTGGAGGTAAAGACGAGCAGAACATCGTAAATAAGACATGAGCCCCCCTACAAACAACTGGGGGTAAAGACGAGCAGAACATCGTAAATAAGACATGAGCCCCCCTACAAACGACTGGGGGTAAAGACGAGCAGAACATCGTAAATAAGACATGAGCCCCCCTACAAACAACTGGAGGTAAAGACGAGCAGAACATCGTAAATAAGACATGAGCCCTCCTACAAACAACTGGAGGTAAAGACGAGCAGAACATCGTAAATAAGACATGTGCCCCCCTACAAACAACTGGAGGTAAAGACGAGCAGAACATCGTAAATAAGACATGAGCCCCCCCACAAACGACTGGAGGTAAAGACGAGCAGAACATCGTAAATAAGACATGAGCCCCCCTACAAACAACTGGAGGTAAAGACGAGCAGAACATCGTAAATAAGACATGAGCCCCCTACAAACGACTGGGGGTAAAGACGAGCAGAACATCGTAAATAAGACATGAGCCCCCCTACAAACAACTGGAGGTAAAGACGAGCAGAACATCGTAAATAAGACATGAGTCCTCCTACAAACAACTGGAGGTAAAGACGAGCAGAACATCGTAAATAAGACATGAGCCCCCCTACAAACGACTGGGGGTAAAGACGAGCAGAACATCGTAAATAAGACATGAGCCCTCCTACAAACAACTGGAGGTAAAGACGAGCAGAACATCGTAAATAAGACATGAGCCCCCCCCCCCCCACAAACGACTGGAGGTAAAGACGAGCAGAACATCGTAAATAAGTCATGAGCCCCCCTACAAACAACTGGGGGTAAAGACGAGCAGAACATCGTAAATAAGACATGAGCCCCCGTACAAACGACTGGGGGTAAAGACGAGCAGAACATCGTAAATAAGACATGAGCCCCCCTACAAACAACTGGAGGTAAAGACGAGCAGAACATCGTAAATAAGACATGAGTCCTCCTACAAACAACTGGAGGTAAAGACGAGCAGAACATCGTAAATAAGACATGAGTCCTCCTACAAACAACTGGAGGTAAAGACGAGCAGAACATCGTAAATAAGGCATGAGTCCTCCTACAAACAACTGGTGGTAAAGACAAGCAGAACATCGTAAATAAGACATGAGTCCTCCTACAAACAACTGGAGGTAAAGACGAGCAGAACATCGTAAATAAGACAAGAGCCCCCCTACAAACAACTGGAGGTAAAGACGAGCAGAACATCGTAAATAAGACATGAGTCCTCCTACAAACAACTGGAGGTAAAGACGAGCAGAACATCGTAAATAAGACATGAGACCTCCTACAAACAACTGGAGGTAAAGACGAGCAGAACATCGTAAATAAGACATGTGCCCCCCTACAAACAACTGGAGGTAAAGACGAGCAGAACATCGTAAATAAGACATGAGCCCCCCCACAAACGACTGGAGGTAAAGACGAGCAGAACATCGTAAATAAGACATGAGCCCCCCTACAAACGACTGGGGGTAAAGACGAGCAGAACATCGTAAATAAGACATGAGCCCCCCTTCAAACAACTGGAGGTAAAGACGAGCAGAACATCGTAAATAAGACATGAGCCCTCCTACAAACAACTGGAGGTAAAGACGAGCAGAACATCGTAAATAAGACATGTGCCCCCCTACAAACAACTGGAGGTAAAGACGAGCAGAACATCGTAAATAAGACATGAGCCCCCCCACAAACGACTGGAGGTAAAGACGAGCAGAACATCGTAAATAAGACATGAGCCCCCCTACAAACAACTGGGGGTAAAGACGAGCAGAACATCGTAAATAAGACATGAGCCCCCCTACAAACGACTGGGGGTAAAGACGAGCAGAACATCGTAAATAAGACATGAGCCCCCCTACAAACAACTGGAGGTAAAGACGAGCAGAACATCGTAAATGAGACATGAGTCCTCCTACAAACAACTGGAGGTAAAGACGAGCAGAACATCGTAAATAAGACATGAGTCCTCCTACAAACAACTGGAGGTAAAGACGAGCAGAACATCGTAAATAAGGCATGAGTCCTCCTACAAACAACTGGAGGTAAAGACAAGCAGAACATCGTAAATAAGACATGAGTCCACCTACAAACAACTGGAGGTAAAGACGAGCAGAACATCGTAAATAAGACAAGAGCCCCCCTACAAACAACTGGAGGTAAAGACGAGCAGAACATCGTAAATAAGACATGAGTCCTCCTACAAACAACTGGAGGTAAAGACGAGCAGAACATCGTAAATAAGACATGAGCCCTCCTACAAACAACTGGAGGTAAAGACGAGCAGAACATCGTAAATAAGACATGTGCCCCCCTACAAACGACTGGAGGTAAAGACGAGCAGAACATCGTAAATAAGACATGAGTCCTCCTACAAACGACTGGAGGTAAAGACGGGCAGAACATCGTAAATAAGACATGAGCCCCCCTACAAACAACTGGAGGTAAAGACGAGCAGAACATCGTAAATAAGACATGAGCCCTCCTACAAACAACTGGAGGTAAAGACGAGCAGAACATCGTAAATAAGACATGTGTCCTCCTACAAACAACTGGAGGTAAAGACGAGCAGAACATCGTAAATAAGACATGAGTCCTCCTACAAACAACTGGAGGTAAAGACGAGCAGAACATCGTAAATAAGATATGAGCCCTCCTACAAACAACTGGAGGTAATGACGAGCAAGAACATCGTAAATAAGACATGAGCCCTCCTACAAACAACTGGAGGTAAAGACGAGCAGAACATCGTAAATAAGATATGAGCCCTCCTACAAACAGCTGGAGGTAAAGACGAGCAGAACATCGTAAATAAGACATGAGTCCTCCTACAAACAACTGGAGGTAAAGACGAGCAGAACATCGTAAATAAGACATGAGTCCTCCTACAAACAACTGGAGGTAAAGACGAGCAGAACATCGTAAATAAGACATGAGTCCTCCTACAAACGACTGGAGGTAAAGACGAGCAGAACATCGTAAATAAGACATGAGTCCTCCTACAAACAACTGGAGGTAAAGACGAGCAGAACATCGTAAATAAGACATGAGCCCTCCTACAAACAACTGGGGGTAAAGACGAGCAGAACATCGTAAATAAGACATGGGTCCTCCTACAAACGACTGGAGGTAAAGACGAGCAAGAACATCGTAAATAAGACATGAGTCCTCCTACAAACAACTGGAGGTAAAGACGAGCAGAACATCGTAAATAAGGCATGAGACCTCCTACAAACAACTGGAGGTAAAGACGAGCAAGAACATCGTAAATAAGACATGAGTCCTCTTACAAACAACTGGAGGTAAAGACGAGCAGAACATCGTAAATAAGACATGAGTCCTCCTACAAACAACTGGAGGTAAAGACGAGCAGAACATCGTAAATAACACATGAGTCCTCCTACAAACAACTGGAGGTAAAGACGAGCAGAACATCGTAAATAAGACATGAGTCCTCCTACAAACAACTGGAGGTAAAGACGAGCAGAACATCGTAAATAAGACATGAGTCCTCCTACAAACAACTGGAGGTAAAGACGAGCAAGAACATCATAAATAAGACATGAGTCCTCCTACAAACAACTGGAGGTAAAAACGAGCAGAACATCGTAAATAAGACATGAGTCCTCCTACAAACAACTGGAGGTAAAGACGAGCAGAACATCGTAAATAAGACATGAGTCCTCCTACAAACAACTGGAGGTAAAGACGAGCAGAACATCGTAAATAAGATATGAGCCCTCCTACAAACAACTGGAGGTAAAGACGAGCAGAACATCGAAAATAAGACATGAGTCCTCTTACAAACAACTGGAGGTAAAGACGAGCAGAACATCGTAAATAAGACATGAGTCCTCCTACAAACAACTGGAGGTAAAGATGAGCAGAACATCGTAAATAAGACATGAGTCCTCCTACAAACAACTGGAGGTAAAGACGAGCAGAACATCGTAAATAAGACATGAGTCCTCCTACAAACAACTGGAGGTAAAGACGAGCAGAACATCGTAAATAAGATATGAGCCCTCCTACAAACAACTGGAGGTAAAGACGAGCAGAACATCGTAAATAAGACATGAGCCCCCTACAAACAACTGGAGGTAAAGACGAGCAGAACATCGTAAATAAGACATGAGTCCTCTTACAAACAACTGGAGGTAAAGACGAGCAGAACATCGTAAATAAGACATGAGTCCTCCAACAAACAACTGGAGGTAAAGACGAGCAGAACATCGTAAATAAGACATGAGTCCTCCTACAAACGACTGGGGGTAAAGACGAGCAGAACATCGTAAATAAGACATGAGCCCTCCTACAAACAACTGGAGATAAAGACGAGCAGAACATCGTAAATAAGACATGAGTCCTCCTACAAACAACTGGAGGTAAAGACGAGCAGAACATCGTAAATAAGACATGAGTCCTCCTACAAACGACTGGAGGTAAAGACGAGCAGAACATCGTAAATAAGACATGAGCCCTCCTACAAACAACTGGAGGTAAAGACGAGCAGAACATCGTAAATAAGACATGAGTCCTCCTACAAACAACTGGAGGTAGACGAGCAGAACATCGTAAATAAGACATGAGCTCCTCTACAAACAACTGGAGGTAAAGACGAGCAGAACATCGTAAATAAGACATGAGTCCTCCTACAAACAACTGGAGATAAAGACGAGCAGAACATCGTAAATAAGACATGAGTCCTCCTACAAACAACTGGAGGTAAAGACGAGCAAGAACATCGTAAATAAGACATGAGTCCTCTTACAAACAACTGGAGGTAAAGACGAGCAGAACATCGTAAATAAGACATGAGTCCTCCTACAAACAACTGGAGGTAAAAACGAGCAGAACATCGTAAATAAGACATGAGTCCTCCTACAAACAACTGGAGGTAAAGACGAGCAGAACATCGTAAATAAGATATGAGCCCTCCTACAAACAACTGGAGGTAAAGACGGGCAGAACATCGTAAATAAGACATGAGTCCTCTTACAAACAACTGGAGGTAAAGACGAGCACAACATCGTAAATAAGACATGAGTCCTCCTACAAACAACTGGAGGTAAAGACGAGCAGAACATCGTAAATAAGGCATGAGACCTCCTACAAACAACTGGAGGTAAAGACGAGCAAGAACATCGTAAATAAGACATGAGTCCTCTTACAAACAACTGGAGGTAAAGACGAGCAGAACATCGTAAATAAGACATGAGTCCTCCTACAAACAACTGGAGGTAAAGATGAGCAGAACATCGTAAATAAGACATGAGTCCTCCTACAAACAACTGGAGGTAAAGACGAGCAGAACATCGTAAATAAGACATGAGTCCTCCTACAAACAACTGGAGGTAAAGACGAGCAGAACATCGTAAATAAGATATGAGCCCTCCTACAAACAACTGGAGGTAAAGACGAGCAGAACATCGTAAATAAGACATGAGCCCCCTACAAACAACTGGAGGTAAAGACGAGCAGAACATCGTAAATAAGACATGAGTCCTCTTACAAACAACTGGAGGTAAAGACGAGCAGAACATCGTAAATAAGACATGAGTCCTCCAACAAACAACTGGAGGTAAAGACGAGCAGAACATCGTAAATAAGACATGAGTCCTCCTACAAACGACTGGGGGTAAAGACGAGCAGAACATCGTAAATAAGACATGAGCCCTCCTACAAACAACTGGAGATAAAGACGAGCAGAACATCGTAAATAAGACATGAGTCCTCCTACAAACAACTGGAGGTAAAGACGAGCAGAACATCGTAAATAAGACATGAGTCCTCCTACAAACGACTGGAGGTAAAGACGAGCAGAACATCGTAAATAAGACATGAGCCCTCCTACAAACAACTGGAGGTAAAGACGAGCAGAACATCGTAAATAAGACATGAGTCCTCCTACAAACAACTGGAGGTAGACGAGCAGAACATCGTAAATAAGACATGAGCTCCTCTACAAACAACTGGAGGTAAAGACGAGCAGAACATCGTAAATAAGACATGAGTCCTCCTACAAACAACTGGAGGTAAAGACGAGCAGAACATCGTAAATAAGACATGAGTCCTCCTACAAACAACTGGAGGTAAAGACGAGCAAGAACATCGTAAATAAGACATGAGTCCTCTTACAAACAACTGGAGGTAAAGACGAGCAGAACATCGTAAATAAGACATGAGTCCTCCTACAAACAACTGGAGGTAAAAACGAGCAGAACATCGTAAATAAGACATGAGTCCTCCTACAAACAACTGGAGGTAAAGACGAGCAGAACATCGTAAATAAGATATGAGCCCTCCTACAAACAACTGGAGGTAAAGACGGGCAGAACATCGTAAATAAGACATGAGTCCTCTTACAAACAACTGGAGGTAAAGACGAGCACAACATCGTAAATAAGACATGAGTCCTCCTACAAACAACTGGAGGTAAAGACGAGCAGAACATCGTAAATAAGGCATGAGACCTCCTACAAACAACTGGAGGTAAAGACGAGCAAGAACATCGTAAATAAGACATGAGTCCTCTTACAAACAACTGGAGGTAAAGACGAGCAGAACATCGTAAATAAGACATGAGTCCTCCTACAAACAACTGGAGGTAAAGACGAGCAGAACATCGTAAATAACACATGAGTCCTCCTACAAACAACTGGAGGTAAAGACGAGCAGAACATCGTAAATAAGACATGAGTCCTCCTACAAACAACTGGAGGTAAAGACGAGCAGAACATCGTAAATAAGACATGAGTCCTCCTACAAACAACTGGAGGTAAAGACGAGCAAGAACATCATAAATAAGACATGAGTCCTCCTACAAACAACTGGAGGTAAAAACGAGCAGAACATCGTAAATAAGACATGAGTCCTCCTACAAACAACTGGAGGTAAAGACGAGCAGAACATCGTAAATAAGACATGAGTCCTCCTACAAACAACTGGAGGTAAAGACGAGCAGAACATCGTAAATAAGATATGAGCCCTCCTACAAACAACTGGAGGTAAAGACGAGCAGAACATCGTAAATAAGACATGAGTCCTCTTACAAACAACTGGAGGTAAAGACGAGCAGAACATCGTAAATAAGACATGAGTCCTCCTACAAACAACTGGAGGTAAAGATGAGCAGAACATCGTAAATAAGACATGAGTCCTCCTACAAACAACTGGAGGTAAAGACGAGCAGAACATCGTAAATAAGACATGAGTCCTCCTACAAACAACTGGAGGTAAAGACGAGCAGAACATCGTAAATAAGATATGAGCCCTCCTACAAACAACTGGAGGTAAAGACGAGCAGAACATCGTAAATAAGACATGAGCCCCCTACAAACAACTGGAGGTAAAGACGAGCAGAACATCGTAAATAAGACATGAGTCCTCTTACAAACAACTGGAGGTAAAGACGAGCAGAACATCGTAAATAAGACATGAGTCCTCCAACAAACAACTGGAGGTAAAGACGAGCAGAACATCGTAAATAAGACATGAGTCCTCCTACAAACGACTGGGGGTAAAGACGAGCAGAACATCGTAAATAAGACATGAGCCCTCCTACAAACAACTGGAGATAAAGACGAGCAGAACATCGTAAATAAGACATGAGTCCTCCTACAAACAACTGGAGGTAAAGACGAGCAGAACATCGTAAATAAGACATGAGCCCTCCTACAAACAACTGGAGGTAAAGACGAGCAGAACATCGTAAATAAGACATGAGTCCTCCTACAAACAACTGGAGGTAGACGAGCAGAACATCGTAAATAAGACATGAGCTCCTCTACAAACAACTGGAGGTAAAGACGAGCAGAACATCGTAAATAAGACATGAGTCCTCCTACAAACAACTGGAGGTAAAGACGAGCAGAACATCGTAAATAAGACATGAGTCCTCCTACAAACAACTGGAGGTAAAGACGAGCAAGAACATCGTAAATAAGACATGAGTCCTCTTACAAACAACTGGAGGTAAAGACGAGCAGAACATCGTAAATAAGACATGAGTCCTCCTACAAACAACTGGAGGTAAAAACGAGCAGAACATCGTAAATAAGACATGAGTCCTCCTACAAACAACTGGAGGTAAAGACGAGCAGAACATCGTAAATAAGATATGAGCCCTCCTACAAACAACTGGAGGTAAAGACGGGCAGAACATCGTAAATAAGACATGAGTCCTCTTACAAACAACTGGAGGTAAAGACGAGCACAACATCGTAAATAAGACATGAGTCCTCCTACAAACAACTGGAGGTAAAGACGAGCAGAACATCGTAAATAAGGCATGAGACCTCCTACAAACAACTGGAGGTAAAGACGAGCAAGAACATCGTAAATAAGACATGAGTCCTCTTACAAACAACTGGAGGTAAAGACGAGCAGAACATCGTAAATAAGACATGAGTCCTCCTACAAACAACTGGAGGTAAAGACGAGCAGAACATCGTAAATAACACATGAGTCCTCCTACAAACAACTGGAGGTAAAGACGAGCAGAACATCGTAAATAAGACATGAGTCCTCCTACAAACAACTGGAGGTAAAGACGAGCAGAACATCGTAAATAAGACATGAGTCCTCCTACAAACAACTGGAGGTAAAGACGAGCAAGAACATCATAAATAAGACATGAGTCCTCCTACAAACAACTGGAGGTAAAAACGAGCAGAACATCGTAAATAAGACATGAGTCCTCCTACAAACAACTGGAGGTAAAGACGAGCAGAACATCGTAAATAAGACATGAGTCCTCCTACAAACAACTGGAGGTAAAGACGAGCAGAACATCGTAAATAAGATATGAGCCCTCCTACAAACAACTGGAGGTAAAGACGAGCAGAACATCGTAAACAAGACATGAGTCCTCTTACAAACAACTGGAGGTAAAGACGAGCAGAACATCGTAAATAAGACATGAGTCCTCCTACAAACAACTGGAGGTAAAGATGAGCAGAACATCGTAAATAAGACATGAGTCCTCCTACAAACAACTGGAGGTAAAGACGAGCAGAACATCGTAAATAAGACATGAGTCCTCCTACAAACAACTGGAGGTAAAGACGAGCAGAACATCGTAAATAAGATATGAGCCCTCCTACAAACAACTGGAGGTAAAGACGAGCAGAACATCGTAAATAAGACATGAGCCCCCTACAAACAACTGGAGGTAAAGACGAGCAGAACATCGTAAATAAGACATGAGTCCTCTTACAAACAACTGGAGGTAAAGACGAGCAGAACATCGTAAATAAGACATGAGTCCTCCAACAAACAACTGGAGGTAAAGACGAGCAGAACATCGTAAATAAGACATGAGTCCTCCTACAAACGACTGGGGGTAAAGACGAGCAGAACATCGTAAATAAGACATGAACCCTCCTACAAACAACTGGAGATAAAGACGAGCAGAACATCGTAAATAAGACATGAGTCCTCCTACAAACAACTGGAGGTAAAGACGAGCAGAACATCGTAAATAAGACATGAGTCCTCCTACAAACGACTGGAGGTAAAGACGAGCAGAACATCGTAAACAAGACATGAGCCCTCCTACAAACAACTGGAGGTAAAGACGAGCAGAACATCGTAAATAAGACATGAGTCCTCCTACAAACAACTGGAGGTAGACGAGCAGAACATCGTAAATAAGACATGAGCTCCTCTACAAACAACTGGAGGTAAAGACGAGCAGAACATCGTAAATAAGACATGAGTCCTCCTACAAACAACTGGAGGTAAAGACGAGCAAGAACATCGTAAATAAGACATGAGTCCTCTTACAAACAACTGGAGGTAAAGACGAGCAGAACATCGTAAATAAGACATGAGTCCTCCTACAAACAACTGGAGGTAAAGACGAGCAGAACATCGTAAATAACACATGAGTCCTCCTACAAACAACTGGAGGTAAAGACGAGCAGAACATCGTAAATAAGACATGAGTCCTCTTACAAACAACTGGAGGTAAAGACGAGCACAACATCGTAAATAAGACATGAGTCCTCCTACAAACAACTGGAGGTAAAGACGAGCAGAACATCGTAAATAAGGCATGAGACCTCCTACAAACAACTGGAGGTAAAGACGAGCAAGAACATCGTAAATAAGACATGAGTCCTCTTACAAACAACTGGAGGTAAAGACGAGCAGAACATCGTAAATAAGACATGAGTCCTCCTACAAACAACTGGAGGTAAAGACGAGCAGAACATCGTAAATAACACATGAGTCCTCCTACAAACAACTGGAGGTAAAGACGAGCAGAACATCGTAAATAAGACATGAGTCCTCCTACAAACAACTGGAGGTAAAGACGAGCAGAACATCGTAAATAAGACATGAGTCCTCCTACAAACAACTGGAGGTAAAGACGAGCAAGAACATCATAAATAAGACATGAGTCCTCCTACAAACAACTGGAGGTAAAAACGAGCAGAACATCGTAAATAAGACATGAGTCCTCCTACAAACAACTGGAGGTAAAGACGAGCAGAACATCGTAAATAAGACATGAGTCCTCCTACAAACAACTGGAGGTAAAGACGAGCAGAACATCGTAAATAAGATATGAGCCCTCCTACAAACAACTGGAGGTAAAGACGAGCAGAACATCGTAAACAAGACATGAGTCCTCTTACAAACAACTGGAGGTAAAGACGAGCAGAACATCGTAAATAAGACATGAGTCCTCCTACAAACAACTGGAGGTAAAGATGAGCAGAACATCGTAAATAAGACATGAGTCCTCCTACAAACAACTGGAGGTAAAGACGAGCAGAACATCGTAAATAAGACATGAGTCCTCCTACAAACAACTGGAGGTAAAGACGAGCAGAACATCGTAAATAAGATATGAGCCCTCCTACAAACAACTGGAGGTAAAGACGAGCAGAACATCGTAAATAAGACATGAGCCCCCTACAAACAACTGGAGGTAAAGACGAGCAGAACATCGTAAATAAGACATGAGTCCTCTTACAAACAACTGGAGGTAAAGACGAGCAGAACATCGTAAATAAGACATGAGTCCTCCAACAAACAACTGGAGGTAAAGACGAGCAGAACATCGTAAATAAGACATGAGTCCTCCTACAAACGACTGGGGGTAAAGACGAGCAGAACATCGTAAATAAGACATGAACCCTCCTACAAACAACTGGAGATAAAGACGAGCAGAACATCGTAAATAAGACATGAGTCCTCCTACAAACAACTGGAGGTAAAGACGAGCAGAACATCGTAAATAAGACATGAGTCCTCCTACAAACGACTGGAGGTAAAGACGAGCAGAACATCGTAAACAAGACATGAGCCCTCCTACAAACAACTGGAGGTAAAGACGAGCAGAACATCGTAAATAAGACATGAGTCCTCCTACAAACAACTGGAGGTAGACGAGCAGAACATCGTAAATAAGACATGAGCTCCTCTACAAACAACTGGAGGTAAAGACGAGCAGAACATCGTAAATAAGACATGAGTCCTCCTACAAACAACTGGAGGTAAAGACGAGCAAGAACATCGTAAATAAGACATGAGTCCTCTTACAAACAACTGGAGGTAAAGACGAGCAGAACATCGTAAATAAGACATGAGTCCTCCTACAAACAACTGGAGGTAAAAACGAGCAGAACATCGTAAATAAGACATGAGTCCTCCTACAAACAACTGGAGGTAAAGACGAGCAGAACATCGTAAATAAGATATGAGCCCTCCTACAAACAACTGGAGGTAAAGACGAGCAGAACATCGTAAATAAGACATGAGTCCTCTTACAAACAACTGGAGGTAAAGACGAGCACAACATCGTAAATAAGACATGAGTCCTCCTACAAACAACTGGAGGTAAAGACGAGCAGAATATCGTAAATAAGACATGAGTCCTCCTACAAACAACTGGAGGTAAAGACGAGCAAGAACATCGTAAATAAGACATGAGTCCTCCTACAAACAACTGGAGGTAAAGACGAGCAGAACATCGTAAATAAGACATGAGTCCTCCTACAAACAACTGGAGGTAAAGACGAGCAGAACATCGTAAATAAGGCATGAGTCCTCCTACAAACAACTGGGGGTAAAGACGAGCAGAACATCGTAAATAAGACATGAGCCCCTCTACAAACAACTGGAGGTAAAGACGAGCAGAACATCGTAAATAAGACATGAGTCCTCCTACAAACAACTGGAGGTAAAGACGAGCAGAACATCGTAAATAAGACATGAGTCCTCCTACAAACAACTGGAGGTAAAGACGAGCAGAACATCGTAAATAAGACATGAGTCCTCCTACAAACAACTGGAGGTAAAGACGAGCAGAACATCGTAAATAAGACATGAGTCCTCCTACAAACAACTGGAGGTAAAGACGAGCAGAACATCGTAAATAAGACATGAGTCCTCCTACAAACAACTGGAGGTAAAGACGAGCAGAACATCGTAAATAAGACATGAGTCCTCCTACAAACGACTGGAGGTAAAGACGAGCAGAACATCGTAAATAAGACATGAGTCCTCCTACAAACGACTGGAGGTAAAGACGAGCAGAACATCGTAAATAAGACATGAGCCCTCCTACAAACAACTGGAGGTAAAGACGAGCAGAACATCGTAAATAAGACATGAGCCCTCCTACAAACAACTGGAGGTAAAGACGAGCAGAACATCGTAAATAAGACATGAGTCCTCCTACAAACAACTGGAGGTAAAGACGAGCAGAACATCGTAAATAAGGCATGAGTCCTCCTACAAACAACTGGGGGTAAAGACGAGCAGAACATCGTAAATAAGACATGAGCCCCTCTACAAACAACTGGAGGTAAAGACGAGCAGAACATCGTAAATAAGACATGAGTCCTCCTACAAACAACTGGAGGTAAAGACGAGCAGAACATCGTAAATAAGACATGAGTCCTCCTACAAACAACTGGAGGTAAAGACGAGCAGAACATCGTAAATAAGACATGAGTCCTCCTACAAACAACTGGAGGTAAAGACGAGCAGAACATCGTAAATAAGACATGAGTCCTCCTACAAACAACTGGAGGTAAAGACGAGCAGAACATCGTAAATAAGACATGAGTCCTCCTACAAACAACTGGAGGTAAAGACGAGCAGAACATCGTAAATAAGACATGAGTCCTCCTACAAACGACTGGAGGTAAAGACGAGCAGAACATCGTAAATAAGACATGAGTCCTCCTACAAACGACTGGAGGTAAAGACGAGCAGAACATCGTAAATAAGACATGAGCCCTCCTACAAACAACTGGAGGTAAAGACGAGCAGAACATCGTAAATAAGACATGAGCCCTCCTACAAACAACTGGAGGTAAAGACGAGCAGAACATCGTAAATAAGACATGAGTCCTCCTACAAACAACTGGAGGTAAAGACGAGCAGAACATCGTAAATAAGACATGAGCCCCCCTACAAACTACAGGAGGTAAAGACGAGCAGAACATCGTAAATAAGACATGAGTCCTCCTACAAACAACTGGAGGTAAAGACGAGCAGAACATCGTAAATAAGACATGAGCCCCTCTACAAACAACTGGAGGTAAAGACGAGCAGAACATCGTAAATAAGACATGAGCCCCCCCCCCCCCCCCCCACAAACGACTGGAGGTAAAGACGAGCAGAACATCGTAAATAAGACATGAGCCCTCCTACAAACAACTGGAGGTAAAGACGAGCAGAACATCGTAAATAAGACATGAGCCCCCCTACAAACTACTGGAGGTAAAGACGAGCAGAACATCGTAAATAAGACATGAGTCCTCCTACAAACAACTGGAGGTAAAGACGAGCAGAACATCGTAAATAAGACATGAGCCCCCCTACAAACTACTGGAGGTAAAGACGAGCAGAACATCGTAAATAAGACATGAGTCCTCCTACAAACAACTGGGGGTAAAGACGAGCAGAACATCGTAAATAAGACATGAGTCCTCATACAAACAACTGGAGGTAAAGACGAGCAGAACATCGTAAATAAGAAATGAGCCCCTCTACAAACAACTGGAGGTAAAGACGAGCAGAACATCGTAAATAAGACATGAGCCCCCCCACAAACGACTGGAGGTAAAGACGAGCAGAACATCGTAAATAAGACATGAGCCCTCCTATAAACAACTGGAGGTAAAGACGAGCAAGAACATCGTAAATAAGACATGAGCCCCTCTACAAACAACTGGAGGTAAAGACGAGCAGAACATCGTAAATAAGACATGAGCCCCCTACAAACAACTGGAGGTAAAGACGGGCAGAACATCGTAAATAAGACATGAATCCTCCTACAAACAACTGGAGGTAAAGACGAGCAGAACATCGTAAATAAGACATGAGCCCCCCCACAAACGACTGGAGGTAAAGACGAGCAGAACATCGTAAATAAGACATGAGCCCTCCTACAAACAACTGGAGGTAAAGACGAGCAAGAACATCGTAAATAAGACATGAGCCCCCCTACAAACAACTGGAGGTAAAGACGAGCAGAACATCGTAAATAAGACATGAGTCCTCCTACAAACGACTGGAGGTAAAGACGAGCAGAACATCGAAAATAAGACATGAGTCCTCCTACAAACAACTGGAGGTAAAGACGAGCAAAACATCGTAAATAAGACATGAGCCCCCCTACAAACAACTGGAGGTAAAGACGAGCAGAACATCGTAAATAAGACATGAGTCCTCCTACAAACAACTGGAGGTAAAGACGAGCAGAACATCGTAAATAAGACATGAGTCCTCCTACAAACGACTGGAGGTAAAGACGAGCAGAACATCGTAAATAAGACATGAGTCCTCCTACAAACAACTGGAGGTAAAGACGAGCAGAACATCGTAAATAAGACATGAGCCCTCCTACAAACAACTGGGGGTAAAGACGAGCAGAACATCGTAAATAAGACATGGGTCCTCCTACAAACGACTGGAGGTAAAGACGAGCAAGAACATCGTAAATAAGACATGAGTCCTCCTACAAACAACTGGAGGTAAAGACGAGCAGAACATCGTAAATAAGGCATGAGACCTCCTACAAACAACTGGAGGTAAAGACGAGCAAGAACATCGTAAATAAGACATGAGTCCTCTTACAAACAACTGGAGGTAAAGACGAGCAGAACATCGTAAATAAGACATGAGTCCTCCTACAAACAACTGGAGGTAAAGACGAGCAGAACATCGTAAATAACACATGAGTCCTCCTACAAACAACTGGAGGTAAAGACGAGCAGAACATCGTAAATAAGACATGAGTCCTCCTACAAACAACTGGAGGTAAAGACGAGCAGAACATCGTAAATAAGACATGAGTCCTCCTACAAACAACTGGAGGTAAAGACGAGCAAGAACATCATAAATAAGACATGAGTCCTCCTACAAACAACTGGAGGTAAAAACGAGCAGAACATCGTAAATAAGACATGAGTCCTCCTACAAACAACTGGAGGTAAAGACGAGCAGAACATCGTAAATAAGACATGAGTCCTCCTACAAACAACTGGAGGTAAAGACGAGCAGAACATCGTAAATAAGATATGAGCCCTCCTACAAACAACTGGAGGTAAAGACGAGCAGAACATCGTAAATAAGACATGAGTCCTCTTACAAACAACTGGAGGTAAAGACGAGCAGAACATCGTAAATAAGACATGAGTCCTCCTACAAACAACTGGAGGTAAAGACGAGCAGAACATCGTAAATAAGACATGAGTCCTCCTACAAACAACTGGAGGTAAAGACGAGCAAGAACATCGTAAATAAGACATGAGTCCTCCTACAAACAACTGGAGGTAAAGACGAGCAGAACATCGTAAATAAGACATGAGTCCTCCTACAAACAACTGGAGGTAAAGACGAGCAGAACATCGTAAATAAGACATGAGTCGTCCTACAAACAACTGGAGGTAAAGACGAGCAGAACATCGTAAATAAGATATGAGCCCTCCTACAAACAACTGGAGGTAAAGACGAGCAGAACATCGTAAATAAGACATGAGCCCCCTACAAACAACTGGAGGTAAAGACGAGCAGAACATCGTAAATAAGACATGAGTCCTCTTACAAACAACTGGAGGTAAAGACGAGCAGAACATCGTAAATAAGACATGAGTCCTCCAACAAACAACTGGAGGTAAAGACGAGCAGAACATCGTAAATAAGACATGAGTCCTCCTACAAACGACTGGGGGTAAAGACGAGCAGAACATCGTAAATAAGACATGAGCCCTCCTACAAACAACTGGAGATAAAGACGAGCAGAACATCGTAAATAACACATGAGTCCTCTTACAAACAACTGGAGGTAAAGACGAGCAGAACATCGTAAATAAGACATGAGTCCTCCTACAAACGACTGGAGGTAAAGACGAGCAGAACATCGTAAATAAGACATGAGCCCTCCTACAAACAACTGGAGGTAAAGACGAGCAGAACATCGTAAATAAGACATGAGTCCTCCTACAAACAACTGGAGGTAGACGAGCAGAACATCGTAAATAAGACATGAGCTCCTCTACAAACAACTGGAGGAAAAGACGAGCAGAACATCGTAAATAAGACATGAGTCCTCCTACAAACAACTGGAGGTAAAGACGAGCAGAACATCGTAAATAAGACATGAGTCCTCCTACAAACAACTGGAGGTAAAGACGAGCAAGAACATCGTAAATAAGACATGAGTCCTCTTACAAACAACTGGAGGTAAAGACGAGCAGAACATCGTAAATAAGACATGAGTCCTCCTACAAACAACTGGAGGTAAAAACGAGCAGAACATCGTAAATAAGACATGAGTCCTCCTACAAACAACTGGAGGTAAAGACGAGCAGAACATCGTAAATAAGACATGAGTCCTCCTACAAACGACTGGGGGTAAAGACGAGCAGAACATCGTAAATAAGACATGAGCCCTCCTACAAACAACTGGAGATAAAGACGAGCAGAACATCGTAAATAAGACATGAGTCCTCCTACAAACAACTGGAGGTAAAGACGAGCAGAACATCGTAAATAAGACATGAGTCCTCCTACAAACGACTGGAGGTAACGACGAGCAGAACATCGTAAATAAGACATGAGCCCTCCTACAAACAACTGGAGGTAAAGACGAGCAGAACATCGTAAATAAGACATGAGTCCTCCTACAAACAACTGGAGGTAGACGAGCAGAACATCGTAAATAAGACATGAGCCCCTCTACAAACAACTGGAGGTAAAGACGAGCAGAACATCGTAAATAAGACATGAGCCCTCCTACAAACAACTGGAGGTAAAGACGAGCAGAACATCGTAAATAAGATATGAGCCCTCCTACAAACAACTGGAGGTAAAGACGAGCAGAACATCGTAAATAAGACATGAGCCCCCTACAAACAACTGGAGGTAAAGACGAGCAGAACATCGTAAATAAGACATGAGTCCTCTTACAAACAACTGGAGGTAAAGACGAGCAGAACATCGTAAATAAGACATGAGTCCTCCAACAAACAACTGGAGGTAAAGACGAGCAGAACATCGTAAATAAGACATGAGTCCTCCTACAAACGACTGGGGGTAAAGACGAGCAGAACATCGTAAATAAGACATGAGCCCTCCTACAAACAACTGGAGATAAAGACGAGCAGAACATCGTAAATAAGACATGAGTCCTCCTACAAACAACTGGAGGTAAAGACGAGCAGAACATCGTAAATAAGACATGAGTCCTCCTACAAACGACTGGAGGTAAAGACGAGCAGAACATCGTAAATAAGACATGAGCCCTACTACAAACAACTGGAGGTAAAGACGAGCAGAACATCGTAAATAAGACATGAGTCCTCCTACAAACAACTGGAGGTAGACGAGCAGAACATCGTAAATAAGACATGAGCTCCTCTACAAACAACTGGAGGTAAAGACGAGCAGAACATCGTAAATAAGACATGAGTCCTCCTACAAACAACTGGAGGTAAAGACGAGCAGAACATCGTAAATAAGACATGAGTCCTCCTACAAACAACTGGAGGTAAAGACGAGCAAGAACATCGTAAATAAGACATGAGTCCTCTTACAAACAACTGGAGGTAAAGACGAGCAGAACATCGTAAATAAGACATGAGTCCTCCTACAAACAACTGGAGGTAAAAACGAGCAGAACATCGTAAATAAGACATGAGTCCTCCTACAAACAACTGGAGGTAAAGACGAGCAGAACATCGTAAATAAGATATGAGCCCTCCTACAAACAACTGGAGGTAAAGACGAGCAGAACATCGTAAATAAGACATGAGTCCTCTTACAAACAACTGGAGGTAAAGACGAGCACAACATCGTAAATAAGACATGAGTCCTCCTACAAACAACTGGAGGTAAAGACGAGCAGAATATCGTAAATAAGACATGAGTCCTCCTACAAACAACTGGAGGTAAAGACGAGCAAGAACATCGTAAATAAGACATGAGTCCTCCTACAAACAACTGGAGGTAAAGACGAGCAGAACATCGTAAATAAGACATGAGTCCTCCTACAAACAACTGGAGATAAAGACGAGCAGAACATCGTAAATAAGACATGAGTCCTCCTACAAACAACTGGAGGTAAAGACGAGCAGAACATCGTAAATAAGACATGAGCCCTCCTACAAACAACTGGAGATAAAGACGAGCAGAACATCGTAAATAAGACATGAGTCCTCCTACAAACAACTGGAGGTAAAGACGAGCAGAACATCGTAAATAAGACATGAGTCCTCCTACAAACGACTGGAGGTAACGACGAGCAGAACATCGTAAATAAGACATGAGCCCTCCTACAAACAACTGGAGGTAAAGACGAGCAGAACATCGTAAATAAGACATGAGTCCTCCTACAAACAACTGGAGGTAGACGAGCAGAACATCGTAAATAAGACATGAGCCCCTCTACAAACAACTGGAGGTAAAGACGAGCAGAACATCGTAAATAAGACATGAGCCCTCCTACAAACAACTGGAGGTAAAGACGAGCAGAACATCGTAAATAAGACATGAGTCCTCCTACAAACAACTGGAGGTAAAGACGAGCAGAACATCGTAAATAAGACATGAGTCCTCTTACAAACAACTGGAGGTAAAGACGAGCAGAACATCGTAAATAAGACATGAGTCCTCCTACAAACGACTGGAGGTAAAGACGAGCAGAACATCGTAAATAAGACATGAGTCCTCCTACAAACAACTGGAGGTTAAGACGAGCAGAACATCGTAAATAACACATGAGTCCTCCTACAAACAACTGGAGGTAAAGACGAGCAGAACATCGTAAATAAGACATGAGTCCTCCTACAAACAACTGGAGGTAAAGACGAGCAGAACATCGTAAATAAGACATGAGTCCTCCTACAAACAACTGGAGGTAAAGACGAGCAAGAACATCATAAATAAGACATGAGTCCTCCTACAAACAACTGGAGGTAAAAACGAGCAGAACATCGTAAATAAGACATGAGTCCTCCTACAAACAACTGGAGGTAAAGACGAGCAGAACATCGTAAATAAGACATGAGTCCTCCTACAAACAACTGGAGGTAAAGACGAGCAGAACATCGTAAATAAGATATGAGCCCTCCTACAAACAACTGGAGGTAAAGACGAGCAGAACATCGTAAATAAGACATGAGTCCTCTTACAAACAACTGGAGGTAAAGACGAGCAGAACATCGTAAATAAGACATGAGTCCTCCTACAAACAACTGGAGGTAAAGACGAGCAGAACATCGTAAATAAGACATGAGTCCTCCTACAAACAACTGGAGGTAAAGACGAGCAAGAACATCGTAAATAAGACATGAGTCCTCCTACAAACAACTGGAGGTAAAGACGAGCAGAACATCGTAAATAAGACATGAGTCCTCCTACAAACAACTGGAGGTAAAGACGAGCAGAACATCGTAAATAAGACATGAGTCCTCCTACAAACAACTGGAGGTAAAGACGAGCAGAACATCGTAAATAAGATATGAGCCCTCCTACAAACAACTGGAGGTAAAGACGAGCAGAACATCGTAAATAAGACATGAGCCCCCTACAAACAACTGGAGGTAAAGACGAGCAGAACATCGTAAATAAGACATGAGTCCTCTTACAAACAACTGGAGGTAAAGACGAGCAGAACATCGTAAATAAGACATGAGTCCTCCAACAAACAACTGGAGGTAAAGACGAGCAGAACATCGTAAATAAGACATGAGTCCTCCTACAAACGACTGGGGGTAAAGACGAGCAGAACATCGTAAATAAGACATGAGCCCTCCTACAAACAACTGGAGATAAAGACGAGCAGAACATCGTAAATAAGACATGAGTCCTCCTACAAACAACTGGAGGTAAAGACGAGCAGAACATCGTAAATAAGACATGAGCCCTCCTACAAACAACTGGAGGTAAAGACGAGCAGAACATCGTAAATAAGACATGAGCCCTCCTACAAACAACTGGAGGTAAAGACGAGCAGAACATCGTAAATAAGACATGAGTCCTCCTACAAACAACTGGAGGTAGACGAGCAGAACATCGTAAATAAGACATGAGCTCCTTTACAAACAACTGGAGGTAAAGACGAGCAGAACATCGTAAATAAGACATGAGTCCTCCTACAAACAACTGGAGGTAAAGACGAGCAGAACATCGTAAATAAGACATGAGTCCTCCTACAAACAACTGGAGGTAAAGACGAGCAAGAACATCGTAAATAAGACATGAGTCCTCTTACAAACAACTGGAGGTAAAGACGAGCAGAACATCGTAAATAAGACATGAGTCCTCCTACAAACAACTGGAGGTAAAAACGAGCAGAACATCGTAAATAAGACATGAGTCCTCCTACAAACAACTGGAGGTAAAGACGAGCAGAACATCGTAAATAAGATATGAGCCCTCCTACAAACAACTGGAGGTAAAGACGAGCAGAACATCGTAAATAAGACATGAGTCCTCTTACAAACAACTGGAGGTAAAGACGAGCACAACATCGTAAATAAGACATGAGTCCTCCTACAAACAACTGGAGGTAAAGACGAGCAGAATATCGTAAATAAGACATGAGTCCTCCTACAAACAACTGGAGGTAAAGACGAGCAAGAACATCGTAAATAAGACATGAGTCCTCCTACAAACAACTGGAGGTAAAGACGAGCAGAACATCGTAAATAAGACATGAGTCCTCCTACAAACAACTGGAGATAAAGACGAGCAGAACATCGTAAATAAGACATGAGTCCTCCTACAAACAACTGGAGGTAAAGACGAGCAGAACATCGTAAATAAGATATGAGCCCTCCTACAAACAACTGGAGGTAAAGACGAGCAGAACATCGTAAATAAGACATGAGCCCCCTACAAACAACTGGAGGTAAAGACGAGCAGAACATCGTAAATAAGACATGAGTCCTCTTACAAACAACTGGAGGTAAAGACGAGCAGAACATCGTAAATAAGACATGAGTCCTCCTACAAACAACTGGAGGTAAAGACGAGCAGAACATCGTAAATAAGACATGAGTCCTCCTACAAACGACTGGGGGTAAAGACGAGCAGAACATCGTAAATAAGACATGAGCCCTCCTACAACCAACTGGAGATAAAGACGAGCAGAACATCGTAAATAAGACATGAGTCCTCCTACAAACAACTGGAGGTAAAGACGAGCAGAACATCGTAAATAAGACATGAGTCCTCCTACAAACGACTGGAGGTAAAGACGAGCAGAACATCGTAAATAAGACATGAGCCCTCCTACAAACAACTGGAGGTAAAGACGAGCAGAACATCGTAAATAAGACATGAGTCCTCCTACAAACAACTGGAGGTAGACGAGCAGAACATCGTAAATAAGACATGAGCCCCTCTACAAACAACTGGAGGTAAAGACGAGCAGAACATCGTAAATAAGACATGAGCCCTCCTACAAACAACTGGAGGTAAAGACGAGCAGAACATCGTAAATAAGATATGAGCCCTCCTACAAACAACTGGAGGTAAAGACGAGCAGAACATCGTAAATAAGACATGAGCTCCCTACAAACAACTGGAGGTAAAGACGAGCAGAACATCGTAAATAAGACATGAGTCCTCTTACAAACAACTGGAGGTAAAGACGAGCAGAACATCGTAAATAAGACATGAGTCCTCCAACAAACAACTGGATGTAAAGACGAGCAGAACATCGTAAATAAGACATGAGTCCTCCTACAAACGACTGGGGGTAAAGACGAGCAGAACATCGTAAATAAGACATGAGCCCTCCTACAAACAACTGGAGATAAAGACGAGCAGAACATCGTAAATAAGACATGAGTCCTCCTACAAACAACTGGAGGTAAAGACGAGCAGAACATCGTAAATAAGACATGAGTCCTCCTACAAACGACTGGAGGTAAAGACGAGCAGAACATCGTAAATAAGACATGAGCCCTCCTACAAACAACTGGAGGTAAAGACGAGCAGAACATCGTAAATAAGACATGAGTCCTCCTACAAACAACTGGAGGTAGACGAGCAGAACATAGTAAATAAGACATGAGCTCCTCTACAAACAACTGGAGGTAAAGACGAGCAGAACATCGTAAATAAGACATGAGTCCTCCTACAAACAACTGGAGGTAAAGACGAGCAGAACATCGTAAATAAGACATGAGTCCTCCTACAAACAACTGGAGGTAAAGACGAGCAAGAACATCGTAAATAAGACATGAGTCCTCTTACAAACAACTGGAGGTAAAGACGAGCAGAACATCGTAAATAAGACATGAGTCCTCCTACAAACAACTGGAGGTAAAAACGAGCAGAACATCGTAAATAAGACATGAGTCCTCCTACAAACAACTGGAGGTAAAGACGAGCAGAACATCGTAAATAAGATATGAGCCCTCCTACAAACAACTGGAGGTAAAGACGAGCAGAACATCGTAAATAAGACATGAGTCCTCTTACAAACAACTGGAGGTAAAGACGAGCACAACATCGTAAATAAGACATGAGTCCTCCTACAAACAACTGGAGGTAAAGACGAGCAGAATATCGTAAATAAGACATGAGTCCTCCTACAAACAACTGGAGGTAAAGACGAGCAAGAACATCGTAAATAAGACATGAGTCCTCCTACAAACAACTGGAGGTAAAGACGAGCAGAACATCGTAAATAAGACATGAGTCCTCCTACAAACAACTGGAGATAAAGACGAGCAGAACATCGTAAATAAGACATGAGTCCTCCTACAAACAACTGGAGGTAAAGACGAGCAGAACATCGTAAATAAGATATGAGCCCTCCTACAAACAACTGGAGGTAAAGACGAGCAGAACATCGTAAATAAGACATGAGCCCCCTACAAACAACTGGAGGTAAAGACGAGCAGAACATCGTAAATAAGACATGAGTCCTCTTACAAACAACTGGAGGTAAAGACGAGCAGAACATCGTAAATAAGACATGAGTCCTCCTACAAACAACTGGAGGTAAAGACGAGCAGAACATCGTAAATAAGACATGATTCCTCCTACAAACGACTAGGGGTAAAGACGAGCAGAACATCGTAAATAAGACATGAGGCCTCCTACAAACAACTGGAGATAAAGACGAGCAGAACATCGTAAATAAGACATGAGTCCTCCTACAAACAACTGGAGGTAAAGACGAGCAGAACATCGTAAATAAGACATGAGTCCTCCTACAAACGACTGGAGGTAAAGACGAGCAGAACATCGTAAATAAGATATGAGCCCTCCTACAAACAACTGGAGGTAAAGACGAGCAGAACATCGTAAATAAGACATGAGTCCTCCTACAAACAACTGGAGGTAGACGAGCAGAACATCGTAAATAAGACATGAGCTCCTCTACAAACAACTGGAGGTAAAGACGAGCAGAACATCGTAAATAAGACATGAGTCCTCTTACAAACAACTGGAGGTAAAGACGAGCAGAACATCGTAAATAAGACATGAGTCCTCCTACAAACAACTGGAGGTAAAGACGAGCAAGAACATCGTAAATAAGACATGAGTCCTCTTACAAACAACTGGAGGTAAAGACGAGCAGAACATCGTAAATAAGACATGAGTCCTCCTACAAACAACTGGAGGTAAAAACGAGCAGAACATCGTAAATAAGACATGAGTCCTCCTACAAACAACTGGAGGTAAAGACGAGCAGAACATCGTAAATAAGATATGAGCCCTCCTACAAACAACTGGAGGTAAAGACGAGCAGAACATCGTAAATAAGACATGAGTCCTCTTACAAACAACTGGAGGTAAAGACGAGCACAACATCGTAAATAAGACATGAGTCCTCCTACAAACAACTGGAGGTAAAGACGAGCAGAATATCGTAAATAAGACATGAGTCCTCCTACAAACAACTGGAGGTAAAGACGAGCAAGAACATCGTAAATAAGACATGAGTCCTCCTACAAACAACTGGAGGTAAAGACGAGCAGAACATCGTAAATAAGACATGAGTCCTCCTACAAACAACTGGAGATAAAGACGAGCAGAACATCGTAAATAAGACATGAGTCCTCCTACAAACAACTGGAGGTAGACGAGCAGAACATCGTAAATAAGACATGAGCTCCTCTACAAACAACTGGAGGTAAAGACGAGCAGAACATCGTAAATAAGACATGAGTCCTCTTACAAACAACTGGAGGTAAAGACGAGCAGAACATCGTAAATAAGACATGAGTCCTCCTACAAACAACTGGAGGTAAAGACGAGCAAGAACATCGTAAATAAGACATGAGTCCTCTTACAAACAACTGGAGGTAAAGACGAGCAGAACATCGTAAATAAGACATGAGTCCTCCTACAAACAACTGGAGGTAAAAACGAGCAGAACATCGTAAATAAGACATGAGTCCTCCTACAAACAACTGGAGGTAAAGACGAGCAGAACATCGTAAATAAGATATGAGCCCTCCTACAAACAACTGGAGGTAAAGACGAGCAGAACATCGTAAATAAGACATGAGTCCTCTTACAAACAACTGGAGGTAAAGACGAGCACAACATCGTAAATAAGACATGAGTCCTCCTACAAACAACTGGAGGTAAAGACGAGCAGAATATCGTAAATAAGACATGAGTCCTCCTACAAACAACTGGAGGTAAAGACGAGCAAGAACATCGTAAATAAGACATGAGTCCTCCTACAAACAACTGGAGGTAAAGACGAGCAGAACATCGTAAATAAGACATGAGTCCTCCTACAAACAACTGGAGATAAAGACGAGCAGAACATCGTAAATAAGACATGAGTCCTCCTACAAACAACTGGAGGTAAAGACGAGCAGAACATCGTAAATAAGATATGAGCCCTCCTACAAACAACTGGAGGTAAAGACGAGCAGAACATCGTAAATAAGACATGAGCCCCCTACAAACAACTGGAGGTAAAGACGATCAGAACATCGTAAATAAGACATGAGTCCTCTTACAAACAACTGGAGGTAAAGACGAGCAGAACATCGTAAATAAGACATGAGTCCTCCTACAAACAACTGGAGGTAAAGACGAGCAGAACATCGTAAATAAGACATGAGTCCTACTACAAACGACTGGGGGTAAAGACGAGCAGAACATCGTAAATAAGACATGAGCCCTCCTACAAACAACTGGAGATAAAGACGAGCAGAACATCGTAAATAAGACATGAGTCCTCCTACAAACAACTGGAGGTAAAGACGAGCAGAACATCGTAAATAAGACATGAGTCCTCCTACAAACGACTGGAGGTAAAGACGAGCAGAACATCGTAAATAAGACATGAGCCCTCCTACAAACAACTGGAGGTAAAGACGAGCAGAACATCGTAAATAAGACATGAGTCCTCCTACAAACAACTGGAGGTAGACGAGCAGAACATCGTAAATAAGACATGAGCCCCTCTACAAACAACTGGAGGTAAAGACGAGCAGAACATCGTAAATAAGACATGAGCCCTCCTACAAACAACTGGAGGTAAAGACGAGCAGAACATCGTAAATAAGATATGAGCCCTCCTACAAACAACTGGAGGTAAAGACGAGCAGAACATCGTAAATAAGACATGAGCCCCCTACAAACAACTGGAGGTAAAGACGAGCAGAACATCGTAAATAAGACATGAGTCCTCTTACAAACAACTGGAGGTAAAGACGAGCAGAACATCGTAAATAAGACATGAGTCCTCCAACAAACAACTGGAGGTAAAGACGAGCAGAACATCGTAAATAAGACATGAGTCCTCCTACAAACGACTGGGGGTAAAGACGAGCAGAACATCGTAAATAAGACATGAGCCCTCCTACAAACAACTGGAGATAAAGACGAGCAGAACATCGTAAATAAGACATGAGTCCTCCTACAAACAACTGGAGGTAAAGACGAGCAGAACATCGTAAATAAGACATGAGTCCTCCTACAAACGACTGGAGGTAAAGACGAGCAGAACATCGTAAATAAGACATGAGCCCTCCTACAAACAACTGGAGGTAAAGACGAGCAGAACATCGTAAATAAGACATGAGTCCTCCTACAAACAACTGGAGGTAGACGAGCAGAACATCGTAAATAAGACATGAGCTCCTCTACAAACAACTGGAGGTAAAGACGAGCAGAACATCGTAAATAAGACATGAGTCCTCCTACAAACAACTGGAGGTAAAGACGAGCAGAACATCGTAAATAAGACATGAGTCCTCCTACAAACAACTGGAGGTAAAGACGAGCAAGAACATCGTAAATAAGACATGAGTCCTCTTACAAACAACTGGAGGTAAAGACGAGCAGAACATCGTAAATAAGACATGAGTCCTCCTACAAACAACTGAAGGTAAAAACGAGCAGAACATCGTAAATAAGACATGAGTCCTCCTACAAACAACTGGAGGTAAAGACGAGCAGAACATCGTAAATAAGATATGAGCCCTCCTACAAACAACTGGAGGTAAAGACGAGCAGAACATCGTAAATAAGACATGAGTCCTCTTACAAACAACTGGAGGTAAAGACGAGCACAACATCGTAAATAAGACATGAGTCCTCCTACAAACAACTGGAGGTAAAGACGAACAGAATATCGTAAATAAGACATGAGTCCTCCTACAAACAACTGGAGGTAAAGACGAGCAAGAACATCGTAAATAAGACATGAGTCCTCCTACAAACAACTGGAGGTAAAGACGAGCAGAACATCGTAAATAAGACATGAGTCCTCCTACAAACAACTGGAGATAAAGACGAGCAGAACATCGTAAATAAGACATGAGTCCTCCTACAAACAACTGGAGGTAAAGACGAGCAGAACATCGTAAATAAGATATGAGCCCTCCTACAAACAACTGGAGGTAAAGACGAGCAGAACATCGTAATTAAGACATGAGCCCCCTACAAACAACTGGAGGTAAAGACGAGCAGAACATCGTAAATAAGACATGAGTCCTCTTACAAACAACTGGAGGTAAAGACGAGCAGAACATCGTAAATAAGACATGAGTCCTCCTACAAACAACTGGAGGTAAAGACGAGCAGAACATCGTAAATAAGACATGAGTCCTCCTACAAACGACTGGGGGTAAAGACGAGCAGAACATCGTACATAAGACATGAGCCCTCCTACAAACAACTGGAGATAAAGACGAGCAGAACATCGTAAATAAGACATGAGTCCTCCTACAAACAACTGGAGGTAAAGACGAGCAGAACATCGTAAATAAGACATGAGTCCTCCTACAAACGACTGGAGGTAACGACGAGCAGAACATCGTAAATAAGACATGAGCCCTCCTACAAACAACTGGAGGTAAAGACGAGCAGAACATCGTAAATAAGACATGAGCCCCTCTACAAACAACTGGAGGTAAAGACGAGCAGAACATCGTAAATAAGACATGAGCCCTCCTACAAACAACTGGAGGTAAAGACGAGCAGAACATCGTAAATAAGACATGAGTCCTCCTACAAACAACTGGAGGTAAAGACGAGCAGAACATCGTAAATAAGACATGAGTCCTCTTACAAACAACTGGAGGTAAAGACGAGCAGAACATCGTAAATAAGACATGAGTCCTCCTACAAACGACTGGAGGTAAAGACGAGCAGAACATCGTAAATAAGACATGAGTCCTCCTACAAACAACTGGAGGTAAAGACGAGCAGAACATCGTAAATAAGATATGAGTCCTCCTACAAACAACTGGAGGTAAAGACGAGCAGAACATCGTAAATAAGACATGAGTCCTCTTACAAACAACTGGAGGTAAAGACGAGCAGAACATCGTAAATAAGACATGAGTCCTCCTACAAACAACTGGAGGTAAAGACGAGCAGAACATCGTAAATAAGACATGAGTCCTCCTACAAACAACTGGAGGTAAAGACGAGCAGAACATCGTAAATAAGATATGAGCCCTCCTACAAACAACTGGAGGTAAAGACGAGCAGAACATCGTAAATAAGACATGAGCCCCCTACAAACAACTGGAGGTAAAGACGAGCAGAACATCGTAAATAAGACATGAGTCCTCTTACAAACAACTGAAGGTAAAGACGAGCAGAACATCGTAAATAAGACATGAGTCCTCCTACAAACAACTGGAGGTAAAGACGAGCAGAACATCGTAAATAAGACATGAGTCCTCCTACAAACGACTGGGGGTAAAGACGAGCAGAACATCGTAAATAAGACATGAGCCCTCCTACAAACAACTGGAGATAAAGACGAGCAGAACATCGTAAATAAGACATGAGTCCTCCTACAAACAACTGGAGGTAAAGACGAGCAGAACATCGTAAATAAGACATGAGTCCTCCTACAAACGACTGGAGGTAAAGACGAGCAGAACATCGTAAATAAGACATGAGCCCTCCTACAAACAACTGGAGGTAAAGACGAGCAGAACATCGTAAATAAGACATGAGTCCTCCTACAAACAACTGGAGGTAGACGAGCAGAACATCGTAAATAAGACATGAGCTCCTCTACAAACAACTGGAGGTAAAGACGAGCAGAACATCGTAAATAAGACATGAGTCCTCCTACAAACAACTGGAGGTAAAGACGAGCAGAACATCGTAAATAAGACATGAGTCCTCCTACAAACAACTGGAGGTAAAGACGAGCAAGAACATCGTAAATAAGACATGAGTCCTCTTACAAACAACTGGAGGTAAAGACGAGCAGAACATCGTAAATAAGACATGAGTCCTCCTACAAACAACTGGAGGTAAAAACGAGCAGAACATCGTAAATAAGACATGAGTCCTCCTACAAACAACTGGAGGTAAAGACGAGCAGAACATCGTAAATAAGATATGAGCCCTCCTACAAACAACTGGAGGTAAAGACGAGCAGAACATCGTAAATAAGACATGAGTCTTCTTACAAACAACTGGAGGTAAAGATGAGCACAACATCGTAAATAAGACATGAGTCCTCCTACAAACAACTGGAGGTAAAGACGAGCAGAATATCGTAAATAAGACATGAGTCCTCCTACAAACAACTGGAGGTAAAGACGAGCAAGAACATCGTAAATAAGACATGAGTCCTCCTACAAACAACTGGAGGTAAAGACGAGCAGAACATCGTAAATAAGACATAAGGTTGAGACTGACACTCTAGTCGCATGATTGAGACTGACATTAGTCACATGACTTTTAAGAATATTTAATAAAATGTGGTAATAATTATTAATTATGTTTGCAGTATTTCTTACGAGGTATTTTGTTTTTTGAATTTTCTACAAATGATTTGTGCAAGTTCTCAAATTAAACTGAAATACAAATTTAATACAGTAATTTCTTGGCAATAATACATTATATGTGTAAAATGCTAAATGAAGCATTTGTCAAGGGAGGTAATCATGTCTCAAATGATATTAGAATATGATGAGTTTTGCATGTTTTTGTTAAATATTGACGTTTTTAATATTATGACCCCAGATTTTCTTTACACTTCTGAAAATGAAACAAAATGCACCATAATGATATTATATAAAAAAAAATTAAATGACAGGGTTTTTCGCTATTCAAGAATTTTGAGGAGAATTTATACATTTCACATTCAATGCATTTTAAAAGTTGAAGATTTAAATGCTTTATATCTTGAAAATTAGTCTGGTGACCTATATTTTTAAATTAAATTCCTTAAAGTCTGTCACAAAAGTAATAAATCTGGCCAGTTTTAAGGAAATTCAGTGACAAATTATTTTAGTATGAAATGTGGGTCTCTACCTTAAAGAGTGCAAAATTAGCTCTAAAAATGTACTTTTCCTGCCGTGGAAGAATTGTAGACAGCTTAATTTGCTAACTATATCACCTAGAAAGGAAAGCTTTCCCTTACAAACATTATCCTTGCCTGTTTTATTTTCATTTATTCAATGTCTTATTAAAAAAGGGAAAAATGTGGACATTTTTCATGAAATTGACAAAAAGGGTATATGTCAGGCAGGGTGTCTTTCTAAACCCCTAACTTTTTTTTTGCCTGGAAACATATCTTTATTTTTTAATGATATGTAGCATGGATATAAGTAATGTGATATATCTTTTTTTTTAAATTCATTGACACAATTTTTTTCTATTCCACTTTAAAATCAAATTTTGTTGGATTTCACCAAATCTAGTTACAGGCTAGCTATATTGCCAAAAAAAGGGTAGCCATTTGGGAAAAAAACTGAAAAAATTATAAAAATTTATGTCTTAGATATTCCAAAATGTTCATTTATCATATTATACTCAAGATAATTAAAAAAAAAATTATGCTATTTTTTTGGTACCTTAATGACACGGAGAAGTGAAATTTTGTTTAAAAAATTTGGACTTCAGAGGGGGGTAACTCTTTCAGGGAATATTTTTAAAATAAGCCTGGAAACCTATTCTCAAATTTTGATATTTTGTTAGGTACATCCCAAAGAACAATATATATGAAATTCAAAAAAATTCATTGCCAAATTTTTGTTTGCCCATAGTGTCCTTCTCTACCTTGAGTGAAAGTTCTTTTTTATATTAATACTTTATGAAAACTGTATCATTGGCGTAATAAAAACGTAGATATCTAATTTAGTGCACACGACGCGTTTCAGGAATAAACTTCATCAGGTATGCTCAAAGCCAAAATATTTGAAAGCCAAATAATTTTAAAATCTTTCTGGAGCAGTCATGGCCGTCATCGTATGGTAGTTGGATTTACAACTACCTTTGCAATCTGTGCCTATCACCACTGATGTTGTGAGTTCGAATCTCGATCAGGGCGAGGTCCACAACAATGTGTGATAAAGTTTGTCAGTGACTTGCGACAGGTCAGTGGTTTTCTCCGGGTCCACCAATAAAACTGACCGCCACGATATAACTGTAATATTATTGAAAGCGGCGTTAAACACCACCAAACAAACAAACAAACAAACATAAATTCTTTCTGAGTAAGAAAACCAAGGGCATAAACAAAAATAGCCAAAATGGGCAAAGGTCACATATTCTTGAGGGAGCACGGCAAAGGTCACCTATTCCTGAGGGAGCACGGCAAAGGTCACCTATTCCGGAGGGAGCACGTCAAAGGTCACCTATTCCTGAGGGAGCAGTATCTTAGTTTTAATACCGTAATAATGACATGATTTAGGAACTGTAAATTTCAATAAAAAATATATCTAATAAACCATTTCAGTGCTGAATCCCCGACTACTAGGCGGATGATACCCTCAGGGACTAATAGTTCACCAGCAGAGGTATCGACCTAGTAGTTTTATACCCTTATACAGTGAATCCTATCTAAACCGGGCCCTGGATAAAAGAGAACTATGTAAAACAGAATTTATTAAAGTCCCAAAGTAGGAAATTGTTGTTAATTTAACCTGTATAAACGAACACCTGTCTTATACGAACGCAAAATCTGGTAGCAATGATGTTCGCTTTTGCTTGGTTTCACTTTTAATTTCTGTCATGTAGTTGAGTTGTAGATTCTTGGCGTTTCAATTTCCGAATGACTTGCCTTGTAGTTAGACTTGCCACGGAAATAAAGAATCCCTGTAGACCACAAAGTAACGTAAACATATAATCAATCCATTCGGAATCTAACATGGCTGCCACAATACCGGTAATCCAAAAGAAACCAGATAAGGCCAGGATCCGTAGATACACTTTAGCGTGGGTAAACGGTGTAGACAGAGATATATTCCCAATTTCATGGCTTAATCTACAAATGTGGCAAATAACTCGCAATAGACAAGCGAAATTGATTGTTATCGATAACAGCACTGGTCCAGAAAAGAAAATCAAATTAGCCGGAAATATGTGAGGGAAACAAGGTTTTTTCCCATATCCGGAAGCTAAGTAGGCATCACCATAGATATCAAGGAAAACAGCGGGACCAACAAATAGACAAGGAACTATAACTCCTCCCAAAATATACATGCGTTTTTTACAATTTAAATTATGTTGGCTTTTCTTATCAGTAGATCTCTGTTTAGTTAGATTTATAACTATAGTTAGTGTGGCCATAGACATGAAATAGAACACACTAAGCCAAAGATGATGTAGAACAACACCAATCACGAAACATACCTCCCTGATATCAGATGCCCCTACACCGAAAATAAACAGACACTTAGACATTAGAAGCGAGATAGAAATGTTTTCCAGGTTTGACCCAGGTATAGTAGATGTCATACCTATCTTCCTGTAGATAACAATTAGCAATATTAGTGATACGATGGAAACAGAAAAACAAATATATGTTATAATACCACTAATTAAACTGTTGTCACCATTTACGGTGCGTTCGACTCCATTATTGCAACCTATTGAAGTTACATCGACGACGGATGCGTTATAACGTATACTATTTATGATAATATCGTCACACATGTTCTCCAATCGTGGTAGATCCAGATCATGGTAATTATCTAATTTTTGGAGATCACCAATCTTCAACTTGACTCCTGTCTCATTCTCAAATGTCTGGTAGATATTTCCTCCTCCGTTTACCTCCAACAAATCTCTTCTAACCTCTATATTATGATGATATGCTGAATCATCTTTAAGCCTCATTTTCCACTTCATTCTTTGAAAATGTTCATGTAGTTGTTTGACCTCTTGTGCAAACATCGTTGGCTGAAACTCTATGGTTATCCCATAGATAATGATAATCGATGTATTCTCGTGTCCGAGATATGAAATAGGACCTACTAACTCAGTTAAATTAGAAATTTCCAAACTCATCGCAAATGTCTTGGTGATTATAAATGCTTCCACTGAAGTTAGTGTTTCGTTTGAAGCAAGTTTTATATGCTGCATGCGTATTCGAAAATTTGTATACTTTTCATTCTCTGGGCATGCGTTAGTTTCTTCGACCTGAAAATGAAAAGTTGTATTTCATTGCATGAAACGTAGACAAAAAAGGAGCGAAGTCAGAGGATAATTTCGAGAGAAAGCATAATATATTAAGAGATTATTACATGACATTTTCCATATCGGCCCTGGTATTAGCCCGAGACTCCCATATCAAGCCCTACAGCGAAGCTGGAGGGCTGATATGGGTCGAGGGTTAATACCAGGGACGATATGGAAAATTTCATGTCATGATCTTTTTATCACATATTTTACATTGACCTTTTCCAAACATTGATTTTATATTGCAAAAAAGATCTTTGGACTGACAAATTGCGAAAATAAATCGCTAAGAGTGTTGACCTGGTTCGAGTCTGGCTTCAAAAATATACCAAACAATGTCGAGCTGTACAATGACGTTAGAAACTGTTTGTAAAATCTACCCCACAGGTACTTGTGGACAGGACCCTATGTTGCTCCCTTTATTATTTTATTTTTTTAAGATCTTGCCCCCCCCCCTTTTTTTTTTTTTTTAACATCGACTTTTTTTCATATAAACAACATTTTGCAACTTTCTATGTATCACTGTATGACATATATACAATAAATACAATCAAGCAGTAGTTTCTATCCATGCCGGGTTTCTGACATGATATAAGTTAGAAGGTAAGTCACTCTTCTTTGTTTACATTGGGATACTTGTTGTGTATTCATCTTAAATTTAGTGAATAAAAAAGGCCTACCTGTCTGGAAATTGGCTTATTCCTTCTCTGTATATATTATTCTCCCTGAAAACACACATCAATATTTATTTACAGCAGCTGACAACTCTCCATGGAGCATTTTCCACTAGCATTTTGCGATTTTCAGACGACATTTTTGAAAACTCGAATTAAAGCTACGGAAGTGTGTTTATTAGCGACATCTGCTGGTCATTTGAAATATTGACGATACGGTAAAACGCGAGAGTTCCGGGTAAAAAGTTCGGGAATTTTTTGCGCAAAATTTAATTTTACCCGGAACTCTCGCGTTTTACCGTATCGTCAATATTTCAAATGACCAGCAGATGTCGCTAATAAACACACTTCCGTAGCTTTAATTCGAATTTTCAAAAATGTCGTCTGAAAATCGCAAAATGCTAGTGGAAAATGCTCCATGGAGAGTTGTCAGCTGCTGTAAATAAATATTGATGTGTGTTTTCAGGGAGAATAATATATACAGAGAAGGAATAAGCCAATTTCCAGACAGGTAGGCCTTTTTTATTCACTAAATTTAAGATGAATACACAACAAGTATCCCAATGTAAACAAAGAAGAGTGACTTACCTTCTAACTTATATCATGTCAGAAACCCGGCATGGATAGAAACTACTGCTTGATTGTATTTATTGTATATATGTCACACAGTGATACATAGAAAGTTGCAAAATGTTGTTTATATGAAAAAAAAGTCGATGTTGAAAAAAAAAAAATAAAAAAAAGGGGAGGGGGAGGGGGGCAACATCTTAAAAAAAAAAAAATAAATAAAGGGAGCAACATAGGGTCCTGTCCACAAGTACCTGTGATCTACCCAAGACGTTGACATTTTAATGGAAATTCCTATTCAACACGACGTATACATTTCAGCTAATTATTCCGTTTCAAGTTATTTAAACTTTATTGCAATATGTTGAAATGTGTTAATTTGATTGAAATACGATTTCAATGCATCATCTTTCATTGTACTTGGACATATAATCTTTGAGACCACTGCACAGATACCGGAAGTTGAATTCGGGGGCAAATACGGATATATGAGGGCAAATACGGATATTTGAGGCGTATATTTGCCCCGTATTTGCCCTGAGGGCAGCCAACACTGACATTTAGCTATTATTGAACATGTAAAAACGAACATATTGCAACAAAATACGTGATAATTATGTTTACATAGGTTACAAGTTTATTCCAGAAACACGTCATGCGAATTGATATCTTTGATATATAAAAGTCTTAGTTAATACCAGTTAATGTCAGTATCTCTACTGGTGGACTATTAGTCCCCGATCTTATTATCAGTTAATGTCAGTATCTCTACTGGTGGACTATTAGTCCCCGATCTTATTATCAGTTAATGTCAGTATCTCTACTGGTGGACTATTAGTCCCCGATCTTATTATCAGTTAATGTCAGTATCTCTACTGGTGGACTATTAGTCCCCGATCTTATTATCAGTTAATGTCAGTATCTCTACTGGTGGACTATTAGTCCCCGATCTTATTATCAGTTAATGTCAGTATCTCTACTGGTGGACTATTAGTCCCCGATCTTATTATCAGTTAATGTCAGTATCTCTACTGGTGGACTATTAGTCCCCGATCTTATTATCAGTTAAAGTCAGTATCTCTACTGGTGGACTATTAGTCCCCGATCTTATTATCAGTTAATGTCAGTATCTCTACTGGTGGACTATTAGTCCCCGATCTTATTATCAGTTAATGTCAGTATCTCTACTGGTGGACTATTAGTCCCCGATCTTATTATCAGCTAATGTCAGTATCTCTACTGGTGGACTATTAGTCCCCGATCTTATTATCAGTTAATGTCAGTATCTCTACTGGTGGACTATTAGTCCCCGATCTTATTATCAGTTAATGTCAGTATCTCTACTGGTGGACTATTAGTCCCCGATCTTATTATCAGTTAATGTCAGTATCTTTACTGGTGGACTATTTGTCCCCGATCTTATTATCAGTTAATGTCAGTCTCTCTACTGGTGGACTATTAGTCCCCGATCTTATTATCAGTTAATGTCAGTATCTCTACTGGTGGACTATTAGTCCCCGATCTTATTATCAGTTAATGTCAGTATCTCTACTGGTGGACTATTAGTCCCCGATCTTATTATCAGTTAATGTCAGTATCTCTACTGGTGGACTATTAGTCCCCGATCTTATTATCAGTTAATGTCAGTATCTCTACTGGTGGACTATTAGTCCCCGATCTTATTATCAGTTAATGTCAGTATCTCTACTGGTGGACTATTAGTCCCCGATCTTATTATCAGTTAATGTCAGTATCTTTACTGGTGGACTATTTGTCCCCGATCTTATTATCAGTTAATGTCAGTATCTTTACTGGTGGACTATTAGTCCCCGATCTTATTATCAGTTAATGTCAGTATCTCTACTGGTGGACTATTTGTCCCCGATCTTATTATCAGTTAATGTCAGTATCTTTACTGGTGGACTATTTGTCCCCGATCTTATTATCAGTTAATGTCAGTATCTCTACTGGTGGACTATTAGTCCCCGATCTTATTATCAGTTAATGTCAGTATCTCTACTGGTGGACTATTAGTCCCCGATCTTATTATCAGTTAATGTCAGTATTTCTGCTGGTGGACTATTAGTCCCCGATGTTATTATCAGTTAATGTCAGTATCTCTGCGTATCTCTGCTGGTGGACTATTAGTCCCCGATGTTATTATCCGCCCAATAGCCAGTATTTTGACACTGACCTGTTATATACAAAAGTATACGATATAACCTGGTTTGGGGCAGTTTACGCTTAATAAACCGCGAACTGTACCAAACCAGGTTATACTTGTATAACCTGTTTAAAAATTTCAAATATTCCTTATAATTTAATTTTACAACAAAAGTTAACGATTCCTCGATTTTAATTACGATTATTTCATGTGACTATTTGAATTAATGTCGTTGGCGAATGAATATGTTGGTGACGTCACAATACCAATCCAGGTTATCAAGTATAACCAAAATGTTCTCCAAGCGAATCAGCCAATCAGATTGCAGTATTCAAATCAAATCAAATTTAAAATTATATATATTATATGTTATTCAGCTATCAGACAGGGTATATAGTGTGACATTCCCGGCTTATGATATATATTCTCTGTGGCGCACCCGAAGGAATATATATCCTAAGCCGGGAGTGTCACATTATATGCCCTGACTGATAGCTGAATAACAGATATATTACGGATTTAACCATTATTTTTTTTAAATACAGAATCCAACTGTTTTTTTATTCTCCTTTTTTGTTTGTTTGTTTTTTTTTTTTTTCCTTTTTGCTTTCTTACCGCTTACATAGTCCCAATTCAGATATATAACGATATAAGAAAATCTAAATATTTTGTATCTTTTATTTTCATTTTTCGTATATCTAAATGTCCTTTTCTGTACCTCAGACATTCCTTCTACGATGACGTCAAAATATGCTTCACGCTATATTTCATGTTTGGTATGAAGCGTCTCATGAAGGAAACGGGTTGGTGGAACAATTTCAATAATTTAAATATTAACAACATGTAAACAAAAACTTGGTGTGGCCCCGTGACTTTGAAAGTTTTCAAGGCGCAAAGCTTACAAAATGTTTACTTGTTTATTGTGATGTTCAAGTTTGTTAGGGCACAGCCGTGGAACATAGGAGTTTGTTGAATCGATCTAGTGTTTGTGGCGGAATTAACTGTTGTAAAAAAAAAATTTCATGCCGCCGTTTTGAGAATAAAAACAGCATTTAATTTGGTAAAAATACATTTATTTTTCCGTATTATACTATTGATTCAGTGAAGCGTAATTATTTCAATTTTTGTCGGGCATGTTGTTACTGTTTTTGGGAGACTGAAATATATACTCCGTATGTTATCCGAATATATGCTGACTTTCATGGTTGAAGAACCAATGAAAATTTGTGTAACAAACTAAATCCGTAATATATATATGACCCTTCCGGAGCACCTGTGTTCATTCCCTGTTTCTAGTGTGTTCGTGCTGCTCAATGTAACGGTTTCTGTGTTTAGTCCAGTAAGTCTACTGAAATCATCAACATAATTGCAACAGAAATATTTGTTTGGGTAGTTAATAGGTTGCAAAACAACATACTAAAAGTTTACCAAAATCTACATGGTGCGACTGCATGAAATAAGGCTTTAAAAAATACAATAGTATAAACTTATTGACTGGGTATGAGGGTAATAACACTTTTATTATCCCCAAGGTACCAACTATTATCCGAGGCAACGGAAATATTTTTTTGGGTAGTTAATAGGTTGCAAAACAACATACTAAAAGTTTACCAAAATCTACATGGTGCGACTGCATGAAATAAGGCTTTAAAAAATACAATAGTATAAACTTATTGACTGGGTATGTGGGTAATAACACTTTTATTGTCCCCAAGGTACCAACTATTATCCGAGGCAACGCCATTTAATTTAAATCAATGAGATGAATGACTTAGAAAAGTCCGGGAAATATGATTGCTGAAATTAACACAGGTGGAATAGTCATTGTTTACTTGTCGTCTGCCGTCTCGGTAATTTAAAACTTTGTATTTGGCCAAAAAGCGGACCTCAGATTAAAGCGTCCCAATATAACATACATTTGTTATAATGCTATTCGGCATGTACAATCCATTAGATGCTCACTTTAAGTGGTATTTTACCACTCCAACAGGACATGACTATATAAAACCTATTGCTATACCATGGGTACCGTAAGAGGTCTCAACTAATGAGGTCTTGCAAAGATTGCCTTTCCTACCTTACTTTTATTGAGTTCTAAGCTCAGAAAGACTAGAGTAATAGGGATTTTTGACAATCAATTTGAATTCATCATCAAGGCAATTATGCTGACCTTTTTGATTAAGAGTTCATGGTGGTCATGTGTGTTCTTCTGGTGTTTTGGTGTTTGGTAAGTGCATGTTGTGTTTTATCCTGCCATTGACTGATTTTGAGTACTAATTACGGAGTCAAATAAACTTCAATGTTATTTATCCATGGACTTAATAAAGATTGTGTGGTACCTCATTCATGTAGAGCGACAATAAGAAACAGTACGAGTAAACGCTCACTTTTCTACCTGTTTCTAAAGCTCATATATATAAATTTTATATTTTCCGACAATATACGTATATCTGGGTCCTATGGTATCGTAGTAGTTGAATCAAAAAAATAAATAGCGGTGAAATTTGTTGAAATAGCATCATAAACCTGCGTAACCCACGGATCGAACTGCATATTGTACTTTCACCATGGTTTTGTCACACATGATCTGTTGATGCTTATGTGGTGTCATCTTACTTATTTAAAGACCACAGACAAAGTTGGTCCTTTAATCCTTCTTAAACCCAGCTTCATTCAGCACAGTGAGGACTTTGACTTCAATTAAACAGGCGTGACAATTTAAACATTGTGAGTCGTGAAATCATATAAAGTTGAGAATAATTCAGTTTTTTCCCGCAAAAATATAGTTTTTGGCACAAAATATATGCCATTATTTTCTAAAACGTGTTTTATTATTTAGTTAATTCAAATGTTTACTAGTATTTATTTTAACATTTTACTAACTCAATATGCTTCCCATCAAGACGAGAAAAAAAAGTACTCCATTTTTTGCGATTTGTCATAAAGAGGGAGAGGCGTTAAGGTGCAAAATTGGCCCCACATTATATTAAAAAATAATGTTTGACATAGAATAAAAACAATTTACTAATTTAATTGTTATATAAAAAATTTTTAAAAATATATAACTTTCGTGAAATTGGGTGCGTTATGACGTCATAATGACATCATAATTAGACGGATAATGCTAAAAATGGACTATAAACGACATATTTAATGTACATTTTAGCTATTTTATATACCTCCACAGTCTTCCACCAACACCAAATTGAGCAGTTGTTTTGAGTATAGAGGGTTAATGATTATATCAAAATATTTTGTTGGTGGAGAATTGTGGAGGTTGTTAAATATTAATTTATTTATAACCTCAGCCAGACCCTTAAAATCAATATTTTCACTCTTCTGATTGTATATATGAGACCATTATATACACAATCTGTACATTTCATGATTCATTTCAAGTAATGAAATTCATCAGTAAATAACTTATGTTTCTGAAAATAATTGTATTTATTTTTAATACAGTTTGTGTACATTAAAACCAAGAGAAAAACTCAGTGCATGTAATCCGGCGTCAATGCCATAAAAAGAACTGGGGACTATAAGTGCCATATATGGCCCCATATTTAATGAATCATTATCTCAGAACATACTTGATTAAAATTTGATTTGTTTTATATTATAGACGAGATCATACTTTTGATGTTAAAACTTGTTTCCAACAAAATCGATACGTATTTGACGTCATTGTGACATCACGAGCGTTATTTGTTTTCTGTATTTCGTGGAATTTTGCCCGCGATATTTGGACGGTTTTCGAAGAAATTAAGCACCTCCGCAGTCGTGCACCAGAAAAATATTTTACCAGATTATTAAAATAAATAAAACACAAATACTGTTAAAGTATTTTTTGGGTTTCACGAGGTGTTAAATTTCTTGAAAAATGACGGGAAAATGTTCAAATATTCCAAGCGCTTAGATGACGTTTTGATATTTGAGAAGCAATCTCTGCCGTAAAAAACGATGGTATGTCGGCACGTAACAGTTATATACAAATGTAAGATAGAAATAAAATAAACACCACTTCATCCAAAATATTTTTTTTTTCATAAGCCCCCAATTATTGATTATATATTTTCTTCCGGGATACTGAAATAGTTATTACTACAGGGATACGGAGGTAACGGAATGGTCTATCAATGCAACTTCTAAAATGAAGAAAAATAGTTTGATCCAAAAGGAGTAGATATTTTTTGGGCACAATCCAACAGATAGCTCTCACATTATGACCCAAAGGTGTTTTATTTTATGGACTACATACACAAACGTTTGATCCATCATTTGTCCATTGGAGGTTAGGTGTTTAACACCACTTTCAAAAATATTTCAGTTACTACTTTTGTGGCGGAAATTGGAGTACCCAGAGAAATCCACAGACCTGTCGCAAGTCACTGACAAACTTTATCACATAATGTTTTATCGAGTACACCTCGCCATGAATGGGGTTCAAACTCACAACTTAAGTGGTGACAGGCAATGATTGCACAGGTAGTTGTAAATTCAACTACCATATGACCACGACGGTTCAAGTTCAGTTAAGATGAAAGGTAATTGTTTTATTGATATTGATGGAATTTATGATTATCACTGTTTATAATTGGTTTGCTGAAAGTAGGTTTTTTGTTGGGGTTCATTGGATGGAATTTGCAGACACAACGTTAGGCATATCAGAACAATACCTTTTTTTTTTGCCACCAGACTGGGATGGTTGGCCACTGAATTCACATCACATTTTCATAAATTATATAAAGTTTCCCCTTTTGCGCCCAAATTAAACTTTTAACTTCTATCAGTTCCATTCTCTTAAATCAACCTCCAATGGACAAATGATGGATCAAAAGTTTGTGTATGTAGTGCATTGAAAATGCTTTCTGTCATGTGCATAAGTTATTGTTTGCATGATTGACAGACACTATTCATCATATTGTTTTCTAGCTTCTGAACTGTCGATCGAGAAAAAAATAAAATATTCTAGACAGGCAGCAAATAGCCAGTCAATGATGTTTGCAATTAATATTTCGCATGCACAATAGCGACCCCACACCACAAGGTGTGGAAAATAGAAATATTCTTCTGTGGATTAAATACGTATTTACTGCATTACATGTAAACTGTATAATTTTGTTTGATAAAGTCCTTTAACTAGAACAGGAACAAAATGTACACTTGAGTGAAACAGTGTTGTAATAAAAGATCGTGAACGTGATGTACGAGTACAAGTATTACAGAATGTCAAGGTATATTTTAAATGAGGTTGAAACAAGTCACCATTTGATATTAATTCGATTGTATTTCATTTTGACGATTCTAATTACGGAAGACGATCACAACCATATTGCTTTTTATTGGATTAAAATTATAGCTGTATAATAATGTATAATATCCTATTATTATTAGAATCCTAACATGACTGCGAATTTGACATAAATAAAATAACAAATGGCTTCCTCTAGGAAAACGCCGACTTTATGTGAAAGGGACACCAGACAATTCTGATAGCAACAGTTTATTAGGAGTGTTGTTGTTGTTGGTTTGTCTACCATCTACCATCTCCTCTTTTTCTAGTGACAATCAAAACAATCATACATAGACTCATGGCAGCGACACACATTTTACCTACACGATTAATCATGTGGTTGTAAACTTGTTCTCATCATAAATATATATGAAATACTTGATTGTAAAACAATTATCTATCGACAACCACTTTCTATGGGATATCTGATTCCAAGGCTTGTTATCAGTTTATAAAAAAAATAATTATTGTCACAGGGTCCTAGCTAAAATCGTTACACATTAAACATTTTGTTTCACACCATTTCCCAAAATATTTCCATATTATAAAAAAAAGCGATCTTTAAATATTGGACTTCTCTCAACCCGCACCTTGGCATTTTTTTTCTATAGATTTGTGATGGTTGTCCGTAAAAATGTACTGGAATATATCATCGCATTGGTTGTCGTTAAGAATAAAGTACGGTTAAAAAAGTGTTTAAACAAATTTCAAATATGACCAAGTTCTATTGTCCAAATAAATCTATCTATTACTTCTTTAAGATTAATACTAAAATTTCGACCAGTTTTCGACGATCAATGTTAATAAGTTTCTGAATTGATGTCCCAGGGGCGGATCCAGGGGGGAGGGCGCACCCGGTGCGCGCCCCTTCCCTACAATTGGAAAAAATATGATTTTTTTGGCGTAAAATCGTGATTTTTCACACGAAATACCCCAACAATTTTCGCACCTCCCTCCGCTCGGCGCAATTTTTTTAAGTGCGCCCCCCCCCCCCCCCCCCTAACTTGAAATCCTGGATCCGCCCCTATTGACCTCAATATGTACATTATCAATGTCATAGCAGACGATGAATCCAAAATTGGTCTGTATGAGATATATTTTTTAAATGATTAAAGCTTTGTTAAGGTGACGAAAAAATGAATTACGAAAAACTACAATTTGAACGTGAAATAATAGATGTGGTACGTAGTTCTTACATTTAAAGATGACATTTTCAGATCAGATTTCATGAGATCATTCATGCAATTTCAGCATCATAATATAACCTCTGACAAATGAAGCGATCAAAATAATGAGAGATTGTATCACGTGAAACAAACCGTCGAAAACAGGAGACCGTCGAAAATGGGTGACGTTGCGACATTACTATTCGTTCACTTTAATTTCATAATACAGCTTCGGAACATGTTTTTATTCCTGAAATCAATCCACATTGCATATTAAGTCAAATTTATGCTTTGTTTATTGAGTTTTATTATGCTTTATTTTTGTTTTTTTTTATAGATATGCATTATAATACAATGATACGTACGTTCTGTATATAATGAAAAAAATGACGTTCACTGCTTTTCATTACCTGAATTTGTCGATCCGCTGTGAGGAATTAGATACACATATTAACTAACTGTATTTATTTCTGAAAAGTACATATTGTAAATACATTTTGGAGAAAATTTTATCGACATCTGAGGTGGGGCCGATTTTGGCCCTTATAGCTCCCAGTCCTTTACAGTATTTATCTCAAAACATTTTCAATTGTAATACGAAAATATGATTTTGTTCACTTTAATTATTTCAAATAACCTTTAAGCAAACTTTTAACAAATGTATATGACTGTTATCTTTCCGGTTTGGAAAATAAATACTTTTCCAGTTTTCCTCACCTTTTCAATAAAAAAAAATATAGATTTTGCTCCAAAATAAACTTGACTATAACAGAATTATACGTTTTTTCAATTCTATTACTTGACATGACTTATTAACGACATATTTGGTAATCTATTGTAATTGTCATCATTGTGGTATTAAAAATAAAATATTTTTCCAGTTTTCAGCGATTGTATGTGAAAAACACAGATTTTACCAAAATTCACCATTTTGCATCAATGCAATCGTGGTAGACTTTTAGTATATGATTTATGATCAAACAAGTGCAATACTTTTGTTGATGTTTTGCCATTTTAGCGATAGATTGACTGGACTAGTTGTGTAAAGTAGATCATTGTTTATCCCTTTGTCACGGCTGGTAATCGGCACAAGCAGAACAGTCGGTTCTGCAAAGAATTTATCAGTTTTATGCTTAAAAGTGGCAATTTATCAATTTTGCAGAAAAAAATTAACAAAACTATTAAATCTCCTCATGCATTCGCAATGTGCTCTATCAGAACCGATCTCCTCGAGCAGGAAAACGAGAAAATTGACAGTTTGTAGATTTATCTAGACTTCAATTTACTTCTGACGAATCGGAATTTATCCCCGATTACATTTAGACTCCCATGATGAAAAAATATTGAAAATTTAACTTGCATCTTTGTCAAGAACAACTTAGAAATATAAGAGTGTCACAATTTTCGTCATGTTTTTCGTGGGACGATTGATTTTGCGAGAGTTACACTTCATATACAACAATAAACTATACATGTTTCTAATCGTGAAAGCAATCGCCACAGCATAGCATTCTCTGATTTTGCAATATTCGAGCAGTAAAAACGCAAATTTCAATTTTTGACATGTACATACCTTGCGAAGTGTCTTCGGGAACTCTCCTCCACCAAAACCGGAAGTTATCCTCACGAATTTCTTTGCAGAACCGACTGTTCTGCTTGTGCCGATTACCAGCCGTGTTTGTGTTTTATCTTTAGTCATTGTATTGTGGCTGTTTTTTGGTTTACGGCTTTGTATTACCCTTTAATATCTTTTCTTTATGTAATATGTCACATTTATATTTCATTTGGTTTCCAGCTTAATCATGGATTCCAAAATAATAATAAAAAAAAAATAAATAAATAAGGGAAATGTTTTGAAACTATTGGTATGTTTCTATGAGATTTACATCCGATTTGTTAGAATTATGTCTATTATATATTTAGTTTGTCGAGAACCGCATTAGTGTTGTAATGGTTGGCGTTGATTCGTTCCCCGGTGATCAAATGTAAGATTATAAGACTTGTATTTGGTGCTTCTCTGCTAAGCACGCAGCATTAACCCTTTGACTGCTCTAAGGACAAATATGTCCCTTGTTGGTAGACTGCGCCAAGGGACATATGTGATCAAGTTTGTCAGTGACAGGTCGGTGATTTTCTCCTGGTACTCCGGTTTCCTCCACCAATAAAACTGACCCCCACGATATAACTGAAATATTGTTGAAAGTGGCGTTAAACACCATAACCCTAACTCCTAACCCTATAATATCATACAATGTTCACTTACCTCTTTGGACCAGTAACCACATATATTGCATATAGAAATGCTGACTTACCTCTTTTGTCCAATGATCACAAATATCTTTTCTAGCATTTTGTGTAGCTTTGTTGAATGAAAACATCATCACCGAAATTGAATACATTGTGATTCGTCCGCTGGCTAACGTGTCATAATTTTTACCAAAGCATTCTATTAAATGTCGAATTCTCACTGGTGTACAAAAGTAATTTCTATAAATAAAAGGTACCCTCTTGTATGTGTAGACTGGATTGATATACCTGTAGCAAAGTGAATTATCTTGTTCAATCGTATGAAGAATACACGGACGTGGAACACATTGCTTAGGTGGAATTTCCTTGAACTCAAAGTGTTGTTGCACCATATGGTCTATCTTTTCATTTTTAGTTAAATTGTTTATTTTTGAGAGAAGATATTTCAAATCCTTTCCCTCCATGAAAAACATCACTTTAAACGATTCAACATCACTGACGCCATGGCATAAAGCACAATGTCGGTTTTTGAAAACAATTCCTTCAGGATTAACGACAGATGGTCCGGTTTTTGAAAATTTGTGTTCGTTACACAAACGGGTATCAGTCTCGTTTTCATATTCATTCGGACAACTGTCTACAGCAAAGAATCCCTCATATTCGTCAGTGTTATGCCCCTTATAACATTTAAAATAAGGAGAATATGGTGAGGCACTTGTAGTGGCTAGTTCCTTCCTGTCAATACAACAATCACTATAAATGTAGCAATCTGGGTCACAATGACAAAAATGGTGTTTCATTGGTGCCGTAAAATTACAATTTCCTTTCATTAAACATGGGTCGATTGATGTAGGAACTGCAGTGCCCTCTGACGACATATTACGTTGTGCAGCATCTAGATATATATCAGTTGGTGCGGACTTCGTAGACGTATTCGCTGAAAACTGTTTTATCTTTTCATTGTCTAGTGTTGTATCTTTCTGAATCAACGACAAGGCAGTATTTGATACGGTAGAATGAATATGTGTAGCTTCCGTAATATCCGAATGATCTTGTTTCTCTGTAAGACAATTTATACTGGTTACCGACTCATCTCCTTTACTGTAATTTAATGACAAAATAAAATTAATTAACAGTTGTATCAATGCATAAATAATAAGTTTCATATTTTTTTCATCCGTTCATGCGCTGTATATTATCATTTGAAGAACCTTGTACGATATATAGCTGAATGTTTGGCACTGGAAAATATTTCTTGTAAATTTATCGGACAAACAAATTCTTCTTAGAGATCGTGATCGATTGTTATGTTGTGACATAACAATTGGCTTGTTTTCTAATAATTTACATGATAATGATCTACTGGGAATATATAAAACCAATTAATCCGGTTATCATTTGTATCCATATGAAAATAGCACGCACGACAATATGAATTTTCTAACTTCATTAAAATGTAATAGATTTATAGTTGTATGTTTTTCTTCATTGTTTCTTCTTTCTTTGTTTCAGTGAACGTGTATCACGAGTGCTAATAAGGAACGTTTGAAGGAACCAAAGGGGCAATCAGAAGTCGAAAATGGAAGACGGAGAAACAATTCAATGACAAAAGAAAAGGGAAAAAAGACAAACAATGATCTGCACTACAAAGCAATGGAGAGAAAACTGATTAATGAGCAACACGAACACCAATGAAAACCGGCGTGAACTCGTGTGTTCCCGAAAGGAAAGTAGTTCCGGCTCCACTAATTGCAGTTGTCGTGGTTTTTTATGTTAGAATTCGGTGATACGTAATGAAAAGGGAAAAGATGGGATTTGACTACAATAAATAAGGGTAATAACAAAATTACCAAACTCCGAACAATAAGGGTAATAACAAAATTACCGAACATCGAACAATCTAACAAAGGGAAAGTCAAAACTCATAAGCATATAAACAGACAAAATCAGTCAACAACCGGAAAACTGTGAAAACCGTAATGACCCTGACTTGGTACAGGCATTTCTAAAGAAATGGTGGGTTGAATCAGATTTTAAAGCGCCAAACCTCCCCCTTTCATTACGGCTCAAAGTTTCCAGCTGTCACTATAACAGTATGTATAACAATACTTGAACAAAACAGGTAAAACAGTTGTCAAAGCAGCACCAAACTCAGTGAAGTAAATGTCAAAGACACTTTTACGTCACACATTGATAAAAAAATATTTTTGACATTTTTGTTGACACCTTATCTTTATACATTTTCACTATATGAAAATCCATCGTTTATAATCTTTTCTGCAGAGACGGAATATATTTCGAAAAGATCTTGGTATCGGAATATAAACTTTTTAAGAGATCGAATAAGGCGAATCTTGTTATAGCCCTGGTCCAGTAGCCTGTTTCTCAGATGAAGATAACGTTTCAGGAAATCAGAATAATTGCTCCTGGCCATTGCATAGCGAATCAATTGCGAGATGTAAACACCATATGCAGGAGAAGCTGGTATATTGCTACACATATTTGGAAAATTTATGATTTTAAAATTGAAGTCGTCCCGTTTATCATAAATGTTAGTACAGATTTGACCACTGTCGTCAAATTCGAGGTATAAGTCCAAAAACGATGCGGACGAAGCGGTATCTGTGGTCTCTTTAACTTCCAGCTCTGGAGGATATATCAATGGAAGAAATTCTGCAAATCTAGAATTATTGATAGATAAAACGTCATCAATATACCTGTATGTGAAATTAAAGGCTCTAGCCTCATGAATCTTCTTATCTTTTACAAGCTTTCGAAGAAACTCCGACTCATATGAGTATAAGAATAAATCGGCTAGAAGAGGGGCACAAATCGTACCCATTGGTATGCCGACAACCTGCTGAAACAGTATCCCTCCAAAAGAAGATAAATATGTTATCGATGAGGAACTCCAGCATACTGATCACTTGTTCCTCGGAGTAGCATGTTTTACCTTTTTGAATTTTGTTTGAAAAATATGTGGAATTGTAGCCTAACACAACAAATTTTGAGCCATAGTTTCTATGACTGAAAGCTTTGTGAATTGTTTCTCATAAGCGGGTTTTTAATTTGTCATGCGGTAGGGTGGTATATAGAGTTGAAAAATCAAAAGTTTTGATGGAGGATACCTGAGAGAAAGATCTTGATTTAAGGTTATCCAAAAGATCTTTAGAGTTTTTCAAAATCCACATGTGATTTATGCCACTACGCGAGTAAACAGTTTCACAATATTTCTGTTGTCCCTCTTTTACTGCAGACAGAATCTTTGTCAGGTGAATAGACAATTCTTTCGTTGAACAAGTTGATGATCCCGCTATGCACCTTTCTTTGTATGGTGTCTTGTGGAGTTTAGGTATCCAATATAAATAGGGTAAATCCTCAGACTCTTTACCAGAGGGAATGTTTAAAGAGGTCATGAATGATCTGTGGTTAGCTAGGATTTCATCTTTGTCGAACGAAGTAGGTTTGTATGTGGTATTACTACAGGTGTTGTTATTTATGCCTAATTCCTTGATTAGGCATTCGAAGTAATATGATTTACATACAAACACGATATTGTTGGAAGCCTTGTCCGCAGGAACGATAACATATTTGTCATGAAGAGAGGAAAGACACTTAGCAGCTTCTTGGTCTTTAAATACAGACTTAGGTCGACTATTAACACAATTTTTGAGTTTGTGAATACGACCTTGTACTAGAGACCTAATTGTTCTAACCCAGTCTGACAAGGACTCTAACTCAGGATATTGGTCTACTTCTCTCTTTATTCACCTTCTGGTATAATCTTCAACAGCATCCATAATTATCTTGAAATTATGTTTCCAATTGATGTGTTGAGGTTCTCTGAATTTTGGACCATGAGAAATCACCTTTCGGAGACTCTCATGTTGAATGATATTCAGATCACCAGTGATTACATGTCCAGATGGGTTGTATTGAAAAGGAGAGTGGGAGCAGTCACAAGTCAGAGGGTTCTTAAGGTACTCTTCTATGTTAATATCTTGCAATGCTTCTTTGTAGTTGAAAATTTTACGGCCAATTCTGTTAGTGTAACTATAGGAGACAATGGGAACAGATTGATTTTTGAAATATGGTGGAATTTCTTTTTCGACCTCTTTTCTATTAAGAATGTTGCTGATGTTAATAGCATCGATTCCTTGTTAGGAAACGGAATATGGAGGAATTTTCTGTTGTTATCATGAAGTGGTTCGGACCGAACTGGTTGAAAAGACGAAAGGACGCCACGTCACATATAATACTAGACAATCTGTACTTAAGAGAAAAGGATCTACGCCTCCTTTGTCAAGTCCAAAATCCCTAAGATCTTTGAGGTAGTTTACAGGTAGTGAAGATAAGATTGTTTCTGTATATTAGAAAGTAAATCATTAAAAGTATCTTGTAACGTTCTTGGTTTAGAGGCCTTTTTAACATTTGGATGTTGAATTCTTTTATGACCATGGCTACGTTTAGTTCTTGGAATAGTATTAAAAATGCTCATCACGTTGATTCGCTGCATCCAGGACTTGACAAATTTCCCACTCCTTTGATGTTATCATTGCAACCGTAAGGCATTGCAGTACCTAACTCTTTAATCCAAAACAACTCTCTATCCGTACGGTAAGGTGTACTAAGTATTGGACTGTTTGTATGATGGTAAATCTTCTCGATGATTCGAACTTTCATCGTCAAACAGCGGTCATGACCCGGTTGATTAAAATGATTATACAAAATCCTGTATTTGGGATCTCTTGCATCATATCGATGTTGGTTCGTTCTACTTCGCAATGTTTGACGAGTTTCACCAACATACAAAAGTCCACACAGTGTACATTCTATGCCGTAAATGACATTTTTAGTAGAACAGAGGGTCAAATGATTTGGTGTAGTAAGTTTTTCCGGTTAAATTACTTGTAAATTCAGGATAAGTTATCAGCATGCCGCATGTTTTACAAGTATTATATTTGTCAGTTTTTATTTTGCAAGTAGTAATGGAACATATCCATGGTGATCCGTGATATAGACATTACATTAAGGAATGTTAAGTCATGCTATCGACCTTAAAAAGAGTTTGAAGATACCAAAGGGGTAATCAGAATCCGTGTATCGAAGAAGAACAGAAAACGCAATGGCCAAAAGAAAAAGTACAAATAAGGGTAATAACAAAATTACGAACAATCTTACAAAGGGAAAGTCAAAACTCATAATTATATAAACAGACAAAATCAGTCAACAACCGGAAAACTGTGAAAACCGTAATGTCCCTGACTTGGTACAGGTATTTCTAAAGAAATGGTGGGTTGAATCAGATTTTAAAGCGCCAAAAGGACAAACAACGATCTACAAAACATACACATAAAACTAAAGATCGAGTAACAGGAACCCCACTAAAAACCGGGGGTGAGCTCATGTGCTCCGGAAGAGTAGGCAGTTCCTGCTCAACTAGTGATACCCGTCGTGTTAATCTAGTTACAAACCCGGTGATAAGACATGAATGAGGAAAGGACCGGAAAGTGTTTACAACAAGTGGAACATATCCGTGGTCATTTGTGACACAGATATTCCGTAACGATCAACCAAATCATGATGGCGACCGTAAAACTTTCGAAGTGATGACTTCATCTTAACTGAGAGGAACCCTTGGTTCAGTAGCGTCCTTGTTAGCAGCAACCCTCTATCAGGGAAATCGTGATAGGAAACATAATCTCTGGAATATCGTATCAACTGAGAGATATATGCTCCAAACTTTTAAAGTAATTAAACTTTACCATTATAAACCCTTTGGTTCTGTATGGTCCTTGCTAGCAGCGACATCCTAGCACGGACATGTAACCTGATACGCACCACAAGCTCTGAGATATATATACTATTTATATATATAGTTTGTACTGGACAGGTTGGCTCAGAATCAGGATAATGTGTCCGAGTGGGGCGACATATCTATCCGCGGACTGTTGTTTCAGTGAGTTAGCACTAAAAATCCAACTCAGTATGTTAATCTAATACAAAGCGGACTTCATCATCATCTCATTGCAAATTAACTTGTTCTCTCCATGATAAAGCTGAAAATTGCTGAGTTGGCGTTAAGCAACAATCACTCACTGAACTGTTGATACATATAAATAGAAAGTACACAATAGGAAAATCGAATTTAATATTTTGTAAAAGGCAATGCAAAGTGGGTTATCTCGAATAAAAATTCTTCAATATGTGTGTAACAAAACAATAATGTGCACCTATCTCTAAAATACATCTATCATGCGACTTAAACTGAATAGTAGTATTTCCCTTTTAGGTTAATGAATATTGGGCAGATAAGCAAAACAATGCAATGTCGAATAAATCGAACTCTTTATAAATCTTCGATGCAGTGATCTGCTTTTCTTTGAGCTTTAGTTATTCGTACCCTAGTTATCATTTTGACTATCCTCTTTAAGAAACGTTTGATGGAACCAAAGAGGTAATAAATAGCTGTAAGTGGAAGAAGAACAGACAATATGTAATGGCCATTAGAAAAGGGACAAAAGGACAAACAATGATATACAAAACATTACACAGAAAAAGACAGATCGAACAATTCTAACCCCACCGGAGGAACATAGGTGATCCGGAAGTGTAGGCAGTTCCTGCTCCACACGTGGCACCTGTCGTATTGTTCTTGTTACAAACCCTGCGATAAGTCATAAATGAGGAAAGGGGTGGATTATGATTACGATCAACGGTTTGTGACGTCGACTTTCGCACAAGGCGATGTTCATTCAATACAAACTTGTCTGTGACTTACGACAGGCTGATGGTTTTATGCATGCATAATCTTTACAGAAATCCGAAGGTGTCATCAACATCGCACAATCCAGAGAAGACACGAACAACATTGGGAACAAAAACAAAACACTACACAGCAAACTAATGACATGAACAACACGGACTCCACCAAAAGATGTTTCTTATAAGACACTTGCGTATTAATCATATAATCAAGTTCGTTAAAAGTCGTGTCGGTGATAGACGAAAGAAAACATCTACTTAAAAGAGAAAAGGTCCATTGTCATTTGAACAATGGATATTTCGCAACGATCAATTAAGCATATCGTGATGACGATCGTAGAATTTTAGTAGCGATGACTTCAACCTTGGTGTAACGCAGCCTTGCTTTAATAGTGTTATCCTATGGTACTCATGTTGTCTCAGTTAAAAAGCCTGGCCACCACGGATATAGCTGAAATATTTTGACAGACAGTTTGAAGATAACCAAGATAATCAAAAGACGTAAATCGAAAGACGATCAGACAATACAATAGCCATAAGAAAAGGGACAAAAAGGCGAACAATGGTCTACAGAAAACTAAAAATTGAATAACTTGATCCCCACTGAAAAACGGATGTTGATTGGGATACTCTAAAAGGGTAAATAATTTCTGCTTCACTAGAGGTACCCGTAGTGTTATGCATGCTAAAATCCTGTAGTAACTCAAAAAACGGGAAAGAACGGTATTTGACTACTACAAACAGAACATGTCCATGGTCATTTGTGACACAGATATTCCGTAATATTTAACCAAATCATGATGGCGACCGTAAAGCTTTCGAAATAAAGTAAAGTTCTGTATCTTCCTTGTCAGCAGTGTCTCTATATTAATTATAAACAGATAAAAACCACAAGCTCTGGAATACCGCATCAGCTGAGATATATATGATAGACTCAGATCGACGTCCAGTCTCTAATCGACGTCCACTCCTCAAATCGGCGTCCACTGACGTCATTATCTCAAATCACGGTCCGATTTAAGGGTATTCTCAAATCGGCGTCCTTTCCAAATTCTCAGATCTATGGCCGAATTATTGCTATCAAATAGACGTCCTTTTCAAAGCGAAGATCTCTATGTGCTTTTACCTTGTAACATGAATGATGTTTGTTCAGTTTGTACATCATCTGTATTGCATATTATATCAAATGAAAGCAAAACGTCAAAGTTCCAGGCATAAATTAAGTGCGCCTAACCCGCGTTTCGTCTACAAAAAAAATCTCATCAGCGACCCTCTTATTTAAGCAAATGTGAAATCAAAATTTAATACGACATTGACATTGAATTGGCGTTGAGAGTCCAACATTCAAAAATGGCTGAGCAGAGGATGCTTTCAAGCAGCTTTTATGTAGATTTCCATGTTCTATTCTATGTTTGATTTTTAATATTTACACAGCCTACAAATATTTGCTATAATACTCATTTTCCTGTTTTAATAGTAGCACTCTGGATAAAAAATAGAAACAAAAGCGACATACTGTATGTAAATTGAGAAATAACGTCATTTGAAGCATACATCAGTGACGCCATTGGACGTCGATTTGAGAAAGTGAGACGAGGCCATAGATTTGAGAATTGGACGCCGATTTGAGGATTGGACGTCGATTAGAGACTGGACGTCGATTTGAGTCTTACATATATTATTCCAAATGTAGGTGCTATTGGAATGTTGCTATATATAAATGGAAAGTTCACTATAGGAAAACTGAAATCATTTCTTTTTTCTTATTTTTAGAGTGATAAAAGATCCAGTTCTTCATCTTTGGTTTTATTTGTCCAGAATTTCCTCTTTGTAAGTTTCGTGGGAGTATACATGTATAGGATGCTACTTATAAATGAATTGTCAATATCTAATTCCTTTATATCAGTCTATGTAATGTGATGTACATACATTAATGGTATTCTTGTTCTTTTTTAACGTGTTCCCACGGTGCCATTTCTATACAATATCATTGTAATTTCAGCTTGCATGCGTTTCCTACAATTGATTTATCTTTGATCTTCCAGAAGCCAGTACACAGAGAGGCACTCACCACATCATGTACACTGACTGGTGAGACCCATGGGTCGTGGCAATTTATGCAAAATAAAACTACATGTCTTTGATTTTACTATAGTTATTTATTGTGTTTTAATACTAGTATTATTATTTTGCAAATCAATTTGAGAGCTTACAACATGTATGTTTTATTGTTTTTATTGTACTCTCATCCTCTACTCTTAATTATATATATTGATAATAACTATATGACATAACAGTACAGGGGCGGATCCAGGATTACAAGTTAGGGGGGGGGGCGCACTTAAAAAAAATGCGCCGAGCGGAGGGAGGCGCGAAATTTTTTTGGGTATTTCGTGTGAAAATCACGATTTTACGCCAAAAAAAATCTTATTTTTTCCAATTTTAGGGGGGGGGGGGGGGGGCGCGCGCCGGGTGCGCCCCCCCCCCCCCCCTGGATCCGCCCCTGCAGTATATAAAAAACGCACAGTCATTTTTGTGGTGATTTTTAATACAAAACATTACAGTACTGCGATTTTGAGTTAAAAAAAATCATATGATCTATTAAATGGGGAACCAGTCATACTTCCTGTCACCGTGTCATTTGCTGGACCAGGAAAACTACGACAAATACAAACAAACATGATATATTTAACACTCCCTCTCCTTTATTTGTCTCTGTCGTTTCAATCGCCAAATGTTAATGGAGCACCGCTATGCACATTCGGAACACACAAAGCTGCCAATAAAGAAATGCACAAGAGACTTCAGCCACTTTTGGGTAAAAGGTATCTATTTTTATGATTTCATGATTTAGGTCAGTGATTTTCAAACCGGGATCTCCTGTACTTGGCGATCACAATACTGGTATACCAGTATACCAGTATTGTTGACAATACTGGTATAAAAAATTATTCCAGTATTGTAATTTTTTTACAAAAAAAATACAATACTGGTATAAAATCATATTCCAGTATTGTTAACAATACTGTTCGTAAATAAAAATATGCAATACCAGGATATATAATAATTGATAAAACAACATGTCATAATTTACATTTTATTTATTTTATAGATGATCATACATTTTTGTAGATGGCATCAATTTTTTAATAATCTTTGATGAACAACATGATTTATGAATAATAACATCACATTCACAATATAATGTACTAGCACTAGAATTATAAAGAGTCTATCATGTCCATAATAAATATCACTTTTACACAGGATATTGTTCTGAAATATGTATGAGAATGTTTGTAAATGCATTGTCACCTGTGGTACCCCATCTGTCTCTCCACATTCTTTCATCTAGGTAACTGGGTAGTAGATGTGATGACACATCTTTCATCTCTTTAAACTTCTGTTTGGCTTTAGCCCAGTAACGACTCGATTGCTTGAGTATGTATGCCAGTTGCAGGGTCCACGAAGTTGAGCGAATGATTAACTGTGCCATGGCTAAGCTGCAGTCGTGAGCTGAGGTTATGGTACGCTTTCCACTGATCTGAATGGATGATTGTCCCTGGTTTTACAACACGTTGTATAATAGGTAAAAGAGTTGCGGCATCTCTTTTGTCAACAGTTTCCATGTAGTAATGGCAGGCTTGCTGGATGTATCTGCTAAACCGAAAACCCACTGCTCTTTGCTGGCCCGTCGCCCTCTGTTGTATTTTGATTTGTGATTAAAAAGACTTTCATCAATTTGGACAATCACACCTGGTCCACCTAATTCAACTGGAGTTGATAGTAGTTTAGTGGAGCAGACATCTCTCAAGTATTGAAACATCTGTATTATGGTCTTCTCGTCAATCTGTACTTGTCTTTCTACGGAATTAACTTTTGTTCCTTGACTCCATAGGTATGTGACGTATAACCATTTATCTAAGGTGATGCGAGACCTTTCGAAAAATGATCCAGCACGAATGGTACGGTATGTACGGCGTTTCGGACATCTTTGGTTGGCACAGCGCCATCCAAAACCATCTTTAGCGGATGTGTCGGTCTGGTTACCATTTTCAAGCCGTCCAAGTGCCATCACAGCAACCTACTGGACATGCTGTAAAACGGAAACGGCAAGATGACGAAACAGAGTACCAGTATCGGAAGAGATTACTTGCAAATACACAAGACAACAATGAGGATGACATCGCTGATGATCCAAATATAGAGACGGCTATCTCAATCAAAAATTCTTTACACAATATTATGAGAATGACCAAACAACAACTACAGCAAAATATCAGCTATTCTCAAGAAACTGTGGATGTCCTACGCCAACATACCGTTTTTTAAAAACAAAACCATTGAAGATTTGAGAATTTGCCTGATAACAACAGCTGTGTATGAACATTTGAATAATTAACATTATTATTGAAAACTTGCAAATATGTTATCCCAATACTTATATAATCATTATATTAGCAAATTAATTAAACAACCTTATTCAGAAAAAACTGCTGAGATCTGCTAATCTGGGTCACGGGTCACTGTAATCGGGCGGCTGTATCGAGAAACAGATACAGTGTTGAAAAAACTGTTGATATTCATAAAATATTGATAAATGCTATAAAATGTTATGTTTGTCTTCAAGAAATATGATAGACAAAACCATGTGTGAAGTTTTATGACGAAATATCTCTGATTTCTATGTAAATTTACGAGTTGAAGTTGTGGCTGTATCGAGAAACAGATACGGTGTTGAAAAAACTGTTGATACTCATACAATATGAATAAATGCAATAAAATTTTATGTTTGTCTTCAAGAAATATGATAGACAAAACCATGTGTGAAGTTTTATGACGAAATATCTCCGATTTCTATGTAAATTTACGAGTTGAAGTGGGGAAATTTTATGTTAGATTTCTAAAAATCTTCTACTCTGAAACCACAGGTAAATTTACTTTAGCGATGTATTTTTATCTTGGACAAGAATAATGAGCATCCTGATTGGATGACCGATTTAAAACACACTGACTCTGCATGGTAATTCTAATAGAAAAAAATATTACTTTTTAATTGATCAATCAATACAATTAGCTTCTTGGTAAACACATGTGCATACTTGACAAATTAACATAACAAATAATAAGACAAGCTTAAAATAGAGCCAAGTAATATATTCCTTTTAAACCATATAGTCGTGTATATAAATAATTGTTCATACAAAAGACAAGGTATTTTATTTAAACCTAATAAAGTAGATCGAGATCAAATACAAAGAACACGATGTCTGTGTAAATCCTGTGTTTATCTTTCATTGTATATATCCTGAATGCATGCCAGATATGCTGATGTCTTAGTCTTAGATAAAAAGGTCAAAACTTTGTAAAGCACATCCTTGTACCATAAATTAAGACCAAATTATGACAATGCCGTTTTTTGAGGTATAATTCGTAATTGGAGAAATATTTCACCGCATGCCAACTTTTTAATTATCTTTCTTTATGATGGTTTCTTTTTAATATTTAAGGTAGAAGAAATAGTTTTTTATATTCTTGATTGATAGTTAAGTTTTTACAGAACTGAAATGTTTTATAGACGTGATTTAAAGTTTTAATTTATTGAAATTTATATAGTCTCTCATAATTCTTTATAGAATGGCACTTGTTATATAAGTATAAATGTTGTGTAGAAGTATGATATTTATAGTTTTTAGTGAGTGCCTTTAACTGCCATATCACAGGCATCATTGTTTTTATTGTAAATTTGAAGAAGAAAAAAAACCACCTACATCGTCTATTGCCATAATTGATGCTGCTGTAATTGTTGTAAGGGGTTGCCTTTTACAACTGATAGTTTGTAGAGGTTTTTATTTTGTGGGGGGGGGGGTAGTTTTTATCCCATCGCCAACGAAGTTGCGAAGGGATATACATGTAGTAACGCTACCTTCCGTTCGTCCGTCTGTCCTCCCGTAACATCCTTGTATTTTGATAAAAAAAATTATTTAATCCAATTTTAAAATGTTGAACTTTCAAATTCATCTGAAACTTAAACAAGTGATAAAAATAGAGGAATGTCATGAAAGGAGCATCATGGCATGCCTTAAGCTTTTATTAAATGAAAAGCTTGGTTTATCAGCACTGTACCCCAATAATAGCATACACTTAATGAGTACAGCTGCTGTGTTACCTCTGAGTACAGCAGAAGTAGAAAGGGTATTTTCACAGGTCAAATTGGTAAAGTGTGATCACATAAATCGCATGAAACAGGTCACAATGAACAATATTTTACATGTCAAACTAAATTGCAACAAACAATGTTATGAGCATGTGTCAGATACAGTAGTTGCCAAGTTTTTTAGAGTTAATGACAGAAAGATAGAATTATATCTAGGTTGATTTGTTGAATAAACTGACCTATTTGCTCATGTATAAATAATAAAAGTCAATATTTCATTGTATACTATATTTGATTTTACAGTGTCCCTAAAAAATGCCTTTTTTGAAAATCCAACAGCGCACTAAAGAGCCCTTTTTCAGGACCAGCACCCTGCCCTTTTGAAATCCTAGCTGGAACACTGTAATGAAATAGTGAATAGTGCTTAAATCAATAAAAAATAAGATAATGTTTTTTTGTGTTTTTTTTTGCTTTTGAAAAAGTGTCAATTCATGTTGCCATTTCCTGTCCTACAATACACATTGACAACTTGACACATTGTTATCAATTTATTCCAATATCGTATTCTAGTATTGTTCTAGTATTGTTAATATATACAATACTCCCAAAAAATAACTAATTTAACAATACTGGAACAATACTAGAATACAATACTGGAATATTTTTTTATACCAGTATTGTGCACAATACTAGTATACCAGTATTGTGATCGCCAAGTACAGGAGATCCTTTTACCAGAATCTTCCAGTATCTGCAATACTGGTACAAATACTGGTAAATACTATCGTCACGGTATGTGTTTTCGTGCGTCATCTGTTTTCGTTTTATCCATTTTATTTTGATTTCCACAGCGCACGCATTATTTTTGACGTGTCTTCCGATTTCTATTTATGGAACATAAACAAGACTACAGCTGACATCTGTAAAAGATGTTAAAGTTTGCTTTTCAAGACGTAAGTACCAAAAACAGTGAACCTTCCTACTGAACCATACTTTTTGTAATGCTTAAAACTTACTTCATTTATTAAGTAGCTGGAAAAAAATCCAGAAGGGCTATATAAAATTTAACTATGTCGTCTGCCTCTCAGACAGCGGCTCTTCCTGTCATGTAACTGTCATGGGGTCACTGATCGTACTTGTAAACAAAAGAGCTGACTGAAATGTGCCTGTTTCTTATATAAAATACATGTCACTTTGCAGTGCATTGTGGTTTCAGCACTATAAAAAACATCAAAAGTAAACACAATTTTGAAGGTGGTCATTTTCAAACATTCTGTTATTTTATTTAGATGTAGTATGATTTGGTAGATGGCCAGAACCATGAAATTTTAAAACCAGCCATTTCTGGATTTTATATTCGTTTCCATCCCATATATTGGCCTTGTTTTTACTTCACACGAAAACAGATGACGCCATTTTACTGACAACAAAAGTTGCCAGATAATCGAGAGTATATTAAAATACAAGAATGGCTTTAAAAACAATCTTATGTACAAAGAAATATTTAATTAGCCATTCTTTGAAAATTCCAATCATCATATGAATGAAGGGTTAACAATGTTAATTGCTATATCGGAAAATCGATAATAGCACGAAAACCGATAACACGATGCTACTTACTAGTAAGTAGTATCCCAGAATTTTCCAGTATCTGCAATACTAGAAGATACTGGTCATTGCCAAAATATGAGTATTGCAGATACCGTAAGATTCTGGGAAATACTGGTTATACCAGTTTTGCAGATACTGGAAAATACTGGTTATACCAGTAATTGCAGATACTGGAAGATTCTAGAAAATACTGGTTATACCAGTTTTGCAGATACTTGAAGATTCTGGAAAATACTGGTTATACCAGTAATGCAGATACTGGAAGATTAGCTACGAAGTTGCAGAATGTACTTGTATATTGGTTTTTTTTGTCCTATCTGTGTGTCTGTTATGAGAGGACGGACAGTGTATAGGGTAGGGGTGTAACTATACACTTTTTCCACAAGCGATGCATATCGTGATATTTGATATGTATTACGATACGTTTTATAGGAAACTGTAACTATTCCTTGAAGTCCATGCTGGTCGACATGGGCGCTACCATGTTTTTTTTTTAATATAAGGTCGCTTACGTACTAACGGAAATTACAAATATTTGATATTTGATTAATTAATTTTAAAAGCGTAAATTAATCGATTCACTTTTTTCAAAATATTAATTAAATGATCACCAAAAGAAGAAAACGGAAGTTCAACACTACTTTTTTTCAAAAAATGAGCATCATATCATTTGTATCGTAAGCAGCCTCCACGTATCATGAACCGAACCGTCCCCAAAATAATCGTGATTTCGGTACATACGGTGAATCGTTTCCCCCTTAATATAGGGAGACTGGGAGAAAGGAGACTAGGGGCAGGTGAAAGGAGAAGAGGGGGGAGAAAAAAGAGGGAAGGGAGAAAGGTGAAGCGAGGTGGGAGAAATGAGAAAAGGGGTGGGAGAAAGGAGAAGAGGGGCAGGAGAATGGATAAGCGTACCCCCTGTCCACCCCCTCTGTTATGGTACAGCGTTTTTGCAGTAACTCCTAGTTTTCAACACAGATGAAATATTACATGCAGATACATGATATTGCACACATTTTTTCTAAATCTGGGCTGTAGCTCTCTCTGAGAGCCGTGCAATAATCAACGACCTAGATGTGATGTTGTATGGCCTAAGCTCCATCTTCATTTTTTCCAATCCAGTGGGAATGCCTTTTAGAAAAGATATATATATATATGGTCTAACACCGGGAGAGGTGCAAGATAGTAAAATCTGTGACACCCAAGGTCACAGATTTTACTATCTTGTACCTTTTACTGTGTTTGACTATTTTTCTCACCCATTTCTACCGTATGTTTACTTTTTGTGTAGTTTGGCGCATTTAACCTTGAAAACAAATGGATTTGTTAGTTGATCTCATCTATTAAACTTTACTTGAGTAAAGAGAACATTCACTGTTTTAAAGTATGGTTCAGACTATACATATACCTGTAAGAAAAAGTCTACCAAATCAACAACCAACTCTAAAATTTGTCTTTTAGCTTAAAATTGGAAACTTATTTAAAAAAATAATGTAACATTTAACGAAAAGAGTATGACTTAGGGTACAAAAATGGGGGTAATTTGGGGAAATTTACCTATAACTGAAAGCAAATCTCATTCTCAGACAAATATATTATCATTATACATGTACTTCACCTAATATTGATAATTAAATAAATTATATTATTTTAAAATTGAATTAAATAACTTACTTATTACATTAGAAAAAAAATCATTTCAACAAATTGAAATATATCCCATTCATTGTAGAATGTAAAATCACTGACGCACAATTTTTTCGTGGTCGTTCGTTCTCTTTTTGTTTATAACTTTATACAGGTTGTATTGTTGATACATGTATATTGGTGTGAATCAAAAAACGTGGTACAAAATCTAATTTATTGTGAAATTTAAAATAATGTTAATTGTAAATGGAAATATATTTTTATGTTATTTCAATATTGTAATTTAATCACTTGGAAGCATGTGCCAAGGTGTGTTAACAGACAGAATAAGACAATAAAGAAATTAAAAAAAAAAGTTTTCTGAGCCCATGCAGGGATTAGATTATTGCCGGCACAATACCGGTTTTCTAAAATTGATACCTGTCAATTCATGTTACAAATCATTTATACCACGCCCTCCTCGTTAAACTGTTAAACAATCTCACGCTTCACGTTCGATTGTTTAACTCAGAAAACCGTGGTATAAATATTACATATGTGTGATTAATCAATGGAATAAAATATATCAAGCATACATGTGTGATTAATCAATGGAATAAAATATATCAAGCATGTGTGATTAATCAATGGAATAAAATATATCAAGCTTGTGTGATTAATCAATGGAATAAAATATATGCAATATTTATGTCATCATTATAGTCTGACATAAAAGAAATGCTATTAAATTATATACAAAATATAAGGGCCCGGGTGGCTCAATGAGGTAGGTAGTTGGATTACCTAACAACTCATACAAGCCTATCACCAATATGGCATGGGTTCGCACCAGGCTTTGTAAATTACAAAAAAGGGTGCACTCGACTCGCAGCCCGCAAGTGATAAAGTTTACCAATTACTTGCTCATGGTTGGTGGTTCTCTCCGGGTACTCCGGCTTCTTCCACCACTAAAACTGGTCGCCATGATATAGCTGAAATATTGCTGAAAGTGGCATTAAAGCAAAAATAAATCAAATCAAATCAAATATACAAAATACATCTACTAGCTTGTATCCAATTATAGAATAGAGTCAAAGACAATTTTAGTGTCTCGTTCATAACATAATGATGTTCTTTGTTTAAGCTTTCAGAAATGTGTATTAAAATTGTAATAAGCCAAGGTTACAACCATCATAAATTATTGATTGTTGTTTCACAACCCTACCATTATCAATTTATGTATTTTCCTGTGTTCTTCTCTCCAGCAAATATAGAACTTAGTTTGATTATTTTTTCAATATTATTCCATAGAATTAGTAAGATACTAATTAAAACGAAAATATTAAAATACTGAGTTTCAAAAACTCAAAAAAGAAAAACAGGAAACTCAATATCTTTCTAGACAAAGGAATAAAAATACCAATCATGTAAAGCTCATCTGGAGCACTGATAGTCAATACTCATTTTATATCACATGTACCACTATGCTGGAGCTGTCAGGTTTGTTGACACACCAAAGAGTTAAACGGACTCATTGCAATGAACTCTGGATTCATTTATTAAAAAAAACAAAACACTTCAAACAATGTTGTAAGTCACTGTTGATTATACATTTAACTGGAACATAAGGGGCCATTGTGGTTGTTACAATTACCTGTGCCATCTGTGCCTATCACCACTAACGTTGTTAGTTCCCACTCATGGTCAGGTGTACTCTATACAACTTTATGTTATAAAGTTTATCAGTGACTTGCGACAGTTTGGTAGTTTCTCCGGTTTCCTCCACCAATAAAACTGATAAACTTATCATCATAAACACAATAACTAAGTACTAGATATCTACAGGTCAAGTATGAAGCAAAACTAGTACTAGATATCTACAGGTCAAGTATGAAGCAAAACTAGTACTAGATATCTGCAGGTCATGTATGAAGCAAAACTAGTACTAGATATCTACAGGTCAAGTATGAAGCAAAACTAGTACTAGATATCTACAGGTCAAGTATGAAGCAAAACTAGTACTAAATATCTACAGGTCAAGTATGAAGCAAAACTAGTACTAGATATCTGCAGGTCATGTATGAAGCAAAACTAGTACTAGATATCTACAGGTCAAGTATGAAGCAAAACTAGTACTAGATATCTACAGGTCAAGTATGAAGCAAAACTAGTACTAGATATCTACAGGTCAAGTATGATGCAAAACTAGTACTAGATATCTACAGGTCATGTATGAAGCAAAACTAGTACTAGATATCTACAGGTCAAGTATGAAGCAAAACTAGTACTAGATATCTACAGGTCAAGTATGAAGCAAAACTAGTACTAGATATCTACAGGTCATGTATGAAGCAAAACTAGTACTAGATATCTACATGTGAAGTATGAAGCAAAACTAGTACTAGATATCTACAGGTCAAGTATGAAGCAAAACTAGTACTAGATATCTACAGGTCATGTATGAAGCAAGACTAGTTCTAGATATCTACAGGTCATGTATGAAGCAAAACTAGTACTAGATATCTACAGGTCAAGTATGAAGCAAAACTAGTACTAGATATCTGCAGGTCATGTATGAAGCAAAACTAGTACTAGATATCTACAGGTCAAGTATGAAGCAAAACTAGTACTAGATATCTACAGGTCAAGTATGAAGCAAAACTAGTACTAGATATCTACAGGTCAAGTATGAAGCAAAACTAGTACTAAATATCTACAGGTCAAGTATGAAGCAAAACTAGTACTAGATATCTGCAGGTCATGTATGAAGCAAAACTAGTACTAGATATCTACAGGTCAAGTATGAAGCAAAACTAGTACTAGATATCTACAGGTCAAGTATGAAGCAAAACTAGTACTAGATATCTACAGGTCAAGTATGAAGCAAAACTAGTACTAGATATCTACAGGTCAAGTATGAAGCAAAACTAGTACTAGATATCTACAGGTCAAGTATGAAGCAAAACTAGTACTAGATATCTACAGGTCATGTATGAAGCAAAACTAGTACTAGATATCTACATGTGAAGTATGAAGCAAAACTAGTACTAGATATCTACAGGTCAAGTATGAAGCAAAACTAGTACTAGATATCTACAGGTCATGTATGAAGCAAGACTAGTTCTAGATATCTACAGGTCATGTATGAAGCAAAACTAGTACTAGATATCTACAGGTCAAGTATGAAGCAAAACTAGTACTAGATATCTACAGGTCAAGTATGAAGCAAAACTAGTACTAGATATCTACAGGTCATGTATGAAGCAAAACTAGTACTAGATATCTACAGGTCAAGTATGAAGCAAAACTAGTACTAGATATCTACAGGTCAAGTATGAAGCAAAACTAGTACTAGATATCTACAGGTCAAGTATGAAGCAAAACTAGTACTAGATATCTACAGGTCAAGTATGAAGCAAAACTAGTACTAGATATCTACAGGTCATGTATGAAGCAAAGCTAGTTCTAGATATCTACAGGTCAAGTATGAAGCAAAACTAGTACTAGATATCTACAGGTCAAGTATGAAGCAAAACTAGTACTAGATATCTACAGGTCAAGTATGAAGCAAAACTAGTACTAGTTATCTGCAGGTCATGTATGAAGCAAAACTAGTACTAGATATCTACAGGTCATGTATGAATCAAAACTAGTACTAGATATCTACAGGTCAAGTATGAAGCAAAACTAGTACTAGATATCTACAGGTCAAGTATGAAGCAAAACTAGTACTAGATATCTACAGGTCATGTATGAAGCAAAACTAGTACTAGATATCTACAGGTCAAGTATGAAGCAAAACTATTACTAGATATCTACAGGTCATGTATGAAGCAGAACTAGTACTAGATATCTACAGGTCAAGTATGAAGCAAAACTAGTACTAGATATCTACAGGTCAAGTATGAAGCAAAACTAGTACTAGATATCTACAGGTCAAGTATGAAGCAAAATTAGTACTAGATATCTACAGGTCAAGTATGAAGCAAAACTAGTACTAGATATCTACAGGTCAAGTATGAAGCAAAACTAGTACTAGATATCTACAGGTCATGTATGAAGCAAAACTAGTACTAGATATCTACAGGTCATGTATGAAGCAAAACTAGTACTAGATATCTACAGGTCAAGTATGAAGCAAAACTAGTACTAGATATCTACAGGTCATGTATGAAGCAAAACTAGTACTAGATATCTACAGGTCAAGTATGAAGCAAAACTAGTACTAGATATCTACAGGTCATGTATGAAGCAAAACTAGTACTAGATATCTACAGGTCAAGTATGAAGCAAAACTAGTACTAGATATCTACAGGTCATGTATGAAGCAAAACTAGTACTAGATATCTACAGGTCATGTATGAAGCAAAACTAGTACTAGATATCTACAGATCATGTATGAAGCAAAACTAGTACTAGATATCTACAGGTCAAGTATGAAGCAAAACTAGTACTAGATATCTACAGGTCAAGTATGAAGCAAAACTAGTACTAGATATCTACAGGTCAAGTATGATGCAAAACTAGTACTAGATATCTACAGGTCAAATATGAAGCAAAACTAGTACTAGATATCTACAGGTCAAGTATGAAGCAAACCCAGGAATTGAAATGGCAAAAATTTCTTGTTGCCTGATATAAAATTACATTTATGGTGCTATATTAATTATTTGGCTTTCAAATAGTTTGACTAAATTCTACTTAGAGTGTACCTGATGAATTTTATTCCAGAAACGTGTCATGCACTCTAAATTTTATATCTATGCTTTTATTAAATGATCTTTGTATTTTTTAGATTTAAAGTGATTGATGATTCCCAGAAATACGAGTACAATATTGGTATTTGTACAAATGCTGTTGTGGGTAAAGGATTTGGTCCCAATATAAGTGTTGTTCAGAACCGGATCAATCCAGAAGACAAAGGGGTTGCTAATCATTGGATAATAGGATATTACAACCAATCACAACTTATAAATGGAAGTATGTACCGGTAACATTAAATAGCAATAGAAATTTTAAGGCTACACAATAACATTAAATAGTAATAGAAATGTTAAGGCTACACAATAACATTAAATAGCAATAGAAATTTTAAGGCTGCACAATAACATTAAATAGTAATAGAAATGTTAAGGCTACACAATAACATTAAATAGTAATAGAAATGTTAAGGCTACACAATAACATTAAATAGTAATAGAAATGTTAAGGCTACACAATAACATTAAATAGTAATAGAAATCTTAAGGATACACAATAACATTAAATAGTAATAGAAATGTTAAGGCTACACAATAACATTAAATAGTAATAGAAATGTTAAGGCTACACAATAACATTAAATAACAATAGAAATGTTAAGGCTACACAATAACATTAAATAGTAATAGAAATCTTAAGGATACACAATAAGATTAAATAGTAATAGAAATTTAAGGGCTACACAATAACATTAAATAGCAATAGAAATCTTAAGGGCTACACAATAACATTAAATAGTAATAGAAATCTTAAGGATACACAATAAGATTAAATAGTAATAGAAATTTTAAGGCTACACAATAACATTAAATAGCAATAGAAATTTTAAGGCTACACAATAACATTAAATAGTAATAGAAATTTTAATGCTACACAATAAAATTAAATAGCAATAGAAATTTTAATGCTACACAATAACATTAAATAGCAATAGAAATTTAAGGGCTACACAATAACATTAAATAACAATAGAAATTTAAGGGCTACACAATAACATTAAATAGCAATAGAAATTTAAGGGCTACACAATAACATTAAATAGCAATAGAAATTTAAGGGCTACACAATAACATTAAATAGCAATAGAAATCTTAAGGCTACACAATAACATTAAATAGCAATAGAAATCTTAAGGATACACAATAACATTAAATAACAATAGAAATTTAAGGGCTACACAATAACATTAAATAGCAATAGAAATTTAAGGGCTACACAATAACATTAAATAGCAATAGAAATCTTAAGGCTACACAATAACATTAAATAGCAATAGAAATCTTAAGGATACACAATAACATTAAATAGTAATAGAAATTTAAGGGCTACACAATAACATTAAATAGCAATAGAAATTTAAGGGCTACACAATAACATTAAATAGCAATAGAAATCTTAAGGATACACAATAACATTAAATAGTAATAGAAATTTTAAGGCTACACAATAACATTAAATAACAATAGAAATCTTAAGGATACACAATAACATTAAATAGCAATAGAAATTTAAGGGCTACAAAAACGATTTTTCTGATTGACATCAGATCTCTCTCTTCCTCCCTTTTACAGATATGTCGTAGTGTGGGAGATCTAGACAAACCCCATTATAGGTCACACCAGAGTGACGTTGTGCTTCAATAGCATTCAAAGCAGTTTAATAACACTTTCATAGTGTTGTAAAAGCCACAGTTGTGTTTCCTCAGATCTCCTGCGACATTGGTAATGGGGAGACAAGATAACAGTTTAATGAGTTCATTATGTAGTAGTATCATAGTCAATATTTATTGAATGCAGTCTTAAAGTGGTTTGTAATTAATGAATGATTGATTGTTTCAGCCATATCATGGCGAGAACAAGATACATTTCAATGAGATGATGATGATGAGGACCGCTTTGTACTAAATCAACACGCTTAGTATATTTTTTATAGGTCTAGCTAACTGAAACAAGTCTGTAGGTAGACATGTCGCTCCATTCTGACACATTATCATGAATCCGAGCCAACCAGTCTTTGCTTTTCTCCTTAAAGCTGCTTGCTTAGTGGAGAAGCAGCTGCATAAAATACCTTTTTTGTGCCAATTTCATAGGTTTGATCCGACCCTTGAACCCACAATCTACTGCACTTGAGGCAAACATACTAATCATTACACCACTACATTGTGTATATATATATATATCTTCTTACTCCACTTGACCATTACAGGAAAAAAATATGATCTTTTAATATATGCAAATTTTCACTTTCAGCTGATTGGCTAATCCTAGAATATAATGGAGGCGAACCTTATCATACTAATTGTGGTAATGAAAAAAGAAGAGCAAGGATCATGATCACATGTGATGAAAATGTTAAACCAGGAGTAAGTTATCTCCCCTATATATCAACTAAAAAATATATATCATAAATAGCATTTAGGGAGTTACCTTGGAAGTGTTGCATTATAAAATTTAAACATGAAAAACATCAAAGCTTAGAAATAGGGCACAGAAAGGGGGTGTCAGAATGTTATGTTTGACAAATCAAGAAATAGGGCACAGAAAGGGGGTGTCAGAATGTTATGTTTGACACATCAATAAATAGGGCACAGAAAGGGGGTGTCAGAATGTTATGTTTGACACATCAAGAAATAGGGCACAGAAAGGGGGTGTCAGAATGTTATGTTTGACAAATCAAGAAATAGGGCACAGAAAGGGGGTGTCAGAATGTTATGTTTGACACATCAATAAATAGGGCACAGAAAGGGGGTGTCAGAATGTTATGTTTGACAAATCAAGAAATAGGGCACAGAAAGGGGGTGTCAGAATGTTATGTTTGACAAATCAAGAAATAGGGCACAGAAAGGGGGTGTCAGAATGTTATGTTTGACAAATCAAGAAATAGGGCACAGAAAGGGGGTGTCAGAATGTTATGTTTGACAAATCAAGAAATAGGGCACAGAAAGGGGGTGTCAGAATGTTATGTTTGACAAATCAAGAAATAGGGCACAGAAAGGGGGTGTCAGAATGTTATGTTTGACACATCAATAAATAGGGCACAGAAAGGGGGTGTCAGAATGTTATGTTTGACAAATCAAATACACAACTTCCTCTTAAGACTGGATTGAATAGATCATTTTCACATTTTACGACTTTGATTCTAAAATTATACGTTTGACAGGAGTTATTGCCCTTTAAGGTGGCAAAGGGTCCCATTTTTTTCTATAATCTCTTCAAAAAATTTTGATGTTGCAAACAACTTGTATTTTCTATAAAATTATCCACTGATTTTTATCAAGGTTCATATATCTACAAATTATGAAATTATGAGAAAATAATATTCAAATTCATTGTTCTGTCAATTGCACTTGCTATACCAGGTAACAATTTGTCCATCATAAGGGAAACAACTCTTATTAAAAAGAAGGTTAGTTATAAAAACATATAATTTTGAATCATATCGGGAATGTTCAAAAGGTCTATTTGTTCCCTGAACAAAAAATACAACATGTAGATTTTTTTTTATTTCAGCTAAAATGTCACATAGCTGAAATGTTATCCTGGATTCAATCTGATTAATATCAGCTGTTATAATACTCTACACTTAACATGTAGTAGATATTCCATTCAGATCATGGCAATATCCTTATTGTCAAGAGGTGCCATCTTTGTGGTCATGATTGTATGATAGTTGGATTTACAACTACCTGTGCAATCAGTGCCTATCACCACTAAAGCTGTGAGTTCGAATTCTGCTCATGCAGGGGTTTCAAAGTTTTTTATAATAGCTGAGGGCCATAAGAGGTCCAGGGGGCGGAAGCTCCTGAAATCTAGCATTTTGTGGACCAAAAAATGTACTTCAGAGACTGCAAAACATTAAGTGTTTTTGAAAGAAAAATCCCGTTAACTTTAGAGTTCAGATTTCACCAAGAGTGAAGACCATGCATAATGCCTGGATTTTTTCCCCCAATTTCTTTATTGAATATTTCAGTTTACAGACTTCAGCCAAGATTATTCATAGATAGTCCGCCATATCTTAAAAAAAACCAAAAGGACCATAAAGAACTATGGTTCCGCAGCTAGGCTTGACCAAGCCATTGTTATCAAAGCTTAAACTTCTCAAAATTCTTTTGTTGGCGTTGTACTTTTCTTTTTCACAATACCTTGGCTTGTACAATACCTTGGCTTGTGTGGTTTTTTACTTTATTACCAGTAATTAAACTCATCAAAGACCATTGGCACGGATCAAAACATATAAGTGTCATAATTAATGAAACATATAAATTTAATTTGCAATCATCAATCTTTAATAAAATTTATAATTTTAATAGATCAATACAAATATAATTAAACAAAAACAATATATATTGTTACTTTCACAACTTATGTGCAAAAAAATGTTCGAATAAAAACGATTCGCGGGAAGACATTTATTAACATTTGAATCACAAAAGTTAAATTATTTTGGAAAAAAAGTGGGGCCGGCGTTTTGACATTACAATGTAATTCGTATTTGAGCCATGTCCGGTCCTTTTTCAAGATTTCTAGTAATTTTCTATCCCTTATCTCCTTGTACCCCCTTTTAAAAATGTTTTTCAGCACACTTTCATTTCTGTGAACAACCGCGGTAGGGCCCCGTCAAAATATTGTTTAGTCATAAATTCATAATACATAATGATCATACTTATATTACTGAAGATTACACTAAATTGTGTTTGAACATAATTTGTAATTGGTAATTTTTTTATTTTGAAATGATGTCAGCTTTGTTCCGGTCCGAGTTTACACAAGGATGAAAAGATATTGGGGCAAAAACATATCTATTTACCGCATGCGCAAACTGCTATTTACGATTCTAAGGTAAAGTTATTTTTAAAACAGGGAATATCCCATCAACTTGGTCGTGACGCAGTTGTTCGATTTGAATGCGAGAATTCAACAATTGACGTGATCATTAATTTTTTATGAAAAATATTCCACAAGCCTATCGACCATCGTACTTGTGGTTTTCACCACCGCTAATTTTGGGGGGTTCAGTAATTTCTGCCGGTACTATACACGATCTCAGACGGGTAAAAGTACCGGGTACCGGCCCACTTTGAAACCCCTGGCTCATGGCGAGGTGTACTCGATACAACATTGTGTGATAAAGTTTGTCAGTGACTTGTGGCAGGTTGGTGGGTTTCTCCGGGTAGTCAGGTTTCCTCCTCCAATTAAACTGGCTGCCACAATATAGCTGAAATATTGTTGAAAGTGACATTAAACACCATAACCCTAACCCCTTAAATGGTTTCGTGGAAAAGTGTCCAAACAATGAGATGAGCCAAAAGTGGTTACATGTTGACAAATAGTAAAAACCAAACATATGAAGAGTAAAACACTTTGTTCTTGTTTATGATGTGCACCCCCACCCCCACACACTTTCTTGATTATGATGTGCACCCCCCCACACTTTCTTGATTATGATGTGCACCCCCACACACTTTCTTGATTATGATGTGCACCCCCCCACACTTTCTTGATTATGATGTGCACCCCCGCACACTTTCTTGATTATGATGTGCACCCCCCCCCCCCACATTCTTGATTATGATGTGCACCCCCACACACTTTCTTAATTATGATGTGCACCCCCCCACACTTTCTTGATTATGATGTGCACCCCCGCACACTTTCTTGATTATGATGTGCACCCCCCCCCCCCCCCCCCCCCCACTTTCTTGATTATGATTTGCACACCCCCCCCACCCACACTTTCTTAATTATGATGCACTCCCCCCCCCCCCCCCCCACACACACACACTTTCTGCTAGAAAAAAATAGAATCTTTGTCAAATCTAGTGCATAATACAAAGGTCATAATGGTAAACTATTTATTGTAAAATATAATAATGTCATTGATAGAAAATTTTATGTCATATTATAAAACTTCATCTTTTTTTTTAGGATGAGCAAAATTCAATGAAAGTTATTGAAGAAGAGAGAGACAAGTTTCATGACTGTTACTACCTGTTTGAAATGGGAACCAGCATTGTGTGCGAGAAGAAACAACTAATTACTCTCAGCCTAAGTGTTGGTTCAATTCTTGTGATAGTGTAGGTTGCCTTAAAATGGTTACGATTTATTATATCTTTTGTCGTCTTGGTAACCAAAGTGCTTTGAATTTCAAATGAGGGTTTGCATCTCCTAAGGGGACAAATTAGTAGTAGATTTGAGTTTATTGTGTTTAACACCACTTTCAACAATATTACTGTTATATCGTGGCGGTCAGTTTTATTGGTGGAGGAAATCGGAGTATGCTGAGAAAACCACCGACCTGCCACAAGTCACTGACAAACTTTATCATATAATGTTGTGGCTGAGCGTTGCTTTGAATGGAATACCTAATACATGTTAATGTAATTGATTAATATGATTGTTTTCTATTTATAGCTTTATTGTGGTGGTAATTCTGTATGGTTTATTAGGATTTTTATACCAGCGTTTGGTACTCGGGGCCAAAGGCAAAGAACAAATACCAAATTACAGTTTCTGGCAGGACTTTGGCAACTTACAAGCAGTAAGTTTAATTTTAAGATTAGTCAAAAAAAGATATATGTTTTCAAATTACAGTTTCTGGAAAAACGTGGGTGAGTTTAATTTTAAGGTCAATCAATGAAGATATGTTTTATTGAACAACTCAACATTCACGATTGATTTCTAGGCGACAATTTTTTTTTTTCTTTGCTATATACTAAATCCTATATAATGTAATTACTGGGTACTGGTAAAAGTTCCCAGGGTCAAGCCCACAGAGCTGCCCAGCACTTCCCTGGATGGTGGATAGCAGGGTTGTCAGAATATAATACATAAAGTCTGATCATGGACCATAGTGGGTATCGTGTTTGGAGAGTGTGTGATAAAGACCTCTTTTATAGATTTCGAAAAAGACTAGGTTCATTATAGCCACTACAAAAGATAATTTTTTTGTCTACCCAACTTTTCCTTCTTTTTCATTGACAGCCAAAAGTAGTTGCCTCAGTTGGCTCATTCCACCCTCATTGCTATTTAATTGATAACTTGTTCTCATAGCTCAAATACTGCTCACCAGATATTAAGCAATAATCAATCAATCAATATAATTTAATTATACCCCCCGCAACGAAGTTGTAGGGGGGTATACTGGTTTCACCATGTCCGTCCGTTCGTCTGTAGACAAATCCTATGTCGTACGATAACTTGAGTTGTGTTTCTGAGAATCTTTTAAAATTTTATCAGCAGTTTACTGGTGAAGAGAGGAGGATCCCTTTCATTGTTGACGATTTTCACTTTTGCCGTTCCAGAGTTATTGGACTTGATATGACGGAAAATAGGATTTTTACCCTATGTCGTATGATAACTTGAGTAGCGTTTCTCAGAATGTTTTGAAATTTTATCAGCAACTTACCGGTGAAGAGAGGAGGGTCCCTTTCATTTTTGGTCGGAACAATCAGTAATGTTTTGGTTATGGAAATAGGTTGAACAGATGTGGGGAGCGGGGGTATATCTTGGTGAGCTGTGCTCACAGTAATACTAGTTACAAGATAATATCATGCAAGAATCTCAAATTTAAAGTAACAAAGAATTCACAAATTGATGCAAGTCTTTATTGGAAAAATGGGAAACTAAGGGGACCTTGATCACATTATTTTAACCTGACATTTGTAAGTAATTTTCTTGTGTGTGTGTGATTTGTCTCCCTTTGATTGTATATCTAGCACTGAGGTTATAGGATGAGAGACAATACAAACTGAATGACTGGTTCTTTTGAGAACAGTTTACTGCTGTAAAATGTAATCTATTAAAGCGAAAATAATGTTTTGTTTATTTTATATGATGAATGTATTTTCTTTTATTATTAGTGTGTTTAACAAATTTTCATCATATTTTTAATCACTACTGCAGTTAAATTTCTGCATGAGAATTCCCGCCAATTTCCATTCCACATTCTTTAACGACGAAAATTAACAACTTCAAAATAGTTTTGACATTTTGGTAATAGGAGAAACTGATTCTCCTTTCTGTTACCAGGGGATCACAATATTTCTCCTTTCTGTTACCAGGGGATCACAATATTTCTCCTTTCTGTTACCAGGGGATCACAATATTTCTCCTTTCTGTTACCAGGGGTTCACAATATTTCTCCTTTCTGTTACCAGGGGATCACAATATTTCTCCTTTCTGTTACCAGGGGATCACAATATTTCTCCTTTCTGTTACCAGGGGATCACAATATTTCTCCTTTCTGTTACCAGGGGATCACAATATTTCTCCTTCTGTTACCAGGGGATCACAATATTTCTCCTTTGTTACCAGGGGATCACACTATTTTTCCTTTCTTGTTACCAGGGGATCACAATATTTCTCCTTTCTGTTACCAGGGGATCACAATATTTCTCCTTTCTGTTACCAGGGGATCACAATATTTCTCCTTTCTCGATAGCTTGAGCTTTAAGATAGAAAAAAAACCCATCTGAAATGGAGAAATATTCTTGTAGTGGCCCTGATTTTATGGTAGTTAGATTTACATCTATATATAGGATCAGTATTGATCACCACTGAAGTTGTGAGTCCGATTCCTTCGTGTGACATGATACAACTCTATGCTTAAACAGGATTGTGTTTTATTCAGAGTTTGGTTTAGACAAGTTTTCACTGTAGCGTTGAACATTATTTATTGTTTATACAGGATTGTGTTTTATTCAGGGTTCAGTTTAGACAAGTTTTCACTATTGCATTGAACATTATTTATTGTTTATACAGGATTGTGTTTTATTCAGGGTTTGGTTTAGACAGGTTTTCACTGTAGCATTGAACATTATTAACATAGCTATCCAATTTAGTGTGCATGAAACACTACCAACATAATTAATTCTTTCATTGCAGGATGGTTGTAACCTAGTATGTCGTACAGGAGATAGATTTGAATCTAAACAGTACAAAGGAGTGGGAGATGACCAATTACAGGAGGAAGATGACAGAGATGATCATTTACTACCTATGTAAACAAAACAGAGTTGTCTACCTTTAAACAGTTTTGTCCTATGTGGGTAAAACAGAGTTATCTACCTTTAAAGAGTTGTTTGTCCTTTGTGAACAAAACAGAGTTATCTATCTTTGAAGAGTTTTAATTTTGAACTTCAAAAAGCTTTAAAACTATTTTTGCTTAATTTGAAAGGAAAGAACACATTTTTTTAAAATCATAATTTCTTTAATAAAAAAAGGTGTTCTCCCTACAGGGGCTGATACTCAATTCTCAGGATTTTTCTTTCTGTTTGTCTCAAGACAGCAAACACTTGACAGACTTATTTGGGAATGTCTCAGGCCAGTGGTATTATATATGTAAATACATTGATTGCAAATCAAATAGACAAACTAATGAAGTTGATGAAAAATTTAAAACGAAAGTAACATGGATTAACAAGATATATAATATATTGTTGTAATTCCTTCAATAGATTTTAAAAGAATTATTGCAATGTAGTTTTCTGTCTTATTATATACCAGGGATGTTTCTGATTAGAAAATAAAATAAATGAAAATCAATGGAAAATAGCTGAAACCCTATAAATCCCCTTTCAAAACCTTAATTTTTGACCTGTTCTGATTGTGTCCTGCAACTTTCTGGATTTGTTTGCAGAAGGAAATAACTGAAAAAAAATCATCTCTGATATACATTCTGATATTTACTTACAAATAATATAATCCATCAATTTTATATACATACACACTAGTTTTATTGTTTGATTGGCTAACTTATGTGAATAAGTAGCCAATCAGATACATTATTCACGAACTCATCACTTAAGTCTGTCAAGGGTTGATGGAGACAAGTAGACACAAGAAAAGCCTGACTAAATGAGGAAGTACAGTCAGGGAGGCTTTAATTTTGTCAATAGGAAAACCCTGACTAAATGTGGAAGTACAGTCAGGGAGGCTTTAATTTTGTCAATAGCAAGTTGTATGTTGATTTCTGTGATATTGTGTTAGGTTTTGAGGTGACACAACCAGACACATTCCATTTAGTTATATATATAAATATCAATATTTAAGGAAGATTAAAAATGTCCAAGATGTCGGTTAGACATGTCACACTGCTATTTAAAATGTTGATACAAAAATAATGTTTGAAGTGAAAATAAAGGAGAAAGTCTTGAAAAATAAATTTATAATTCATGTTTTTGTGTTCACTTAAATTAAATTTTTCATTCAGAAGATATATTTTAGAGCATTTTTTCAAAATTATTTGGATAAACGATTCAGTAGCATTGATCAAAAATAAAATTTATTTTGCTCCAATTGTTAAATATAAACTGAGAACTGGAAGATAAAAAAAAAATTTTGATGGAGTTATTTTGGGTAAAAAATCCTTAATAATTTCAATTTTAAAAAATATGATCATTTTGTAATTAAAGTTATTTATTTAATTATTAAAAAGATATATTTTATCTCTCACAGTTCTGTATATAATTAATTTGACCATGGCGATTTAGATAAACAATTGGAAGAATTTATTTACTAGTCTGGAATATTTTTTTCATTTTGAAATATTGTTATTTTCTTTTCAAAATGGATTAATAAAAATGTTTTTATACATGTACATGTATGTGAAATGAATTTTAATTACTACAGTGAAACCTGTCTAAGTCAAACCCCCTTGTGACCTACTTTTGTGTTTGTAATAGACAGATATTCGCTATAAAGAGGTTAAATTAACAAAACATTTCCTACATTGGGTCTAAATGCAAAGTTCAGTTTATACAGGATTCCATTTTATTCAGGGTTTGGTTTAGACAGGTTGCACTGTACATGAGGATAATTGTTATTCGCGTGTTTGAGATATTACATGTTGATATGAGTGTGTTTTCAATGAATCGATAATGCAAAATTTTATTTGATATTTTCGGTATGTATTTTTTGATTTCTTTGTTATAAAGACTACAAATTGTTATTATCCCCTCGCCAACGAAGTTGCGAAGGGATATAGAAACGCTACCGTCCGTCCTTCCGTAACATCCTTGTGAACACTCTAGAATCAACATCCTTCAATGGATTTTGACCAAACTTGGTACATACTTAGTCCTTAAGAGAATCTGGAACCCTATTGATTTTCAAGGTCATAGGTCACCAGGTCAAATGTGTAGGCGAGGGGATACGCCATGCTTTGCATTGCCCTTGTTATTATTTGTATTGTATTTTCCACATTTTGTTTACCGTTGCATCATAAATTAATAAATTGCTTGTTTGTCCCAAAGTAACCTACCAGAGAAGCAGTGCACACTCAAAGTAACCTATCAGAGAAGCGGTGCATACTCAAAGTAACCTACCAGAGAAGCAGTGCATACTCAAAGTAACCTATCAGAGAAGCAGTGCACACTCAAAGTAACCTACCAGAGAAGCAGTGCACACTCAAAGTAACCTACCAGAGAAGCAGTGCACACTCAAAGTAACCTATCAGAGAAGCAGTGCACACTCAAAGTAACCTATCAGAGAAGCAGTGCACACTCAAAGTAACCTACCAGAGAAGCAGTGCACACTCAAAGTAACCTACCAGAGAAGCAGTGCACACTCAAAGTAACCTATCAGAGAAGCAGTGCACACTCAAAGTAACCTATCAGAGAAGCAGTGCACACTCAAAGTAACCTACCAGAGAAGCAGTGCACACTCAAAGTAACCTATCAGAGAAGCAGTGCACACTCAAAGTAACCTACCAGAGAAGCAGTGCACACTCAAAGTAACCTATCAGAGAAGCAGTGCACACTCAAAGTAACCTATCAGAGAAGCAGTGCACACTCAAAGTAACCTATCAGAGAAGCAGTGCACACTCAAAGTAACCTATCAGAGAAGCAGTGCACACTCAAAGTAACCTACCAGAGTAGCAGTGCACACTCAAAGTAACCTATCAGAGAAGCAGTGCACACTCAAAGTAACCTACCAGAGAAGCAGTGCACACTCAAAAGTAACCTATCAGAGAAGCAGTGCACACTCAAAGTAACCTACCAGAGAAGCAGTGCACACTCAAAGTAACCTACCAGAGAAGCAGTGCACACTCAAAGTAACCTACCAGAGAAGCAGTGCACACTCAAAGTAACCTATCAGAGAAGCAGTGCACACTCAAAGTAACCTATCAGAGAAGCAGTGCACACTCAAAGTAACCTATCAGAGAAGCAGTGCACACTCAAAGTAACCTACCAGAGAAGCAGTGCACACTCAAAGTAACCTACCAGAGAAGCAGTGCACACTCAAAGTAACCTATCAGAGAAGCAGTGCACACTCAAAGTAACCTACCAGAGAAGCAGTGCACACTCAAAGTAACCTACCAGAGAAGCAGTGCATACTCAAAGTAACCTATCAGAGAAGCAGTGCACACTCAAAGTAACCTACCAGAGAAGCAGTGCACACTCAAAGTAACCTACCAGAGAAGCAGTGCACACTCAAAGTAACCTATCAGAGAAGCAGTGCACACTCAAAGTAACCTATCAGAGAAGCAGTGCATACTCAAAGTAACCTACCAGAGAAGCAGTGCACACTCAAAGTAACCTATCAGAGAAGCAGTGCACACTCAAAGTAACCTACCAGAGAAGCAGTGCATACTCAAAGTAACCTATCAGAGAAGCAGTGCATACTCAAAGTAACCTATCAGAGAAGCAGTGCACACTCAAAGTAACCTACCAGAGAAGCAGTGCACACTCAAAGTAACCTATCAGAGAAGCAGTGCACACTCAAAGTAACCTATCAGAGAAGCAGTGCACACTCAAAGTAACCTACCAGAGAAGCAGTGCACACTCAAAGTAACCTATCAGAGAAGCAGTGCACACTCAAAGTAACCTACCAGAGAAGCAGTGCACACTCAAAGTAACCTATCAGAGAAGCAGTGCACACTCAAAGTAACCTATCAGAGAAGCAGTGCACACTCAAAGTAACCTATCAGAGAAGCAGTGCACACTCAAAGTAACCTACCAGAGAAGCAGTGCACACTCAAAGTAACCTACCAGAGAAGCAGTGCACACTCAAAGTAACCTATCAGAGAAGCAGTGCACACTCAAAGTAACCTATCAGAGAAGCAGTGCACACTCAAAGTAACCTACCAGAGAAGCAGTGCACACTCAAAGTAACCTATCAGAGAAGCAGTGCACACTCAAAGTAACCTATCAGAGAAGCAGTGCACACTCAAAGTAACCTATCAGAGAAGCAGTGCATACTCAAAGTAACCTATCAGAGAAGCAGTGCACACTCAAAGTAACCTATCAGAGAAGCAGTGCACACTCAAAGTAACCTATCAGAGAAGCAGTGCACACTCAAAGTAACCTATCAGAGAAGCAGTGCATACTCAAAGTAACCTACCAGAGAAGCAGTGCATACTCAAAGTAACCTACCAGAGAAGCAGTGCATACTCAAAGTAACCTACCAGAGAAGCAGTGCACACTCAAAGTAACCTACCAGAGAAGCAGTGCATACTCAAATTTTCTTGTTATTAATATTTATTTATTTCAAGTTCCATTTCGTTAAGATATCTTTATCCATGTTTCAACATCCATGGGTTGGGTTTGGGTAAACTAAAATTAGCTGTTTATTTAAGTACACTAGTACTAGTTTTTGTTATTGTTTGTTTTTAATAAAAGATGTTTTCAACTTACATACAGCATTAATAAGTACAGACATACAACTTACATACAGCATTAATAAGTACAGACATACTTTATTTATATAAAAATGAACTGAATAACTTTATTGAAAATAAATAGATATTGCTTAAAGTGTTGCTGATATATATATATGTGTGTGTTTGTGTGTGAAACAGGTATGCTATTCTACCTAAGGTTACTGGAACACTTCATAACCACCCTTAGCTAACTTAGTGGAGATCTCCTTTAACTCAGTTGGTAGAGGGTTAGGGTTAGGTTTATGGTATTTAGTGTCACTTTTAACAAAATCGTGGCTGTCAGTCTTATAAGTGAGAACAGTTAGAGAATCAAGTTTTTGTGTTCAATGGTTTGAGGTGGGAGGTAGTTGTTTCTTTTTTTCATATTGGTAGAATTGTTGACCATCACTGTTTAAATGGTTCTTTTCATAATTTGAGAGCAGAAAAAAGCCATTATGTAATATTTTATTTTGTAATGTTGATTTGTAAATCCATAGGCAATGCATTGTGTTTTTATTATTATATCATAGAACAATTATACCCATTTATTCACAATTTACTTAACATTGAATATATTTCATTGATGTAATACTCATAAATTCATAAAAGTGCTGTTGTATTTATTTTGTTGTGAGAGATTTTTACATTTGTTTAATTCTAGGGCATACATTGCAGTTCATGCCTTGGTCTCATAAAGGGAATACATTTGTTTCTATTTCTCCTCCCTATGTAGTTCAAATGTTGCCATATTATGTAACTCTTTATTTCCATAATATTCATAATATATAATTTTTTATAAAAATAATAATTTCCACTTTAGTCTGTATAACTGCCATTTTCAAGTCACCCTCGATGCAATTTAGCATTGCAATGCATCTGAAAGGTCAAAATCAATATGGAAACAAAATTACCTCTGCTAGACCGTTTTTGTTTGTTTCTGGCTTCTTGTGTTGTAATTTAGAACAAATTGTTATAAGCAAATGTAATGTATAGTTTTTACTCTGTTGACAATTGTAATTCTGTCTTACCTGTATTAAGGGGACACCTGTATGTAGCAAGTCTATATTTAAGTAACAATGCAGTCAAATTTGAACCTGTATATAAAGGACACATTTTCAGGTTCGGGTCAGTGTCCTTTATATACAGGTTTTACTGGATATTGAAGTTTTTGTTGGTTACAAGGATATACAAATGTATAGGTATATCTTATTGGAGAAGAATTATTATTAAATGTCTTGTGTAGTAATTTCAAATATCTCACAAATATCTGATAAATAAAGCAGTACATGGCATTGTTTAACATGTGACGGTGTTGTATTCATGTAGATTTTATATTGTAATTGATCAACTATTGAATTTGTTTGACTATAGTCAACCTTCCTTATCACAAACTTTGATAAGTCATATCCTTGGATAATACGAAGCAACAAAATTGTCTGTTTATAGTAGCTTTTTGTTTATTTGTCTACAATAACTTGCATTCTCGATCGACTTTTAAAAAGTGAAATCATCGTTCTCCTCAACTTCCACAAAATAATGTTTTGACCTATATTTATGCTATAGTAGTGATGGGTCCATTAGAATTTAGTGGCAAATTTAGATATTTTGTCTGCAGGAACCCATCCCTTCTCTCTCATCGCAGGCAACCCCTTTTATATGACGAAGTTTTACTATGCATGAGATGAGTTGGTGTAACCATTAAACAACACTCACTCACTGGATTATGAAAATGCTGTTAAATACACCCGTCACTAGTGGACACTTTTCTTATAAGGCCATTCATTTTATGCAGTAGTATTGTTCTTAATAAAGGGGGACAACTGTACTATGAAGGTACAATTTTCTTACTTAAAAGTTGTCCAACAAGGTAAAACAACTTTTCAGAGTTTGAGATAAACATTTTCACTGTATGTCATAAATCAATTGATGTTTGATGAAATAGATTCTATGTATGAATGGTCTTTATAATTTGATGATATTTGCAATCATATATAGAATAATGGCAGATTTGAAGATCGAGAAGTATCACAGAAAGTCCGAAAGGACGAGCTGTATTACTAGTGATTTTGTATGTAAAATCTTCAGAACTGACATCATTGTTTTTATCGGTAACATTACAATGTGTTTGACGTCACCCTGACCGATATTATCAGAGTCCATTCTTTGATACTGACAATATCATTTTGTGAGATCATAAAAAATGTTGGCAATATTGAATAAATGACAGGATTTTTAATAAAAACAAAATATATGATCTCAGAAATAAATCTGAATTGTGAGTATTTTGATGTGATATAAAGATTGATTCATTCCAAAATGGAGGTCATTTTTTGTGTGGACTTTTTTTTTAAATTCGTTTCATGATTTCTATAAAGAATCGTCACATTAAAATGGTGTATACATTGATACATCTATGTTATTGTATTATTCATCATTGATTGTTATTGTGGAGTTTAAACATTTTTAAAATATTAAAATTAATTTACAATATCTGGTATCTTGAATTGTTATTTTTTTGACATCACGATAATGCTAAAGTTGGTGTTAATCATAAATCAATCAACCATGTTCTTTATCCTACAGCACTAAATAAAATGAAATCGTTGGAACTATGAAATATTTTAGAGTGAATACATGAATAACAGCACAGAATTAAGAAGGGTTTGTTTGTGTATTCTCTTATCGAGAGTGATATCACATGTATTGGAGGCCGCCATGATAGTATTGGTAGTTTGATTTACAACTACTTGTGCAATCAGTGCCTGTCACCATTAAAGTTGTGTGTTCGAATCCTGTTCATGGGGAGGTGTACTCCATAGAACATTATGTGATAAAAGTTGTTCAGCGAATTGCGACTCCGGTTTCCTCCACCAATAAAACTGACCATCGCAATATAATGAAATATTGTTGAAAGTGGCGTTAAATACCATAACCCCATAATAACCTGGTAATGACATTAATATGTAAAACTTCAAATCTCTTCAATATCTCAAAATGTACACTCTCCTGCAACTTTTGACCAGTCGAAAACTTATTTCACAATGTAGATTGAATTACAGTTTATGAGAGATATTCTCAGTTGCTTCCAGTGAGTGAGTGAGTGATTGTTGTTTAATGCCAACTCAGCAATTTTTCAGCTATATCATGGCGAGAACAAGTTAATTTTCAATGAGATGATGATGAAGTCCACTTTGTTCTAGTCCTACACACTGAGTGCTAGCTCACTGAAACAACAGTCCGGGGATAGACATGTCGTCCTACTCAGACACATTATTCTGTTTCCAAGCCAACCAGTCTTTGTTCTTTCTCCTTAATGCTGTGTGCTTAACGGAGAAGCAACAAATACCAATTTAATAGTCTTTGGTTTGACTCGATCAGGGCTCGAACCTACGATCTACCGCACTCAAGGCGAGCACGCTAACCATTACGCCACTGATGTGGTTCAGTTGATTCCAGTAAATTTAAATTATATGGTACTATATTCTTTGACACAAGATATACAACATCATGTATTAATTGGGGTTTTCGTGGTTGTGCTCAAATGTTAGTTGGATTTACAACTACCTATGCAGTGAGTTCGAACATCATGACGAGGTGTACTTGATACAACATTATGTGATAAGGTTTGCTAGTGACTTGCAACAGGTTGGTGGTTTTCTCCGGGTACTCCACAAATAAAACTGACCACCACGATATAACTGAAATATTGTTGAAAGTAGTGTTAATTTTAACGCCTACCCCAAAACACACAAGTTTTATTGATAACGTTATTTTTGACTTGGATTGTGTATGCTTATTAAAGATTTACATCAAGATGGTAAAAATAAATTTTATAATGTCACCGCTAATTTTTTTTTTCAGCCTAGAAATCTTGGTTGGTTTATGGTCTTTGAAGCCACTTTCAACAATATTTTAGTTAAATCATGGCAGTCAGTTTTATTGGTTGAGGAAACTGGAGTAACCGGAGAAAACCACTGACCAGCCGCAACTCGGGAAGAAACTTTATCACATAATGTTAAATCGAGTACACCTCGCATGAGTGGGGTTCAAACTCACAAAGTTAGTGGTGATAGGCACTGTTTGCACAGGTAGATGTAAATCCAACTACCATACGCTCACGACCATGACGACCCCAGAAATCTTAGTATTGTCACATACATCTATATAACAACATTTAATATTTGTTGGTTGTTTTTATAAACATTTTATTAGAAGATTTTGATTTTAATCAGAATCGGACATGGTGAATTCTTTAACAATGTCTTCCTTATCATCTATATCGTCATCTGACAATTCATCTTCCTCATCTCCATCATCGCTTTCATCATCATCTTCATCATCTTGAATTTCATCTTCTTGATCTTCATAATCATCAGTAACATCTTCGCCTTCGTCATCCTCACTAGCAGACTTGGCAAGTTGTTCTAGGTCATCACTGTCAAAGTCACTGAAATAATAATATAAAATATCAAAATATAAGATTTTTTACCCAGCACCTGTAGTGTCCATGTTTGTTTTATCCTAATTTTAATCCTAGCATTGGTGCTTTTTGAATTGTAGAGTAAATTGATGGGTGTCACTAGTGGAGTATGAGCTAGCAAAAGCAGCAATCTAAGATAGAAGGCTGGACTGCTGGACGCAATCTAAGACAGAAGGCTGGGCTGCTGGACACAATCTAAGACAGAAGGCTGGGCTGCTGGACACAATCTAAGACAGAAGGCTGGGCTGCTGGACACAATCTAAGACAGAAGGCTGGGCTACCGGACACAATCTAAGACAGAAGGCTGGGCTGCTGGACATATTTTTGAAAGAGGATCAAATAGTGACCATTCTAACGAGCAGACCATTTTTGGAACAGTTTACAGACACAGACAATGACAAATGGACACTAAGCGATGGCAAAAGCTCACTTGACCCTTTGACCCTTAATACTTGAGAAACTTTTTCAAGCAAAGGTCTATAAATGTCTGATATTTAAATTTTATATTACAACAATTTCGTTTCATACAATGTTTTCCAGACACATAAAATTGACACTGATATCTCCTTTGTTTCTCAAAATAACTTGTTATAAAACATTTTATAATACAACCTGTAATCTTCATCTGATTCATCCGATTCATCTGTTTTCTTCTTCTTCTTCTCAGGTCGTTCACCTTTTGGTAAAAATCTGTAAGCAAATTTAGCTAGAATTATACACAATATACTGTAGAGAAAGGATGGGGTGCACAAGAAGGCATGAATCACAAGTCAGGTAGGGGAGTTGTGGTGTAACTGCAAATCAATGACAGAAAGTCACTAGAGAAGTCTATACACCATTGCTTGACAATATTACTATGTAGTGGTCATCTTGGAAAGTGGACAGGTCAATGAATACAATTTGAGAAGGGGACCACCCAAAGACTTTTGTATTCAAATTTCATTTCATTCCATCTAATAGTTCTGAAGAAATTTTTCTCCTGAGGGCCATCTTAAATGATGGGCAAAGTCACCAGACTTCGGAAGAGGACCATCCAAAGAGTATTACAACTTGTTATTTTTAAAAGTCTGAATTGATGCAATACAAACAAATTGTTGGCATATTTATTCTGGTCTCTCACAAAGACCTTTAATTAAGGAATAACACTACTCTATTTTAAGAGTTGTCGGTGTCAATTGTGGATTTGACGGCCGCAAATGCAGTTTTACTGGCGACGTGAAGCCGTCCTACTACATAAAGTTGTATCGAGTACACATCGACATGAGTGGAATTTGAACTCACAACTTTAGTGGTGATAGGCATTGAATAATTACATAGGTAGTCATAAATCCAACTACCATACAATCACGACCATGATGACCACTTTTTCTGTAGTAAAACCCAGTCCATAAAATACAAAGTTTAAATGACTGACCTTTCTTCATCCTCTGATTCTTCACTGTCTGTATCAAACAAGGCAGAGAACTCCTGTTTTTCAGCAGGTGTAGCTTTCTGAACCACTTTGGGTCTTTCTATTGTTGGTATATTCGCTTCTGCTTTGGAAAGTCCCTGTATAATTAATAAAATTTTGTAATATGGTGATGAAGAATTAATTTTTGTATTAGCTTAAAAGTTTTTATTTATCCTTCAAATTGAATACATTTATCAAGTATATCTAACATAACGTATATTGGTAGTGTAATGGCTAGCATGCTCACCTCTAGTACGACATGACTTTTAACACCAGTCGGGGCAAACCATTTGACATTTGTTGCTTCATTGCTACCATTAAGGAGTAAGAGCAAAGACTGGTTGGCTCGGAATCAGGAAAATGTGTATGTGTCAGAGTGGAGCGACATGTCTACCCACAGACTGTTGTAGAAGAAAACAGTTCTGCTAATAAAAATAGCTGTTACATGTTCACTCTGTGCGACTCATGATTGAAGAAAACTCACCGACATCTCCCTTCCTGTTGTGGTGTATTTAATCTGATAACACATGATCAAGGTTATCAATTACTTAAAGTAAGTGAGATACCATCTGTGGTGTAATGGTTAGCATGCTTGCCTTGAGTGCAGTTTCAGTCCCTGAATTGTCAAACCAAAGATTATAAAATTAGTATTTACTGCTTATTGGCTAAGCATGCAGGATTAAACAATATGAAGTTGTTCTTGCCATGATCATAGCTGCATAATTGCTCATTTGGGATTCAACAACAATCACTCACTCAGAAAGTCAGTGTTTTGTAATGGATATTCTAGTTCCTACTGCCAGTAATACTGACCATGATATTACAACTTGATTGTTGTTAAAAATGAGGAAGAATAGGCATTACTGAATTATTTTGGAAATCAAGATATTAATGTTTACCTCTTCTTTAGCTGCTATCTGGTACTGCAGTTCCCTGTCTCTCAGCTTCCTCCATGTCTTGTAGTATTTACCCAATGGGGTACCAGCATTCTTACATTGATGTTCCCATGCAGTCTGTAAAATAGAATTAGAGTTACCTCCCTTATATCTATATGTACCAGATGCCATAATATCATGAGTTAAACCTAATTATGAGCCCTGGACGGATCAAACCAAAGCCTATGAAATTAGTAGTTGTTGTTGTGTCTCCTCTGCAATGCATACAACATTAAGGAGTAAGAGCAAAGACTGGATGGCTCGGAATCGGAATAAATCAGAATAATGTGTCTTGGTAGAACGAGATGTATACCTGCAGACTGTTATTTCAGTGGGCTAGCACTATAAAAATCCCAACTAACTGTGTTGGTCTGGTACAAAACAGATATCATGATCATATCAAGTAGAAGATTTAATAGTTAATGATGTTAGCATTTTTATGAAACAGAATAAATAAGGTTGACAGAAAGTCTATGTCACTCGTGTCCATGAAAATCATTCATAAAGACACTTTCTGTGAATGCCCTGCTTTACTATCACAAATTTTGTATTTATCAAATTCTTGGAAGCCACAATTTATTACGTCTCTAACCTGGGATCAGAAGAAAATATTTACCGGTACTTTTATTATAATAAACCAAGCTAAGCATTCTAGAACTGCCAAGAAAAATATGGCTTCCATCTAATACAAAAAGATTTTTTTTAAATATAATGATGTTTTGTTTGTAAAACAGAATAAATAATCTTGATAGAAATTCTACGTCAGTCGTGCCCATTAAAATCATTAATGAAGATACTTTTTGTGGATGCCCTGTTCTACTATAATAAATACTATTATAATGACAAACAAAGTCATTGTCTTCTAAAACTGCCAAGCAAAAACATGGCTTCCATGTGACATATCAAAGAATCATTTCTAAAGTACAGAGAAAGGTAAATAACATTATTTATTGATTTTCCTTCCATGGATCTTTACACACAATAATATTTGTTATCAACAGAGAAGTGTGATACAAACATATTATCGTTGATTTCTACCATGACACTTTACTGCTGTACAGTCAAACCTGTCAATCATCTCTATATAACAAATCACTGTCTATAAAGGACATCTCTACATAACAAATCACTGTCTATAAAGGACATCTCTACATAACAAATCACTGTCTATAAAGGACATCTCTACATAACAAATCACTGTCTATAAAGGACATCTCTACATAACAAATCACTGTCTATAAAGGACATCTCTACATAACAAATCACTGTCTATAAAGGACATCTCTACATAACAAATCACTGTCTATAAAGGACATCTCTACATAACAAATCACTGTCTATAAAGGACATCTCTACATAACAAATCACTATCTATAAAGGGCATCTCTACATAACAAATCACTGTCTATAAAGGACATCTCTACATAACAAATCACTGTCTATAAAGGACATCTCTACATAACAAATCATTGTCAATAAAGGACATCTCTACATAACAAATCACTGTCTATAAAGGACATCTCTACATAACAAATCACTATCTATAAAGGGCATCTCTACATAACAAATCACTGTCTATAAAGGACATCTCTACATAACAAATCACTGTCTATAAAGGACATCTCTACATAACAAATCATTGTCAATAAAGGACATCTCTACATAACAAATCACTGTCTATAAAGGACATCTCTACATAACAAATCACTATCTATAAAGGACATCTCTACATAACAAATCACTGTCTATAAAGGACATCTCTACATAACAAATCACTGTCTATAAAGGACATCTCTACATAACAAATCACTGTCTATAAAGGACATCTCTACATAACAAATCACTATCTATAAAGGGCATCTCTACATAACAAATCACTGTCTATAAAGGACATCTCTACATAACAAATCACTGTCTATAAAGGACATCTCTACATAACAAATCATTGTCAATAAAGGACATCTCTACATAACAAATCACTGTCTATAAAGGACATCTCTACATAACAAATCACTATCTATAAAGGGCATCTCTACATAACAAATCACTGTCTATAAAGGACATCTCTACATAACAAATCACTGTCTATAAAGGGCAGTCTCATTTTTCCCATTAAGGAATAGTGCATATGTCACCATAAAGGACACATTTTCAGGTTCCCTTGAGTATCCTTTATATACATGTTTGACTGTACTTTATATACATGTTTGACTGTACTTTATATACATGTTTAACTGTACTTTATATACATGTTTGACTGTACTTTATATACATGTTTAACTGTACTTTATATACATGTTTGACTGTACTTTATATACATGTTTAACTGTACTTTATATACATGTTTGACTGTACTTTATATACATGTTTAACTGTACTTTATATACATGTTTAACTGTACTTTATATACATGTTTAACTGTACTTTATATACATGTTTGACTGTACTTTATATACATGTTTGACTGTACTTTATATACATGTTTAACTGTACTTTATATACATGTTTAACTGTACTTTATATACATATTTAACTGTACTTTATATACATGTTTGACTGTACTTTATATACATGTTTAACTGTACTTTATATACATGTTTGACTGTACTTTATATACATGTTTGACTGTACTTTATATACATGTTTAACTGTACTTTATATACATGTTTGACTGTACTTTATATACATGTTTAACTGTACTTTATATACATGTTTGACTGTACTTTATATACATATTTAACTGTACTTTATATACATGTTTAACTGTACTTTATATACATGTTTAACTGTACTTTATATACATGTTTAACTGTACTTTATATACATGTTTGACTGTACTTTATATACATGTTTAACTGTACTTTATATACATGGTTAACTGTACTTTATATACATGTTTAACTGTACTTTATATACATGTTTGACTGTACTTTATATACATGTTTGACTGTACTTTATATACATGTTTGACTGTACTTTATATACATGTTTGACTGTACTTTATATACATGTTTGACTGTACTTTATATACATGTTTAACTGTACTTTATATACATGTTTGACTGTACTTTATATACATGTTTAACTGTACTTTATATACATGTTTAACTGTACTTTATATACATGTTTAACTGTACTTTATATACATGTTTGACTGTACTTTATATACATGTTTGACTGTACTTTATATACATGTTTGACTGTACTTTATATACATGTTTAACTGTACTTTATATACATGTTTAACTGTACTTTATATACATGTTTAACTGTACTTTATATACATGTTTAACTGTACTTTATATACATGTTTGACTGTACTTTATATACATGTTTGACTGTACTTTATATACATGTTTGACTGTACTTTATATACATGTTTGACTGTACTTTATATACATGTTTAACTGTACTTTATATACATGTTTGACTGTACTTTATATACATGTTTAACTGTACTTTATATACATGTTTGACTGTACTTTATATACATGTTTGACTGTACTTTATATACATGTTTGACTGTACTTTATATACATGTTTGACTGTACTTTATATACATGTTTGACTGTACTTTATATACATGTTTGACTGTACTTTATATACATGTTTGACTGTACTTTATATACATGTTTAACTGTACTTTATATACATGTTTGACTGTACTTTATATACATGTTTAACTGTACTTTATATACATGTTTGACTGTACTTTATATACATGTTTGACTGTACTTTATATACATGTTTGACTGTACTTTATATACATGTTTGACTGTACTTTATATACATGTTTGACTGTACTTTATATACATGTTTGACTGTACTTTATATACATGTTTGACTGTACTTTATATACATGTTTGACTGTAATTTATATACATGTTTGACTGTACTTTATATACATGTTTGACTGTACTTTATATACATGTTTAACTGTACTTTATATACATGTTTGACTGTACTTTATATACATGTTTAACTGTACTTTATATACATGTTTAACTGTACTTTATATACATGTTTGACTGTACTTTATATACATGTTTGACTGTACTTTATATACATGTTTGACTGTACTTTATATACATGTTTGACTGTACTTTATATACATGTTTGACTGTACTTTATATACATGTTTGACTGTACTTTATATACATGTTTGACTGTACTTTATATACATGTTTGACTGTACTTTATATACATGTTTGACTGTACTTTATATACATGTTTGACTGTACTTTATATACATGTTTGACTGTACTTTATATTCATGTTTGACTGTACTTTATATACATGTTTGACTGTACTTTATATACATGTTTGACTGTACTATCGTTGATATGTTTGACTTAATACAGACATTCTTATTGCATCTTACATCGTGGGTTTTGTCTTCGATGTGATATTTCACTAAGAAATCCATTCTCACGAAACAAATCAACAATAGTATTCACATAACCATTTATTATTCATAAATACAGATTTTCACCAATTTTTTTTCCAAATTTAAAGGAATTATTTAATTTTCAACAGTTACATAATATATAAATTGTAATATCTGTAAAAAAAATAATTGTAAAATGAATCTTTGACCAGATGAGGTTAAGGCCTTTTGTGATGAAGGGCATTAAGAAGTAAGAGAAAAGACTGATTAGCTGGAAATCAGGATAATAATGTGTGTCAGTGGAGTGTCAGGTATACCATCTGGCTATTGTGTCAGTGGAGTGTCAGGTATACCATCTGGCTATTGTGTCAGTGGGGTGTCAGGTATACCATCTGGCTATTGTGTCAGTGGAGTGTCAGGTATACCATCTGGCTATTGTGTCAGTGGAGTGTCAGGTATACCATCTGGCTATTGTGTCAGTGGAGTGTCAGGTATACCATCTGGCTATTGTGTCAGTGGAGTGTCAGGTATACCATCTGGCTATTGTGTCAGTGGAGTGTCAGGTATACCATCTGGCTATTGTGTCAGTGGAGTGTCAGGTATACCATCTGGCTATTGTGTCAGTGGAGTGTCAGGTATACCATCTGGCTATTGTGTCAGCGGAGTGTCAGGTATACCATCTGGCTATTGTGTCAGTGGAGTGTCAGGTATACCATCTGGCTATTGTGTCAGTGGAGTGTCAGGTATACCATCTGGCTATTGTGTCAGTGGAGTGTCAGGTATACCATCTGGCTATTGTGTCAGGTATACCATCTGGCTATTGTGTCAGTGGAGTGTCAGGTATACCATCTGGATATTGTGTCAGTGGAGTGTCAGGTATACCATCTGGCTATTGTGTTAGTGGAGTGTCAGGTATACCATCTGGCTATTGTGTCAGTGGAGTGTCAGGTATACCATCTGGCTATTGTGTCAGTGGAGTGTCAGGTATACCATCTGGCTATTGTGTCAGTGGAGTGTCAGGTATACCATCTGGCTATTGTGTCAGTGGAGTGTCAGGTATACCATCTGGCTATTGTGTCAGCGGAGTGTCAGGTATACCATCTGGCTATTGTGTCAGCGGAGTGTCAGGTATACCATCTGGCTATTGTGTCAGCGGAGTGTCAGGTATACCATCTGGCTATTGTGTCAGTGGAGTGTCAGGTATACCATCTGGCTATTGTGTCAGTGGAGTGTCAGGTATACCATCTGGCTATTGTGTCAGTGGAGTGTCAGGTATACCATCTGGCTATTGTGTCAGCGGAGTGTCAGGTATACCATCTGGCTATTGTGTCAGCGGAGTGTCAGGTATACCATCTGGCTATTGTGTCAGTGGAGTGTCAGGTATACCATCTGGCTATTGTGTCAGCGGAGTGTCAGGTATACCATCTGGCTATTGTGTCAGTGGGGTGTCAGGTATACCATCTGGCTATTGTGTTAGTGGAGTGTCAGGTATACCATCTGGCTATTGTGTCAGTGGAGTGTCAGGTATACCATCTGGCTATTGTGTCAGTGGAGTGTCAGGTATACCATCTGGCTATTGTGTCAGTGGAGTGTCAGGTATACCATCTGGCTATTGTGTCAGTGGAGTGTCAGGTATACCATCTGGCTATTGTGTCAGCGGAGTGTCAGGTATACCATCTGGCTATTGTGTCAGCGGAGTGTCAGGTATACCATCTGGCTATTGTGTCAGTGGAGTGTCAGGTATACCATCTGGCTATTGTGTCAGTGGAGTGTCAGGTATACCATCTGGCTATTGTGTCAGTGGGGTGTCAGGTATACCATCTGGCTATTGTGTCAGTGGAGTGTCAGGTATACCATCTGGCTATTGTGTCAGCGGAGTGTCAGGTATACCATCTGGCTATTGTGTCAGTGGAGTGTCAGGTATACCATCTGGCTATTGTGTCAGCGGAGTGTCAGGTATACCATCTGGCTATTGTGTCAGTGGGGTGTCAGGTATACCATCTGGCTATTGTGTTAGTGGAGTGTCAGGTATACCATCTGGCTATTGTGTCAGTGGAGTGTCAGGTATACCATCTGGCTATTGTGTCAGTGGAGTGTCAGGTATACCATCTGGCTATTGTGTCAGTGGAGTGTCAGGTATACCATCTGGCTATTGTGTCAGCGGAGTGTCAGGTATACCATCTGGCTATTGTGTCAGTGGAGTGTCAGGTATACCATCTGGCTATTGTGTCAGCAGAGTGTCAGGTATACCATCTGGCTATTGTGTCAGCAGAGTGTCAGGTATACCATCTGGCTATTGTGTCAGTGGAGTGTCAGGTATACCATCTGGCTATTGTGTCAGTGGAGTGTCAGGTATACCATCTGGCTATTGTGTCAGTGGAGTGTCAGGTATACCATCTGGCTATTGTGTCAGTGGAGTGTCAGGTATACCATCTGGCTATTGTGTCAGTGGAGTGTCAGGTATACCATCTGGCTATTGTGTCAGTGGAGTATCAGGTATACCATCTGGCTATTGTGTCAGTGAACTAGCACTATAAACATCCAACAAAGTGTGTTGGTCTAGTACAAAACTGTCATCATCTCATTGAAATGTATTTTGCTCTCACCATGATATAACTAAAAAATTGCTCATTTGGCATTAAACAACAAAATACCATTTGTTTAGTCTTTGGTTTGATTCGACTGTTGGCTTGAACCAACGATCTACCACAAGAGGAAAGCATGCTAATCATTACACTACCGATGCAGTTAAAAGTCTACAAGAATCTCCTGCACTATTTTTTTACTGAAAATAATTACTGTGCAGGAAGTCATCAAAAAAGGTAAAATCTGTTACAAAAAAGCAGAAAGGAATTTCATATGGAATTCAATCACAAGTGCTGGTCACCTTTGGAGTTCTTGATGGATGTCAAGGCCACATAGCCATTGGTTGGCTGGTTTATGGTGTTTAACACCACTTTCAACTATATTTCAGCTATATCTATCTTGGCAGTCAGGTATATTGGTGGAGGAAAACAGAGTAACCGGAGAAAACCACTGACCTGTCGCAAGTCACTGACAAACTGTATCACAAAATGTTGTATCGAGTAGACCACGCCATGAGTGGGATTCAAACTCAACTTTTAGTGGTGATAGGCACTGATTGCACAGGTAGTTGTAAATCCAACTACCATACGATCACGACCACGACGGCCCCTTATAGCCATTGGTCATGTGTTTTACTGAAGAAGAAAAAAACACACGTTGACGTGACAGCCTTTTTAAATGTAAAACTACTCTGTTCTACTGACATCCATGATGACATTTTAGAAAAATAGAATAAATATGGTTGACAGGAAATCTGTATCACAGCCTTTGTTTGTGCCGTTATTGTTGCCGTCCATCAATGGTATGACGTTTACCGAATAGTTGTTACAAAATAATATGTGTTTGTATGTCTATCATGTGACTTTACTTACAATGGCTTTGTCATCAGATATATTAAACGATGCTGTCTTTCTTCTGTCTGTGATAAACTTAGTTGTATCTTGAACTTTCTCTAAGATCTGCTTGATCTGTTTACAGTAGTTGGCTATTTTACATTTCTTTAGAAATTCTTTCAACTGTAATATAAACACAAATGATATATTTTTTTACTCCACATGATTGATTGATTGATCGATTGTTGTTGTTTAACATCATGTGATAAATATTCTAGATATACTCATGACAAGGGGACATCATGTTTGCTGCTAACAAGGAAGCTACAGAATAAAGGGTTCCTATTGGTTAAGTTGCAGTCATCTCTTCGAAAGTTTTACGGTCGCCCCCATGACTTGGTTGACCTCTATGGAATATCTGTGTCACAAATGAAAATGAATATGATCCATTTGTCGTAAAAACTTCCCAGTCCTTTCCTCATTCATGACTTATGGGTTTGTAACTAGATTAACACGTGGGGTCCCATTGGCGTAGCAGGAACAGTTTACCCTTTTCGAAGCATCTGAGTTCACTCCCTGGTTTTTAGTGAGGTTCATGTTACTTGATATTTAGTTTTAAGTGTAGTGTTTTGTAGATCGTTGTTTGTCCTTTTTCTTTTGGCCATTGCGTTGTTTGTCCTTTTGTCCTTTTTCTTTTGGCCATTGTGTTATTTGTCCTTTTTCTTTTGGCCATTGTGTTGTCTGTCCTTTTCGATATACGGATTTGGATTACCCGTTTGATATCTTCAAACTGTTCTTATAATTTTTTTTAGTTTCCTCTATAATAAGTGTGATTATTACCTGAATAATGGCTGGTAAAACTAATTCTGGGAAACCAATCTTGTGAGCATGGATGTAAAAATGATCCATGAACAGCTCATACAACTGGTCAATAATTCCATCCTGAAAAAATACAAAAAATATTTTGAGTTACCTCCCTTCTCACAGTTATTTAAAAAGATACAAAATATATTTTGAGTTACTTCCCTTTTCCCAGTCATTTATACGAAATCAGTCCACTTTGTCCTCTGTGAAATGTATATCATATAATTTATTATAGAGTTATCCCTCTTTGACTGACTCTCCGATCCATTCTATTCAATGTAAAATATGTTCACATAATCATTACAATCAGTATGCTAGAATGTAAGGTGTGAGAATGTGATTTGTGTAAACGAGATGGATGAATGTTTTTATTGTATCTTGGAAATCTAGTCTTTTGTCTCATTGTTGTGATTGTGTTATTGTGTACATTGTAGTTTAGTTTATATTTCTATCAGTTTGGAATTTCTATCTTTATATGTATTCTTGTTTGCCCCTTGTGGGCCCAAAATTGTCAATAAAATATTCTTATTCTTATTCTTATACAATGTATGTGTGTTTATACAAAAAAAAAAATGCAATATGAAAATATATATATATTGCAAAAATAATCTGTTAAACATTATGTTAATTAAAAATTATCTAGCAATAGGTATATTTAAAAAACCTTATTAAATTAAAAATAATATATATTTGAAAGAAACTAGAATAGTCAAATTTTGTTCCCCAGGATAATGGAGACAATTTTGCAATCTGTAAATACTAAAAACAACCAGCAAATTTTGCATCCAATGTAATGTAAATTCTTGCTATTGATGGGATATAAAAAAAAAAAATTATTTGATCAAGTTTGTCAGTGACTTGCAGCAGGACAGTGGTTTTCTCCAAATACTCCAGTTTCCTCCACCAATAAAACTGAAACATTGTTGAAAGTGGCCTTAAACACCATAACCCTATCCCATCATCTCCCAATTTCTTCCACCAATAAAACTGACTGCCACCATATAACTGAAATATCCTTCCAAACAGCATAATAGGTGACAATAATCTAATTCAATCTAAATCTTAATTACATGCTAAACTTTCTGTTGTTGAAAAACAGGTGTGTAATCATGGTCGTACAAGCTCTTAAAATCTTCTAGTTTTGTCATCAAGGTTTGTAATCCAAGTTTCTATACATTTTTTTTAATTCAAAATATCTGTATTGAAATCTGAACAATTTTTGGTTAAAAACATTGATTACCAGTACCTTATCTCGGCCTCGTTAACAAATGATGTAATATACAGTTATTAGTATTTGTTAGCAAGCACATTATGTCATATAAGATAATTTATATCTATTCATAAGTACCCTTGAATCTACATGATCAGATGATAGATAATCATATTGTATTTACAAATGTATTTTCTAATATTTTTACATTGGTGTCAATTGTATTAAACAAATTTGATTCTTTTCGTATCATATTAAAGCTATTTTCCACAAGAAAAAATATTTATATTTTTAACGAAATCAATATATACAAATGACAGACCTTGTGAACTTATTGAATCTAATTGAAAATAGATGTTTGTGAAATTCAAAACAACAAACAAATATGGTAAACAAAATATTAAGATATTGACTTTGTAGTGGTTATATTAGGGTCATGTGTGATGTGAGTAAATAAAAATGTCATCATTTTGCATAAAATTTTCCATAAAATTTTACATTTTAATCTTCTTCTCTTAAAATTCTGGGCCAATTAGAACTAAACTTGGTAGGAATGTTCATTAGATGGTCCTCTACAAAATTCATGATTTTTTTTAATTTCCAACAGGAATGGAAATCCACTACAGAAACAAGAGGCCTCAAGGTGCCATAAAGGGTACTTTCTGATTATGTAGATAATTTATTTTCCATCCAATTTTGATGATTTTTTTTATCCTTTACAAGTATGTTCTTACCGTTTCCAAGATACAAGGGAGTCAAAGTTGGGCTGACACCCACAATTTTATAGCTTTATTCAAATTTCGTTTTTGAAAGGTTTTTTTTTATTGTAAGATTTCTTCTGAAATTTTCTGCCTGTATTTTTCAGGCAAACTGGACCCATCTCTTATGATTTCTATGATAAAAGAGGTCAATATAAGACAAAAGGGACCAACATATAAAATGATATCCTTTTTATATTTTAAGTTGGAATTGTGTGAGTTTTTTCCCATTGAATTCCTTTGTGTGGACTATGCCAGCAGATTTGACAGAGGTCTTATTTTTACCATTTCCAAGATATAGGGGGTCAAAATGGAGCCAACACCCAAAATTTTTATTTTTTTATTTTAAATCTGATTTTGATAGAGCTTTTCATCATTAGATTCCTTATAAAATTTCCAGTCTGTGTTTTTCAAACAGATTTTAACTTGCTAAATGGGTCAAAGGGGAGCCTAAACTATAATACAATGGTACAAGGCAAAGAAATTAAAGAAATCCACATCAGTAAGATGTCACTGATGTTAATTAATTTCCTTAGATTCAGTAATAACAATAATAGGAAATATGATTTAAATTCAAAATGTCTGACATATATCCTCATACTAATGCATGCTGGTAATTTATTACATGTAACATACAGTCAGACCTCTATATAACAAATCACTGTCTATAAAGGGCAACCCAATTTTTCCCATTAATGAATAGTGCATATAATTTTAACCTGTATATAAAGGGAACATATTCATGTTCCTTTGAGTGCCCTTTATATACAGGCTTGACTGTATATAATATAATGTAATATTAGTACATACCCAGTTACTTATGTTATAATATTATTACATACCCAGTTACTTATGTTATAATATTATTACATACCCAGTTACTTATGTTATAATATTATTACATACCCAGTTACTTATGTTATAATATTATTACATACCCAGTTACTTATGTTATAATATTAGTACATAACCAGTTACTTATGTTATAATATTATTACATACCCAGTTACTTATGTTATAATATTATTACATATCCAGTTACTTATGTTATAATATTATTACATACCCAGTTACTTATGTTATAATATTATTACATACCCAGTTACTTATGTTATAATATTAGTACATACCCAGTTACTTATGTTATAATATTATTACATACCCAGTTACTTATGTTATAAGGGTAATAACAAAATTACCGAACTCCGAACAATCTTACAAAGGGAAAGTCAAAACTCATAATTATATAAACAGACAAAATCAGTCAACAACCGGAAAACTGTGAAAACCGTAATGACCCTGACTTGGTACAGGCATTTCTAAAGAAATGGTGGGTTGAATCAGATTTTAAGGTGCCAAACCTCCCGCTCTCATTACGGTTCAAAGGTTCCGGCTGTCACTATAACAGTATTTAAATACAGGAACAAAATAGGTAAAATAGTTGTCAAAGCAGTACCATATTCGGTGACGTAAATGTCAAAAATATTTTTACGTCACACATTGACAAAAAAAATATCCTTGACATTTTTTGACTTCTTTATCTTTATACATTTTCACTATATGAAAATGCATCGCTTATAATTTTTTCTGCAGAGACGGAATATATTTCGACAAGATCTTGGTATCGGAATATAAAGTTTTTAAGAGATCGAATAAGGCGAATCTTTTTATAGCCCTGGTAATAATATTATTACATACCCAGTTACTTATGTTATTAAGGTTTTTGTTTGTTTGTCACAAATTTGCATTAGTTTAAAAAAAGACAATAAATATATGAGTTGAGTTGAGTTGGTAATGTACTAATGTTTTCTCAATTTGATTAAAAGTACAGTAGCCTCCCCTTTACATCTGACAAAACCTCATTAGAGGCCATGTCTAGATGATGTCATGATCAGCCAATGGAAACATGACTGGACAAAATCTCAACTGTGCCTTTTCACACTTTTTTATTATTGCATCACAAACATAAAGCTTTCTGATTGGTTGATATTTTTTTAATAAGTTTTCATATCAGTCTCTGTCAGATGTGAGGGGGGGTTCCTGATTGGTTGATATTTTTTTTAATAAGTTTTCATATCAGGCTCTGTCAGATGTTAGAGGGAGTGTTCCTGATTGGTTGATATTTCTTTTAATAAGTTTTCATGTCAGTCTCTGTCAGATGTTAGAGGGAGTGTAGTGTATTTTTTCATATTTACCTTGAATGACTTCTCTAATAATTGTGCCTTTGACAATTTAAGAATACATGCAAAGTTGAATGGCTTAAAACTAATGCTTTTGTGTTTCTTGTTGAAGTCAGTCAGCTCAAAAACCTGAAAGTACAAAGCAAGTATTACTATTTTTAACTTGGAGATAACATTTTACTTTATAATGTTTCTAGGTCTATTATATGAATATGTTTTCATCTACCTTACAACTATGGTACCTCTATAAAATCGTCTCCCATGATTAAAATCTTGAACACTAGATATATGCAGAATCCTGAGGATAATGTTTGGCTTCACCTCCAACTATTTTCTTCATATTATAAATGCTAATCCTTGATTTTTGCAGCATTGAAGTCTATGTAGAATCCCGAGGATTATGCTTGGCTTCACCTACAAACATTTTCTTCATATCATAAATGCTAATCCTTGATTGGTCAATTACATACTGTGATGTCACACCAGATAAGAGAATAGAAAGGACAGTCGTGTGCCTCCGTGGTATGGTAATTAGATTTACACCTATCTAATCTAATCAGTTATAATCACCACTAGAGGTTTGTTATTTGATCCCCCCCATGTGGCAAGGGGCCTGGGTGGCTCAATGAGTTAGGTCGTTATATATAACAGCTCTCGACTCGCAGCTGCAAGTGATAAAGTTTACCAGTTGCTTGCCCATGGTCGGTGGTTCTCTCCGGCTTCTTCCACCACTAAAACTGGATGCCATGTTATAGCTGAAATATTGCTGAAAGTGGCATTAAACACAAAAAAATCAAATCAATCAATCAATCAATCAATCTAAGAAGTAATATTCGTTTTATGACTAAACAGTTTGACTAGATGTAGTTTGACTAGAACTATGACAACTAGACAGTATAACTAGAAGTAGTATGAATACACTGTGTATGACTATATACCTAGTATGACTATATACCCAGTATGACTATATACCCTGTATGACTATATACCCAGTATGACTATATACCTAGTATGACTATATACCTAGTATGACTATATACCCAGTATGACTATATACCTAGTATGACTATATACCTAGTATGACTGTATACCCAGTATGACTATAACCAGTATGACTATATACCTAGTATGACTACATACCTAGTATGACTATATACCTAGTATGACTATATACCTAGTATGACTATATACCCAGTATGACTATATACCCAGCATGACTATATACCCAGTATGACTATATACCCAGTATGACTACATACCCAGTATGACTATATACCCAGTATGACTATATACCTAGTATGACTATATACCTAGTATGACTATATACCCAGTATGACTATATACCTAGTATGACTATATACCTAGTATGACTATATACCTAGTATGACTATATACCCAGTATGACTATAACCAGTATGACTATATACCTAGTATGACTACATACCTAGTATGACTATATACCCAGTATGACTATATACCTAGTATGACTATATACCTAGTATGACTATATACCTAGTATGACTATATACCCAGTATGACTATATACCCAGTATGACTATATACCCAGTATGACTATATATCCAGTATGACTATATAACCAGTATGACTATATACCCAGTATGACTATATACCCAGTATGACTATATACCCAGTATGACTATATACCCATTAGACTATATAACCAGTATGACTATATAACCAGTATGACTATATACCCAGTATAACTATATACCCAGTATGACTATATAACCAGTATTACTATATACCCAGTATGCCTATATACCCAGTATGACTATATACCCAGTATGACTATATAACCAGTATGACTATATACCCAGTATGACTATATACCCAGTATGACTATATAACCAGTATGACTATATACCCAGTATGACTATATACCCAGTATGACTATATAACCAGTATGACTATATACCCAGTATGACTATATACCCAGTATGACTATATACCCAGTATGACTATATAACCAGTATGACTATATACCCAGTATGACTATATACCTAGTATGACTATATACCCAGTATGACTATATACCCAGTATGACTATATAACCAGTATGACTATATACCCAGTATGACTATATACCCAGTATGACTATATACCCAGTATGTCTATATACCCAGTATGACTATATACCCAGTATGACTACAGACACTAGGACTTGAAGTACAAATGTAATTTGAATAGGAGCATCATGACTTGAAGTAGTTTGACTAGAAAACGAATGATTAGGAGCATCATGACTTGAAGTAGTTTGACTAGAAAAGGAATGACAAGGAGCATCATGACTTGAAGTAGTTTGACTAGAAAAGGAATGACTAGGAGCATCATGACTTGAAGTAGTTTGACTAGAAAAGGAATGACAAGGAGCATCATGACTTGAAGTAGTTTGACTAGAAAACGAATGACTAGGAGCATCATGACTTGAAGTAGTTTGACTAGAAGCATCATGACTTGAAGTAGTTTGACTAGAAAACGAATGACTAGGAGCATCATGACTTGAAGTAGTTTGACTAGGAGCATCATGACTTGAAGTAGTTTGACTAGAAAAGGAATGACTAGGAGCATCATGACTTGAAGTAGCTTGACTAGAAAAGGAATGACTAGGAGCATCATGACTTGAAGTAGTTTGACTAGAAAAGGAATGACTAGGAGCATCATGACTTGAAGTAGTTTGACTAGAAAAGGAATGACTAGGAGCATCATGACTTGAAGTAGTTTGACTAGAAAGGGAATGACAAGGAGCATCATGACTTGAAGTAGTTTGACTAGAAAAGGAATGACAAGGAGCATCATGACTTGAAGTAGTTTGACTAGAAAAGGAATGACTAGGAGCATCATGACTTGAAGTAGTTTGACTAGAAAAGGAATGACTAGGAGCATCATGACTTGAAGTAGTTTGACTAGAAAAGGAATGACAAGGAGCATCATGACTTGAAGTAGTTTGACTAGAAAACGAATGACTAGGAGCATCATGACTTGAAGTAGTCCGACTTGAAAACGAATGACTAGGAGCATCATGACTTGAAGTAGTTTGACTAGAAAACGAATTACTAGGAGCATCATGACTTGAAGTAGTTTGACTTGAAAACGAATGACTAGGAGCATCATGACTTGAAGTAGTTTGACTAGAAAACGAATGACTAGGAGCATCATGACTTGAAGTAGTTTGACTAGGAGCATCATGACTTGAAGTAGTTTGACTAGAAAAGGAATGACTAGGAGCATCATGACTTGAAGTAGCTTGACTAGAAAACGAATGACTAGGAGCATCATGACTTGAAGTAGTTTGACTAGAAAAGGAATGACTAGGAGCATCATGACTTGAAGTAGTTTGACTAGAAAAGGAATGACTAGGAGCATCATGACTTGAAGTAGTTTGACTAGAAAAGGAATGACTAGGAGCATCATGACTTGAAGTAGTTTGACTAGAAAAGGAATGACAAGGAGCATCATGACTTGAAGTAGTTTGACTAGGAGCATCATGACTTGAAGTAGTCTGACTTGAAAACGAATGACTACGAGCATCATGACTTGAAGTAGTTTGACTAGAAAACGCATTACTAGGAGCATCATGACTTGAAGTAGTTTGACTTGAAAACGAATGACTAGGAGCATCATGACTTGAAACGAATGACTAGGAGCATCATGACTTGAAGTAGCTTGACTAGAAAACGAATGACTAGGAGCATCATGACTTGAAGTAGTTTGACTAGGAGCATCATGACTTGAAGTAGTTTGACTAGAAAACAAATGACTAGGAGCATCATGACTTGAAGTAGTTTGACTAGAAAAGGAATGACTAGGAGCATCATGACTTGAAGTAGCTTGACTAGAAAACGAATGACTAGGAGCATCATGACTTGAAGTAGTTTGACTAGAAAACGAATGACTAGGAGCATCATGACTTGAAGTAGTTTGAATAGAAGCAGTATGACTGAAAACAAAGAACATTTTTCGTTTATGAGGACAAGACCTTGTTCATTTTGTGTATCACCCAATACATTCCCCTTAGAATATGACCATATATGTTGTGTAAGGGAAAACCTTACCCGCAATTGCTTTTATATAGGATAAATAAATTATTTAATTAATTCTTGGTATAGCTATATCCACGTTGGTGATGTTTTAAAATGGTCAGGTGCTAGCAAACTGTGAAGGGTACCGATACTGTACTCCCTTGTGAAAAGGTAGAGAGAGTGCACCTCTAATTTTGATTTGTTGACTCTAAACAAGCCCCTGTCCTCCAACAGAAAAGTATGTTTGTGTTATTATGAAATCAATGTTGCAGTAACCCCCTACTATTTAATTGATGGGTGTGGAAATTTAGTCAAGGACAAATATGAATGCTGTTTCTTCTCTTGTGAGAAATGTCCTTTAATTTACTCTATATAAGGTGTCCCGGTGAGTTTCAAATATATTTTTACGTTTCAAGTGGCGCATATGATTAAATTGGTGTTGAATATGTACAAACATGCATAAAACTGCAGCTAGGCATCTTAATCCATACAAAAGTGTAATATTCAATACAATAAAAAAACTAGTTTTTCATTTGAAAAGTCAATTTACATAAGGAATTTCAAGGTATTCTTCATTCAACATGAAATACTTTCTATATTTATAACCGTGTACCCATTGATGGAAATATTCCAAAGTTTAACGCCCTTTCAATTCATAACAATTCCAGTCAGACGAAATACAGTCATAATTTTAAAATATATAAATCTTTATTTCTGGTAATCTTTGTTAACACAATGATATACAGATAACAAATTAAATACATATATAATACACAATAATTATAGATTAATACATGGCCTTTTTCATATTGCCCTTGTTATCAGCACGAGACCTTGATATCGGCACCGAGGGTGATATCAGTCGAGGGCGGATGACAAGGGCAATATGAAAAAGGCCATGTACCAATCTATTTATCACATATTTTGCCAGGGCAGATGACATGTTATTGCCCTTCACAAGAGGGCAGATAATATGTTATTGCCCTCGTAAAATGTTATTGCCCCGGAGGCAAATAACACGCCGCAAATTATGCTTTTATTACGCATGCACATTCGGCGTTATTTCAATAAAATATGTGATAAGATACAATACAATATATAATACGAAAACAGCTATATACAATATTTACAAAATGAGAGAGAGAGAGAGAGTTACATTTTTCAGCCAGGAGGGCAGACATTTTCATTGATATATCTTATAAAGGTGCAAAGTTTTTTTTTATCTTTGATTTTTTTGTCAGATTCATTAAAGTACCAAATTTCAGAATATTACAATTTTTAAAGTATTTTTTATCTAAACAAGTTTTACTTTTTTCACTGAAATAATTACATTTTAATAAATAATGGAACTCATCTCCAAGATCTGAGTTCCCTAGGTATCTTTTTCCATCGTCGGTATTCAACAGGTAGTTTATGGTTATTCAGCCTAAAGAGACAAAAGGTAAATATATCCCTATCGTCGAGGATATTAAGATAATTTTCAAATTCAAATTTATTTTCAAAAAGGCGATAATTTAAAGTTTTCGATTCGGTATCAATATTTGCATGCCAGGTTTGGTAAAACTGATCTTGGAGACAAGTTTTAACGGAGTTTTTAAGCCATTGTTCACTTATGAAATACTGGTTCAACCATACATATGAAAGGCCACATTCATTTAATATACTCTCTACATAATTTAGCCATGAAAACTGACAATTATTATTTTGTGATAAATATAATAACCTGTACGAAATAATAGATAGTTTATTATCCTTCCTAGTAATCAATTTCGCTTAGTACGATATATTTCTACATTTAATGTCTATATCTAAAGGATAACGACTAAGCTCCCCATATATCATAGTTTGGAGTTGTAGCTTTTAAGTGAAGAATAATTTTGCAAAATTTCAAATGTATCTTTTCCAAAATGTCATTATTGCCGGAACCCCAGGTCTCACAGCCGTACAATAATATGGGTTTTACTAATATATCAAAAAGATCAAGTTGACAGCTGATAGAAAGATTATGTTTCCTCCCCTTTTTTATTACTTCGTACATAGCTTTAATAGTTTTTTCAGAAAGATGATTTTTACAAACTTTGAAACTTCCAGTCCGAGAAAATAAAATATTCTTAAGCTTTAGTCAACATGTGATACAGAAGGAGATATGCCTCATTCACATTTCCCCGCCAAAAATACGTCTGCTTCCTTTAATTTATTACTTTATATATCTTTATTTAATTGTGCATTATAAGTTAAGACACCGGTCAATTTAATTTGATGATTGTTCTTGTCTGAAATCTAGTACAGTGTAAAGGCAAGATATGATGTCCACAATCGGAAAACCTCGGGTGAATCCGCTCTTCTCCGGAATCGGCCTAGTTGTGACCAGTGACCATGCATTTGATCAAGATTTAGAGGTGATGTGTGTTTAATGCCACTGTTAACAATATTTTATTTAAATCATGGCCGCTATTTTTAATGGTTGAGGAAATTGGAGAATCCAGAGAAAACCATAGAACTGCCACACAAACAACTGACAATTTTTATCACAAAAAAAATAAACCGAGTACACCCTGTCACAGGTGGCAATCAAACTCACAAACATCAGTGGTGTTAAAAATCGATACAAATGTACATGGCTGTCCATAAATATCTATGTTTTACAAAAATACCGCATCATACATATCTTGAATATATTATCATCCCACACAAGCATATACACAAACAAAAATGTTTTTACAAACATAATATAAAAGGGGAAACAATAAGATGGGTATTTGTTATGGTACGTTCCCTGTTGATGCAGGGGTGTACATTATGAGCAGGTTGATGATTAAACATAGTGTAAGGACGACGATTATTGGTATCTCTCTATGTGGGCTCGTCACAAAACACGACGCAAGAAGACGAATTACGTGGACAATAATGTTAATTTCAATTGATATTTCTTTCTGCTTTTGATATAAACACACCATAAATAACTCAAGGTTTGGAGAATATGAATGAAATAATTACAACATTTATCATTTTTTGCCAATAATAGAAATAATTGAAAGGTGAAAGTGATTTATTGTAATTGCTAGCCGGTCCTGCTTCCATGTTTATCCAAGCTGTTGAATAGCCTCGATCGACTGTCATTTACCTACGTTTGATTTGTTTTTATCAGATACACACGATCAAGAGACAAACAAGTAGACGAAATATCATGAAATCTTCTTTTTCAAACTTTTCTTTTATCCTAATGTTCAATTTTCAAGATTTTAAAGCGTGGGTTTTCCTGTCATTTAGATTGTAAAAATAAGGTAAACTTTACTGAACACGTTCAGGACGGACCATTCAATATTTTTTTGTTTTTAGGGGGGATTCTCCCAACTCCGAGCCAGATTTTTCTTTCACGACACGAGACAAAAATCAGATTTTTTTTGTGCATAAAAAATTCCTACCTTTTTTTTCAAATTTCATCAGTTTTTTTCGTTGAAAACTGAAAGGTCAGATTATTTATTTATTTTTATTTTTTCTTATTTATATTTTTTTGGCATCTTTCAAGTCGAAGAATACACACTTAAATACAGTATACAGTAGAGCAGAAATAAGAACATTCGAACGAAGAAGAAGAGTGTAACTTCCTGCTTTCATCGGTCACTGAATCCCCAAGGACTTTTACATATACATATATCCGACCTTTACTATTAGCCAAGTATTTCGAAATGACTTGCACTGACGACATGAAACCGTCACAAGATCAAACGTGATCTTTATATCATGTTAACCTCTGAACTCTTCATTACTACCTTTTCCCTTCACACTTGAAAGAAAGTACATAAAGGAGTTTCAAGAATTACCCCTTAAGTAAATATCCTTACATTACATGTCCCAAATTTAATGAAAGATGACTAAAACAGTTTGTTTTATTCAGTTCATTCATTGGAGCTACTGTCTGTATATATGATTTATAGTGGGTGTTTATTTAAGGTAATATATAGGTCAGTATGCCAGACAACGAACTCATTTGACTTTTAAAACATCAAAAATTTCCATCATATAAATCTTTAGTCTCTAATACAATGTAAAGCACAGCGAGTTGTTAAAACCATTTCCCTTTAAATCACACTGGCTGAATTGTCTCTTTTGCAGTGGGAGAAAAGAACAAAGCGACACAGGAAGTCAGCCAGAAAATCTTAATCTTCGGATTAGTAGGCTCATAAATATACTTATTGCATTACAGTGCTAATATTTCGTGTTCCGCCTTTACTTTTCTTTGATTTTAAGGCCGGTTATGATGTCTTTTTAGGACATAAAAGTCAAATGACCGTCATGAGTCTTAAGGGTATTACAAATCTACAGGTCTGATCCGTTTTATTTGGGGGTCCATGGGTACAAAACAGATCTATGAAATAAATCTTATTTTTCTTCAATGTCCGTCGTGAGTCTTTGTATTGGCCAATCCACTACAGACCACAAAATACTCTTTTATTTTGTGCAAAACGGCGTCTATGAAATAAATGTGATATTTCTGTGAATATTAATGTACTGTATTTATCATAGGGGCTAGAAGATATATTTGTTTTATTATAAGGTTATTCATTCATAAACAAACTAATTTGGAGCCCCTATGGTATCTATGACAATGTACATACTCACAGGGTATGTAAGAAGGCTTTGTTTCCACAAACATATGTGTTCACTTTTAATACATAGTTACATGATTTACATATAGTTCTTTTACAACAAAATACAAGTAGAATATAGGAGTATGGTGCTAAACCTTACTTTCGATAAAATTTCTGTTATATCATGGCGGTCAGTTTTATTGTTGGAGGAAATCAGAGTTCCGGAGAAAACCACCGACCTGCTGCAAGTAACGGAAAAACTTTACCACATCAACTTCTTTCGAGTACACCTCGCCATGAGAAAGATTTGAACTCACAACTTTAATGGTGATATGAACTGATTGCACATGTAGTTGTAAATCCAACTACCATACGATCACGACGATCATGCATCGTTACATGATTTACATATAGTTTTTCAAAAACAAATTATAAGTACAATGTACATTATTCTGATATGATAAATAATAATTAATACTTTATTGCAAATTACACCCTTCAGGGTCAAGCAAAAACAAGAACAATTTAACATACATACATTATAAACATACAACATCATCCATGACTGGGAAACACCCCAAACATTTAAGAAGGAAAAATATAATTAAAAATATATTAAAAACAAAGGGTCCATCATTTTACCACAAAACAATAAACATGATTTTTTTTATATTGAATAATAATGATATTCTACTGTGTATATTTGGTTTTAATTGAGTTTTCAGTATACATGTATACAAAGTAAAAATAATATAAACAAACAAAAAATTAAAAAACTTCTGTGGAAAATTACTGTCACTTATAACTCAGCTATCTGTATATACTGTTAACATGTTATATAAATTTAAACTTGATTTGAATTCTTACTGTATGTTGTATGTCTTATGTTGTTGTCAACTTGTCATTATTTGATGTAATTTGCACAGCCCGTCAGGGTTTCTTGTTTTGCAATAAAGTTATTATTATTATTATAACTAAAAAGTTGACATTGAAAATTTTTGTCGTGGTGAAGAACCAGTAAAATTATATTTTATATTTGAGTCTAAATAAACATATATAACTGTGCACTTGTAATTTGAAGTAGCTGCCCTTATAGATCCTATAGACACAGACAGTGTCTGTCCCGTTCCTAATTCCCATAGACAAGTAGACTTTTTTCCAAATATTTCTGTCACAAATTTTTTTTTGAAACACCATTTTCGTTGGCCCTGAGTTACGATCCATTTCACCAGGGTAGCGGGTCGTAAAAATGGGTCATCGAAGAAGTTGAAACACATATCTTGAATTTTGTTCTTGTCATCAGAATAGGGGACGCTGATTTTCCCCTTATATTATTTTTGCTGGTCTGGGCTGTCATCGGCATGGCGAGACAGTGAGTTATTGCCCCTTTTATTATTATATAATTATTCATGATATGATAATTAGTTCTGTCTTCTAATTGTCTTGTATAACTTGACCTAAAACACTGGGAAATGTCAAACAAAACATTACTTTTAAAATTACATACAAACTTGCCTTTAAGAAATATATATATATATACAACGTCTGAAAAACCAGCCAACGATCAATCTTACGGGGTGTTGGATCGTTACGGTATAACGATACTATACAAGTAAAACAATTATAAACGTCTAAAATGGTTTGTAAAACAACACCAAGTGCACAAAACAAAGTGATAAAGAATTAAACACTTCGTAGAATGACAAAATTTTCGTCCCACCGAGGGACTTTATCAATGTCTAATTCAATTAAACACTTCGTAGAATGACAAAATTTTCGTCCCACCGAGGGACTTTATCAATGTCTAATATTGTCATTCTACGAAGTGTTTAATTCTTTATCACTTTGTTTTGTGCACTTGGTGTTGTTTTACAAACCATTTTAGACGTTTATATATATATATATATATATATATATACAAAAAATATATATCTTGTATATATGTATGTAAATATAAATGACTAATCTTCAGCGAATTTCTGCATTTTATCACCACAATGTAAACATAGTGTGTTTACATACAATGTATGACTTGTGTTAAACCAGTAGGTCATATATCATAGAGGTGATTAATATTTATGAATGAAGTACTAGTATGTATATATAGTACGGCTCTCCCGGGGATGATTAAGTAAAGTAAGAAAAAAAATCGTGATTCACCTCAGAAATATCTGAAACATATATGTTTTAGGAGAATATCTTATGTCTGATTGACTGGGCTAATTACATCTTCACTGCAGGTGTAAAGAATGTATCAATTTATAGAATATCTAAACTAAAATAAAACAAATTTATTGTATACAATTTCGTTGTATTACACCATCACATCACATTAATTATTACACTCACAGACAGGTCAGCGACAAAAGTCATCCATAACATATAGCAAATATAACTATAAAGACGATTACACAGTATATTATATGACACACTGTCCAATGTTATTGAAGTATAATTTTCATTATGATATTTGTAATACAGTGTGTTATGTGACTTCAAACTCTTTGGGGGTGCTAAATGAATGAAGGTAAATATATAATGGATATTGGTGACGGTACAAATGTATCCTGTGCTCAAATGTGGGGAAACGTGTTTGGAGAATGCGAAGCTCCCTATACGTTAAAGACCTCGTTTGTAGATTTCTATAAATAGTATACGGATTACAGCTTCTACAAAAGGTTATATTTCGTCCTAACCCAACTCTCTATATTCTTCTACAAAAGGTTATATTTCGTCCTAACCCAACTCTCTATATTCTTCTACAAAAGGTTATATTTCGTCCTAACCCAACTCTCTATATTCTTCCAGTGACGTCACAAGTTGTTGTCACTGTTGTTCCATCCATTCCCCATTAATTCATTTTCCAATTGCCCAAATTACTCTTGATAAAAAAAAATGGCCGTTAAACCCATAGGCATAGCAACCAATTTTGCTTTTGATATTCTAAGCTACTAAAGTACACAATTTTCGGAATGAACGGTAATGGTATACATGTACAAGAGTTCAGTATTAGGTTAGTTTCGTATCATACTAGTAATTCGTGAACAAATTGTACAATATATTGTTTCTAATCAGTTATTGATGCGTCTTGACTCTTTCACCCCTAATCTTGGTATGATCCTTCTTAATTTAGACATAGGGACATATTTATATAGACAATTTATTTAGAGGTTATAGTTACCAAATATATCAACACATTTATCATGAAAAAAAAATGTCACAAACAGGACAACTTATGTCTTAAAATATATTACGTTTTGTTCTATATATATTTTTGCCTAAACCTTGAAAACAATCACCTCAAGACCAACCCGTCCATATTGAGAATAGGTGACCGTGAGGTCTGAAGACTCCCTATACCCCTTGTTCACAGAAGGGACGAAACAAACTTTTTAATCTTGAGGAGTATAGGTGAGGTCTAAAGACTCCATACTTATTGCTGATTGAGAGACGGAAACAAATCTTTTAACTTTGGGCACATGAAACTAGTTTAACCTCGCCACTTTATTTTGATTGAAGTAGATGTACCAAGCCGGGAAAGAGTCAGATCAGTCCATGTATATATGTGTTAAGGGTGTCAATTTTGCCAAGCGTTTCTACGATTTTTCAATTAGATTTTGGAACTGTTCTGACAGTATGGTATGTTTTGTTATTTAATCATAATCATAATCATAAATATTATTCAGGCTTACGCCTCCTTGGTCTTGTGGGTCCATGCTTAATTTTTGTTGTACTTTTACTGGTTAGAAAGTTGGTATTTTTGTATATCATAGAATACTCTTGTTGTTTTGGTCATTTAACCTTCAGAAATTCCTGCGATCTAGCTATTGTCTACATCATAATTAAAGCAATGTGGTTTTTCAACATATTGTTGTGATGTTTAGCATAATGAGAGTATTTGTGAGTGAAATTACTCTGCATTTAAAGGCATACAGGCTGTCAGAATTGAATTTTTTGCTTACATTAAAAGTTGCCAATATTGGATGCTTTATACTAATAAAATGTTCTGAACACAAAGCCAGGTTTAAAAAAATCTGTTATAATGCCGTAATTAGTGAAAAGAATTCGAATGCTTAGCATCGTCTGTTGGTGGAATCACCATTAATAACACATGATTAATTATGAATCGGCTGCAGTTCCGAAGTTTGTCGAGCAGCGTGTGATAACTACTGTAAATAACTGCGTGTGTTTTTATCCGTAAGACGTCCTTAAGTTCAGTCCATCTGTCATATTCATCACCTATGGATACTCTGGTTTTGTTGTATTTTGCTGTATCCTCCTTTTTGTGTCGTTTTCACGTAGAATCCGTCAATGTTTTCGTTCTTCCACGATTCGATTTTTGCACATCCGACATTTTCTTCATCAACAAACAATTTCGCTTTCCCGAATGAGTTCACTGTCAGGTCGTATGAATATTGGGCGGGTCAACATTGAATTCTTTCCTGGATGGAAGAAAATCAAACAACGACGTATTTCCTTCGTTCTAGGCTATTTACGTGTGATATTATGAAAAATTTCAACTGCAATATATCTTTATGGTTTTTTAAATCAAAGTTTAGATCTTATATTGAGAAACATTTTTTTTATTAAAATAACGGCCTTCTGCTTCTGCTGATTAACTGCCTCCTTCGTCGTGTCGAAGATCATGCAGTGATTTAAATTGGTGCTATGCATCAAGGGAAGTCTCGCATCGGGATAAGTTAAAAACAGGTTAAAAGATAAAAGCAGTCGAGGCGGTTTATTGGACACAGATTGAAGCTTTAAAAGCTTCAAGTGTGTCCAGGCTGGCTTTGTCAGGTGGCAGGGCGTTCCAATCTCGGACAGTTCTTGGGAAGAACGACATCTTCCTGACGTCAATCCTACAGTGTGGTACTTAATAGGCATTGTCGTGAGATTGTCGTAGTCTTCTTGTTGGTCTGTCTTGGAGATGGCGACTAGTTCGCGGTCGATTTTATAGAGCATGGTAAGTCTAGCGTCCATTCTCCTGTCCTCTAATTACCTCCAACCAAGGCGTTGGATCATGGCAGTGACGCTAGACCTATTGTGTTGGCTACTTAAGACGAACCTTACTGCCCTTCGTTGTACACTCTCCAGCTTCCTGTCTAATGATGATGATCCCATACGGGGCTGGCATACTCCACGAGTGGACGGACTAGGGTCTTGTATGCTTGCTCCTTGATCGATATTGATGAGATCTTCAGATTTCTGCGTAGGAAACCTAGAGTCCTATTCGCCTTGTTTGTGAAGGAATCGATGTGTTGTCTCCAATTCACTTTGTCGGTGATGGTAACCCCCAGGTACATGGCTGATGTCACTGCTGCAAGTAATTGTCCTCGAATGGTATACTCTGTCACTATGTGGTTCCGCTTGTTGGTGACGGTGAGGACTGTACATTTTGCTGGATGGAACTGCATGACCCAGTCTTCTCCCCATTGTGCGAGTTTGTCGAGGTCTTCCTGGAGGTGTTCTGCATCATCCTCAGATGATATAGTGAGGTAGGCGATAGTGTCGTCCGCAAATAGTCGAACAGTGGATCGTAGCCGGTCTTGGAGGTCATTGATGTAATAGATGAAGAGGGATGGTCCAAGTACTGATCCCTGTGGTATTCCGGAGTCTACATCGACCTGTGATGAGTTCACTCCCTCGACAACGACTGTCTGGTTCCTTCCGGAGAGCCAACTTTTCATCCAGCTGTTTACCTTACCACGGATGCCATACTGGTGTATCTTGTGGCTGTGGTTGACTTTGTCAAAAGCCTTGGCGAAATCCATGATGAGCACGTCCGTTTGAAGGCCTTCCTGGAGGTTCTTGGTGAGATCGTCGATAAACTCGAACAGCTGTGTCTCACAGGATCTGTTCCTCCGGAAACCGTGCTGTAGCTGGTATAGGATGCCATTATCCTCTCCGTGTCGCATAATGTTTCTCGCCAACACGTGTTCCATTATCTTGCAGCAAACTGAGGTAAGTGAGACTGGGCGGTAGTTTTCTGCGAGATAATTTGGTCCCTTTTTGTAGATAGGTGTAACATTCGCTTTGCGCCAATCTTCCGGTACACAGCTGGTGTCTAGAGACTTCTGGTATACAAGCTGTATAAAATCGGTGCTATCTCACTGCTAAATTCCTTTAGAAGTCTGGGAGAAAGGTTGTCCGGTCCGGGAGCTTTGTGCGCATTCAGGCCTTTCATGAGTTTTTCTATGCCGTTTGATGTGAATTTGAAGTCTGACATAATGGGATAGTCAGCATCGGACATTTTGTGAGAGTCTACAAACTCGTTAGAAGTGAAGGTGGTCCTCTGGGAGAACGCCGATTTAAATTGCTGGTTCAGAATGTTGGATTTTGTTGTAGGATCACAGTACAGTTTACCATTTAGCTTGAGTGACTGTGCTCCTGAGTTGTCTTTCCTTCGGTGCTTGATGTAGGTCCAGAATTTCTTCATCCCTGTGTATGGTCGATCAAGATCATCTGGTGTTATGATTCCTTCGATGTATCGCCAATAATATGCTTGTCTGGTGAGTTTTTGCAGGTGATGTTTGTGTTTCCTGTAAGCTTTCTTGATGTCGGGATCACCAGTTTTTTTCATCTTTTTGTAGAGTCGTTGTTGACGTCTTATCTGCTTTTAAAGTTCTGCGAGACATTACACATAGGCGTACCATATAACAGTTAGAAGTGGGGATTATCGATGTCATACTATGTGGTATGACTTGTATTTCTTATGGCCGTATCACTGATAACCTTAGGTCGTCTGTCTCACTAATGACATTAAGGTGACTGTATCATAGATGACATTTAGTTATCTGTATGCGTATCGCATATACAATATTACGGTAACTTATTACTTGGTGTTCACTACTTCACTGATGGCCTTACTGTAACCGTGAGAAAAGGAACAATAAAAAGGCCGTGTTCAATAGCCTTTGGTTTTTATTCTAGTTGTCCCAGCTTCGTTTCTTCAAATAGACGACTAGTCTTCTTCGTCTCCTATAGTTACATATTTTGAAAATATGTCGATATAACAACAAACGTGTTTCAATGTAAGTTACAAGATATCGTGTCTACAATCTACTACAGTAAACAAAATAACAATATTTAAATAATGTGGCGACATCTTGTACGCCTACATAGTGACTGGTGTTGTTTAATTTCACGAAAAATGAGTTGACATTTTCGTATTTCATTTGATTGTTTAATTAACTACAATGTATGTGGTTAAATTGTACTTTAAAAAATACCCATCAGCAATTAAACCTGGAAAATACCCATCAGCAATTAACACTGGAAAATTAGATAGCAACATATCGATCAAATGTAATTAATAAATTATACGTTTACTGTGTGTCCGAAAATGAGAGCATTTCTCAGAGGTATATTTTCATGTCTGTATAGTGATTGATTGATTGTTGTTTAACGTCAGGTGGATAGTATTTCAGTTATGTTTATGACGAGAATGCAGTGGCTACAGGGAGGGATGGACCACGAGTGCATTTTTAGATTGTCAGATGAGAGCGAGGATATCATGGAGAGGATCGGAATCTTGGGAGGGTCTTGCAACGAACCACAAACGAGTGCCCCTGACACACTGCTGTTCATCAAGAGCTACTGCAAGTTGTCATTTACGTACAAGACGTGAAATTCTCCAATCATGAGGTGTTTATGTTACGTCTCGTATTAAAGACGAGTTGTGTAACTGTATTTGATCATACTGCACAACAAGTGTGTGTGTGTATGGGGGTGGGGGGTTGTACCCCGCATTGGAGACCACTAGGTCCTATTCCACACCCCGTGTTCCCACCCACGGGGTTGTATGATGAATACAAATATTTAACTAGGAAGAACTGTTTTAGATACCTAAAACTTATGTTTCCCCTTAATGCGGCCATCTGTACAACAATAAGTTGCAAATTATGAGTCGAATGTTACTATTTAAAAAACAATTATTTGACCTTGAGGTCAAAGGTCAAGGTTCCACGAAGGTCATTACGGTACCGTACGCGACACACCACCTTATGGTCATGCACCCACATACCAAATATAATTGACCTATCTGGAAAGACAAAAAGGTTATGGTCCGGACAAGCTTCGCTGAGAAGAAGCGGAAGAAGCGGAAGAAAAAATCAGACTAAAACAATATGTCTCCCTTCGTTCGAAGGGGAGACATAATTAAAGATGCTGACATTATGACGACATCACAGTTGAAAAATGTATATGAACTGGTAATATAATATTGTATTTATCAAACAGTGGTTATAGTTGTATTTGTTTATATATATATATATATATTGTCTGCTTAATGTTAGTTTATGTTTGTATTGCTATACCCAAAAGGGTTTTATATGCAATAAAGATTATATAGATTATAATATTCGTGTAAACTTATTTTCCTACATATCCGTAATTAGATATATAACTAGATATATTTCCATAACATATACTTGTATATAAGTACGTCAACACTCGTATTTATGTAACACACACTAATAAATATACAACATATCACCCACACTTTCTGTGTAACACACTGGAAAAAATGCTGCTTCGCATATTTCCACAGTATTGACTAATTAATTGAATTAAACCTACATACTTTTTCATCTACAGTTACATGTATATATTCATAACAAAAAAGTTTAAAAAAAATAAATCTTGTTTATTACATACTTAGTTCAAATAAAGGCATTTTTGTATGACCAATATGACCGGAAGTAAACTGTCCATATGTTCACACCCCGGGAAAATAACCGTTTTTGGATTACTACAAGATCATTTCCATATCGAGGCCCATATTGGCCCGCATATTGGCCTGGGCCAATATGGGCCTCGACTTCGTCTCAGGCCAATATGGGTGACTCTTTTCTAGATGTCGGAAGTATGTAATAAATAGTTTAATACATGGGCATTTCCATATTGGCCTGGTTATCATCCCTCGACCCATATTGGCCCTCGACTCCGTCTCGGGCCAATATGGGGGTCTCGGGATGATAACCAGGCCAATATGGAAATGCCCATGTATTAATCTGTATATATTGTATATAAAAAGTTGAAATATGAATAGGCATATTGGTTAATGTTCAAATTTCCTGAGGAATAAAGGGGGTATAATGGTAAGGGTCCGGAAATATTGTCTTACAAAAGACCATCAACGACCACTCCTAGCTAGCTTTTCAGCAAGTTATACTTTCACGTGCAAAGGAGCGTGATATGCTCTATACACGAAGAATCCATAATGTCATAATATTCTCTAAGGGCAAGTTGTGTATACGATTCGCCCCGGACACACAACTACAATTTTTGGAGGGGTGATGAAACTAGGTCTTTTTTCTATATCCGGTATTCCCATAGAGGAAGGGTGGTATTTCCGCATATATACCACGCCAGTACATAATATAGACAATATTATCCCAGACTCTTTATTTAGGCACGACTGCAGTATACTATCTCAGCTGTTCTGTAGCATTGTACTTTTACCAATACACGACAAGTGGTCGACGGAGGTGGCTTGTAGTAACCATGACAGATATAGGTATATAATTGAGACATACCAACATCACAAGAGGTGCCAAACAACCTTCAAACAAGTCCATATGTCTTGTTTTGTCATATCGTACATGCATATCTCAGTATTGGCTGTAAAATCGTACAGTTGTGCCATCACTATTTGTTCCTATTGCCAACTTCATTACATGACATTATTGTACAAATAATAATATTGAAAGACCCGTGTGTGAACTATACAAATATTCTTCAGACAATTATATACATCTTGGTCTGATAATGTAGCGGCATATTTCAATATTGGCTAAGGAAAATTTCAACCCTTTAACTTTAGGGGTATGTTTTTTTTTTCTAAATAAAAATTCCGAATCCAAATTTATACCCCCAAAAAAATTAATTGAGCTAAAAGATGCAAAAATAAGAAATATGACTCTGCAGTTTTCAACGAGAAATTGTGGTAAAAAAAAAATAAAAAATAAAAGCGCCAATTGTTCGAGAAAATAAATTCTGGCTCGTGAGAAAAACATAGTCCCACCCCACCCTCTAAATCAAATGGTCTGCTGTCCCAAAAAATCGTAGAACTTTGACCCGCAATGAAAATTTAATTACACGATCTTATTATATATATTCATTTTTTCTATTCACAACATGTTGCCTTAAGATTCGCAGCTGTCAGTGTTTATGAAAGGAATGTGTAAATAGCTTTGATTTGTGTAAAGCCTTTTAAGATTTCTCTCAATAACTTATACATAATACAATAACATTACAATAAGTTTTCCTTGTTTTGGTTTTTAAGGAGTGAATTTATTTTACTTTCACACAAAAAAGAAATCTACAATATTTTATAAACAACATTCGCTTGAATATCCTTTTTCTTGGTAGGTGAATGGAGAAATTGTTTAAATTTTTGTACCGTCCGATCCAGGAAAAAAACAAGCATTCAAAGACTCATACGTGTATGGGAAAATCTTGATAATTTAACATTGCAAAGTTGACTTTCACTGTGTAGCTCTGCCGATACACGGGAATGATACTGTCTGTCGCTTCGCTGTGTAGCTCTGCCGATACACGGGAATGATACTGTCTGTCGCTTCGCTGTGTAGCTCTGCCGATACACGGGAATGATACTGTCTGTCGCTTCGCTGTGTAGCTCTGCCGATACACGGGAATGATACTGTCTGTCGCTTCGCTGTGTAGCTCTGCCGATACACGGGAATGATACTGTCTGTCGCTTCGCTGTGTAGCTCTGCCGATACACGGGAATGAAACTGTCTGTCGCTTCGCTGTGTAGCTCTGCCGATACACGGGAATGATACTGTCTGTCGCTTCGCTGTGTAGCTCTGCCGATACACGGGCATGATACTGTCTGTCGCTTCGCTGTGTAGCTCTGCCGATACACGGGAATGATACTGTCTGTCGCTTCGCTGTGTAGCTCTGCCGATACACGGGAATGATACTGTCTGTCGCTTCGCTGTGTAGCTCTGCCGATACACGGGAATGATACTGTCTGTCGCTTCGCTGTGTAGCTCTGCCGATACACGGGAATGATACTGTCTGTCGCTTCGCTGTGTAGCTCTGCCGATACACGGGAATGATACTGTCTGTCGCTTCGCTGTGTAGCTCTGCCGATACACGGGAATGATACTGTCTGTCGCTTCGCTGTGTAGCTCTGCCGATACACGGGAATGATACTGTCTGTCGCTTCGCTGTGTACCTCTGCCGATACACGGGAATGATACTGTCTGTCGCTTCGCTGTGTAGCTCTGCCGATACACGGGAATGATACTGTCTGTCGCTTCGCTGTGTAGCTCTGCCGATACATGGGAATGATACTGTCTGTCGCTTCGCTGTGTAGCTCTGCCGATACACGGGAATGATACTGTCTGTCGCTTCGCTGTGTAGCTCTGCCGTTACACGGGAATGATACTGTCTGTCGCTTCGCTGTGTAGCTCTGCCGATACACGGGAATGATACTGTCTGTCGCTTCGCTGTGTAGCTCTGCCGATACACGGGAATGATACTGTCTGTCGCTTCGCTGTGTAGCTCTGCCGATACACGGGAATGATACTGTCTGTCGCTTCGCTGTGTAGCTCTGCCGATACACGGGAATGATACTGTCTGTCGCTTCGCTGTGTAGCTCTGCCGATACACGGGAATGATACTGTCTGTCGCTTCGCTGTGTAGCTCTGCCGATACACGGGCATGATACTGTCTGTCGCTTCGCTGTGTAGCTCTGCCGATACACGGGAATGATACTGTCTGTCGCTTCGCTGTGTAGCTCTGCCGATACACGGGAATGATACTGTCTGTCGCTTCGCTGTGTAGCTCTGCCGATACACGGGAATGATACTGTCTGTCGCTTCGCTGTGTAGCTCTGCCGATACACGGGAATGATACTGTCTGTCGCTTCGCTGTGTAGCTCTGCCGATACACGGGAATGATACTGTCTGTCGCTTCGCTGTGTAGCTCTGCCGATACACGGGAATGATACTGTCTGTCGCTTCGCTGTGTAGCTCTGCCGATACACGGGAATGATACTGTCTGTCGCTTCGCTGTGTAGCTCTGCCGATACACGGGAATGATACTGTCTGTCGCTTCGCTGTGTAGCTCTGCCGATACACGGGAATGATACTGTCTGTCGCTTCGCTGTGTAGCTCTGCCGATACATGGGAATGATACTGTCTGTCGCTTCGCTGTGTAGCTCTGCCGATACACGGGAATGATACTGTCTGTCGCTTCGCTGTGTAGCTCTGCCGATACACGGGAATGATACTGTCTGTCGCTTCGCTGTGTAGCTCTGCCGATACACGGGAATGATACTGTCTGTCGCTTCGCTGTGTAGCTCTGCCGATACACGGGAATGATACTGTCTGTCGCTTCGCTGTGTAGCTCTGCCGATACACGGGAATGATACTGTCTGTCGCTTCGCTGTGTAGCTCTGCCGATACACGGGAATGATACTGTCTGTCGCTTCGCTGTGTAGCTCTGCCGATACACGGGAATGATACTGTCTGTCGCTTCGCTGTGTAGCTCTGCCGATACACGGGAATGAAACTGTCTGTCGCTTCGCTGTGTAGCTCTGCCGATACACGGGCATGATACTGTCTGTCGCTTCGCTGTGTAGCTCTGCCGATACATGGGCATGATACTGTCTGTCGCTTCGCTGTGTAGCTCTGCCGATACACGGGAATGATACTGTCTGTCGCTTCGCTGTGTAGCTCTGCCGATACACGGGAATGATACTGTCTGTCGCTTCGCTGTGTAGCTCTGTCGATACACGGGAATGATACTGTCTGTCGCTTCGCTGTGTAGCTCTGCCGATACATGGGAATGATACTGTCTGTCGCTTCGCTGTGTAGCTCTGCCGATACACGGGAATGATATTGTCTGTCGCTTCACTGTGTAGCTCTGCCGATACACGGGAATGATACTGTCTGTCGCTTCGCTGTGTAGCTCTGCCGATACACGGGAATGATACTGTCTGTCGCTTCGCTGTGTAGCTCTGCCGATACACGGGAATGATACTGTCTGTCGCTTCGCTGTGTAGCTCTGCCGATACACGGGAATGATACTGTCTGTCGCTTCGCTGTGTAGCTCTGCCGATACACGGGAATGAAACTGTCTGTCGCTTCGCTGTGTAGCTCTGCCGATACACGGGCATGATACTGTCTGTCGCTTCGCTGTGTAGCTCTGCCGATACACGGGCATGATACTGTCTGTCGCTTCGCTGTGTAGCTCTGCCGATACACGGGAATGATACTGTCTGTCGCTTCGCTGTGTAGCTCTGCCGATACACGGGAATGATACTGTCTGTCGCTTCGCTGTGTAGCTCTGCCGATACACGGGAATGATACTGTCTGTCGCTTCGCTGTGTAGCTCTGCCGATACATGGGAATGATACTGTCTGTCGCTTCGCTGTGTAGCTCTGCCGATACACGGGAATGATATTGTCTGTCGCTTCACTGTGTAGCTCTGCCGATACACGGGAATGATACTGTCTGTCGCTTCGCTGTGTAGCTCTGCCGATACACGGGAATGATACTGTCTGTCGCTTCGCTGTGTAGCTCTGCCGATACACGGGAATGATACTGTCTGTCGCTTCGCTGTGTAGCTCTGCCGATACACGGGAATGATACTGTCTGTCGCTTCGCTGTGTAGCTCTGCCGATACACGGGAATGATACTGTCTGTCGCTTCGCTGTGTAGCTCTGCCGATACACGGGAATGATACTGTCTGTCGCTTCGCTGTGTAGCTCTGCCGATACACGGGAATGATACTGTCTGTCGCTTCGCTGTGTAGCTCTGCCGATACACGGGAATGATACGGTCTGTCGCTTCGCTGTGTAGCTCTGCCGATACACGGGAATGATACGGTCTGTCGCCTCGCTGTGTAGCTCTGCCGATACACGGGAATGATACTGTCTGTCGCTTCGCTGTGTAGCTCTGCCGATACACGGGAATGATACTGTCTGTCGCTTCGCTGTGTAGCTCTGCCGATACACGGGAATGATACTGTCTGTCGCTTCGCTGTGTAGCTCTGCCGATACACGGGAATGATACTGTCTGTCGCTTCGCTATGTAGCTCTGCCGATACACGGGAATGATACTGTCTGTCGCTTCGCTGTGTAGCTCTGCCGATACACGGGAATGATACTGTCTGTCGCTTCGCTGTGTAGCTCTGCCGATACACGGGAATGATACGGTCTGTCGCTTCGCTGTGTAGCTCTGCCGATACACGGGAATGATACGGTTTGTCGCTTCGCTGTGTAGCTCTGCCGATACACGGGAATGATACTGTCTGTCGCTTCGCTGTGTAGCTCTGCCGATACACGGGAATGATACTGTCTGTCGCTTCGCTGTGTAGCTCTGCCGATACACGGGAATGATACTGTCTGTCGCTTCGCTGTGTAGCTCTGCCGATACACGGGAATGATACGGTCTGTCGCTTCGCTGTGTAGCTCTGCCGATACACGGGAATGATACGGTCTGTCGCTTCGCTGTGTAGCTCTGCCGATACACGGGAATGATACGGTCTGTCGCTTCGCTGTGTAGCTCTGCCGATACACGGGAATGATACGGTCTGTCGCTTCTTGTTATTGAATTCCTCTTGTATGTATATGTGGTTGGTCGGTTTGGTTTATGGTGTTTAACGAGACTTTCAACAATATTTCAGTTATATCGTGGCGGTCGGTTTTATTGGTGGAGGAAGCCGGAGTTCCCAAAGAAAACTACCAACCTGCCGCAAGTCAATGATAAACTTTTATCATATAATGTTGTATCGAGTACACCTCGCCATGAGCAGGATTCGAACTACCAACGTTAATGGTGATATGCACTGATTGCATAGGTAGTTATAAATCCATCTACCATACGATCACTACCACAACGGCCCCTTAAACAATACTAAAATATTTGTACAGAAACAAAACAAATATATGTAAATACAGAAACAAAACAAAATAGAAAAATCACTTTAAACAGAACCATATTTTTTTCAGTAGATTGCCGACAAAATTAAATCACAATGTGAATATATCGATGATATGACCAGAATACAACTGAATATTCCTTACATGTAAGAATGGAAGCCATTTAACCCACGCCCCATGCGTGCATGCAAAACTAAGATCAACTCTTGATCAATTTATATATGCAAATCGATATTTGTTAGTATCGCAACAATTCCTATGTGATTTCTGGAGTAGAAAATTTATAGATCCCTAATCACAAATACAATTCAACGATCGACTCTAGTCTGGACGCATACAATTTGCAAATATTGAATACAAATGCATGCTGCACATATGGATGCAATCATCGATCTGTCAACTTTGTTAAATTTGACACACAGACTATTTTACATTTGCAAATTTTTGTATATAAAGAGCTACATCGGCCATGACATGATACGACAGCAACAAGTCGACAAACGTTTCACTCGGCACTAATTTTACTACAATTAAGTTTAAATCGGAAACCATAAATGATGGATGAATTCCGTTGATTTTCTACCTGAAGCAAACATGTAAATGAGGAAAACGCATCAAAATTAGGCGAAAAACATAGATTGTCTTTATCTTCCACATATGCGAAAGTTTTTTAATTTTGTCCATTTTAACCCCCTTTTCCATCACAGAACCATTTTATCTGTATTGACTCACGAGTAAGTCTTAATATGAGCATTTTGCAACAAATAAAAACTTCATTAAAATTTGATGGAAAAAGGCGAGAATATTGAAACATAAAACTTCTTTTGGCTAGACAGGGAACATTATCATTTTCAAAAGAATAAATAAAAATCCCAGCCCCTCCCCCTTTTCTCACCATGAAAAATAGTTGGTGCCTAACCATGTAAGGTTCGACAATAATGAGATGATAGATCGTCATATAGGAATTTATCAAGTACACTCTATTTTCAAAACATTCAGATTCCATGCATTATAACATGCTTTTTATTTAGATTGTATCTATTTAAATACTATTTTTAACACAGGTGCACAGCAGCATAATCTTTAATTATCTGGAAAGTTTATTTTTACATTGTTTTTACGTGATAAATGCAATACATGCCACATCCAATAATATTTTTTTTAAATAGGTCGGCAAAATATCTAGCACGAACCAAATTTCAAAGTTAAAGAAGAGAGAGAAGACACTTCACAGACTCTCAAACTGTCATACCTGGTCAGTTGTGGTGCCCTAACGAATTCGTCGTTGGGTCTATATGACATGTGACATACTCACCGGTGGGGTCACTAGACTTGCCAATGCAGTCTTAGACTCGTCATTGGATTCACATGGCATACTGATTGGGCGGTAACATATTTGTAGGTCGAGTTCGACAGATGACTTGCTGATTGGGTCTATACATAGACTTGTAGATACGTTCCAAATTAACCGACAAAATCGTCGGTATGTGTATGGTTATAAGACTTGCCGATGGAGTCATTACAAAATTATCAACGTCGGTGAAGTCTTAAGACGATGAAGTCATTACAGAATCACGACGTCGGTGAAGTCTTAAGACGATGAAGTCATTACAGAATCACGACGTCGGTGAAGTCTTAAGACGATGAAGTCATTACAAAATCATCAACGTCGGTGAAGTCTTAAGACGATGAAGTCATTACAGAATCACGACGTCGGTGAAGTCTTAAGACGATGAAGTCATTACAACATCATCAACGTCGGTGAAGTCTTAAGACGATGAAGTCATTACAGAATCACGACGTCGGTGAAGTCTTAAGACGATGAAGTCATTACAGAATCACGACGTCGGTGAAGTCTTAAGACGATGAAGTCATTACAGAATCACGACGTCGGTGAAGTCTTAAGACGATGAAGTCATTACAGAATCACGACGTCGGTGAAGTCTTAAGACGATGAAGTCATTACAGAATCACGACGTCGGTGAAGTCTTAAGACGATGAAGTCATTACAGAATCACGACGTCGGTGAAGTCTTAAGACGTTGGAGTCATTACAGAATCACGACGTCGGTGAAGTCTTAAGACGATGGAGTCATTACAGAATTATAAAATCACAACTGAACATAATCCGTGAGATCATGGAAAAATTATGACATGGACAACACACGTGTATAATTATGTAGGTGTAAAATCAAATAGATATATGTCAATAAATATCTAAACAGATGTTCAATCAGTCTGAGTGTTCTAAAAAAAAAGTTTGTCGTTTTTTTCCACGCGTTGGTCTAAACATCTACATCTGGTAAAAGCCATTTATAGAAATGTGATTTGTTGACACCCCGATCGTGATGTAGTGTCAGGGGGTTACAAAACTACATAATATAGGCCTTTACATGCATTGTGTCTGTTTCTATCAAAAGCACAACACAAATAACCAAAAGAGGGATAGGTCTTGGTTAAAAAATAAATATGTTTTGAAGACTGCGAATAAGTACCCATATTATCAACCAACAGGAACATGTATATTATGTTACATGCCGTGCTATTTCATTTTTTTAAATTTATTTTATTAATACACACAAGTACATGTAAACCATTTGGGTTTTAGCATTACAATTTACATAATATACATGTAGACAAGACAAATAAAGTATACATGACTACATAAAAAAAATACAATAACATGAACTGCAATTATGACTGTGATGAGTCTCCCTCTCTCATTTCTAATGACTGTCTTATGAAAGATGTAACAATTCTATTATTATTATTATTATAATAATAATAATAATAATAATTTTATTGTCAAATAAACATCCATACATGTTTGTGACAAATCGTTGTAAATAGTCACATACACACAGGTTGAAGTTGGCAGAAATACATACATGTTCCATGTGCAGCTTTAAAGAAAGCGAGATGTGATTAACATATAGTCCCCTCCCCTTCCCTGTTAATAGTTATACAGCATATCAGTTTGGCAGAATACTGGATTTTTTTTGTTGCAGTCGAAACGAAATCGTAAATCGTAATACTAAGAAGACGGATAAATAGACCATTGAGATTAACATTTGTACATGGTATGTAAAAAAAAAAAAAAAAAAAACCACCTTCCAAAAAAAAAGATTCTGCAGATGGTGGTGTCTTCAGAAACTTTTAAAAGAGGTAATAGTATCAAATACTAAGATCTATAAATGGTTCACCTAGTAACCTAAACTTAATCCTCCATCACCTAGTAACCTAAACTTAATCCTTCATCATTACACAAGAACATTTAACTAACAGTAATTAGGCGAATCCAAGCATATGCATGGATGTACACATTTCGATGGCTATCTTTTCGCTACAATTAACGATTTCACTAAAGTTACCACCCAAATCTTTTAAAATAGGCTGACTGCCCTACATACTCAGACAGATAAAAATATGACCCACATTCTTCAATAAAAAAAAAGGTTATCTTGATTACAATATAACCAAGCGTTATGCTTCATTGCATCTTTATTATTTACTTCCTGGTCGTGAACAAGAATGCAAATGTATTCTTCTCACGATACGTTTAAGATGATTTTTAAATAAAGATATACCATTGGTTAAAAACTGGTCTAGAAATAATAGGTTTGTCAATGTATTACCAGTATATCGTGTATTTTTATTTTTCAGATTTTATGATTAAATTTTGTTGCTGAACTCTTTTTTAATCAATGTATTAACTAATCATATTTAATCATTGAATTAGCTAATTATGTGATTAGGAATGAATCATGTAATTAGGGACAGACCATTTAACTTGCAGGGGGGTTATGCTTTTTTTTTTTTCGTTCAGAAATTTTTTTTCGGACAACACGAGTTAGAATAATTATTTTTTATGTCGCGCCTAACGCGAATTTTTTTTCCAGAATTTAACATTTTTCCTCCACCAAAATCAGAATATTTTTTTCAGCAACATTGGGAATCAGAATATTTTTTTAGAAAAAAAAACATAACCCCCCCCCCTGCAAGTTAAATGGTCCGACCCTTATGGCTAATCATATGATTAACTTAATCACAAGTTCAACAATGGACCCCATATATGTAGTTTTTACTTCCTCTTAATGTTTCTTTCACAATTCATTATTCAATTTACCCCTTTCAATGGAGAAACCTGACAACTAAAGGGAAAACTGCATAAAATACTGGTAAATCAAATACTTTAACGGGCGGGGGTGGTAAAAGTGTCTATGGATGAGCCTCTACTTCCTTCATTTTAATATATAAAATTCATGTTTTGTTTAGTCTCTCAATTGTATCTATATCCTCTCACACAACATCACATGTTCTATATCCTCTCACACAACATCACATGTTCTATATCCTCTCACACAACATCACATGTTCTATATCCTCTCACACAACATCGCATGTTCTATATCCTCTCACACAACATCGCATGTTCTATATCCTCTCACACAACATCACATGTTCTATATCCTCTCACACAACATCACATGTTCTATATCCTCTCAAACAACATCACATGTTCTATATTCTCTCACACAACATCACATGTTCTATATCCTCTCACACAACATCACATGTTCTATATCCTCTCAAACAACATCACATGTTCTATATCCTCTCACACAACATCACATGTTCTATATCCTCTCACACAACATCTATATCCTCTCACACAACATCACATGTTCTATATCCTCTCACACAACATCACATGTTCTATATCCTCTCACACAACATCACATGTTCTATATCCTCTCACACAACATCACATGTTCTATATCCTCTCACACAACATCACATGTTCTATATCCTCTCACCCAACATCACATGTTCTATATCCTCTCACACAACATCACATGTTCTATATCCTCTCACACAACATCTATATCCTCTCACACAACATCACATGTTCTATATCCTCTCACACAACACCACATGTTATATATCCTCTCACACAACATCACATGTTCTATATCCTCTCACACAACATCACATGTTCTATATCCTCTCACACAACATCCATATCCTCTCTCACAACATCACATGTTCTATATCCTCTCACACAACATCACATGTTCTATATCCTCTCACACAACATCACATGTTCTATATCCTCTCACACAACATCGCATGTTCTATATCCTCTCACACAACATCGCATGTTCTATATCCTCTCACACAACATCACATGTTCTATATCCTCTCACACAACATCATATGTTCTATATCCTCTCACACAACATCACATGTTCTATATCCTCTCACACAACATCACATGTTCTATATCCTCTCACACAACATCACATGTTCTATATCCTCTCAAACAACATCACATGTTCTATATCCTCTCACACAACATCTATATCCTCTCACACAACATCACATGTTCTATATCCTCTCACACAACATCTATATCCTCTCACACAACATCACATGTTCTATATCCTCTCACACAACATCACATGTTTCTGTGTCATCATATCTTTACTGTCAACACAAATATACAGAAATGCCTGTGCATGTAAAAAAACAAAACACAAAAACCTGATGGATTGATGTTTCGTGTGAAATTAAATCTGCCTCGGGGAGAAATACCCCCCCCCCCCTTTTCCCCAAAAAAGTTGTATGTACGACCCCTCAAACATAATCCATTTCAGAGGAAGGTAAAATGAAACAGGGGCTTAAATAAATGAAGTAATACCACTATCATTTATTGTGGTAACCTGGTATATAGATATCATCACATACTAGTATATGATATGGATTGATTGGGTTGTTGTTTAACGTCAAGTGATAAGTATTTCAGCTATGATATCCATGACCAGAACCAGATTACAAACGAATCAAAACATGTAAGAATGTGGCACTGGGATGTTATCTTTAAATTGCCACAGAAAAGAAATATGATAATTATTTTTTGCATTTAAAAAAATGCCTTGGATTGGACCATCAAATACTACTGTCATCAATATGTCAGTCGTAAGGAGATGATACAAGTCGTCCTCTACTTTCAAGGAGCATTGCGTCATTCTTCGCATACACGAGACACCTAATATCTAGTATACATAGGTAACCTTAAAATTATGTCTAGTCATACAAGACATTAATATTTAACATATAAAACTATACCACATACCAGGACGTGATTTAATAACATCCGGGTTCTTTTAAAACTTATTCAAGAAATAATTACCGGTAGCCATATATTTATATTGTTTTTACCACGGGTTGTCACTTTATGCCTTCATTTTACCCCTCGTGGTAAAATATTTGGCATTTCACTTTATGCCTTCATTTTACCCCTCGTGGTAAAATATTTGGCATTTCACTTTATGCCTTCATTTTACCCCTCGTGGTAAAATATTTGGCACTTTATGCCAAATATTTTACCACGAGGGGTAAAATGAAGGCATAAAGTGACAACCTGTGGTAAAAACAATATAAATATATGGCTATCGGTAATTATTTCGATTCTAATAGGACAATTACGGAACATTTTCAAATCGAAGCAGCCTAGGTCATCCAGTGCTTTTGGCTGTTCCGTTAATTGACCGACTGAAATGTTACAATAATATTCCGGTTTTTTTCCAAAGATGCTTGAAATGACAACCGAAAAGGTGTTTCATGCCGATGACAAATATGATTTGAGATTACTAAATGTTGTCATTCATGAACATCAATTCAAAGAAAGGGAAAATACTACAAATTCCACTTCGACAAGGTAGGCCTTAATGTCAGCTTTTTACACCTCGCTAACGCTCGGGGTAAAACTTCGTGACATAAAGGCCTACCCGTGATAAAAACCATATATACATATGGCTTCCATGAATTATTTCTTAAATAAACAATCCTTTTCATAAATAAATATAAATTTGGCCTAAATTTGAATGGAATTTGACATCAGTCTACTTAAATAATATATGTATATGTATTTGAATAGATTAAACTGATTGATATCTTTGATATATATTTTAAAAACACTATTGTGTTAAAAGCTTAATGGAAAACCCACTGTGTACAGACACCAACAATCGTTGATTTATGGGTTGGTGTTTAACGGCACCTTTTGCAGTATTTCAGCTATATCGTGGCGTGACACTGACAATCGACAGACGTCAAAATCAAATTTCCTTTCAACAAACACCAACAACGAAGGCAGTACACCACATATATACCCCCCCCCCCCCCCCCCTTCCCCCTCAAAGACGGGCGTCAAATCAAATTTCATTTCTAGACACCAACGACGAATGTAGAACATCACAATCTATATCCCCCCCTCCCCCCGCCCCCCAAAAAAAATAAAATGTGTCATAAATCTCAATCCGAAATGTGTTATTTTATATTTATAGATTCCACCACCATTTTTCAGCCATTTTCTAACTGGATTGCTTCATTTAATTTCCCCCCTATCATTTTCAATGGACCTTTCTTGGCTGTAGTAGACTGCTTCAGACAATATCTCGTTTAATTTCATTTTCTTTTAAAATGTCACTGAATATCGATTTAATGCATGAAAAATGCAATTACAACCCTGAGCTGCTTTGAGTCAAATAGAATGTGCAACAGATTTACTATAATTTAATCTTTGATGAAAATCATATTTCAGCGTCTCACTCGTTTGTCTGTTTCATCTATGTAAAGAAAATGAAATCAAACAATACATGACAAATGGTGTATTTTTTTTTTTAAATTTACTAATAACAGCATGTTTTCTTGAAACGAATAAATGATCGACTCCAAGGAGCTTTCTCCTTATGCAAATATACTACTACCCTCCCTTTTTTTTCTTTTTTTGTAAACAAAGGGGGGGGGGGGGGGTAATGGTCTCTTTTACCAAACAAAATCATGTAACATATGTGCAGCCAGGATAGCCTTTAGCTTTACATATAATATATTTACCAATTTCGTTAAATTTGAAAATCTTTGAGCGCTAAAATTTAAGTAAAGTGTCCATTTAGATGAAATATAATTAAACAACATTATTAACAAAAAACTGGTCGAACGTGCTAAAGTGGGTCACGTGTCAATGTAGTGTAATCGTGCGGCTGTATCGAGAAACAGATACGGTGTTGAAAAAACTGTTGATACTCATAAAATATTGATAAATGCAATACAATTTTATGTTTGTCTTCAAGAAATATGATAGACAAAACCATGTGTGAAGTTTTATGACGAAATATCTCCGATTTCTATGTAAATTTACGAGTTGAAGTTGCGGGTGTATCGAGAAACAGGTACGGTGTTTAATATTTGTAAAAAAAATCATTGGTAACGTTGTGTCAGTATCTACACAAGTTCTACAAAATGCTATACATTTAGCATATTATTATACTCAGATAGAAAATTCGTCGTGCTGATAGATAAAAACAGACGCCACCCGCATAATTTGTGTGTGGGTAAGTAATACTGAGGTAATAAACAAAAATAATTATTAACCGATGTTATCAATAAATATTTAGTATTATTAACCTGCTATCAATAATTTATTTATTAAGCTGTTATCAACAAACAGTTATAATGTGTTTGTAATTTGTGACAACAACTATACAATGTGTACATTGTTTATACACCAGCCAAAACAGTGTGACCATTAAAATATATTAACATAATGATTGACTGTTTGTTGTTTAACGATACGTGATCAGTATTTCAGCTTATATTGATTAAGAGAACGGGCTATGTTGTGGTGTTTAACGCCACTTTAAACAATATTTCATGATGAGAACGAATTTACGAACAATACACTATGTAAAAGGTCAACATAATTCAAATTAAATGTTGCCTCTTTTTTCTTTAACGTAACTATTGTCATAGTATGTCGCCAAAATAAAAAGACACAACGAACATTTAATTTCAATTAGATTCGTACAAGGTGGAGCTGGGATATGGGCGGGATGCTTAGATTTCCACAGGAAAACAAAAGAGGAAAAATTATAAAAGATAAGGTCAGCCAGATTTGCCTTGCAAAATGTTGCTTATTAACAGTTGATGAAAGTTGTCTTTTATGCTTAAAAGGACCCGTGTCATACCCGAGACACTCACTTACGTCCTGTCCTGAAGACGTGCTGTGTATCATAAGATGTCTTACACTATTAGCGGACCTCCTCTGAGGAACCCCGTACACCACAGCACAGAAACTAGGTTCAACACAACTAATACGAACATTTTCTCAGTTCAAACGACTGTTTAACAGATCATTGTTTTTCTCCTTTATCTTGTAAAATCAAGAATTGCAATAAAAATGTTTGTACAAGATACCACGACCTCTGCAAATAATGTTGAATAAGTCTCTCTAACAGAGTAAATATCCCACGACCTGAAAACCAAGTTTTTAAAGAGGGATTCTGTGCATTTACTTCTAAAACAAAGTATTTCTACTTTAAAATGAGGCCTAACTCAATATCTTTTCTGTGAAACCATAAAAAATAACAGTAAAACTATATTGTGTCACATGAACCGATTTTCGAAAACGGAGCATTCTTTGTCTTTGTTCTTTATCTTTTGGTCATTGTATTGTATGTCCTTCGATTTTCACGACTTCCGATTACTCCGTTGGTATCTTTAAACCTTTCTTTCAGATAAAGAAGGGATTGGTGTACGGTGGATATAAAAGGAACATATAAACAAAATCTTGTACAAACGATTTGAGTGAAATTTTACCTGCAAAGAAAAATCAGGTAATTGGGTAAAAATGTCACACAACACTTGAGATGGGTCAATATAACACTCCTCTCTGACATAGAAAAATAAAACTCAAGTAGGCTCGGGTTATCACAAGAATCTCGTCTTAATATTAAACGAAGGTCGGTCAAATACTATTGAAATTTAAAATTTTTGAAAGAAAATCGAATACCAGTTTGTCTAAATAGCCAATGAAATCCTTTAAATTTTATCAACTTGGTTAATAATATACGTATACGCCCTATTTGTACTTACTTTATATATCCTATTGGGAAAACCGGCAATTATAGTACGGTACTTGACCTTGACCAATGAAATATGTCGAAATGTTAAACTGACCAGAGAAATGGCGGGAAAATTAAATGAGTGATTGTTGTTAAAACTACAAAAAGAACAAATTTATAGCTATATATATTAAATAATGGCGATAACCAATTCCTTATAGACGAGATAATGATGATTACGATGTAAACAAGCATTGTATACTTGTCAAGACCAACAAGCTGAGTTGATTGTCCTGTAAGGCTAACTCACTCAACTTGAGCAACAATATTTACGCTCCATTCGGATACCGCCACGGTATAGCTGAAATATTGCTAAAGTTGGTGTTAATCTCCAGTCAATCAATCAATCAATCAATCAAGCAAGCAGCCATTCGGATACTTCATCCTGCACTCCCCGGCAACCAGTTTTTGCTCTTGTTCCTTAATAATGTACGCTTAAGTTGGGAAGCAGCAAATGATACCAGTTTTATAGATGCTGGTTTGATCTGATCGCTTTAAACCCATGCCTTTTCGCACTCGAGGAAACTAGTAAAAAAACAGGTCTGTGTGACGTCAATGAAGTGAGTAGCATTTCAGCTACAGGTCTGTGTGACGTCAATGAAGTGAGTAGCATTTCAGCTATAGTTCTGTGTGACGTCAATGAAGTGAGTAGCATTTCAGCTATAGTTCTGACGACAACAAGTTTACACACAATAAATCATGTGTTAAAATTAGAGGGTTAGGGGTTACGGTGTTTAACGTTACTTTCAACAATATTTCAGTATGGCAGTCAGTTTTATTGGCAGAGGAAACTGGGGTACCCGTGAAAAAAAATCCGACCTGTCGCACGTCACTGACAAACTTTATCACATATTGTTGTATCGAGTACACCTCGCCATGAACGGGATTCGAACCCACAACTTTAGTGGTGATAGGCACTGATTGAACAGGTAGTTGTAAATCCAACTACCATAGGATCACAACCACGACAGTCCCTGTTTGATAGAGGGGGATACACTCCTATCATATTTTGATGAACCCATTTGTTTTCTTTTTTCATTTTCAATATTTATTCAAGAAACCTTATATTCATATAGACACTTCCTCATCAAAGTTTTACAAATACACAAATTTAATATTTCAATATCTATATAACAAATTATTGAAATAGAAGATTTCTTTCTGGGTAACACATACAACATTTATAATATATTGTGGTTATTTTCAATTTTAATGTCATATGAGCAGGGGTATACATTTCTTAGCTTTGCTCTCCTCGTATAAAGTATCGTCCCACCGGACATTAACTCCTCCATAGCAAGTCGTCGGAAAAAAAAAATTAATAATAATAATTTTATTGTCAAATAAACATCCATACATATTTGTGACCAGAAATAATATTGTTATACAAATAAAACGGTCATTTTTTACGCTTCCGTTCGTGCAACAATATCTATTTCTGTTTCATCCGGGACATTTGTCGTCTGGTACAAAAACATGAAACGAATTTAAACAGGCTTTACTTGTTAACATCAAGTAATACAACGTTGTTTCAAACTAAAAGGGGCAAAGTTCACATTTCTGTGAAACGAGGCGTGCAAACCTACAAATCTAAGGATGGGTGTCACCATCGTGGGAAATTGTCTAGTTGGTTTTTTTTCATTCATAAACCAGATATAAATTTAGCATGCTTTACTAAGTGCACTGATTTTGAAAGATAACATTTTTACACATTTAAGCAGCTAAGCCGACAATAAAGAAACTTAAGTAGGTTTTTCAGAGAAATGATCATGTACTTATTTAAAAATAACCAGTAAAACATTTTTATGCAGCTTAACCGACATTAATGTGAAACTTGTCTATTGGATTATTCCTGCAATTTCTAAAACTGTGTATAAAAACATCATTGATAGTCTATTTAAACTTCCAATTAATAGTGTTTATATTCTAAGAATGAGACAGGTAGCATCATGGTCTGAAAAGTACACAGGGTGGATAAATTGTGATTGAGGTTTTATATTGGTGTAGATGTGATCCAGAAGGGACCCTTCGATGTGTGTTGAATCTAATATCACTTGTTGAAATCCTATTCCATGGAGGGTATTTGAAATCACATTGTCAGGTGATTTATAGAAGTTAAAATTGAAGTCTCCACACACAACAGATGTTTTCCTACTGTTTATCAGTCCAAAATCTAAGAAAACATTTGACTTGTTAAAACTGTCCATAATAGGAGGTGCATGTCTTCAATATGTCTACAAACACTATGTAAAGCATGAATAATATTGATTGAACACTTGCAGTATTAGATTACACCAACTTAAAAGGGGGAAACGATTCACCGTTTGCACCGAAATCGCGATTATTTTGAAGTCGGTTCGGTTCACGATACGTGGAGGCCGCTTACGATACAAACGATATGATGCTCATTTTTTGAAAAAATTGAAAAAAAAAGTAGTGTTGAACTTCCGTTTTCTTCTTTTGGTGATCATTTAATAAATATTTTGAGAAAAGTGAATCGATTAATTTACGCTTTTAAAATTAATTAATCAAATATCAAATATTTATAATTTCGGCTAGTACGTAAGCGACCTCATATAAAAAAAAACATGGCAGCGCCCATGTCGACCAGCATGGACTTCGAGGAATAGTTACAGTTTCCTATAAAACGTATCGTGATACGTATCGTAATACATATCAAATATCGCGATACGTCATAGCCAGAAATGATGGGTACTTTGCTCATTTGCATATCTAAGATGGCGACGCCGGGACGTCTGCAATTTTCATATGATCTATATAGACGATATCATTCATAATTGCATGTGTCATTTTCTGAACTTGAAAATGATACATTGAATCAAGCTGAATTAAATGAAATAAAAATAATTGAAAACAATTAAATATTCGAGGTTCCTGGACTAAATGAAAATCTGAGGCGACGAACCCTTTTTTGGCCTGAAGAGTCTATGTAAAAATGTCTGAAATACATGAAACTGGTGGCGTGTGACACAAAATTTAACAATGAATGACATTTGGCGACATATTTTCTGAAATTAATTTAGATTCCTCAATAATATATGTAATTATATTGACTAACCTTATATTTCTAGCTTCTAAACTCGTGGTTCCCACATTAAATATAATATGATCATTTTTGCATGATCGCGATATCAAAGACATGTCTAAAATCGTTACAAAACAAAAATATTAAAAACTTTGCGGAAATAAACAATAACTTTTAATTTTCGAATCATTGACGGACACATTGAATTTCCGTACTGTAGGCTATTTTTTGACAAATCTAATAAACGATCCATCAAGCTTGAAACTGCAGTCACGTGATCAAAATCTAATTTAAATATGATGAATATTTATGAGGAAAGTACCATCAATTTCTGGATATGTATCACTTGTGGAAAAAGTGTATCGTTACACCTCAACGTGACCAACTAGGTACAGTCAATGTCATATAGTGATAAAAAATGACTATAAAAACACTATGCAAAGTATGAATAATATTGATTGAACACTTGCAGTTTTAGATTACACCAACTAGGTACCGTCCATGACATATAGTGATCAAATATGACTAAGTTCGGCATACAAAAAATATATGAAAAAAATCTTCAAATCAGCCCATGATAATGGGAGGTGCACATCTTCAATATGTATACAAACACTGTGCAAAGTTTGAATAATATTAATTGAAAACTGTTTGAGTTACAGATTACACTAAGTAAGTACTGCCTTGCTGGGACGGACGTACGGACGGAGAAAGCGAATCCTAGACCAGCTTCCGCCTTCGGCGACGCAGGTAAAAATAAATAATCAGACCATGCAGTTTTACCGATTTTACATGTCGTGTGAAAACAATTCTGGCTTCTGGGGGGAAATAACATGTCCCCCCCCCCCCCCCCCCAATAAATAAAAGGAAAAAAATTAAAGGGACCTTTCCTTACAGTGTATGCTCAAATTAATAAGTGGTATCGTGTTTTTACTTCTTTCTCATTGTGATACGGTTTGTTGTGTGTTTTGATATAAACTTGTTTTATATATTCAATGTATATAATAATAATAATCTTTGGGTAAAGCAATACAATACAATGCAACATTACAAAACATATATACATGAACAACATAAAGAAATATATAACTTGCAATCCAAATGACCCTATTCAATCAACACTGATTATTTGCTTATTTTTCCATGATTTGCATACTGTAAATATTTAGCTCATTATGATGAGTACCATGATTGGATTAATAAACATTCTAGTTCTTTATTTCATATTAATGTCACTTGCTCCTAAAATGAAGTATCATGGTTGCATTGGAACATACAAGAACAAAAACAAATATCTTAATTCAGGGGTCATTAGGTTACAAGGTCATTTCTTGTACTATACATTCTACTATTAAGATATTTCAGATGTCATGTATGTTGGCCAGGAATCTTGTAATGAGTTATGACCGAGGTCATTAAGGCAATTTGTTACTATTTATTACACTATCAAGATATATTACATGTACTTTACTGAGTGGAATCTTGGAGTGATGACAGGGTGCCATTAGTCAATTTGTTACTATTTATTACACTATCAAGATATCTTACATGTGAGTGGAATCTTGGAGTGATGACAGGGTGCCATTAGGCAATTTGTTACTATTTATTACACTATCAAGATATCTTACATGTGAGTGGAATCTTGGAGTGATGACAGGGTGCCATTAGGTAATTTGTTACTATTTATTACACTATCAAGATATCTTACATGTGAGTGGAATCTTGGAGTGGAGTCTTGGAGTGATGACAGGGTGTCATTAGGCAATTTGTTACTATTTATTACACTATCAAGACATGTTACATGTGAGTGGAGTCTTGGAGTTATGACAGGGTGCCATTAGGCAATTTGTTACTATTTATTACACTATCAAGACATGTTACATGTGAGTGGAATCTTGGAGTGGAGTCTTGGAGTGATGACAGGGTGTCATTAGGCAATTTGTTACTATTTATTACACTATCAAGACATGTTACATGTGAGTGGAGTCTTGGAGTGATGACAGGGTGACATTAGGCAATTTGTTACTATTTATTACACTATCAAGACATGTTACATGTGAGTGGAATCTTGGAGTGGAATCTTGGAGTGATGACAGGGTGCCATTAGGCAATTTGTTACTATTTATTACACTATCAAGATATCTTACATGTGAGTGGAATCTTGGAGTGATGACAGGGTGCCATTAGGCAATTTGTTACTATTTATTACACTATCAAGACATGTTACATGTGAGTGGAATCTTGGAGTGATGACAGGGTGCCATTAGGCAATTTGTTACTATTTATTACACTATCAAGATATCTTACATGTGAGTGGAGTCTTGGAGTGATGACAGGGTGTCATTAGGCAATTTGTTACTATTTATTACACTATCAAGACATGTTACATGTGAGTGGAGTCTTGGAGCGATGACAGGGTGCCATTAGGCAATTTGTTACTATTTATTACACTATCAAGACATGTTACATGTGAGTGGAATCTTGGAGTGATGACAGGGTGCCATTAGGCAATTTGTTACTATTTATTACACTATCAAGACATGTTACATGTGAGTGGAATCTTGGAGTGGAGTCTTGGAGTGATGACAGGGTGTCATTAGGCAATTTGTTACTATTTATTACACTATCAAGACATGTTACATGTGAGTGGAGTCTTGGAGTGATGACAGGGTGACATTAGGCAATTTGTTACTATTTATTACACTATCAAGACATGTTACATGTGAGTGGAATCTTGGAGTGGAATCTTGGAGTGATGACAGGGTGCCATTAGGCAATTTGTTACTATTTATTACACTATCAAGATATCTTACATGTGAGTGGAATCTTGGAGTGATGACAGGGTGCCATTAGGCAATTTGTTACTATTTATTACACTATCAAGACATGTTACATGTGAGTGGAATCTTGGAGTGATGACAGGGTGCCATTAGGCAATTTGTTACTATTTATTACACTATCAAGATATCTTACATGTGAGTGGAGTCTTGGAGTGATGACAGGGTGTCATTAGGCAATTTGTTACTATTTATTACACTATCAAGACATGTTACATGTGAGTGGAGTCTTGGAGCGATGACAGGGTGCCATTAGGCAATTTGTTACTATTTATTACACTATCAAGACATGTTACATGTGAGTGGAATCTTGGAGTGATGACAGGGTGCCATTAGGCAATTTGTTACTATTTATTACACTATCAAGATATCTTACATGTGAGTGGAATCTTGGAGTGGAGTCTTGGAGTGATGACAGGGCGCCATTAGGCAATTTGTTACTATTTATTACACTATCAAGATATCTTACATGTGAGTGGAATCTTGGAGTGGAGTCTTGGAGTGATGACAGGGTGCCATTAGGCAATTTGTTACTATTTATTACACTATCAAGACAGGTTACATGTGAGTGGAATCTTGGAGTGATGACAGGGTGCCATTAGGCAATTTGTTACTATTTATTACACTATCAAGATATCTTACATGTGAGTGGAATCTTGGAGTGATGCCAGGGTACCATTAGGCAATTTGTTACTATTTATTACACTATCAAGATATCTTACATGTGAGTGGAATCTTGGAGTGGAGTCTTGGAGTGATGACAGGGTGCCATTAGACAATTTGTTACTATTTATTACACTATCAAGATATCTTACATGTGAGTGGAGTCTTGGAGTGATGACAGGGTGCCATTAGGCAATTTGTTACTATTTATTACACTATCAAGATATATTACATGTGAGTGGAATCTTGGAGTGGAGTCTTGGAGTGATGACAGGGTGCCATTAGGCAATTTGTTACTATTTATTACACTATCAAGATATCTTACATGTGAGTGGAATCTTGGAGTGATGACAGGGTGCCATTAGGCAATTTGTTACTATTTATTACACTATCAAGACATGTTACATGTGAGTGGAGTCTTGGAGTGATGACAGGGTGTCATTAGGCAATTTGTTACTATTTATTACACTATCAAGACATGTTACATGTGAGTGGAATCTTGGAGTGGAGTCTTGGAGTGATGACAGGGTGCCATTAGGCAATTTGTTGCTATTTATTACACTATCAAGATATCTTACATGTGAGTGGAATCTTGGAGTGGAGTCTTGGAGTGATGACAGGGTGCCATTAGGCAATTTGTTACTATTTATTACACTATCAAGATATCTTACATGTGAGTGGAGTCTTGGAGTGATGACAGGGTGCCATTAGGCAATTTGTTACTATTTATTACACTATCAAGATATATTACATGTGAGTGGAATCTTGGAGTGGAGTCTTGGAGTGATGACAGGGTGCCATTAGGCAATTTGTTACTATTTATTACACTATCAAGATATCTTACATGTGAGTGGAATCTTGGAGTGATGACAGGGTGCCATTAGGCAATTTGTTACTATTTATTACACTATCAAGACATGTTACATGTGAGTGGAATCTTGGAGTGATGACAGGGTGTCATTAGGCAATTTGTTACTATTTATTACACTATCAAGACATGTTACATGTGAGTGGAATGTTGGAGTGGAGTCTTGGAGTGATGACAGGGTGCCATTAGGCAATTTGTTACTATTTATTACACTATCAAGATATCTTACATGTGAGTGGAATCTTGGAGTGATGACAGGGTGCCATTAGGCAATTTGTTACTATTTATTACACTATCAAGACATGTTACATGTGAGTGGAATTTTGGAGTGATGACAGGGTGTCATTAGGCAATTTGTTACTATTTATTACACTATCAAGACATGTTACATGTTAGTGGAGTCTTGGAGTGATGACAAGGTGTCATTAGGCAATTTGTTACTATTTATTACACTATCAAGACATGTTACATGTGAGTGGAGTCTTGGAGTGATGACAGGGTGCCATTAGGCAATTTGTTACTATTTATTACACTATCAAGATATCCTACATGTGAGTGGAATCTTGGAGTGGAGTCTTGGAGTGATGACAGGGTGCCATTAGGCAATTTGTTACTATTTATTACACTATCAAGATATCTTACATGTGAGTGGAATCTTGGAGTGATGACAGGGTGCCATTAGGCAATTTGTTACTATTTATTACACTATCAAGACATGTTACATGTGAGTGGAGTCTTGGAGTGGAATCTTGGAGTGATGACAGGGTGTCATTAGGCAATTTGTTACTATTTATTACACTATCAAGATATTTAACATGTACTTTACAGAGTGGAAGGTTGGCGTGGTCTTAGAATGCAACTTTGGAGTGATGGCAGGGGTCATAAGGGCAATTTGTTATGTTAGTCAATCAGAAAGAGGATTTGTGGTGGCCATTTATTTTGTAGGATCAACATGTAAGGAATTTAGTGTAAAGCATTCATACAAAGTTTGGTCTTAATTGGCGAAATAGTTTCAGAGGAGAAGAATTTGTCTTGTCATTGGCTAATCAGAAACAAACATGACCATTTATTCTTTTTTGTTCGATTAAAATGAAATGAGGAGAATTTGCAGATGACATTATAAACACCATTCTTGCAATTTATAGATTTATGAATGGTAAATCATCTGCTTGCAATTTCCCGATCAAGCGTTATTGTAACGATGTTTAACGCCACTTTCAACAATATTTCAGTCATATCGTGGCAGTCAGTTTTATTGGTGGAGGAAACCGGAGTACCCGGAAAAACCACCGACCTACCGCAAGTCACTGACAAACTTGATCACATAGTGTCAAGCGTTAGAGCTACACACACTGTAGTCATATATAACTAACGAGGCCATGTACACCATTAACCCACTGGATGAAGACAGCGGCCATTGAACTAAATACCCTGACCCTTTTAACATCATCATAAATAATAACATTTTCACAGTAAAGTGGATCTCCAATTGGTCAAAATTAATGGACCTATTCATCGGAAGTATAACTATTCCCTGTCTCTTTTAAAGAGTCAAAAGTCAATATAATACTTTCTATTCAGACAAGGTCATTTGAAGGGGAACGTCCATAAAATCTTAAATTAAATCTTTGACCTACACAGTTTGATTCACTGCAGGCCATTTAATTGTTTCCTATGGTTCATGCCGAGAATTCCCGATGGGTCATAAAGAAAATACAAATGGATTAATGCTGTAGCTGTAACCAAATATGTCATGGTGCTTGTAACAGTGTCATATTGTCGGCAGTAATTTAGGGTGCATGGATAAAGAATTCGTTCAGGAAGATTAATACACTGTGTACCGCAGACTTTCACTTCCATCATTCTAATCTTGAAAAACATGAGACGAATAATGACACTTTGCGAGTTTTTATTTTTACTTTAAAAAAACAGAGATCATATACACAACAATAACTCCCTTCTATAGTTCGTCAAATGTTGAACTCAAAATACTCTAAACATGAAAACACAAACAGCATATAAACAACAATACCCCCCCCCCCCCCTTTTAATAGTTCGGCAAATTTGGAACTCAAAAACCCCCTAACATAAAAATTTCCACTTCACTTGGTTCCGCTAGGGTCAACCACACCAAGCAGGTTAATAACCTCATATTTCAAGATAATCTTACACAGATAAACCATGTACGTAGCATCTCTGACAAACATTAACATTCTCTTGGCACATAAAAAAACATGATATTTATTTTTCAAAGTCAGACGGAGTTTAAAACAATTAATTTAACTGTACATAAAAGGGGGTGAATGGTCCCATCAATCCTTTCCTAGACTGTCTGTACATGCTGGCTAAGAGTGAATACAGAATAAAATCCAGAGGCTTGCAGGGGTTCCATAATCGCATAAATTTCCAATTTAAATACATGTATGTTCATATAAACAAAAAGCCGAGTCACAATTTCTGGATCATATGTGGTGTAGTATCTTGTACCCCCGTGTAGACAAGTATACTTTTCGTTAGAGTGTGGTTGGTTTGTGGTTTAGATGGTGGTGTGAATCACAGGGGTGGCAAACATAGTTGGAAATCCCCATTCATGGTTCATTTGTAACAATCTTGGTATAAAATGCCCCAACCCCTATATATACTGGTATAATATATATACAGGGGTTTGGGGCATTCCGTGCCATGGTTGTTACCGGTCCGTGTGATGTAAATATGGCCGTGAGTGAGTATATGATTCTGAGGGGGTGCTGTTTAGCAATTACTAGTAAAATTATTCGTGATTCCCCAAAAATGACTAGATATTGTCTACGTCATAGTAAGTAAACATTTTGTGTGTGTTTTTGTTGTTGTTTATTTTTTTTTGGAGGGGGCGGGTTTATGGTGCTCAACGCCACTTTCAACAATATTTCAGTTATATCGTGGCGGTCAGTTTTATTGTTGGAGGAAACCAACGAAAACCACCAACCTGCGGCAAGTAACTGACAAACTTTATCACATAATGTTGTATCGAGTACACCTCGCCATGAACTGGATTCCAACTCACAACTGTGCAAAACAATATTCAGGATATAGAAACTACAATTCATATTCCAATACAGGGCTAAGGATTATATAAGGAGAATTCTTTAATAACACATTTTTATGAAATATATCAGATATAAAGATACAAATCTTATGAATGATTGATTGATTGATTGATTGATTGAATGGTGTTTAACGCCAACTTTAGCAATATTTCAGCTATATCGTGGCGTCAGATACAAATCTAAATAAATTTACAGACAACTATTTCATTATTCTAGGAAGTGTACTTGTGACGTCATTGGGTGGAACTGATGAATGTTATTCTAGAAACGTTTAAATGTCCAAATACAAGGACAAAACAGATCCCCCCCCCCTTTTCCAGAAAATCGGACAACTGTAATAACGACGACCCATTATCTCAGCATATGTCATTGTTAACCTAATTACGAGAACATATTTAGAAAATCCAGATGTCATTAGCTGTGATGTCAAAGTAATCAGGCATGTCAATAAAATAAAATCAAAGTCCTCAAAATCATTCCCATAATCCAACATTATATATCCCATAAGTCCGTTTAATCGGAAACAATTAAGTTCCCGTCAACCATCTTTGTAATAATCATACATCTGGTTTTATTTTCATCTGAACTTTGTGCTTTTTGTAATAATTATTGCTAAATTAAACATGCAGATATTGTCTTCTTTGGTTCAGAAGATGAATACCCTGATTAGGTAAATCGATGCAATTATAAATAGTGAACCACGTGATTTGTGCTTAACGCAAATAGAGCGGATGAATGCATGGCGAGAACAAGTTGCATTTCGATGTGATGATGTCCGCTTTGTACCAGACCAAAACTCCCAAGTTGGATATTTAGTGCCAGCTCAACTGAAACAGCAGTCCATGGAAAGACATGTCGCTCCACTCGGACAAACCATCTTGATTCGAAGCCAACCACTTAATGCTGTGTGCTTAGCAGAGAAGCAGCAAATATATTGTACCAATTTTATTATCTTTGGTTGACAGGGCCGGGGCTATAACCCCAGATCTATTGTACTTGAGGCGAGCACGCAAACCATTACACCATCGACGGGGTTACAATTATGAGTAAGATTATTTGCAGCATTTTTCTGGTATTTTGCCGCTTATCACTAGGAAAGTAGTGGAGTCATCTAAGATTGGCCGAGTTACTTTTCCCCCGATATTTTGCCACTCAACATACAGAAAGCAGTGGAATCGTCCGAGGTTGGCCGAATGACATTTTCGATATTTCGCCAATCAACATATAGAAAGCAGTGGAATCGTCAGAGGATGGCCGAATGACCTTTTTAGATATTTCGCCAATCAACACACAGAAACCAGCAGAATCGTCGAGGTTGGCAGAGTGACTTTTGACCTCAACATGTATAAATGTTTGTAAACTTGTTCTGTTAAGTGAATACTGCTCACTTCACGTTAAACAACAATCTATCAATGAGTTACTGGTTGTATTACAAGGGCCTGCTTGTTTCATCCTGCAATCTATCAATGAGTTACTGGTTGTATTACAAGGGCCTGCTTGTTTCATCCTACAATCTATCAATGAGTTACTGGTTGTATTACAAGGGCCTGCTTGTTTCATCCTGCAATCTATCAATTTGAGCAACAAATGTATGGGAATTTCTCTAAACCATGTAACTAAAGATTAATCTTGGTATGATTTAGGTGATCGGCCTAATAATAGCTTGTTATTCCCAACGAAAATTATATGTACGCATGACCACACATGATACATTCGGTGATAACAACACCCACGCCTTGTGGTGATTATTGGTTCCCAGGGCGGTCAGTATCCTTCATTGTAAGGAAACGCACATTAACCTTTTAGGGGAAGGGCTATGTTTTTTTCTGAAAAGAAAATCTGTCGTTAAATTTAATAGAAAAAATACATAAAAGGCGTTCAAAATAAATAATTTTTGTTTCGCGTAAAAAACAAATTCTGGTGTGTGGCAAATATACCCACCCTAAAAGTAATTGGCTGGTCGTGAAATCAACATTATTTATGTGGTACACTACGATATCTCTTAATTAAAAAAAAATGTAATCACATTACAAAATATTTTATCTCAACAGAAAATGCACGTGTACAGTTTTAAAATGGACGATTATAATATAAAGAATTAATACACTCATTAATTTCTGTATCACTTGCATTTCGCCTGATTCATATTTCGTGTTTGTTCATGATAATGCGATTATCACATGATTTATACACGAGAAGATAAACACGCGACAGTCATATTTGACTGACGTGATACACATGGACCGTACCACAGGGATTATGGATTTGGGTCCTTCCGTGCGCTGATTGTTACCGGCAGCTGTGGATCGTCCTAAAGATAGACATTTATACATGTACTTTGTACACCTGTCGAAAATGTAACTGGGAAACCGAAACACTAAAAATTACCTCGGAGTATTCATTAGTGTACCCTTCCCACCCCCGAAAGCCCGTCTCCTATCTGTGTGGGTCGATTCAAATACACAGCCCTTGTGCCCCTTGTCATTCCCCGTGCACATAAAAGACACAATTTTTCCTCAAACCACGAAAATTAGAATCCACAAATATAAATGAATTGACAGCAACTGAAATACAATCTGATTAAAACCAGATCTCTCATTTGCTCCCTTCGTGATATATCAGTGGAGGGGTGGGTGGGGCAAGTGAACGATCTGCGTTTAATCACTGCTCACTAAACCTCGAACAAATATCACTCAATGAATCTGAACTTATTACTTACATACATAATTGTGACAATATAAGGTCCAACATTATAATATATCCCATTAGCATTAGCAAGCTGTATATTATTACAATCTTATAAGTTATATCGCCTAGCATACAAGTCATGTCAGTATTGAAAATGCTTTTCTTCAAATGTAAAGATTGCATCAGAAAGATGGAACCACAAAGTCGGAGCATGATATTTATAAATAAAATAAACTATCAATACGTGTAAAAAATAACATACAACACGTATGTGGCCAAAAGTATTGGCGCATGTATAAAAAATCCCTATATAATCAACCAAAACCATATTTTTTCAAAAAATTAATGTGAAGTCATTTCTGAATAGATTTTAACAAATTTCACACCAAAACATTCAGAATTGTCTATATTTTGTTTGTTTATTTGCTCATTATGTTTATATGAGTGGTTTTTATTTGTACATAATTTAAACATGATTGTTAATTTTTAGGATTTAATTTTAGTTGAAATATATAGGAAAATCAAAGTCAATTTTTATTTGTTGTGTTAATGCAGTGGTACGTCACTTCCGTCAGCCGTGGGTCCTTATACGAAAAATTTGGCAATAAATGTGTGAAAATCTTAAAATTCTGGAGAACTGAGATATCGTATGCACAAAGCAAAAACAGGGACAAAAAGATGCGTCTTTTAGGAATGGATACATGTCCTAGTTTGAATGACATAATGGAAATAAGGTGCAATAAATGTACTCGAAGCGAGCAGGGGTACGATGTTTAAACCTGCCGAGTTGCAGGACTTGTGGATTATTAGTATCTATATAGGGTCGACACATGCAATTTGATGTTAAGATAAGATTGTATGAATATTGACACGAACAAGTTCAAATAAGGAAAAGATGAAATAATAAAGAAATAAAGAAATTTTATTGAAAATAAATTTGTAAACAGAAAGTTAGAAAAAGGGGGGTGGTCCGTCCCACGAGCGCCTGTGAGACGTACTACCCCTACCCAAAATATTTCAAACACCAATGGGCCTCTTGTAGCAAAACTCAGTAAGGTCAACGTCCTCCACATAAACAGTGAAAGCACTGCCCGCTTGTTCACCGGCACAAACGTTATCACATCCGATACTTAAACATAAAGCAAGAAATGATGTGTGTTTGTTTACGATATAAACAATCAAAAATACAAAGAAAGAATTTTTAGCGGCAATAATTCCACCAGACCTGATCGGTCAACATAGATTGGATACGACAGTACCTAATTGTTCTTACACATTCATAAACAGACCCCACTGAACAAATTCTGTGAAGCAAATTAGTTTTGGTTCAATGATATATTATATGTAATTAAGCATAATCTGGTGGTTAAACGGCAAACATACAAACAGCAGCAATGAACATTTTCTACATACTACCTTCCATAAATACGAGGGGCCGTCGTGGTCGCGATGATATGGTAGTTGGATTTACAACTACCTATGCAATGTGCCTATCACCACTAACGTTGTGAGTTCGAATACCGCTCATGGCGAGGTGTACTCGATACCACATTATGTGATAAAGTTTGTCAGTGACTCGCGACAGGTCTGTGGTTTTCTCCGGGTACTCCGGTTTCCTCCACCAATAAAACTGACCGCCACGATATTACTGAAATATTGTTGAAAGTGGCGTTAAACACCATAAAACCAAACCAAACCAATCGACGGCAAACATACAAACCGTATCTTTTTATAAATACGATCTGGGGTCGTCGTGGTGGTGATCGTATTGTAGTCGGACTTACAACTACCTACGTAATCAGTGCATATCGTCACTAACGTTCTGAGCTCGAATCCCGCTCTGTCGAGGTGTACTCGATATAATATTATGAAATTTGTCAGTGACTTGCGACAGGTCGGTGGTTTTTCCCCCAGGTACTCCGGTTTCCTCCACCAACAAATCTGACCGCCACAATATAACTGAAATATTGCTGAAGTGGTGTAAGGCATCATAACCCCGTTAACCCTACCCTATAAATACGATCTAAGATAAACGGTAATGTTGGCTGTGAAACCGTATCTATTATGTTCCTTTTTTGTACCGTTGAGCTACGGATTACACCCGTTTGTAAACTTGCAGAATTCCGACTCTAAATGAGGTCGGGCCTCAGCGAGTAAACAAGTACATTGATACCGTTCGGTTCAATACATATGTTTCTACAAGCCTCTATAATTAATTAGCTTTGGATTATCTATATTTACGTTGTTGAATAGATTAATATAAGATCTACGGTTCAGCAGCTGTGATAATATTAAATAATAATTGTGTTGGTATCAGGTATATTGTATTACTGAAAATAAACAAAAAGTGCATGTGACCATGAATCGCTTAACTAGTTTAACAGCTATTTTTTTCAATTCGGTCACAGAGTATTATTTTATACTATGTTTTGTGAAGGTGGTTATCTTGAACGAATAAATAGAGACAAATCGAAAATAGTCGTCCTCCTGAATTATTCGACATGAAACCCATGGGAAAATAATATATACATGTAGATTATAAAATTAACTGCCATTTCATCCTTCCTTTGCAAGAGTCTATCATTAAAAGACATATATATTTAATCAATTATGTACGCCAATACCGAATATAGCTGAAATACTGCTAAAGTTGAAATACTGCTAAAGCTGAAATACTGCTAAAGCTGAAATACTGCTAAAGTTGGCGTTAAACACCAATCAATCAATCAATCAATCATGCCTAATATTTCACTCTAAATATTTCCCCCCTAAAAATGATGTTGTTGTTATTTTATTTCAGTACTTCTGGGTTTTTTTTAACAACTTTTGTGTTTCATATTTGTATTTTTTTCATGATTTTCAATTAAAACCGATTCGCTTCGTTATTACAACTACTTTAGTTTATTAATTAATGGTCTTTTATACCCTTATATGGTTGACAGCATAAAACAAACATACAAACATGGATATATATATATATACACTATTTTCGTATATGGACCGGCCAGGTACCTGCATTATTATTTTAGATAAAAAGTATAATATAGCAAATAGTTCATGTCACTTTGGGTCATATGGCAGTATATGGACCGGTCCAGCTGAGGTCCATATAATATTTTTTTGGTGATAATATACTGCTATATGACCCTCAGTGCCATGAACTATTTGCTATATACAGTCATGAAGATACAAATCAATCATACATTAAAACAAACATAATAATTATACAGATATATTGAGTCCACTCTCCTCAGTGATAATGACCTTTGAATGAAAGGGGCAGCAAGTTACATAAGACACGAAGAAGATAAAAAAAAAATCGAGATTTTGAATATGATTATTTCCGATCAATTTTGTGTATACACCATAGAAAATAGAACATTACGACTTCCGGTCCCACTACTGAATGAAACCGGAAGTGAAACTAGGTCTCCTCAAAAGGGTCAACGGTTAATTATCTCCTAATTGCATCCATGCTGATTTTATCTCAGGACAGCTTATAAACCAGATTCATTGAAAGAGTGTATCATGTAATTATCAGCCCCGGAAATAACACAGAAAGTAACGGGTCAAATATCACCATCACACATACATACAACACTGAACGCTGTTCGAAGTCCACGTGTAATCTTGACACGAGTGTCCCGAACACAAATTGGGGCCAGCGATTATGGAAGATGACTAAATAAACTCGTAAATGTTACATAACTATCCCGGTGGGTTAAAATGGTTAATCTTCTTACGATTTCTAGAGAGGAAGGGTAAAATACATGATTATAAGAGTAAGTGGTCAATTATTTAATTCTAAATCCGATTTCCTACCATTTACATGTACTTGTAAGCGTGAAAATCACTGGCAGGAAATTGGTTATTATTTGAATTCTTCTTTACGCCCACACAACTAAACTTGTAATATCTATTGCAAACATTAAACAATTTTAAACCAAATATAGTTTGGAAATGTATTATAATACGGAGAAAAAAAAACATGTTTATTTTGGCAAATTCTAATTTGAAATTTCAGAACATAGAGTATGTGTAATTACTTTTTGTTTTTGTTTTAGATAAATTTGATACTGAAACAATAACAATCGAGTGCATGAAAACTATGAGGGTTCATAGAAATACAGCGGTCTGGAGATTCTGTCAAGTCGCTTTCCCGTGTCCCTTTTTTCTTCTTTTTTCCCCTGTGCAATAAGTGCCTATCATCAGGGGATTCCCCTTGTTTTATAATTCCCTGCTATCATCACTAAAGTTGTGAGTTCGAACCCCGTTCATGGCGAGGTGTACTCGATACAACATTATGCGATAAAGTTTGTCAGTGACTTGCGACAGGTCTTTGGTTTTCTCCGGGTATTCCGGGTTCCTCTACCAATACCACTGACCGCCATGATATCACTGAAATATTGTTGAAAGTGGCGTAAAGCACCAACAAACTAAACCAAACCTATACCTTAATTGTTTTTGAATGTGTTTGTACATGTAGACATGTTTTATTTGCAAGATGTCATTAGACTTGTTTTAATATTAAAGGTTATATTTGACACACAAACAAATGTCTCCCCCGCCCCCACCCACCTACATATCTATTATTATTTTTAGAAAGGTTTCTTGTAATTCATGTACAAAGTTTTGATTAAGTGATATTCAAAAGGTCAATAACGCTTACAAACTGGTCCAATCAAACTGCCATAATGATATGCGAATCTGCATGCTATGATAAGCAAGCATGCAATGAATGTTTTGAAGAACTCCCATTTAAAATGGGGGTCATCGTGGTCGTAATCGTATGTTAAGTGAATTTACAACTACCTATGCAATCAGTGCCTATAACCACTGATGTTGTGAGTTCGAAACCCGCTCATGGCGAGATGTACTCGATACAACATTATGTGATAAAGCTTGTCAGTGACAATGTACTCCGGTTTCTTCCACCAATAAAACTGACCGCCACGTTATAACTGAAATATTGCTAAAAGTTGCTTTAAACACCATATTTGCGTGTACAAACTTTTCAATGTAAGTGAAAATGGTCAATACCGCCTTCAAATATAGTCCGATCAAAATTCAATATGCGGATCTTCATATTATAGGTAATAAGAAAGCATGCAAGTTTTAACGTAACCCCATTTAAATGTAGGGGAAATTGCATGTACAAATGATTGTGACGGACGGACGTACGAACAGACAGGAAACAAAACGTCTTAAGGAGGCATACTAAATAACGACATGTTCAGCCATCTTGCAACAAAGATGCGTTCGGATTATGGCTTGGTGAATTACGCGCGGACAAGCGGTTTTCGTATCAAATCTTGTAAGCACTAAATACAAAGATAGCATCTTTATTTCTCGACATTCTAAATACAAAGATAGCATCATTATTTCTCGACATTCAAACCAAAATGTGCTTGTTAACTCACTAACAATGTACATGTAGGTTCTAAAAAAAATTAAAACAAATTTATACACAAGCTGAATATCTCAGTCGAGTACAATTTTTTTTTTTTTTTATCAGAATTAATTTTAAGATTTATGCCGTTAAAATAGACCCCCTTGGTAATGTTACAAGATTGAACATGTTCTTGTTGCGCATTATTGCAAAATGATCCATAAACAACTTCAAACGGCAAATTTGTACACAACCTAGGAATTTTACAATCTTAAAAAAATCGTTTTATCACTGAGCTGCCATATGCCCTATTATAAAGTATAAATCTTAAATGGAAAATTTCTAAGTTAAACCGGTGACCAGGTGCACTTTGCACACTTAACCATATCATATATGCATGTACATGTACAAGCCAAACAAACTCGATCAGGGTGTAAAGTCTTTATTAGTGAGAATGTTGTTGTTTTTTCGTTTTTTTTTTTTTTTTTTATAAAATCATAATAGTAAATCATGGTTTTGATGTTAAACACTGCTACCTTTCTCCTTGTAAAAAAAATAACTGCATACTTTTTTAAATATTACAAAGGGGCCGACCATTTAACCTTTAGGGGTGTGATTTCTGTATAATATAATGTCTTATGGAGGCTAAACTGTCATCCATGTAATTGGTCATTTTTTTAATATCTGTTTAGTATTCACTCGTCACAACGCGGCTGTATCCATATTTCATCAGTCTACGGAGAACGACGGATTCACCCGATGTTTGCCGATTGCTTTAGAACTGTGATAATTTGGGTGGGTTTTTTTTCAATAATGGGTCGTGGTTTTCTCCGGTTTCCTGCCCCAATAAAACTGACCGCCACGATATAACTGAAATATTGTTGAAAGTGGCGTTAAACACCATAAATCAAACCAACCAATCAATAATGGATCAATAATCATCGCCTTGAACTCTATACGTACGCAATATGCGATGAAATGAGACAAGTTCAAAAGTCAGCTGCGTTTAACACGATTTTCCCTCCAAAAAGTGTTTTCCAATGGAGCCTTGTATAACTGCCGTATGTGTATAATATTATTGTTCTATATTTGTACAATTCATGATAAACAATCTGCACCAAATATCTTGTTATAACTGGTCCAATGAAAGACGTGTCTGGTTATAACTGGTTCAATGAAAGACGTGTCTGGTTATAACTGGTCCAATGAAAGACGTGTCTGGTTATAACTGGTCCAATGAAAGACGTGTCTGGTTATAACTGGTTCAAGGAAAGACGTGTCTGGTTATAACTGGTTCAAGGAAAGACGTGTCTGGTTATAACTGGTTCAATGAAAGACGTGTCTGGTTATAACTGGTTCAAGGAAAGACGTGTCTGGTTATAACTGGTTCAATGAAAGACGTGTCTGGTTATAACTGGTCCAATGAAAGACGTGTCTGGTTATAACTGGTTCAAGGAAAGACGTGTCTGGTTATAACTGGTTCAAGGAAAGACGTGTCTGGTTATAACTGGTTCAATGAAAGACGTGTCTGGTTATAACTGGTTCAAGGAAAGACGTGTCTGGTTATAACTGGTCAAATGAAAGACGTGTCTGGTTATAACTGGTTCAAGGAAAGACGTGTCTGGTTATAACTGGTCCAATGAAAGACGTGTCTGGTTATAACTGGTTCAAGGAAAGACGTGTCTGGTTATAACTGGTCAAATGAAAGACGTGTCTGGTTATAACTGGTCCAACGAAAGACGTGTCTGGTTATAACTGGTCCAATGAAAGACGTGTCTGGTTATAACTGGTTCAAGGAAAGTTGTTCACTATTTTTTTAATGAAAACATTGAAAAGGGCAACGTAGTACGTAGTACAAAAATATCCTATCAAACAAAACTGAAAGTCAAATGAAATTCGAGACAAATCTGATAAATATATACTAGAATTCGATATTTCTGAATGTATAAACCTTGCAGTCTATTTGCAGACTTCCCACGTAACAACATTAATCAAAAGTTGATTGTTAGGTCTGGCGTATACATGTAGATAAAACTTTAAAAATATCCTATAAACAGAAATATTTTTGGGAAAGGGTTGCAAACTGAGTGCGCTGTACCTTAATATGACGTCTTCAGACATATTAACACATTTCTCTTATCTACACATGTATATATACACCCAAATTGAATACTTTCGGTGCTATATATATATAGATAGTTAAATAAATGACTAGGTACTACTTTATCACCTCGACCAATCCTTTGTTGTCATTTCGTGAACGATATTGATAACTCTATTCAAATTCTATCATTATTTCAGGTTCATTTTTTAAAACTTTAATATTCACGTAGACCATTCCCTAAATTATGTTAATATATCTTGTTCCGATTTTAAAAACAAAAATTAAACTCAACTCAAGTATATATTGTTTTTAAACTAATATACATTTATGGCAAACAAACAAACAAATTAATAGCCATTCCCAAATATCTTAGTCGATTCAAAAGCTCACTAGAGCTTATGCTATGTGTTATAGATATTTCGACTTTAAATAAAACTTATTTGATTTGATTTGATCTTAATACCATCTTATTCTGGTTTTAAAAAAGTATTTGTTTATTGTTTTTAACTAATATAAGTTTGTGAGAAACAAACAAAAAAATAATAACCGTGTTGGCATTCCCAAATATTTTAATACCATCTTGCTCTGATTTTTATAAAAATACAAAAGAATCCGAGATATTCTCATTGACAACATAATTCTGAAAGAGAAAATTTTGTCAGTGACTGCCGACAGGTCGGTGGTTTTCTCTGTCTACTCCGGTTTCCTCCACCAATAAAACTGATCGCCACGATATAACTGAAATATTGTTGAAAGTGGCGTTAAACACCATAAACCGATCTTAAATTGCTAAAAAAAAAACTACTTAGTCTAGAGACAATCAAATATAGAAATATGATTAGTTCTTTTAAATAAAATTTGGCGACAGATTGTGTTTTAAGAAAAAAAATATATAGCCCCCCACCCCACCCCACAACAACAAAAAAGTGAAATGGTTGTTCCCTGTGACATAAATATGTAGTGTGAGTAAATAAAGATATGTGTACATTGTTTAGCGGCGCATCAATACATTTTTTTGTTTGGCATGTGTAAACTTGATCCATTGCCAGGTGAAACAGATCAATTAGTTTATCTTAATTGCCCATTGTGATCTATGCATTGATTGTTCAGGTGGCTTGGTCTATAAATAGATATGATAACAAATCATAAGACTAGCATGAACACAACGTAGAAAATTTTGTGTAATATTTCGTCATTAAGATAAGAAATGTACATGCGTTTTCAATTATACGTCTCTGTTATATGTATATTTATATTTATACCGATGCTCGTCTTAAACAATACATGCATGTTGTATGTGCGTCATGTCCCATTACGCAAAAAATGGTTCTGAATTTATTTGATGTCCTTTCGCATAACCAAAGTTTTCACTATTTTCCCTCCCCAGCTTTATTCAAAAAATGTATTAATTTGCTGACCATCCTGTTTCCATGACATTACATAATACCAGCATGAAATTCATATCAAATTCTATTATATGGTACCGCTATATTTACCAATTTGTACCCTCCCCCTTTTTCTCAGCTTTTCTCTTTTCAGATAAACCGAAACACCCGCTCTATGCCATGGGATTATATTAACATCGTTGTTTGTATCAAATTATCCCCTTCTCTAGTTACAGGTCATTTCTTTTTCGTCCGTCAACGTGTATTTTATTCCTTATTAAATTGAAGTAATATAATCTACCACAAATATGTCCTGTATACTCTCCATACATACAAAAGATAGACATTCCACAGTTAAACTAGAACTTACTGGACGGTTCATCCTATATAAAGAATTTTCCCTCAATAATATATGAACTTTAAATTTAATAATAGATAAAAAATAATAATAAAACACAAAAGATAATATTGACATTCTTTCATTCTTTAAAAGCTTAAAAATAAAGGGACAGCTATTTAAATGGCATAATTTTCAAAAAGCATGTCCAATCTACAACAAATACCTGTATCATAAATATCACAAATAGTTAAAATTCAATAAAAATAAGTATTAGTTGACCAGTTCTAATCTATTTTAAAGTTTTAGATTCCTTATTTAAAGTTGACTCAGATGTCCTCCGGGAAGACTTAATTCTATTTAGGTGAACAATTCCACTGAAACTAAATGTACTTTATAAATTAGCCCAATTTGTTCTTCTCATAATTTAAAGTTTTTCTTTTCTTCTACTGTTTTTTGTTTTTTTTTCTAAATGTTAGTGTTTTTTTAAGTTTGTTTTTATATTTTTTAACATATTTTCATTTCGAATAGCATAAATAAATAAATTCATTCACAAATTTATATTTTCAGTTTTGACCTGGTTTTTGTGGAGGAAATCTTGTTTGAAATTACCGAAAAAAAAATTATCAACACTTTTTACTGGTGTTTTTACTTGTCCGTATATGAAGTTTTAATTACAAAGATTGTGTTTATTTTTTGTGTGTCATGCAAGTACGCGTGAAATTACAATTTTTTCATATTATCTTTTTATCTAGAGTAGTTATACAGATATATCATCAATCATGGGACCACGAACCACCGTCACTCCCCTGGTATGTATATCCTTGTTCGCATGTGGCAATGATTTTCAAATTTAAACATGTCATAAACCATATATAATTTATTATCAACAATCATAAGCCCGCCAAAATCGGTATAAAATTCTTTTGAATCATTGTATACAAACTTTAAATGAATCAGATTTGTTGCCAAACAAAAATATTGGACGTAGAAACAGAGTCATATGGGTTACTACACATTTAAGTTTCCTCGTAACGATCACGAGATCCGAGACATTTGATTGGCTAATTCGTTCAGCTATCACGTTGGCATTCCATTCATACAGTTATCGCTAAAGGGAGAATTCATTTTCATAAAGGTTACGACAGGATATAAAAATTACACATAACAAAGTTAAAAAACAGATTTTTAAAATTTCAAGTTTACCATAAGATTGTTCACATTAACTTTATTCATAATTTTCATAATTTAATGTTTCAAACACTTCCACTGTCTAAAAATACCACGAAACATGATAACATAAAATGTAAATATTACATGACGAAAGAATAATATAGTCAATCAATATCACATGACCTCAACAGGGCGCGAACATAAGCATTTGGCCGAGTGCCAAGATCGATATTCAAGGAATATGAAAACAATTTGGGGAGAGATGGCGGCTTTACGATACAAATATTTGATGTAAACAATGGAGTTTTACCACAGTTTTTCATTCGAAATGGAAAAATTTTGATTGATTGTTTAGAAAAAATTTGGAATTTATATTTTTTAAAAGGTGAACGAATTTTGTAGACTTATTAACGTATCAAACATGATATGTTTAAAAACCTGTCAACCCTAAATAGGACGAGTCTATTATAAACCCAGACGTCAGTTGACAATTTGCCAACTCTGTTCTATTGGCCCAGTTTGGACAGACATGTATTCAAATCACAAAGTAACGAGTGTTATGTTCAGTGTTTGTTGACGTTCGGAGTAGTTCACAGGAGAAAATTTTCATCGTAATCTTCTGTAACTTGTTACGATTAAGAAGTTAGTTTAATATTTTCAACACTTAAATTATTCAATCATGGCTATGTTTCCTAATGCTACTAAAGGTTATATGCCGTTTGTGAGTGGGCAGAAACGACATGTTGCTGCGAAAAAGGCGAAACATGACAATAATCCAAGGATAAAAAAGACATATCAAGTCACACTTAAGGACAAAAGTGGTAAAACCTACACTTGTATCGTGAAAACTGATGGAACACAGTCATTACCAGTGTTGTGTGAGAACATGATAGGAAAACTCGGCAGTACGGACTCCTTACCAAATATTGGACTTACAAGCCCAAAAATGAAATGCTTTGATTTGAAGGATTTAAGAAATCAAGTTGAGAGTGAAAAGAAACATGGTATTTTTAGTTCAATCGTGAATTTCCTCAAGGAGAAAACTGGTAAAAGTAAGAGTGGGAAGTCCAAGAGGAAAGCTAAACCTTTGGAACAGAGGAAAAGGAAAAGAACAGTGTCGGCCATGTCTAACTTGGATCCAATCCAGGAGTTCCCAGACGAAGAGGATGACGATGCAGACTCTTATGCTCATGACTGTAGTAGCATGAGCGAGTCAGAACTCAGTGAAAATCTCAGTTTGAGTGACTTTACTATCAAAAGACGAGACAGTGACAAAGAAAACAAAACTGATGCTAGTGATGTTACTATAAAAAGACAGAACAGTGAAAACACAGAATCTGACGACTCTGAAGATTCTTGATATATGTCTACCTAATTTAGGATTTTAAAAATTATTCAGGGATTTCCTCAAGTCCATGTGAGAACAAGCGCACTATGAGATTGTTCTCGTCAACTTGAAGGTGGAAGGAAGTGAGAGTCTACCCGATAGACTCGACAGGAACACAGACAAAAGGGTAACAGCAGCCTTGTCGACAGTTGTGTGGGCCGAGCTCACTGCCTCGAACTTTGTAACAGCTGGGAGATAATTCACGGCCAACAGAACAAAATTAATGTTCAAAAAGAGACTAGAATATGGATTTTAAGTGCAAAGTAAAAGAACATTAAAATTGAACGATGTTGATAAGCGATTGAACAATTTTAAGGATCTTGAGAGTGACTAAGCAATGTGTTCGAGGAGACCAGATAAACAACGAACTGATTTATTTATATAAACATTGCCAATCTAAAAGAGTGCTATCCAAAAAGGCAGCGTGTGAGAAGAGAAAAACATTAAACCAAAAATAACTTGAAATATGCTCAAAAACATTGCGTAAGTGTGAAAACATGGAAAACATTCAATTCAGTGTTTTTATTATTCCGACATGTTTTATTAAGTTATTTTTAGCGTATTTGAATTTATACGTTAATTTATGCCATACAATGCAATATCTATATCGTTAATTGTTATAACATGTGTTCGGCTGAAATTCTACTTTTTTTTAATTCACCTTCAGTTCTATTAGGTTCAAAATATTGAACAATCTGCTCTGATAATTTTTCCGAAATGAATATTCATGAGCTACAAGGAGTGTAATGTTGTCAATCAATAGTAATTTTCATGTTTTGCGATTTTTCTTTTAAATTCGGGGATTTTAGCAAAATAAATTGTACAGTAGGATAAAATAAATAATAATACACCAAATTGTATAATTTATTTAAAAAATGGGGCAATATTTGGGGTAAAAATGATCAAAACTTGTTAAAAATTTTCCGTTCAAAGATGGGCGGGTGTTTACATACGTCACTAAGGCGCGAAGGTTGACTTCGCCATATTGGGAAAGCGAGGGAATCACCAATGGCAACAAGTATCGATCACATTCTTTTGACAACATACAAGTCTGATGGTATTTAAAAATCAATCGTGATTTTATTGTTAGAAGTTTTTGAATGTATTTATTTAAGTGTGAAAGATTAAACGGGTTATGAATGTAATTTATTAAGAGTGCGAATTTGAGATTTTGTTTGTTTGTTGTTGATGGAAAGATTGTAAGAGTTTTTATTGGTGCTTTGAACACCCGAGAAGACCATGTTATTGAATGAAAATAAATTATATTTTTAAAATATTTACTGTTTTTTTGTACTTTGAAAATATTACAAGTTTGAAGATACTATGATGGAGGAATATAGTGTTTAACACCACTTTCAACAATATTTCAGTTATATTGTGGCGGCTTGAAGATATCAAAATAATATTTCAAGTTTGAAGATACCAAAGGAGTAATGAGGGATACTCTGTCCATATAGTGCTAACAATACTTACATGTATGTTATATAATGGTCTCAGGTTTCTTGTACTTGTGTTTCAACTTTGGAAAACAATTTGATTGGAAACAAGTAAAAATAACAAACAGACAAAAGGAATGACAAGCAGAAACTAGATCTAATAGATTCTACATACCATAATAGAAAAAAAAAACAATCCCAAAACAAGACTTTATGTAAAACTACATAGCATAAACATTGCAGACACAAGGTACAAAATGAATACAATTGTTATAAAATATTGACTGGGTTTTTTTTTATAGTTAAATACACATTGGTCATATAGGACTGACAGTACTTGTGTATTATCTTGGGATTCTTGTACTTTTGCTTCAAGTGAACCTTATGTAAAGTTGTGAGACACAAACAATTGAGTAAAGCAGAGTAAAAGCATAAACTGATACATAAAGAAAAAAACTCAAAATAGGGGGAAAAAAAATGATACATACGAAAAAAAAACCTCAAAATAATCTGGAAAAAGACAATACCACACATGGATGACACAGTGCCCAATATTGAGGACATCAAGTACAATATACATTGAATCATGGAGATAGACTACCAAATATTACAGTACAATATACATTCAATCATGGAGATAGACTACCAAATATTACAGTATTAATGTTAAGACAATGGATATGAAGGAAACAAACAAAAAAACTTAATATATGGGCATTCCTGAACCTTGGAAAGAAACTAAAAACTGTTATACAAAATTGCCAAGATTAACTTTGTACATGTACATTGTAAATAGACAAGAGACAGACAATGGAAGATGATCTACTTATGAATGTATAAAATGGCTTAAGGGCACTTGTCAAATTGTAGTTACAAGATGGCACATATAACTTGAGATAATAATTTATTACATGTACATACTTTATATGAGGGGAACACATTCCATCACATTTATATGGGGTTTACCAAGAAATGGTTTTGGTGATGGTAGGAAGTCCTCTTTATAAGATTTTTCCCATCACATTCTGTTGCTGAGTATTGAACTGATTAAGGAGGAAATAATTTCTAAAATTGACACACCCATGAACTAAGGTCTCCATGTAGTGGAAGACCTGTTCGACTGACACTTCTGCAAAGCTCAGTTTCGAATAGGTCGGCCGTTTACTATTTTATTTGTCCACATGGGCCCTATAGTTACATTTCCCATACAACTATGTCTTGTGGTGGTGGACATCTTGGAAATCCGACCAATTCATTCATGGAACTTTCCTGCCAAGTTTCGCTGGTTAAAGAGATTGTAAAGTATTGGGAGGACGACACACCCAAAGTAATGACAGTAGGGCCAGTTGGTCAAAATGTATTATATCTCATAAAATTTAGGATAGTTTTCTGTAGGTACGTATGAAAAAAGGGGGGAGGGGCTGGAAATTTATGTTTTGAAAAATATTTTTGATTGGCCAAGGCAAAATCATTATAATATTAATATAACCGTGATTTCTTCAAAAGAAAAGAAAAGGAAAAAAAAACATATTTTCCGGAGTCGAAAAAAATATAAAAGAAAAGATTCACTTAGAAAACGAGTCCAATATATTGTGTAAGAAAAACGAGAAGTTTTTTTGTCACAATTTGTCGCGAATTTTTTTTTTAAATTGTTGTTTCGTCTCGACTGTTTAAATTTATTACCATTTGAAATCTATCCAGACATTAAATCTCATCCCCAACTATGATTAAATGGTTGGCCCCTTTAGTACTGTAGTTATTGATAAACCCTGAGTGAATATGTACGATACAGCATGTAATGTAGTCATGTAACCATAACACGTTATAGTTAAACGTTTCATGTCCATTCAAATTCGTACGTTTCTTCACAGAATACAAAAGTTCATTTTTACCATAGTTACATATAAAAACATTTGTCTTACGTACAGTGACACCAGGTTGACCCTGGTGGACTGGTAACTCTGGTGGAGTTCAAGTCAATTTTCTACGAACCATAACGAGTAATAGCCCTGCAGTCAAGATCCGTTAGATAGCATGTTTTTGTCGTTCTAATTAACACATTGACTATTTTATCACATGTTTATCTCCTCTCTTCTCAAACTGCCCGACAATGCAACACATTGTAGTACGGGCTAAGCGGTACATAACCTTTTTTTTTCGTTTTCCTGGAGCAGGTGTGAACTCAAGATTGTATGGTGTTTAACGCCACTTTCAACAATATTACAGCTCTATCGTGGCGGTCAGTTTTATTGGTGGAAGAAACCGGAGTACCCGCAAAAAACCACCGACATGTCGCAAGTCACTAACAAACTTTATCACATAATACTGTACGAATTCAAGAGGGGAATAAAACTTCAAATATTTTATACATAATAATTTTTACATCTGGATTCAGGAATTTAACCACGGAAAAAGGAGGAGGAAGAAAGAAACTCAAACCTAACAACAGTCCTTATAGTGAGCCCGGGTTCTCCGGGCCAACAACACCAGTAAAACTTTGTTCGGACCAGTTAATTTTTCAGTCTTTATTTAGTTATATATATAAAATAAATTCAAGAATTTGATTCGGACCAACCGCATCGGTGGCGTAATGGTTAGCGTGCTCGCCTCGAGTGCTGTAGATCGTGGGTTCGAGCCGCGGTCGGATCAAACCAAAGACTATAACATTGGTATTTGTTGCTTCTCCGCTAAGCACACAGCATTAAAGAGAAAAAAGCAAAGACTGGTTGGTTCGGAATCAGAATAATGTGTCCGAGTGGAGCGACATGTCCACCCTCGGACTGTTGTTTCAGTGAGCTAGCACTATAAAAATTCAACTCAGCGTGTTGGTCTAGTACAAAGCGGACCTCATCATCATTTCATTAATAATTAACTTGTTATCGCCATGATATAGCTGAAAAATTGCTGAATTGGCGTTGAACAACAATCACTCACTCACTCACTTGATTCGGACCAGTAAATTCAAATTTTCATTTCGAAGACTGTAAATATTGTTTCACGCGACAGTTTTGCACACATCGGAATGAAACATGACATCCACACGTGATTAACATGTAGCGCATTATCTTAATGTTATTTGTTCAGTTTTGCAGGATTTCTTATAATATTTTTATTTCATAGCACGTCACCATAATTTCAAGCACTCGCATTGCATTTGAACCCAACCATATACATTTTACAGGCCGGTGACCTTTTGGTCTTGAAAGAGAATCTAGAAATATTCTAAAATTTAAAGAGGAGAAAAATGACTATAGAGTCTTATTGTCACGTGTCTAATAATCCAACATTAACATAAAAAGAAAGAAAAAAGAATCTGTCGTAAAAATAAAGTTTATAGCCCCAATATATCAATCGGTCGTTTCTCCTAACTATATATAACGTAAAATATTCATACGATTCCATATTTCTGCCATTAACAGATATGTTACGACAATGTGGTGGTGGAAAATCGTGTCTCGAATAGCAATGAAAATGTTTCCATGACAACCACCATTATTAGATATCCATAATCTTACAATAATTCGTACTACGCTGTTTATTATTTGTAACGACCCAATAAAATATGTATTAATATACCTATATATGTATTAATATACCTATATATGAACAGAAGATTTTATATTGTACAGAAAGCGTACATCAGAATGTAGTAATGTTAGTGAGAAAAAGAAAACAATAACAAATGTGGTTTTCAACCTCCTCCCCTTTTCAACCAGAGGAATACAGACATATCGATCCCCACGATAATGAAGTCTCCTTCTGTTAATTGATTGTCTGGACTTGGCAGTATATGGTATTGTTAGGGATATACATGAAATGACCTCAAACAACTTATTCTAGTTCTCAGACAATAACGGATAAGACAGATCACTACTGTTGGGTTAAATAAATACTATTTCATCAGTGCTGATTAAAAAAGCTCGCACGTGGAGTGAAGGGTATATATATATAGCAAATAGTTCATGGCACTGAGGGTCATATAGCAGTATATGGATCGGTCCGTCACCAAATATATATATATATTCTCTGCTGGGAAGCTCAAAAGTATCTCGATCTAATAATAAAAATACACACTAAAATAATTAATATGGGATTGAAAATGTTTTTTTCTTTTGTTTTTCTAATGTCTTTTATTTTTTTGTTTTTCTAATGTTTTTTATTTTTTGGATAGATTTTCATTATCTATCGTCAAGGTTTTTTATCATTCTATATTTGAGTGAGTAATTGTTGTTTAACGCCACATGAACATTTTACGGCTATATCATGGTGAGAACAAGTAACAGTACTAACACACAATACACACGCTCACGGATAGGACACCCCTCTTTATTAATTAATGGGTTTTTTTTAAACAATCAATCAATCTTTTGTTTGATATTTTGCATCAATATCTTGTTTTCTTTTTTGTTTGTTTGTTTTGTTGATGCTACACGATATTTTAGGTTAAAATATTAAAGACTTTAACATTGGCATTTACTGCTACTCCGTTGAGCACGCATCATTTAGGAGTAAGAACTGAGTTGAGCACGCATCATTTAGGAGTAAGAACTGAGTTGAGCACGCATCATTTAGGAGTAAGAACTGAGTTGAGCACGCATCATTTAGGAGTAAGAACTGAGTTGAGCGCGCATCATTTAGGAGTAAGAGCTGAGTTGAACACGCATCATTTAGGAGTAAGAACTGAGTTGAGCACGCATCATTTAGGAGTAAGAACTGAGTTGAGCACGCATCATTTAGGAGTAAGAACTGAGTTGAGCACGCATCATTTAGGAGTAAGAACTGAGTTGAGCACGCATCATTTAGGAGTAAGAACTGAGTTGAGCACGCATCATTTAGGAGTAAGAACTGAGTTGAGAACGCATCATTTAGGAGTAAGAACTGAGTTGAGCACGCATCATTTAGGAGTAAGAACTGAGTTGAGCACGCATCATTTAGGAGTAAGAACTGAGTTGAGCACGCATCTTTTAGGAGTAAGAACTGAGTTGAGCACGCATCATTTAGGAGTAAGAACTGAGTTGAGCACGCATCATTTAGGAGTAAGAACTGAGCTGAGCACGCATCATTTAGGAGTAAGAACTGAGTTGAGCACGCATCATTTAGGAGTAAGAACTGAGTTGAGCACGCATCATTTAGGAGTAAGAACTGAGTTGAGCACGCATCATTTAGGAGTAAGAACTGAGTTGAGCACGCATCATTTAGGAGTAAGAACTGAGTTGAGCACGCATCATTTAGGAGTAAGAACTGAGTTGAGCACGCATCATTTAGGTGTAAGAACTGACAGCTGTTTGGTCCGGAGTCGTAAGGCTTTCATTTGAAGCCGGCTGCCACTGAAATTCGACCTACGTAAAGTATGGGTCATGCACGCTCATCTGAAAAACACATTTAAAAGCGAGTCAGTTTAATGTGTCAGAATGCCAGGAGCAACACGTTCACCTAAGGACTCGGTTGTTTCAGTGAGATAACACTATGAAAATCAATACGTGTTGATATATAAACATGAGATAGCTCCAGATAATTGGCGTTAAACAACACTCAATATACTCTCTCGCTTGTCCAGTTGTCCCAGTGGAATGTAAATATCCGGTTTTCTTAGGATAATAAGAATAATAAGGTCAAGAGATCATTTCCACTGACGTAAAACAACTTAATACCAAGAAGGATGTGGTTTTAGAAAGTCGGAAATTAAATATATGAGATAAATTAACATGCGCAACTTGACAAATTATTTGTTTGTCAACAATTGATTAGGTTTATCGTCCAAAACATTATCACAGACGGGGAACATGACTTGAAATTATCCTCAGATCTGTTGTTTGTTTGGTAGTTCAATATTTCCGAGTAAAAAAGAGTTGAGCAAACATGGGAACAATACGGAGTACTGGAGCAGTCACGATCACTGTAACATTCAAGTCACTACTTCTTAATTATCGGTCATAATACCCCGGAAAAATGTTATTGTGTATTCTTATCCTTCCTCAAATCGGCTTAACTTTATGTATATTGGTGCAAAACAGCTCGCTTTTTATCAATTAAAACCCATTTTTTCGTCATTCTCCTCCTTGTTTTACCTAAAACTTCCATGCGGAGTATCGTAGTTGGATCTGCAACTGCCTGGGCAATCAGTGCCTATCACCACTTGAGTTGTGAGTTCGAATCCCGCTCGTCGCTTTCTCCGGGTACTCCGGTTTTCTCCACCAATTAAACTGATCGCCACGATATAACTGAAATATTGTTGAAAGTAGCGTTAAATACCATACCCCCTCCATGCGGAGTGGGGCACGATATGACGCAATATGATGTCGAGTACTGAGTGCAAAAAAGATTTGTGACCGTGAGACTTAATGTCTTAATGAATGAACAAACACAATTGACCTGGTTTAAAAATGTCGACCTATCTTGTCCTCTACAATGTATACACAACAATTGTGTTTTTAAAATAACTTATAATCTGCTTAATTATAACTTAATTTAGATAAGTTTTTCATTACATATTAAAAGTGATGTTTTTAATAATAATTTCACAACTTTTTACAACGTTTAATTTTAGGTAAAATATACGTGATTAAGAGTACTTAAAGCCAACAGGATGATTACAAACCCAATTAGCCATGCATAACAAGGAATTCTATTAATTTTGGCAAAAATCCAAGGTCAAATTAACGTTATGTTTATATGTAAAAATAAATAAAAACTCAAAAAGACGTGTTGATTTAAATATGTGATATCAAGAAATAGCCCACTTGGCATTATGTCAAATTGACAATCGATTTACTTAACGCAATATTGATTATATTTCTATTATGGTTCAGAAGTTCGCATTTCCCACCGAACGTACAGTCGATGTCTGATTGCTATTAATCAATTAAAGCTTGCAATTAACCTGTACATGGATTTAAAATCCATAAAATAGCTTTTATTGTGTTTGGATTGACGTCACAGAATATTGTACACCATATATGTTGTAACCCGGACACCGTTACTGTTTATTTGTTTCAAAACAATGTTTAAAATTTCAACAATATTTAAATAAATAAAAGGAATTAGAATTACGTATGACCCACTTTCATTATTTACATGCACTGAACTTGGTGTATATATGATAATAATTCAGGACATTTAATGGCTTTATGCGAGCCCAAAGGTCTTTCTGTCTGTCTTAATATGTATTAGTCACATATCTTGAAACTGGAATCTTGAAAAACATCTTTTATCAGCAACAATTGCAAGGTTTTTTTCTTCTCCTAAAGTCGCTAAGTCATTAACAATTTTGATGAGAGAAAAAAGGGGGGTTTTTATAAAGAGAAACAAAAGGGGGGTTGTTATAAAGAGAAAAAAATGGGGGTTTTTATAAAGAGAACAAATCCCAGAACATAACTTTAATAAGAAGAATTTTTCTTGGGCTTTTCTCATTTAGCGCGATGGTCAGAGATCCTAGAGGTGTCTAGAATTAAATATCGGTTCCTGTAGGTATTTGCAAAGTTGTCGACAACTATCCAATTTGATCAAACTTTCGATTAAATTTTTCCCGCTAGAAGAAATACGAGACCAAACTTTTGAACTTCCAAGAATACAATGCATGTTTCCTGTGAATACATAACAATTCTGGTGAATCATATTCAAAGTTACAAAATATGTTAGTTAAGAGGAAAAATAATATTCTGACAACATGAAAGGAAGGACATTAGATAAATTAGAGGGTTTGGGTTAGAGTTATGGTGTCCAACGCTACTTTCAACAATATTTCAGTTACTAGTATATCGTGGCGGTCGGTTTTATTGGTGGAGGAATGTCGCGATCCTTGTATGTAAAACTGGTTTATTGCTGCCACATGATCATCTCCTCTCAAATGTAAAGTAAGCCTTTAAAATACAAATAATTGTTTCAATGCAGATTATAAAAATATGTTCAACTCCAAATTACTGACATTTGATTTTTAAAGCATCTTTTTTTTTATTTTCTAAATCAATTTAAACCAGACCGGAAGTGGCTGTATCCATTTCAATGACTTAAATTTCTCGGGAGTGTAACGATATAACTGGGTCAGCGAAAGGATCACAAATAAGCGAAAAATATTCAGGCGAAGTGGGGAAGGGTAGATGTTTATCTTGAAGTAAGGAAGAGGAGGGGGCATATATTTTTTGAATGAAACAAGTGCCTGTGTTAGAAACATGTTAGATGTGCAATTATTGATGATTCCATGAATGTTTTAAGTTCTGTTTGGGAAAATGGGAAAATAATCAAACGAAATACGCTATACAACTTGAAAAAATCGACAAGCTTTGGTGAATTGTTTGAAAAAAACTGTAGGGAACCATCAAACTTCTGAATGTTGAAGTTGAATGTTCGGTATCTGATGGAAAGTCCACCAATCCTGTAATTGTATATTTATCAAACGACCTGTATGTGTTGAATTTGGGTTAAAATATGTAAAAAATGGTGTTTTGAGACCTGAAATTCCTTCAAGTTCAACTTCCAAAAAGAATGCTTTTACGTTACTGATGTCTTCTGCAAAAACTATGAAACTTGACAAAATTTCTTCAAATGATAAATTAAATAATATTAATAAAAAATTTATTTACCTTAAAATGTTGAGTACAGTGAAGCTTTGTAATAAAATGTTTACATCCTGATTTCTTTTGATATCCTCTATAATGTAAGACTGTTGGTATCTTGTATTAAATTAAAATGATCATTCATAGGCAGAGTGTCCATACAATATCTAAATTCTTATAACCAGTGTAGTAACATGTACAGTACAATTATTTACGGAAAAGGAAGAAAACGAAAGTTTGATCAAAGGAGGGGACAAGAAGACAAAGAACAACATTACATAAAAAACTAAATAAAAACATTGAGGACACACATATTTGTTTTACACATTATAATTTTGCACAATATTTTCAAGATATCATATACTGGACACAACCAATCAAAACTAGTTCCTTTTGCGGAAAACAAATTTCGCTTCATCAAAAAAAAAAAAATCGCTCGCCACCTCACGATTTTTGTCGGGAAAATCTGAAGAACAAGAATTTTTTTTTTGGTGTGGCCTCAGATAATAAAAAATATTTGATTCAATTTGATTTGACAAAAAAATCAACATTATGGAAATAAACACAACACAGAAAATGGCATATTTCAATTTCATACAGGAAATAAACAACGAATCAAGTATTTGCATTTATTTTTAGCAACTAGCTTCCTTGTAATTGACCTAAACAAATTCCCTGAAAATTCTTAATCGTTCTCTTTTAAATATTCAACAAGGAAGATGAGCTTTTCGGGAAATCCCCCGTACGAGTAGACACGCTAAAAAGGATATATATGTACTTCATATTTGAAACAAGAACAGCAAGGTCACCTTTAAATGTATATATACTAATAATATATATAGCTTTACAATGTCAAATAGTTGTACAAAATGACAACAATAAAAATAATTATTCTTCCAACCGTTTTCAAGTACGCTCAATACAATAACTTTAAATATCTAAAATTCTAGAACAAAAAAAAACCACGTACTATTTTGATATGTACGTTGATAATGGTGGGAAACATTTCCGACATAGTGGTTGAGAGACCAGCGTCCATAGAAAATCCTAAAATAACACAGTAACAACTGAAATTTGTCAAATGCCCCCTCCCTCCTTATTTTCAACAAGTAATTGACGAGGAAATGTAAAACTTACCCACAATAAGAACTTGACCATGATTTTTTTAAACCTCTCCCATACTAAGAACTTGACCATGATTTTTTTTAAACCTCTTCCATACTAAGAACTTGACCCTTATTTTTAAAAACCTCTCCCATACTAAGAACTTGACTATTATTTTTTGCATCCCCCAATAAAAAGAATTTGACGGCGAAATGTTTAACCCACCCACAGTAAATACTTGACAATCAATTTTTATCAAATACCTTCAATAGTAAAACTTGATGAATTTTTAAATCCCACCTATTGTGACGTGGGGACATATTAATGCATTCTCATAATGAGAACTTACTGAATTTAAAAATCCCTTACCTTATGAAGTTATTGGGGGGGGGGGGGGTTCAACCTGTATATCAGTGACTTACGGCAGGTCGGTGGGATTCTCGGACACTCCATTTCTCCAATATAGCTGAAATACTATTGAAAAAGAGGCTAAGCACTCATATTCTAATCCTCCTCACCAAAATAAAAGAAAAATAGTTCAAATTTCAACATTGAAAAGAACATAGTTAATAAAATGAGTGTTTTTTTTAGCTATATCATGGCGATAACAAGTTACATTTAATAAAATGAGTGTTTTTTTTAGCTATATCATGGCGATAACAAGTTACATTTAATAAAATGAGTGGTTTTTTTAGTTATATCATGGCGATAACAAGTTACATTTAATAAAATGAGTGTTTTTTTTAGCTATATCATGGCGATAACAAGTTACATTTAATAAAATGAGTGTTTTTTTTAGTTATATCATGGCGATAACAAGTTACATTTAATAAAATGAGTGTTTTTTTTAGTTATATCATGGCGATAACAAGTTACATTTAATAAAATGAGTGTTTTTTTTAGTTATATCATGGCGATAACAAGTTACATTTAATAAAATGAGTGTTTTTTTTAGTTATATCATGGCGATAACAAGTTACATTTAATAAAATGAGTGTTTTTTTTAGTTATATCATGGCGATAACAAGTTACATTTAATAAAATGAGTGGTTTTTTTAGTTATATCATGGCGATAACAAGTTACATTTAATAAAATGAGTGTTTTTTTTAGTTATATCATGGCGATAACAAGTTACATTTAATAAAATGAGTGATTTTTTTTTAGCTATATCATGGCGATAACAAGTTACATTTAATAAAATGAGTGTTTTTTTTAGCTATATCATGGCGATAACAAGTTACATTTAATGAGATAATGTCCGCTTTGTACTAGAAATATTGCTCCATCCGGGCACATTATCCCGATTCCGAACCAACCAATCTTTGTCCTTAATGCCGCGAGGTTAGCGGATAAGCAACAAATATCAATATTGTAGTCTTTGGTTTGACCCCACCGGAGCTCAAACCCACAATCTACCATCGATGACTCGAGGCGAGAACGCTAACCATCATACGACCGATTCGGCTTAGTCAATACAAAGACTCTTATATAATACAACCGCCACGATATAACTGAAATATTGTTGAAAGTGGCGTTAAATACCATAACACTAACCCTAACCCTCCTATATACTACACGCCATTGAGGAAAAACACATACATTTGAAATCAGGATAGGAGTGATACATGTATCGATAATAGAAGACACGAGCAGGTCGGTGATTTTCTCCGGGTATTCCGGATTCCTCCATAAAACTGACCGCCACGATATAACTGAAATATTGTTGAAAGTGGCGTTAAACGCCATAACCCTAAACCCCCAAGTTATTTCACTTCACATTAAAGTTTATTTTTCATCTCGTCACCGTGTAGGAATGTCATTGATATTGCATCTAAACAACAATTGAAGAAAAATGCACATTTAAACGCTATGTACCTGTAACTTTGGACTATTTATAGTTATTTAATGTCTGTATTAAAACTGGGAATAAGCAAACTGCCATTATTAATATTACGCGTGAAGATTTAGAATCGTTTCTATAAATAGACGCCAGAGGAATGTAAGTTGTAGGAGGCATTCCAGACGCTCGCTCAACTGTTTACACTGATGTACATTTTCTACGACTTGTAATGGGGTTGTGGCGCAGCAGTCGTCTGTCTGCTTGCCAATAGCATTGGTTATTAAGTCCTATGTAAACGGTAGAGAAAACCGAAATAAATAAATACCAAAACAAATAATACCGAAAAAAATAATGAATAAAGGAAAAAAAAAACAATAAAAAAAACACACAAACAAAACAAAACAAATACCCCCCCCCCCCCCCCCCCCCCCCGAAAAAGCTGGTTCTTGTGTAGTATTCAATGTCATTCTTTTAATACCCCCTTCTCCCATCCCCTTACGATTAGATTATTACCCACCCCTCCAGGATCAACAGCATTTGTAAACATGAGAATCTCTCTTTCTAAGAATAATCCTCACCCAGTGTGGTTCTATTTAATTGGTTGAGTGGTTCTAAGAATAAAACGTCTAAAGGTTAATTCATTGTCCTGGTGAGCAATATACTAAAGGCTCATAGGAGCCTGTAATCGCTCACCTGATTTTTAATTTGACATCTAAAGTTGATAGAAAATGGGGGTGTTATACATAATTTTGAAAGTGGGCCACCAAAAGATCATTTCAACTCAAATTTCTGAGCAACAGATTTTGATGTGATTTTTTTTCTCATAATATTCCTAAACGGAATAAACTGGCTGAAAATATCTCACAGAAAAACCCAGAATATATGTTAAACTACTCATTGCCATGTAGCTGCAGCTAAAATTTCAGTTCATTTTGATGTGTAATAAAGCAGAAATTGATAACTAAAGAAATTTCTATAATTAGTAACAGTAGCCATTTTGAATGGAGGGCGGGGCTGTCGGACACAATATAGAAAGGAGACCACCCAAGGACCATCCCAGCCAAATTTGCTTTAATTTAGTTTAGCAGTTTCAGAGGAGAAGATTTAAATGTGATCTTTTATCAAAATATGTCTAATTTGTATAATCGGTATAAATCGGTTGAAAGAAAAATTTCACAGAAAAACCCGGAATATATGTTAATCTACTCATTGTCATGTAGCTTCAGTTAAAATTTGAGCTCATTTTAGTTTATAATAAAGCAGCAATGGACAATTGAAGAAATTTCTATTTTTAGTAACAGCAGCCATCTTGAATGGAGAGCGGAGCTGTCGGACACCATTTTTAAATGGGACTACCCAAGGACTATCCCAGCCAAATCTGGCTTAATTTGGTTCAGCGGTTTCAGAGAAGAAGATTTGAATGTGATCTTTTATCAAAATATGCCTAATTTGCATAATCGGTATAAATCAGCTGAAAGAAAAATTTCACAGAAATACCCGGAATATATGTTAAACTACTCCTCGCTATGTAGCTGCAGTAAAACATTTGAGCTCATTTTGACTTAAACTAAAGCAGCAATGGACAATTGAAGAAATTTTTATTTTTAGTAACAGCAGCCATCTTGAATGGAGGGCGGGGCTGTCGGACACAATTTTGAAAGGGACCCACCCAGGGACCATCCCTGCCAGGTTAGGTTTAATTTGGTTCAGCGGTTTCAGAGGAGAATATTTAAATGTGAAAGTTTACGGCGAACGACGGACGGACGGACGACGACGACGCCAAGGGATGGCAAAAGCTCACATGGCCTTTGGCCAGGTGAGCTAATAATGTTACGTGTAAAGGTTAACTCGTTGTCCTGGTGAGTAATACACACATATAATGTTTCCTCAATTTAAAATGGAAATAATTAAAACAGTCATCACTACAAATGGCTATAAAGAGATATTATTACACGAAGGTTCGATTCAGGTGGGTGGACAAAAAAGTCCCGTTAGACTTTTCTTTTATTCCGTTTATGTATTGCTTTAAACCAAGTACACACTTGGTATAGCACAAATACACTGACACCAAACAGGATATCACACATACCTTTGTAAAAGTCATGCCACATACCTTTGTAAAAGTTATGCCACATACCTTTGTAAAAGTCATGTAAAAAGTCATTGTAATCTAATTGTATTTTTCTGCAACAGACATACAACAAAGGATATGCAAAAGAATATGAAAGGTTTCATCATGAATAGTGTAGAAATAAAATAAATAAAAGTTCGTCTAAAGATGGTATTGGATGACAAGTCACACCAAACAAAGTGTTTAAAAGGACGTTCAAATCAATGAAATGTAACTGGTCGTTCTTGGGAGGATAATATAGTAGAAATAATGCCCATAGAACAGATAGGTCTATTTATTACGAGTGTATTCTCCCCAAAGACGGAAAATTAACCATATTTTGAAATGGAATCCCAAACCCTCCATAGCTAAGACGAAACATGATACATAGAACAGCAAGGACTATTACTAATGTATTCTCCCCAAAGACAGAAAATAAACCATATTTTGAAATGGGATCCCAGCCATCCTCCATTACACAAGATGTATAATAATCGATTATATAAATATAGGAGGTTATGATCAATTACAGATGTAGGACAAAATATGATATCATATCAGATGAATAACTTGACGGAACAGTACACAAGACGAGTCTTATATTATATTTTAATATTATTTTGAGAAAAAATTCCAGTTTCTGAACTCTACTATGAAATATCCATGTCTTGTGTATATATTTATTATTTGGTTTGAATCTAATGAGAAACTTTATTGGTGACTATAAAAAGTACATTTTCAAGCCGCATAACTTTGAAAAAATATTGTTTTCAAAGTTGACCGCGATATTGCCTACATTTAGCTTGTGTGGTTTCAATATTCTAAGGAATAAATGATGCAGAGCGCAAACAAAACTTCAAGGTATATGTCGCCCACACGCCAGAAAAACACTTTAAAGTAAAGTAAATTGTATTTAGAGTCGGCAAGTATACAAAACAAGCAAACATTAACTCTGTTGAGCTCTTACAACAGACATTAACTTATAGACTTATGTCTTAGGTTTATCCCTAGATTCGTCTTGCGAGTTAAGGTAACACTTCGACCATTGAAGGTACTAAGTATATTTTTATGTAGTGGAGTGGTCTAGGGCGCTGGACATAAGGTTAAACAATGGGTGCTGTAATGTATCAAACGTGTGGGTTCGAATCCCGCCGAGGGAAGAACAAAAATCTGTCGGTTCACAAATCTAATTCTAACACTGTTGGCAAACATGTTCAGATGTATACTACATACAGAAACATGTAGAGTTAACTATAAAACGTGTGTAACTTTTATGTAACAGGCTAAAAATATGGAATGTGAGATATAGATACAAGATATAATACGTGGGACATGATTCTCTCAATGATTATACAATAAAATATATATTTATCTATCAGAAATTATTTTTAATGGGACCACCAACCGCATCCCATATTTGTAAAAAAAAACGCCACCCATTTCAATTGATTCAAATTGCGATGAGATTCCCACACCTGACACAATGTCTGTAACAGAGCTGTCCCTTTTAGTTGATCCAATTGTAGAAAACATGAAAGTGAAGTAACAATCGATCAAAACAATGTAGGTCAGTATTAATTATTAAAATGTCGGATAAATCTATATATTTTAGTTTTCTTCAAATCTATTTTTTTTTCAAATTTATGTTGTTTTTCAATTCATTTATACAACAACATTATAAGTAGTTATGGCAGTTGAGTTATCAGATACCAATAGAGGGGGGTTATCAGAACCCGTAAATAGAGGAAAAACAGACAACACAAGGGACAAAAGGACAAACAACGATCTACAAAACACTACACAAAAAACTAAAGATCGAGCAATATGAACCTCACTGAAAAGCGGTGAGAAATGTGCCTCGACCATCTTTGCAAAATATCGGTCAAGACTGAGAGGTTTAAAATTGCAATAATGTTGTCAACCGAAAGACTTGTACAGTACGTTGTCTACTTTGTTAAAAAACCTTGGTCACCGAGGAAAGTGGACCCGACCTCTGCATAAAATCATATGTATTTAATTATATGCTGAATTATTGATGTTTAATTTCTATCGTCTTTTCACAATTTTCATTGTATGATATTTGTATTGTATTGTGATCAGCCCCTTTTGGGATAAAATTGTGCTTAATAAACTAAAGGTTATCCATGACTGATAACTATGAGCTATTTCAGATTGAATAAAAAATGCGTGACTATACATAAAAAAAAAAAAAAATAATAATAATAATAAAAAAAAAAAAAAACGTTGAATAGTGTCTTCTTACACAAGGTTTTTATGGGTTTATGGTGTATTACGTCATTTTCAACAATATTTCAGCCATATCGTGGCGGTCAGATTTATTGGTGGAGGAAACCAGAGGATCTGTCGAAAACCACCAACCTCCCGCAAGTCACTGACAAACTTTATCACATAATGTAGTACACCTCGCCCTGGGCGGGATTTGAACCCACACCATCAGTGGTGATAGGCACTGATTGCATATGTAGTTGTAAATCCAACTACCATAGATCACGGCCACGACGGCCCCAAAGCTAGAACATGAAAGTTCTGATTCATTATTTGTCTGGTTCGGAGAGCTTTGGGCGATATAATTGAGCTGTCTGGTTCGGAGAGCTTTGGGCGATATAATTGAGCTGTCTGGTTCGGAGAGCTTTGGGCGATATAATTGAGCTGTCTGGTTCGGAGAGCTGTGGGCTATATAATTGAGCTGTCTGGTTCGGAGAGCTGTGGGCTATATAATTGAGCTGTCTGGTTCGGAGAGCTTTGGGCTATACAATTGAGCTGTCTGGTTCGGAGAGCTTTGGACGATATAATTGAGCTGTCTGGTTCGGAGAACTGTGGGCTACATAATTGAGCTGTCTGGTTCGGAGAGCTTTGGGCGATATCAATTGAGCTGTCTGGTTCGGAGAACTGTGGGCTATATAATTGAGCTGTCTGGTTCGGAGAGCTTTGGGCGATATCATTGAGCTGTCTGGTTCGGAGAACTGTGGGCTATATAATTGAGCTGTCTGGTTCGGAGAGCTTTGGGTGATATAATTTATAGCTAAGCCGTAGAACAATGGAGTAACAAGCATGCAGTGACATCACAAAATAAATGAGCGTTAATTATTTATTACAAGGCTACACACAATCATATTTATAATCATATCCAAATCAATCCAAAAAATCATTTGTTTGTTGTTTACAGAATAATGTAAACACCAACAAATGGTCGAACAAGTGACATTTTATATAAAACATGTGTCGCGTGAACTTAAAAAAAAAGAATCACTTTGGAATTATTTTGGTATTAGAAGGTCACCTTTTCTTGTCCTGTCATAGAACATTTCATATGAATTGAACCTTTTGTAAGAGGTCACCTATCTTAAAAGACCACATTTTCTTTGTCCCAAATGTGACCGCTTAATACAGGCTTGACTGTATTTATTATATATCATTTATTTATATTCTGTGATGATATTGTTCACTACATTTAATTGTTTCACAACAATCGGGGGACAATTATGAATGTTTTTTGTTTGATGGTGTTTAACGCCACTTTCAACAATATTTCAGCTATATCGTGGCGGTCAGTTTTATTGGTGGAGGAAACCGGAGGACCCGGAGAAAACCACTGACCTGTCACAAGTCACTGACAAACTTTACAACATAATGTTGTACAACTCTCCCTGATCGAGATTCGAACTCACAACATCAGTGGTATTAGACACTGATTACATAGGTAGTTAGTAGTTGTAAATCCAACTATCACGACGGCCCCGAAATTATGAATGAATGAATGACAATCTTTAAAAAGACCAAGGTTTATAGGACCATAACGTTGTCTCAACATCATACCGTCGGATAAACAAATATTTTTAGAACGACCTTTCCATACTTTGTTTATAATCCTTGAACAAACCACTTTTTTCCACAATTTCTCCAATATATAAGACCACCTCCGACGCTCTTACAAGTTTAGTAAAATTAATCCATTTCTGACCTATTAGTGACTAAGTTTCATCCTAGGATAAATAACCCTCGGACGTTAGATCACAGCGTGCTCCTAATCAATGGAGAACTTATTACTCATATAAACAGCACCTGAATCATAACGACCTTGATAATACCCAGGTTTACAAAGCCATGACAAACTTTTCAGGGTGCATTTGTTAGAGAAAAAAAACGTAATTTAACAGGTAAAAATTCTGATATTACCCAAGGTTTACAAAGCCATGACAACCTTTTCAGAGTGCATTTGTTAATAAAAAAAAAGTAATTTAACAGGTAAATATTCTTATAATATCCAGATTTACAAAGCCATGACAACCTTTCCAGGGTGTATCTATTGAAAACGTAAACTAACAGGTAAAAATTATTATCTCATTTTTTTCATTGATAGCTAAATCGATACAGATGTCTGACTGAAGTAACAATAACGAAGAAGAGAAATTACCATGCCAGATGTACTGGGTATGGATAAGATCAAACAGACCGTTTAAATTGTTATACTCAGCCAAGTGCAAAATGAGACAGGCAGGCGACCGGCGCAACCGCTTAATTTTATGTCCACCGCCCTAGACCACACCTGTTCTATGAAATTATAGCTTCAATAATCAAAGTCTTTCTTAGCTAGTCTCGTATAAGGTATAAGGTATAAGGTGAATCTAAGGATAGACATAAGACATGTCTTTAACCGTGTGTAGATGGTACATATTTTCATGTTTATGCCCATCAGTCTAGACACCACCCACTGTATACAAATATAGCTTCAATAGTCGAAACCTTTTTTAGCTAGACAAACCCACCGGATACAAATATAGCTTTATTGTAACATGAATGTATTCGTTTCCTTTGATCTGTTTCTGGTTTGTATACCAGAATGTAAGCAACAGATAAGAATTATGAAACAATACACTTAGATACGAGATATTGCACTCTTTAAATCGGGGTTGTAGTTTAATTACTCGCAGAGAGCCCTGCAATAATCAACGACCAAGATGTGATATTGCATGCCTTCATGTTACAAATAATTTATACCACGCTTTACGTTCGATTGTTTAACAGTTTAACTTAGAAAGCCGTGGTATAGACAATACATAATCCATGTGTTTCCTACCTTGTCCGGTATGGTGAATCTGGAGATATGCATAAGGCATGTGCTTCAAGAATCTGGGTACCATGATTTATTTGAGGATCATGATTTATTTGAGGACCATGATTTATTTGAGGACCATGATTTATTTGAGGGTCAGTAGAAAGAGGGTCATAGACAATTCTAGATCAAGATTGTATTCTATCAATGATAATGAGAGTTTAATGAGCTGATGATGATACAATACTATTGTCTAATGATGAACTTCATAAAACAATCGAGATCAGTAGAACGTTTACATATATAGAGTTGGTTAATATATCTAGGGCATTGCGTGTCCATATATCTACGGACACTGTTCGCCGTGGACCTATAGCTATGGGACATTTTATTGGTTCATGTACTAATAAATTAATTTTAGAGTCACATGTCATTTTATACGTGTTTTGATTGGTTTAAAAAGTTGAGGTTATTTGTCAATGAACGGAATCTAAAAATAGACGTCGTTCTCAAGGCGTCGCGTGCCGTTGTGATCATATGATTTTCTTTAAATGAGGCACCTTTGGGCTTATTTAAATTTATTTCCGATTATTTGCCTTATTTTGAAAAAATAAATATATTTTTCAATACCATAACAAAAAAAGTGTGAATTAATTTATAAGGATTGATCGAAATTATTTGTTTGGTTCATTCGAAATAACCTCAATCAGGTTGTACACACCCTTGCGTAACCCGCGCGGGTTACCCGGTGTGTACAACCTGATTGAGGTTATTTCTTCATGAATCGAACAAAAATTGCGATCAATCCTTATGTGAACTAGACAAGGACATGTCCGGATTTATCGTGTAAATTGTTAAATAACTCGTGAAAATATTAACGTTCAAAACATTCAAAAAACATACTCTGAGGCCTTCGATCCAGATGATCTACCCTACCGTAATCCTACATACGACACGGACACACGCCTTGGTGAACGACCACCGAAGCCGACCCAGCTACGACAGGCTCGTTTTAAACGAAAACCCAGAAGAAAACAGACAGAGCATTAATCTCTGTAAAAGTAAATATGTCCGCAATATACATGTAGAATGTAGTCGTAGTTAAACACCAATAACTAGCTAACGTTCAAAACGAAATATACGTGTCACACAACAAACTCTGGTGTAACACATATACCAGTTAACTATATTCATGTTTTTAACGGATATATTATGTGTTGTAACAATGACAGTTTGTTCACCCTATATACAAATCACAAGACACCTGTGACGTTGATTCAAATCTATTTTTAGATTTGTAGTACGTCAAGGTCTGTTGGAGCACATCCAAACTGTATTTTGTGATGAGGTGAAAGTTCTTTATTAAAAATAAAAAATAACCGTGTTGTTGGTTTTGTTTTTGTTTATATTCGTAGTCCACGATATAACTGAAATATGTTGAAAGTGGCTTTAAGCACTATAACCCCCCCCCCCCCCCCCCCCCCTCCAATAGAACTTGACAGGTCATTAGTACTGGGTTCATTAAGTTCGAATGGTAGATTTTACTAAGATAACTGAGGATGACTCGCTAGAAGTTACGGGGCATATTATAAATATGCCTTCACCCGTTTAGTTTTGTTAGTTATAACATAAAAAGGACACACTTAACAGCGAAAAAAAATGAAGTAAAAAGTCAGTAAAATGGCAACAAGACTCCACGAAACGTGACATTAAACTGCATTTACCAGTCAAAATGGAGCACATATTCTGAGTGTGCTCTTATAAGTCAAAATGGAGCACATATTCTGAGTGTGCTCTTATCAGTCAAAATGGAGCACATATTCTGAGTGTGCTCTTATCAGTCAAAATGGAGCACTTATTCTGAGTGCTTTTATCAGTCAAAATGGAGCACATATTCTGAGTGCTCTTATCAGACAAAATGGAGCACTTATTCTGAGTGTGCTCTTATCAGTCAAAATGGAGCACATATTCTGAGTGCTTTTATCAGTCAAAATGGAGCACATATTCTGAGTGCTCTTATCAGTCAAAATGGAGCACATATTCTGAGTGCTTTTATCAGTCAAAATGGAGCACATATTCTGACTGCTCTTATCAGACAAAATGGAGCACTTATTCTGAGTGTACTTTATCAGAAAAAATGGACCACATATTCTGAGTGTACTCTATCAGACAAAATGGGGCGCTTATTCTGAGTGTGCTTTTATCAGTCAAAATGGAGCACCTATTCTAAATGTGCTCTTATCAATCAAATGGAGCACTTATTCTGAGTGTGCTCTTGTCAGACAAAATGGAGCACATATTCTGAGTGTACTCTATCAGACAAAATGGGGTGCTTATTCTGAGTGTGCTCTTATCAGTGAAAATGGACCACCTATTCTAAATGTGCTCTTATCAATCAAATGGAGCACTTATTCTGAGTGTGCTCTTGTCAGATAAAATTGGAGCACATATTCTTAGAGCCATTTTGGTTTCAGAGGAATGAAATCTGAATAACTCTGGCTTCACTATGCCAACCAGCAATTGGAAATAAAACTATTTATTTATTTTGATTCCAATATGTCATTTACCCCAAGGAATACTGATAAAACATATAGTATTATTTCTACTAATCAGCATCAAGTGTCCTTGCGACGTTTCTTAATCAGATTAACTTCACAAACACAGATCCTGCTTAACCCCGGGCACTTTCGCGCCAATTTCCCTTGTAACCTTGTTAAGTACAAAAGCAAGCAATATTGCTCCCACAATTCTCTACGTTGTCAACACCAGTTGATGACAAATAAGTATAATATTGATGAACTAACAATCTCTGAGTCACGGTAAATAAGCGTCTAATTATCGATGATGATGAGGTTGGTCAGTTTGTTTGTAAACAAACGATTGGCACGAGGAAATGGACATGACGCCATTTATTGATGAATCTGATCTGTTGAATGTGTAAGGAATCAACCATTTTCTAATTTTGGGGGGGAAAAGGAGGGGGGGGGGGGGGGGGGGTAAATATTCCATCTGTTTTTTTTCTTCTTCACGACAGGCTCTGAAAAGTATGGAGAAGCACATGACTACACTTATATTTTGAAAATCGGATTCATAATGAAACGGGTTGCTATGTTTATTTTTCAAATTTTGTAGAAATATTTATCTTGACCTGAAAGACACAAAACATAAATCGTCCGACCCTGCAGTTTTCAACGAGAAATGTTTGATATTAATGAAAGAAAAACAAATGATTTCCATCGTCCAAAAAATTAGATAATCTGATTTTTGTTTCGTGCGAAAAAAAAAAATTCTGTCTAGAGTAAGACATTACCCCGCCACAAAATTAAACATCATTCCTCAAATGTCATTTTAACATGTTTATCTACGTTTATATTAATTGTTTTACATACGCGTTGGACGCAGGAAATTTGGATATTAAGATCTAGGGGACTCCGGGGGGTATGAACCCATTAACCAGTTTAACCCCGCCACATGTTTATATCCGTCCCAATCTAAGACTTAGATATCCACTGCCTTTTTTAGTATTTAGAAGTTGTATATGGTACTCGGTTACTGATACCTTTTAACTATTAATTTTCATCATTCCTATATTTAAACATTTATTTTAATCTTTGTGCAACCTTCCAAGAAATTAAATCAAACCCAATATTCCAAATTCAGTACCTTCTTATATTTAAATTTTTATTTTCATCTTTTTTCAACCTTCCAAGACAAAACAAATCAACATCAATTCAACATCCCAAATTCAGTGCCATGTTTGAGATATTTTGAGTTATTATACTATATAAATAATTCATATGACGCACTTTTCACAACTTGACAATCAATTCTCCATTGAGAGAAGTAAAATATCTCAACATCATTCAATTGGAAAAAAGTCATTCATATGAAGTCTATCTATTAACAAACGTATTTTAAAATGATAATGACATCTCTTTCAATACTATTGATTATTGTTAACAATTAATCGCTTTCTTCATTGTAATATGGCGGGAAAGAATTCGTCTTTGACGTAACCTCTGGTTCAATCAATGGGTCTCGTATTTACCGAAGTACTATGCCAAAGTACATTAAAAAACGACATTCAAATAACGTATTATTATTTTCAAAGTTTATGTATACAATGATCAAACAAGGGGTCTGATACTTGTGTAGTTGACATGAAGGTGCATGCATTTTAAAATTGTGAGAGAGAAAAAATCGTTTTGACGTTATTTAATTTTCAAATTTGTGATAAAAATAATATTTTGAATAGGTGCAATTGTATGTATACATCGAACTTGTATATTGGGGTCCGGGTGGCTCAATGAGTTAGGTCGTTGGATCTAACAGCTCATACAAGCCTATCACCAATACCGCGTGGGTTCGCGCCCAGCTTTGTAAATTACAACAAAGGGTGCACTCGACTCGCAGCCGCAAGTGATAAAGTTTACCAGTTGCTTGCCCAGGGTCGGTGTTTCTCTCCGGGTACTCCGACTTCCTCCACCACTAAAACTGGTCGCCATGATATAGCTGAAATATTGCTGAAAGTGGCGTTAAACACCAAAATTCAAATTCGAACTTGTATTATCAATTTTCAGCTTTGTTGGCCTAGATACTGTTAGAAATTGTATTTATAATGCCATGCAGTAGTGATTGTATGGTAGCTGGATTTATAACTACCTATGGAATCAGTGCCTATCACCACCAACGTTGTGAGTTCGAATCCCGCTCAGGCGAGGTGTACTCGATACAACATTATGTGATAACGTTTGTCAGTGACTTGCGACAGGTTGGTGGTTTTCTCCGGGTACTCCGGTTTCTTCCATCAATAAAACTGATCGCCACGATATACCTAAAATATTGTTGAAAGTGGCGTTAAACACCATAATCCTAAATTTCATTTTATCTAAGGAAATAAAAACGTAAACAACTAATTTAGTGGGTATAGCGCGTTTCTGGAATAACCTTTATCAGGTATATATATATCAGGTATATGCCCAAAGTAAAAAATATCGGAAAGCCACATATCTTAACTTAAGTCTTTGAGATAAAGAAACACAAGATAGCTAAAATAGGCTGAGGTCACATTATTAGCTAAAATCTATTAAGGTCACAATATTACATATTTAGTATAAACTCACATTACGCAGAACGGTCTAACGATATTGAAAATACATTTTGAACTTCGATTTTCTTTTAAAGGCCTCCTTCACCTGTCTGGATGAACGTCATTGTACATTCTCCAGATAATTAGTCAACTGACCGCATTTTTAAATTACTCAATTAATTATTGACCTTTTATTATCTATCCAAAAAGTAAATAAAGATATTTATGGATCCATTTGTGATCGGGTTTTCTTTATATGTTTATTTAAAGTTTTATTTGAGAATCTGTACATAAAAGAAAGTTCATTAAAAAAAAATTAGTTCAAGATCAAAATGGCGGCTAATGTAAATGATATTTTTGAGGGGGGTATATATTTGATCGATTGATTGTTGTTTAGGCGTCAAGTAAGAAGTAAGGAATTTTGATATCTTATATTACTATCAGCAATGACATTAAAACAGATTGTCCCCACATTAGAAATGTTTTCTCATATAGATTTATGATCAATTAAAGTGAGACGTTAATACATAATCTGACTATCCGATAGTCAGTAAATATAAATAGGTTTGCACTTGAACAATCTCATGTTCAATATAAAATGATTGTCCTCAAATCAGGCACAACACATCAATAATGAGCTCTGAAAAAGGGCGATAATCGTATGTTAAGTTTAGTTTTAGGAAACAGTCAATGATATATAAACTGATTTCCTAATGACGGTTCCCAATGCTCAACACAGAGAGCTACCAAACGTATCACTATTGTGGTGGATGCCCTCTAGGTGCAGGTTTGTCAGGTAAGAATACGGAAAGCATGGTGGTAGACCATAATGGGCAACGTGTTTCAGAGTGCCCCTTGCACGTTAAAAACCCCTTTTATAGATTTCGAAGAAGAGCAGGCACATTTCAGCTGCTACAAAGGATTCTTCTTATCGTCAATATCTTTCCAGTGGTAGTAAAAAGTCGTTGTCCAATTCCTCCCCTGGTTTCTGTATTTTGTCAAGTGTTCTCGTCCTGAACATGTATGAAAATTAAATATTTGTCACTGGGTGTGGTTAAGCAACAAACAATCGATCAATCAATCAAACGGTACATCAAAACAATATCGAATCTTGTTAAGAATATAATTTATCTTATCACCGAGGACTAGAAAATGTTTCTTTTCCATTGTTATTGAAAATCGTTCCTTTAATACTTGACGTCAACTCTAGAGAAAAACATTAACAAAATATGTCTCTTTATCCAAATCATCTGTTACAAATAAAAATAAGACCCAATACACAAAGTTTAATCATCCATATCACTGATCACGCCGTGACAATAAGTGAAAAGTTTAAAAGTTAATATCAACACACCCACATTTTGTTTCTATTTTTAATATATGTAAATAAATATAAAGTTTGTTGATGTTTATTTACCCTTTAAAATCAAAACCAATTAAAATGAACTCCGAATACCGTGATACCAGATTGGTCTTTTAAAAGTATCAAATTATTTATTTTAAATTTACTTATATAAATTTTGTTTATTCAGTGTAGGTACTAATATACTGTCAATTACTTTTCCCGTGCGTCACAATTACGTTGGAAGTTCTGATTATTGCCTTTTGTGAATGTAACGTCAAAATCTAGATACAGTATGTATTTGCACCGTAATTGTATGTTTTAATATCTGGGATTTCCAGACATTCTGGTCTATTGCACCAACCAAATTGACATCTAGGATGTCTGTATGTGGTGATAGACGCCACTCCTATAATATAATTACTGTGACGGAATGACAAATTAACTTTTTATATCTTGACCTGAAAGATACAAAAATCAAGTAATCTAACACTGCAGATTTCAATAAGTAATTTTGGTGAAATTTGAGAAAATAATACTGATTTTTTATGTAAAAAAAAAATCTAACTGGCGGAGGAAACCGGAATACCCGGAAAAAACCCTTAATCTACCGCAAGTCAAGTGACAATCTATATCACACAAATCTGTATCAAACACACCTCGCCATGAGAGAAATCGAATTCACCACTCCAATGTTGATACGCACTGGGTACTATACAATCGACGCCGCTCACTCATGGCGTCACCTGGCAGGTCAGAGTACTATACAACCGACGCCGCTCAATCATGGCGTCACCTGGCAGGTCAGAGGACATGGTATTATTCCTTTATGTGGTTCAATCTGATCATAATGAGATGGCTATTGGATTTTTTGGTTTAATTTTGTGGACAGTCAGATAGTAGAAGATCTAAAGATCTAACACATTTTCAGGTTTAATTATATTGATTGTGGTTGGTGGCGTTATAGAACGTGACCCTTGTTGTTTTGTGTTCTGTGACCTTTAGAAATAAGAACATCTGGATTGTGGTGTAAACTAATTGTTATAAAAGAATAGAAAACACACCAAAAGTCAATAATCATCTAGTTAGAATGTAGTTAGATTGTCTGTCTGTCTGTCAGACTCATCTAGTTAGAATGTAGTTAGATTGTCTGTCTGTCTGTCTGTCAGACTCATCTAGTTAGAATGTAGTTAGATTGTCTGTCTGTCTGTCTGTCAGACTCATCTAGTTAGAATGTAGTTAGATTGTCTGTCTGTCTGTCAGACTCATCTAGTTAGAATGTAGTTAGATTGTCTGTCTGTCTGTCAGACTCATCTAGTTAGAATGTAGTTAGATTGTCTGTCTGTCTGCCAGACTCATCTAGCTAGAAGTTAATAGATATATACATGTAGTTAGATTGTCTGTCTGTCTGCCAGACTCATCTAACTAGAAGTCAATAGGTATATACATGTAGTTAGATTGTCTGTCTGTCTGCCAGACTAGCTAGCTAGAAGTCAATAGGTATATACATGTAGTTAGATTGTCTGTCTGTCTGTCAGACTCATCTAGCTTGAAGTTAATAGATATATACATGTAGTTAGATTGTCTGTCTGTCTGCCAGACTCATCTAGCTAGAAGTTAATAGATATATACATGTAATTAGATTGTCTGTCTGTCTGTCAGACTCATCTAGCTAGAAGTTAATAGATATATACATGTAGTTAGATTGTCTGTCTGTCTGCCAGACTAGCTAGCTAGAAGTCAATAGGTATATACATGTAGTTAGATTGTCTGTCTGTCTGCCAGACTAGCAAGCTAGAAGTTAATAGATATATACATGTAGTTAGATTGTCTGTCTGTCTGTCAGACTCATCTAGCTAGAAGTCAATAGGTATATACATGTAGTTAGATTGTCTGTCTGTCTGCCAGACTAGTAGCTAGAAGTTAATAGATATATACATGTAGTTAGATTGTCTGTCTGTCTGCCAGACTCATCTAGCTAGAAGTTAATAGATATATACATGTAGTTAGATTGTCTGTCTGTCTGCCAGACTCATCTAGCTAGAAGTTAATAGATATATACATGTAGTTAGATTGTCTGTCTGTCTGTCTGCCAGACTCATCTAGCTAGAAGTTAATAGATATATACATGTAGTTAGATTGTCTGTCTGTCTGCCAGACTCATCTAGCTAGAAGTCAATAGGTATATACATGTAGTTAGATTGTCTGTCTGTCTGTCAGACTCATCTAGCTAGAAGTTAATAGACAGACAGTTTGTCAGGCATTAATACCATATACCCCTATAGTTGCTAGACCAATAGTTTATTTTCTTGTCTGTCTGTCAGACATTACTGCCACATAACTCTAGTTGATAGACCGAAAGCTTGTTTGTCTGTCTGTCAGACATTAATACCTTAGAAACCTAGATAAGTTAGCTCGTCTGTCTGTCTGGCAGTCAGACATAGTCATATACATGCCACAGTACCCTATAGTTGATCGATATATAGTGTGTATGTCTGTCTGTTTTGTCAGACACAGATGTCATAGAACATTAGTTGATGAAGATAATTTGCTTGCTAGTCTATTTGTCGGTCGGACATATACATGCCACACTACTCTATTACTGATAGAAACATCTGTCGGACATATACATGCCACACTACTCTATTACTGATAGAAACATCTGTCGGACATATACATGCCACACTACCCTATTACTGATAGAAACATCTGTCGGACATATACATGCCACACTACCCTATTACCGATAGAAACATCTGTCGGACATATACATGCCACACTACCCTATTACTGATAGAAACATGTCGGACATATACATGCCACACTACCCTATTACTGATAGAAACATCTGTCGGACATATACATGCCACACTACCCTATTACTGATAGAAACATCATTTTTTCTATGGTTATTGGCTATGGTGTTTAACGCCACTTTCAACATAATTCAGTTATATGGTGGCTGTCAGTTTTATTGGTGGGGATAACCCGAGTCCCGATAGAAAACCACCAATCTGCCGCTAGTCACTGACAAACTTTATAAATCATATAATATTGCATCGAGTACACCTTGCCTGAGTGGGATTCGAACTCACAACGTTAGTGGTGATAGGCACTGATTGCACAGGCAATTACAAATCCAACTACCATACTATCACGTCCACGACGGCTCCTACATACTTTGTTTGCTAGTCTGTCTTGTCAAAGCCATTGTATATTTACTGTAATTGGAGAACTAATTATCTACTGGTATACACCATTAACTTTTCATCAAACAAAATCATTCTAATACAATGTACTGGTTAGCAGCAATCCACGTTGGTTCGAGTACTTAAAAATCCAAAATGTCAGCCATAGCAGACGACCCACGCGATCAGCTAAATACAATGACTTCTAGAACAGACATGTTTAAGTATACAGGAAGTTTTGTGTTAACATTTAAATTTATCAATAAAATATTTGTAAAACTAATTTAAATTGATGAATTAAACGATAACGGGTACGATGGTGGTCTTCTATTTCCATATTATGATGAATATCAAATTATGTGAACATGTTATGTTTGGTTCATCCGACACCCCACGTAAAGTTTGGGGTTCTGTAAAGGGTATTATCACGTAGAATGCATGGATGTTTTTATGTTAGGTCCACGTAAACATTGGGGTTCTGTAAAGGGTGTTATCGTGGAGAATGGATGGATGTCGTTATGCTTGGTCCACGCAAACATTAGGGTTCTGGAAAGGGTGTTATCGTGGAGAATGCATGGATGTCGTTATGTTTCGTCCACGTAAACATTGGGGTTCTGGAAAGGGTGTTATCGTGGAGAATGCATGGATGTCATTATGCTTGGTCCACGCAAACATTGGGGTTCTGGAAAGGGTGTTATCGTGGAGAATGCATGGATGTCGTGATGTTTGATCCACGTAAACATTGGGGTTCTGGAAAGTGTGTTATTGTAGAGAATGCATGGATTCTGTAAAGGGTGTTATCGTGGAGAATGCATGGATGTCGTTATGTTTGGTTCACGTAAACATTGGTGTCCTGTAAAGGGTGTTATCGTGGAGAATGCATGGATGTCGTTATGCTTGGTTCACGTAAACATTGGGGTTCTGGAAAGGGTGTTATTGTAGAGAATGCATGGATTCTGTAAAGGGTGTTATCGTGGAGAATGCATGGATGTCGTTATGTTTGGTTCACGTAAACATTGGGGTTCTGTATAAGGTGCTATCACGGAGAATGCGTGTATGTCGGCGGATAACAAATATTTGAACGTGTAATGTTTGGTGCATTTAACATCCCACGTAAAATTGGGGGTCCTGTAAGGGGTTGTGCAGTACAGAGTGTCGGTGGAAAACAAATATTCTTTTTTATTTCAATCTAACAATCCGGTCTATGATTCTTTTTTTTTCTCAATATTGAACACATTCTCAATAGAATCGTATATTGATTGAATTCTGTTAGCCTTTTGCCCGCAGAGAGACAAGAGATAAGTAAACAATTACGTTTTGTATAAGATACAGTATACTATTGAAACAAAAGAAGCGCCTGTATTGGATATAATGGGTTTCTTTTTCCGCATGAGTACTCAGGTGAAGGCCGAGGGGCCCGTATTGGATATAACGGTTTCTTTTTCCGCATGAGTACTCAGGTGAAGGCCGAGGGGCCCGTATTGGATATAACGGGTTTCTTTTTCCGCATTCGTACTCAGGTGACGGCCTTCAAGTGAAAAGAATCGTTTTTATTTAGATATGTCAAGGTGTTTCAAGTATCCCAAATGTTCACCTGTGGTCTGCCTGATTTGTTATTACTTGCGGTCGGTTCGTTAGTTGTTTTTGTATTGCGAGAATACATTTTAAAAGTTCGCATACTCGTCAATTCTGAACATAAATTATGCCAGATCTGTTAGCTCATTGAAACAATGGTCCACGGGTAGACACTTAAGTCGCTCCACTCTAACACATTATCCTGATTCCGAACCAACTAGTCTTTTCTCTTACCCCTTAATGCTGCGTGTTTAGCGAAGAAGCTGCAAATACTAAAGTCTTGGATTGACCCAGGTCCGGACTCAAAACCACAATCTACCGCACTCGAGGTGAGCACACTAACCATTACACCACCAATGCGATTTACCGCAATCGAGGCGAGAACACCATTTCATCACATAATGTGCTTGCTGTAAAATAAGGGTGAGGGATATGGCTTTTAATACCATTCATTAAGTTGCGTCAGGGTAGTAAGTAATATTGGTGGATGAAGCCTTGCGCCACGAGTAAAATTAGTGCTTCAAAATAGCCATCTTTGTTACACATTTCTGCGTTTTTGTATTATGTGCTCTGCGTAGTGGCAGTGAACTCTAATTTTTCGTAATTAGTTTAAAAAAAAATGTGAATCTTCTAGCTTATTTTTATAATAACTATTTAAAAAGTTGTGCATGACAGGTCATACATGATATTTCGTTTGTTTATTTTTAATTTGTTTGTTTATTTTGTTTGTTTGTTTACTCATTAAGGGCACATCATCATCATATGACTATATTTATATCTAAGCCTTCTTAAACAAATGCCTTTAGATACTCTGGATCTCACGTTGTTTATTCAATTAAATCTAATCCTAAATAGATGTTTACAAAATTACAAATAACATATATTCTTATTACCGCATTAAATTCGTCTATTACGTATTCTTGTATCATGTTATTTCACGATTTACGTTTTACGTAGAGTTAGACCAAGGTAGGTATATACGGCAGTTGTAGCTTATGTAGAGTCTTTTTCCTTTTTCATGAAATGGATAAATTTCCCATATTTTAGGACCGACCATTTAACTTCTTATTGGGGGGGTATGTTCCCCCAACACCGAGCCAGATTTTTTTCCACGCGAAACAAAATCATTTTTTATAAAAAAAACAAAACAACAAACAATAAGCATACTCTTTTTCAAATTCCATCCCAGGTTTCTGTTGAAAACTGCAATATCAGAATATTTATATTTTTCATCTTTCATGTCAACTTGATTATTTTCTATAAAATTTGAAAACAGAAATTATATTAAAAAAAAAAACAAAAACAAAAAACATAACCCCCATTAAAATGAAAATAGTGATCCTCTAAAGATAACCTATGGTGCAATTATCCCAAGAATAGTTATTACGTATATACAAGTGCGTAGTGGTGTTAGTCCATGTTTGAGTTCTATGATTTGAGGTGAGAGGTGATTGTCCGTTTTGTTGATAATGGTGGATTTGTTGACCATCACTGTTTAATTATTATTGTTATAATAGAACAACTCCACAAAAATACAGATGGATACTTTCAGTATTTTAATAAAGAATTATAATAAATGGTCCCAACTGGCTTACAAAACATATTACACGTGTATAATTAATATTCTTCTTAATAAATTACCCATAATTTGCCTATATCATAATATGATATATATCTATTAATTTAGGAGCGGTCGTGATCGTATGGTAGTTGGATTTAAGTTGTGAGTTCGAATCTCGCTCAGGCGAGGAGTACTCTATACAACATTATGTGATTAAGTTTGTCAATGACTTGCGGCAGGTCGGTGGTTATGACTGCCAAGATATAACTGAAATATTATTGAAAGTGGCGTTAAACACCATATCTCTAATCCTAACCCATAATTAGCCTATATGACATGTATCTATTATTTTATGACAAAAACATTTAAAACATTAATTATTTTGAAAGATCAAGGAAGTCAAATTTGGGGCGATACCCATTATTTACTATACATTTAGTCTATATACAATGTAATTAATTAGATCTATTGTCTATTAACCCCGCGACAGGAAGTTGAATCGTGAATTAGACTGTGACAGGAAGTTGAATCGTGAATTAGACTGTGACAGGAAGTTGAATCGTGAATTAGACAGTGACAGCTGATTTTAATTAGACTGTGACAGCTGGTTTTAATTAGACTGTGACAGCTGGTTTTAATTCGAGATAACATAATACATGTATTCGATAGGTACGTGTTTAAAAATACTACAATGTGACAGCGATTTATGAAAACCACACCATTGGTGTAATGGTTAGCGTGCTCGCATAGAGTACGGTAGATTGTGTGTTCGAGCCCCGATTTTACAAAACTGGTATTTGCTGCTTCTCCATATTCTTTGCGTTCGATGCCGCGATCAGTTCAACTCCTCTTTAATAAAAAGGTCTCAAAATTAATTTTGCACTGTATAAAAATGATATAGGAGGTTAAAAAAAAATGGGATCAACAAATGTCCGCGATTGCATGTGTTGGTAGACACAGCTAATACGGAAGGCGGAAGGCGATTCAAAATATTATTCTCCCAAAGTGAAACAGAAATGAAAACTAACATTTTGTCTCCTTTAACGGTCTCAAAGATTTTATTATTAAATCTTTAGAATGAGAGAAGGATATCTTCTATATACGGACATTTTATTGATCGTAAACAGTCAAGACTGATCTTATGTTGTTGATATCACGGCAATTATTAGGCTGGAGAATTTTATCAGTCTAGGTAATAAATGAACTATTTATGACACGTTGACCGACGTCTTAAGGGTTCACCTCAAAGTTACATTATCTGGTACACAGTGTTACTAGCCTATGTATTTTATTATGCATTGTGTATATATATACATGTATAACCATTGGCCTTTATTTGGGCGTAAAATGTAAATAAAGTAAGATGTAAATGGGAAAATACGACCATTTAACTTTTTTTTTCTTTTTTTTTATTGGCTATGTTTTTGGGTTTTTTAAAATTTCTGTCGTCAAATTCTAAAGGAACAAAAAACAGTAACAGTGATGGTCAACAATTCCACTGATACCAACCATTGAACATAAACAAAAGACCATGGCATATGATATGGAAATCCTGGTCCTGGCTTGGAAAAGGCACAGACATGTGGATATTAAAGTCCACCCTTATTATGAGGATAAACAAGGCACAGACATATGGATATTAAAGTCCACCCTTATTATGAGGATAAACAAGGCACAGACATGTGGATATTAAAGTCCACCCTTATTATGAGGATAAACAACCATTAACAGTCTTCTTTTGACAATAACATTTTCCGACTGTCATGTGTAACCGCTTGACATAATTTTCAACTTGATGAAGGCGTATTTGGTTGAAGTAGAAATATAAAATGTCATATAAAGTACATGTAGTTAACCAGATTCAAATTTGTATTTCCTCTATTGGTTTTTTTTAATTTAGCTATTAAATATACATACAAAATGTTTTCCAGTTGGTTGGCGGGAACGGATTTCAAATATACATGTCTTTACGAGAAGCGGGGAAAAAAGGGGGGTGTATTCAGTTATAAAAGAATAAGAGGTATATTCCAACGCGAATGCATGTGGACTCAGAACCAGAAGGAGTCAATATTCCAAAAGTACACGTACCTTAAAAATTGAAGAAACATTTTTAACTGCTCAACGGAAATATTGGTTAAAAATGATTGTCATATATAGAATGATCATATATGTACTTTTATATGGTTCGTGTCATTTATTATTTTTCTGTTGGATTATAGAAATTTAGGTCAAGTGTTTTATCTCGAGTACCCACACTTTTTTGTGTTGTGACACGTCTTTTATACTTGTATTTTATTTATATATAATTTTTTTCAATTTTTCGCCTACGTTGATTTTCAGACTATATTTTTATATTATTTAAAAAATGCATATTTTCACACACAACAAATACAATTATTGCTTATATAATAGATAATTAATTATTATGACCACAAAATTTTGATCGCTTACTAGTATATTCATATATTTGTACTTTCCAGGGCAAATTCGTTCGTTGCCTGGCCATCCATATATGTCGGGCACCTTGAAACCTTTTTATTGCGTATACTTAATACCAAAATAAATGATCTTGACAAGGACAACTAGATGGTTGAACCTGTATAGCTCTCCTTGTAAAGAGGATGTATTTAATTATTGTATATCATACTGTATCAGGGGCGGATCCAGGGCGCGCCCCCCTAAAATTGGAAAAAATATGATTTTTTGGCGTAAAATCGTGATTTTTCACACGAAATACCCCAACAAATTTTGCGCCTCCCTCCGCTCGGCGCAATTTGTTTAAGTACGCCCCCTAACTTGAAATCCTGGGTCCGCCCCTGTGTATTCAATGATTTGATCTGCAAGAACTTGAACCCCACACAGAAAAACCCCCAAAAATGCAAATTCAGTCCTCATTGTTTGTCATTGCATCCTACTTTTTTTTTATTAATACAATCGTATATATCTAATTTAGTGCGCACAAGGCGCCTCTCCAATAAATGTTGACCTACAAGGTCTTAGACACCATAGACCCTCCGACCTAAATCCAGTCCAACTTTAATCTACATATCACAATAATGGGTTATGACATTTCTCTACTATAGTCTATGGCTAAGTTATGAACCCAAGGGTTTGAACTCAGCAGACCCTCTCTAATTTTTCACTTGTGCAAGTTTGAATCTGCATATGACGAAAGATGATTCATATCATTTACAGTAGTACTTCTAAAACTGGTTCTCCAGAAAATTATTTTGTAAAATTTTCCCTGTATTGTAGTACATGTTAAATTTTGAACTCCTAAGGTCTTTGACCACACAGACCCTCGGATCTTCATTTATTCCAGGTTAAACCTCCATTCCATTGGACCTATGCTGAAATCTGAGTTACAAGTCAATACTCCGGAAGACACTTGTGCTACTTCCGTCATTGTTTTATTATTATTGTGGTACCATTACAATACCATTCTATCTTACTCTACTGATATCTGACCTGCGAGTCAATACTCCGGAAGACACTCGTGCTACTTCCGTCATTGTTTTATTATTATTGTGGTACCATTACAAAACCATTCTATCTTGCTCTACTGATATCTGACCTGCGAGTCAATACTCCGTAAGACACTCGTGCTACTTCCGTCATTGTTTTATTATTATTGTGGTACCATTACAATACCATTCTATCTTGCTCTACTGATATCTGACCTGCGAGTCAATACTCCGTAAGACACTCGTGCTACTTCCGTCATTGTTTTATTATTATTGTGGTACCATTACAATACCATTCTATCTTGCTCTACTGATATCTGACCTGCGAGTCAATACTCCGGAAGACACTCGTGCTACTTCCGTCATTGTTTTATTATTATTGTGGTACCATTACAATACCATTCTATCTTACTCTACTGATATCTGACCTGCGAGTCAATACTCCGGAAGACACTCGTGCTACTTCCGTCATTGTTTTATTATTATTGTGGTACCATTACAAAACCATTCTATCTTACTCTACTGATAATCTGACCTGCGAGTCAATACTCCGTAAGACACTCGTGCTACTTCCGTCATTGTTTTATTATTATTGTGGTACCATTACAAAACCATTCTATCTTGCTCTACTGATATCTGACCTGCGAGTCAATACTCCGTAAGACACTCGTGCTACTTCCGTCATTGTTTTATTATTATTGTGGTACCATTACAATACCATTCTATCTTGCTCTACTGATATCTGACCTGCGAGTCAATACTCCGTAAGACACTCGTGCTACTTCCGTCATTGTTTTATTATTATTGTGGTACCATTACAAAACCATTCTATCTTGCTCTACTGATATCTGACCTGCGAGTCAATACTCCGTAAGACACTCGTGCTACTTCCGTCATTGTTTTATTATTATTGTGGTACCATTACAATACCATTCTATCTTGCTCTACTGATATCTGACCTGCGAGTCAATACTCCGTAAGACACTCGTGCTACTTCCGTCATTGTTTTATTATTATTGTGGTACCATTACAAAACCATTCTATCTTGCTCTACTGATATCTGACCTGCGAGTCAATACTCCGTAAGACACTCGTGCTACTTCCGTCATTGTTTTATTATTATTGTGGTACCATTACAATACCATTCTATCTTGCTCTACTGATATCTGACCTGCGAGTCAATACTCCGTAAGACACTCGTGCTACTTCCGTCATTGTTTTATTATTATTGTGGTACCATTACAAAACCATTCTATCTTGCTCTACTGATATCTGACCTGCGAGTCAATACTCCGTAAGACACTCGTGCTACTTCCGTCATTGTTTTATTATTATTGTGGTACCATTACAATACCATTCTATCTTGCTCTACTGATATCTGACCTGCGAGTCAATACTCCGTAAGACACTCGGGCTACTTCCGTCATTGTTTTATTATTATTGTGGTACCATTACAAAACCATTCTATCTTACTCTACTGATATCTGACCTGCGAGTCAATACTCCGTAAGACACTCGGGCTACTTCCGTCATTGTTTTATTATTATTGTGGTACCATTACAATACCATTCTATCTTGCTCTACTGATATCTGACCTGCGAGTCAATACTCCAGAAGACACTCGTGCTACTTCCGTCATTGTTTTATTATTATTGTGGTACCATTACAATACCATTCTATCTTGCTCTACTGATATCTGACCTGCGAGTCAATACTCCAGAAGACACTCGTGCTACTTCCGTCATTGTTTTATTATTATTGTGGTACCATTACAAAACCATTCTATCTTGCTCTACTGATATCTGACCTGCGAGTCAATACTCCGGAAGACACTCGTGCTACTTCCGTCATTGTTTTATTATTATTGTGGTACCATTACAATACCATTCAATCTTACTCTACTGATATCTGACCTGCGAGTCAATACTCAGGAAGACACTCGTGCTACTTCCGTCATTGTACAACTGCGAATCTCATATCATCATAAAATACATGTAATTATTTCTTACTTTATGGCAAACAATTAATATAAGAGATATAATCGGGTCAGACTTGATATCAATATATCCACAATGCTTGCTGAATTGTGGAATGTATGTTACACATAATATTATCTTCTTCCAAGGTTAAGGTAGCGCCAGAAGGTATCGTGGCGTGATTGACGGAAAACTACAGAATATATCCTGATTATAGATGACGAAATATAAAATGTCACACCACTAACAAAATTAATGGATTCATATGTAAACTGTTACACATTACCACTGAAATAAATATATATATATAAAACTAATGTGGACTCTATCTACTTGAAATGACATATTACATTTAAACGTATCCTTCCCGTCTTGCGGTCCGCTTTTTTCAATTATATTTATAATTTTCATATAGACATTGTAACATAATAATTCTTGTTGGGATCTTTTTTAATTGGTTTGCACATTTTTCGCAGGCATATTTTTACCCAAATATTAAGTAAAACAATATTACTTTAAAACTTTAAATACGGACGATGGAGCTCACAACGACAGACACACGTAAAAGATATGCTAAAGGGCCTGCATGTTCTAGTATTTAGATAGGACATACCTTTTGTAAATACACGAATCTACCAAACGAGTGAGTGAGTGATTGTTGTTTAACGCCAATTCAGCAATTTTTCAGCTATATCATGGCGAGAACAAGTTAATTTTCAATGAGACGATAATGAGGTCTGCTTTGTACTAGACCAACACGCTTAGTTGGATTTTTATAGTGCTAGCTCACTGAAACAACAGTCCGCGGGTAGACATGTCGTCCCACTAGGACACATTATTCTGATTCCGAGCCAACCAGTCTTTGCTCTTACTCCTTAATGCTGCTTGCTTAGCGGAGAAGCAACAAATACTATTTTTTTAGTCTTTGGTTTGACCTGACCGGGCTCGAACCCACGATCTACCGCACTCTAGGCGAGCATGCTAACCATTACATAACCGATGCGGTGATCAATGACCAAACGATAAAGGACAAAAAGAGAAACGGTGATCTACAAAACACTACACAAAAAACTATAGATTGAGCAACATGAACCCAATAAAACAATAACAATAACGGGGGTGAACACATGAGCTCCGGAACGGTCAACTAATGTCATAACTAACAAACACTTTAAGGATCATAAACATCTTATGTGAAGGCCGTTTTCGTCGTCTTCACATCTAGCTGCTCCGATATGTTACCGGTAGACACCTATGTCGATCCAGATGAGATCCGAACAAGGTGTTGGTTTTGAATATGTCTTTGAATGACATTGTGATCTCGTAGGCATATCTTAGACAACAATAAACATAACATGTATAACATTTGTTGTTTAGAGTTTCAATACTAGTAGAATTTGGTTAATACGTTTTCCAGAACAAACCATACAACCCTCCCCGGTAGACTGCAACAAGTCGTTACGTAATGTTTGTTAGTTACAGAAATAGACAAGTCATATGACAGAGATGTAGCTTTCAAGGTTTCGATGTTATCTACTGTCTGATTGGTAAACCAGAGGCCCATGGCAGTCCGCCATTTCATTAACCTCAATGAAACATTGACTTTAAAATTATTGTGCTTATGAAAAGTCTAAACATAAACTTGTGACACATTCTAATGAAGACGTCTGTGGGTATTGTACCATGATCAGCATACACAAATGGAGAAGACAATACTAAGTTGAAAAACTTATGTCTGAACATATTGTCATTATTTAGACAATAAAATATGCTTAAATTAAATTGCTTACACAAAGAAACTGTTGGAAAACCCCCCCCCACTCACACATTTCAAAGTAGGGAACGTACCCCTTGTACCGGCTCCTACACCCTTGACTATATATAATTCACATCCCATTGCAGTGAACCTGACTAGGTATTGAACATACCCAGTATACACAATATGACACGTTTCTCCTTAATAAAATCCAATCTAACATATTTCCATATTTCTACAGTACGATTTCTTCAATATACTACGTAAAACGATGACATCGATTTACAAATGTTTTTACAACAGGAATATTAATGGAGGATCTCGTACACATCCGGGGCATTGTCTTGCATTGATTGTTGTTCAATAGATTCTATTTACGTCAGACCAAATTGATTTCTGTGATGCAAGTGTTTCCTAATATAGATTTAGTCTTGTAACGATACAGACATTGGCAGGGGATGTATATTACCAACTATTGTTTCTTTTGGAGATTGTGCGTGGGAGGAAGAACAACGTTTGTAATTCATATTCATCCATTTATATTGGTGGAGAATTCTGGAGTACTATTTTTATATTTAGAAACAATTGTCCTTAAATGGCTAAGAATAACAATTTGCTTTTAATGTACTAGAAGTTCACTTGAGGCTGAAGAATTCTGGTGTACTATTTTTATATTTACAGAAGCTCATCCATATTTGCCCAACATTAAAATTTGATTCATTGTAACAGTTTTATACAATTTCACACGAGACTGAAGAATTCTAGTGTACTATTTTTATATTTTGAAAAGATTGTCCTTAAATGGTTAAGATTAAATTTGTATTTATTGCAACAGTTTAATACAAGTTCACACGAGACTGGAACATTCTGGTGTACTATGTTTATATTTAGAGACTATCTTCCTTAAATGGCTAAAATTAAAATTGTTTTATTTGTATAGTCCGTTTGACTTCTATAAAACTTCAGAAATAAAATCTTAAAAATACAGTTTTCAAATCAACAATGTTTTCCCTAGATGTATATTAATATATGATATATACGAACTCTGACAATTAATTAAAAAAAAATTGGTCCATTATTATAAAAAGTTATCCATTAGGTCTCTATGTTAATTATATTTTCTGTGAAGTGTAAAAATCTACATGGAGTGAGTACAAATAGTGTAAGAGTCCAACCATCAAAACAAAATATCAGACATGTGCTTTCAATGTATATTTCAATGTACCATGTGACATAAGACATTTAAGTATTAAAAGGCTACTCATCAACTGACCATTAAGGTGATAGTCAATTGTTATTGATTTCCTTTAATATTTAAATGTCCTATGTCACATGGTACAATCTGTTATTTGTACTCACTCCATCCAGATTTTTACACTTCAGAAAATATAATTAACATAGAGACCTAATGGATAACTTTTTTAATAATGGACAAAATTTGTTTAAATTAATTGTTACAGTTTTCGTATATATCATATATTAATATACATCTAGAAAAAAAAATGTTGATTTGAAAACTGGATTTTTAAGAATTTTTTTCTGAAAATTTATAGAAGTCAAACAGACTATAACTGTTTAATACGAGGACAAACCAGAAGTTCAGATTAGACTTAAGAATTCTGATGTACTATTTTTATATTCAGATACATAATTGACTAACATTATACAATTATTGACGTTGGAATAGGTTGCTATCTGGATTTATTAACCTGAAAAAAATGTAATATTCACCGAGCCGCAGCCGAGGTGAATATACGCTTTTAAAAGTTGATAAACCAGATAGTAACCTATTCCAAAGTCAATAATTGTTTTATTTCATGAAAATGTTTTATTGTTATCTACTTACAAATTCATCGTCATACCAATAAAATATCACAATTTTGGAGCGTAAGTTTATGATTCAGCCGAAAAACAAATGTTAAACGCAATCTCATTGGTTATTGAACAACGAAAGAACGAATTTGATAGGATAGCAAACATCTGGTTTTTCCCTATCTATTAGTATGCCTTGCAGGGGTGATATCACTTTCCGGACACCTGCCAGGATCTATTTTTAGCCGAGAGGGTGACGTCGCAAGTACTCAAAACCTCTTAATCAGTTTTAAGCCAATCATATGCAAGCTAAATTACAGTCATGTAATAATAAAATTTGCTTCATTGTAACATTTTAATATAATGATAAACTAGAAGTTCACATGAGGCCGTATCGATCACCTTGAGTAAAATGTTAAAAGGGTAATAATGACGAGAGACGTGAAGACAGTAATATTTAAAGGTTACATGGCCTTCGGACTGAGGAAATTAAAAATACACAGCGAGTCTTTAACATTATTTCCTGACAGTGACATAGTCTGTACAAAGTACCCGTTAATTGGATTGACAGACAAACACGATCGTCAATAGAACCAGAGGCTCCCAGGAGCCTGTAATCGCTCACCTGGATCAAAGCTGCTTTCAATAACAACGCAACTGCACTGTGGCGGCCATCTTGGCGGGAGAGCGCAACTGCCGGACACCAATTTGCAAGAGGACCATCCAATGACTATTCCATCAAAGTTTGGTTTTAATTGAGCTACTGGTTCCAGACAAGATGGTTTTTATGTGAATTTCCCATAGGGTCCTATGTTAAACTAAGTACAGCTGTGCAGCCATCTTGGTCAGAGGGCGGGACCACCAGATACAAATTTGGTTCAGCGGTTTCAGAGGAGAAGATTTAAATGTGATCTTTTATCAAAATATGCCTAATTTGCATAATCGGTATAAATCGGCTGAAAGAAAAATAAAAAAAAAAACCCCGAACATATGCTAAACTACTCCTTGCCATGTAGCTGCAGTTCAAATATGAGCTCATTTTGACTTATACTAAAGCAGCAATGGACAATTGAAGAAATTTATATTTTTAGTAACAGCAGCCATCTTGAACGAGCTTGGCGGCCATCTTGGTTGGAAGTCGGGATCACCGAACACAAATTTGGAAGGGGGCCATCCAAGAAACATTTCAGCAAAGTTTGGTTGAGATTGGCTCAGTAGTTTCAGAGGAGAAGATTTTTTTAAATTTCATCCCCCCTTTTTTTTAATTTGCATAATCGGTCAAAATCGGCAAAAGTTCAAAGTTCATAAAAAATCCTGTAATATATGTTAAAAAGCTCATCATTATGCTTATACAGTTCAAATTTGGGCACATTCTGGCTTAAAATAGAGCGGTTTTGGCCATTTGAAGAAATTTCTATTTTTAAGTAACAGCGGCCATCTTGAATGGAGGGCGGGGCTTCGGACACAATTTTGTAAGGGACCCACCCAGGGACCATCCCTGCCAGGTTTGGCTTAATTTGGTTCAGCGGTTTCAGAGGAGAAGATTTAAATGTGATCTTTTATAAAAATATGCCTAATTTGCATAATCGGTATATATCGGCTGAAAGAAAAATTTCACAGAAAAACCCGGAATATATGTTAAACTATTCCTTGCCATGTAGCTGCAGTTAAAATTTGAGCTCATTTTGACTTACACTAAAGCAGCAATGGACAATTAAAATTTCATCCCCCCTTTTTTCTATTTTTAGCTTGGCGGCCATCTTGGTTGGAAGTCGGTATCACCGGACACAATTTTGAAAGGGGGCCATCCAAGGACCATTCCACCAAAGTTTGGTTGCAATTGGTCCAGTGGTTTCTGAGGAGAAGATTAAAATGTGAAATGTTGACGGACGGACGACAGACGACGGACGAAAAGTGATGACAATAGCTCACATGGCCTAAAGGCCAGGTGGGCTAAAAAGGTAAAAAAAAGTACCATTAACCAATGATCTACAAAGCATTACACAGAAAACTACAATTAAACAATGATCTACAAAGCATTACACAGAAAACAAAAGGTAGAGCAAGATGAACTCCACTTAAAACAATGGGTTGAACTTAGGTGTCCCAGAGGGGGTAGCATTTCCTGATCCTCTAATTACATCCGTCTGGTTACTGTTAAACGACACGAACATCGTCTGTCAGATATGGTAGTTTGTTGGACAACAGTCGACGTATAAATAAATACAAATATCATTAATAAAACATGAACCTCTTACAAAACAAATGGGAGTAAAGACGAACTGAACATTGTTTTAGGCGGAAATGTCATGCACATGCATACACCGTCATACACACATACAGTCGTACATACAATATATTATACACATCGTCAGCAACACAGACAGTCGTACACACAATATCATATATACACCGTTAGACAAAAACATACACAGTCAAGTACACACATACAATATATTAGACACACAGACAGTCATACACACAATATCATATATACATAGTTAGACAAAAACATACACAGTCAAGTACACACATACAATATATTAGACACACAGACAGTCATACACACAATATCATATATACATAGTTAGACAAAAACATACACAGTCAAGTACACACATACAATATATTAGACACACAGACAGTCATACACACAATATCATATATACATAGTTAGACAAAAACATACACAGTCAAGTACACACATACAATATATTAGACACACAGACAGTCATACACACAATATCATATATACATAGTTAGACAAAAACATACACAGTCAAGTACACACATACAATATATTAGACACACAGACAGTCATACACACAATATCATATATACATAGTTAGACAAAAACATACACAGTCAAGTACACACATACAATATATTAGACACACAGACAGTCATACACACAATATCATATATACATAGTTAGACAAAAACATACACAGTCAAGTACACACATACAATATATTAGACACACAGACAGTCATACACACAATATCATATATAAACCGTTAGACAAAAACATACACAGTCAAGTACACACATACAATATATTAGACACACAGACAGTCATACACACAATATCATATATACATAGTTAGACAAAAACATACACAGTCAAGTACACACATACAATATATTAGACACACAGACAGTCATACACACAATATCATATATACATAGTTAGACAAAAACATACACAGTCAAGTACACACATACAATATATTAGACACACAGACAGTCATACACACAATATCATATATACATAGTTAGACAAAAACATACACAGTCAAGTACACACATACAATATATTAGACACACAGACAGTCATACACACAATATCATATATACATAGTTAGACAAAAACATACACAGTCAAGTACACACATACAATATATTAGACACACAGACAGTCATACACACAATATCATATATACATAGTTAGACAAAAACATACACAGTCAAGTACACACATACAATATATTAGACACACAGACAGTCATACACACAATATCATATATACATAGTTAGACAAAAACATACACAGTCAAGTACACACATACAATATATTAGACACACAGACAGTCATACACACAATATCATATATACATAGTTAGACAAAAACATACACAGTCAAGTACACACATACAATATATTAGACACACAGACAGTCATACACACAATATCATATATACATAGTTAGACAAAAACATACACAGTCAAGTACACACATACAATATATTAGACACACAGACAGTCATACACACAATATCATATATACATAGTTAGACAAAAACATACACAGTCAAGTACACACATACAATATATTAGACACACAGACAGTCATACACACAATATCATATATACACCTTTAGACAAAAACATACACAGTCAAGTACACACATACAATATATTAGACACACAGACAGTCATACACACAATATCATATATACATAGTTAGACAAAAACATACACAGTCAAGTACACACATACAATATATTAGACACACAGACAGTCATACACACAATATCATATATACATAGTTAGACAAAAACATACACAGTCAAGTACACACATACAATATATTAGACACACAGACAGTCATACACACAATATCATATATACATAGTTAGACAAAAACATACACAGTCAAGTACACACATACAATATATTAGACACACAGACAGTCATACACACAATATCATATATACATAGTTAGACAAAAACATACACAGTCAAGTACACACATACAATATATTAGACACACAGACAGTCATACACACAATATCATATATACATAGTTAGACAAAAACATACACAGTCAAGTACACACATACAATATATTAGACACACAGACAGTCATACACACAATATCATATATACATAGTTAGACAAAAACATACACAGTCAAGTACACACATACAATATATTAGACACACAGACAGTCATACACACAATATCATATATACATAGTTAGACAAAAACATACACAGTCAAGTACACACATACAATATATTAGACACACAGACAGTCATACACACAATATCATATATACATAGTTAGACAAAAACATACACAGTCAAGTACACACATACAATATATTAGACACACAGACAGTCATACACACAATATCATATATACATAGTTAGACAAAAACATACACAGTCAAGTACACACATACAATATATTAGACACACAGACAGTCATACACACAATATCATATATACATAGTTAGACAAAAACATACACAGTCAAGTACACACATACAATATATTAGACACACAGACAGTCATACACACAATATCATATATACATAGTTAGACAAAAACATACACAGTCAAGTACACACATACAATATATTAGACACACAGACAGTCATACACACAATATCATATATACATAGTTAGACAAAAACATACACAGTCAAGTACACACATACAATATATTAGACACACAGACAGTCATACACACAATATCATATATACATAGTTAGACAAAAACATACACAGTCAAGTACACACATACAATATATTAGACACACAGACAGTCATACACACAATATCATATATACATAGTTAGACAAAAACATACACAGTCAAGTACACACATACAATATATTAGACACACAGACAGTCATACACACAATATCATATATACATAGTTAGACAAAAACATACACAGTCAAGTACACACATACAATATATTAGACACACAGACAGTCATACACACAATATCATATATACATAGTTAGACAAAAACATACACAGTCAAGTACACACATACAATATATTAGACACACAGACAGTCATACACACAATATCATATATACATAGTTAGACAAAAACATACACAGTCAAGTACACACATACAATATATTAGACACACAGACAGTCATACACACAATATCATATATACATAGTTAGACAAAAACATACACAGTCAAGTACACACATACAATATATTAGACACACAGACAGTCATACACACAATATCATATATACATAGTTAGACAAAAACATACACAGTCAAGTACACACATACAATATATTAGACACACAGACAGTCATACACACAATATCATATATACATAGTTAGACAAAAACATACACAGTCAAGTACACACATACAATATATTAGACACACAGACAGTCATACACACAATATCATATATACATAGTTAGACAAAAACATACACAGTCAAGTACACACATACAATATATTAGACACACAGACAGTCATACACACAATATCATATATAAACCGTTAGACAAAAACATACACAGTCAAGTACACACATACAATATATTAGACACACAGACAGTCATACACACAATATCATATATACATAGTTAGACAAAAACATACACAGTCAAGTACACACATACAATATATTAGACACACAGACAGTCATACACACAATATCATATATACATAGTTAGACAAAAACATACACAGTCAAGTACACACATACAATATATTAGACACACAGACAGTCATACACACAATATCATATATACATAGTTAGACAAAAACATACACAGTCAAGTACACACATACAATATATTAGACACACAGACAGTCATACACACAATATCATATATACATAGTTAGATATACATTCCTTTACAAGAAGAGTTTGAAGATACTAAAGGGGCAATCAGAATCCGTATATCGAAGAAGAACAGACAACACAATGGCTAACAGAAAAAGTACAAAAGGACAAACAACGATCAACAAAACATACACATAAAACTAAAGATCGAACCCCACTAAAAACCGGGGGTGAACTCAGGTGCTCCGGAAGGTTAAACAGTTCCTGCTCCACAAATGGCACACGACGTGTTCATCTAGTTACAAACCAGTGACAAGTCATGAATGAGGAAAGGACCGGGAAGTGTTTACGACAAGTGGAACATTTCCGTGGTCATTTGTGACACTGATATTCCATAATGGTCCACCAAGTCATGGTGGTGACCGTAAAACTTTCGAAGTGGTGACTTCAACTTACCTAAGAGGAACCGTTGGTTCAGTAGCTTCCTTGTTAGCAACAACTGATGAGTGATATGACAAACTTTAAGACAAAATATCGTACTTCAAATTATTATGACAAAATAAAATGAAAAATAAAATATACCACACTGTCAGAACAATTCCAAAATTCATTCGATAAATGTAAAAACAGATATAAAATTGATACCCTTAGCGCACAAATACATGACCGCTCACACTTTCTTGTAGACCGAATAATCTGTCTCTTCTTCTGTCTATATTTGTCATTATATATTTCCTTTTTATTATTTGAACATTTTTTTTTTTTTTGGACACAAACAAAAAAAAAATGTCCAAATAATAAAAAAGGAAATATATAATGACAAATATAGACACACAAGAGACAGATTATTCGGTCTAACTTTCCTGTGGCTAAGCTAGTTTTAAATTACTTTTACTAATTGTCTGTTATGCTGTTAATGACATGTCTAAGGAACACATGTCAACATCTTCTACCGAACTTTCGACTGCTAAATAAAACTACAAGAAATCTATAATTGGCAGAAGACACAAAATCGACAAAACGTGTACAATTGACAACACGATTGTTGTTTAAGATCGGGTGAACAGAATTCACTTTACGTCAAAGGTCTGCTAAATAAAACTACAAGAAATATATTAACGGCAGAAGACACAAAATCGACAAAACGTGTACAATTGACATCACGATTGTTGTTTAAGATCGGGTGAACAGAATTCACTACGTAAAAGGTCTACTCGATGAATAAAGTCCCTTACTGCTAAATAAAACTACAAGAAATCTATAAATTGCAGGATATTTTTACGACACAAAATCGACAAAACGTGTACAATGTTGACTAGACGATTGCTTACGATCAGGTGAACAGAATTCACTTTACGTCAAAGGTCTACTCATTGTATTAGGTCTCATGATGCCCTTTGCCTTGTGTGGAGCGAAGCGCAATAGACACGGACCGTGTTGTCGACACCCAATAAGAAATGCAATCAAAAAGTCCAACGTTTCTTGCCTTTTTGTGTGTATTTAACATTGTTTGCATACATGACATTGCAATATAAACGCAATATAAGTACATTGTCGGTAAATATAAAATTGATTTGTATTCGCCTTGAAAAAGGAAAGAAAAACTCGCTAAATGCTCACTTTTCTTCATGATTCTAAAGATCGTACAACTAAATTTTGATATTTGCCGACAATGTACGTACATTGTGTATATTGTCTATATTTACGACCAAACAGTCTGTTTTAAGCGCCGTTACAAAGTATTCCATCAAACAACGGAGCAACGACCACAGATGATAACAAGCTGTTACTGCTCATTATATACAGTACCTGTTCTAGTAAGTACACGAAGGTGATATTCTACAAACAGAATGCACTCATAATTAGGAAGAGCTATGCATTTGATAAGTTAGGACCACACTACCAGGAGGACCTACCCTCTTTCAGAGAGATGCTAAACGTGTACTCTTAAGCGGATAAACTATGACACCAGGAAGGAGAGAGGGGCGACACACGTGTACCAAAAGGTTACAAAAGTACAGTCACCTTTGCCCGTAGACACCAAAGCAATAACTTATTATTATTAATTTGATGACAAGTCAGATATTTCGAGTACTGACCTTTAACATACAATGAGCTGAATTCAGCGGAGAAGGAATAGACTGGACAGTTGGGGAGGTGGGATGGCAAGCTTTAGTAGTGGACGGGATGAGGGAAAGTTTTCAAAAAAAAAAGAAAAAAAAAAGGAAGCAACTATTATCGTGGCCCCCGGCTCCTACGACCCCTGGCATTCAATTAGGCTTATTAAATGCCATGGGTAGTAGGAGCCGGGGGCAACGGAGACAATTGCTTCCCTATTTTTTCTTTTGAGTATACATCTAGAAAAGGAAAAGGAATAAAGAATAGAAATATTTTTAGATCTATATTAAAATGCGTACGTGAGTAAAATGAACAGGTTGACATATTAAAAGATGATGTACTGACAGGAAAAAGAAACACAAGTTTGTATTGTGTGTTAAACACGTCAAATGTATGGATCATTAACTCATTGTTTGAGATTTGAAGTTATTTCCTCATTACTAATTAAATCTCGATGAGTTTTGATGTGTAACAGACTTTGCACTGATAACTCACAACACATGTGTACGGTACCCTACTATATTTCCTAATCAAAACCAATAGCGTGTCTGTCTACCCTGGGCAGTAGTCGCTGCTATAACCCCCTGTACCACTGTCCCTCAACTAGTTGTTTATGGTTCTTTATGAGACGCTATTATTCGAATCAACCGTGAAATATAACCGGCGTCTCTTGAGCGATTGTGTGGCATGTTGAAGCCCTTCCTGCCAAAGCTCGCCCCAAAATTGTTTAATCGGTGACAACTCTTGCACGTAGGATGCCCAATCGAGAAATGTGACACTGTTTTAGATAACGACACACCATAGCAGCATACGGTATCGTATCATCTTGCTGCAACATAATACTACCTGCATGCATGGATAACTAGAAGATTTTGAGACCCGAAAGCCTGCTTCCGATCTCAATGCATTGCACTGGATGACGAGAGAGATGCTTAAACACTATGAGAAATCCCCACCCCAAACAATCATCACAATTTCAGTCCTCGAAACGAATATTTGAATTTACTAGTCCGAATCAAATTCTTGAATATATTTTACATGTGTATATATATATTATATCAAAATAAAAACTTACTGGTCCGAATAAAGTTTTATTGGTCTTGGGGTGGAGGCCGGTGCTATTTGTGAGGACTATTACAGTCCTACAAGGGTCAGAATGCCCACCCTCACCAGGTATCGAATTTAAATACAGTTCGTCTATGGGTAGACTAACTGTATTTACAAATGTTTGTTAAAAACTGCTCATAGTTCAGAATATTTATGTTTTACGTTTTTCAGATCAAGATTTTTTTTTTATTTAAAAATTGGCGACTGAAAAATTAAAAAAAAAACATACCCCCTCCTCCAAAAATAATTTAAAAGTCGTTCCACAACCATGTGAACATCCCCACTGTATTGTATGATATCAAGGTTTAACAATTCATCAAGCTCTGGAAATGTCACAAAACGTCTAAAATATACTCGTACTAGTCTATAATATTAAAAACAACAAATGTTTAGTATACAACAGGTGGTCGTTACAGGCGTTTTGTATTTGAAAATAAAAGATCCAATGTATACAATATTATGTGACGATACTTTTGTCTACAAAGCTTAGCAGCAGATTTAATTTAGTGTATATCAAAAGAATAGAATATATGTATGCGTTTCCTAGCGGTTCTTCTTCGGAGTAAAAGAATCATTCACAACTAGTCAAACCTACCTGAAAGAACCTCTATAAAACAAATCACTGTCTATAAAGAGCAGTCTCATCTTCCCCATTAATGAATAGTGCATATATTTTTAACCTGTGTATAAAGGACAACTGCTCATAAAGACCACATTTTCAGAATCCCTTGAATGGTCTTTATATACATGTTTGACTGTAGTAGTGGTAAAGGGTTATATCAGCGACTACTGCCCAGAGTAGGCAGACACGCTATTGGTTTTGATTAGGAAATATATAGTAGGGTACACACGTGTTATAAGTTATCAGTGTAAATGCCGTCTGTTACACAACAAAACTCATTAAGATTTAATCAGTGATGATTCTGAATAGAAATTAAAATAACTGAAAATCAATTAAATAAAGCTGAAAACATATGCACCCCTTAAAAGGTCCATTGTTTTACCTGATCTGACCGTGTCCATCAACTCATTCAGAGGGAAATAGCTGAAATCAGTTAAATAACTGAAGTAATGAAGAAATAACTTTAAATCCGATATAATGAGTAAATCAAAAGAATGGGATAGGATAATATTATATGTACCACTGATCTGAATACTACTTTGAAGACAGAGTATTAATTCCCAATATACTGAACATACAAAACGAAAGGTTTTTACAATCTATACTCTGTAGTCTCTAAGAAGTTTTGCAATAACAAATTTACAAACTGGCCCTGCCAAGTTGTGTTCCTTTGGTGAATGGGTTCAGCGATAATGAGTGAGTGAGTGTTGCTTCTGTCCAAATGAGCAATTCTTCAGCTATATCGTGGCGAGAGCAAGTTAGATTGCATCAGATGATGATGAGGTCCGCTTTATAACAGACCAACACGCTTAGTTGGATTTTTATAATGCTAGCTCATTGAAATAAGATTCCTCGGGTAGACATGTCGCCACACTCGAACACATTATTCTCCTTATTACTACGAGCCAACCAGTCTTTGTTCTTACTCGTCCATGTTACGTACGAGAAGCAGCAAATACCAATGTTATAATCTTTGGATTGACCAGACAGAGGCTCGAACACACGATCTACCACAACAGAGGCGAGCACGCTGACCACTACACCACTGACAGAGGCTCGAACACACGATCTACCACAACAGAGGCGAGCACGCTGACCACTACACCACTGACAGAGGCTCGAACCCACGATCTACCACAACAGAGGCGAGCACGCTGACCACTACACCACTGACAGAGGCTCGAACCCACGACATACCACAACAGAGGCGAGCACGCTGACCACTACACCACTGACAGAGGCTCGAACCCACGACATACCACAATAGAGGCGAGCACGCTGACCACTACACCACTGACAGAGGCTCGAACCCACGACATACCACAATAGAGGCGAGCACGCTGACCACTACACCACTGACAGAGGCTCGAACCCACGATCTACCACAAGAGAGGCGAGCACGCTGACCACTACACCACTGACAGAGGCTCGAACCCACGACATACCACAATAGAGGCGAGCACGCTGACCACTACACCACTGACAGAGGCTCGAACCCACGATCTACCACAACAGAGGCGAGCACGCTGACCACTACACCACTGACAGAGGCTCGAACCCACGACATACCACAACAGAGGCGAGCACGCTGACCACTACACCACTGACAGAGGCTCGAACCCACGACATACCACAATAGAGGCGAGCACGCTGACCACTACACCACTGACAGAGGCTCGAACCCACGACATACCACAATAGAGGCGAGCACGCTGACCACTACACCACTGACAGAGGCTCGAACCCACGACATACCACAATAGAGGCGAGCACGCTGACCACTACACCACCGACAGAGGTTCGAACCCACGACATACCACAATAGAGGCGAGCACGCTGACCACTACACCACCGACAGAGGCTCGAACCCACGACATACCACAATAGAGGCGAGCACGCTGACCACTACACCACCGACACGGTTCTCAGCGGAAAAGATTGAAATGTGAAATGTTTAAGGATCACAGACGTCAGACGATAAGCATTGACCATTCTTTATTTGGTACAAAAAGGGCAGGTGGGATAACTAATACACAGAAAAATAGTTTTTTTTTTTTATATAATGCACTTTATATATATAATTTGTAAATAATGCAGTTTATCCATCACTGCCATGTGCTTAGCATTTCGATGGGGATAACAATTAAATTATATAATAATATAGGCATACCTCATTATGTGTTCACCTATACTATAATATAGATAGACATGCTAGAATTTGTAACATGTGTAACAATAATGCTATAGAAGATGAGTATCATTTTATTTTAGAGTGTAGTAAATATGTGGAAATTCGTAGAAAATATATAAAACCCTATTATTGTATCAATCCATCTGCTTTTAAACTAACACAGTTATTATCTGTTCAAAATATTAAAGAACTTAACAATCTTGGAAAGTATTTGTATGTGGCTGAAAAAATTCGTAATTCCTAAATTTATATCATGCTCCGCTATAATTATAATTATATAATTATGTATTGTGTATAATGTATCATGTATTGTTTGTAATTTGTATTTATATACCTATAAGTTGTATTGCTTTTGGAATAAAGTATTATATTATAACAGGTAAGTTAATTAATATTGTTACCTGACAGAGGTAATAAGGTATTACAATTACAATACACCGTTCATGTTAAACTGTATTGAGCTAAAACTGTATTGAGCTTGAAATTTAGATTCATCTGACAGAATAAACTGTCATGAAAATCATACTCTAACATTACATGTACATGTTTTCTCCTGGTGGTTGACCTTTGAGGACTAAGTCAATTATTGAAAGTATTTTCATTGGCAATCTAGAACCGCCTTTCCATATCATGGTTGGGACCCGCATGCCTACACCTGATTCCGACCAACGTGCATTTGTCCAATAAATCTCATGCTCTGTAAAATCACACCCGTTGTTATAATGGGTCAACTTTTTAACCGGGGGGAGGGGGATTTTTTCTCTATGACCCTTAATTATTTTTTTTTGGGGGGAGGGGTGGGGCTATCTTTTTCCCCATGACCCCGAATTTTGTGTGGGGGACAACATGAAAAATATATTTTTTTCTTCAAATTTCACAAAAAAATGTTTGTTAAAAATTGCTCATAGTTCAGATTATTTGTTTTACATCTTTCAGGTCAAGAATTTTTTCTTATTTTCAATTTTGGCGACTGAAAATTAAAAAAAAACACACCCCCTTCTCAAAAAATATTTTAAAGGTCGTTCCTCAACCATGTGAACATCACCACTGTATTGTATGATATCAAGGATAACAATTCATCAAGCCCTGAAAATGTCACAAAACATGTATTTTACAAATTATTGTCGCGTCCTTGAAATGACTCAGTATCCATTACATTATGTACGTTTTATAAAAATGATTATCATTTATCAAACAAACATACAAGGTCGTTTGCAAATATCCCAGTTTTAACCACCAACAAAAAAAATCAACAAAAAATCACACAAATCATGGGAAAATTGAATTTTCACTATTTGAAATTGAAATTGGAAACTTCATTAAATCTAATAGAGCTGTAATCTACGTGACAAAATCACTTTTATCAAGAATATTTTATCTCCATATTGCGTGATGCGACACCTTTGCATGCAAAATCATCACTATTGATTGATTGATTGTTGCTGGTCAGTAAACCAATATTTCAGCTATATGCATGAGAACAATTTTACAACATATAAAGGAACAACTCTACAGTCTCACGCATGTTTGTAGGAACAACTCTACAGTCTCACGCATGTTTGTAGGAACAACTCTACAGTCTCACGCATGTTTGTAGGAACAACTCTATAGTCTCACGCATGTTTGTAGGAACAACTCTACAGTCTCACGCATATTTGTAGGAACAACTCTACAGTCTCACGCATGTTTGTAGGAACAACTCTACAGTCTCACGCATGTTTGTAGGAACAACTCTAGTCTCACGCATGTTTGTAAGAACAACTCTAGTCTCACGCATGTTTGTAGGAACAACTCTACAGTCTCACGCATGTTTGTAGGAACAACTCTACAGTCTCACGCATGTTTGTAGGAACAACTCTACAGTCTCACGCATGTTTGTAGGAACAACTCTACAGTCTCACGCATGTTTGTAGGAACAACTCTACAGTCTCACGCATGTTTGTAGGAACAACTCTACAGTCTCACGCATGTTTGTAGGAACAACTTTACAGTCTCACGCATGTTTGTAGGAACAACTCTAGTCTCACGCATGTTTGTAGGAACAACTCTACAGTCTTACGCATGTTTGTAGGAACAACTCTAGTCTCACGAATGTTTGTAGGAACAACTCTAGTCTCACGCATGTTTGTAGGAACAACTATAGTCTCCCGCATGTTTGTAGGAACAACTCTACAGTCTCACGCATGTTTGTAGGAACAACTCTACAGTCTCACGCATGTTTGTAGGAACAACTCTAGTCTCACGCATGTTTGTAGGAACAACTCTACAGTCTCACGCATGTTTGTAGGAACAACTCTACAGTCTCAAACATGTTTGTAGGAACAACTCTACAGTCTCACGCATGTTTGTAGGAACAACTCTACAGTCTCACGCATGTTTGTAGGAACAACTCTACAGTGTCACCCATGTTTGCAGGAACAACTCTACAGTCTCATGCATGTTTGTAGGAACAACTCTAGTCTCACGCATGTTTGTAGGAACAACTCTACAGTCTCACACATGTTTGTAGGAACAACTCTACAGTCTCACGCATGTTTGTGTTGTTTAATATATCATCCGACAAGAGAAGAGATACACTTTTATTTTCAAAATATTAAATATTATTATAATTCATATTTCTTTGCGATATTCTAAAATTACAACAACATAATTATGCAATTTATTGTTAATCAACGAATATCGATTCTTCACATAACGATCAGTCGTGACGACGTTCTGACGATTTTTAGAATTAAATTGCTTTTGAAGTTCATAGAAAATGCATTTCCCTGAAAAAAATATTCAATAGGTCTGTATTTCTAGAAAAAAAAATATCAATACGTACCTATTTCTGAAATTTAAAACATACGAAAAGGGAATCATCTAAATTCTAACTGCACACACCTCTACCTATGAAATATGGACGTTAAACCCCGCGTCCAAATGTGGAAGTTAAACCCCGTGTCCAAATGTGGAAATTAAACCCCGCGTCCATATGCATATTTGATGGCGCTATTTCAAAATTGCCCTCAACAGTCCTACAGCTAAAATACCTCAGATGTCTATAAAAACTAATTTGAAGCCAATTGTTTTGATAATATTTGTTTCTCTGGACAAGATGTAATAAAACTTCTTCATATTTCTGTTATTGTGTATTCCTCCTGCACTAGTTCTATTTGAGTAACATTGACTGTATCAATCTTTGTAACTGGTAAAGATATAGGTTTACTGGTACCTGATTCATGTCATGTAGAGTTACGGTATGAAATGGTAACAGAACGGAATTAACAGAGGACATCATCAAAAACTATTAGAATGACGCTTGTTTCTGCTATTTTCCTGTATTCTGAGTTATTTCGGACTTCTTGTGATTTTGCAGGATAAATACGATATACGTACATTGTCGGTAAATATAAAAAAAATGCACATGCAAGAAGGCTTCCTGGTTCTGAAGCTCGTACAAATAAATTAATGAGTGTACAGTCAAGCCTGTATTAAGAGGTGACCTTTGGGATTAAGAAAAAGTGGCCTTATAAGACAGGTGACCTCTTAAAAGAAGTTCAATTTATATGTAATTTTCTATGACAGGACACAAATTAGGTTTAATACAGGTGACTGCATGGACATGCTTGACTGTGTATTGTCTATTTATCTAGGTATGCTGATGTTCAACACGATTTCCAAATCTGATTCTGTTCGTGTCGTTTAATAGTATAAACCAGAGGCTCCCAGGAGCCTGTAATCGCTCACCTGGATCAAAGCTGCTTTCAATAACAATGCAACTGCACTGTGGTGGCCATCTTGGCGGGAGAGCGCAACTGCCGGACACCATTTTGGAAGAGGACCATCCAATGACTATTCCATCAAAGTTTGGTTTTAATTGAGCTACTGGTTCCAGACAAGATGGTTTTTATGTGAATTTCCCATAGGGTCCTATGTTAAACTAAGTACAGCTGTGCAGCCATCTTGGTCAGAGGGCGGGACCACCAGACACAAATTTGGTTCAGCGGTTTCAGAGGAGAAGATTTAAATGTGATCTTTTATCAAAATATGCCTAATTTGCATAATCGGTATAAATCGGCTGAAAGAAAAATAAAAAAAAAAAAACCCCGAACATATACTAAACTACTCCTTGCCATGTAGCTGCAGTTTAAATTTGAGCTCATTTTGACTTATACTAAAGCAGCAATCGACAATTGAAGAAATTTCTATTTTTAGTAACAGCAGCCATCTTGAATGGAGGGCGGGGCTGTCGGACACAATTTTGAAAGGGAACCACCCAGGGACCATCCCTGCCAGGTTTGGTTTAATTTGGTTCAGCGGTTTCAGAGGAGAAGATTTAAATGCGATCTTTTATCAAAACATGCCTAATTTGCATAATCGGTATATATCGGCTGAAAGAAAAATTTCACAGAAAAACCCGGAATATATGCTAAACTACTTCTTGCCATGTAGCTGCAGTTAAAATTTCAGCTCATTTTGACTTACACTAAAGCAGCAATGGACAATTAAAATTTCATCCCCCCTTTTTTCTATTTTGAGCTTGGCGGCCATCTTGGTTGGAAGTCGGGATCACCGGACACAATTGTGGAAGGGGGCCACCCAAGAATCATTTCAGCAAAGTTTGGTTGAGATTGGCTCAGTAGTTTCAGAGGAGAAGATTTTTTTTAAATTTCATCCCCCCTTTTTTCTAATTTGCATAATCGGTCAAAATCGGCAAAAGTTCAAAGTTCATAAAAAATCCTGTCACACATGCTGAAAAGCTCATCATTATGCTTATACAGTTCAAATTTGGGCACATTCTGGCTTAAAATAGAGCAGTTTTGGCCATTTGAAGAAATTTCTATTTTTAGTAACAGCGGCCATCTTGAATGGAGGGCGGGGCTGTCGGACACAATTTTGAAAGGGAACCACCCAGGGACCATCCCTGCCAGGTTTGGTTTAATTTGGTTCAGCTGTTTCAGAGGAGAAGATTTAAATGTGATCTTTTATCAAAATATGCCTAATTTGCATAATCGGTATATATCGGCTGAAAGAAAAATTTCACAGAAAAACCCGGAATATATGTTAAACTACTCCTTGCCATGTAGCTGCAGTTAAAATTTGAGCTCATTTTGACTTACACTAAAGCAGCAATGGACAATTAAAATTTCATCCCCCCTTTCTTCTATTTTTAGCTTGGCGGCCATCTTGGTTGGAAGTCGGGATCACCGGACACAATTTTGAAAGGGGGCCATCCAAGGACCATTCCACCAAAGTTTGGTTGCAATTGGTCCAGTGGTTTCTGAGGAGAAGATTAAAATGTGAAATGTTGACGGACGGACGACGGACGACAGACGACGGACGAAAAGTGATGACAATAGCTCACATAAGGCCAGGTGAGCTAAAAACGGGTGTCACTAGTGGAGCGGGAGCTTCCTACCCTGCTAGAACACTTGGGTTCACCTTGAATTTTTAGTGGGTTTCGTGTTGCTCAAACTTTAGTTTTCTCTGTAGTGTTTTGTATATCATTGTTTGTCCTTTTTTTATATTGGCCATTATATTATTGTTTGTCCTTTTTTTTATATTGGCCATTATATTATTGTTTGTCCTTTTTTTATATTGGCCATTATATTATTGTTTGTCCTTTTTTTATATTGGCCATTATATTATTGTCTGTCCTTTTTTTTATATTGGCCATTATATTATTGTTTGTCCTTTTTTTTTATATTGGCCATTGTATTATTGTCCTTTTTTTATATTGGCCATTATATTATTGTTTGTCCTTTTTTTTATATTGGCCATTATATTATTGTTTCCTTTTTTTATATTGGCCATTATATTATTGTCTGTCCTTTTTTTATATTGGCCATTATATTATTGTCTGTCCTTTTTTTATATTGGCCATTGCATTATTGTCTGTCCTTTTTTTATATTGGCCATTGTATTATTGTTTGTCCTTTTTTATATTGGCCATTGTATTATTGTCTGTCCTTTTTTTATATTGGCCATTATATTATTGTTTGTCCTTTTTTTATATTGGCCATTATATTATTGTTTGTCCTTTTTTTTATATTGGCCATTGTATTATTGTCTGTCCTTTTTTTTATATTGGCCATTATATTATTGTTTGTCCTTTTTTTTATATTGGCCATTGTATTATTGTCTGTCCTTTTTTTTATATTGGCCATTGTATTACTGTTTGTACTTTTTTTTATATTGGCCATTGTATTATTGTTTGTACTTTTTTTTATATTGGCCATTGTATTATTGTCTGTCCTTTTTTTTATATTGGCCATTATATTATTGTCTGTCCTTTTTTTATATTGGCCATTATATTATTGTTTGTCCTTTTTTTATATTGGCCATTATATTATTGTTTGTACTTTTTTTTATATTGGCCATTGTATTATTGTTTGTCCTTTTTTTTATATTGGCCATTGTATTATTGTCTGTCCTTTTTTTTATATTGGCCATTGTATTATTGTTTGTCCTTTTTTTTATATTGGCCATTGTATTACTGTTTGTACTTTTTTTTATATTGGCCATTGTATTATTGTTTGTACTTTTTTTTATATTGGCCATTGTATTATTGTCTGTCCTTTTTTTTATATTGGCCATTATATTATTGTTTGTCCTTTTTTTATATTGGCCATTATATTATTGTTTGTCCTTTTTTTATATTGGCCATTATATTATTGTTTGTCCTTTTTTTATATTGGCCATTATATTATTGTTTGTCCTTTTTTTATATTGGCCATTATATTATTGTTTGTCCTTTTTTTATATTGGCCATTATATTATTGTCTGTCCTTTTTTATATTGGCCATTATATTATTGTCTGTCCTTCGATTTACGGCATCCGAGTAACCCCTTTTGATTTCTTCAAACTGTTCTTCAGTCTATCACTTTATCCGGGTGACCGATACTAAGTCGATCCGGTTTCCGGTTTAAAATTAAGGACAGTACTCTAGAATTCTGGGAATTGTTTTGATTATTCGATATGTTGTGATCATATCATATTTCTCAATAGTTATTCTAGGAAGACAAGCTGTTGATTCAGTTAGAACAGCTTATCTGCGAGATGAAATCGTTACTTTAATTAGAATATAAGTACTAAAGTAATAATTTTTTTATTAGAATAACGAAAAATCCAAATATCTTTTAAACTATAGATTTTTGAACAGCAAAATAAACGAGTTTTATTTAGAATTATGACTTACTCTAACTCTCATTGATCTTGGATACACTTATAAAAAAATAGGTGATAATCGAAGAGTTCTGTATGATCAAGTGTCTATTATCAATGATAGGTGTAATTATCTGAGAAAGATCAAATCTTTCAGGGAAGCAGGGTGTGATATCGTGTACATGGATGAAACATGGGTTAACCAAAATCACTGCACAGATTATATGTGGCTTCCGAATGATGGGTCTGATGCCCCAAAAATACCCTCGGGTAAAGGCAAACGTTTGATTGTTTTGCATGCAGGTACGCGAAGTGAGGGTTTGATTGACGGCTGCGATTTAGTGTTTCTGGCCAAATCAAAGGATGGTGACTATCAACAGGAGATGAATAGCTTTGTCTTTCTTGAGTGGTTTGAAAATCAATTGATGCCTGCTCTGAAAAATCCTAGCTTGGTTGTGTTAGATAATGCAAGTTATCACAATGTTAAAACAGAAGATACGGTGTGCCCAAATTTTAGTCAGAAAAAAGCTGTTCTCCAAAACTATCTTACACAACACAACATTCTTTTTTCTGCTACTGATACCAAAAAAGTATTAAATGAAAAAATAAAACAAAAATAGACCCCAGTAGTTTATAAAACAGATAAAATTGTTAATTTACACGGACATGAAGTATTAAGAACCAACCCCCGTTCGACACTGAACTTAACCCGATAGAATTAATATGGGCGCAAGTCAAAGGTTTCGTGGCTAAAAACAATACCACCTTCCGATTAAAAGATGTTAAAGAAGTCACGTACACCGCTTTCGGAAAAATTACAAAAGATGTGTGGACAAAAGCAGAAGAACATGTGGTCAAAATTGAAAAAGAATACTGAAAAGAAAACTGTATAGATAGAAGTGTCATAGAACCTATTATCATTGATTTGTGTGATGATGACTCGGATGACGACACGGGTTGAAGTATAATCATATTAAGTATAATAGACAGAGAAAAAATGTAAAAATCTAATAAATGTCACGTCAAAGCCAATGCCGAAAATATCTGGAACATGTGTCTGCCAATTCATTAAGGTTTAAGAACAGTTGTAACTGTTGAAACTATCTAGGGTCAGATGAATTATTTAACTTATATTGATTATAACACATAAATAATACACAAAACAACTTGAAAAAAAAAAGAAAAGAAAAAAAAAGATAAACAGGGACAGTTTATAATCCAACCGAAAACCAAACACAAAACGAGCCTCGTATTCATGAAAAGTCAAAACAAACAAACACAAAGGTCGAAACTTCGGATTCCTGTTTTGGATAAGCATTTCGAAGTGGAATAGGTTAAATATATATTTCCAAACTTTTAGCTCACCTTTGAGTTGAAAGATATAACTTGGTTTAGTATAATAGTTACGTAAAACAATTGCAAGTATCAATGATTCATCAATAATTTTTGCAGTTTTTAGGTATTTTTTTTTACCAATGACAATGTTAAGTTGAAGGTTTGGTAAAAAAATAGCTCCAAAAAGAGTGCTCAATATCATAATCTATCCCTCCCCCCCCCCCCCCCCCCCCAAAAAAAATCAATCAATCCTCCAATTGATCTCTGAGGTTCTATAATTTAAAAATGTATAATTTTACGAACATTTTTTAATTAGGAAGTTGCACAATCTCAAAACTCATTTTTCGTTCCGTTTCTTACATGTATATAAATTAAAAATGTCATACAGAATCGAACAAAACGACAATGATATATTCTTCATATTATATGATATATGAAGACTTCATTTTTTCACTATTAAAGACAGAAGTGCTATATATTTAGTGAAAAAATAAAAATAATGAAAAATCTCCCAGTCCAAGCAATTTTTACAGGTAAAATATTTTACAGGTAAAAATCAATGAACTCAATAGTGCGTGTAGGAGATGGTGACGGGCTCTACGGAGAACAATGGAATCTTTCGGGTGACCGTCGAGTGTCTATTGTCCTCAGGGATTAAAACCCACGGCTGCAGGCTGTTCTCTTTTATAGACTTATTCCCTCCGTATTTCATAAAACTTTGTCAAAATATACACCCAAAAACTCCTTTAAAATGCGATTTTTCTATATGAGCAGGGCCAAATACGTTCACTCTCTGGTCTGCAAACTTCCAAATTAAATTACCACCCTCGATTCTCTACACAACTCTCGTTTACACTTCTACTTTAAAATATACAGTTTAAAAGATATTTCCAATTTTCGTTATTCTAATCAAAAAATTATTACTTTAGTACTTGTTTTTCTGGGTGTAATCTATAATTAGCCTAATTTACATCTATAAATAAACTAATAATGGCAGCATCGAAATATACATCATCAATTGTTTTGAAGTCAAACGAAAAACATTCACCAGAAAGGTGGATTATTTTTCATACCACCTTGAGAAATTCTTGATTGTAGATTTCGATGTTGAATTAGTTTAATTTTCTATGATTTGTGATATTATGAGATGAAAGTTTAAATAGTAATAGTAATAGTCAAGGTTAAGGTTTCGGCTGTTAACGCTACTTTCAACAATAATTCAGTGATATCGTGGCGGTCAGTTTTATTGATGGAGGAAACCGGAATAACCGTAGAAAACCATCGAGCTGTCGTAAGTTACTGACCCTAACCCTAACCCTAACCCTAACCCTTTATCACATAATCTTGTATCGAGAGCACCTCGCCATGAACGGGGTTCGAACTCACAAGTTGAATTTCTGTGATTTGCGATATTATGAGATGAAAGTTCAAACAGTAATGGTCAACAATTCTATCAATGTCAACAATTCTACCAATGTCAACAAAACGAAAAACCATCTATCGCTTTAAATGACGGACCGATCAGAAAGACCACAACATACGGTGTTGTAAACACATGTACAGACAGACCCATGCGGCCGGTATTAAACACATGTACAGGCAGACCCATGCGGCCGGTATTAAACACATGTAGACAGACCCATGTGGCCGGTATTAAACAAATGTACAGACAGACCCATGCGGCCGGTATTAAACACATGTACAGGCAGACCCATGCGGCCGGTATTAAACACATGTAGACAGACCCATGTGGCCGGTATTAAACACATGTACAGACAGACCCATGTGGCCGGTATTAAACAAATGTACAGACAGACCCATGCGGCCGGTATTAAACACATGTACAGGCAGACCCATGCGGCCGGTATTAAACACATGTAGACAGACCCATGTGGCCGGTATTAAACACATGTACAGACAGACCCATGTGGCCGGTATTAAACACATGTACAAACAGACCCATGCGGCCGGTATTAAACACATGTACAGACAGACCCATGTGGCCGGTATTAAACACATGTACAGACAGACCCATGTGGCCGGTATTAAACACATGTACAGACAGACCCATGTGGCCGGTATTAAACACATGTACAGACAGACCCATGCGGCCGGTATTAAACCGACATGTACAGACAGACCCATGCGGCCGGTATTAAACGGACATGTACAGACAGACCCATGCGGCAGGTATTAAACCGATCAATTGGATCCTAAACACTCCGACTCACAGTCTCTATCTGATTTCCAATAGCAATACAGCTATAAACAAACAATATAAAAAAAAACCTGAACAGATTCGCTCCTACTCATAAAAACCTGAACAGATTCGCTCCTACTCATAAAAACCTGAACAGATTCGCTCCCACTCATAAAAACCTGAACAGATTCGCTCCTACTCATAAAAACCTGAACAGATTCGCTCCTACTCATAAAAACCTGAACAGATTCGCTCCTACTCATAAAAACCTGAACAGATTCGCTCCTACTCATAAAAACCTGAACAGATTCGCTCCTACTCATAAAAACCTGAACAGATTCGCTCCCACTCATAAAAACCTGAACAGATTCGCTCCTACTCATAAAAACCACATGAAAATGAATTACAACAGCATCTTTGGTTCACTTTTCACACGGTCATTCATAAGGAATTCGGTCTATACATATATTTGCCATGAAAATAAAAAAAGAAGCACGTATATTGGTTATAATAACTCGCTACGTGATATGTATATACTTCATTGATATACTTATTAAGACGTAAATATTAAAAGTTGAATGAGTGATGGAATACGAGACTGGAAGCCTTTGTACTTGTTGATGAAAATATCATAAAAACATATGTTGTTATATCACTTTACAATCTTTTATTTGTAAACAGATTTTTGAATCAAACTACGATTTACATTGGTCAATGTATAACTTTAACTACGAATATATGACATTTCTTTATGTTGTTCATGTATATATGTTTTGTAATGTTGTATTGTATTGTATTGTTTTACCCGCAAGAGTTGTATTTGCTATAAAGATTATTTATTATTATTATTATTATTTATACGAAATAAAACATTTGCTTTATTCTATTAATTGGGGGGTGGGGGTTAATTCTAAATTGATCGTGGGCATTTAAATAGGAAGGAAAGAGGCTCTAGTTTGTGCCGGACGAATTAATCATACTGCTGTTCCGACAGTGTAGTATTTATATATATATATATATATATATATATATATTTTTGCTTTTCATTATACTTTTCCTAAAGAAGGGATGTATGTTATGGTGTTTAACGCCACTTTCAACAATATTTCAGTTATATCGTGGTCGTCATGCAGTTTTATTGGTGGAGGACACCGGAATACCCAGAGAAAATCACCACCTGCCATGTGTGGGATTCGAACTCACAACATTAGCGGTAATAGTACGACGACTGCTTTTAGAATTGCATCGAGAATGTAGGTTATTTTCTCCCCCATTGTATTGCCCCAAGGACGGGATGTATAAAGTTAGGAGGATCTCATGGTTCTTTAAGTTAAAATTATACCTATCGAATCTCGATCATGGCGAAGTGTAAAACATTATGTGATAACGTTTGTCAGTGACTTGCGACAGTTCGGTGGTTTTCTCTATACAACATTATGTGATAACGTTTGTCAGTGACTTGCGACGGTTCGGTGGTTTTCTCTATACAACATTATGTGATAACGTTTGTCAGTGACTTGCGACAGTTCGGTGGTTTTCTCTGGGTCCTCCAGTTTCCTCTACCAATGAAACTGACCGTCACGATATAACTGAAATATTGTTGAAAGTGGCGTTAAACACCATCAAACAAACATAGTTCTTGAGCGTTAAAGGTCAACTCTCTCTCATACTAGTTCGCATCATTCCATCATTTCTAAACATATTATTTTTTTCTTGAAAGCAGATATGATTCCAATTAATGATACTGTTGATTGGCAGACAAACATGATTTCCTGTAGAGATCAACATTGCCTGTTTCCCACGCAAACAATATCGATTTTACTATATGTTTACGATGAGAGCCTAGCGATAACCTGAAAGCCTCATCGATTCGTCATGTTTTTAAACTAGTTTTAATGAACACGATTTTGAGTTTCAAATAGAAACAAACACAAACGGACGTTCAATTAAATTTCAATAAAAAAAAATCAATTTCTCCTATTTCTTGGAATAATTTCTTGAAAGCAGAAAAGTAATGAAATTAATTGACTCAAAAGAAAAATTCCGTGACAATCGTTTGTTGAAGGTCTTTAATTCCAAGAGATATATTCATAACTGACAGAATGATTAACGCGCGTGACTTAAACAGAATATTGATTTTACCCGGGATTTTAGCATCAAATGACAGCTGTAGCTATCTGTAACCTTATAGGCTCCATGTAGACGTCATAATTATGAGTAGATTATTTCCCTTGAATGTTTATTACGCCTGTGGATTTACTAAGTTATTATAAGACCACAAAATTGTCCCTATTCAGAACTAGAGATCACAGGACCTTGTAATCGCTCAAATGGATTCAATTTGATATTAAATTTTCATATACCAATTTAGAACATAAACAAGTTAAAGCTGATTCCAGCGTAGAATTAACTTAACGAAATTTCTATTTTCAGTAATGGTAGCCATCTTGGATTGAGGACTAGACTGTCACACACAATTTCAAATATGTACTTTACATTTTGATTTGATTTGGTTTAGTGGTTTCTGAGACAATTTTAATGTGATTTTTTTTTTTACTAATTAATTTACATAATCTGTATAAATAGGCTGAACGAAAAACTTCCACGAAAAGCCCACAATATATGTTGATCTACATATTGTGATGCAGCGGCAGTTTAAATCTGAACTCCTTGACAATTAAGCAATGATGGTAAATTAAAAAAAAATTCTGATTTATGCAACGGCAGCCAACTTGAATGGAGGATTGGGCTGTCGGGTACGAAAGAGAACCACCATAAGACCATCCTAGCTAAGTTTGGTGTAATTTGGTTAAAAGATTTCCGAGAATTATGAAATATGAAAAGCTTACAACATCCGATGGACGCTAAATGTAATGTGTGTGTGTGTGTGGGGGGGGGGGGGGGGGGGGGGGGGGGGGGTCAGGTGAGCTAAAGATCCGGAATTCCAAAGTTTTTTTAAATATCAATTTAGCAATACATGTAGTTTTATTTTGCTTTTTTTTTCTTACAATATATTTAATATGACGTCTATATTTGTTTTATCAGTTTTTCGGAATGTCTGTCCATTAAATATATAATAGTTTACAATAGACACGTGGTAGAATGCCTGTGTGACGTTAGCATACGACTACGAAAGACATGATATTTGATAAGAAAATAATTTTTTTTTTTTTTTTTTAAATGAAACAGGTGTGCCAAGTCTCAGAAAATATCATGTTCTGGCTTCTCGAGCAACCTACAAAGCCTATAGCTTATGGTTCTCAGACAAAACATAAAAAAAAATCTCGCTTTGGGAAAACATGACCCCCCCCTTTTTTTCCCCTCAAAAATTAAATGGTTGGTTCCTTACGTCTTATTATTATTGTGTGTACGATCACAGATGTTCAACAAAGTACTGATAAATATAAATACCACCTATATCGTGAGAAGTACGATTTACATGAAGAAAGTTAATTAACCCTCTCTAGTTAGCATGCCCCACATTATAAGCTAAGGTACAATTCAATTGTCCACAGTCCACAGTCCATAGGTTAAGTTATCTGACTCCATGTTACTGTACTATAATAAATAGTAGCATAATTGGTTGTCATTTTGATTAATAAGAGCACGAAGTATATAGTGTGACCCCAATTGACGGGTCTGAAAAGTATCTTCAGCAGTAGAAAGATTGCTTAAAAAATATTAGTTGCTGTACATGATTTTAAAGTGAACCATATTCTGTTCATTTAATTGTTTTAGGCGATTGCTAGTTTGGTTGATATTGTCAGAATTGTTGACCATCGCTGTTTCAACTTTCTTTTCATATTTTGTGAGTTAAGATGAGAGTTGATGAGGTTAGAGTTGATTGTTCCTTTTTTATGTTGTTTGTGGAATTGTTGACCATCACTGTTTAAATTAAACTATCTTGATCTTGTCATTAATCATCCATTTTGCTCATAAAACACTAAAGAATGATTTTACGCCTCTCTGTCTTCCCTATTTTGGTGTTTGTGTGAGACTTTTACCCTCTTAACTTTAGTGACAAGAAGCGGATATATATAACGCACCCGTGTAAACTAAACAGATGTCTACACATTGAATTGCGTGCAATTGCACTTATCACCGATTGATAAAAACATCCCACAAGTGTTGTATGGATAGAAAACATGAATTTCGTGATCTAATGACGCTTGCCCTTATTTTTATTTTGAAATCGTGCAGTTGATATTAAAAATTTGAAAATATATAAATTTATGAGTTGTATATCTACTCTCCTCTCCCATGGAAAAGATAACGGACCACGTGATCAATTCGGAATTTCGAGTACCATGTGTATATTATACAATTATTGACTTTTAATGAGGTCTAGACTGAAATTAAAAGTCAATAACTGCTTTATTAAATAATAAGGAATTTTCAAACTTTTCAACAGTATATTTAACAAAATAGGCTACAATTGTTTTATCATTTTTCAAGATTATCTAAATATTAAAATTTAGATTTTTTTTTAATTTAAATTTTGAATTTTTTTGAAATTTTAAATTGTTTTGAAAATTTTGAACTTTAAAAAAAAAAATATTTAATTTTATTATTTTGAATTTTTTTGAAGATTTTGACCTTTTTTTACAATTTGATTGCCCAACTGGAAATGAAATCTCGTCTCTGGTTGGACAACGTTGAAACACCGAATAGACAATAGACAAAAATAGACACAAGCCCGAATATACCTCACGCGAGGTGTACTCACCTGAGGTGGAGTTGAGAAAATGCTGTTTAGGCCAATCAGAAAAAAGCGAAATTCCTTATCATTTAATAATGCATCATATTTCTATATATAAAAGTACGTACGCCATACAACACTAAATTAAATCTATATAATATTACAAAGATATTTCATTCAACATTCTTTGTATTTGTTATGGTAATATTAGTCTTAGTATTAAATATCAGTGATCTACTGATATAGAACGTCCCTCATAAAGGACGTATTTTTCACGTTTCCTGTACTTTATAATAATACATACACGTACACATATGATTGAGACGGTTGTGGTATTTAACGCCACTTTCAACAATATTTTAGTTATATCATGACGGTCGGTTTCATTGGTGGAGAAAACCCTGTACTTTATAGTAATACATACACGTACACATGATTGAGAGGGTTTGTGGTATTTAACGCCACTTTCAACAATATTTTAGTTATATCATGACGGTCGGTTTCATTGGTGGAGAAAATCCTGTACTTTATAGTAATACATACACGTACACATGATTGAGAGCTAGGGTTTGTGGTATTTAACGCCACTTTCAACAATATTTTAGTTATATCGTGGACGTCAGTTTTATTGGTGGAGGAAACCGGAGTACCCGGAGAAAACCACCGACCTGTCGCAAGTCACTGACAAACTTTATCACATAATGCTGTATAGAGTACACCTCACATGAGCGGGGTTCGAACTCACAACGTTAGTGGTGATAGGCACGGATTGCAGAGGTAGTTGTAAATCCAACTACCATACCATAAAAGGAATAATAACCATATTCAAACTTGACCAGGCAGTGCATTGTGGCCAAACACTATTAGCTTAAGCAGTTTTACACGCCTTACTAGAAAAAAACCCACGTGGGGTATGTGACAAATACGGTTTTATATAAGTGTTTTAATCATTAACCCATTTATTTTGTTTTGATTTTATTTATTCATGATGACGAATTGTTCTATACATAACAATGACTGGGAGAGTAAATTCTTTTCTATTACATAAATATAAATTACCCCGAGTGTCGAATCCCAAAACAAACCTGTAAATATTTGACGGTGTTCCAATAGTTGCACGATTAAGCTGGATCATGTCCAGATTAAATTAATACAAACAATACTATATATTAAAGTTAGAAATATCTAATGTTTTTTTTAAATCTTCGAGATAGGAAAATTGCGTCTTGGCACTGAAAACTTGAAAGGGTCCCAAAAATCCATGAGGTGAAAATATACATGATTAAATAACAATGATAAAATTAGGCATGACACTGAACACGTTGAGGCTATAAATTAAAAAAGGCATTTACGATAAAACGTAGAACTGTGAGTGACCTCACTGAGTGATACCCCCGCTTGCAATAGGAGACAACATCCCATCTCCAAAATAAACTAACCAAGAACATGCATCTAGGGGTCGTTACAAGGTCTTCAACAAAGTGGGATTGTTTAAAATCAATACGGTTTCATCAGTATACATGAGGATAACAACATTTCCTAACTTTTTTACAAGAGGATATAGGTCACATCAAATGTTATTGATTCAATTAGTTTACATCACCTTCCAAATATTTGATAGGAACCATATTCCTTCGTGCACATCTGCAGGCAGTGTATTACAACTGTGTAAAGTTTCATTTAAATCCAATGAGCCGTTTAGGAGGAGTTGCGCTTACAAGCCCATCTCTCCATACAGAACGTATTTCAGAGTATAAGTTAAATTATTTCCCCTTCCAAATTTTGGACAGCAACCATATTCCTTCATGCACATCTGCAGGTAGTGTATTACAACTGTGTAAAGTTTCATAAAAATCCAATAAGCTGTTTAGGAGGAGTTGTGCTTACAAGGTACATGCCCTCCTTCTTTTCGTGAAAGTACAAGTTGAATTATCTCCCCTTCCAAATTTTGGACAGCGACCATATTTCTTCATGCACATCTGCAGGTAGTGTACTACAATTGTGTAAATTTCACAAAAATCCAATAAGCCGTTTAGGAGGAGTTGCGCTTATAAGGTACACGACCCCCCTTTTCGTGAAAGTATAAGTTGAATTATCTCCCCTTCTAAATTTTAGACAGCAACGTATTCCTTCATGCACATCTGCAGGTTGTGTACTACAACTGTGTACAGTTTCATAAAAAATCAATAAGCAGTTTAGTAGGAGTTGCGCTTACAAGGTACATGCCCCACCTTTTCGTGAAAGTATAAGTTGAATTATCTCCCCTTTTAAATTTTGGACAGCAACCATTCCTTCATGCACATCTGCAGGTAGTGTACTACAAATGTGTAAAAGTTTCATAAAAATCCAATAAGCCATTTAGGAGGAGTTGCGCTTACAAGGTACGTGGACGGACGGACGGACGGACAGGGTGATTCCTATATATCCCCCAAACTTTGTTTGCGGGGGGGTATAATAAGAAATTGTCTTTCGCAAAAGACGAGAAAAACTTATCCCAGATCGAGAGCCACATATCCCAGACTGAAAGTCACCTACCCCATATTGAGAGCCACATATCCCAGATTGAGAGCCACATATCCCAGACTGATTCAGTCTGGGATATGTGGCTCTCGAACTCTGGGATACCGTTTTCTTCGATCCTTTTGGAAAGACAACTATCCCCTAGGAATCACCTGTCCGTCCGTCCGTCCGTCCACGTACCTTGAGCGAATCCTCCTAAGGCTTATTGGATTTTATGGGAACATTTCAACTAACAAAGTTTCATCAGGTCGACTGATGCGAAGATTTAAATGAGTTAGTCCCATATATTGCTGAATGTTTTCAGCTTGATACGTTCCAGAAGTCAACCTGTGTTCAGATGTAAAAACTATAACGTTTTGAAAACATATTTTTATTGGATGAACAACATTCTTTTTTTCTCTTCTTGATTTTTACATGTTATTTCACACATTTTGTAAAACTGACGTTAGAAACCAAGCAGAGTATTTTCGTCTTTTGGGTTTAACACAACAAATTATTGATACACACCACCTTAGTTTAATTTAGGGAGGATTCTGAATAGACAATAAAAGAACTGAATATCAATTAAAATAGCTGAAACAATCTACACCCCCATTCAAAAAGGTTATGTTCGACCTGTTCTGACTGCGTCCTGCAATTTTAAGATTTTGTTTTAACAGAAAAATAGCTGAAATCAGTTAAATAACTGAAACAAATCACTTCTGTTAATTAAACAGGGGGCGAGCCCACAACGTTATGGGTACAATTGTACTTTTGTCTATTTAATTAACAAATTTCTATTTCTCTTATTGACAGAAATGCATAAGACTTGTCAACGCCAAAAAATAAACTTATATTTACAGTTGTCCTTGAAAAACCGGATCATTTACGTCAATATGTGGTCACCCATTTAAAATCTGAACTTGTACTAGATAAAAACTATGTCTTCGAAGAATAATGGCGAATATTCTATCATAACAAATATCCAAATAATTTTTAAAAATATATTTGTCAAATTTTAAATTTTTATTTCAAGAGACTAAATGTCCTATATCAAATACAACTGACATTCGGATCTACTTAGTTGACTAGCAAGAAAGGATATGATGTTAAATGAACATGAGAATATCAAACTTTACCTAGACACAAATTAAAATACAGGAGCACTTTTATTGTTGTTCTACATTTCTGTCACAGTATGATCTTCAACAATGAGGACGAAACAGCCCCTAGCTTGCAGCAGACCGGAACCTTACTGACGAAACAGCCCCCTAGCCTGCAGCAGACCGGAACCTTACTGACGAAACATCCCCCTAGCCTGCAGCAGACCGGAACCTTACTGACGAAACAACCCCCTGGCCTGCAGCAGACCGGAACCTTACTGACGAAACAGCCCCCTAGCCTGCAGCAGACCGGAACCCTACTGACGAAACAGCCCCCTAGCCTGCAGCAGACCAGAACCCTATTTCTGTCGATAAAGCTACATCTGGACAAATCGAGTGCGGTAGATCGTGGGTGTGAGCCACTGTCAAGTCAAACCAAAGACTATCAAATTTGTAGTTGTTGCTTCTCTGCAAAACAGCATTAAAGAGTAAGAACAAAAACTGGTTGGCATGGAAACAGGATAATGTGTCTGAGTGGAGAGACATGTCTAGCCATGAATTGTTGTTTCAGTGAGCTAGCACTATAAAGTTTTAAGATCCATCTAAGCGTGCTGGTCTAGTACAAAGCGGACCTCATTATCATTTCATTGGTCATTTGGCGTTAAACAACAATCACTCACTCAACAAGACATTGATATGGTCATAATAATAACCATATTCACAAGGTTGCATATAGGTTAGTTTGAAAGGGTGGGAGTGGGAGGTCGGAAGTTGTGGTAGAGTGAATCAAAGTCAGCATAAATCGAAGCATTTGAAGAGAAGAAAAAAAGGGGGAAATATGCTCAATGAATCAGAGAAGGAACTTTGGGGACTGACCAAGCATGGGAGTCAAAGGGGCGGGAATCTGGCATTTGTCGAGGACCCCCACCCTTTGTTCATGTCCCCACCCTTTGTTCATGTCCACTTCCACAATAGATGTGGACATTCGTCAAATAGTCATAGGAAATATACTACAATTGAATAATAAATTCTCCTCAAACCAAACATATTTTGTTACCCCCCCTTTTTTTCCACACAAAAAAATAGAAGGAAATACTGTCAATGATCTCAAATCGCATTCTCCACAGCTGTCGCAAATAAATTTGAAAATATTGGAAGCGGATTCTAGACGAAACAATTTCTGACGAAACAAGGTGAACTTGAAAAAAACTTATTATAGTTCTACGAATTTAGAACAAAATATCGGCAAAGTTCCAAACTGGAGCACGCTTGCCAAAAACATTTAACATACCCAAAAGCTTATATATATACTTTGTTGTATAAACAAATGACGTCACATACATATCAACTTTCATTTGGTAAACATTACCTTGTATGCCCTTATCTGTAAACCTTCAACACTAACAAAATGTCTGATAAAATCATTTCATTAAACAATCTTTAGAATTGAGGACGGAGAAATATTGGGTTATTTTTGCTTGCAACTAATATGATTTTCTAAATTTGAAGTTGTTAAAAAATTGTAATTGTGGTTTTTTTTCTTTCTTCTTCATGTGTGTAATTACTGTTTGTCACAAGCTAATTTAGTTTCTATGACAATACATGATGTTATTATTATTATTATCATTATTATTATTATTACTATCAATATTTTTATTATTATTATTATTATTATTATCATATGTGAATAGAACATTACATCCGCATGCATTCGTGATGTTTTTTTAAGGTGATTCAGGTAGTAATTTGGCATTGTCTCCTAGTTGTAATTACATCTTCGACTGAGGTCGAACAAAAATGGGACAAATTTAATATGTGACAGTGTTTAAAGGTATGCTTCAGTTTATATTACATTCATGTTTAAAGTAATTTGAAAGGCAAATATCGTGGAATTTCTGGATTAAATATTTTCACTTAATATGTTACGTAATTTTAACTAAAATCAACTGCATAACATTAAAAATCCGCTCAAAAGCAGATTTTAAGAGCAAATCGCAAAATATTTGACAGCAGATAATTCTGTTTTGCCATACAGTAATGCAAATGATATGCGCGTGACACAAGATTTGAACTCTTTCGGGGAGATTATCGCTCATGCGCACTGTTCAGTTGATGAAAAAAATGTCGGATGCAAGTAAAAATATATTCAGTGTGTACCACATAAGAATAATTGCACCCCCCCCCCCCCCCCCCCCAAAAAAAGATAGTTCACACGACATGAAACAGACAGATTCCTATATAATCATTGTCAGGAATGCGTGCGTGCCATGATTGTTTATCTTTTCGTCACGAGGTCATGATCGACAATCATCGGAACAAAACAACCGAAAGTTAATCAGTCTCCACAACAATGGCGAGGACGATAAACATGCACACGAATTTGCAGATTTCTAATTGTTGGGAACATATTTCGACTTGAAACATGCATGAATAGCTTAGTAAAGGTACCGCCGTATTCCATATTGAATTTTCAGGGAAAAAAATTCTTCTCCCAAAACTGGTGTAATATTACTTTAACATTGGAATGAATAATGAAGCATTTTATAATAAAGAACAAATAAGCTGTAAGAGCTTAGAATGGTTTGGGGTTTAGCCTTATGGTTTTAGACGCCACTTTCAACAATATTTCAGTTATAGGGTGGCGGTCAGTTTTCTTGGTGGAGGAAACCGGAGTAACCGGAGAAAGCCACCGACCTGTCGCAATTCACTGACAAACATAGTCACATAATGTTGTATCGGGTACACATCGCCATGAACGAGGTTCGAACTCACAACTTTAGTGGCGATAGGCACTGATTGCAAAGGTAGTTATAAATCAAACTACCATACGATCATGATCACGACGCGGTTCCTTGCGAGTCATCAATGTAACCAACAACATCAACCTCAAAATATACAGAAATGGGCAAGGAAATATGCTCATGAAAATCTAGAGCTTGGAACAGGTACAAAATTGTTGAAATATATTACTCGACTTTGTATAAATAAATAGGGTCTGATCATTACATCTTGGACAGAGGTAGAAAAAATGGGACAAATTTAATACGTGACCGTGTTTTAAAAGGTATGTTGTAGCACAGGCACTTGTTTCATTCAAAAAATATATGCCCCCTCCTCTTTTGTAAGGAAGAGGAGGGGGCATATATTTTTTGAATGAAACAAGTGCCTGTGTGTTGTAGTTTATATTACATTCATGTTAAACATTGAAATGAATGATGAAGCATTTCATAATAAAGAAAAAAAAGAAGAAGATTTTACATCAGAATGGTTTGGGGTTTAGGTTTATGGTGTTTCCCGCCACTTTCAAAAATATTTCAGTTATATGGTGACGGTCAGTTTTATTGGTGGAGCACCGACCTGTGGCAAGTAACTGACAAACTTTATCACATACTATTGTATCGAGTACAGCTCGCCATGAACGGGATTCGAACTCACAACTTAGGTGGTGATGAGCACTGATTGTACATGTAGTTGTAAATCCAACCACCATACGATCACGACCACGACGACCCCTACACCAGAATGGACTGAAAATGTGCTGTGTTGCAAAACCTACTATTTACACAAATTATGATCTTTTGTTGTTGACATCTAGTGTTTACTTAGACTTATGTTGATGAGACTTAAGTAAGTAGTATATCAGTCAAATTAGTGACGAAAACAGGTATATAGAAACAAAACAGGTATATACAAACAAAACAGGTATACACAAACAACCAACCAGGAAGTGCGTAAAAATACACGAAAACAGGTAAAAACAAACAAAACAGGAATATACAAACAACCAACCAGGAAGTGCGTAAAAATAATATATAAGTTTTGGCCCATAGCTGGAATAAATAAACCAGTAAGAAGATGTATATAAATAAACCAGTAAGAAGATGTATACCTTAAACACAATTTCGTGTTGCTTAATCTTTAGTTTTATGTGTAATGTTTTGTACATCATTGTTCTTTTTCTTTTTGCCATTGTAGTGTCTATCCTTCTTTGACTTATGGCTTCTGGTTTCCCCTTTGATATCGTTCAAACTTTTCTTGCATATGTAGATATAAATCCAACTATACCATACGATCGCATCCTCATAAGATATATAATCTCCTCCTCCTTCTTTTTAAATCTTTATATTTTATTTCAATATTAAAATTTTAAAAATATTCGATACATTAAAATAAATTTAACATTTCAATTCGAAAAACGTCAAGAATGTAAGTCTGGTTGTAAACGTGCTCGATGCATCCTACCATGCGTGACAGACGAGAAACGTGAGGATCATAACATATTGTAACTTTATATCTGGTGTCAAATGTATAATATTTAACATTTATAATAAATGTCTAAATCATCATTACCATGCAAATAAAAAGATATATACAACATTTACTATAGGAGAATTTGCTCGTAGATTCAATGCTTATTAAATACAAAGTCAGATTTAGATTGTCCCGTAAGAAGAGTTTGAAGATACCAAAAGGGTAATCAGAATCCGTAAATCGAACACGGACAGACAACACAATGGCCAAAAGTACACAAGGACAAACAACGATCTACAAAACATACATATAAAACTAAAGATCGAGTAACAGGAACCCCACTAAAAACCTGGGGTGAACTCAGGTGCTCCGGAAGGGTAGGCAGTTCCTGCTCCACTAGTGGCACCCGTAAATGACATTCAAAACCATTAGAACAACAAGGCCCTATGATCATAAAAATTTCGAGTATGAGTTTTGTACTCTTTATCGAAAAAACATCCAATCAGAACGGAATATCATTATATACAGCGTTCTGATTGGACAATTTATAAAAACATCCAATATAAACGGAATATCCATTATATACAGCGTTCTGATTGGACAATTTATAAAAACATCCAATTAGAACGGAATAACCATTATATACAGCGTTCTGATTGGACAATTTATAAAAACATCCAATCAGAACGGAATATCCATTATATACAGCGTTCTGATAGGACAATTTATAAAAACATCCAATCAGAACGGAATAACCATTATATACAGCGTTCTGATTGGACAATTTATAAAAACATCCAATCAGAACGGAATATCCATTATATACAGCATTCTGATTGGACAATTTATAAAAACATCCAATCAGAACGGAATATCCATTAGATGCAGCGTTCTGATTGGACAATTTATAAAAACACCCAATCTGAACGGAATATCCATTATATACAGCGTTCTGATTGGACAATTTATAAAAACATCCAATCAGAACGGAATATCCATTATATACAGCGTTCTGATTGGACAATTTATAAAAACATCCAATCAGAACGGAATATCCATTATATACAGCGTTCTGATTGGACAATTTATAAAAACATCCAATCAGAACGGAATATCCATTATATACAGCATTCTGATTGGACAATTTATAAAAACATCCAATCAGAACGGAATATCCATTAGATGCAGCGTTCTGATTGGACAATTTATAAAAAACACCCAATCTGAACGGAATATCCATTATATACAGCGTTCTGATTGGACAATTTATAAAAGCATCCAATCAGAACGGAATATCCATTATATACAGCGTTCTGATTGGACAATTTATAAAAGCATCCAATCAGAACGGAATATCCATTATATACAGCGTTCTGATTGGACAATTTATAAAAACATCCAATCAGAACGGAATATCCATTATATACAGCGTTTTGATTGAACAATTTATAAAAACATCCAATCTGAACGGAATATCCATTAGATGCAGCGTTCTGATTGGACAATTTATAAAAACACCCAATCTGAACGGAATATCCATTAGATACAGCGTTCTGATTGGACAATTTATAAACAATTCGAGTACTCTTACTCAAAATCACCAAAATCAGAACACTTTTTATGTATATTGGATATATGTTTTTGATTGGTTGCTCTTGAGACCCAGTACGAGTCAAATCAAAGACTATACAATGGGTATTTGCTGCTTCTCCGCGAAGTACGCGGCATTAGGGAGTAAGAACAAAGACTAGTATATAACGTTGGTTCAGAATCGAGATAATACATGCGAGTGGAGAGAATTGTTTACATGTGGACTGTTGTTTCAGTGAGCTAGCACTATAAAAATCTATCTAAGTGTGTTGATCTAGTACAAAGCTGACATCATCATCTCATCGAATGTAGCTTGTTCTCACCAGGATAAAGCTGACAATTACTCATTTGGCGATAAACAACAACCATTCACTCACTCATATAATGTTGCATCTAATAAGTTGGTTTATGGAGTTTAACGCCACTTTCAACAATATTTCAGTTATATCAAAGCATAGAATACACCATTAATTCAGCTACAAAAACTGTTTTATGAAGTGAGCCTAATGAGACAACTCTATGTATCTTTCAATCGTCTACGAAGAATAAATATAACCGGACCAATAAAGGGTTGGTCGAAAGCTAGTACATTTATTTTTGTCCTTAAGACCTTGAATTTGTTAAATTATTGTTGTTTTTAAAAGTATCTTGCAAAAGTTCACAACAATTAACACGATATCGTGTAAACAACAAGTATAATAACACGATATCGTGTAAACAACAAGTATAATAACACGATATCGTGTAAACAACAAGTATAATAACACGATACCGTGTAAACAACAAGTATAATAACACGATATCGTGTAAACAACAAGTATAAGAACAAAAACAGAGAAACACGTCAACACGTGTTTGTTATAATGATAAGCAATATGGGTATGGGAAACAACGTTGGTCTAGTACAATGCGGACATTGTTATCTCATCTCATCTTGTAAACATTCACTTGTTCTCGACCGGAAAAACAGCTGAAAAAATTGGTCACGTGGCGCTAAACAACAATCACTCACTCACTCGAGTTTGATTACAAAATAAACTCAAAAGTTTTAAGACCGTCAGGTCATGGCTGTGTGTCACATGGAAATGATATTCCTTTAATTCATTACAATATTCGTTTTATTCAAATTATTCTAAATTCGTACGTCACATCCAGTCCCTACACATTTCAGTGTATCACGACAATTACATTTAAAATTGGAAGTAATAATCGACAATGATTTGCGGCAGGTCAGCGATTTTTCTCCGGGTACTCCGGTTTCCTCCACCAATAAAACTTACCTTCACGATATAACTGAAATATTGTTGAAAGTGGCGTTAAACACCAAAAACCCTAACCCCTCAAAATATCAAAATCACGAAAAATGATACCGATGAAAAGAATTAATCTACCATATATCATAAAGACTGTAAAAGACACATCTACATGTATACATATAACAATCTGTCAGTCAATATGGCCGTGTACTGTCTATTACCCAATCTCTACCCAGAGTTGTCGGTCCTTACACTCTATCCAATCTCTGTCAACGCCTAAAAAGTAGTCCGTTGTTCTCTGATCATGTGATCGTAAAATTATCATGTGACCAGACAGGAAGCAGTCAAAATGGTGGATTGACCTTCGTTACATGTGGGTTTGCATTCAGTATGAATACTCCCGCGAAACGATTAAAAATTGTCTTTCGTTTGCAATACACCAAACAATAGAATTTTTGCTTTTTTGTTTACATTGAATTTATGCGCTGTATGACTGATCACCGTATAAAAAATAATCCCTTATCTTCGTTTGAAAATAAACAAAGAAGCTTCTCAAATATTAGTTATATGGTATTCTTTACATATTTTACAATAGATGGGGTCATTATAACCGGTTTATATCAAGTTACCCTTTAATAAACGGATTTTGCCAAGATTCTTGGCATATAGGCGTTGACAGAGATTGGAGAGAGTGTAAGGACCGACAACTCTGGGTAGAGATTGTCTGTTACCATGAACTTTATACATAGAAAATCTTGTCAATTATTTGACAGCCCATTGAAAGATGGTTTCTTAAGCAATTTTAAAACCACATCCATTTCTCGCTGATAAACAAATATCCCACAATTTTCTTTCCGTGTGAACGTACATCACTTAATCACACTCCATTTGATTTTTAATTAAGATTCGTCTACAAAAGCAAGCTTCAGTGACATGTAAGTATCTCCCTGATTATAAACCTTTTATTGATAGCGATATTGATAACTACAGACAACGTGTTTTAACGGGATGATGGCATTTCCCGCCCAAAATAAGCAGGGGATGTTGCAAATTCGATTAGCGATGTCTACATTAAACGACCTTATTTATGGGCAAGGACTGCGTAGGTCGTTGCCATCTCCCGGATTCAAGGCCATCGGGTAATCAATATTCGATCTCGATTCGTTTTTTGCGCATTCCACAACGGATTATTAAGATGCACTGAAGGCTATAGAATTCATTACTACAACTCGGGAGGTAAGCGACCTGGCAATTCAATCAAAATATTGTTCTACTACAACGCGGCTTCAATAGCTGCATGAATATAATGAACGACTGCATAATAATGACTTCATAGAATATTACTGCGGTTGTTGCAGCGAATGTCGGATTAATTTTAATTAGATCTAATCTCAAGGAAAGAAAAATCAATCGCTATAGGACATCAGGTCATATAAAGTCATATTATAATAGGACCTTTATACTCTCGAGATCTTTTAATAAATACGGAGGCCTTGTGACCGAGAAAACCGAGAATAACAGAACCTTACGCTAACCCTAACCCAGCTAATTATAGCTTTTTAGATACAAACTGATTGGGTAAACGTCTGCTTCAAGGTCTCTTCAAAAATAATTGTTACATGCCCCTTTAACTGTATAATGAATGGAGCTTGTATCTGCTGAATTAATTGCCATATATATCGAGAGCTTTTAATAGCCACATCTGTGGTGTAATGGTTAGCTTTAATAGCCACATCGGTGGTGTAATGGTTAGCTTGCTCGCCTTAACCGTGGCTGAGCCCGGGTTCATGCTCCGCTGTTGGGTCAAACCAAAGAATTATACAATTTGTATTTGCTGCTAAACCGTTAAGCACACAGCATTAAAGAATAAAGCAAATATTGGTTGGCTCGGAATCAGGATAATGTGTCGGAATGGAGCGAAATGTCTACCCGCGGGTTGTTGCTTCCGTGAGCTATCACTAAAGATTCAACTAAGCGTGTTGGTCTATTACAAAGCGGACTTCATTATCATCTCATTAAAAAGTAACATGTTTTCACCATGATATAGCTGAAAAATTGCCGAGTTCGCTTTAAGCAACATTCGCGCTCTCGCTCGAGATTATTTTCTCTATTACTCGGACTGTATATGATAGACAAAGTTTCAGATGTGCAGGTATGTTATTACTAAAGGGTGGGCTGAAGTGTCAAATAGTTTCCGAACAAATGTCTTACATGCAGGTGTGCTAACATTTACGGATTCAGGCGAGCACTACCCTCTAATAATCGGATTTCACCCTTCTGATGGGGCAATCGTGGTCGTGATCGTATGGTAGTTGGATTTACAACTACCTATGCAATCAGTACCTATCACCGCTTAAGTTGTGAGTTCGAATCCCGTTCATGTCGAGGTGTACTCGATACAACAGTATGTGATAAAGTTTGTGAGTGACTTACGGTAGGTCGGTGGTTTTCTCCGGGTGGTCCGGTTTCCTCCACCAATAAAACTGACCGCCACGATATAACTGAAATTTTGTTGTAAGTGGCGTTAATCACCATAATCATAATAATCGATCGTCTGTTGTTAAATTAGACAATACGATTGTCTTTATAAGCATTTTCATCGTCTAATAACTAATTCTCTGGAGCTAAAAGGGAGGATTTCCTCCATCGGGCGCTGTCCTGGACCCGATAGGGACATAAGACACCTCATCTACAAAATATTAACTCCATCTAACATACAATTTCTGCATCCGCGCCAGGAAAAGACCGAGGAAATGTCTAAACATTATAGTAGAGGGTTATGGTTATGGTGTATACGCCAATTTCAACAATGCCAGTTACATCATGGCAAAAAAAACCAGAGGCTCAGTGGGGTGAGCCTGTGTCGCTCACCTTTCATTATGCTTTGAGGAAACTTAACACAGAATCTTCCATAGCTGCTTCCCCCCAAATATCGGTTCATTTGGCCAAGCAGTTTCAGAGAAGAAGATTTTTAGAAATCGACCAACCAGAAACAAGAATTGCCTATGGCAACCATGTTTATTAACGGATCGGGACAAAATTAGCAATCTTTATAGAAGACTTTCCATATATGTTTCCTACAAAGTTTCGGTTCATTTGGCCAAGCGGTTTCAGAGGAGAAGATGTTTAGAAATCGACCAATCAGAAACAAGAACTGCCTGTGGCGGCCACGTTTGTTAATAGATCGGGACGAAATGAGCAATCTTTATAGAGGACCTTCCATTGATGCTTCCTACCAAGTTTCGGTTCAATTAGTAAAGCGGTTTCAGAGGAGAAGATTTTTAGAAATCGACCAATCAGAAACAAGAATTGCCTATGGCGGCCATGTTTGTCAATGGATCGGGACGAAATGAGCAATCTTTAAAGAGGACCACCCATTGATGATATCTACCAAGTTTCGGTTCATTTGGCTAAGCGGTTTCAGAGGAGAAGATTTTTTAAAAATCAACCAATCAGAAGCAATAATTGTCTGTGGCGGCCATGCTTGTTAACGGATCGAGACGAAATGAGCAATCTTTACAGAGGATCTTCCAAAGATGCTTCCTATCAAGTTTCGGTTCATCTGGCAATACGGTTTCAGAGGAGAAGAATTTTAAAAATCAGATAATCAGAAACAAGAATCGTCTGTGGCGGCCATGTTTGTTAACGGATCGGGACGAAATGAGCAATCATTACAGAGGACCTTCCATAGATACTTCCTGCCAAGATTTGTTTGATTTGGCCAAGCGGTTTCAGAGGAGAAGATTTTTAAAAATCGGCCAATCAGAAACAATAATTGCCTGTGGCGGCCATGTTTGTTAATGGATCGGGACAAAATGAGCAAACTTTATAGAGGACCTTCCATAGATGCTTCCTACCAAGTTTCAGTTCGTTTGGCTAAGGTGTTTCAGAGGAGAAGATTACAATGTGAAATGCTAACGGACGACAGACGACGGACGATCGACGCCAAGTGATGACAAAAGCTCACATTGCCTTTGGCAAGGTGAGCTAATTATAGTAGAAAGACCCCATTTCATAAATACAGATCTCCACTTAAATGTCCTAAAATGTTTAGATATTGAATTATTTATCTTATCTGTTGTCCTTGCCCACCACTGATAACATGAAATATTTATTCATCCTAGGCGAATGTTTGTAAATGGCTTCTATGTTCTAGAGGTCACCACAAGTAAAAGGTTTCCCCCACACAAATAATGATAACCTATTTATCCCATCATCTACCAATTAACAATCTTTCAATATTTCAGGATGGGTGTTGATTAACTGTCGGATTACAATTCAATGCTCTCCTGTCAATCAATCAAATACCACAAAACAAAACAAAACAAACACCTGCTGTACATAGTAAATGTCAAAAATTATATGCCGGACAATGATAGTGTTGCATTCATATGTTAAAACAATTATAGATTCAAATGGTGCAGAGACAAAACTATTCTGGGAAGAGTTGTAAATGTTTTTTATTTTATTTTTTGTTTGGTGCGTCTGGGAGAACATTGATTCATAAATGAAAACCTTGAACGAAAAACACGGTTTCTCGTTACAAGGTGAACGTTTTGTATGGTATCTTTTTGTTGTCTAAATAGCAAAAACAGACATATCATTAAACAACTCGTTGAAGAACATTTGTTTGTTTATTTTAGTCTATTCATATAATGGATATCTTGTCAGTCTGAGTTTTGCGCGGCAATCGAACAGACGATTGTTTTGTAATATTTATTTTGTTATTACTTTACTTGTCTTTGCATGGCTTTAATTGTGTAATAGACGTCTAACATCAAAACAATTTCAACAACATTTCAGTTATACGCGTATCATGACGGACAGTGTATTGAAGAAAACCACAGACCTGTCACGACAATCGGCAATCGGTTCATTTGGCCAAGCGGTTTCAGAGGAGAAGATTAAAAAAAATCAGCCAATCAGAAAGGATAATTGCCTGTGGCGGCCATGTTTGTTAATGGATCGGGACAAAATGTGCAATCTTTAGTGAGGACCGCCCATAGATGCTTCCTACCAAGTTTCAGTTCATTTGGCCAAACGGTTTCAGAGGAGAAGAATTTAAAAAATCAGCCAATCAGAAGCAAGAGTCGCCTGTGGCGGTCATGTTTGTTAATGGATCGGAACGAAATGAGCAATATTTAGAGAGGACCTTCCATAGATGCTTCCTATCAAGTTTCAGTTCATTTGGCTTAAGGGTTTCAGAGGAGAAGATTAAAATAAGGGTTTCAGAGGAGAAGATTAAAATGTGAAAAGTTAACGGACGACAGACGACAGATGACAGACGACGGACGATGGACGACAGACGCCAAGTGATGGCAAAAGCTCACATTGCCTTTGGCAAGGTGAGCTAAACATGGACATGTTAGATTATCTTAGGAAGATTTTCAATCGTCTACGAAGAATAAAATTAACCAGACCAATAAAGGGTTGGTCGAAATCTAGTTCAATGTTTTGTCCTTAAAAACTTTGTCCCATATTTGTTAAATTGTCGTTGTTTTTAAATGTCTGCTGCAAAAGTGCACCGCATAATAGCACGGTAAATAATCATGTAATGCACACGTTAAGCAACAAGTATACAAACAAAAACAGAAAAACACAACAGCAGAGTGTTTGTTATATTAATAAGCAATATGGGTAGGCAGGCCTATGTGGAAAAAAAATAGCATTTGTTTAGAAAGTAGAACAAAATAAGACTGTAAGCACTGAATTTGGTGAGATTAATTAAAAGGTGTCAGAATTGTGTTATTCAATACAAATTAGTCAGAAATATTAAACAAAACAATATCAACATTTTATTATTTGAAAACGCAGTTTAATTGACTAATGACGTATTTTTTAATTTTAACAAAACCCATTGTACCTTGACATTATGTACTAGTAAGAAAGGATTTAGATGTAAATAAACATGAGAAATCATCCAACATTCAATATACAGGTAGACACAAATTAATTTGGCAAAGGCACTACAAAAGAGATTGGCGAGGTTAAATTAGCTTTTACGAATCCAAAATTCCTCTCTTAGCGAAAGGTTCCGGCCATGCAAGTGTGTTTTTTTTTTTCAAATATGAGTACAATGTCGACCCTAACATATGGCTGGATAAGCAGCATTGTTGTATAGAAAGCAGCCATATTCTTATGCATAATACTTTTTCGTGACATAGAAGTTGCCATACCTATATAAAAGGAGTTTTAGTAGGGTTTGTGTTGCCCAATCTTTTGTTTTCTGTGTAGTGTTTTGTCCCTTTGTCCGTTTCCTTCTGTCAATTGTATTGTCTGTCCTTCGATTTACGACTTCTGATTACCCCTTTGGTATCTTCAAATTTTTCCATAAAAAGTTGCTAATTTTCAAATAACGCCATAACAATATATTTCTTTGAAATGTATATGGCTAATTAATTCCACATACTGTAAGGATAGACGTGTACTTACTTGTAAATACTTTAAGACATAGTTAATAAACATTCTTATGTAATTTAAATGTTTTCATAATTGTATTTTAATAATATGTCACGCGAATGTCAAATCTATGCTGGCTGAATGTCAAACAAAATGTAATATAAATATTTTTTAACAATGAGGACTAAACACAAACAAAACATGTTAATTCAGAAGATTTTATCTTGAATTTTAAAAAATAAATCATTAATTATCCTGTAAATATTCACAACAAAATATGATACATGTGTGGAAATGGTATGCCAAAAAACACGTTATTTTCTTACTGGGGTACATGGGAGGGCTGTATTGTTTTGAATATTGGCCAAAGACAGCAAATAATATTTGTGTTGAAAGCAAGTTAACCTGACATTTTACAATAAAATATAAGCTAGTTAAAATAAACTAGTGTCATCTGGTAACTCTCATTCACAGTTTGCATTCAATTAAGTTTGTAATTTCTTAAGAAGAAAAAAAGAGTTGAGCATTCACATTCATTCATATAGGGTCCTATGACCTATGTTAAACAGGGATCGTCATGATTGTATGGTCGTTGCATTTACAACAGACTACCTGTGCAATCGGTGCCTATCACCACTAAAGTAGTGAGTTCGAATCCCGCTCATGGCGAAGTGTACTCAATACACATATGATAAAGTTTGTGTCAGTGACTTGTGTGTGTGATAAAGTTTGTGTCAGTGACTTGTGTGTGTGATAAAGTTTGTGTCAGTGACTTGTGTGTGTGATAAAGTTTGTCAGTGACTTGTGTGTGTGATAAAGTTTGTGTCAGTGACTTGTGTGTGTGATAAAGTTTGTGTCAGTGACTTGTGTGTGTGATAAAGTTTGTGTCAGTGACTTGTGTGTGTGATAAAGTTTGTGTCAGTGACTTGTGTGTGTGATAAAGTTTGTCAGTGACTTGTGTGTGTGATAAAGTTTGTCAGTGACTTGTGTGTGTGATAAAGTTTGTGTCAGTGACTTGTGTGTGTGATAAAGTTTGTCAGTGACTTGTGTGTGTGATAAAGTTTGTCAGTGACTTGTGTGTGTGATAAAGTTTGTGTCAGTGACTTGTGTGTGTGATAAAGTTTGTCAGTGACTTGTGTGTGTGATAAAGTTTGTCAGTGACTTGTGTGTGTGATAAAGTTTGTCAGTGACTTGTGTGTGTGATAAAGTTTGTCAGTGACTTGTGACAGGTCGGTGGTTTTCTCTTGGTCCTCCGGTTTCCTCCATCAATAAAACTGACCACCACGATATAGCTGAAATATTGTTGAAAGTAGCGTTAAACACCATAACCCTAATCCCCTATGTAAACAATAATTTGCTGTGGTAGTCATCTTTGATATCCGATTGACCAACAATAAATGAGAAATCACTGTAAAGATCATTCAAGTACATTTTGTGCTTACTTCAACTGAAGATTTTTGAAAGAGAAAAAAACATGTTTTATTACATTTCGTTGTTTAAGGACAAGTGGGCAATTTGTATTAGACCAGCATGCATAGTTGTATTTGTGCTTGTTGACCGAAACATTCGTCCGCCTGTAGACATGTCGCCCCAATTCAGACACATAATCCTGATTCTGAGATAACCAGGCTTTGTTCCTACTCCTGAATACTGCGTACTTAGCAGAGAAGAAGCAAATATCAATTGTTTAGTCATTGGTTTGACCCTAGGCTACGTGGCTCGAATCCACGATCTACATTCACGGGTCAAAAGTATTTCTGCACTAAGATATTTCCCTGTATTTCATATAAAACCACTTATTTTCAAAACATTCTCCTGAAGTCATTCCTTATCTGATTTTCATGAAATTTTCAGCTTTAAATGCAGTAATAAATATAGTTTCTTCTTCATTTAATTTTCAAAAAATTATGTTTCTACTTTCCCTTAAGAATTGATTTAAAAACAAAGTTTAATTTTTTCACCAAATCATACTATATAATCATATAAAATTGTGACTTCAAGAATTTACTTTTGTGTTTAAATCATAGATGCTTGTAAATAAAAGTTCGAAAAAATAACATGAAGTTATTAAAATAAACTCTAATAATTCTACTATTAAAGGGGAAATGTTCATGAAAATCGGCTGAGGAATGACTTCATGAGAATGTTAATAAAATAAGTGGTTTTATATGAAATATATAGGAAAATATCTTAGTGTGGAAATAATTTTGACCTGTGACAGTCGAGGCAAGCATGCTATCCATTACATCACGGATACAGAGAAATGGAGAATATTCGAATTTAAGGTATTCTTTTATATTGTTCATTTCATACCGATTTACTTATTTATTAAATAAATTCCTGTTTATAACTCCTGGCGTAAGTACAACGATATAGAGTTGATATACTAAATGTGAATTAATTAACCCACTCAAGACTTGCACTAATTTTAGCTCGTATTAAACAAATTGTCCTGCTCGATTGTTTAAATTGAAATCGACCTGTATACAATGTCAGAGGTATCAAGTTACGAAAAAAAATCATTTTTTTAAATGGAAAAGTGGTTAAAAATCGAAGGTTGTACATATAAATAGACCTGAAATGTCAAGAATGACATGTAGGTCATAATAATTACAATATCATGTTTTTGGATTTTTCTTGAAAATTGGGGGATCCACTATCATCTAAAAAGATGGTGATGACTCCAAGTAAGCTACAACAATATATATACATTTTCTGAATTGGTTTTGCAAGGGCAGTTTCTATTATTGACGGGATATGTTTATTGTTAATCCAAAGCACCTACACTAGCACAGACTAAGAGCTGTTGTCTGATTGGTCAATATGTTTTACTGTCTTGCATATGGTTGGACGGTTAAAAATGAATGACATGACCCTATTCTAGGTGTCGTTTGATATTAGTAGATTGCCAATTAAAAACAAGCAACCAAAAAAAAAAAATAATAATAAAAACAACAACAACAAACAAACAACAATAAACGGCTAATTTTAATTAGATTGAGATCCAAAGGTCTGTTGGTGTGCACCGATGAGATGAAAAGAAAGTTTAAAACAGTTTTGGTCAACAATGCAGTCAATATTAACAAAACGAACAATCACCTCTCACCTTAATTCATTGAACCTGCAGAAAGACCACGACATGTGACGTTGGAAATCAAGGTCATGTGTTGGGACAGGCACATAAATGCGGCGGTGTTAAATGTATGCGTAAGCTACCAGTTCACAATTGTGACAAGTGGTCTGATGGTTTGGTGAAGAGAAGGAGAAGAACTGATCATCGTCTCCGATGCAAGATATAAAAATAGACAAAAAGTAAAACTCAGACGGGTCCAATTTAATATTTCCTTGTACATTCCATACATATAAAACTCTTAAATTATTTGGGATTCCAATCGTTTGATTATGAGCGTATGTACAATGAGGATTATTCCAGAAACGATTGTGTGCAATAAACTAGATATCTTGGTCTTTTTAATATCTCTAAAAGTGGGTCGTCGTGGTCGTGATTGTATGGTAGTTGGATTTACAACTGCATGTGCAATCAGTGGCTATCAACACTAATCCCACTCAGGGCAAGGTGTACTCAATACAATATTATGAGATAAAGTTTGTCAGTGACTTGCGGTAAGTCGGTGGTTTTCTCCAGGTACTCCGATTTCCTCCACCAATAAAACTGATCGCCACGATATAACAGAAATATTGTTGAAAGTGGCGTTAAACACCATAACCCTATCCTCTAATATCTCTTAAAAAAGAATTGTACGTCTATATACATACAATGAAATGCCATAACACATTTAATGTTGAACAGCTAATTACGCCCATGATTTTTTTAACCGTTTTAAGATGTTACAATTAAAAACTAAAGGCTCGGTGGACTGAGCCTGTGTCGCTCACCTTTCATTCTGCTTGGAGGAAACTTAATACAGAACCTTCCATTGGTTGCTTCCTACCAAGTTTCGGTTCATTTGGCTAAGCAGTTACAGAGAAGAAGATTTTTAGAAATCGACCAATCAGAAACAAGAATGGCCTGTGGCGGCCATGTTTGTTGATGGATTGGAACTAAATTAGCAATCTTTAAAGAGGATCTTCCAAAGATGCTTCCTACCAAGTTTCGATTCATTTGGCCAAGAGTTTTCAGAGGAGAAGATTTTTTAGAAATCAACCAATCAGAAAGGAGAATTGCCTGTAGCAGCCATGTTTGTTAATGGATCGGAAATAAATGAGCAGTCTTTATAGAGGACCTTCCAAGGATGCTTCCTACCAAATTTCAATTCATTTGGACAAGCGGTTACAGAGGAGAAGATTCTTTGGAAATCAACCAATCAGAAACAAGAATTGCCTGTGGCGGCCATGGTTTGTTAACGGATCGGGACGAGATGAGCAATCTTTATAGAGGACCTGCCATAGATGCTTCCTACCAAGTTTCGGTTCATTTGGCAAAGCGGTTTCAGAGGATAAGATTTTTAAAAATCGGCCAATCAGAAACAAGAATTGCTTATGGCGGCCATGTTTGCTAACGGATCGGAACTAAATGAGCAATCTTTATAGAGGACCTTCCAAGAATGTTTCTTACCAAGTTTCGATTCATTTGGCAAAGCGGTTTTAGAGGAGAAGATTTTTAGAAATCAACCAATCAGAAACAAGAATTGCCTGTGGCGGCCATGTTTGTTAACGGATCGGAACTAAATGAGCATTCTTTATAGAGGACCTTCCAATGATCCTTCTTACCAACTTTCGATTCATTGGGCCAATCGGTTTCAGAGGAGAAGATTTTTTAGAAATCAACCAATCACAAACAAGAATTGCCTGTGGCGGCCATGTTTGCTATCGGATCGGAACTAAATGAGCAATCTTTATAGAGGACCTTCCAAGAATGTTTCTTACCAAGTTTCGATTCATTTGGCAAAGCGGTTTTAGAGGAGAAGATTTTTAGAAATCAACCAATCAGAAACAAGAATTGCCTGTGGCGGCCATGTTTGTTAACGGATCGGAACTAAATGAGCATTCTTTATAGAGGACCTTCCAATGATCCTTCTTACCAAGTTTCGATTCATTGGGCCAATCGGTTTCAGAGGAGAAGATTTTTTAGAAATCAACCAATCACAAACAAGAATTGCCTGTGGCGGCCATGTTTGTTAACGGATCGGGACGAAATGAGCATTCTTCCATAAATGGCCGTTTTCAGTGAGAGATGACCCGTTGAAGATTGGTGCACGTGACCTCATCTCCAACGACACGAGATCTCATCTCCCATCGCTTGTCGGCCAATCAGATCGCGCCGTTATTTTTAAAAACAAATCATAAAAAATAACAAAAATAATTTTTTCTTGTAAAATTACGATTTGGAAACTATTTAACCCTTTGACTGGGCTAGGTAGGGACATATATGCCCCCTTGTTGGTAGACTGCGTTAGGGACATATGTCCCTTGGGAAAGAAATTTACTTTTATTTTTATTTTCTTTAAGAATAAGTTACTCAAATACATTATAATTAGATTACACAATTTAAAGTCAGATACAGATATTGCACATAGAACCACTTTAAAAAAAACAGAAAGTAACGTCACATTGCTGTTAAAATGACGTCACCCTGATGAAAGGGTCATAACATCAGGAATAATACCGCACACGAAGTTACGGTTATACACGAAACGTCGCAGTCAAAGGGTTAATGGAAGCTCTTTTTATCGTAAAGCAACATAATATACTCTATGACCTACATTTCTCAGTCACGTACTATGACGTAGTGCACAATAACACCTGATATGTCAATGAGGTATCGACCAATGAAAATGAAAATGAAAACCATACACAGGTGTGTGTATATGAAAACAAATGTTGTTTACGAAAGAAATAGGTACTTTTATGTGTTGATATGGAACATCGCCGGATCTTCCACTCGTGACAGAAATTTGCTATGTCTTCCCACTCGTGAAAAGACATAAAATAATGTCTATCATTCGTGGAAGATCCACCGGTCTTCCATATCAACGTATGAAAGAACCTATTAATCTTTATAGAAGACCTGCCATAGATGCTGCCTACCGGGTTTCGGTTCATTTGGCCAAGCGGTTTCAGAGGAGAAGATTTTTTTTTAAATCGGCCAATCAGAAACAAGAATTGCCTATGACGGCCATACTTGTTAATGGATCGGGACAAAATGAGCAATCTTTAAGAGAGGACCTTCCATAGATGCGTCCTACCAAGTTCCACTTCATTTGGATGAGGGGTTTCAGAGGAGAAGATTAAAATGTGAAAAGTTAACGGACGACAGACGACAGACGACGGACGACGGACGCCAAGTGATGGCAAATGGCAAGGTGAGCTAAAAACACGTTATATTCTAATGTTTATGTTTCATTGTAAACCCTTATCCCAATGACGGTCATACTTAACAACCTCTGTGGCGGCCGACCATATTGAATGTCAAATTGGTAGTAAAATAAGGAGGAAGCTAAATCTGATGACATTTGTTTTAATATTTCAAAGTTTCTGTTTATATAAACAAGTCATTTCTTTCATAAATTTATTTGTGAAAATTTTAATGAATAGACGAATGACGGACACAAAGTGATGACATTGCATAGTGCACGTGTACTTAGGTCACGAGAACAAAACAGAAAGCATAAGAAATACATGTTGAACATTACACAGCAAAATACTGGACCACTTCATGATTGTTTAACCCTATTATTAAATCTCTACGGATTTCTTCTGTCTAATCCAGAGAGTGGCCTAAATATTTAATAATATTATACTGTAATTAAAATTTGTGAATTACCAAGGTCTTGTATTGTAAGTAAAGTAGGTTACAAACGGATCAAGTACTATCGTCATAACAGTATTAAATAGATCAAAACAACAGATTTCACTCTTAATATAAAGCCGGACAAGCCCTCTCCTATTATATATCTGCCTAATATATTATTATCTTCAAAATATTTGTCAATCAAAAATGGACAATCCAGAGACACTGGCAACATTTGGCACACAAGACACCAGACAAAGACACACATAGCAAAAAACCACAACACAACATAACAGAACATTGAAAAGATGAGCAATACGGACCCCACAATACAATATAAAAAATGGGGGCGAACCCAGACCCTCGCAAAGGGCAAACAGTTCCTGCTTCTTATTAGACACCCGTCGTGCTACTCATGTCCGGTAAAAGTAATGGTAGTAATAGAAGAGAGAATAAAAACTATGATAATATGAAGAAGAAGTGGTGACCATGGGCACACTTATAAGTCTTTGGTGACCACACTTATAACTCCGGCGACAACAGTTGCATCTCTCGTGACAACACTTATCACTCTTTGGTGACAACACGTATAACTCCGGCGACAACACTTGTATCTCTCGTGACAACACTTATCACTCTTTGGTGACCACACTTATAAATCAGGAGACAACACTTGTATCTCTCGTGACAACACTTATCACTCTTTGGTGACTACACTTATAACTCAGGCGACAACACTTGTATCTCTCGTGACAACACTTATCACTCTTTGGTGACTACACTTATAACTCAGGAGACAACACTTATATCTCTCGTGACAACACCTATCACTCTTTGGTGACTACACTTATAACTCAGGCGACAACACTTGTATCTCTCGTGACAACACTTATCACTCTTTGGTGACTACACTTATAACTCAGGAGACAACACTTATATCTCTCGTGACAACACTTATCACTCTTTGGTGACTACACTTATAACTCAGGCGACAACACTTGTATCTCTCGTGACAACACTTATCACTCTTTGGTGACTACACTTATAACTCAGGAGACAACACTTGTATCTCTCGTGACAACAGTTATCACTCTTTGGTGACAACACGTATAACTCCGGCGACAACACTTGTATCTCTCGTGACAACATTTATCACTCAATTTATTCATGAAGAAACCACTAAATAATCCATATTCCACAAATAAGTAGAATTTTTGGACTACTTAATCTATTATTGGCAATGTACATGTTCATCCACTTTGAACGAAATTATCATAGGAAACTATTGCAAAAAACCGGATGCAATTATCTTTTACCGTTTTGAAATTGTGATATTTTCTTTACCGCTATAGCAATCCGTATTTTAAAAATTTGTCGAAAAATGGTCGAAATTCGATCGTAAATATATCGAAAACTAAGTCAATAAGGAATATTTTTCTTTGCATATTTGGAAAGAGCATGTCGTAATTGACCAAATCACGAATTTTCATGAACAAATCATTTGGCAATCCCTACTGTATCGTATTCCTTTAATGCTGCGGGCTTAGTGGAGAAGCAACACATACCAATGTCATAGTCTTTGGTTTGACCCGATCGGGGCTCGAACCCACGATCTACCGCACTCGCGGCGAGCATGCTAACCATTACACCCCCGATGCGGTTAAATAAAATGAAATTACTCGGCATTGAGCAAAGCTATTTCTATAAGGCACCTATACATAAAATATTACTCATTAAGCTTAGATAATTTTAAACATTTTTAAAGATACTTGACAATACCATTGTTTAATAAATACCCTTTGATTCTTATAAATGTCATATAAATAGCCTCCACTGGTATAAGCTAGCCTAGAATTGTCTAAAACCTTCATAATTTGTATCAATTATCAATAAATCACATGATCATGTTTCTAGAGTTTAAACTATTTCACTTCGTTATTTGTGTTACACGTTAATTAAGTACTGTTTAGCACCAACATAATAAGTTATAAGTTTAGCGTCATAATAACATACTTAATGTCTTAATATTATAATACTATACCAAGGCTTATCGACTTAATCAAATACATAGAAATACAGCTTTGACCTCACCTCAAGCTGGACACCCGCCAAAAATACAAATCTGGACATCCACCCAAATAATATGTAGATATACAATACGTCGAAGGGCCTTGTATACGGCCAAGATCTCATAATTACTATTATCACATATTTTGTTGCAATATGTTGATTTTTGCATGTCCAATAATAGCTAACAGTCAGTGTTGGTTATTTGCCCTCAGCGCAAATATCCGTATTCAACTTCCGGTATCTGCGCAGTGGTCTCAAAGTACAAGGAAAGATGATGCATAAAGATATGCATAAAATCGTATTTCAATCAAATTAACACATTTCAACATATTGGAATAAATTTTAAATAACTTGAAACGGAATAATTAGCTCAAATATATACGTCGTGCTGAATAGGAATTTCCATTCAAATGTCAACGTCTTGGGTAGATTTTACAAACAGTTTCTAACGTCATTGTACAGTTCGACATTGTTTGGTATATTTTTGAAACCAGATTCGAAACAAAAATATTTGCAAGTTGAACAAAGGCAACTCTATTAAGGATTTATTTTCGCAATTTGTCTGTTCATAGATCTTTTTTGCAATATAAAAGTCAATGCTTGGAAAAGGTCAATGTAAAATATGTGATAAAAAGATTATGACATGAAATTTTCCATATGGTCCCTGGTATCAACCCTCGACCCATATCAGCCCTCCAGCTTCGCTGTCGGGCTTGATATGGGAGTCTCGGGCTAATACCAGGGCCGATATGGAAAATGTCATGTAATAATCTCTTATTATTTACAAGAACTAGTTTGCAATACAACTTTCAAAACAAGTGATTAAGATAACTTTTATCTAAATCTTCTCCGTCATAGACTCTGAGAAGGCAGAGGTGTCGCCAATACACACTTAATATATTGTTCTGACAACAAGTTCGTTCCGTTCAAAAATCGAATCGCAATCAAGATCCTTAAATCATTCCTTGCACAACAATAAAGACAAATATCATCAATATATAGGAGTGGCCGTCGTGGTCGTATGGTACATTTGTAGTTGGATTTACAACTACATGTACCTATGCAATAAGTGCCTATCACCACTAAAGTTGTGAGTTCAAATACCGGTGCTCATGGCGAGGTGTACTCTATACAACATTATGTGATAAAGTATGTCAGTGACTTGCGACAGCTCGATGGTTTTAACTGGAGACTCCGGTTTCCTCTAAAATATATGTTTCTATTGGTATCTAGTTTTATGTCTATTTTGTCTTTTGTGTATTGCTTGGATTACGCCAATATCTTCTGTGCTTTATCTAATAAACATTTAGAATTTTTTTAATTTAAATTTTTGAATTTTTGATTTTTTTTTTTTTTTTTTTTTTTTTTTTTTTTTTTTTTTTTTTTAAATATATAGACATGTTCAAAGTCCTGAATTTAGACAATATCGAGTGTAATACACATATTAATTCCAGTCAAACTGTAAAGAAATGAACACAAAATACGGTAGATGAAAACCATGAAAAGTTAGAAGAACCAGACAATCAATGGACAATCAATGACCTACAAAACACCCTACAAAGCACACACTGAGCAACACGAACGCTACAAAACACCCCACAAAGCACACACTGAGCAACACGAACGCTACAAAACACCACATAAAGTACACACTGAGCAACACGAACGCTACAAAACACCACACAAAGCACACACTGAGCAACACGAACGCTACAAAACACCACACAAAGTACACACTGAGCAACACGAACGCTACAAAACACCATACAAAGTACACACTGAGCAACACGAACGCTACAAAACACCACACAAAGCACACACTGAGCAACACGAACGCTACAAAACACCACACAAAGTACACACTGAGCACACGAATGCTACAAAACACCACACAGTACACACTGAGCAACACGAACGCTACAAAACACCACACAAAGTACACACTGAGCAACACGAACGCTACAAAACACCACACAAAGTACACACTGAGCAACACGAACGCTACAAAACACCACACAAAGTACACACTGAACAACACGAACGCTACAAAACACCACACAAAGTACACACTGAGCAACACGAGCGCTACAAAACACCACACAAAGTACACACTGAGCAACACGAACGCTACAAAACACCACACAAAGTACACACTGAGCAACTCGAACGCTACAAAACACCACACAAAGTACACACTGAGCAACACGAGCGCTACAAAACACCACATAAAGTACACACTGAGCAACACGAACGCTACAAAATACCGCACAAAGTACACACTGAGCAACACGAACGCTACAAAACACCACATAAAGTACACACTGAGCAACACGAAAGCTACACAACACCACATATAAGTACACACTGAGCAACACGAACGCTACAAAACACCACAAAAAGTACACACTGAGCAACACGAACGCAACAAAGCACGACACAAAGTGCACACTGAGCAACACGAACGCTACAAAACACCACACAAAGTACACACTGAACAACACGAACGCTACAAAACACCACACAAAGTACACACTGAGCAACACGAACGCTACAAAACACCACACAATGTACACACTGAGCAACACGAACGCTACAAAACACCACACAAAGTACACACTGAGCAACACGAACGCTACAAAACACCACACAAAGCACACACTGAGCAACACGAACGCTACAAAACACCACACAAAGTACACACTGAGCAACACGAACGCTACAAAACACCACACAAAGTACACACTGAGCAACACGAATGCTACAAAACACCACACAAAGTACACACTGAGCAACACGAACGCTACAAAACACCACACAAAGTACACACTGAGCAACACGAACTCTACAAAACACCATACGAAGTACACACTGAGCAACACGAACGCTACAAAACACCACACAAAGTACACACTGAGCAACACGAACGCTACAAAACACCACATAAAGTACACACTGAGCAACACGAACGCTACAAAACACCACACAAAGTACACACTGAGCAACACGAACGCTACAAAACACCACACAAAGTACACACTGAGCAACACGAACGCTACAAAACACCACACAAAGTACACACTGAGCAACACGAACGCTACAAAACACCACACAAAGTACACACTGAGCAACACGAACTCTACAAAACACCACACAAAGTACACACTGAGCAACTCGAACGCTACAAAACACCACACAAAGTACACACTGAGCAACACGAGCGCTACAAAACACCACATAAAGTACACACTGAGCAACACGAACGCTACAAAACACCACACAAAGTACACACTGAGCAACACGAATGCTACAAAACACCACACAAAGTACACACTGAGCAACTTGAACGCTACAAAACACCACACAAAGTACACACTGAGCAACACGAACGCTACAAAACACCACACAAAGTACACACTGAGCAACACGAACGCTACAAAACACCACACAAAGCACACACTGAGCAACACGAACGCTACAAAACACCACACAAAGTACACACTGAGCAACACGAACGCTACAAAACACCACACAAAGTACACACTGAGCAACACGAACTCTACAAAACACCATACGAAGTACACACTGAGCAACACGAACGCTACAAAACACCACACAAAGTACACACTGAGCAACACGAACGCTACAAAACACCACATAAAGTACACACTGAGCAACACGAACGCTACAAAAAAACAAATATATCTTTGTTGAATACGAATTTACACACAACGTTCGTATTTTGCCTTTAAGACATTGTGTTAGATCATTCTTTTAGTGTGTCTTTGTATTATAATACTATTCCAAGGCTTTTCGGCTTAATCAAATAAATAGAAATACAGCTTTGACTTCAGCTAAAGCTGGACACCCGCCCAAAATAGAAAATCTGGACATCCACCCAAATAATATGTAGATACAAAACGTATAAGGACCTTGTATACGGCCAAGACTTCTTAAGTCCTATTTTATTTACACGCACTAGTTTGCAATAAGACTTTCAAAACAAGGGATTAATATAACTTTTACCTAAATCCTTTTCCGTCACAGACTCTGAGAAGGCAGAGGTGTCGCCAATAAACATTTAACATATTGTTCTGATAACAAGTTCGTTTCGTACAAAAATCGAATCGCAATCAATTTCCCTTAGTCATTCCTTGCACAACAATCAAGACAAATATCATCAATATATAGATTTATATGAGGGGGTCGTCGTGTTCGTGATCGTATGGTAGTTAGATACAACATTATGTGATCAAGTTTGTCAGTGACTTGTGACAGCTGGGCGGCTTTCTACGAGTACTCTGGTTTCCTCCACCAATAAAACTGACCAACACGATATATAACTGAAATATTGTTGAAAGTGGTGTTAAACACCATAACCCTTACCCTAACAATCTAGACATATCTGAAATATTGTTAAAAGTGGCTTTAAACACCAAACCCCTGGCCCACTGACCCTAACAATATGGTCATTGACACATATCAGAAATCACCTTATTATCAAAACTGATACAAGGTGTCGATGCAATACGGAGTTCGTAAATTAGTAAATTAATGGTGCCTTTCTTGCCACCTGTCGTCTGCCCTGGGACTTTCTTGCCACCTGTCGTCTGCCCTGGGACTAACACAGATTTAATGGTATTAGGCTGTGCTTATCCCCTAAAATATGTCCTGATCTGGTTAAACTACAGCATAATATTAAGTCTTCTGGAATGTGTTACTATTTGGAGATTAAAACATTAAGAAGAGGTTTTAAATGTTACACGTATTTCACCTTTTAAGCGTCAATCTTGAATAATATTAAGAAAATGTAGGTTTAGGTTTATAGTCTATGGTGTTTAACGACACTTTCAACAATATTTCATTTATATCGTGGCGGTCAGATTTATTGGTGGTGAAAACAGGAGTACCCAGAGAAAACACCCGCATGTCGGCAGTCACTGACAAACTTTATCACATAATGTTGTACAAATTCTAAGTATTCATTAATAACTGTCTCAGGCGCACCCTCAACATCAGATGGTCTGGGAAGATTTCCAACAAAGAGCTCTGGCAAAAGACCAACCAGCCCCCAGTTGAGGAAGAATTAAAAAGGAGAAAAATGGAGGCGGATAGGGCACACACTGCGGAAGCCGAAACACAACATCACTAGGCAAGCCCTACAGTGGAACCCTCAGGGAAAGCGTGGAAGAGGAAGACCAAGAAATACCTGGAGAAGAGATATTATTGCTGATATGGAGATATAGGGCTATAGATGGCAAGATCTGGAACGTATGGCACAAAACAGAACAAGGTGGAGGACTGTCGTCAGTGGCCTATGCACCACCAAGGTGCAACAGGCGTAAGCAAGTAAGCAAGTTGTACACCTCGCCCTGACCGAGATTCGAACTCACAACATCAGTGGTGATAGGCACTCATTGTATAGGTAGCTGTAAATCCAACTACCATACGATCACGGCCACGACAGCCCCTACTACGAAAATGTAAATTAAAAACATGTAAAAAGATGAGTTATGTGTCATGCGGAAAATTGTAAATACTATGGGAAATTATAAAAATTTTAAAAATGACCAAAATATTCAGCGTAGTTCTAGTAACAAAAAACCTTAAGATTTGTATCTTAACTTCCTTACGGAAAGTTACTGTTGTCATTCATTTTCTTACACAGTCATGAGAAATACGTAACGAAATGTTCATTTTATTATATTTTTCTTAAAACCCAAATATTTTAAATTGTGATCGGTTTGGAAAAAAAAGTGGGTTTCACAAATATCATATAACCAAACAGGAAACAGTTTTTTTCTTTTCTTTGTTTGTTTTCGTTTTTTTTTCTTCAGTTTGTTGTTGTTGTTGATGTTACAGTTGGGTGGGTGGTTTTTTTTCCACAAATGACGCCGGAAGTTTAAAAAGTGATGCAGATAGTCAGAAATTCGACCAATAATCAAACAAAACGAATAATTACCTCTCACGGCACATATTTCAAATATTACCTTTATAATTTGGTAAACACAATTTCAATTGGACTGAGGCAATGAACTTACAAACACACAATAAGACAAAAAGAAATACATGTACATTGTATAATCTAACATGTCTCCTTTTCTCAATTCATGACTTTTGAATATAATCCTGAGTTCAGACGTCACATGCATTTAAAACGTTTCAAAAACGTACCAAAAACGATTCAAAAACGCATTGTGCGTCAAATTGTTGTAGCGTTTAGAAATCGTTTCAGCTGAATCGTATCGAAAACGTTATCATTGTGGCAGCAGCATAAGAAACCACTGTTTTAATATCTCCATATGAGGTGTTGATGGGTTTATTATTATTATTATTATTATTATTATTAATTTTAAATATTATTATATTTACCAAAATTACTAACATTATGACTTCTGATTATTATTATCTTTATCATATTCATGAATGATAAACCCACACACCTACAGGTACGGCAGGTAATAGATCAAAGGGCTTCTGTATACATCAAAGGGATATGATAATCCTAAATAATACAAAAGTATTACAAAGTAAATATAAACAATTTGTATATATATCACCGTTATACATTGTATATTGATGTTTAGATCATGGGATCTTCGTGTGACCAACACAGTAAACAAACTGTTGCATCACATTTTGCCCTTGTCTGCACCAGGCACAACCACGTGCTGATGAACTTTTTGAACTGTATGTACTGGACATACGAATATCTCATGAGAATGATAAGATATTTATTCTATCAGAAAGTACTCTCTTAACCTTTTTGAGGGTTTATTGAGTTATAAAATAGATGTTTATCGTAAATTTACCACAGACATCCTGACTACTTATCTTATTGTGGGAGAGGTCTGGGTTGACAACGGGAAAGCATATGGAATTCTGGGTATCGGGGCGCGAATCCACGTAATAGGTGTTAGGTTTTGCAGTCAGAAGTAAACTTAGTTTCTTAACAAGTAGTCAGTATAAATATGAAAGTGAACATAAAAGGTAGCGAATTATTGACCAATAAAACTGCCCGCCACCATATAACTGAAACATTGTTGAAAGTGGCGTTAAACACCATATCCCTCCCCTAACCCGAATTGTTGATAGTATAACTAACTACAACAATAAGAACAACTACCCCTGTCAAACTAAAAAATTCTAAACAAAACGACATAAGCCGATGTAAATATATGTCCTCGCTTGGAATACGAACAAAAATGGGGCGGGGTTAAATTGGTTAATGGGACCCCGATCCTCACTTCAGTGACCCAACTGGAATAAACAAGAGCATGCAATCGGTCGGCTCTATATTTTAGTCAACATCTTGAACATTATCAAGTTTCCGTACGTATGAAGAAAACAAAAACATTGTATGACCTCAAATACTTTTGAATGAACCTAGATCTCTGTATATATTATCAAAATGTAAACACTACTATCAATATACAAACAAAACCTAATTATAGATGTAAACATTAAAATCACTGGTAAACAGGCTTTCCGTACACACCTATATTAAAATCACTGGTAAACAGGTTTTCCGTACACACCTATATTAAAATCACTGGTAAACAGGCTTTCCGTACACACCTATATTAAAATCACTGGTAAACAGGTTTTCCGTACACACCTATATTAAAATCACTGGTAAACAGGCTTTCCGTACACACCTATATTAAAATCACTGGTAAACAGGCTTTCCGTACACACCTATATTAAAATCACTGGTAAACAGGCTTTCCGTACACACCTATATTAAAATCACTGGTAAACAGGCTTTCCGTACACACCTATATTAAAATCACTCGTAAACAGTCACTAAATTTTCCGAAAATGGGAGGAATGGGTGATTGTTGTTTAACGCCAACTCAGCAATTTTCCAGCAATATCATGGCGAGAACAAGTTAATTTTCAATGAAATGATGATGAGGACCACTTTGTACTAGATTAACACACTGAGGTTTTTTTTTATAGTGCTAGCTCACTGAAACAACAGTCCGCGGGTAGACATGTCGCTCCACATTATCCTGATTCTCAGCCTACCCGTCTTTGCCCTTTCTCCTTAATGCTGCGTGCTTAGCGGAGAAGCAACAAATACCAATTTTATAGTCTTTGGTCTAACCCGATTATTGGGGCTCAAACCCATGAATTACCGCAATCGAGACCAGCACGCTAACCATTACACCACCGCTGCGGTTCACCAAATTAAAATCACTTGTAAACAGTCACTAAATTTTCCAAAAATGAGAGGAAGAAAAGTTTGAACATATCAAAGTGATAGTCAGAAGACAGTGATAGTCAGAAGACGTAATTAGAGACGATACAATGACTAACAAGGACAAATAGATAAACAATTGTTCACAAAATACTGCACAGAAAACTAAAGATGGAGCAACACGAATCTCATTCATAAACAGGGATAAACACCCGACGGTGCTCCGGAAGGGTCCTAAGCAGTTCCTGCTCCACTAGTAATAAACAGGGATGAACACCCGACGGTGCTCCGGAAGGGTACTAAGCAGTTCCTGCTCCACTAGTAATAAACAGGGATGAACACCCGACGGTGCTCCGGAAGGGTATTAAGCAGTTCATGCTCCACTAGTAATAAACAGGGATGAACACCCGACGGTGCTCCGGAAGGGTCCTAAGCAGTTCATGTTCCACTAGTAATAAACAGGGATGAACACCCGACGGTGCTCCGGAAGGGTATTAAGCAGTTCCTGCTCCACTAGTAATACACAGGGAGGAACACCCGACGGTGCTCCGGAAGGGTCCTAAGCAGTTCATGTTCCACTAGTAATAAACAGGGATGAACACCCGACGGTGCTCCGGAAGGGTATTAAGCAGTTCCTGCTCCACTAGTAATAAACAGGGAGGAACACCCGACGGTGCTCCGGAAGGGTACTAAGCAGTTCCTGCTCCACTAGTAATAAACAGGGAGGAACACCCGACGGTGCTCCGGAAGGGTCCTAAGCAGTTCCTGCTCCACTAGTAATAAACAGGGAGGAACACCCGACGGTGCTCCGGAAGGGTACTAAGCAGTTCATGCTCCACTAGTGAGTATGAAATTTAATATCTAAATCATTCATTTTTAATGCTGCTAAAATACCGAAATCATTTCTTAAATCATAAATGTGATATAATGTGCGACAGGTCGGTGGTTTTCTCCGGGTACTCTGGTTTCCTCCACCAATAAAACTGACCGCCATGATATAACTGAAATATACATGTACAGTATGTGGCCAAAAGTATTGCCACATGTAAAAAAAAAATCCCTATATAATCAACCAAAACCATATTTTTTCAAAAAATTATTGTGAAGTCATTTCTCGATAGATTTTAACAAATTTTACACCAAAACATTCAGAATTGTCTATATTTTGATTGTTTATTTGCTCATTATGTTTATAAGAGTGGTTTTTATTTGTACATAATTTAAACAGGATTGTTAATTTTTAGGATATATTTTTAGTTGAAATATATAGAAAAATCAAAGTCAATTTTTATTTGTTAAGTTTAAATTATGTACAAATAAAAACCACCCATATAAACATTATGAGCAAATAAACAATCAAAATATAGGCAAGTCTGAATGTTTTGGTGCAAAATTTGAAAAAATCTATCCAGAAATGACTTCACAATAATTTTTTGAAAAAAATATGGTTTTGGTTGATTATATAGGGATTTTTTTTACATGTGGCAATACTGTAGTTGAAAGTGGTGTTAGGCACATATAACCCACTAACCCACAAGAACAAGAATATAAAATGATTACATCAGTAAGAATATCTGTTTTTACATGTCTATAGGACTAATTTATTGTTGACATGCGTATTAGGTCTAAAATGTATCCAGGACTATTTTTATTTTAATGTTGACGTTGATTGACTTATCTACCTTTTGGCCGATGTAAATATGTCGTCAGCAATAGACCCCGGAAAGAGTATGTAAGGTCAGTGTGTCAGCTGATAATATAATCAACAACATTAAGAATGTATTCATGTCAAATGAACTTCATACTTTGTTCATATCAACAAAAGATTAAACTTCCTAATAAGGGGGTAATATTTTTTTTGCTTAAAAATTGACTTTTAAATTATTTGTCTTTCCATTATTTCGGCTTTGAGTGTACCTGATGAAGGTTATTACAGAAAGGTTGTATTGCTCCCAGAGACTTTTAAATTATTTGTCTTTCCATTATTTCGGCTTTGAGTGTACCTGATGAAGGTTATTCCAGAAAGGTTGTATTGCTCCCAGAGACTTTTAAATTATTTGTCTTTCCATTATTTCGGCTTTGAGTGTACCTGATGAAGGTTATTCTAGAAAGGTTTTATTGCTCCTAGAGACTTTTAAATTATTTGTCTTTCCATTATTTCGGCTTTGAGTGTACCTGATGAAGGTTATTCCAGAAAGGTTGTATTGCTCCCAGAGACTTTTAAATTAATTGTCTTTCCATTATTTCGGCTTTGAGTGTACCTGATGAAGGTTATTCTAGAAAGGTTTTATTGCTCCTAGAAACTTTTAAATTATTTGTCTTTCCATTATTTCGGCTTTGAGTGTACATGATGAAGGCTATCCCAGAACGGTTGTATTGCTCCCAGAGACTTTTAAATTATTTGTCTTTCCATTATTTCGGCTTTGAGTGTACCTGATGAAGGTTATTCTAGAAAGGTTTTATTGCTCCTAGAGACTTTTAAATTATTTGTCTTTCCATTATTTCGGCTTTGAGTGTACCTGGTGAAGGTTATTCTAGAAAGGTTTTATTGCTCCTAGAGACTTTTAAATTATTTGTCTTTCCATTATTTCGGCTTTGAGTATACATGATGAAGGCTATCCCAGAACGGTTGTATTGCTCCCAGAGACTTTTAAATTATTTGTCTTTCCATTATTTCGGCTTTGAGTGTACCTGATGAAGGTTATTCTAGAAAGGTTTTATTGCTCCTAGAGACTTTTAAATTATTTGTCTTTCCATTATTTCGGCTTTGAGTGTACCTGGTGAAGGTTATTCTAGAAAGGTTTTATTGCTCCTAGAGACTTTTAAATTATTTGTCTTTCCATTATTTCGGCTTTGAGTATACATGATGAAGGCTATCCCAGAACGGTTGTATTGCTCCCAGAGACTTTTAAATTATTTGTCTTTCCATTATTTCGGCTTTGAGTGTACCTGATGAAGGTTATTCTAGAAAGGTTTTATTGCTCCCAGAGACTTTTAAATTATTTGTCTTTCCATTATTTCGGCTTTGAGTGTACCTGATGAAGGTTATTACAGAAAGGTTGTATTGCTCCTAGAGACTTTTAAATTATTTGTCTTTCCATTATTTCGGCTTTGAGTGTACCTGGTGAAGGTTATTCTAGAAAGGTTTTATTGCTCCTAGAGACTTTTAAATTATTTGTCTTTCCATTATTTCGGCTTTGAGTATACATGATGAAGGCTATCCCAGAACGGTTGTATTGCTCCCAGAGACTTTTAAATTATTTGTCTTTCCATTATTTCGGCTTTGAGTGTACCTGATGAAGGTTATTCTAGAAAGGTTTTATTGCTCCCAGAGACTTTTAAATTATTTGTCTTTCCATTATTTCGGCTTTGAGTGTACCTGATGAAGGTTATTACAGAAAGGTTGTATTGCTCCTAGAGACTTTTAAATTATTTGTTTTTCCATCATTTCGGCTTTGAATGTACCTGATGAAGGTTGTCCCAGAAAGGTTGTATTGCTCCCAGAGACTTTTAAATTATTTGTCTTTCCATTATTTCGGATTTTGAGTCTACCTGATGAAGGTTATTCCAGAAAGGTTGTATTGCTCCCAGAGACTTTTAAATTATTTGTCTTTCCATTATTTCGGCTTTGAGTGTACCTGATGAAGGTTATTCCAGAAAGGTTGTATTGCTCCCAGAGACTTTTAATTTATTTAGCTTTCCATTATTTCGGCTTTGAGTGTACCTGATGAAGGTTATTCCAGAAAGGTTGTATTGCTCCCAGAGACTTTTAATTTATTTAGCTTTCCATTATTTCGGCTTTGAGTGTACCTGATGAAGGTTATTCCAGAAAGGTTGTATTGCTCCCAGAGACTTTTAAATTATTTGTCTTTCCATTATTTCGGCTTTGAGTGTACCTGATGAAGGTTATTCCAGAAAGGTTGTATTGCTCCCAGAGACTTTTAAATTATTTGTCTTTCCATTATTTCGGCTTTGAGTGTACCTGATGAAGGTTATTCCAGAAAGGTTGTATTGCTCCCAGAGACTTTTAAATTATTTAGCTTTCCATTATTTCGGCTTTGAGTGTACCTGATGAAGGTTATTCCAGAAAGGTTGTATTGCTCCCAGAGACTTTTAAATTATTTGTCTTTCCATTATTTCGGCTTTGAGTGTACCTGATGAAGGTTATTCCAGAAAGGTTGTATTGCTCCTAGAGACTTTTAAATTATTTGTCTTTCCATTATTTCGGCTTTGAGTGTACCTGATGAAGGTTGTATTGCTCCCAGAGACTTTTAAATTATTTGTCTTTCCATTATTTCGGCTTTGAGTGTACCTGATGAAGGTTATTCCAGAAAGGTTGTAATGCTCCCAGAGACTTTTAAATTATTTGTCTTTCCATTATTTCGGCTTTGAGTGTACCTGATGAAGGTTATTCCAGAAAGGTTGTATTGCTCCCAGAGACTTTTAAATTATTTGTCTTTCCATTATTTCGGCTTTGAGTGTACCTGATGAAGGTTATTCTAGAAAGGTTTTATTGCTCCTAGAGACTTTTAAATTATTTGTCTTTCCATTATTTCGGCTTTGAGTGTACCTGATGAAGGTTATTCCAGAAAGGTTGTATTGCTCCCAGAGACTTTTAAATTATTTGTCTTTCCATTATTTCGGCTTTGAGTGTACCTGATGAAGGTTATTCTAGAAAGGTTTTATTGCTCCTAGAGACTTAAATTATTTGTCTTTCCATTATTTCGGCTTTGAGTGTACCTGATGAAGGTTATTCCAGAAAGGTTGTATTGCTCCCAGAGACTTTTAAATTATTTGTCTTTCCATTATTTCGGCTTTGAGTGTACCTGATGAAGGTTATTCAAGAAAGGTTGTATTGCTCCCAGAGACTTTTAAATTATTTGGCTTTCCAATCTTTGGTCTTTGAGCTTGTGTGCCTGATGAAGGTTATTCCAGAAATGAGAGGTTTACTCTAAATTTGATATCTAGGATTTTAATTTCAAATCAAATGTTACTATCAATTAAGAAATTGATTTTCCACTATGTGACCTTCAACAGTTATTGACCTTTCTTGAGTATTAGAAGAATGTACCTATGTTACTGTTGTAATCATCTTAAGATATACAATATTATGATATGTAAAGGTTAAACATACACTGCTTGACAGTTTATAAAAAATGTCTTTTCACTACATAATACATGTACATGTATTTACTAAACCATAATTTTGCAATAATGTGTCAAAATATTTTGATTTAGAACAAAAATGAAAAAATAGTCAAACCTGTATATAAAGGCCACTCTAGGGAACCTGAAAATGTGGTCTTTATGAGCAGTTGACCTTTATATACATGTTAAAATTAAATGCAGTATTCATTAAATTTCAAAATGAGGTTGTCCCTTTATAGACAGTGATTTGATAGAAGTGTCCTTTATAGACAGTGATTAGTTACATAGAGGTGTCCTTTATAGACAGTGATTAGTTACATAGAGGTGTCCTTTATAGAGTGATTTGATAGAGGTGTCCTTTATAGACAGTGATTTGATAGAGGTGTCCTTTATAGACAGTGATTTGATAGAGGTGTCCTTTATAGAGTGATTTGATAGAGGTGTCCTTTATAGACAGTGATTTGATAGAGGTGTCCTTTATAGATTGATTTGATAGAGGTGTCCTTTATAGACAGTGATTTGATAGAGGTGTCCTTTATAGACAGTGATTTGATAGAGGTGTCCTTTATAGACAGTGATTTGATAGAGGTGTCCTTTATAGAGTGATTTGATAGAGGTGTCCTTTATAGACAGTGATTTGAGAGGTGTCCTTTATAGACAGTGATTTGATAGAGGTGTCCTTTATAGAGTGATTTGATAGAGGTGTCCTTTATAGACAGTGATTTGATAGAGGTGTCCTTTATAGACAGTGATTTGATAGAGGTGTCCTTTATAGAGTGATTTGATAGAGGTGTCCTTTATAGACAGTGATTTGATAGAGGTGTCCTTTATAGACAGTGATTTGATAGAGGTGTCCTTTACAGACAGTGATTTGATAGAAGTGTCCTTTATAGACAGTGATTTGATAGAGGTGTCCTTTATAGACAGTGATTTGATAGAGGTGTCCTTTATAGACAGTGATTTGATAGAGGTGTCCTTTATAGACAGTGATTGAGAGGTGTCCTTTATAGACAGTGATTTGATAGAAGTGTCTTTGATAGAAGTGTCCTTTATAGACAGTGATTTGATAGAAGTGTCCTTTATAGACAGTGATTTGATAGAGGTGTCCTTTTAAAGCAGGTTTGACTGTACATGTATTTATTACACCATCATTTTGCAAAAGTGTCTCAAAAATATTTTGATTTAGAAATAAAAAATATTTGGATTTTCTAATTATATGTGTATATGCAAAAAAATACATTTTTGATGATTTATAAAAACACATAAAAAAAACCCAACTAAAATCAATGTTTATACTGTTTTAATGAAAACTTAGGATCAATGAACTGGGATCTACTCATTTCTAAATGGAAGAAATTTTGTTCTAATTATTCTGGAAATGTATTCTTCCTGGCTTGATGTTAAGCAACAAATCAACAACCAATCAATTATTTCCCCCTGTCTGTCATTGTTAGGGTTAGCCCCTCTGTCCATATTTCCCCATTTTTGGAAAAATAACATCAGAAAAAGATTTCCTTAAATTTCAATGTATTTTATTTTTTGTGTTATTGTTCATTAGCATTGTATTCAACATTTTGTCTACTAAAATGGTCACTTGGGTGACTTGGGGACCAAATTTCGTTTTTGGCGACAACAATTTCAATCTGGTGGCCAGCGTGACAACCAGGGTAATTGAGGTGGGCGACAAGAAATTCTGGATAATTTTCCATCCATTAAATCAATTTTAGTGCTCGCCATATTGGAAGTAATTTTTTGCACTTTTACCTTATCTTTGGCTACCAATTTCTTTTACTTTGGCAACTAAAATTTGAGCTTGGCCACCAGATTTTTGGAGTTGATGGCCAGCATCAAAATTAAAATCCCACTTTGAGGCCTGTATTTTGTTTCAGTCCAATTAGATTTTTGCTTAGTAAATAAAGTCAATATTATTAATATTTTCAATATTTTGATGTTAAAAATGTTAAATTAAGGAGAAGCCTTTTGGATATATTTGTTCTATTTTATACAGTATATATTAATATTGAGAAATATGGGGGATTTTTTTTGGGGGGGAGGGGGGTTCTGGGGGTTTTTTTTTAATTGTTTTTTTTTGTTTTTTTTGCACAATTAGCCCTGATGTAAAGCCAATTAAAGACAGTCTACATTCAGGTCATTATCTGTCTTTTACACTATATATAAACACTGGGCAAAATCAGTGTCTTTTTTTTTTGCGCAGTTAGTTGTGATGTAAAGCTATCTGTCATATGACACATACTAAAAAGACATGGAAAATTATCACTTTATTTCCTGTTGAACCTTGACCTAAAAGTACAAAATTCCTGTCTTAATTACTTTCTATAAATGGCAGCCCATTAAAACAAAACAACTGTAATAAATGTCTATATATAGAAACACCAGAGGCTCCCTAGAAATCTGTTTCACTCACCTTGTTGCCTAAATAGCCCACAAGATGTATATTTAAAACTAATAATGATACCTAAGGCTACAAATAATTTGAATATGTAAATTAGTCTTCAAAGATTTTTTTTTTATATATAAAGTTTCAGCAATTCTGAAACAAGAGCTACACCACCACAATGTTTTCACATAAATTACACATCGTTTGGACTTGTAGTTTCTGACAGGGAAGATTTTAAAATATTCAGCCCAGCACAAGCAATAATTTTGATAGATCTAGAGAAAATGGGTTTTTTTTTATTGTAGAGGACCACACAAATATAATTCCTGCAAAGTTCACAAGACTCAAGTGGTTTCAGAGAAGAAAATTAAAATGCTTACAGACAGACGGACAGCAGATGGACCTCAAGTGATGACAAAGCCTCAAATGAGCAAAACAAAAGTAGATTTTAGCTTTCTCCTAATATTCTCACAAGGCAGGACTACAAGATAAAATATCATACACATATACACTCATAATTATTAGACCATTTGTAACTGGAACCCTTTGAAATACCAGAGACTCAATGGGGGCATGTTTTCATAGTTTTTAGAAGAATAAAAACACTATAAATTATTGGACACAATTTACATCAATTAAATTAGGTATTCTTAATTCAGTCACTGGATGAACTAGTACTGTTAGAACCTTTAAAAAACTTTGATAAATTAATATTCTGGTTATACTGTAGTCCCCCCCCCCCCCTTATAATGCCACTCCCACAAAAAGGTCACCCTCTTATAATGCCACTCCCACAAAAAGGTCGCCCTCTTATCAGACCACTCCCACAAAAAGGTCACCCTCTTATCAGACCACTCCCACAAAAAGGTCACCCTCTTATCAGACCACTCCCACAAAAAGGTCACCCTCTTATCAGACCACTCCCATAAAAAGGTCGCCCTCTTATCAGACCACTCCCACAAAAAGGTCGCCCTCTTATCAGACCAGAATTCATATGCTCTAAGATAGTCAAATACTACTAAATGCCTCCCCTTTTATCATCAGGCTACAATCAAATTCCCTAGATTTCAGGTGCACTGATATATAGTAAAAAAATATTACTAAAAAATTGTCCCCCTCAAGAGAGGTCACCCCTCTTATAAGACCCCTTTCTCATTAGAAAAGGGGTAGCCTTATAAGAGAGGTCATCCTTCTTTTATGAGACCACTTTTCATTACAGAAGGGGTGGTCTTATAAGACAGGTCACCCCTCTTATGTACCAGACCACATTACAGTTATAGATGTTCATATTACTTGTTAAGATAATTGTGGTGGTCGGACCCTAATCCAGTCAAGACCTCCCTGTACATAAATACTGAGTGGGTGAGAGAACCAGACAAATGTACCAGATGACATTACAGTTATAGATGTTCATATTACTTGTTGAGATAACAACAGCAGGTGAACAGATGAGGGGGCCAAATAAATGTAGCAGACGACATCACATTGAGAGATTTTAACCCTAATCTGTAAAATAACAACTGAGCAGTTAGAGACACGAGGGGCCAGATAAATGTAGCAGACGACATCAGTGATAGATTTTAACCCTAATCTGTAAAATAACAACTGAGCAGTCAGAGAGACGATGGGCCAGATAAATGTAGCAGACGACATCACAGTGATTGATTGATAGATTTTAACCCTAATCTGTAAAATAACAACTGCAGTCACACAGGGACGGGACCAGATAACAGTGGCAAACATCATAGTGATAGGCTTTCACCTAACTGGTACTTGGTAAAATTACAATTGAGCAGTCAGACAGACAATATCAGTGATAGATTTAACCTTAATCTGTAAAATACCAAATACAGTTAGATGGGGAGGGGATCAGATAAAAATGACAAACACAACTGTGATAGGCTTTCGCTTATCTGGTACTTGGTAAATTTACAATTGAGCAGTCAGAGAGATGAGGGGCCAGATAAATGTAGCCAATGATGTCAATGATAGCTCGGCTTTAACCTTAATCTGTAAAATAACATTAGTAGTAAAGATGGATGATCAGTAAATAAGGGTAATAACAAAATTACCAAACTCCGAACAATCTTACAGCAGTAAATGTCACAGGAAATAGGTTTCACATTATTTGGTAAAATCATACTTCCTTACAATAAAATAATCTAAGATCACAATACAAACAATATAAAGTCCAGCATAAAAAGCAATCAAATTATATAACACAAAATAAATATGAAAGTCATGAACCAAATTTGGTAAAGGAAGCTTAGATCAAGGAATAAAAGTTGTTTGCTACCACAAACATTCACAGAAAAAATAGGGTAGGTCAAACTTTTTATATTTTCTTTAATTTTGACCTAGATGAAAATGCAAGACATAGCTGCGGAACAGTAGCTCTTTATGGTCCTTTTGGTTTTTTTTAAAGATATGGCGGAATCTATGGTCCGCCATATCTTAACAAAAAACAAAATAAAAGGAGCATAAAGAGCTACGGTTCTGCAGCTATGCAAGACAAAGATCTAAGACTAACTTGAACAGTGTGTGTCCAAAAATGGAAATAGCAATTTTAGAGCAAGGCATTAAGAAATAGGATTCAGGTAGGGAAACTCAAGTATTATTTCTTGCCCTATCAATACAGAGATAGAATCGGTGACAGTTTTTTTAGAATCTAGGGTTGTCTTAGATAACAACTTCAATAACACTTCCACACAAGCTACGATCATGTTAACTAATTCTCTCAGAGGTGTGAATATAGTCTATCAGCAGATTGCATGACACGTCCATGCCTTATGCCACTAATCGTCCATGCCTTATGCCACTAATCGTCCATGCCCTAAGCTACCAATGTGTACATGTAACAAATATACCCTAGTTTTTAGCCCCAAAACAAAACAAGGATCTAAGTATGGTTTGTCAGACTGCATGCAACATGTCCTTGATACGTCTAGGCCGTAAGCTACTAATATTATATACATTTACATGTAATAATATATACCCTTGTTTTTAAGCCTCAAAACAAAACAAGGATCTAAATATGGTTTGCCAGACTGCATGCAAAATGTCCTTGATACCGGTATTGGAATCAAAAAACAATAAATTGCCAGCTAATGGAAATGTCATAGCTTTTACCGAACACAATTGTCAAAACAAAGCACTAACTTCACTTGACACCTGTATAATAGAGTATACATTTATATACAAGAAATCAATCTAAATCAAATTCTGTTAGGATCACGGGAACGACCCCAACAAGTATTTGGTGCTCGTTAATTAAAAACAAGTTTATTTATATAGTATCATGCACCCACTATCACCCTGGAAAGGGCAGTCAAGTCCTCCCCCATTGAGTAAATCACCAAACTGACTAAACATTTCAATAGTTACCTGAGACTGAATGAATGAACTTTATTGTCATAAACTAACAGCATAGTTAGAGAGAGCATATGTACATCAATATACAGTCAAATCTGTATTAAGAGGTCAACTTTGGGAGAAAGAAAAACTGGTCTTTTAAGACAGGTGACCTCTTAAAAGAGGTTCAATTCACATGAAATTTTCTATGACAGGACAAGAAAAAGTGACCTTTTAATTAGAGGTGGCCATATGAACAGGTTTGACTATACATAGTAAATAATAATAAGCATATCTTATAGCATGGTACATGTTGTAAAGTGCTTGTTATTCTATAAGAAAAAGAGGGCCCAGGTGGTTCAATGACTTAGGTAGTTGGATTACCTAACAAGTCATACAAGTCTATCACCAATATGGTGTGGGTTCGCACCCGGCTTTGTAAATTACAAAAAAGGAGCGCACTCAACTCGCAGCCGCAAGTGATTAAGTTTATCAGTTGCTTGCCCATGGTCGGTGGTTCTCTCCAGGTACTCTGGCTTCTTCCACAACTAAAACTGGTCGCCACGATATAGCTGAAATATTGCTGAAAGTGGCGTTAAACACCAAAAATCCACACACCAAAATCTATGGCGTTAAACACCAAAAATCCACACACAAAATTTATAAGAAAAACTGTATTCATTAATTAAATCCTGTTTATTTAGTATCATGTACCTACTTTCTATCACCCATTTGATAACAAAATTACCACATTGCGTAATCACAACATTGACTGAAATGTGTCTACAGTTATCTTAAAACATGATACATTACATAATAAGAAAAGGTTGAAGATACCAAATGGGTATATCAGAAGCCATAAGTAAAAACAGACAATACAATAGTCAAAATAAAAAGAAGATACTACAGGGGTAATCAGAAGCCTTAATCAAAGAAGGACAAACCAAACAATGGCCAAAAGAACCAGAGGCTCTCAAGAGCCTGTATCGTTCACCTGGTTATAAAAAGAACCAATTGGTCCTATGTAAAAACTATGTCCTGCAGTGGTAGTCATCTTGGAATTACGATCAACATAAAAAACACAAAGTTTGTAAAGGACCTTCCAATGATTGATGCACAGTTTAGGTTCAATCAGTGCAATAGCTTCAGAGAAGAATATATTTCTGTATTTTCCCCATATGGTCCTGTGTTAATACTATGACCTGTGGTGGCAACCATCTTGGATTTCCGATCGGCATAAAAAACAGAGGACCTTCCAATGATCATTCCTGGGCAGTTTGGTTTCAATTGTCCAAGTGGTTTCAGAGAAGAAGCGTTTTGAAACATTTTTCCCATAGGGTCCAATATTAAACTAAGTCCTGCCGTAGCCGCCATTTTGAATTTCATATCAGAACAAAAAACGTAAAGTTTGTAGAGGACAATCCAATGAACATTCTTGTACAGTAGTTTGGCTTTAATCATATTTGTAGTTTCTGAGAAGAAGGCATTTGAACATTTTCCCATAGGGTCCAATGTTAATCTATGTCCTGCGTCGGTGGCCATCTTGGATTTCCGATCGGCATAAAAAACACACACTATGTAGAGGACCTTCCAATGATCATTCCTGGGCAGTTTGGTTTCAATTATCCAAGTGGTTTCAGAGAAGAAGCGTTTTGAAACATTTTTCCCATAGGGTCCAATGTTAAACGAAGTCCTGCCGTAGCCGCCATTTTTAATTTCATATCGGAACAAAAAACGTAGAGTTTGTAGAGGACCATCCAATGAACATTCATGTACAGTTTGGCTTTAATCATATTTGTAGTTTCTGAGAAGAAGGCATTTGAACATTTTCCCATAGGGTCCAATGTTAATCTATGTCCTGCGGTGGTGGCCATCTTGAATTTTCGATCGGCATAAAAAAACAAAAACTTTGTAGAGGACCTTCCAATGATCATTCCTGGGCAGTTTGGTTTCAATTGTCCAAGTGGTTTCAGAGAAGAAGCGTTTTGAAACATTTTTCCCATAGGGTCCAATGTTAAACTAAGTTCTGCCGTAGCCGCCATTTTGAATTTCATATCGGAACAAAAAACGTAGAGTTTGTAGAGGACCATCCAATGAACATTCATGTACAGTTTGGCTTTAATCATATTTGTAGTTTCTGAGAAGAAGGCATTTGAACATTTTCCCATAGGGTCCAATGTTAATCTATATCCTGTGTCGGTGGCCATCTTGGATTTCCGATCGGCATAAAAAACACACACTTTGTAGAGGACCTTCCAATGATCATTCCTGGGCAGTTTGGTTTCAATTATCCAAGTGGTTTCAGAGAAGAAGCGTTTTGAAACATTTTTCCCATAGGGTCCAATGTTAAACGAAGTCCTGCCGTAGCCGCCATTTTTAATTTCATATCGGAACAAAAAACGTAAAGTTTGTAGAGGACCATCCAATGAACATTCATGTACAGTTTGGCTTTAATCATATTTGTAGTTTCTGAGAAGAAGGTATTTGAACATTTTCCCATAGGGTCCAATGTTAATCTATGTCCTGCGGTGGCGGCCATCTTGAATTTTCGATCGGCATAAAAAAACAGAAAATTTGTAGAGGACCTTCCAATGATCATTCCTGGGCAGTTTGGTTTCAATTGTCCAAGTGGTTTCAGAGAAGAAGCGTTTTGAAACATTTTTCCCATAGGGTCCAATGTTAAACTAAGTCCTGCCGTAGCCGCCATTTTGAATTTCATATCGGAACAAAAACGTAAAGTTTGTAGAGGACCATCCAATGAACATTCATGTACAGTTTGGCTTTAATAATATTTGTAGTTTCTGAGAAGAAGGCATTTGAACATTTTCCCATAGGGTCCAATGTTAATCTATGTATTGCGGTGGCGGCCATCTTGAATTTTCGATCTGCATAAAAAAACAGAAACTTTGTAGAGCACCTTCCAATGATCATTCCTGGGCAGTTTGGTTTCAATTGTCCAAGTGGTTTCAGAGAAGAAGCATTTTGAAACATTTTCCCCATAGGGTCCAATGTTAAACTAAGTCCTGCTGTAGCCACCATTTTGAACTTCATATCGGAACAAAAAACCTTAAGATTGTAGAGGACCATCCAATGAACATTCATGTACAGTTTGGCTTTAATCATATTTGTAGTTTCTGAGAAGAAGGCATTTGAACATTTTCCCATAGGGTCCAATGTTAATCTATGTCCTGCGGTGGCAACCATCTTGGATTTCCGATCGGCATAAAAAACAGTAACTTGATAAAGGACATTCCAATGATCATTCATTTACAGTTTGGGTTCAGTCAGTTCATTAGTTTCAGAGAAGAAGATCTTTGAAATTTCAGCCAATCAGAGCATATTATTGGCCCTGGCAGCCATGTTGAATATCCGACTGGAACAAAAAACAGTAACTTTGTAGAGGACCATCCAAGGAACATTCCTGCCAAGTTTGGTTCAGTGGTTTCGGAGAAGAAGCTTGAAATGTGAAAAGTTTACAGACGACGGACACCAAGTGATGGCAATAGTTCACCTGGACCTTTGATGAACTAAAAAGTACAAAAGGACAAACAACAATCAACGAAACACTACACATAAAACTAGAGATTCAGCAAAATTAATTTACTTGTTATTTCATAAAGAAAGTTTTTTTTAGTGGAAGTCTGAAAATCTGTCTAAACCAGAGATTTGTTCAGTCTTAAATAAACAACCAGATGTTATCATAAATAACTAAAAAGACAAAATGGAAGAGCGAGTGTCAGTCGGATGATCATGATGAATGGATGCCCCAGCTTCCAGCTTAATGGATTGATTGGTATTTAACACCAACATTAGCAGTATTTCAGTAAACGCTTCCAGCTAAAGTAAACAGGGACAACTGTGACAGGTACATTAGATAAATTTGAACCTGACCAATGTGTTGTGGTTACAAATTTTGTGTAAAATTTCAAAACATTTATGAAACAGATGTTTTAAAGTATGAAAACCACAATTAAGGGATATAGGTCTGGAACGAAACAAGTTTCAGTTCATTTGGCCAAGCGATTTCAGAGGAGAAGATTTTTAAAAATCGACCAATCAGAAACAAGAATTGCCTGTGGTGGCCATGGATCATAACAAAATGTGCACTCTTTAGAGAGGACCTTCCATAGATGGTTCCTACCAAGTGTCAGTTCATTTGGCTGAGGGTTTTCAGAGGAGAAGATTAAAATGTGAAAAGTAAACGGATGACAGACGACTGACACCAAGTGATGGCAAAAGCTCATATTGCCTTTGGCAAGGTTTGCTAAAAAGAATATTAAAATGTGAATACCTACTTGTAATGTATAGAACAAACATGTTACACTATATCAGCATTAGTTAATTTCTAAGGGAGATAATGGCAAGAGTTATCTTTCTTTTAACAGAGGAGAAGATTTTTTAGAAATCAACCAATCAGAAACAAGAATCACCTGTGGTGGCCATGTTTGTAAACCAATCGAGATGAAATGAGCAATCTTTATAGAGGACATTCCATAGATGCTTCCTACCAAATTTTGGTTCATTTGGCTAAGTGGTTTCAGAGGAGAAGATTTTTTTAAATCGGCCAATCAGAAACAAGAATTGCCTGTGGTGGCCATGTTTGTTAATAGATCGGGACAAAATGTGCAATCTTTAGAGAGGACCTTCTATAGATGCTTCCTACCAAGTTTCAATTCATTTGGCTGAGGGGTTTCAGAGGAGAAGATTAAAATGTGAATAGTTAACGGACAACAGACGACGAACAACAAGTGATGGCAAAAGCTCACATTGCCTTTGGCAAGGTGAGCTAAAAAGGAATAATAACCTGTGTATTGTGGTCAATACATTATTTAATCAATTTAAATTGATTTCATAAGAAGGAATTTATTTTTTTGAACCAGAAACCAGAAAACTCATATTTTCGGCAATTAAAGGACATACCTCTAGAACTAAAAAAGTCCAAAATCAAACTTGAACTGCCTTATAAGGTCCTAAATTTGACCAATTGCTTCCAATTGGGCCCTGAGCTGGAGTTCTCTACTTTCAGCTGTTCAAGTACACAACAACAACACACTACATGTGTTACAGAGAACAGCATTGGGACCCGCAACCCCTAAGGCCGGCCTTGACCTTATGTAAAGATTTCAATGATTTGCTTAAGGCAAACAACACTATTGGGAATATCTTACAATAAACATTTCTACCATATCTGGTTTCGCTGGTTTCATCATTCATAAGCCAATCAAAATAGACAATTTTGAGGTGTGACTTCAATGTTAGTTTCCCAAATCATACCAAAAGTAAGAAAGTAAACCATTAAAGTAATATATCTAGAAGAAGACTGAAGTGTTAACAGAAAGACAACAGACACCAAGTGATGGCTTAGAGGTCACATAACCTTTAATGGGTCAGTTGAGCTTAACAGGACAGAATAAATGTTATTGAAAATGGTCTGAATTGATTCATATTATATTTTATCTGTAAATTACAGTCCTGTAGCCAGGATTCTTCAAGGGGGTTCAATAAACTCTCATTCTGACATAGTCCATTTTGGTTTTCAAGGGGTGTTCGGATTCATATGAAACCTCTGACCCCACCACTTTGTTTGACCACAGGCGTGAATTAAAATGTGATAAACAATAGACAAACATGTCAGTATCCCATCGTTGTTACCAGTAAATATCTAATAAATATTGTTTTATTGTAATTAATAGATAATTATCATCAGTCATTATTAGAATTGAGTACTAGTGTTTACATTAAATGAGAAAAATTGCCCCGTCTGACGAATTTTTTTTCTACGAAACAAAATTTTGTCATTTGAATGCTGCATAATCATCTTGTTTTTCATTTATTACCATTGAAAAAAGTGGACCAAATTTGTGTCAATTGATAGCTATATTAAAATTAGAAATTTGAACATTTTTTAAGTTGAATTTAAACAAATTTTAATTTAAAAATCATACTTTTTAAAATGTTTACAGTGCACTTCCACTCATTTTCAAGTACAATCAATCAATCAATTCACATCTATCCCATGTAATTAGTGTCTGTGACTATCCCATGTAGTTAGTGTCTGTGACTATCCCATGTAATTAGTGTCTGTGACTATGCCATGTAATTAGTGTCTGTGACTATCCCATGTAATTAGTGTCTGTGACTATCCCATGTAATTAGTGTACCATGTAATTAGTGTCTGTGACTTATTTCTTTTTCTATATAAGAAAAGTTTGGCCTCATGCATCAACTTCCATTGCTATGAGTGAGCGAGACTTGTGTAAAAACTATCATGTGTTGCCGGGAATGAGTGGAGATTTAAAAAAACTAATGCGGAAAATTAACAAATGCTGTCTGTCAAGTAAACTGATTCCCTTAATGACAATGAGGTGTGGCCCGCAAGACCCCGTCATGTTTTGAGTTTGTTCTTATTACATTGAAGATACTAGAAGATATTTTAACAATCAATTAAAAAAAAATTTAAACGCACAACCAAATTGAATGAAAATTAAATATTCTGTAAATACTTTGTAAATATATGAAATTTCATATAGGGATATTAATTCTAAAGTTTCATTGACGTATGTCCAGTGGTTTCTGAGATATCACTTCAACCAAAGCTTTAAATTGCTATATCCGTAACCATGTTGTTTTTCAAGTCTTGGCTGCCATATTTGAAATCATAGAATTTCACAAAATTTGGCAATCATAATATTTTGTAATAGGTAACGTTATATTAAAGTTTCATTAAAGTATGCCCAGTGGTTACTGAGAGACAGCTTGAACCAAAGCTTTAACACTGTATCTGTATTAAAGTTTCATTAAAGTATGCCCAGTGGTTACTGAGAGACAGCTTGAACCAAAGCTTTAACACTGTATCTGTATTAAAGTTTCATTAAAGTATGCCCAGTGGTTACTGAGAGACAGCTTGAACCAAAGCTTTAACACTGTATCCGTATTAAAGTTTCATTAAAGTATGCCCAGTGGTTACTGAAAGACAGCTTGAACCAAAGCTTTAACACTGTATCCATAGCCAAGTTGTTTTTCAAGAATTGACGACCATATTTGAAATTGTAGAATTTCATAGATTAGGAAATCATGATATGTTATAATAGGTAAATTTACATTTAAGGTCCAGTGGTTTCTGAAACACAACTTAGCAGAAATTTTTTAAATTTTAGTGGCCACCCTGTCGGACATTGACAATCTAATAACTAGATATTTCCTTTGGGTGAGCGATTGTTGTTTAACGCCAACTCAGCAATTTTAAGCTATATCATGGGTAGTACAAGTTAATTTTCAACGAGATGATGATGAGGTCCGCTTAGTACTAGACCAACACGCTTAGTTGGATCTTTATAGTGCTAGCTCACTGAAACAACAGTCTGTCGATAGACATGTCACCTCAATAATACACATTATCCTGATTCCGAGCCAACCCGTCTTTGCTCTTTCTCCTTAATGCTGCATGCTTAGCGGAGAAGAAACAAATACCAATTTTATTTTTTATTTTTTATCTTTAGTTTGACCCGATCAGGGCTTATTTCATTTGGAAAAACTTGGCTAAAAATTGTAAGCAACTTTCATTATAACATGATAATCAGGTGATAATATCATAATTATTATTATTGGTCTACTTTCAAAATTATTTTTAACGTTAAAAAGAAGTAATTATCGCCAATACACCAAATTACAAATTTTGTATTGTTACAGCGAATCGGGAAATCGCAGTCGGTCTTGTAGTAAAAATTATTGAGGAATAGCTTGTTATTATTATAAACACTAATATTATAATTAAATGTCTCCAATTACAGGGTCAATACTTGGTCACATGAAGATGACGAAGGATGTTAAACCCAGAACACGACTAAGTCGGCAAATTATCTCTGGCTTTAAATATCACAGAACTTCAAAAGCAAAAGTAATAACATAGGAAATATTAGAAACTGATTTTATAAGAAAGTTATAAGAGGGAACTTTTGAGGTGTATTTAATAATGCACTTCAATTCAGTATTCATTGTTTTTTTCGCAAATACAACTCGGCATACACTTTGCAGCCACTTACTTCACAATTTGTAGAATGTTACATATTCAAATGTTTCAAATAGATGTTTGAACTAACTATAAAAGAATTCAAAAAGAATATGTAAATTTTTTTTTGCAATTAAAATTCAGTTAGTTTTTTTTTTTGGTTTGGTTTGGTTTTATGGTGTTTAACACCACTTTCAACAATATTTCAGTTACATTGTGGCAGTCAGTTTTATTGGTGGAGGAAACTGGAAGACCCGGAGAATACCACTGACCTACCGCAAGTCACTGACAAACTTTATCGCATTATGTTGGACACCTCACCCTAATCAAGATTCGAACTCACAACATCAGTGGTGATAGGCACTGATTGCATAGGTAGTTGTACATCCAATTACCATACGATCACGGCCATGATGGCCTCCTGTTGTTTTGGGTTTTTTTTCAAGGTAAACTGTAATTCCAGTATAGAAAGATAATTCAATTCAGTAAGATTTTTTTTATTCAAAAAAATATATAATGTCAGTGTTGTAATGAAATAGCTTACTCAATTCATTATATAATGTCAGTGTTATAATGAAATAGCTTACTCAATTCATTATCGTGTTAGGATTATGCTCTTTAATGCCACTTTTAACAATATTTCAGCTTTATTTGTGGAGAAAACCAGAGTATCCAGATTTATTATTGCTAATAAGATTATAAATTAAACATAACCTTAACATTTTTCAATTTGTCTGTCTACACAATTATACATTTTTTTTTCTTCAGAGTTAATAGCTCATTGATAAACAGGAAAAAATCTGCTATTTGCAACACCTATTTCAACATTTTCAACTTAATTTTCAGATCTAATATATACAACAAGGTGTAAACTTTTGTGAGAAGATACTTCTCCATCTTAGACAGAATAGGGAGAAGTCAGTGAGTGAGTGCTTGTTGCTTAATGCTAACTCAGCAATTTTTCAGCTATATCATGACGAAAACGCATAGTTGAACGCTTACAGTGCTAGCTCACTGACTTAACAGCCCACAAATAGACATGTCGCCCCACTCGAACACATTATCCTGATTCCGAGCCAACCAGTCTTTGTTCTTTCTCCTTAATACTGATTGCTTAGCGGAGAAGTAACAAATACCAATTTTATGGTCTTTCGTTTTGACACGAACGTGCCTCGAATCCATAATCTACCACACACGATGTGAGCATGCTAACCATTACACCAATGATGCGGTCAGGAGTGAGAACTCTGAAGGGAGAAATGAAGTTATTGAGTCGACGAAAAAAATATATATGTAAAATGATATATACATACTTCATAATATTACATAAATATCAGTAGACCTTTTTGCACGTTCCAGATTTGATTCTCAAATTATGCATACTTAATAATATTATATAAATATCAGTAGATCTTTTTGCACTTCCAGATTTGATTCTCAAACAAGAATTCTGAGAGTATTGCACATAGCAATACATTGTCCCCTACCGGCCGCAAAAATCAGAGGACCTAAAATATTAGAAGTATCACCTTGCAGTGACTAGATTTTAAAATACAAGTTCAAGGGCCATAACTCAGCCAAAAATCATTCGACCGGAACGAAATTCGAACTTAAACTGTAACTCATCTAGATATAGCCACATACCAAATATCAAGTCAATATATCAAAGGACGTCAAAAAAAAGTCCGGACAACTTAAAATTTTAATGTGACGAACGGACAGATGGACAGACGGACAGACGGATGGAACCTAAAACTATAGTCCCCTTCGGCTTTCGCCGGTAGGGGACTAATTATACATACTTTATAATATTACATAAATATCAGTAGACCTTTTTGCACGTTCCAGATTTGATTCTCAAATTATACATACTTTATAATATTACATAAATATCAGTAGACCTTTTTGCACGTTCCAGATTTGATTCTCAAATTATACATACTTTATAATATTATATAAATATCAGTAGATCTTTTTGCACGTTCCAGAATTGATTCTCAAATCATACATACTTTATAATATTACATAAATATCAGTAGATCTTTTTGCTCCAGATTTAATTCTAAAATTATACATACTTTATAATATTACATAAATATCAGTAGACTTTTTTGTTCCAGATGTGATTCTAAAATTAAACATTTTCACACATTTTGATAGGAGTTATCTCCCTTACTGTAAATTTATAAAAGTTTTAATAGAGAAAGCCGTGTCATGTTTGGAGAATGCCATCTGCTTCTGTAGTTTTCAAAACAGAAAAAAATTCAGTGCATTCAGGCATTAAACCATAGCTGATTACTTTATTGATAAAACTCTAGTTATCTTATTTAGTGGCACAATACATTCCTTGAACAACCTTCCACAGGTATGCTCACAATCAAAAGGTTGGAAAGCCAAAAATTGAAATAAAAATTAAATTGTCTTGAAAAGGTGGCCATATTGGATCCCTTGTGAGCCACATGGTGACCATCTTGGTTCCCTTGTGATCCAGGTGAGTTAAAGGACAGGGATTTATTTTTATTTCAACATTTTAAACCAAAAACATATATGTTTAAAAATAAACAGTATTAACACTAAAGTGTGTATGGCTAATTGTAAATGTATCTAAACATAATGAAAGATTGAGGAGTCAACAAGTAAAAAAAACTTCAACTCTCCCAGCAAGATAATAACAATCAACTCTCCCTCAAGATAATAACAATCAACTCTCCCAGCAAGATAAAAACAATCAACTCTCCCAGGAAGATAATAATAATCAACTCTCCCAGCAAGATAATAACAATCAACTCTCCCTCAAGATAATAACAATCAACTCTCCCTCAAGATAATAACAATCAACTCTCCCAGCAAGATAATAACAATCAACTCTCCCAGCAAGATAATAACAATCAACTCTCCCTCAAGATAATAACAATCACCTCTCCCTCAAGATAATAACAATCACCTCTCCCTCAAGATAAAAACAATCACCTCTCCCTCAAGATAATAACAATCACCTCTCCCAGCAAGATAAAAACAATCAACTCTCCCTCAAGATAATAACAATCAACTCTCCCAGCAAGATAAAAACAATCAACTCTCCCTCAAGATAATAACAATCAACTCTCCCTCAAGATAATAACAATCAACTCTCCCAGCAAGATAATAACAATCAACTCTCCCTCAAGATAATAACAATCAACTCTCCCTCAAGAAAATAACAATCAACTCTCCCTCAAGATAAAAACAATCACCTCTCCCTCAAGATAATAACAATCAACTCTCCCAGCAAGATAATAACAATCAACTCTCCCTCAAGATAATAACAATCAACTCTTCCTCAAGATAAAAACAATCACCTCTGCCTCAAGATAATAACAATCAACACTCCCAGCAAGATAAAAACAATCAACTCTCCCAGCAAGATAATAACAATCAACTCTCCCTCAAGATAATAACAATCAACTCTCCCTCAAGATAATAACAATCAACTCTCCCAGCAAGATAATAACAATCAACTCTCCCTCAAGATAATAACAATCAACTCTCCCAGCAAGATAATAACAATCACCTCTCCCAGCAAGAAAATAACATTCAACTCTCCCTCAAGATAAAAACAATCAACTCTCCCTCAAGATAATAACAATCAACTCTCCCAGCAAGATAAAAACAATCAACTCTCCCAGGAAGATAATAACAATCAACTCTCCCAGCAAGATAATAACAATCAACTCTCCCAGCAAGATAATAACAATCAACTCTCCCTCAAGATAATAACAATCAACTCTCCCTCAAGTTAATAACAATCAACTCTCCCTCAAGATAATAACAATCAACTCTCCCTCAAGATAATAACAATCAACTCTCCCAGCAAGATAATAACAATCACCTCTCCCAGCAAGATAATAACAATCAACTCTCCCTCAAGATAAAAACAATCAACTCTCCCTCAAGATAATAACAATCAACTCTCCCTCAAGATAAAAACAATCAACTCTCCCAGGAAGATAATAACAATCAACTCTCCCAGCAAGATAATAGCAATCAACTCTCCCAGCAAGATAATAACAATCAACTCTCCCTCAAGATAATAACAATCAACTCTCCCTCAAGATAATAACAATCAACTCTCCCTCAAGATAATAACAATCACCTCTCCTAGCAAGATAATAACAATCAACTCTCCCTCAAGATAATAACAATCACCTCTCCCAGGAAGATAATAACAATCAACTCTCCCTCAAGATAATAACAATCAACTCTCCCTCAAGATAATAACAATCAACTCTCCCTCAAGATAATAACAATCAACTCTCCCTCAAGATAATAACAATCAACTCTCCCTCAAGATAATAACAATCAACTCTCCCAGCAAGATAATAACAATCAACTCTCCCTCAAGATAATAACAATCAACTCTCCCTCAAGATAATAACAATCAACTCTCCCTCAAGATAATAACAATCAACTCTCCCTCAAGATAAAAACAATCAACTCTCCCTCAAGATAATAACAATCAACTCTCCCAGCAAGATAAAAACAATCAACTCTCCCTCAAGATAATAACAATCAACTCTCCCAGCAAGATAATAACAATCAACTCTCCCTCAAGATAATAACAATCAACTCTCCCTCAAGATAATAACAATCAACTCTCCCTCAAGATAATAACAATCAACTCTCCCTCAAGATAATAACAATCAACTCTCCCAGCAAGATAAAAACAATCAACTTTCCCTCAAGATAATAACAATCAACTCTCCCAGCAAGATAATAACAATCAACTCTCCCTCAAGATAATAACAATCAACTCTCCCTCAAGATAATAACAATCAACTCTCCCTCAAGATAATAACAATCAACTCTCCCTCAAGATAATAACAATCAACTCTCCCTCAAGATAATAACAATCAACTCTCCCAGCAAGATAATAACAATCAACTCTCCCTCAAGATAATAACAATCAACTCTCCCTCAAGATAATAACAATCAACTCTCCCTCAAGATAATAACAATCAACTCTCCCTCAAGATAATAACAATCAACTCTCCCTCAAGATAATAACAATCACCTCTCCCAGCAAGATAATAACAATCAACTCTCCCTCAAGATAATAACAATCAACTCTCCCAGCAAGATAATAACAATCAACTCTCCCTCAAGATAATAACAATCAACTCTCCCTCAAGATAATAACAATCACCTCTGCCTCAAGATAATAACAATCAACTCTCCCTCAAGATAATAACAATCACCTCTCCCAGCAAGATAATAACAATCACAATACACATATTCCATAATACATTTTTTTGTTGCTGTTGTGTATAAACATAAAAAAAAATTAATAGTGAATGCATTATTGAAAAAAATGATATGAATAATTTGATTCATAAAACAAAAATTGATTTTTGTGTCTTATATTTCATAATTTATAGATTACCGTGCAACATGTGGTTTGAACGTGATAATGTAGTATATAAACAATATATATTACCGAGAAACGAAGGGGGAAAAAATCAAGAAACAAATTTGGCCTGTAATTTGAACATTATCCATTCATTCATCCCCTGTAAGAATGTTTCCCCGTAGGTGTAAATATGTCGGACACAATTACAGAACGAAACGAGATTGGTACAAATTTTATTTATGACTGGAGATTAGTACAAATTTTATTTACGACTGACAGATACAAAAAATGTTCTGCTAACCGTATTATTCTGCATGATCTGAATATTGAATATGACACAGTGACTTAGAAATGACGAAGACTAGTCATATATGACACTTGCAAGTATTACATAATGGAAATACTGTCAAACCTACCTACCACAGGCCATACCTCTTAGCTGGCCATTCTACCTACCACAGGCCATACCTCTTAGCTGGCCATTCTGCCTACCATAGGCCATACCTCTTAGCTGGCCATTCTACCTACCACAGGCCATTCCTCTTAGCTGGCCATTCTACCTACCACAGGCCATACCTCTTAGCTGGCCATTCTGCCTACCACAGGCCATACCTCTTAGCTGGTCATTCTACCTACCACAGGCCATACCTCTTAGCTGGTCATTCTACCTACCACAGGCCATACCTCTTAGTTGGCCATTCTACCTACCACAGGCCATACCTCTTAGCTGGCCATTCTGCCTACCACAGGCCATACCTCTTAGCTGGTCATTCTACCTACCACAGGCCATACCTCTTAGCTGGTCATTCTACCTACCACAGGCCATACCTCTTAGCTGGTCATTCTACCTACCACAGGCCATACCTCTTAGCTGGCCATTCTACCTACCACAGGCCATACCTCTTAGCTGGTCATTCTACCTACCACAGGCCATACCTCTTAGCTGGCCATTCTGCCTACCACAGGTCATACCTCTTAGCTGGCCATTCTACCTACCACAGGCCATACCTCTTAGCTGGCCATTCTACCTACCACAGGCCATACCTCTTAGCTGGCCATTCTACCTACCACAGGCCATACCTCTTAGCTGGCCATTCTGCCCACCACAGGTCATACCTCTTAGCTGGCCATTCTGCCCACCACAGGCCATACCTCTTAGCTGGCCATTCTGCCCACCACAGGCCATACCTCTTAGCTGGCCATTCTACCTACCACAGGCCATACCTCTAAGCTGGCCATTCTACCTACCACAGGCCATACCTCTTAGCTGGCCATTCTGCCTACCACAGGTCATACCTCTTAGCTGGCCATTCTACCTACCACAGGCCATACCTCTTAGCTGGCCATTCTACCTACCACAGGCCATACCTCTTAGCTGGCCATTCTACCTACCACAGGCCATACCTCTTAGCTGGCCATTCTACCTACCACAGGCCATACCTCTTAGCTGGCCATTCTGCCCACCACAGGCCATACCTCTTAGCTGGCCATTCTGCCCACCACAGGCCATACCTCTTAGCTGGCCATTCTGCCCACCACAGGCCATACCTCTTAGCTGGCCATTCTACCTACCACAGGCCATACCTCTTAGCTGGCCATTCTGCCTACCACAGGTCATACCTCTTAGCTGGCCATTCTACCTACCACAGGCCATACCTCTTAGCTGACCATTCTGCCTACCACAGGCCATACCTCTTAGCTGGCCATTCTACCTACCACAGGCCATACCTCTTAGCTGGCCATTCTACCTACCACAGGCCATACCTCTTAGCTGGCCATTCTACCTACCACCGGCCATACCTCTTAGCTGGCCATTCTACCTACCACAGGCCATACCTCTTAGCTGGCCATTCTGCCCACCACAGGCCATACCTCTTAGCTGGTCATTCTACCTACCACAGGCCATTCTACCTACCACAGGCCATACCTCTTAGCTGGCCATTCTACCTACCACAGGCCATACCTCTTAGCTGGCCATTCTGCCCACCACAGGCCATACCTCTTAGCTGGTCATTCTACCTACCACAGGCCATACCTCTTAGCTGGTCATTCTACCTACCACAGGCCATACCTCTTAGCTGGCCATTCTACCTACCACAGGGCATACCTCTTAACTGGCCATTCTACCTACCACAGGCCATACCTCTTAGCTGGCCATTCTACCTACCACAGGCCATACCTCTTAGCTGGTCATTCTGCCTACCACAGGCCATACCTCTTAGCTGGTCATTCTACCTACCACAGGCCATACCTCTTAGCTGGTCATTCTGCCTACCACAGGCCATACCTCTTAGCTGGTCATTCTACCTACCACAGGCCATACCTCTTAGCTGGCCATTCTACCTACCACAGGCCATACCTCTTAGCTGGCCATTCTACCTACCACAGGCCATACCTCTTAGCTGGCCATTCTGCCCACCACAGGCCATACCTCTTAGCTGGTCATTCTGCCCACCACAGGCCATACCTCTTAGCTGGTCATTCTGCCCACCACAGGCCATACCTCTTAGCTGGCCATTCTACCTACCACAGGCCATACCTCTTAGCTGGCCATTCTACCTACCACAGGCCATACCTCTTAGCTGGTCATTCTACCTACCACAGGCCATACCTCTTAGCTGGCCATTCTGCCTACCACAGGCCATACCTCTTAGCTGGCCATTCAGATGTATAAAAATACTTCTAAATGTTCCCTCTCAAGAGAGACCATCCCTCTTATGAAGACAATTTTTCATTACAGAAGGGGAGGCCTAATAAGAGGGCTATATTATAATTATAGTCAAACCTGCCCATGAGGTTACCTCTATTAAGTCAAACCTGTCCAAGAGGTCACCTCTATTATCATTATAGTCAAACCTGCCAATGAGGTCACCTCTATTATAGTCAAACCTGCCCATGAGGTCACCTCTATTAAGTCAAACCTGCCCATGAGGTCACCTCTATTATAATTATAGTCAAACCTGCCCATGAGGTCACCTCTATTAAAATTATAGTCAAACCTGCCCATGAGGTCACCTCTATTATAATTATAGTCAAACCTGCCCATGAGGTTACCTCTATTAAGTCAAACCTGCCCATGAGGTCACCTCTATTAAGTCAAACCTGCCCATGAGGTCACCTTTATTAAGCAGTCTCATCTGTATTAAAAGGTCTGGTCACCTTTTTCTTGTCCTGTCATAGAAATTCTTTTAAGAGGTCACCTGTCTATAAAAAAGACCATTTTTAATTTGTCTCAAAGGTGACCTTTTAATACAGATATGACTATACATGTTTTCTTACAATAACAGAAAGCACATCTTTTAATAATCGTTCAACTTTTAGTGAACTCTAGATTTGTAACAGGTTTTAACGGATTCGTAAATTATTTCTTGTTTTTATACTGCTTACTGTCATAGGTATAAATCAATAGAAATCGTCTAATTAAAAACGTAATACCTCTAAAAACAGACTTTATAGCAGCCAGAAAGACGACGGAGCTCTCCCACACCACATCTCAGTAGACTGAATATATACAATATATATATATATATATATATAGATATATGTCTGAAAATACTCTCCCACACCACATCTCAATAGACTGAATATATACAATATATATATATAGATATATGTCTGAAAATACTCTCCCGCACCACATCTCAATAGACTGAATATATATAATATATATATATATAGATATATGTCTGAAAATACTCTCCCACACCACATCTCAATAGACTGAATATATACAATATATATATATATAGATATATGTCTGAAAATACTCTCCCACACCACATCTCAATAGACTGAATATATACAATATATATATATATTATATGTTATTCAGCTATCAGACAGGGTATATAATGTGACATTCCCGGCTTAGGATCTATATTCCCTGAGGCACAGCCGAACTATATACCCTGTCTGATAGCTAAATAACAAATATATTACAGATTTAACCTTTTTTTTTTAATACAACATCCAACTGTATTAAATAAATTTGCCTCTTTTCTTTTCATTTTTCGTATCTCTAGATGTTCGTTTCCGTACCTTTGACGTCATTCTTCAATGACGTCAAAATATGTGTCGCGTCATATTTCATGTATAAGGTGTCTCATGAAGGAAAATACTGTACTAAATTTCTAAATCAATACAGTTTCATATGTAGTAAATTTTATAAACCTTATACTATAACATTAATATATCACATAACAAAACAACGGGTTTGCGAAACAGTTTCAATAATTTAAATGTTAACAACATGTAAATAAAACCTTGGTGTGGCCCCATGACGTCGAAAGTTTTCAAGGCTCAACATTTTGTTCATTTGTGATGGTACAGCCGTGGAACATAGGAGTTTGCTGAATCGATCAGGTATTTGTGATGGAATTAACCGTTGTAATATTTGTTTGTTCATACAGCCGTTTTGAGTATAAAAACAGCATTTAATTTGGTAAAAATACATTTATTATTCCGTATTATACCATTGATTCAGTGAAGCGTAATGTTTTGTCGTCCATGTTTTAATCGTTTTTGGGGACTGAAATATATACCCCGTCTGTTTTCCGAATATATGCTGACATTCAGGGTTGAAGAACCAATGAAAATATGTGTAACAAACTAAATTCGTAATATATATAGATATATGTCTGAAAGACTGAATATATACAATATAAATATATAGATATATGTCTGAAAGACTGAATATATATAATATATATATATAGATATATGTCTGAAAGACTGAATATATACAATATATATATATAGATATATGTCTGAAAATTTAACCTAACAGTGTTAGAATTAAATTTTTGAGCCGACAATTTTTTTGATCTCAATCAACAGGATTTGAACTCACACCATTGTTACACTGCAGCACCATATACATATATATAAAAAATAGTTTCAAGCAAGTGACAACCATACAATGTATCTACCTCGCTGGATCTTAAAGTGTTAGGGTTATGGTATTTAATGTCACTTTCAACAATATTTCAGTTATAACGTGGTGGTCTGGATCATGAAGAATACTGGGCTGTTTTAAATATAAAAGTCTGAACATTCAACGCCACAGTGTTAGAGTTAGATTATTAACTGACAAAGTTTTCTTCTTCCTTCAGCAGGATTCGAAAACCCACACCATTGGTACTCTGCAGCAACAATCCGTGAACCATTTGTCCTCAGGTCAAATCCACTAAATATATATATATTCTTATGTGAATATTTTAAACATACATGACGAAAACAACATCTAATATTCAGATACATTTTATAATAGATTTGGTGAAAATAAAATTAAATTAAAATAAACAAGTTAAAATAACATTAGAAAAGTAGAAAAATAAATAGAGAAGTATGTAAAACGTGAAATTAAAAAGATATGAAAACTTAAGTGGAATTGAATGAAATTTGCAGTATAAAATAAAACTTTTCTTGCTGATTAACGTAATTATTTCCTAATTAAACCTCCCAAGAAAAGGCCACCCCTCTTATCAGGTCAGATTTCAGATGCACAGAGATGTTAAAATACTACTATATTTTCCCCCTCAAGAGAGGCTACCCCTTTTATAAGGCCATCTTTTCATTGCAGAAGAGGTATATATAACAAATCACTGTCTATAAAGGACAATTTTATAACAAATCACTGTCTATAAAGGACAATGTCATTTTCTCTATTTGATGATACAGTACATATAATTTGAACCTGTATAAAAAAGAGAAAAGGTCAAACTGCTCATAAAGGACACTTTATCAGGTTCCCTTCAGTGTCCTGAAGTATATGCTGGTCATAACACATGTAAAATACATGTCTTTAGTCAAACCTTGCAAATAAATCAGTTGATACATCATTAAATAAACGTTGTTAAAAGTAAGGACAAGAAGTAATATAGAGGGTTAGGGTTATTGTGTTTAACACCACTTCCAAAAATATTTCAGTTATATGGGGCTGGTCAGTTTTATTGGTGGGGGAAACCAGAGTATCTGGAGAAAACCACCCATCTGCCACAAGTCACTGACAAGGTTGTATGAATTACATCTAGCCCTGAGCAGGATTCAAACTGACGTCAGTAGTGATAGGCATTGATTACATAAGTAGTAGTTAAGAATCTCTACATGTAATCAGTAAAGACATTTTGTTAATATATAAATGCTCAGACAAGACTTTCTAAGCAACATTTTTAAGAAATGGATTTGTAGAAGTCTTGGCATTATATAATAGGGATAATTTGTGTGGGATAATAACAGCAATATGTCAAGATTGTCTCAAATATTAAATTACATCCCAATTTACCCTGGCGCGAATATATATAATATATTTTTGTCTTCTTTTAAACATAACCAAGATCTAATGTGTGCTACATTACAGTGACACAGTTTAATAACAAGCGATGTCTAACTAAAGATTTATTCCAGCCATTAATCTCTGATCATCATCTTCATTAACTAACAACATGCAACATCCCTGCATTCTTTTCTCCATGTCAGAAGAAATCAATACAAATAGCAGTCACTCTAACAGAACTAGAAAAGTTGTGTACATTAACCTCTATATATAACCAGTCTACAGTTTCATCTCGTCACATGCATTTATTTCAGGTTTCTATTTTTTTCAGGATCTCCGTAATCGCTATATACTGGCAAATATAAAATTTATATCTGCAAACTTTAGAAACAGAAAGAAAAGTGGCACACAGTGTTAGAATTACACTATAAGTTTGTCTATAGTTTTTGTTCTGTCACAGCTAGTCTGTCAATAGTTTAAGCTTGTTGACAGTTTTTGTTCCGACAGTTTAAGTTTTGTTTGACAGTTTAAGATTGTCTATAGTTTTTGTTCCAACAGTTTTAATTTTGTTTTGACAGTTTAAGTTTGTCAATAGTTCTTGTTCTAACAGTTTAAGTTTGTCTATAGGTTTTGTTCTGACAAGTTAGAATGTCAATAGATTTTTTGCTTTGACAGTTAAGGTTTGTCTACGGAATTGGTTTTGACAGTTTATGCTTGTCAACAGTTTTAATTTTTAATTTTCACAGTCTAAGTTTATCAATAGTTTGTTCTAATAGTATAATTCTGTCAATACAATCAAACCTACCCATGCGTGTCACCTCTATTAAGCAGTCACTTCTATTAAAAGGTTACCCTTTTCTTGTCCTGTCACAGAAAATTTATATGAATTGAATCTCTTTTAAGAGGTCACCTATCTTATAAGGCCATGTTTCTGTCCCAAATGTAACCTCTTAATACGGGTGACATCTTAATACGGGTGACATCTTAATATGGGTGACATCTTACTACGGGTAACATCTTAATACGGGTGACATCTTAATAGCGTGACATCTTAATACGGGTGACATCTTAATACGGGTGACATCTTAATACAGGTGACATCTTAATACGGGTGACATATTAATACGGGTGACATCTTAATACGGGTGACATCTTAATACGGGTGACATCTTAATACAGGTGACATCTTAATACGGGTGACATCTTAATATGGGTGACATCTTAATACAGGTGACATCTTAATAGGGTGACATCTTAATACGGGTGACATCTTCATACGGGTGACATCTTAATACAGGTGACATCTTAATACGGGTGACATCTTAATACAGGTGACATCTTAATACGGGTGACATCTTAATACAGGTTACATCTTAATACGGGTGACATCTTAATACGGGTGACATCTTAATACGGGTGACATCTTAATACAGGTGACATCTTAATACGGGTGACATCTTAATACGGGTGACATCTTAATACAGGTGACATCTTAATATGGGTGACATCTTAATACAGGTGACATCTTAATATGGGTGACATCTTAATACAGGTGACATCTTAATACGGGTGACATCTTAATACAGGTGACATCTTAATATGGGTGACATCTTAATACAGGTGACATCTTAATACGGGTGACATCTTAATACAGGTGACATCTTAATACGGGTGACATCTTAATACAGGTGACATCTTAATACGGGTGACATCTTAATACAGGTGACATCTTAATACAGGTGACATCTTAATATGGGTGACATCTTAATACAGGTTTGACTTAGTTTTGCTTACATTGACATCTATCACAATTTTGCAAAAATTATTTTTAATTGATTTTTTTTTTTAATTCCACTTCTTTGATGTTTAATTCTAATCTAAAATCTGTATAGGTTCGTGTAGCATATTTATATAGAGAATATTTCACGTGATTAATTTCATGCGGAATCTATTACAATTATAATTTACAATATTACCCACTCCATTAAGTATTTACCAATCCATTAGTACAATAAGTTCACATATTTAGTACAAAAAGTTTGAAATACTCATGAAATTGACTAAATTTATATATATATTAACAGATGAACTACTATATATCATTACTTCATGAAATAATAGTCTGTACACGTGTACAAAACACCTGTATATGAAGTATTTCATGGAAAGGATGTGGGTTGTCGCTACTTTTCGAGTTTAATCTACGAACTGCAATCAAACTTCACTCCTCCACATGAACATTTGAATTTAATGGTCCGAATTAAATTCTTGAATTTGTTTTTATATAGTTCTAAATAAAAACTGGAAAATTTTACTGGTCCGAAAAAAAGTTTATCTGGTCTTAGAGGACCGGTTCTCATTGTGAGGCCTTTAAGTACCATTTAAGGTACAGTATTCTGAAGTTTTCAATTTTCCCTATATATTTCATATAAAACTACAATTTTTCAAAAAGCTAAAAAAAAAATTATCAAAATCGGATATGGATTGACTTCAGGATTTTTTGGGGGGAAAATTGTAGTTTTATATGAAATATAGAAGAAATGTCAGAAGCATCTCTTAATACTTTTGTCCACTGTCTAAAAGTAAGTCAAATGTATTTATTTCACATGAATTCACTTAAAAATGATGTTTATAATTTGCTCGTCAATACACATGTGCAAATTAAAATATATCAGAAGTTTTAAGATGGTATTATTTAAATAGCCAATGAAGGACGTCATGTTAGAATTTTTGTTAATTTTAATAAAATACACTAAAATCTGCAGTTAAATTGACTGTAGGAGGTTGATGTTCAGGATGTCCTGTATTTTACCACTTAAAGTACAGATAAACTTTGTTAATCTGTTGTGTACTCATTGCTAAATTTTGTACTTAGAAGCAATTATATTTTAAGAAAAATAAAGTTTCTTTTCATTTCGTACCTGTGACACATGAACACTTACTATGATGCAGGCCTCTTTGGCTGCAATCGTTTATTATTGTTGGATTAACATCTTTGAGTAGTTGGCATTAAACACCAATCTATATATCAATCTTTGAGTACCTATTAAATAAGTGCCTATGTGGCTCGGTATGATAATACCACACAGCTTCAGACATTTAAGATTACCAGTTATTTGTGACAAATGGCTCAGTTTTTCTCTGGGCACTCCAGGATTCATTATTTAAATTATACTAATATGTACGACATGTTCCTAAAATAATCTTCATCTTAATCAGGTACGTTCATAGTCTAAAGATTAGAAAGTCAAATCAGTTAAAAGTACACTTGCCAGGTGTACTTTACTGCACAGTAAACCAATGGGTCAAAACAGGATAGACAAAATTGTCCATCACGCTACATAGACCTGAGTGAGAATGATATTAGCTTTAATCAATTACATTATTTAGGTGTGACTTTCAAATATAAATAATTTAGTGCACAAAACACACTTTTGGAGTAACCTTCATCAGGTACGCTGCCTCGTGTAAGATCAGTACAAAATGTGAACTCGTCATATAATACCCAAGTTTCTGGGGAAAATACTGAAATCTGAAATGTCAACAGACGATCGATAGAGGACAGACACCATATAGGAACAATTCAATCCAGGGAAACTGGGAACATTGGGTACACAAGACAAAAGATGGAGGACAGACATCATATAAAGGAACAATTCAATCCAGGGAAACTGGGAACATTGGGTACACAAGACAAAAGATGGAGGACAGACATCATATAAAGGAACAATTCAATCCAGGGAAACTGGGAACATTGGGTACACAAGACAAAAGATGGAGGACAGACATCATATAAAGGAACAATTCAATCCAGGGAAACTGGGAACATTGGGTACACAAGACAAAAGATGAAGACAAATCAAATAAAAAACACAACACAATATGTGTTGGACACCACTATAAACACCAAGCAAACACAAATAACGTAAATAAGACATGAGCACTCCTACAAACAAACATAAATAACGTAAATAAGACATGAGCACTCCTACAAACAAACGGAGAAAAATACGAATCGAACATCGTTTTTATGCGTAAATCATAGCGATAATCACAAGTGAGTAAAAACTTGTGTACGTAGTTCCATTCCATACCATATAAATGTCGAATTCCTCCCACAGTAATGGCTGGAATTCTGACGTAAACAAGATAAACAAACAATTACCAGGTGTACTTTAATGTATAGTAAACGAATGCCTCAGATTGTTTTTCTAAAGTCCGTTATATAGGACATACAATATAAATATTTCTAATTCTATAAGTACATTTGTCAGAGATCTAATTCTATAAGTACATTTGTCAGAGATCTAATTCTATAAGTACATTTGTCAGAGATCTAATTCTATAAGTACATTTGTCAGAGATCTAATTCTATAAGTACATTTGTCAGAGATCTAATTCTATAAGTACATTTGTCAGAGATCTAATTCTATAAGTACATTTGTCAGAGATCTAATTCTATAAGTACATTTGTCAGAGATCTAATTCTATAAGTACATTTGTCAGAGATCTAATTCTATAAGTACATTTGTCAGAGATCTAATTCTATAAGTACATTTGTCAGAGATCTAATTCTATAAGTACATTTGTCAGAGATCTAATTCTATAAGTACATTTGTCAGAGATCTAATTCTATAAGTACATTTGTCAGAGATATGTATTTTGTCAGTCTATCTGAAAGTACTTTTAGTTAAGGACATACAAATGTACTAAGAAAAATACTAAGTATAATTTGAGGCTCATTCAATTTTTTTGAGGACATACTAAAAAAAATACTTAGCTTAATGTAAGCCTCATGCATTCAATTTTATTTTTATTTTCAGTTTTAAAATACAACTTTTACGAAATTATGCAAAATTAAAAACTAGAATTTGCATAGATCCTGTTACACATCCGGTTAATAATTGCCTGAATGTATATGATTTAGAGAAAACATCAATTTTAACAACTATATCTAAACAGAAGATTAAAATATATTTTTTTAGCTGTAAAATAAATTGTTAAAAGTTTTTAAAGTACACACACAAGGGAGGTAATTTATGTAATGTTTTTAGTTGAAAGATTTCTAATTTTATAAAATAGCATTTTAAATAAAGGTTGAAGATACCAAAGTGGTAATCAGAGTCCATAAATCGAAGGACAGCCAATACAATGGTCAAAACACATAAGGACATACAACCATCTACAAAACATTACACAGAAAAATAAAAAATTGAGCAATGCAAACCCAACTAAAAACCGGGGTTGAATTCAGCTGCCCAGAACGGGAAGCAGTAAATTACTGTTGTCTTAAATCATTTTTCTTAAAAGATAAATAACTGGTATGTCTTAAAAATAAAAAATAAGATAAATAACTGGTATGTCTTAAAAATAAAAAATTAAAAAGATAAATAACTGGTATGTCTTAAAAATAAATAGATAAATAACTTGTATGTCTTAAAAATAAAAATAAAAATTAAAATTACTGGTATGTCTTAAAAATAAAATACTGGTATGTCTTAAAAATAAAATACTGGTTTGTCTTAAAAATAAAATACTGGTTTGTCTTAAAAATAAAATACTGGTATGTCTTAAAAATAAAATACTGGTTTGTCTTAAAAATAAAATACTGGTTTGTCTTAAAAATAAAATACTGGTTTGTCTTAAAAATAAAATACTGGTTTATCTTAAAAATAAAACACTGGTATGTCTTAAAAATAGAATACTGGTATTATGTCTTAAAATCAAATAAATTTAAAAAAAAACTAACACACACACATAACAAACACAAATTCACCTTCATCTGTAGATTTTTCTGTCAGAAAATTTACAATAAATGTATTTTTTTATTTATATAATTATTTTTTTCTTTTAGCCTTCTTTATCTGTTTATTGAACTGAACCAGATATTTTAGAATTAGTTTTAATAGGCCTTGTTACAAGGAGGTGGTCATGTCTGTAATGTTTTATCACTTCATCTACAACATGTATAAATGCACTTTTACTTGAAATTGTTCTATGCTACATGACTTGTGTAATACGACTTTTATTAATGTTTTTTGTTTGATCATCAAATGTATTACATGCTAAAAACAAAGCTAATGTCATATAGGATACAGATTGATCATGGATATTAAATAAAACTTTATTTGCTTTTATAACCACACCTTAATAAATCCTAATGATGTGGCACCAAACTTCAAGTTCTGTCTCAATTCTTAAAACTTCCAATTTTGTCCCAATTCTCAAAACTTCCAATTTTGTCCCAATTCTTAAAATTTCCAATTTTGTTTCAATTTTGTCCCAATTCTTAAAATTTCCAATTTTGTTCCAATTTTGTTCTTAAAATTTCCAATTTGGTTCCAATTCTCAAAATTTCCAATTTGGTTCCAATTCTTAAAATTTCCAATTTTGTCACAATTCTAAAATTTCCAATTTTGTCACAATTTGGTTCCAATTTTTAAAATTTCCAATGTTGTCTCAATTCTAAAATTTCCAATTTTATCCAAATTCTTTAAATTTCAAATTTTGTCTGAACTCCAATGTCATTCATTTAGTTGTAAATATCCTATGTTAAATTTTGCATTAAATGTCATTTTATTTATTTCATTGATATATTTATTATTAAATACTATTTTAGTCATTAAAAGCCCAGTAATCAGCTTATATAGATGACATGATAACCATGGCTGTATTCCTTGAACTGAAAGTCACCTTCTATTAAGGTGACTTTTTCCCATTGACAATTTACACAGCGATTATGTTATATTCACCGTCAGTCAAGCTGTCTAAAGAATAGATTCTATTGCTTAAAAAAAGACCCTATTCCCTCCTATACCAAAAAAGAGACTCCCCTATCTAAAGTGTAACCTCACTGAGAGATACTTGTAACTCGTCGTGAGTTATGAACTCATCACTCGTCTTTGGGAATAACAAAGAATACACTACAGGAACTTTTAGTTAGGACCTGTCAAAATTTTATCCCACAAGGATTTCTGACTGTTTTCACTAATGTTTTCCCTAAGGCAATTTCAGCTTGGTACAGCACCATGCCTTCCCTTTCCAGCCCCATGCTGCCCTTACAATGGAAGTGTCCATGCCTATGTCTATAAATCCAGGGAGGCAGGCTGTGTTACAAACATGCTTTCAGATTTGAAGCTACAACCATTACAAGAACGTAGGAAACAGCAGCGAGTCATGTTCTACAAAGTGGTTGGGGGCTGGTGCCAGCGATCATACCAAGTAATAAGAGACAAATAAAAGCAAAGCAATACAACAACCTTGTTAGCTCGAATAGTAACATAGACATTCTGAAATATTCAATCTTACCGAAAACAGTTATAGACTGGAACTATCTGGAAGAGGAACAAGTGCGTTCAAAGACAGTAGAGGATTTTATAAGTGCCATGCCACAGTGTGACTAATCGTACCGCTCTCTTTCCAGTTCAAAGAAACGGTGAACGGTTATTGCACTGTAACTATATAGAGACATGTCCAATGTGTGAAATTATAAGTACTTCTATTATTATCATCATAATAAATTAACAGTATGAGAATCATTGTTAATAGTCTTAACACTGATAATAATCTGACAATCAGTATAAAGTGGACCTGAGGTCTTCGTTTTTGTTGCTCTCTGAATTCAAAAAATGATGCATAAGTGCTCTCTAATGGCACAAATACAAATGTACTATGATATCATTAATTTACGTGATAATTTCCATATTGGCCTAGTTATTAGTCTGAGGATAACTGTATTGGCCTGAGGCGAACCCAAAGACCAATACAGCTACCCAAGGACTAATAACTAGGCCAATACGGAAATCATCACGTAATGATATATTTATTAATTAACGACAGTGAAAGACATCTCTATTTTATTGTTGATATATATGTAAAATCTAGAGAGAATCGAGACCACCAATATTGGCCAGATCAAAGTCGGCCAATACGAGAAAACAAATCTGTTTGTCCTGTATTAGCAAAGTTATACTAGCTGTATCACAAAGGCAGTTTTCATCTTATTTATTTAAATATAACAGTAGTTAATTAATAATATGTCTTTCTGATATAATCTGGAGGAAACACTCTTCACCATTCTATTTATAGTTGGTATAAAATCAGCTTTGTTAATTTGACTACATACAACCTTGACCTCCATGTATTGTATACTGTTGACCTCCATGTATTATATACTCTTGACCTCCATGTATTGTATACTGTTATTCTCCATCATAGTACATGTAAAGTATTTCATATTTCAATGAACCAATCAAAAACTATTATGTCCTGTTATGAAACAACTTATTATAAATATCTCATTCTTATAGTAAGTCAGTTGTGTAGGAAGAAAAAGGAAGAAGCCAGAACAATCCTCACAACTCTTAGGTTAACTTCCTCTTTCTTTAATGAACAAAAGCTATCTCCAGTACATGACGTAAACAGTCAAACGCTATAACTGGAAAGTGACAACTCATGTTTTTCGTGGGGTTTCTTTCCGTGGATGCGATCACATGGTAGTATAATTTCTTTGGTCGTGATTGCAAGGCCACTTTTTCATTACAAAAATATAGGCTGGAGTTCTGTACCAAGGTGAACCATAACCTACATGAACTGAGATATCTCAAGAACTCAATGGGATTGTGAACATCTATCTTTGAAATAAACCATGATTTACTTTTCACGCTTGGTTTATGGTATTTAACCCCACTTTCAACAATATTTCAGTTATATCATGGCAGTTACTTTTTATGTAACTGGAATATTGCTATATAAGTTTATAAATCAGACACAGTAAGATCTACTATTGATGTGTTTAACACCACTTTTAACAATATTTCTACTTTTTATGTAACTGGAATATTGATAACAGGTGTTCAACATCAATAGATCTAAATGTGTCTTATCTGAAAACTTATCTATCAGTTTTTCTTCTATTCACCTGTTGTGTTAATTACCTCTGTGTTTTCTAAATGTTTGTTTATCTTGATGACATTTATGTGAAAACAAAACATACAAATGACTATGACTGGTGTTGACATATCATGCTGATTCTGTAGTCGGTACTGAGACTTACAATAATAATAATAATAATAATAATAAAAAAACAATGGCCTGACCTTGGAAATAATAATAATAATAAAAACAATGGCCTGACCTTGGAAATAATAATAATAATAATAAAAACAATGGCCTGACCTTGCAACTTGTTCCAGTTAGTGGAATGTTTTGAATTCTTCTGAGCAAACAAAGCTAACAACTATATGTACTATAGGGCAGGGATATGGTGTTTAATGCCACTTTCAACAAGGTTTCAGTTATATCGTGGCGGTCAGATTTATTGGTGGAGGAAACCGGAGTATCCGGAGAAAACCACTGACATAGCAGCAAGTCATTGACAAACTTTATCACATAATGTTTATCGAGTATACCTCACCTGAGCAGGCTACAAACTTACAACGCTAGTTACATGTACTATAGTATGGGTCATACTAAAATGTAAACAAGAGGCTCTCATGGCTGAGAGCCTTTGTTCCTCGTCTGGTTATCAACGTTTTAAACTGGTTGATAATTAGATGAAAAAACTGTATGAAGTTACTAGTAATTAGAAATAACCATTTATAACAACAGCTATGCAGTTTCTATGAAGAATATTTTTGGACTTGTTCCTATAGGATCTTAGACAAGAATTCAAAAGAAGCGATACAGATGCAGATGTGTAGATTTGCAAGAAACAAGTCAAAATTTTACATTTAAAAGTTTCCATTAAAAAAATTGAATTTCAAAAGTACATCAAAGTGGCCTGGTCTTTTTTTTTGTTAAATCTGACCAAAACAAAAACAAACTGAAATATGACTGAAAATGGTGGAATAATCAATGATGCTCATCTTAACCCATAAATATGAGTAATAAATCTTCTGATTTACTCATCAAAGCTAAAAACCCATTAGTTCTACAATGAAACTGACACATATTAACTGTCAGAAACTGACACATTAACTGTCAGATACTAACACATATTAACTGTCAGAAACTGACACATATTAACTGTCAGAAACTGATTATTTTCTTATTTTACATTTAAGGAAATAAATTGAACTCTTAGAATTTAGACAACTCGCATGTTTCAATTCATAAAATTTGACAACCCCTTCCCCTACTATTTTGAGGTCAATGTACTGCATTGCACCCATTAAATTACATATAATTCATTCTGTACTTTTCTTCCCCATTGATGAGACATGGGCAATAAACATCTAATAGTCTGGATTTCAGTCAGGCTTGACTGATTCTAAGAATAAAATTTATGTATTGCAATAGGGATATATACATGAAATATAGGCCATGAGTGATGTCTGAGACAATCACTTAATTATAATATACATGTAACCTGTACATACTTAATAAGACAATATCCTTTTTGATGTGTTAAATCTAGGTCAACACATAAATTATTACCAGTAGTACAAATATGTCATGTAAAAAAATTAATTTTGCAGGGGGAAATAAAAAATTTTAAGGTAGGGTTGAAAAAAAGTCTTGAATTTATTAGAGCATTAAATTTTTTGACAGAAATCAATATATTTATATAATTAAATGTTTCTGGTTTGTCACTCAATACATAATTTAGTACAAATATGCTATATAAAGGATTTTTTTTGGGGGAGAGCAAATTTTTTTGGGTAGGGTAAAAAAAAATCTTGAATTTATTAGTGGCATTACTTCTTGTAGACAAGAGATTTATATATATATATACTCAAACCTGTAAATGCAGTCACCTCTATTAATTAAAAATCAGTCACCTCTATTAATTATATAATCAGTCACCTGTATTAATTATATAATCAGTCACCTCTATTAATTATATAATCAGTCACCTGTATTAATTATATAATCAGTCACCTCTATTAATTATATAATCAGTCACCTCTATTAATTATATAATCAGTCACCTCTATTAATTATATAATCAGTCACCTCTATTAATTATATAATCAGTCACCTCTATTAATTATATAATCAGTCACCTCTATTAATTATATAATCAGTCACCTGTATTAATTATATAATCAGTCACCTCTATTAATTATATAAGCAGTCACCTGTATTAAAAGGTCACCCTTTCCTTGTCCTGTCACAGAAAATTTCATATGAATTGAACCTCTTTTAAGAGGTCACCTGTCTTAAAAGGCCACTTTTTCTTTGTCCCAAAGGTGACCTCTTAATACAGGTTTAACTGTACATGTTTCTGGTTTGTGATTTTATGCCTCCTCTTCATTTAACTTTATAAAACTCATTCAAATTCATTAAGTACAAGTTTACCCCAAATGAGGTTGAAGGTATATTACACAATATAAAAACATCAATCATAAAATGAAGGGTCAGGGGTTTGGTTTATGTTGTTTTAATGCCTTTTTTCAACAATATTTCAGTGATACATGTATTGTCATAAAAGAGTAGAAAAGACAACAGCAAATAAACATTATTATTCACCAAATAATACACATGAACATCAAAAAAAGTTTTATGAAGAGGTCGGGTCCTCAGTGACCAAGATTTTTTAAACAAAACAGACAATGAACTGCACAAGTCTTTCTGATGACAACATTATTGCTATTTTATTAAGATTATCCAAATGTTTTGATTCTGGACAAGTTTGTTCAGTTTTAACAAATAATTCATTTCATATGGCAAAAGTCAGGGGACAATTGAAATAGATGTGATTTTCATCTTCTATTTCATTTAGAGAACAATGACACCAAATGTGAGGGCTTTCGTGGTCGTGATCATATGGTAGTTGTATTTACAACTACCTGTGTAATCAGTGCCAATCACCACTAAAGTTGTGAGTTTGAACCCTGTTCATGGCGAGGTGTACTCGATACAATATTATGTTATACAGTTTGTCTGTGACTTGCGACAGGTCGGTGGTTTTCTCTGGGTACTACGGTTTTCTCCACCAATAAAACTTACCGCCACGATGTAACTGAAATATTGTTGGAAGTGGCATTAAACACCATAAACCAACCAACCAAATGCGTTCTTCCCTTTTAAGAGTGGTTTCTATACAATATATTAAAAATTGTCTAGTAGTAATAAGCATGGAGTTGTGCAAGAAATGTTTGTCAATGAAAAATAAATAATTGGATGATAAAAAAAAATTGTCTAGTTTGAACACGAATGAAACCAGCTGTTGTTCTGAGTAGTGTAACTGTTCTAATTACAGGACACGCTCACCTTGAAATATTACAGTTGTCATTTATTCAGTTGAAATATTCAAAATAACAGTCTGAAAATGTGTTAACTATTTTTTTACATGTAATTTATATATATAGTAAATATTTACTACAAAAATTCAACAATTTCAAAATTTGTTCATAAGGCCAAAGAAAATAATAACTGTGTTTCCGATAACATTCTTGAAAAACATGCTCTACTTTTGTGGCAAGACAACTTTTTTTAAATATTTTTACACATGTTATACAGGACAAGGATCTGACTTAAGCCACGATTGTCCAAAAATGGCACTAAAAATTAGTGTCCATAGGGTTAGTAAAAAAAAATTAATTTTATTTTTTGGCCTAACGCTCCGAATTCTGTTCTTTGGAGGACTATTTCAACATGAATACTAAAGCATATATTTTCATTTACATTTCACAACCCTGCATACCAAGGTATCCATGTCAATGATTCTACTGAGACTCCGTCACCAGGTGCTGGTTCACAATTTTTTTCACATATTACATACCAGGTATTTGTTTACTAAACATCTTATATATTATCATTTCATTTTGTTGTGTTATATTTTGTTTTCAGTGTTACAATGAGGTATCATTTATTTATCACAAGGCTTTTAATAAAAATTGATTTTCTAATAATCAAAATATTTTTCAACATTTTCTAACTACAAACAAATGTAATCTTTCATAGTAGTGTTCTAAGAGAGATAACTCCTAGACAAATATTGGTCTCAAGTAAAACTAAAACTCATGTTTTCATAAATTTTAATTTTCATGATATTTCAATATCTACATATTGCCAAGAGTTAAAATTTTCTAACTAATCTTTCACATTGTTCTTCTAAAGTGGATAACTCCTAGACAAATATTGATCTCAAGAAAACTAAAATTCATATTTTTATAAATTTTATTTTTCTTAATATTTCAATATTTACATATTGCAATGAATGTAGAGGGGTGCAATAAGCTTACACCGTAAAAAATCAGACTGCATCACATGACCAAGATATATATATCATGACAACCATCCATATCGTAATCTCTTTTTCTGTACTAGCCATATATTTGTTATACATGGAATAAATTTAGTTTTATTTCTTTTACAACATGTAATGCTGTTACTCAATCATACTGGGTACGTGTACTTCAACCATCTATATAGATAAACACAACATGTACAGAGAAATCTGTCTAAAGTGAACCCTGAAGAAGCCAGAATCCTGAATAAACCGAACTGAAGTCCCTAATGTAGGAAATCTTTGCTAAAATACCCTGTATAACCCAAACACCTGTCTATTCTGAACACAAAAGTTGGTTCCAAGGAGGTGTTCTGTTTAGACAGGTTTCACTATTTATAGCTTTTACATTTTTTATATCTAGACTGAATATTTAATGTCATTTTTTATATCTAGACTGAATATTTAATGTCATTTTTTATATCTAGACTAAATATTTAATGTCATTTTTTATATCTAGACTGAATATTTAATGTCATTTTTTATTCCTCTCTGTCTCACTTCTTTAAAAATTAAATCTGTCAAAGCTCAGCTGACTACCAATATATAAAATATAGCTACAAAAATAAGTTTCTGTTTTGATTTCATTGCTTGGTGTTTATTACCAATATTAGCAGTATTTCAGCTAGATATAAGTTTCTGTACCTGAATTCATCATGTTGGGCAACTGTAATAAAGATATGAAATTTTCTCTCTGCAATCAAAATGACAGGAAGGCTCAAAACTGGTCAGCTTTATATTTCCTGTGCTTCCTCATTAAGACCAGATAATTGATAAGGATTTTTCATTTTCCTGAAAAGAGGGGGAGGGAATTGAGGGCGGTCTTCCTCAGAATACAGTATAAGTAGGCTAACACATCTTATTTCTTCCTCTGTAAGCTATGTAATACAAGGTACAGAAATATCTGTATAAAGCATATGTGATTTCTAAAGGCTATGGCTATACAAATACTAGAGGTTAATCTGCACCTGTATTGCTCACCTACTCCTGTATCGCTCACCTGCACCTGTGTCACTCACTTACACCTGTATCGCTCACTTGATTATTCATGCACAGTTTGTGTTCAATTCAGTATATTTTTTAAGAAACCTTATGTTATTCATTTTCACATACATGTATGGTCCTATATTAAACTGGGGCCCGGGTGGCTCAGTGAGTTAGGTCGTTGGATCTAACAGCTCATACAAGCCTATCACCAATACGGCATAGGTTCGTGCCCAGCTTTGTAAATTACAAAAAAGGGTGCACTCGACTCGCAGCCGCAAGTGATAAAGTTTACCAGTTGCTTGCCCAGGGTCGGTGGTTCTCTCCGGGTACTCCGGCTTCCTCCACCACTAAAACTGGTTTCCATGATATAGCTGAAATATTGCTGAAAGTGGCATTAAACACCAACAATTCAAATTCCTATATTAAACTAATATCAGACTTAAAATAAAAAATAAATAATTGTGGCATTTGTCCCTCACATATCTTGGAGCATTTGTCCCTCACATATCTTGGAGCATTTGTCCCTCACATATCTTGAAGCATTTGTCCCTCACATATCTTGAAGCATTTGTCCCTCACATATCTTAGAAACAGTAAGAGGTACAATAAATCTGTTGGAATACTTCAGACAGGAATTTTTCTGAGTAATTAAATGAACATAAAGGCCTATGACGGACACAGTATATTATGATGGCAGTAATTTGACAAGGCATCACTTTTTGACCTCTTTCGATCAAGTTTATCTCAGATAGGGAAAATCTGTTAACATACCACAGGAACCTCTGAAAAGGAGGAAGTTTACGGACAAACGCCAAGTAATGGTAACAACTCCCATGACACTATGGTGAGTTAATAAGATTATAAAACACCCTACCTCTAACAGGTATGGCAGTACAGGTATAAAGGTGTTGGTTGACTCTGACAGCGTGTTCATCATTTTGACACAGTGAAAACGGAGAGGAAAATAACGTGCTGTTGGTGTCAGTCTAAATAAAATCAAAAATATATTGCTTAGTTAATACTACATTCCTATTATATTAAAACATCAAACAGTTGATGGTTCTCTAATTAGTAACAGTTGATGGTTCTCTAATTAATAACAGTTGATGGTTCTCTAATTAGTAACAGTTGATGGTTCTCTAATTAGTAACAGTTGATGGTTCTCTAATTAGTAACAGTCGATGGTTCTCTAATTAGTAACAGTCGATGGTTCTCTAATTAGTAACAGTCGATGGTTCTCTAATTAGTAACAGTCGATGGTTCTCTAATTAGTAACAGTTGATGGTTCTCTAATTAGTAACAGTGGATGGTTCTCTAATTAGTAACAGTGGATGGTTCTCTAATTAGTAACAGTCGATGGTTCTCTAATTAGTAACAGTTGATGGTTCTCTAATTAGTAACAGTTGATGGTTCTCTAATTAGTAACAGTTGATGGTTCTCTAATTAGTAACAGTTGATGGTTCTCTAATTAGTAACAGTTGATGGTTCTCTAATTAGTAACAGTCGATGGTTCTCTAATTAGTAACAGTCGATGGTTCTCTAATTAGTAACAGTTGATGGTTCTCTAATTAGTAACAGTTGATGGTTCTCTAATTAGTAACAGTTGATGGTTCTCTAATTAGTAACAGTCGATGGTTCTCTAATTAGTAACAGTCGATGGTTCTCTAATTAGTAACAGTCGATGGTTCTCTAATTAGTAACAGTTGATGGTTCTCTAATTAGTAACAGTTGATGGTTCTCTAATTAGTAACAGTTGATGGTTCTCTAATTAGTAACAGTTGATGGTTCTCTAATTAGTAACAGTTGATGGTTCTCTAATTAGTAACAGTCGATGGTTCTCTAATTAGTAACAGTCGATGGTTCTCTAATTAGTAACAGTTGATGGTTCTCTAATTAGTAACAGTTGATGGTTCTCTAATTAGTAACAGTCGATGGTTCTCTAATTAGTAACAGTCGATGGTTCTCTAATTAGTAACAGTCGATGGTTCTCTAATTAGTAACAGTCGATGGTTCTCTAATTAGTAACAGTCGATGGTTCTCTAATTAGTAACAGTTGATGGTTCTCTAATTAGTAACAGTTGATGGTTCTCTAATTAGTAACAGTTGATGGTTCTCTAATTAGTAACAGTTGATGGTTCTCTAATTAGTAACAGTCGATGGTTCTCTAATTAGTAACAGTTGATGGTTCTCTAATTAGTAACAGTTGATGGTTCTCTAATTAGTAACAGTTGATGGTTCTCTAATTAGTAACAGTTGATGGTTCTCTAATTAGTAAGAAAAGATGTAACTGAACACGAGAGATTCAACACTTTGACAGTCTATGTCTAAAACATTTTGACAAACTGGCGCGAACAGCATTTTAGAAATTTTATTAAGCAAATTTTATGCAATTTTTACTAGCCCGAAACAATTTTTACTAGACTGGGGCACAGCTGGGTTAGTGGTTTTTGGTGCAGACTGCTTCGTTGCTGAGAAAAATGCGACTAAAAATGGGCATATACAAAATGTATGTTCAATGTGTATAAAAATCAACAAAGTCGGCAAACAGGAAGTAGGAATCTGATGTGTCCAAAAACGCTTCCCACGATATGGGGTACCTATATGAAGCTTGTGACCAAATATCAGATCTCTGCCATCAATAGTTGCTGAGAAAAATGTGACGAAAAATGTGCATATATGTTCAATGTGTATAAAAACCAACTAAGTCGGCAAACAGGAAATAGGAATCTGACGGGTTCAAAAACGCTTCCCACAATATGGCATACCTATATGAAGTTTGTGACCAAATATCAGATTTCTGCCATCAACAGTTGCTGAGAAAAATGCGATGAAAAATATCTTGGACGACGGAAGGATGAACAGACAGACAGCGGTAAAACAGTATACCCCCCTCCCCCTTCGGGGAGCGGGGGTATAATTAGTAAGAAAGGATATGGATGTAAATTAACATGAGAGACTGTTTAACACTTAGAGTCAAATTAAAGTAAAAGAACAATGCTTTTCTATATTTCAGTCACAGAGAATGTTGGACTTTACCATATACTTGTACTCTTAAGAGAATGTTGGACTTTACCATATACTTGTACTCTAAGAGAATGTTGGACTTTACCATATACTTGTACTCTAAGAGAATGTTGGACTTTACCATATACTTGTACTCTAAGAGAATGTTGGACTTTACCATATACTTGTACTCTAAGAGAATGTTGGACTTTACCATATACTTGTACTCTAAGAGAATGTTGGACTTTACCATATACTTGTACTCTAAGAGAATGTTGGACTTTACCATATACTTGTACTCTAAGAGAATGTTGGACTTTACCATATACTTGTTCTCTAAGAGAATGTTGGACTTTACCATATACTTGTACTCTAAGAGAATGTTGGACTTTACCATATACTTGTACTCTAAGAGAATGTTGGACTTTACCATATACTTGTACCCTAAGAGAATGTTGGACTTTACCATATACTTGTACCCTAAGAGAATGTTGGACTTTACCATATACTTGTACCCTAAGAGAATGTTGGACTTTACCATATACTTGTACCCTAAGAGAATGTTGGACTTTACCATATACTTGTTCTCTAAGAGAATGTTGGACTTTACCATATACTTGTACCCTAAGAGAATGTTGGACTTTACCATATACTTGTACTCTAAGAGAATGTTGGACTTTACCATATACTTGTACCCTAAGAGAATGTTGGACTTTACCATATACTTGTACCCTAAGAGAATGTTGGACTTTACCATATACTTGTTCTCTAAGAGAATGTTGGACTTTACCATATACTTGTACTCTGCACTATCATTTTATTGTGTTTTGGACAAAATTTATTTTGCATTGTGCTTAACTTCATCCTCAATTTTTTTAGATTATAAAACTATATTGAAATTATATCATAAAACTACATTTAATTCTGTTTTTGTTGATAAACAAATAATAATTACTGAACAAAAAATAACTTCAGGAAAATTATTTTCTTAAAATGTAGTTTTATTTGAAAATTATATATTGATCAATTTTGCTGGAATTTTGACACAAAAACGTGAAATGTTTTTATTTATAATCTTCATATAATTCTGTGATTTAAGATTTTAAATGCATATCTTAATTTGAGCGTGACAAATTACTATACAGTTGTAGTATTTTTGAACTTCAAGAATTCAACACTGTGATTAAAAGGTGAAAAGTTGAAAATTAGTAATCCAAAAATTGCATGCAGATTATGATGAAGAACTTCTGATTTTTTTGCACTTGAGATAAAAAATTTAAGCAAAATTGGTCAATATATAATTTCGGTACAAGTTTTTAAAAAAATGTGATTTTACATAAAATATATAGGGGATAATCGGAGGTGACGAACAATTACGTTTACCTACTGTATCTTAACAGAACTTGAAATAAATTAATTTTAGAGTCACATGTCATTTTATACGTGTTTTGATTGGTTTAAAAAGTTGAAGTTATTTGTATTAATGTACTGAATCTGAAAATAGAGGTCGTTCTCAAGGCATCGCGTCCCGTTGTATTGAGGTGATTTTCTTTAAATGCCTTATTTTGAAAAAATTTATATATTTTTCAATATCATAACATAAAAAGTTTAAATTAATTTATAAGGATTGATCGAAATTATTTGTTTGGTTCATTCCAAATAACCTCAATCAGGTTAATTCTTCATGAACCAAACAAAAATTGCAATCAATCATTAAAATGTTGTGAATGTTCATAAAATCAAAATATAATCAGAAACTGATTTTAATAGTAAAAGAAAAAGAAAAATAACGGTAAAAAAAAATACCTACTTTGTCTGTTTCTTATATCAACAACTGAAATATTCCACATAAGTTCACGCTATGAGATTTCAGTACATCACTGGGAATCATTGTAATATTCACAAACACTGCTACACAAAGCAGGAGTTTTATGTGGAAAAAATGTTCCTCCAAAAAAAAGAGCTCTGGCACAAATACAACAGTTGGGGCTTTTAGAACAATAATTATGGTAATAAAAATGATGAATGAAACACTTACTTCATGGTTCCTATTATTGTCTGTGTCAGGGGATAAATCAGGGGTTGTAGAATTTCATTTGGGTAGGTGGCACTCAACAATCGTACCCATAGCTCCAGACAATGTATGTATTGCCAATTATAAACCGCCTGACAATTTTCCTACAAAATATTTGTTCATATTTTAAAAGTAACACAATCTTTACATTTTTTTTCTCAGGATTTTGCTATAATGGTATAAAGTAAAACCATTGATACACATCTGGTGATAAATTTCATACATCTTTGTCTCTGTCCCATTAAGCCATGACCTGGAATTACAAAGTCATAAAGTGGCACTAAACACCATAGCCCTAATCATAACTCTACAAAGTCATAAAGTGGCACTAAACACCATAGCCATAATCATGACCCTACAAAGTCATAAAGTGGCACTAAACACCATAGCCCTAATCATAACTCTACAAAGTCATAAAGTGGCACTAAACACCATAGCCCTAATCATAACTCTACAAAGTCATAAAGTGGCATTAAACACCATAGCACTAATCATAACCCTACAAAGTCATAAAGTGGCAATAAATGCCATAGCCCTAATCATAACTCTACAAAGTCATAAAGTGGCACTAAACACCATAGCCCTAATCATAACTCTACAAAGTCATAAAGTGGCACTACACACCATAGCCCTAATCATAACTCTACAGTCATAAAGTGGCACTAAACACCATAGCCCTAATCATAACTCTACAAAGTCATAAAGTGGCACTAAACACCATAGCCCTAATCATAACCCTACAAAGTCATAAAGTGGCACTAAACACCATAGCCCTAATCATAACTCTACAAAGACATAAAGTGGTACTAAACACCAGAGACCTAATCATAACTCTACAAAGTCACAAAGAGGCACTAAACACCATAGCCCTAATCATAACTCTACAAAGTCATAAAGTGGCACTAAACACCATAGCCCTAATCATTACCCTACAAAGTCATAAAGTGGCACTAAACATCATAGCCCTAATCATAACTCTACAGTCATAAAGTGGCACTAAACATCATAGACCTAATCATAACCATACAAAGTCATAAAGTGGCACTAAACACCATAGCCCTAATCATAACTCTACAAAGTCATAAAGTGGCACTAAACACCATAGCCCCTAATCATAACTCTACAAAGTCATAAAGTGGCACTAAACACCATAGCCCTAATCATAACTCTACAAAGTCATAAAGTGGCACTAAACACCATAACCCTAATCATAACTCTACAGTCATAAAGTGGCACTAAACACCATAGCCCTAATTATAACTCTACAGTCATAAAGTGGCACTAAACATCATAGACCTAATCATAACCCTACAAAGTCATAAAGTGGCACTAAACACCATAGCCCTAATCATAACCCTACAAAGTCATAAAGTGGCACTAAACACCATAGCCCTTATCATAACCCTACACAGTCATAAAGTGGCACTAAACATCATAGCCCTAATCATAACTCTACAGTCATAAAGTAGCACTAAACATCATAGACCTAATCATAACCATACAAAGTCATAAAGTGGCACTAAACACCATAGCCCTAATCATAACCCTACCAAGTCATAAAGTGGCACTAAAATCATAGCCCTAATCATAACCCTACAGTCATAAAGTGGCACTAAACACCATAGCCCTAATCATATCCCTACAAAGTCATAAAGTGGCACTAAACACCATAGCCCTAATCATAACCCTACAAAGTCATAAAGTGGCACTAAACACCATAGCCCTAATCATAACTCTACAAAGTCATAAAGTGGCACTAAACACCATAGCCCTAATCATAACCCTACAAAGTCATAAAGTGGCACTAAACATCATAGCCCTAATCATAACTCTACAGTCATAAAGTGGCACTAAACACCATAGCCCTAATCATAACTCTACAAAGTCATAAAGTGGCACTAAACACCATAGCCCTAATCATAACTCTACAAAGTCATAAAGTGGCACTAAACACCATAGCCCTAATCATAACTCTACAAAGTCATAAAGTGGCACTAAACACCATAGCCCTAATCATAACTCTACAAAGTCATAAAGTGGCACTAAACACCAGAGACCTAATCATAACTCTACAAAGTCACAAAGAGGCACTAAACACCATAGCCCTAATCATAACTCTACAAAGTCATAAAGTGGCACTAAACATCATAGCCCTAATCATAACCCTACAAAGTCATAAAGTGGCACTAAACATCATAGCCCTAATCATAACTCTACAGTCATAAAGTGGCACTAAACATCATAGACCTAATCATAACCATACAAAGTCATAAAGTGGCACTAAACACCATAGCCCTAATCATAACTCTACAAAGTCATAAAGTGGCACTAAACACCATAGCCCCTAATCATAACTCTACAAAGTCATAAAGTGGCACTAAACACCATAGCCCTAATCATAACTCTACAGTCATAAAGTGGAACTAAACACCATAGCCCTAATCATAACTTTACAGTCATAAAGTGGCACTAAACACCATAGACCTAATCATAACTCTACAAAGTCACAAAGTGGCACTAAACACCATAGCCCTAATCATAACCCTTCAAAGTCATAAAGTGGCACTAAACACCATAGCCCTAATCATAACCCTACACAGTCATAAAAAGGCACTAAACATCATAGCCCTAATCATAACTATAGTCATAAAGTGGCACTAAACATCACAGACCTAATCATAACCATACAAAGTCATAAAGTGGCACTAAACACCACAGCCCTAATCATAACCCTACAAAGTCATAAAGTGGCACTAAACATCATAGCCCTAATCATAACCCTACAAAGTCATAAAGTGGCGCTAAACACCATAGCCCTAATCATAACTCTACAAAGTCATAAAGTGGCACTAAACACCATAGCCCTAATCATAACTCTACAAAGTCATAAAGTGGCACTAAACACCATAGCCCTAATCATATCCCTACAAAGTCATAAAGTGGCACTAAACACCATAGCCTTAATCATAACCCTACAAAGTCATAAAGTGGCACTAAACATCATAGCCCTAATCATAACCCTACAGTCATAAAGTGGCACTAAACACCATAGCCCTAATCATAACTCTACAAAGTCATAAAGTGGCACTAAACACCATAGCCCTAATCATAACTCTACAGTCATAAAGTGGCACTAAACACCATAGCCCTAATCATAACTCTACAAAGTCATAAAGTGGCACTAAACACCTTAGAGCTAATCATAACTCTACAAAGTCATAAAGTGGCACTAAACACCATAGCCCTAATCATAACCCTACAAAGTCATAAAGTGGCACTAAACATCATAGCCCTAATCATAACTCTAGTCATAAAGTGGCACTAAACACCATAGCCCTAATCATAACCCTACAAAGTCATAAAGTGGCACTAAACACCATAGCCCTAATAATAACTCTACAGTCATAAAGTGGCACTAAACACCATAGCCCTAATCATAACTCTACAAAGTCATAAAGTGGCACTAAACACCAAAGCCCTAATCATAACCCTACAAAGTCATAAAGTGGCACTAAACACCATAGCCCTAATCATAACTCTACAAAGTCATAAAGTGGCACTAAACACCATAGACCTAATCATTACTCTACAAAGTCACAAAGTGGCACTAAACACCATAGCCCTAATCATAACACTACAAAGTCATAAAGTGGCACTAAACACCATAGCCCTATTCATAACCCTACAAAGTCATAAAGTGGCACTAAACATCATAGCCCTAATCATAACTCTAGAGTCATAAAGTGGCACTAAACATCATAGACCTAATCATAACCCTACAAAGTCGTAAAGTGGGAATAAACACCATAGCCCTAATCATAACCCTACAAAGTCATAAAGTGGCACTAAACACCATAGCCCTAATCATAACTCTACAAAGTCATAAAGTGGCACTAAACACCATAGCCCTAATCATATCCCTACAAAGTCATAAAGTGGCACTAAACACCATAGCCCTAATCATAACTCTACAAAGTCATAAAGTGGCACTAAACACCATAGCCCTAATCATAACTCTACAAAGTCATAAAGTGGCATTAAACACCATAGCACTAATCATAACCCTACAAAGTCATAAAGTGGCAATAAATGCCATAGCCCTAATCATAACTCTACAAAGTCATAAAGTGGCACTAAACACCATAGCCCTAATCATAACTCTACAAAGTCATAAAGTGGCACTACACACCATAGCCCTAATCATAACTCTACAGTCATAAAGTGGCACTAAACACCATAGCCCTAATCATAACTCTACAAAGTCATAAAGTGGCACTAAACACCATAGCCCTAATCATAACCCTACAAAGTCATAAAGTGGCACTAAACACCATAGCCCTAATCATAACTCTACAAAGACATAAAGTGGTACTAAACACCAGAGACCTAATCATAACTCTACAAAGTCACAAAGAGGCACTAAACACCATAGCCCTAATCATAACTCTACAAAGTCATAAAGTGGCACTAAACACCATAGCCCTAATCATTACCCTACAAAGTCATAAAGTGGCACTAAACATCATAGCCCTAATCATAACTCTACAGTCATAAAGTGGCACTAAACATCATAGACCTAATCATAACCATACAAAGTCATAAAGTGGCACTAAACACCATAGCCCTAATCATAACTCTACAAAGTCATAAAGTGGCACTAAACACCATAGCCCCTAATCATAACTCTACAAAGTCATAAAGTGGCACTAAACACCATAGCCCTAATCATAACTCTACAAAGTCATAAAGTGGCACTAAACACCATAACCCTAATCATAACTCTACAGTCATAAAGTGGCACTAAACACCATAGCCCTAATTATAACTCTACAGTCATAAAGTGGCACTAAACACCATAGCCCTAATCATAACTCTACAAAGTCATAAAGTGGCACTAAACACCATAGACCTAATCATTACTCTACAAAGTCACAAAGTGGCACTAAACACCATAGCCCTAATCATAACACTACAAAGTCATAAAGTGGCACTAAACACCATAGCCCTATTCATAACCCTACAAAGTCATAAAGTGGCACTAAACATCATAGCCCTAATCATAACTCTAGAGTCATAAAGTGGCACTAAACATCATAGACCTAATCATAACCCTACAAAGTCGTAAAGTGGGAATAAACACCATAGCCCTAATCATAACCCTACAAAGTCATAAAGTGGCACTAAACACCATAGCCCTAATCATAACTCTACAAAGTCATAAAGTGGCACTAAACACCATAGCCCTAATCATATCCCTACAAAGTCATAAAGTGGCACTAAACACCATAGCCCTAATCATAACTCTACAAAGTCATAAAGTGGCACTAAACACCATAGCCCTAATCATAACTCTACAAAGTCATAAAGTGGCATTAAACACCATAGCACTAATCATAACCCTACAAAGTCATAAAGTGGCAATAAATGCCATAGCCCTAATCATAACTCTACAAAGTCATAAAGTGGCACTAAACACCATAGCCCTAATCATAACTCTACAAAGTCATAAAGTGGCACTACACACCATAGCCCTAATCATAACTCTACAGTCATAAAGTGGCACTAAACACCATAGCCCTAATCATAACTCTACAAAGTCATAAAGTGGCACTAAACACCATAGCCCTAATCATAACCCTACAAAGTCATAAAGTGGCACTAAACACCATAGCCCTAATCATAACTCTACAAAGACATAAAGTGGTACTAAACACCAGAGACCTAATCATAACTCTACAAAGTCACAAAGAGGCACTAAACACCATAGCCCTAATCATAACTCTACAAAGTCATAAAGTGGCACTAAACACCATAGCCCTAATCATTACCCTACAAAGTCATAAAGTGGCACTAAACATCATAGCCCTAATCATAACTCTACAGTCATAAAGTGGCACTAAACATCATAGACCTAATCATAACCATACAAAGTCATAAAGTGGCACTAAACACCATAGCCCTAATCATAACTCTACAAAGTCATAAAGTGGCACTAAACACCATAGCCCCTAATCATAACTCTACAAAGTCATAAAGTGGCACTAAACACCATAGCCCTAATCATAACTCTACAAAGTCATAAAGTGGCACTAAACACCATAACCCTAATCATAACTCTACAGTCATAAAGTGGCACTAAACACCATAGCCCTAATTATAACTCTACAGTCATAAAGTGGCACTAAACATCATAGACCTAATCATAACCCTACAAAGTCATAAAGTGGCACTAAACACCATAGCCCTAATCATAACCCTACAAAGTCATAAAGTGGCACTAAACACCATAGCCCTAATCATAACCCTACACAGTCATAAAGTGGCACTAAACATCATAGCCCTAATCATAACTCTACAGTCATAAAGTAGCACTAAACATCATAGACCTAATCATAACCATACAAAGTCATAAAGTGGCACTAAACACCATAGCCCTAATCATAACCCTACCAAGTCATAAAGTGGCACTAAACATCATAGCCCTAATCATAACCCTACAGTCATAAAGTGGCACTAAACACCATAGCCCTAATCATATCCCTACAAAGTCATAAAGTGGCACTAAACACCATAGCCCTAATCATAACCCTACAAAGTCATAAAGTGGCACTAAACACCATAGCCCTAATCATAACTCTACAAAGTCATAAAGTGGCACTAAACACCATAGCCCTAATCATAACCCTACAAAGTCATAAAGTGGCACTAAACATCATAGCCCTAATCATAACTCTACAGTCATAAAGTGGCACTAAACACCATAGCCCTAATCATAACTCTACAAAGTCATAAAGTGGCACTAAACACCATAGCCCTAATCATAACTCTACAAAGTCATAAAGTGGCACTAAACACCATAGCCCTAATCATAACTCTACAAAGTCATAAAGTGGCACTAAACACCATAGCCCTAATCATAACTCTACAAAGTCATAAAGTGGCACTAAACACCAGAGACCTAATCATAACTCTACAAAGTCACAAAGAGGCACTAAACACCATAGCCCTAATCATAACTCTACAAAGTCATAAAGTGGCACTAAACATCATAGCCCTAATCATAACCCTACAAAGTCATAAAGTGGCACTAAACATCATAGCCCTAATCATAACTCTACAGTCATAAAGTGGCACTAAACATCATAGACCTAATCATAACCATACAAAGTCATAAAGTGGCACTAAACACCATAGCCCTAATCATAACTCTACAAAGTCATAAAGTGGCACTAAACACCATAGCCCCTAATCATAACTCTACAAAGTCATAAAGTGGCACTAAACACCATAGCCCTAATCATAACTCTACAGTCATAAAGTGGAACTAAACACCATAGCCCTAATCATAACTTTACAGTCATAAAGTGGCACTAAACACCATAGACCTAATCATAACTCTACAAAGTCACAAAGTGGCACTAAACACCATAGCCCTAATCATAACCCTTCAAAGTCATAAAGTGGCACTAAACACCATAGCCCTAATCATAACCCTACACAGTCATAAAAAGGCACTAAACATCATAGCCCTAATCATAACTATAGTCATAAAGTGGCACTAAACATCACAGACCTAATCATAACCATACAAAGTCATAAAGTGGCACTAAACACCACAGCCCTAATCATAACCCTACAAAGTCATAAAGTGGCACTAAACATCATAGCCCTAATCATAACCCTACAAAGTCATAAAGTGGCGCTAAACACCATAGCCCTAATCATAACTCTACAAAGTCATAAAGTGGCACTAAACACCATAGCCCTAATCATAACTCTACAAAGTCATAAAGTGGCACTAAACACCATAGCCCTAATCATATCCCTACAAAGTCATAAAGTGGCACTAAACACCATAGCCTTAATCATAACCCTACAAAGTCATAAAGTGGCACTACACACCATAGCCCTAATCATAACTCTACAAAGTCATAAAGTGGCACTAAACACCATAGCCTTAATCATAACCCTACAAAGTCATAAAGTGGCACTAAACATCATAGCCCTAATCATAACCCTACAGTCATAAAGTGGCACTAAACACCATAGCCCTAATCATAACTCTACAAAGTCATAAAGTGGCACTAAACACCATAGCCCTAATCATAACTCTACAGTCATAAAGTGGCACTAAACACCATAGCCCTAATCATAACTCTACAAAGTCATAAAGTGGCACTAAACACCTTAGAGCTAATCATAACTCTACAAAGTCATAAAGTGGCACTAAACACCATAGCCCTAATCATAACCCTACAAAGTCATAAAGTGGCACTAAACATCATAGCCCTAATCATAACTCTAGTCATAAAGTGGCACTAAACACCATAGCCCTAATCATAACCCTACAAAGTCATAAAGTGGCACTAAACACCATAGCCCTAATAATAACTCTACAGTCATAAAGTGGCACTAAACACCATAGCCCTAATCATAACTCTACAAAGTCATAAAGTGGCACTAAACACCAAAGCCCTAATCATAACCCTACAAAGTCATAAAGTGGCACTAAACACCATAGCCCTAATCATAACTCTACAAAGTCATAAAGTGGCACTAAACACCATAGACCTAATCATTACTCTACAAAGTCACAAAGTGGCACTAAACACCATAGCCCTAATCATAACACTACAAAGTCATAAAGTGGCACTAAACACCATAGCCCTATTCATAACCCTACAAAGTCATAAAGTGGCACTAAACATCATACCCCTAATCATAACTCTAGAGTCATAAAGTGGCACTAAACATCATAGACCTAATCATAACCCTACAAAGTCGTAAAGTGGGAATAAACACCATAGCCCTAATCATAACCCTACAAAGTCATAAAGTGGCACTAAACACCATAGCCCTAATCATAACTCTACAAAGTCATAAAGTGGCACTAAACACCATAGCCCTAATCATATCCCTACAAAGTCATAAAGTGGCACTAAACACCATAGCCCTAATCATATCCCTACAAAGTCATAAAGTGGCACTAAACACCATAGCCCTAATCATAACTCTACAAAGTCATAAAGTGGCACTAAACACCAGTCCTAATCATAACTCTACAAAGTCATAAAGTGGCACTAAACACCATAGCCCTAATCATAACCCTACAAAGTCATAAAGTGGCACTAAACATCATAGCCCTAATCATAACTCTAGTCATAAAGTGGCACTAAACACCATAGCCCTAATCATAACCCTACAAAGTCATAAAGTGGCACTAAACACCATAGCCCTAATAATAACTCTACAGTCATAAAGTGGCACTAAACACCATAGCCCTAATCATAACTCTACAAAGTCATAAAGTGGCACTAAACACCAAAGCCCTAATCATAACCCTACAAAGTCATAAAGTGGCACTAAACACCATAGCCCTAATCATAACTCTACAAAGTCATAAAGTGGCACTAAACACCATAGACCTAATCATTACTCTACAAAGTCACAAAGTGGCACTAAACACCATAGCCCTAATCATAACACTACAAAGTCATAAAGTGGCACTAAACACCATAGCCCTATTCATAACCCTACAAAGTCATAAAGTGGCACTAAACATCATACCCCTAATCATAACTCTAGAGTCATAAAGTGGCACTAAACATCATAGACCTAATCATAACCCTACAAAGTCGTAAAGTGGGAATAAACACCATAGCCCTAATCATAACCCTACAAAGTCATAAAGTGGCACTAAACACCATAGCCCTAATCATAACTCTACAAAGTCATAAAGTGGCACTAAACACCATAGCCCTAATCATATCCCTACAAAGTCATAAAGTGGCACTAAACACCATAGCCCTAATCATATCCCTACAAAGTCATAAAGTGGCACTAAACACCATAGCCCTAATCATAACTCTACAAAGTCATAAAGTGGCACTAAACACCAGTCCTAATCATAACTCTACAAAGTCATAAAGTGGCACTAAACACCATAGCCCTAATCATAACTCTACAAAGTCATTAAGTGGCACTAAACACCAGTCCTAATCATAATCCTACAAAGTCATAAAGTGGCACTAAACACCATAGCCCTAATCATAACTCTACAAAGTCATAAAGTGGCACTAAACACCATAGCCCTAATCATAACTCTACAAAGTCTAAAGTGGCACTAAACACCATAGCCCTAATCATAACTCTACAAAGTCATAAAGTGGCACTAAACACCATAGCCCTAATCATAACTCTACAAAGTCATAAAGTGGCACTAAACACCATAGCCCTAATCATAACTCTACAAAGTCATAAAGTGGCACTAAACACCATAGCCCTAATCATAACTCTACAAAGTCATTAAGTGGCACTAAACACCAGTCCTAATCATAATCCTACAAAGTCATAAAGTGGCACTAAACACCATATCCCTAATCATAACCCTACAAAGTCATAAAGTGGCACTAAACACCATAGCCCTAATCATAACTCTACAAAGTCATAAAGTGGCACTAAACATCATAGCCCTAATCATAACTCTACAAAGTCATAAAGTGGCACTAAACACCATAGCCCTAATCATATCCCTACAAAGTCATAAAGTGGCACTAAACACCATAGCCCTAATCATATCCCTACAAAGTCATTAAGTGGCACTAAACACCATAGCCATAATCATAACTCTACAAAGTCATAAAGTGGCACTAAACACCATAGTCCTAATCATAACTCTACAAAGTCATAAAGTGGCACTAAACACCATAGCCCTAATCATAACTCTACAAAGTCATAAAGTGGCACTAAACACCATAGCCCTAATCATAACTCTACAAAGTCATAAAGTGGCACTAAACACCATAGCCCTAATCATAACTCTACAAAGTCATAAAGTGGCACTAAACATCATAGCCCTAATCATAACTCTACAAAGTCATAAAGTGGCACTAAACACCATAGCCCTAATCATATCCCTACAAAGTCATAAAGTGGCACTAAACACCATAGCCCTAATCATAACTCTACAGTCATAAAGTGGCACTAAACACCATAGCCCTAATCATAATTCTACAGTCATAAAGTGGCACTAAACACCATAGCCCTAATCATAACCCTATAAAAATATGTTCAATTATCGTTAAATATTTCCGTCCTTTGTGGGTGAAATTAAAAAAAAAGAAATATTAAATGATCGAGTTTTTTACTTTCTTTTAACAGCTATTGTTATCTTAATTGTTATCGTAATTAGAATTAATCATTATGATTAGAAGAATGAGATTTCTTGACAAAACGTTTTCAAATTTCAATCACTTGCCGAGAGCTATAAATAGCCTAATCACACAATCAGCATGTGTTTACCTTGATCTGTTACCGCACGTTAAACGAATGTTGACAAGAAATATATGCTGGGAACCAGTACTTCATACAATAATTTTCAAAATCACGATTATTTATTTATAAAACTGAAAGATTAAAACGGTATTTTCTATAATAAGTAATTTTAAATATCTAATTATAAATAATAAATAAACCCAAATAAACCAAAACAACAATAATAAATCATCACGTGAACAACTTACCTGTAAAAAAAAATGGCGGTCTTACACAATAACGGTAATCGTGACTTCATTTAATATGAAAAATCTATTATTATGAACTAGTAACAGGTATGGACTTTGGCAGTGAGATGTTGTCAGTAGATCATGCAAATATCAGCTACAGGGATATTGGCAACAATCGCTGCATCAGCTGGGTAAAACGGACATTTTTCCAAAGTCGGGACTGTGTATGTTTATTTATTATCTAACTTCCGGTTTGATAATAATCCTCTAATAGTCGTTATATGAAGGATTTTTACCCAAAGAACACGGTCGTTAGTCGCGTTAGACAGGGGGTCGTTATATAAAGGTCGAATGCACGGGAAAACACAGGGGAGGAATAAATACGGTCGGCTAACAAAGGAAGTTGGTATATAGAGGGGGTCGCTAAGACAAGTTTGACTGTATAGCCTGATTATTTTATAGACAAGTGTGTCCCTGATTATTTTATAGACAAGTGTGTTTTATTTCTAATGGTCTTGTAGGTGTCTCATATATAAACATTTGTCCAGGCCACAATATAGATGAAATACTTCTAACGTTGGCATTAAACACCAATCAATCAATCAATCAATCAATAAAACATTGTTACAATCCCACTGTCTGTATAATGTATATGTAATCACCTTTTTCTTCACTGTAATAGCATTACGTAGATGTATGGCTAGCTGTCTGATATATATGAACGTATACTGGTACCCTACTACTGTATCTATTGACAGGATCTCCACCAGAGAGCGTTGCATGAAGTTTATCATAGGTAATGCGGTCGGTGATGTAAATTTACAGTTCTTCACATAGGCTATATACATTTGCTGTAAAACAAATACCATAAAATACATTAGCACTTCCATTGCTCGTTTTTTAGGAATGTGAGTGAGCGAGTGATTGTTGTTTTTATTGCTGTTTTGTACATTTCACAATCATAGTAGTGGACTTCAATAATGAGTATAACTTATACCCTATAATGAGTAAGCAATGGCCACAGACTCCATTTGAGTGGTACTCTATACTTCTGTCAATAAACTCTACATCTGGGCATCACTTGAGTGAGCAATGGCCCCAGACTCCATTTGAGTGGTACTCTATACTTCTGTCAATAAACTCTACATCTGGGCATCACTTGAGTGAGCAATGGCCACAGCCTCCATTTGAGTGGTACTCTATACTTCTGTCAATAAACTCTACATCTGGGCATCACTTATCATTTAGGTGTATAGAATTTCATTTCCTAGATAAGTGTTATTAACAAGAAAACAAAAATACAGGTGTGAACAGTATGGTTGCTAATTAGTTTTTGTTCGTTTTTTTAATAAAAAAAGAAATCTTTATTAAGAGCAGGTGCAAACTGAGAAGTAAGCGATAGACAGGCCAGAGGCACTATCAATATTGATTCCAAATGGTCAATTCCCCTGGGTACTCCAGTTTCCTCTACAAATAAAACTGACCACCACAACGTAACTAAAATATTGTTGAAAGTGGCGTTAAACACCATAACCATAACCCTTACCTAAATGGCCAATGATACTAAAAAATGTCAACGAGCAAAATACACAAATAATTGAAGTTACATAAATTTAGTAAAAAATGGTTGCAGTTTAAAATCTAATAAGTATTTCTCAAAATAACAGTAAGATGTGTACATGAACAGTATGTATATAATAAATTGTTCAGAAGGTACCCATCTTTATTTTGTGTGCAATCACTATTCATAGCTTAATAACAAAAATTGTTATACCTTATAATCTTTTCTCTATATAAATGTATTAGGAATAAAAATCAACATTTTTACTGTTTTAAAAAAAATCTAAAAATCCTTGAATCAGCGATCTGTTGACCATCAACAATTTTCGGTCTGTTGGACCGGGTCCGATCTATTGACTGCCTGCCCTACTTTTATTGGTTACTTAAAATAGCTGCACCCGTATGTCACGTGATTCCCTGTCGTCTGTGTAACGTTTACTAAAAATAAAAATGGTGACATCCAGGTTTGCCAAACTGTCTGAAGATGAAATGGAGGAGATTTTAAACGAATCGAAAAATAATTTATAAGCTGGTCGCGACAAGCCAGTAAAACTAAAAACAGGAAAAGAAATTAAAATAGAAAGCATTAAATATGCTAAGGTATAACAAATCAGTTATAGACTGGTTCCTCGAACAACAGCTGTTGTCTTCGGACCCAGTCAATAACTGTATACTGTTGTGCTTACAGATAACACAAACTATGTATGTGTTATACTGTATGTGTTATACGATGACAAATATGATTAAGTTCTACAAATGGATTTTGTTTTTAATTGGTCAAATCTGTCCAAATGAAGTGGAGCACATCTTTAATGTTTGTTAAATTACTGTTCAAAAGTTTAGATAATGTTGAATGAAAACTGTTACAAAATAGGTCTGCCCAGAGTGTTTTAGACGGACAGGTGAACAAACAGAAAGAGCCGAGTTGTAACTAGACTTGTGTTTGCCATGTTGTAACTAGACTTGTGTTTGCCGAGTTGTAACTAGACTTGTGTTTGCCGAGTTGTAACTAGACTTGTGTTTGCCGAATTGTATCTAGACTTGTGTTTGCCGTGTTGTAACTAGACTTGTGTTTGCCGAGTTGTAACTAGACTTGTGTTTGCCGTGTTGTAACTAGACTTGTGTTTGCCGTGTTGTAACTAGACTTGTGCTTGCAGAGTTGTAACTAGACTTGTGTTTGCCTTGTTGTAACTAGACTTGTGTTTGCCGTGTTGTAACTAGACTTGTGTTTGCCGAGTTGTAACTAGACTTGTGTTTGCCGTGTTGTAACTAGACTTGTGTTTGCCGTGTTGTAACTAGACTTGTGTTTGCCGTGTTGTAACTAGACTTGTGCTTGCCGAGTTGTAACTAGACTTATGTTTGCCGTGTTGTAACTAGACTTGTGTTTGCCGAGTTGTAACTAGACTTGTGTTTGCCGTGTTGTAACTAGACTTGTGTTTACCGTGTTGTAACTAGACTTGTGTTTGCCATGTTGTAACTAGACTTGTGCTTGCAGAGTTGTAACTAGACTTGTATTTGCCGTGTTGTAACTAGACTTGTGTTTGCCGTGTTGTAACTAGACTTGTGTTTGCCGAGTTGTAACTAGACTTGTGTTTGCCGTGTTGTAACTAGACTTGTGTTTGCCGTGTTGTAACTAGACTTGTGCTTGCCGAGTTGTAACTAGACTTGTGTTTGCCGTGTTGTAACTAGACTTGTGTTTGCCGTGTTGTAACTAGACTTGTGCTTGCCGAGTTGTAACTAGACTTATGTTTGCCGTGTTGTAACTAGACTTGTGTTTGCCGAGTTGTAACTAGACTTGTGTTTGCCGTGTTGTAACTAGACTTGTGTTTACCGTGTTGTAACTAGACTTGTGTTTGCCGTGTTGTAACTAGACTTGTGCTTGTAGAGTTGTAACTAGACTTGTGTTTGCCGTGTTGTAACTAGACTTGTGTTTGCCGTGTTGTAACTAGACTTGTGTTTGCCGAGTTGTAACTAGACTTGTGTTTGCCGTGTTGTAACTAGACTTGTGTTTGCCGTGTTGTAACTAGACTTGTGCTTGCCGAGTTGTAACTAGACTTGTGTTTGCCGTGTTGTAACTAGACTTGTGTTTGCCGAGTTGTAACTAGACTTGTGTTTGCCGTGTTGTAACTAGACTTGTGTTTGCCATGTTGTAACTAGACTTGTGTTTGCCGTGTTGTAACTAGACTTGTGCTTGCAGAGTTGTAACTAGACTTGTGCTTGCAGAATTGTAACTAGACTTGTGTTTGCCGTGTTGTAACTAAACTTGTGTTTGACGTGTTGTAACTAGACTTGTGTTTGCCGTGTTGTAACTAGACTTGTGTTTGCCGTGTTGTAACTAGACTTGTGTTTGCCGTGTTGTAACTAGACTTGTGTTTGCCGTGTTGTAACTAGACTTGTGTTTGCCGTGTTGTAACTAGACTTGTGTTTGCCGAGTTGTAACTAGACTTGTGTTTGCCGTGTTGTAACTAGACTTGTGTTTGCCGTGTTGTAACTAGACTTGTGTTTGCCGTGTTGTAACTAGACTTGTGTTTGCCGAGTTTTAACTAGACTTGTGTTTAATGCCACTTTCAACAATATTTCAATTATATCGTGGCGGTCAGTTTTATTGGTGGTGGAATCCGAAGTACCTGGGGAAAACCACTGACCTGTCGCAAGGCACTGACACATTTTATCACATAATGTTGTATCGAGTACACCTCGAATGGGCGAGATTCAAACTCATAACGTTAGTGGTGATAGGCACTGATTGCATAGGTAGTTATAAATCCAACTACCATATGATCACGATCACGACGGCCCCTGTCCAAATGAAGAGGTGCACATCTTCACTATTTGTTAAATTACTGTTCAAAGTTTGAATAATGTTGAATGAAAACTGCCACAGTTACAGATTCTACAAAATAGGTAACCTCAGAGTGCTTTGGATGAACTTATGGATGGACAGATGAACAAACAGAAAGAGTAGTGTGGTAACTAGACCTGTGTTTGTAGTGGATGGTGTGGGTAAAAACATAGCTCTAACATAGAATACTATATAACCAGCTGACAAATAAATCATGGGTTAAAGTTCAATATTTTAGGTATATCATGGTAGTCATATTCATTTGTTGAAGAAACCACCAATTTGGTGTGTTGTATCTACTCGATTCAAACTTACTTTAATACAGGGCTCTAACATAGCTTGTTGAGATATACGGACTTGTCTGTTAATACACAGAAATGCTACAACTCTTGTTGTCTCATCAGCTGCACTCCACAAACTAATCATTTTCTGAAAAATTAAAATATTTCAATATACAAATATTGTTATATGTATGTATAAGATACAGTACTAGTGAAACAAAAGAAATTACCTGTATTGGATATAACAGGTTTCTTTTTCCACATGAGTACTCAGGTGTAGCACCTTGGCCTTCACCTGAGTATGAATGCGGAAAAAGAAACCAATTATTTCATATATTTCGTTTGTGAACGAGTTTACCTAATTTTCCTATTACAACATTGGTCAAATTCTTAAGCTTGTTCATAGAAAGAACTGCAAAAACATCGGTTTGCAACATCGGCCTCTATCAGTGGCTTCTTACAGCACAGGTTTGTAACATCGGCCTCTATCAGTGGCTTCTTACAGCAGAGGTTTGTAACATCAGCCTCTATCACTGGCTTCTTACAGCAGAGATTTGTAACATCAGCCTCTATCAGTGGCTTCTTACAGCAGAGATTTGTAACATCAGCCTCTATCATTGGCTTCTTACAGCACAGGTTTGTAACATCTGCCTCTATCAGTGGCTTCTTACAGCAGAGGTTTGTAACATCAGCCTCTATCAGTTGCTTCTTACAGCAGAGATTTGTAACATCAGCCTCTATCATTGGCTTCTTACAGCAGAGGTTTGTAACATCAGCCTCTATCAGTGGCTTCTTACAGCAGAGGTTTGTAACATCGGCCTCTATCAGTGGCTTCTTACAGCAGAGGTTTGTAACATCAGCCTCTATCACTGGCTTCTTACAGCAAAGATTTGTAACATCAGCCTCTATCAGTGACTTCTTACAGCAAAGGTTTGTAACATCGGCCTCTATCAGTGGCTTCTTACAGCAGAGGTTTGTAACATCAGCCTCTATCAGTGGCTTCTTACAGCAGAGATTTGTAACATCAGCCTCTATCAGTGGCTTCTTACAGCAGAGGTTTGTAACATCAGCCTCTATCAGTGACTTCTTACAGCAGAGGTTTGTAACATCGGCCTCTATCAGTGGCTTCTTACAGCATAGATTTGTAACATCAGCCTCTATCACTGGCTTCTTACAGCAGAGGTTTGTAACATCGGCCTCTATCAGTGGCTTCTTACAGCAGAGGTTTGTAACATCGGCCTCTATCAGTGACTTCTTACAGCACAGGTTTGTAACATCAGCCTCTATCACTGGCTTCTTACAGCAGAGATTTGTAACATCAGCCTCTATCAGTGACTTCTTACAGCAGAGGTTTGCAACATCAGCCTCTATCAGTGGCTTCTTACAGCAGAGGTTTGTAACATCAGCCTCTATCAGTGGCTTCTTACAGCAGAGGTTTGTAACATCAGCCTCTATCAGTTGCTTCTTACAGCAGAGATTTGTAACATCAGCCTCTATCATTGGCTTCTTACAGCAGAGATTTGTAACATCAGCCTCTATCATTGGCTTCTTACAGCATAGATTTGTAACATCAGCCTCTATCATTGGCTTCTTACAGCAGAGGTTTGTAACATCGGCCTCTATCAGTGACTTCTTACAGCACAGGTTTGTAACATCAGCCTCTATCAGTTGCTTCTTACAGCAGAGGTTTGTAACATCAGCCTCTATCAGTGGCTTCTTACAGCAGAGATTTGTAACATCAGCCTCTATCATTGGCTTCTTACAGCAGAGGTTTGTAACATCAGCCTCTATCAGTGACTTCTTACAGCAGAGGTTTGTAACATCGGCCTCTATCAGTGGCTTCTTACAGCATAGATTTGTAACATCAGCCTCTATCACTGGCTTCTTACAGCAGAGATTTGTAACATCAGCCTCTATCAGTGGCTTCTTACAGCAGAGGTTTGTAACATCAGCCTCTATCAGTTGCTTCTTACAGCAGAGATTTGTAACATCAGCCTCTATCATTGGCTTCTTACAGCAGAGATTTGTAACATCAGCCTCTATCATTGGCTTCTTACAGCATAGATTTGTAACATCAGCCTCTATCATTGGCTTCTTACAGCAGAGGTTTGTAACATCGGCCTCTATCAGTGACTTCTTACAGCACAGGTTTGTAACATCAGCCTCTATCAGTTGCTTCTTACAGCACAGGTTTGTAACATCAGCCTCTATCAGTGGCTTCTTACAGCAGAGATTTGTAACATCAGCCTCTATCATTGGCTTCTTACAGCAGAGGTTTGTAACATCAGCCTCTATCAGTGGCTTCTTACAGCAGAGATTTGTAACATCAGCCTCTATCATTGGCTTCTTACAGCAGAGGTTTGTAACATCAGCCTCTATCATTGGCTTCTTACAGCAGAGGTTTGTAACATCGGCCTCTATCAGTGACTTCTTACAGCACAGGTTTGTAACATCAGCCTCTATCAGTTGCTTCTTACAGCAGAGGTTTGTAACATCGGCCTCTATCAGTGGCTTCTTACAGCAGAGGTTTGTAACATCGGCCTCTATCAGTGACTTCTTACAGCAGAGGTTTGTAACATCAGCCTCTATCAGTGGCTTCTTACAGCAGAGGTTTGTAACATCAGCCTCTATCAGTGGCTTCTTACAGCAGAGGTTTGTAACATCGGCCTCTATCAGTGGCTTCTTACAGCACAGGTTTGTAACATCGGCCTCTATCATTGGCTTCTTACAGCAGAGGTTTGTAACATCAGCCTCTATCAGTGGCTTCTTACAGCAGAGGTTTGTAACATCGGCCTCTATCAGTGACTTCTTACAGCAAAGGTTTGTAACATCGGCCTCTATCAGTGGCTTCTTACAGCAGAGGTTTGTAACATCGGCCTCTATCAGTGACTTCTTACAGCAGAGGTTTGTAACATCAGCCTCTATCAGTGGCTTCTTACAGCAGAGGTTTGTAACATCAGCCTCTATCACTGGCTTCTTACAGCAGAGCTTTGTAACATCAGCCTCTATCAGTGGCTTCTTACAGCAGAGGTTTGTAACATCGGCCTCTATCATTGGCTTCTTACAGCACAGGTTTGTAACATCGGCCTCTATCATTGGCTTCTTACAGCAGAGGTTTGTAACATCAGCCTCTATCAGTGGCTTCTTACAGCAGAGGTTTGTAACATCGGCCTCTATCACTGGCTTCTTACAGCAGAGGTTTGTAACATCGGCCTCTATCAGTGGCTTCTTACAGCACAGGTTTGTAACATCGGCCTCTATCAGTGACTTCTTACAGCACAGGTTTGTAACATCAGCCTCTATCACTGGCTTCTTACAGCAGAGATTTGTAACATCAGCCTCTATCAGTGACTTCTTACAGCAGAGGTTTGCAACATCAGCCTCTATCAGTGGCTTCTTACAGCAGAGGTTTGTAACATCAGCCTCTATCAGTGGCTTCTTACAGCAGAGGTTTGTAACATCAGCCTCTATCAGTTGCTTCTTACAGCAGAGATTTGTAACATCAGCCTCTATCATTGGCTTCTTACAGCAGAGATTTGTAACATCAGCCTCTATCATTGGCTTCTTACAGCATAGATTTGTAACATCAGCCTCTATCATTGGCTTCTTACAGCAGAGGTTTGTAACATCGGCCTCTATCAGTGACTTCTTACAGCACAGGTTTGTAACATCAGCCTCTATCAGTTGCTTCTTACAGCAGAGGTTTGTAACATCAGCCTCTATCAGTGGCTTCTTACAGCAGAGATTTGTAACATCAGCCTCTATCATTGGCTTCTTACAGCAGAGGTTTGTAACATCAGCCTCTATCAGTGACTTCTTACAGCAGAGGTTTGTAACATCGGCCTCTATCAGTGGCTTCTTACAGCATAGATTTGTAACATCAGCCTCTATCACTGGCTTCTTACAGCAGAGATTTGTAACATCAGCCTCTATCAGTGGCTTCTTACAGCAGAGGTTTGTAACATCAGCCTCTATCAGTTGCTTCTTACAGCAGAGATTTGTAACATCAGCCTCTATCATTGGCTTCTTACAGCAGAGATTTGTAACATCAGCCTCTATCATTGGCTTCTTACAGCATAGATTTGTAACATCAGCCTCTATCATTGGCTTCTTACAGCAGAGGTTTGTAACATCGGCCTCTATCAGTGACTTCTTACAGCACAGGTTTGTAACATCAGCCTCTATCAGTTGCTTCTTACAGCACAGGTTTGTAACATCAGCCTCTATCAGTGGCTTCTTACAGCAGAGATTTGTAACATCAGCCTCTATCATTGGCTTCTTACAGCAGAGGTTTGTAACATCAGCCTCTATCAGTGGCTTCTTACAGCAGAGATTTGTAACATCAGCCTCTATCATTGGCTTCTTACAGCAGAGGTTTGTAACATCAGCCTCTATCATTGGCTTCTTACAGCAGAGGTTTGTAACATCGGCCTCTATCAGTGACTTCTTACAGCACAGGTTTGTAACATCAGCCTCTATCAGTTGCTTCTTACAGCAGAGGTTTGTAACATCGGCCTCTATCAGTGGCTTCTTACAGCAGAGGTTTGTAACATCGGCCTCTATCAGTGACTTCTTACAGCAGAGGTTTGTAACATCAGCCTCTATCAGTGGCTTCTTACAGCACAGGTTTGTAACATCGGCCTCTATCATTGGCTTCTTACAGCAGAGGTTTGTAACATCAGCCTCTATCAGTGGCTTCTTACAGCAGAGGTTTGTAACATCGGCCTCTATCAGTGACTTCTTACAGCAAAGGTTTGTAACATCGGCCTCTATCAGTGGCTTCTTACAGCAGAGGTTTGTAACATCGGCCTCTATCAGTGACTTCTTACAGCAGAGGTTTGTAACATCAGCCTCTATCAGTGGCTTCTTACAGCAGAGGTTTGTAACATCAGCCTCTATCACTGGCTTCTTACAGCAGAGGTTTGTAACATCAGCCTCTATCAGTGGCTTCTTACAGCAGAGGTTTGTAACATCGGCCTCTATCATTGGCTTCTTACAGCACAGGTTTGTAACATCGGCCTCTATCATTGGCTTCTTACAGCAGAGGTTTGTAACATCAGCCTCTATCAGTGGCTTCTTACAGCAGAGGTTTGTAACATCGGCCTCTATCACTGGCTTCTTACAGCAGAGGTTTGTAACATCGGCCTCTATCAGTGGCTTCTTACAGCAGAGGTATGTAACATCGGCCTCTATCAGTGACTTCTTACAGCACAGGTTTGTAACATCAGCCTCTATCACTGGCTTCTTACAGCAGAGATTTGTAACATCAGCCTTTATCAGTGACTTCTTACAGCAGAGGTTTGCAACATCAGCCTCTATCAGTGGCTTCTTACAGCAGAGGTTTGTAACATCAGCCTCTATCAGTGGCTTCTTACAGCAGAGGTTTGTAACATCAGCCTCTATCAGTTGCTTCTTACAGCAGAGATTTGTAACATCAGCCTCTATCATTGGCTTCTTACAGCAGAGATTTGTAACATCAGCCTATATCATTGGCTTCTTACAGCATAGATTTGTAACATCAGCCTCTATCATTGGCTTCTTACAGCAGAGGTTTGTAACATCGGCCTCTATCAGTGACTTCTTACAGCACAGGTTTGTAACATCAGCCTCTATCAGCTGCTTCTTACAGCAGAGGTTTGTAACATCAGCCTCTATCAGTGGCTTCTTACAGCAGAGATTTGTAACATCAGCCTCTATCATTGGCTTCTTACAGCAGAGGTTTGTAACATCAGCCTCTATCAGTGACTTCTTACAGCAGAGGTTTGTAACATCGGCCTCTATCAGTGGCTTCTTACAGCATAGATTTGTAACATCAGCCTCTATCACTGGCTTCTTACAGCAGAGATTTGTAACATCAGCCTCTATCAGTGGCTTCTTACAGCAGAGGTTTGTAACATCAGCCTCTATCAGTGGCTTCTTACAGCAGAGATTTGTAACATCAGCCTCTATCATTGGCTTCTTACAGCAGAGATTTGTAACATCAGCCTCTATCATTGGCTTCTTACAGCATAGATTTGTAACATCAGCCTCTATCATTGGCTTCTTACAGCAGAGGTTTGTAACATCGGCCTCTATCAGTGACTTCTTACAGCACAGGTTTGTAACATCAGCCTCTATCAGTTGCTTCTTACAGCACAGGTTTGTAACATCAGCCTCTATCAGTGGCTTCTTACAGCAGAGATTTGTAACATCAGCCTCTATCATTGGCTTCTTACAGCAGAGGTTTGTAACATCAGCCTCTATCATTGGCTTCTTACAGCAGAGGTTTGTAACATCGGCCTCTATCAGTGACTTCTTACAGCACAGGTTTGTAACATCAGCCTCTATCAGTTGCTTCTTACAGCAGAGGTTTGTAACATCGGCCTCTATCAGTGGCTTCTTACAGCAGAGGTTTGTAACATCGGCCTCTATCAGTGACTTCTTACAGCAGAGGTTTGTAACATCAGCCTCTATCAGTGGCTTCTTACAGCACAGGTTTGTAACATCGGCCTCTATCATTGGCTTCTTACAGCAGAGGTTTGTAACATCAGCCTCTATCAGTGGCTTCTTACAGCAGAGGTTTGTAACATCGGCCTCTATCAGTGACTTCTTACAGCAAAGGTTTGTAACATCGGCCTCTATCAGTGGCTTCTTACAGCAGAGGTTTGTAACATCGGCCTCTATCAGTGACTTCTTACAGCAGAGGTTTGTAACATCAGCCTCTATCAGTGGCTTCTTACAGCAGAGGTTTGTAACATCAGCCTCTATCACTGGCTTCTTACAGCAGAGGTTTGTAACATCAGCCTCTATCAGTGGCTTCTTACAGCAGAGGTTTGTAACATCGGCCTCTATCATTGGCTTCTTACAGCACAGGTTTGTAACATCGGCCTCTATCATTGGCTTCTTACAGCAGAGATTTGTAACATCAGCCTCTATCAGTGGCTTCTTACAGCAGAGGTTTGTAACATCGGCCTCTATCATTGGCTTCTTACAGCAGAGGTTTGTAACATCAGCCTCTATCAGTGGCTTCTTACAGCAGAGGTTTGTAACATCGGCCTCTATCAGTGGCTTCTTACAGCACAGGTTTGTAACATCGGCCTCTATCATTGGCTTCTTACAGCAGAGGTTTGTAACATCAGCCTCTATCAGTGGCTTCTTACAGCAGAGGTTTGTAACATCGGCCTCTATCAGTGACTTCTTACAGCAAAGGTTTGTAACATCGGCCTCTATCAGTGGCTTCTTACAGCAGAGGTTTGTAACATCGGCCTCTATCAGTGACTTCTTACAGCAGAGGTTTGTAACATCAGCCTCTATCAGTGGCTTCTTACAGCAGAGGTTTGTAACATCAGCCTCTATCACTGGCTTCTTACAGCAGAGGTTTGTAACATCAGCCTCTATCAGTGGCTTCTTACAGCAGAGGTTTGTAACATCGGCCTCTATCATTGGCTTCTTACAGCACAGGTTTGTAACATCGGCCTCTATCATTGGCTTCTTACAGCAGAGGTTTGTAACATCAGCCTCTATCAGTGGCTTCTTACAGCAGAGGTTTGTAACATCGGCCTCTATCATTGGCTTCTTACAGCAGAGGTTTGTAACATCAGCCTCTATCAGTGGCTTCTTACAGCAGAGGTTTGTAACATCGGCCTCTATCAGTGACTTCTTACAGCAGAGGTTTGTAACATCGGCCTCTATCAGTGATTTCTTACAGCAGACTGTAACTGATATTAGAGGCCACATTTACAATATCATTGCTGGGGGTATTATTAAAATAGATAAAAATAAAAATTTAATAAAATAAACGCCATATTTATCAAATGGAAATCAACCTCATATTTATGAATTATTGCCCAACTAATATTATTAGAGAACCAATTCATAAAACAAGAACTGTAAAGAAGTGGAATATAGGTTATTTAATAAGGTAAGAATAAGGATATGGATGTAAATGAACATGAGAGACTATCAAGTAAAGAAACAGGTCTTTTATTGCTGTTCTACATTTCACAGTCACAGTTGGGTCTTCAACAATGAGAATAACTCATACTCTATAATTAATGTTAAACGGCCCTTAGCCTACTTTTGAGCTTTACTCTATAATTAATGTTAAACGGCCTTTAGCCTACTGTTGAGCTTTACTCTATAATTAATGTTAAACGGCCCTTAGCCTACTGTTGAGCTTTACTCTATAATTAATGTAAAAAGGCCTTTAGCCTGCTGTTGAGCGTTACTCTATAATTAATGTTAAACGGCCTTTAGCCTGCTGTTGAGCTTTACTCTATAATTAATGTTAAACGGCCTTTAGCCTGCTGTTGAGCTTTACTCTATAATTAATGTTAAACGGCCCTTAGCCTGCCATTGAACTTTACTCTATAATTAATGTTAAACGCCTTTAGCCTGCTGTTGAGCTTTACTCTATAATTAATGTTAAACGGTACCTTAGCCTGCTGTTGAGCTTTATTCTATAATTAATGTTAAACGGCCCTTAGCCTGCTGTTGAGCTTTACTCTATAATTAATGTTAAACGGCACCTTTGCCTGCTGTTGAGCTTTACTCTATAATTAATGTTAAACGCCCTTAGCCTACTGTTGAGCTTTACTCTATAATTAATGTTAAACGGCCCTTAGTCTGCTGTTGAGCTTTACTCTATAATTAATGTTAAACGGCACTTAGCCTGCTGTTGAGCTTTACTCTATAATTAATGTTAAACGGCACCTTAGCCTGCTGTTGAGCTTTACTCTATAATTAATGTTAAACCGCCCTTAGCCTGCTGTTGAGCTTTACTCTATAATTAATGTTAAACGGCCCTTAGCCTGCTGTTGAGCTTTACTCTATAATTAATGTTAAACGGCCCTTAGCCTGCTGTTGAGCTTTACTCTATAATTAATGTTAAACGGCCCTTAGCCTGCTGTTGAGCTTTACTCTATAATTAATGTTAAATGGCCCTTAGCCTGCTATTGAGCTTTACTCTATAATTAATGTTAAACGGCACCTTAGCCTGCTGTTGAGCTTTACTCTATAATTAATGTTAAACGGCCCTTAGCCTGCTGTTGAGCTTTACTCTATAATTAATGCTAAACGACCCTTAGCCTGCTGTTGAGCTTTACTCTATAATTAATGTTAAACGGCCCTTAGCCTGCTGTTGAGCTTTACTCTATAATTAATGTTAAACGGCCCTCAGCCTACTGTTGAGCTTTACTCTATAATTAATGTTAAACGGCCCTTAGCCTGCTGTTGAGCTTTACTCTATAATTAATGTTAAACGGCCCTTAGCCTACTGTTGAGCTTTACTCTATAATTAATGTTAAACGGCCCTTAGCCTGCTGTTGAGCTTTACTCTATAATTAATGTTAAACAGCCCTTAGCCTGCTGTTGAGCTTTACTCTATAATTAATGTTAAACGGCCTTTAGCCTGCTGTTGAGCTTTACTCTATAATTAATGTTAAAAGGCCTTTAGCCTGCTGTTGAGCTTTACTCTATAATTAATGTTAAACGGCCTTTAGCCTACTGTTGAGCTTTACTCTATAATTAATGTTAAACGGCCTTTAGCCTACTGTTGAGCTTTACTCTATAATTAATGTTAAACAGCCCTTAGCCTGCTGTTGAGCTTTACTCTATAATTAATGTTAAACGGCACCATAGCCTGCTGTTGAGCTTTACTCTATAATTAATGTTAAACGGCCCTTAGCCTGCTGTTGAGCTTTACTCTATAATTAATGTTAAACGGCCCTTAGCCTGCTGTTGAGCTTTACTCTATAATTAATGTTAAATGGCCTTTAGCCTGCTGTTGAGCTTTACTCTATAATTAATGTTAAACGGCCTTTAGCCTGCTGTTGAGCTTTACTCTATAATTAATGTTAAACGGCCCTTAGCCTGCTGTTGAGCTTTACTCTATAATTAATGTTAAACGGCCCTTAGCCTGCTGTTGAGCTTTACTCTATAATTAATGTTAAACAACCCTTAGCCTGCTGTTGAGCTTTACTCTATAACTAATGTTAAACGGCCCTTAGTCTGCTGTTGAGCTTTACTCTATAATTAATGTTAAACGGCCCTTAGCCTGCTGTTGAGCTTTACTCTATAATTAATGTTAAACGGCCTTTAGCCTGCTGTTGAGCTTTACTCTATAATTAATGTTAAACGGCTCTTAGCCTACTGTTGAGCTTTACTCTATAATTAATGTTAAACGGCCCTTAGCCTACTGTTGAGCTTTACTCTATAATTAATGTTAAACGGCCTTTAGCCTGCTGTTGAGCTTTACTCTATAATTAATGTTAAACGGCCCTTAGCCTGCTATTGAGCTTTACTCTATAATTAATGTTAAACGGCCCTTAGCCTGCTGTTGAGCTTTACTCTATAATTAATGTTAAACGGCCTTTAGCCTGCTGTTGAGCTTTACTCTATAATTAATGTTAAACGGCCCTTAGCCTGCTGTTGAGCTTTACTCTATAATTAATGTTAAACGGCCTTTAGCCTGCTGTTGAGCTTTACTCTATAATTAATGTTAAACGGCCTTTAGCCTACTGTTGAGCTTTACTCTATAATTAATGTTAAACGGCCTTTAGCCTGCTGTTGAGCTTTACTCTATAATTAATGTTAAACGGCCCTTAGCCTGCTGTTGAGCTTTACTCTATAATTAATGTTAAACGGCCCTTAGCCTGCTGTTGAGCTTTACTCTATAATTAATGTTAAACGGCCCTTAGCCTGCTGTTGAGCTTTACTCTATAATTAATGTTAAACGGCCTTTAGCCTGCTGTTGAGCTTTACTCTATAATTAATGTTAAACGGCCTTTAGCCTGCTGTTGAGCTTTACTCTATAATTAATGTTAAATGGCCCTTAGCCTGCTGTTGAGCTTTACTCTATAATTAATGTTAAACGGCCTTTAGCCTACTGTTGAGCTTTACTCTATAATTAATGTTAAACGGCCTTTAGCCTGCTGTTGAGCTTTACTCTATAATTAATGTTAAACGGCCCTTAGCCTGCTGTTGAGCTTTACTCTATAATTAATGTTAAATGGCCTTTAGCCTGCTGTTGAGCTTTACTCTATAATTAATGTTAAACGGCCTTTAGCCTGCTGTTGAGCTTTACTCTATAATTAATGTTAAACGGCCCTTAGCCTGCTGTTGAGCTTTACTCTATAATTAATGTTAAACGGCCCTTAGCCTGCTGTTGAGCTTTACTCTATAATTAATGTTAAACAACCCTTAGCCTGCTGTTGAGCTTTACTCTATAATTAATGTTAAACGGCCCTTAGTCTGCTGTTGAGCTTTACTCTATAATTAATGTTAAACGGCCCTTAGCCTGCTGTTGAGCTTTACTCTATAATTAATGTTAAACGGCCTTTAGCCTGCTGTTGAGCTTTACTCTATAATTAATGTTAAACGGCTCTTAGCCTACTGTTGAGCTTTACTCTATAATTAATGTTAAACGGCCTTTAGCCTGCTGTTGAGCTTTACTCTATAATTAATGTTAAACGGCCCTTAGCCTACTGTTGAGCTTTACTCTATAATTAATGTTAAACGGCCTTTAGCCTGCTGTTGAGCTTTACTCTATAATTAATGTTAAACGGCCCTTAGCCTGCTATTGAGCTTTACTCTATAATTAATGTTAAACGGCCCTTAGCCTGCTGTTGAGCTTTACTCTATAATTAATGTTAAACGGCCTTTAGCCTGCTGTTGAGCTTTACTCTATAATTAATGTTAAACGGCCCTTAGCCTGCTGTTGAGCTTTACTCTATAATTAATGTTAAACGGCCTTTAGCCTGCTGTTGAGCTTTACTCTATAATTAATGTTAAACGGCCTTTAGCCTACTGTTGAGCTTTACTCTATAATTAATGTTAAACGGCCTTTAGCCTGCTGTTGAGCTTTACTCTATAATTAATGTTAAACGGCCCTTAGCCTGCTGTTGAGCTTTACTCTATAATTAATGTTAAACGGCCCTTAGCCTGCTGTTGAGCTTTACTCTATAATTAATGTTAAACGGCCCTTAGCCTGCTGTTGAGCTTTACTCTATAATTAATGTTAAACGGCCTTTAGCCTGCTGTTGAGCTTTACTCTATAATTAATGTTAAACGGCCTTTAGCCTGCTGTTGAGCTTTACTCTATAATTAATGTTAAATGGCCCTTAGCCTGCTGTTGAGCTTTACTCTATAATTAATGTTAAACGGCCTTTAGCCTACTGTTGAGCTTTACTCTATAATTAATGTTAAACGGCCTTTAGCCTGCTGTTGAGCTTTACTCTATAATTAATGTTAAACGGTCCTTAGCCTGCTGTTGAGCTTTACTCTATAATTAATGTTAAAAGGCCCTTAGCCTGCTGTTGAGCTTTACTCTATAATTAATGTTAAACAGCCTTTAGCCTGCTGTTGAGCTTTACTCTATAATTAATGTTAAACAACCCTTAGCCTGCTGTTGAGCTTTACTCTATAATTAATGTTAAACGGCCCTTAGCCTGCTGTTGAGCTTTACTCTATAATTAATGTTAAACGGCCCTTAGCCTGCTGTTGAGCTTTACTCTATAATTAATGTTAAACGGCCTTTAGCCTGCTGTTGAGCTTTACTCTATAATTAATGTTAAACGGCCTTTAGCCTGCTGTTGAGCTTTACTCTATAATTAATGTTAAACAGCCTTTAGCCTGCTGTTGAGCTTTACTCTATAATTAATGTTAAACGGCCCTTAGCCTGCTGTTGAGCTTTACTCTATAATTAATGTTAAACCGCCCTTAGCCTGCTGTTGAGCTTTACTCTATAATTAATGTTAAACGGCCCTTAGCCTGCTGTTGAGCTTTACTCTATAATTAATGTTAAACGGCCCTTAGCCTGCTGTTGAGCTTTACTCTATAATTAATGTTAAACGGCCCTTAGCCTGCTGTTGAGCTTTACTCTATAATTAATGTTAAACGGCCTTTAGCCTGCTGTTGAGCTTTACTCTATAATTAATGTTAAACAGCCCTTAGCCTACTGTTGAGCTTTACTCTATAATTAATGTTAAACAGCCCTTAGCCTGCTGTTGAGCTTTACTCTATAATTAATGTTAAACGGTCCTTAGCCTGCTGTTGAGCTTTACTCTATAATTAATGTTAAACGGCCCTTAGCCTGCTGTTGAGCTTTACTCTATAATTAATGTTAAACGGCCTTTAGCCTGCTGTTGAGCTTTACTCTATAATTAATGCTAAACAGCCCTTAGCCTGCTGTTGAGCTTTACTCTATAATTAATGTTAAACTGCACCTTAGCCTGCTGTTGAGCTTTACTCTATAATTAATGTTAAACGCCTTTAGCCTGCTGTTGAGCTTTACTCTATAATTAATGTTAAACGGACTTTAGCCTGCTGTTGAGCTTTACTCTATAATTAATGTTAAACGGCCTTTAGCCTGCTGTTTGGCTTTACTCTATAATTAATGTTAAACGGCCCTTAGCCTGCTGTTGAGCTTTACTCTATAATTAATGTTAAACGGCCCTTAGCCTGCTGTTGAGCTTTACTCTATAATTAATGTTAAACGGCTTTTAGCCTGCTGTTGTGCTTTACTCTATAATTAATGTTAAACGGCCCTTAGCCTGCTGTTGAGCTTTACTCTATAATTAATGTTAAACGACCCTTAGCCTGCTGTTGAGCTTTACTCTATAATTAATGTTAAACGACCTTTAGCCTGCTGTTGAGCTTTACTCTATAATTAATGTTAAACGGCCCTTAGCCTGCTGTTGAGCTTTACTCTATAATTAATGTTAAACAGCCCTTAGCCTGCTGTTGAGCTTTACTCTATAATTAATGTTAAACGGCCTTTAGCCTGCTGTTGAGCTTTACTCTATAATTAATGTTAAACGGCCTTTAGCCTGCTGTTGAGCTTTACTCTATAATTAATGTTAAATGGCCCTTAGCCTGCTGTTGAGCTTTACTCTATAATTAATGTTAAACGGCCTTTAGCCTACTGTTGAGCTTTACTCTATAATTAATGTTAAACGGCCTTTAGCCTGCTGTTGAGCTTTACTCTATAATTAATGTTAAACGGTCCTTAGCCTGCTGTTGAGCTTTACTCTATAATTAATGTTAAAAGGCCCTTAGCCTGCTGTTGAGCTTTACTCTATAATTAATGTTAAACAGCCTTTAGCCTGCTGTTGAGCTTTACTCTATAATTAATGTTAAACAACCCTTAGCCTGCTGTTGAGCTTTACTCTATAATTAATGTTAAACGGCCCTTAGCCTGCTGTTGAGCTTTACTCTATAATTAATGTTAAACGGCCCTTAGCCAGCTGTTGAGCTTTACTCTATAATTAATGTTAAACGGCCTTTAGCCTGCTGTTGAGCTTTACTCTATAATTAATGTTAAACGGCCTTTAGCCTGCTGTTGAGCTTTACTCTATAATTAATGTTAAACAGCCTTTAGCCTGCTGTTGAGCTTTACTCTATAATTAATGTTAAACGGCCCTTAGCCTACTGTTGAGCTTTACTCTATAATTAATGTTAAACGGCCCTTAGCCTGCTGTTGAGCTTTACTCTATAATTAATGTTAAACGGCCCTTAGCCTGCTGTTGAGCTTTACTCTATAATTAATGTTAAACGGCCCTTAGCCTGCTGTTGAGCTTTACTCTATAATTAATGTTAAACGGCCCTTAGCCTGCTGTTGAGCTTTACTCTATAATTAATGTTAAACGGCCTTTAGCCTGCTGTTGAGCTTTACTCTATAATTAATGTTAAACAGCCCTTAGCCTACTGTTGAGCTTTACTCTATAATTAATGTTAAACAGCCCTTAGCCTGCTGTTGAGCTTTACTCTATAATTAATGTTAAACGGTCCTTAGCCTGCTGTTGAGCTTTACTCTATAATTAATGTTAAACGGCCCTTAGCCTGCTGTTGAGCTTTACTCTATAATTAATGTTAAACGGCCTTTAGCCTGCTGTTGAGCTTTACTCTATAATTAATGCTAAACAGCCCTTAGCCTGCTGTTGAGCTTTACTCTATAATTAATGTTAAACTGCACCTTAGCCTGCTGTTGAGCTTTACTCTATAATTAATGTTAAACGCCTTTAGCCTGCTGTTGAGCTTTACTCTATAATTAATGTTAAACGGACTTTAGCCTGCTGTTGAGCTTTACTCTATAATTAATGTTAAACGGCCTTTAGCCTGCTGTTTGGCTTTACTCTATAATTAATGTTAAACGGCCCTTAGCCTGCTGTTGAGCTTTACTCTATAATTAATGTTAAACGGCCCTTAGCCTGCTGTTGAGCTTTACTCTATAATTAATGTTAAACGGCTTTTAGCCTGCTGTTGTGCTTTACTCTATAATTAATGTTAAACGGCCCTTAGCCTGCTGTTGAGCTTTACTCTATAATTAATGTTAAACGGCCTTTAGCCTGCTGTTGAGCTTTACTCTATAATTAATGCTAAACAGCCCTTAGCCTGCTGTTGAGCTTTACTCTATAATTAATGTTAAACTGCACCTTAGCCTGCTGTTGAGCTTTACTCTATAATTAATGTTAAACGCCTTTAGCCTGCTGTTGAGCTTTACTCTATAATTAATGTTAAACGGACTTTAGCCTGCTGTTGAGCTTTACTCTATAATTAATGTTAAACGGCCTTTAGCCTGCTGTTTGGCTTTACTCTATAATTAATGTTAAACGGCCCTTAGCCTGCTGTTGAGCTTTACTCTATAATTAATGTTAAACGGCCCTTAGCCTGCTGTTGAGCTTTACTCTATAATTAATGTTAAACGGCTTTTAGCCTGCTGTTGTGCTTTACTCTATAATTAATGTTAAACGGCCCTTAGCCTGCTGTTGAGCTTTACTCTATAATTAATGTTAAACGACCCTTAGCCTGCTGTTGAGCTTTACTCTATAATTAATGTTAAACGGCTTTTAGCCTGCTGTTGTGCTTTACTCTATAATTAATGTTAAACGGCCCTTAGCCTGCTGTTGAGCTTTACTCTATAATTAATGTTAAACGACCCTTAGCCTGCTGTTGAGCTTTACTCTATAATTAATGTTAAACGGCCTTTAGCCTACTGTTGAGCTTTACTCTATAATTAATGTTAAACGGCCTTTAGCCTGCTGTTGAGCTTTACTCTATAATTAATGTTAAACGGTCCTTAGCCTGCTGTTGAGCTTTACTCTATAATTAATGTTAAAAGGCCCTTAGCCTGCTGTTGAGCTTTACTCTATAATTAATGTTAAACAGCCTTTAGCCTGCTGTTGAGCTTTACTCTATAATTAATGTTAAACAACCCTTAGCCTGCTGTTGAGCTTTACTCTATAATTAATGTTAAACGGCCCTTAGCCTGCTGTTGAGCTTTACTCTATAATTAATGTTAAACGGCCCTTAGCCAGCTGTTGAGCTTTACTCTATAATTAATGTTAAACGGCCTTTAGCCTGCTGTTGAGCTTTACTCTATAATTAATGTTAAACGGCCTTTAGCCTGCTGTTGAGCTTTACTCTATAATTAATGTTAAACAGCCTTTAGCCTGCTGTTGAGCTTTACTCTATAATTAATGTTAAACGGCCCTTAGCCTACTGTTGAGCTTTACTCTATAATTAATGTTAAACGGCCCTTAGCCTGCTGTTGAGCTTTACTCTATAATTAATGTTAAACGGCCCTTAGCCTGCTGTTGAGCTTTACTCTATAATTAATGTTAAACGGCCCTTAGCCTGCTGTTGAGCTTTACTCTATAATTAATGTTAAACGGCCCTTAGCCTGCTGTTGAGCTTTACTCTATAATTAATGTTAAACGGCCTTTAGCCTGCTGTTGAGCTTTACTCTATAATTAATGTTAAACAGCCCTTAGCCTACTGTTGAGCTTTACTCTATAATTAATGTTAAACAGCCCTTAGCCTGCTGTTGAGCTTTACTCTATAATTAATGTTAAACGGTCCTTAGCCTGCTGTTGAGCTTTACTCTATAATTAATGTTAAACGGCCCTTAGCCTGCTGTTGAGCTTTACTCTATAATTAATGTTAAACGGCCTTTAGCCTGCTGTTGAGCTTTACTCTATAATTAATGCTAAACAGCCCTTAGCCTGCTGTTGAGCTTTACTCTATAATTAATGTTAAACTGCACCTTAGCCTGCTGTTGAGCTTTACTCTATAATTAATGTTAAACGCCTTTAGCCTGCTGTTGAGCTTTACTCTATAATTAATGTTAAACGGACTTTAGCCTGCTGTTGAGCTTTACTCTATAATTAATGTTAAACGGCCTTTAGCCTGCTGTTTGGCTTTACTCTATAATTAATGTTAAACGGCCCTTAGCCTGCTGTTGAGCTTTACTCTATAATTAATGTTAAACGGCCCTTAGCCTGCTGTTGAGCTTTACTCTATAATTAATGTTAAACGGCTTTTAGCCTGCTGTTGTGCTTTACTCTATAATTAATGTTAAACGGCCCTTAGCCTGCTGTTGAGCTTTACTCTATAATTAATGTTAAACGACCCTTAGCCTGCTGTTGAGCTTTACTCTATAATTAATGTTAAACGACCTTTAGCCTGCTGTTGAGCTTTACTCTATAATTAATGTTAAACGGCCCTTAGCCTGCTGTTGAGCTTTACTCTATAATTAATGTTAAACAGCCCTTAGCCTGCTGTTGCGCTTTACTCTATAATTAATGTTAAACGGCCTTTAGCCTGCTGTTGAGCTTTACTCTATAATTAATGTTAAACGGCCCTTAGCCTGCTGTTGAGCTTTACTCTATAATTAATGTTAAACGGCCTTTAGCCTGCTGTTGAGCTTTACTCTATAATTAATGTTAAACAGCCCTTAGCCTGCTGTTGAGCTTTACTCTATAATTAATGTTAAACGGCACCTTAGCCTGCTGTTGAGCTTTACTCTATAATTAATGTTAAACGGCCCTTAGCCTGCTGTTGAGCTTTACTCTATAATTAATGTTAAACGGCCTTTAGCCTGCTGTTGAGCTTTACTCTATAATTAATGTTAAAAGGCCTTTAGCCTGCTGTTGAGCTTTACTCTATAATTAATGTTAAACGGCCCTTAGCCTACTGTTGAGCTTTACTCTATAATTAATGTTAAATGGCCTTTAGCCTACTGTTGAGCTTTACTCTATAATTAATGTTAAACAGCCCTTAGCCTGCTGTTGAGCTTTACTCTATAATTAATGTTAAACGGCACCATAGCCTGCTGTTGAGCTTTACTCTATAATTAATGTTAAACGGCCCTTAGCCTGCTGTTGAGCTTTACTCTATAATTAATGTTAAACAGCCCTTAGCCTGCTGTTGAGCTTTACTCTATAATTAATGTTAAACGGCCTTTAGCCTGCTGTTGAGCTTTACTCTATAATTAATGTTAAACGGCCTTTAGCCTGCTGTTGAGCTTTACTCTATAATTAATGTTAAACGGCCCTTAGCCTGCTGTTGAGCTTTACTCTATAATTAATGTTAAACGGCCTTTAGCCTGCTGTTGAGCTTTACTCTATAATTAATGTTAAACAACCCTTAGCCTGCTGTTGAGCTTTAATCTATAATTAATGTTAAACGGCCTTTAGCCTGCTGTTGAGCTTTACTCTATAATTAATGTTAAACGGCCCTTAGCCTACTGTTGAGCTTTACTCTATAATTAATGTTAAACGGCCTTTAGCCTGCTGTTGAGCTTTACTCTATAATTAATGTTAAACGGCCCTTAGCCTACTGTTGAGCTTTACTCTATAATTAATGTTAAACGGCCTTTAGCCTGCTGTTGAGCTTTACTCTATAATTAATGTTAAACGGCCCTTAGCCTGCTATTGAGCTTTACTCTATAATTAATGTTAAACGGCCCTTAGCCTGCTGTTGAGCTTTACTCTATAATTAATGTTAAACGGCCTTTAGCCTGCTGTTGAGCTTTACTCTATAATTAATGTTAAACGGCCTTTAGCCTGCTGTTGAGCTTTACTCTATAATTAATGTTAAACGGCCCTTAGCCTGCTGTTGAGCTTTACTCTATAATTAATGTTAAACGGCCTTTAGCCTACTGTTGAGCTTTACTCTATAATTAATGTTAAACGGCCTTTAGCCTGCTGTTGAGCTTTACTCTATAATTAATGTTAAACGGCCCTTAGCCTGCTGTTGAGCTTTACTCTATAATTAATGTGAAACGGCCCTTAGCCTGCTGTTGAGCTTTACTCTATAATTAATGTTAAACGGCCCTTAGCCTGCTGTTGAGCTTTACTCTATAATTAATGTTAAACGACCTTTAGCCTGCTGTTGAGCTTTACTCTATAATTAATGTTAAACGGCCTTTAGCCTGCTGTTGAGCTTTACTCTATAATTAATGTTAAACGGCCCTTAGCCTACTGTTGAGCTTTACTCTATAATTAATGTTAAACGGCCTTTAGCCTACTGTTGAGCTTTACTCTATAATTAATGTTAAACGGCCTTTAGCCTGCTGTTGAGCTTTACTCTATAATTAATGTTAAACGGTCCTTAGCCTGCTGTTGAGCTTTACTCTATAATTAATGTTAAAAGGCCCTTAGCCTGCTGTTGAGCTTTACTCTATAATTAATGTTAAACGGCCCTTAGCCTGCTGTTGAGCTTTACTCTATAATTAATGTTAAACAACCCTTAGACTGCTGTTGAGCTTTACTCTATAATTAATGTTAAACGACCCTTAGCCTGCTGTTGAGCTTTACTCTATAATTAATGTTAAACGGCCCTTAGCCTGCTGTTGAGCTTTACTCTATAATTAATGTTAAACGGCCCTTAGCCTGCTGTTGAGCTTTACTCTATAATTAATGTTAAACGGCCCTTAGCCTGCTGTTGAGCTTTACTCTATAATTAATGTTAAATGGCCTTTAGCCTGCTGTTGAGCTTTACTCTATAATTAATGTTAAACGGCCCTTAGCCTACTGTTGAGCTTTACTCTATAATTAATGTTAAACGGCCTTTAGCCTGCTGTTGAGCTTTACTCTATAATTAATGTTAAACGGCCGTTAGCCTGCTGTTGAGCTTTACTCTATAATTAATGTTAAACGGCCCTTAGCCTGCTGTTGAGCTTTACTCTATAATTAATGTTAAACGGCCTTTAGCCTACTGTTGAGCTTTACTCTATAATTAATGTTAAACGGCCTTTAGCCTGCTGTTGAGCTTTACTCTATAATTAATGTTAAACGGCCTTTAGCCTGCTGTTGAGCTTTACTCTATAATTAATGTTAAACGAACCTTAGCCTGCTGTTGAGCTTTACTCTATAATTAATGTTAAACGGCCCTTAGCCTGCTGTTGAGCTTTACTCTATAATTAATGTTAAACAGCCCTTATCCTGCTGTTGAGCTTTACTCTATAATTAATGTAAAACAGCCCTTAGCCTGCTGTTGAGCTTTACTCTATAATTAATGTTAAACGGCCCTTAGCCTACTGTTGAGCTTTACTCTATAATTAATGTTAAACGGCCTTTAGCCTGCTGTTGAGCTTTACTCTATAATTAATGTTAAACAGCCCTTAGCCTACTGTTGAGCTTTACTCTATAATTAATGTAAAACAGCCCTTAGCCTGCTGTTGAGCTTTACTCTATAATTAATGTTAAACGGCCCTTAGCCTGCTGTTGAGCTTTACTCTATAATTAATGTTAAACGGCCCTTAGCCTGCTGTTGAGCTTTACTCTATAATTAATGTTAAACGGCCTTTAGCCTGCTGTTGAGCTTTACTCTATAATTAATGTTAAACGGCCCTTAGCCTGCTGTTGAGCTTTACTCTATAATTAATGTTAAACGGCCCTTAGCCTGCTGTTGAGCTTTACTCTATAATTAATGTTAAACAGCCCTTAGCCTGCTGTTGAGCTTTACTCTATAATTAATGTTAAACGGCCTTTAGCCTGCTGTTGTGCTTTACTCTATAATTAATGTTAAACAGCCCTTAGCCTGCTGTTGAGCTTTACTCTATAATTAATGTTAAACGGCCTTTAGCCTGCTGTTGAGCTTTACTCTATAATTAATGTTAAACAGCCCTTAGCCTGCTGTTGAGCTTTACTCTATAATTAATGTTAAACGGCACCTTAGCCTGCTGTTGAGCTTTACTCTATAATTAATGTTAAACGGCCCTTAGCCTGCTGTTGAGCTTTACTCTATAATTAATGTTAAACGGCCTTTAGCCTGCTGTTGAGCTTTACTCTATAATTAATGTTAAAAGGCCTTTAGCCTGCTGTTGAGCTTTACTCTATAATTAATGTTAAACGGCCCTTAGCCTACTGTTGAGCTTTACTCTATAATTAATGTTAAATGGCCTTTAGCCTACTGTTGAGCTTTACTCTATAATTAATGTTAAACAGCCCTTAGCCTGCTGTTGAGCTTTACTCTATAATTAATGTTAAACGGCACCATAGCCTGCTGTTGAGCTTTACTCTATAATTAATGTTAAACGGCCCTTAGCCTGCTGTTGAGCTTTACTCTATAATTAATGTTAAACAGCCCTTAGCCTGCTGTTGAGCTTTACTCTATAATTAATGTTAAACGGCCTTTAGCCTGCTGTTGAGCTTTACTCTATAATTAATGTTAAACGGCCTTTAGCCTGCTGTTGAGCTTTACTCTATAATTAATGTTAAACGGCCCTTAGCCTGCTGTTGAGCTTTACTCTATAATTAATGTTAAACGGCCTTTAGCCTGCTGTTGAGCTTTACTCTATAATTAATGTTAAACAACCCTTAGCCTGCTGTTGAGCTTTAATCTATAATTAATGTTAAACGGCCTTTAGCCTGCTGTTGAGCTTTACTCTATAATTAATGTTAAACGGCCCTTAGCCTACTGTTGAGCTTTACTCTATAATTAATGTTAAACGGCCTTTAGCCTGCTGTTGAGCTTTACTCTATAATTAATGTTAAACGGCCCTTAGCCTACTGTTGAGCTTTACTCTATAATTAATGTTAAACGGCCTTTAGCCTGCTGTTGAGCTTTACTCTATAATTAATGTTAAACGGCCCTTAGCCTGCTATTGAGCTTTACTCTATAATTAATGTTAAACGGCCCTTAGCCTGCTGTTGAGCTTTACTCTATAATTAATGTTAAACGGCCTTTAGCCTGCTGTTGAGCTTTACTCTATAATTAATGTTAAACGGCCTTTAGCCTGCTGTTGAGCTTTACTCTATAATTAATGTTAAACGGCCCTTAGCCTGCTGTTGAGCTTTACTCTATAATTAATGTTAAACGGCCTTTAGCCTACTGTTGAGCTTTACTCTATAATTAATGTTAAACGGCCTTTAGCCTGCTGTTGAGCTTTACTCTATAATTAATGTTAAACGGCCCTTAGCCTGCTGTTGAGCTTTACTCTATAATTAATGTGAAACGGCCCTTAGCCTGCTGTTGAGCTTTACTCTATAATTAATGTTAAACGGCCCTTAGCCTGCTGTTGAGCTTTACTCTATAATTAATGTTAAACGACCTTTAGCCTGCTGTTGAGCTTTACTCTATAATTAATGTTAAACGGCCTTTAGCCTGCTGTTGAGCTTTACTCTATAATTAATGTTAAACGGCCCTTAGCCTACTGTTGAGCTTTACTCTATAATTAATGTTAAACGGCCTTTAGCCTACTGTTGAGCTTTACTCTATAATTAATGTTAAACGGCCTTTAGCCTGCTGTTGAGCTTTACTCTATAATTAATGTTAAACGGTCCTTAGCCTGCTGTTGAGCTTTACTCTATAATTAATGTTAAAAGGCCCTTAGCCTGCTGTTGAGCTTTACTCTATAATTAATGTTAAACGGCCCTTAGCCTGCTGTTGAGCTTTACTCTATAATTAATGTTAAACGGCCTTTAGCCTGCTGTTGAGCTTTACTCTATAATTAATGTTAAACGGCCTTTAGCCTGCTGTTGAGCTTTACTCTATAATTAATGTTAAACGGCACCTTAGCCTGCTGTTGAGCTTTACTCTATAATTAATGTTAAACAGCCCTTAGCCTGCTGTTGAGCTTTACTCTATAATTAATGTTAAACAGCCTTTAGCCTACTGTTGAGCTTTACTCTATAATTAATGTTAAACGGCCCTTAGCCTACTGTTGAGCTTTACTCTATAATTAATGTTAAACGGCCCTTAGCCTGCTGTTGAGCTTTACTCTATAATTAATGTTAAACGGCCCTTAGCCTGCTGTTGAGCTTTACTCTATAATTAATGTTAACCGGCACTTTAGCCTGCTGTTGAGCTTTACTCTATAATTAATGTTAAACGGCCTTTAGCCTGCTGTTGAGCTTTACTCTATAATTAATGTTAAACGGCCCTTAGCCTGCTGTTGAGCTTTACTCTATAATTAATGTTAAACGGCACCTTAGCCTGCTGTTGAGCTTTACTCTATAATTAATGTTAAACGGCCTTTAGCCTGCTGTTGAGCTTTACTCTATAATTAATGTTAAACGGCCCTTAGCCTACTGTTGAGCTTTACTCTATAATTAATGTTAAACGGCCTTTAGCCTGCTGTTGAGCTTTACTCTATAATTAATGTTAAACGGCCTTTAGCCTGCTGTTGAGCTTTACTCTATAATTAATGTTAAACGGCACCTTAGCCTGCTGTTGAGCTTTACTCTATAATTAATGTTAAACAGCCTTTAGCCTGCTGTTGAGCTTTACTCTATAATTCATGTTAAACGGCCCTTAGCCTACTGTTGAGCTTTACTCTATAATTAATGTTAAACGGCCTTTAGCCTGCTGTTGAGCTTTACTCTATAATTAATGTTAAACGGCCCTTAGCCTACTGTTGAGCTTTACTCTATAATTAATGTTAAACGGCCCTTAGCCTGCTGTTGAGCTTTACTCTATAATTAATGTTAAACAGCCCTTAGCCTGCTGTTGAGCTTTACTCTATAATTAATGTTAAACAGCCCTTAGCCTGCTGTTGAGCTTTACTCTATAATTAATGTTAAACGGCCCTTAGCCTACTGTTGAGCTTTACTCTATAATTAATGTTAAACGGCCTTTAGCCTACTGTTGAGCTTTACTCTATAATTAATGTTAAACGGCCCTTAGCCTACTGTTGAGCTTTACTCTATAATTAATATTAAACGGCCCTTAGCCTGCTGTTGAGCTTTACTCTATAATTAATGTTAAACGGCCTTTAGCCTGCTGTTGAGCTTTACTCTATAATTAATGTTAAACGGCCCTTAGCCTGCTGTTGAGCTTTACTCTATAATTAATGTTAAACGGCCTTTAGCCTGCTGTTGAGCTTTACTCTATAATTAATGTTAAACGGCCTTTAGCCTGCTGTTGAGCTTTCCTCTATAATTAATGTTAAACGGCCCTTAGCCTACTGTTGAGCTTTACTCTATAATTAATGTTAAACGGCCCTTAGCCTACTGTTGAGCTTTACTCTATAATTAATGTTAAACGGCACTTAGCCTGCTGTTGAGCTTTACTCTATAATTAATGTTAAACGGCCCTTAGCCTACTGTTGAGCTTTACTCTATAATTAATGTTAAACGGCCCTTAGCCTGCTGTTGAGCTTTACTCTTTAATTAATGTTAAACGGCCTTTAGCCTGCTGTTGAGCTTTACTCTATAATTAATGTTAAACAGCCCTTAGCCTACTGTTGAGCTTTACTCTATAATTAATGTTAAACGGCCTTTAGCCTGCTGTTGAGCTTTACTCTATAATTAATGTTAAACGGCCCTTAGCCTACTGTTGAGCTTTACTCTATAATTAATGTTAAACGGCCCTTAGCCTGCTGTTGAGCTTTACTCTATAATTAATGTTAAACGGCCCTTAGCCTGCTGTTGAGCTTTACTCTATATTTAATGTTAAACGGCCTTTAGCCTGCTGTTGAGCTTTACTCTATAATTAATGTTAAACTGCCCTTAGCCTACTGTTGAGCTTTACTCTATAATTAATGTTAAACGGCCTTTAGCCTGCTGTTGAGCTTTACTCTATAATTAATGTTAAACGGCCCTTAGCCTGCTGTTGAGCTTTACTCTATAATTAATGTTAAACGGCCCTTAGCCTGCTGTTGAGCTTTACTCTATAATTAATGTTAAACGGCCCTTAGCCTGCTGTTGAGCTTTACTCTATAATTAATGTTAAACGGCCCTTAGCCTGCTGTTGAGCTTTACTCTATAATTAATGTTAAACGGCCCTTAGCCTACTGTTGAGCTTTACTCTATAATTAATGTTAAACGGCCCTTAGCCTACTGTTGAGCTTTACTCTATAATTAATGTTAAACAGCCCTTAGCCTGCTGTTGAGCTTTACTCTATAATTAATGTTAAACGGCCTTTAGCCTGCTGTTGAGCTTTACTCTATAATTAATGTTAAACGGCCCTTAGCCTGCTGTTGAGCTTTACTCTATAATTAATGTTAAACGGCCCTTAGCCTGCTGTTGAGCTTTACTCTATAATTAATGTTAAACGGCCCTTAGCCTACTGTTGAGCTTTACTCTATAATTAATGTTAAACGGCCCTTAGCCTGCTGTTGAGCTTTACTCTATAATTAATGTTAAACAGCCCTTAGCCTGCTGTTGAGCTTTACTCTATAATTAATGTTAAACGGCACCTTAGCCTGCTGTTGAGCTTTACTCTATAATTAATGTTAAACGGCACCTTAGCCTACTGTTGAGCTTTACTCTATAATTAATGTTAAACGGCACCTTAGCCTGCTGTTGAGCTTTACTCTATAATTAATGTTAAACAGCCTTTAGCCTGCTGTTGAGCTTTACTCTATAATTAATGTTAAACATCCTTTAGCCTGCTGTTGAGCTTTACTCTATAATTAATGTTAAACGGCCCTTAGCCTACTGTTGAGCTTTACTCTATAATTAATGTTAAACGGCCTTTAGCCTGCTGTTGAGCTTTACTCCTTAATTCTGTCAATAAATGCTTCATCTGGGAATCTTTGTTGATCTGGAATCATTTGGTGCATTAAATATTGAGTAGCCACCTACTTTAAATATTGAGTAGCTGCCTACTTTAAATATTGAGTAGCTGCCTACTTTAAATATTGAGTAGCTGCCTACTTTAAATATTGAGTAGCCGCCTACTTTAAATATTATGAGTAGCCACCTACTTTAAATATTGAGTAGCCACCTACTTTAAATATTGAGTAGCCACCTACTTTAAATATTGAGTAGCCACCTACTTTAAATATTGAGTAGCCACCTACTTTAAATATTGAGTAGCCACCTACTTTAAATATTGAGTAGCCACCTACTTTAAATATTATGAGTAGCCACCTACTTTAAATATTGAGTAGCCACCTACTTTAAATATTTCTACTCCTACTTTAAAATGTATTGAAAGCACTGAAGAGGGGAGATTACTGTACTTATATCATAATTGACTTACCTTCAATAAAGCTTTGGCTTCTTTAGGAAAGGTAACAAAGAAAGAGACCAGTTTGAAGATGTGTTTAACAATGACATTAATCATAGATGTCTCTGTTATTTCAGATAGAAGCTGTAACAAAAGAAAAAAATACAATCAAACCCTAATTGTTAACCCTTCTGAAAAGTTGGCAAAACAAACAAAATTGTAATATCTGGTTGATGCTGAAATTCTTATAAATGTAAGGGGTCATCGTGCTCGTGATTGCATCGTAGTTAGATTTACAACTACCTGTGCAATCAGTGCCTATCAACACTAACGTTGTGAGTTCGAATCCTGCTCATGGCGAGGTGTACTAGATACAACATTATGTGGTAAGGTCTGTCAGTGACAGGCGGCAGGTCACTGGTTTTCTACGAATAATCTGGTTTCCTCCACCAATAAAATTGACCGCCACGAAATAAGTGAAATGTTGTTGATAGTTGTGTTAAACACCATAATCCTATAAATGTATAGACTATAAATTAGCTGTAATAATTCGCTTAGCTCATTGATACAACAGTCAGTGGGTAGACATGTGACTCCACTCAGACACATTATCTTGATTACGAGTAAATGTGCTCTTACTCCTTCTTTAATGCTACATACTTAGCTGAGATGCAGCAAATATCTGTTTTAGTCTTCTGCTTGACCCGACCAGGGCTCAAATCCACAATCTATCACATTTGACGTGACAATACTAATCATTTCACCACCGATGCGGTTATGATGTTAGCAGAAATATTAAACACCAAGAACTGTAGCTCTTTGAATGACTTTCTGAGGACACCACATTTAACAGACCTATTTTTTTAACAATAATTTACTTGTAAAACTGTTTTAAGGTATGACTTGACTTCAAGACGGATTTTCCTCCATTTGTTGTTATCCTTAGATGGTAGTGTTGGTTCCTGTAAATCTGTCAGGGGAGGTAACCCAACAAATTTCTGTAAAGCAGGTGCCATCAATGTCAAATTCATTCTGATAACGGCATTAAATACTGAAGAAGAAAATAAAACATGCATTGATGAAAACAAATCTATTGCTTTCTTCATAATACAAGTCTATATATCAGCCCACAAATAAAATATCAAATAGTTACAAATCATTTCTCTTCTTATTTGCATTTCGCTGTTCACTAAATTTTGTAGTTTGATTGAATGGAAATCATGAAAATTAGTATACAACAAATAAAATTGAATTCACAGTATTTATTTTGAACATGTAAAGATAAACGTATGGTAATGGTGGTTAACACCACTTTCAACAATATTTCAGCTATATCGTGGTGGTCAGTTTTATTGGTGGACGAAACCAGAGTACCCGGAGAAAACCACCGACCTGTCACAAGTCACTGACAATCTTTATCACATCATGCTGTACCGTGTACACCTCGCCTGAGCAGGATTTGAACTCACAACATGAGTGGTGATAAGCACTGATTGCATAGGTAATTGTAAATCCAACTACCATACGATCACAGGCACAATGCTCCCTGATAGAAGTATGAAAAATTAGGCAGATGTGTGTGATTTTTAATAGGTTTATATATCAAATGAAAAGAAACATTTTCATCCCTTTTGAATTTCAAATATATTTAAAAACATTTTTGGAAATAGTATGCTTTTATGACATAGAAGTGACAGGGTTGTCCTTGGCTATAGTATATTTTGAGAAACAGTGGTACAAAGGCTATCTATAATGTTTTTTCTTTGTTGTAAATCAACCAACCAATGGGGACAAATGGTCAATTATTTCCCCTAACTGATAACACAGATGTCGCTGCTGTAGATCAGGTCCAACAACAGCATCTCTTTATCTCTAAGTTCCATAGATTAACATTGGATTAATATTTGTTTACAAGTAATTATCAGTATTTGTGTTAATAATTAAAATTCTTTCTACATATTGTTGTGCATATGATTTGCTCATAGAGGTGGAAACTTGTTTCCTAATGATGATCAAATAAAAAAGAATGATTAAATGCAATTAATAAGAATTAAGTGAGTATTAGGATTATTTTTCATATTTATATATTTTTATTGATTTTATACACAAAGTATATATATATATATATATATATATATATAAATAAATATAATAAAAAGAAATATTTTAAATGAAAATATAAAGACAACTTCACATAATAAATATTTTATTTATTGCAAAATATCATTTCTTTAATATTGGTTCATAATTAATATCTATACATTTTATAATGTTTATATTTGTTATTTAATATTACATGCTGAGATGGCAATCTTTACAACAAAGAGTATTTACTTAGCATGTTTATTTGTAAGATTCATGCATGCCATCACAGATTAGGGATTAAATTTATCATCAGGAAGATATTAATGAATAGAAATAGTTTTTTCCCATTTTAACTTTTTTGTATTTTATTTATTGCTGGTACCAATGTTTGTAGGAAATGGCTAAAAAGAGGGTAAGGGGGTGTTTCAAATATGGTCTGTTGTTTAAGAAAATGCCCATCTAGTGCATCTGAAGGAGGTGACAGAACAAATTACAAATGAAACAAAATTTGAGTTCATAACAAAAGAAGAAGTGGAATGCAGACTTCTGTGTATATCTGATGTAGGGGAAAAGGGACGTGTTTAGAGTGAAAATTAGTCTTATTTAAATGCAAAAAAATGAAAAATGTGTTGTGCTGTTCCACAATATTAGGAATTTGGATGTCAAACTCCATCTTCCCCATCCCTTGCCATTGAAAACGTTAGACCTGATAATGATCAGTATTAATTCATACTGGGTAGGCAAAGTACACCAACATCAAATTTGTATTGGCTTCCCAAGGTGGTGGAGCATATAACTTGAACTATGTATACAGCAGAGTGTGGACCAATTAAATTTTGAAAATCAATCTCCTGGATAAATGTTATGTCTAGACAATGGTAGGAGTTAGCTTTGTGTTCACATAGCGATTTAGTATTTTTTAGTCCATCTGATTGAAATAAAATTTCACCAACCCGACTTATTGACCAATAAGAAACAAGACTTGCCTGTGGCAGCCATATTTGTTAATTGATAGGGACGAAATGAGTAATCTTTATAGAAGACCTCCATAGATGCATCCTACCAAGTTTCGGTTCATTTGGCCAGCGGTTTCAGAGAAGATTTTTAGAAATCGACCAATCAGAAACAAGAATTGCCTGTGGCGGCCACGTTTGTTAATGGATCGGGACGAAATGAGTAATCGTTATAGAGGACCTCCCATAGATGCATCCTACAAAGTTTCGGTAAATTTGGCCAGGCAGTTTCAGAGGAGAAGATTTTTAAAAATAGGCCAATCAGAAACAAGAATTGCCTGTGGCGGCCAGGTTTGTTAACGGATCAGAACGACATAAGCAATCGCAACAGAGGACTTTCCATAGATGCTTCCTACCAAGTTTCGGTACATTTGGCCAAACAGTTTCAGAGGAGAAGAATTTTTAAAATCAGCCAATCAGAAACAAGAATCGCCTGTGACAGCCATGTTTGTTAATGGATCGGGACGGAATGAGCAATCTTTAAAGAGGACCTTCCATAGATGCTTCCTACCAAGTTTCGGTTCATTTGGCCAAACGGTTACAGAAGAGAAGATTTTTCTAAATCAGCCAATCAGAGAAACAAGAGTCGCCTATGGCAGCCATGTTTGTTAACGGATCGGGATGAAAGGAGCAATGAGGACCTTCCATATATGCTTCCTACCAAGTTTCAGTTCATTTGTCTGAGGGGTTTTAGAACCATATTTATCTGTAATTCAATTCTTTGACTAATATCTATATTTAAATTAGAGTTATCTCCCTTTCCACAGAAAAACAGGTTTTTTTTTTTAAAGCATACAATCATAAACATGAATTGCCTGTGGCGGCCATGTTTGCTAATGGTTCGGGACGAAATGAGCTATCTTTATAGAGGACCTTCCATAGATGTTTCCTACCAAGTTTCAGTTCATTTGGCCCAGTGGTTTCACAGGAGAAGATTTTTAAAAATAGGCCAATCAGAAACAAAAATTGCCTGTGGCGGCCATGTTTGTTAATGGATAGGGACGATATTAGCAATCTTTATAGAGGACCTTCCATAGATGCGTCCTACCAAGTTTCAGTTCATTTGGCTGAGGGGTTTCAGAGGAGAAGATTAAAATGTGAAAAGTTAACGGACGAGGGACGATGGATGCCAAGTGATGGCAAAAGCTCACATTGCCTTTGGCAAGGTGAGCTAAAAATCAAAGACAGGAATTTATTGATAAATAACACAAACACATAGCAGTGAATGCATGCTGGCTTATCCTGATAACAGATGTTGGTCCTGATCTACCATAGTGCCACCTGTAATCAAGTGGGGATAATCTTCACCATGTTCCCCATTAAAACTGCCAGCTACCCAAAAAATCTAAATAAGGAATTTCACAGAAGTTTTTGTTTTACTATTTTTAGTAAGTTTTTGTGCATTAAAGTAATGCTTTTTTCAGATATTTGAAAGAAAATATAAAATTTGCCGATCTACCTAATAGGTAATAAGTCAAGTTGCAGCTAACAAGTACTCTTTTATGGAATTAATAACAATTACTTGAAATTTTACTGTTAATGATGTTTTTGACTTTCACTTATATTATGCACTGACCAATCATATTCTATGTATCTTGAATGAGACATTAAAACTGTCTTTACAAACCTGACTACCCTGCACTCTGTATTTAACAGATTCCGCTTTACTTTCTGTCTATACATGGAATGAGACATTATAAGCATAAATACCAACCTGAACTACCCTCCACCCTGTATTTGAAAGATTCTGTTTCACTTCCTGTCTGTTGTACTGCAGCTCTAAATGCACTTATCATCTCTTTCAATACATTTGGAGAAGGAGTTTGCTAAAAAATATATTTATCATAATTATTACACAACAGAAAAAATATTGTGTCCTTAAAATACTTGTTTTTAATATAATAAAAATTTCACCCAAAATAACTGATCTGATACCATTCATATTTGAATTTACATGAATACTCTCCTAGCAGGAGAAGCATAGGTCATTTTCTTTTGCCTGATGGAATGGTAGTTGGATTTACAACTACCTATGCAATCAGTGCCTATCACCACTGATGTTGTGAGTTCGAATCTCGATCAGGGCAAGGTGTACAACATTATGTGATAAAGTTTGTCAGTGACTTGCGACAGGCCGGTGGTTTTCTCTGGGTCCTCCGGTTTCCTCCACCAATAAAACTGACCGCAACAATATAATTGAAATATTGTTGAAAGTGGCATTAAACACCATCAAACAAAGCATTAGGGGGTGAATAAGTGAGTGATTGTTGTTTAATGCCAAGTGACCAAGTTACATTCACTGAGAAGATGAATAAGTGAGTGATTGTTGTTTAATGCCAAGTGACCAAGTAACATTCACTGAGAAGATGAATAAGTGAGTGATTGTTGTTTAATGCCAAGTGACCAAGTTACATTCACTGAGAAGATGAATAAGTGAGTGATTGTTGTTGAATGCCAAGCGACCAAGTAACATTCACTGAGAAGATGATGTCCACTTGTTGTTTAATGCCAAGTGACCAAGTAACATTCACTGAGAAGATGAATAAGTGAGTGATTGTTGTTTAATGCCAAGTGACCAAGTTACATTCACTGAGAAGATGAATAAGTGAGTGATTGTTGTTTAATGCCAAGTGACCAAGTAACATTCACTGAGAAGATGAATAAGTGAGTGATTGTTGTTTAATGCCAAGCGACCAAGTAACATTCACTGAGAAGATGATGTCCACTTGTTGTTTAATGTCAAGTGACCAAGTAACATTCACTGAGAAGATGATGTCCACTTGTTGTTTAATGTCAAGTGACCAAGTTCACTGAGAAGATGATGTCCACTTTGAACTAGATCAACATGCTTAGTTTGATTTTTGTAGTGCTCATTAAAATAACACTTTGCCGGTACACATGTCAGAAATATGGATTTTTTGGGGGTTCCCTTTAAAAAATTAAATATCGAAATATCGAAATGTCTCAATGTCTCAATGCCCAATAAAAAAAACCTATATAGAGATGAGCATTTTGTGAAAAAATAGTTTAAAATTCGATTAAAATTAATCAACTTCAAATTTTGACACACACCCTTTTTTTAGCCCATTCTATGTCGAAACAGTAAGAATTATATAATAACGCTAACGGTATTCAATTTTCTGAAAGGAATTACATCAAGAATTCTTTAAAATAAACCTCATAAAAAACAGATGACGAATAAATTATTCAACCCTATATATTTGGACACAGCTAAACACAACTGTGAGCCTCTATTTTCTAAAACTGTAAGAGCCAGTATACAGACACAGCCTATTTGGTCTTTTTGGGCCTCTATTTTCTAAAACTGTAAGAGCCAGTATACAGACACAGCCTATTTGGCCTCTTTGGGCCTCTATTTTCTAAAACTGTAAGAGCCAGTATACAGACACAGCCTATTTGGGCCTCTATTTTCTAAAACTGTAAGAGCCAGTATACAGACACAGCCTATTTGGCCTCTTTGGGCCTCTATTTTCTAAAACTGTAAGAGCCAGTATACAGACACAGCCTATTTGGCCTCTTTGGGCCTCTATTTTCTAAAACTGTAAGAGCCAGTATACAGACACAGCCTATTTGGCCTCTTTGGGCCTCTATTTTCTAAAACTGTAAGAGCCTGATTGCACAGGTAGTTGTAAATCCAACTACTATACGATCACGATCACGACGGCCCCTTACCTGAACAGCCTTTGACCAATCTTTAATCATTTTATTAGTGATCAACATTCCTTTGTTTTTCTTTCCTTTCTTTGGCTTTTTCTCCCCATCTTTTTCATCATCATCTCCTTCTTCTTCTTCTTCATCATCACTTGAGCTGACATCGCTAGCTACCTGTAAAAAAATGATTTCAAAAAAGTTTTAAAGAACAATGTCTACCTTGTAAAAATACTTTTAAAAACAATGTGTATATACAGTCGAACCTGCCCAACAGAAAAAATATTGTGTCCTTAAAATACACCCAAAATAACTGAGGCCTAAAATAAAGCTTTATTTGTTTGGCATTGCCGCCCGACCCATTGAAAAACTTGCCGCCCAAATTATTTTATTTGCAGTCAATTTTTTTTATTAAAAAAATTGGAATCGCGCCGGACTTTCGATCGTGTCCACGGAGTTTGTTCCAGGCTTTATTTATTTCAAATCTCGATCGTAAAAGCGCTTGATGTACACTGTATTGAGAGCAAACGTTTAAACGACATAGAATAGAAAATGGTCTGCTGAAACGAAAATAATGTCGAAGAAACCGGCAGTGGAAAGCATCCCCCTATGCTGCAATGCATCAGTTAAACAACTTAAGCTACATAAAATTTATCATTTTTTAAGGTTTCCATGACAACCACGATTATATTGGGCTTAGAAAAATATGCTATAAATTCAGCGAATCAAAACCTTAAAAAAATTACAACAAATAAACAACAATAAACAAAATTTTTTTTGTTCAGTATACAATATATATTATAAAAATTGATGTCATATAATTTGCTTCATAAAAAACAATAATATTGGAACCTCTAATTTTTGAGGAGGTTTGTGTACATCCTCATCTTCATCACTGCTAGTTTGTATACCATCATAATCTTCAACCTCATCACTTTCCTCTCCTTCATTGTCACTGACATCAGAATTATCATCTAATTCATCTACAACATCGTAAATAATTAATGCTATTAACATATTATTGCTTTAATAAGCTAAAATTAATTTGAATAATAAAAAAAATTTAAGTTTAAAAATTATAAGTGAAAGGGTTCTTTCATTAATAGTTGAAAATTGCGAGTCCTAAGAACAGAAAGCTCACTCAAGAATTCAAGGATTATCTGACAATAGTATACTATACTGTTTCAAAGAGGAATAGGGTTATGGCGTTTAACACCACTTTCAACAATATTTCAGTTATATCGTGGTGGCAGGGCTCACCACACTTGCAACAAACAGGGAAACTTGACTTCTCCCTCAGAGGACATGAGGGAGAAGTCAAGACATGTCAGGGAGACTTCCAACAGCTTCATATCGACATTTTTCTGCAAAAATGTGTTGTTTCTTTGCATCATTAAAAAAAAGGTTGCATTTAAAGTGTGCCTTTGCTAATATCTTGTTAATATCCTTCATATTTAACATTAAATTCATGTTTTGTACTTGTATTATTGTTGTTGATCTTATATTTGTAGATTTTAGATTTTATTTGTTTCACATTGAAATCTATAAGATTTCATAAAATTTGAGTTCCCTCCCTTTGTTTCTATTAAAATGCCGCCATGTTTAATACTTAACAAGATGATTGTTTACCTTTGAAAAAGCTACAAATAACTTTTGTGTTAAAATAATAACAAATATATATACAATATTGGTCTGTTGACGGTAAATATAGAATTTATTTGACGAGGCTAAGAAACGGGGTGAAAGACGAGCTTTTAGCGAGTCTTTCTCCCCGTTTCGCGCCGAGTCAAATAAATTCTATATTTACCGTCAACAGACCAATATTGTATTTATCCTGCAATCCACGATGTCCTAAAAAATCATTTTAACTCGTAAAAATGCATTTTTTATAATGCATTATATCCCAACGGAATCCTCACTATTTGGCGTAGTAAAATACCAGATTTTTTTTTACCGACAAAAATTCGCAAACAAATAGTTCTCAAAAGGAAGTGAAATAACTTTATTTAAATGAAGATTTGTTGATTAAGATGAAAATCTATATAGAAAATTGATAGTTTAGAACCTGAAATATATATATTTAATATGTTTTTCATAGATATGAAAACACATTAATTTATATCGCATACGTCACATGTGTGTGTACGACGCTCATAAATGTGCACAGATTGTAAACATTACACATCGACGGTTCGAGCAAGTTTTATGTAACCTAGGCAGAGTAGAGAAAACAGAAAGATTAATCATTTATTTCAACAAACTGAACTGATTCACAGAAATGTATTTACCAACACTGTCAAACAATACAAGGCTCAGTTATGAGGATTTGTGTACAAATTCACATTCAGTGTGTTGACATGGAGGACTGCCCCGTAAAACATAGAACTAATTTCGCTCGACATATTTGTATTGGCACAATAGGAAGAAACATTTGGATTACTTCGACACGAAACATCAGAAGTGCTACTGGCTGTAGAATTTGTGGAGGTTTTACGAGGTAAGTTTGCTGAAAACTGCACTGGTACCAAAGCATTTCTATTAGTTTCAGTGTTGCTGAGGATGTTTGATATTTTCTTGTGTCTTTCCTCACTCAATGTTGAGTAATTATTAATAAATGCCACATTTTTATGCCCTGATATTTGCATAATATCTATCCCTTCCACATTGTTTTCTCTTAACTTCTGGACGGGATAAGATATTTTCTAGCACTGATTGATTAATGTCTAATTTGCAACTTTCCTTCATTTTTTTCATGAGACTGGAAAGTTTTCTTTCATGCACTTTTCTACCTGTTTCTAAAGCTCGTACAAATAGATTATGTATTTTGCGACAATGCAAGTATATAAAGGAGGAGAAGCTAATACCAATCCTCTGGACTTTACATAGGTTTCAATGGAAAATTGGAATTTATTTTTATAAGAATAAAATAAAACTTTCATATATAAATTGAAGAAAATCAAAATAGAGATCTGATCTGGTGTCAACAAGCACCAGATATGATTTTAATTACTATATTTAGCTTCTGTTTGTATATCATAATCAAATGAATTAATATGCATTGAAGTCTATGTAGAATCCCCACCAACTATTTTCTTCATATATCAAATTTGCTATTATTAAACCATAATCCATTGATTGGTAAATTACGTAATGCGATATCACTAAGGAACCAAGAATATTATGGACATAGGTTTATTGCATAAGTGTTGTGACCAGAAAAATATTAGAGTGAAGGATATATTTTTCTGGAACGAACAATATTTACATGATAATGTTGGCTGTTGCAGTAATGACTAATGTGCGAATATATTTTCTGAGTCAGGTCATACAAAAATGCATTATGAAAGCTTGAAGCTTCAAACATTCAAACATTGCTAAGTTAGTCTGCATTTTGTTCCTTTTTTCTTGTTATTTTATTAGTAAATATATAATAACATGTATTTTAATTATAATCAATGCTATATTAATGTCTTTCAGATGAATGGCTGAGTTAATGGTCTAACAGTGTACAATGTACATGTGATGTTTGAAATAAGTGCAAAGACTATATATATGAAAGAAATAATTGTATAAAAACTTATGAACGTTTTATAAAGATCTGATTAAACAAAGGACATTTTTCAAGAACTATCACTCAGTTGTTGCATACAGGCCAGGGGTATGTGAATCAGTTTCAAATGGAATTGCACAAAATAAAAAATGTACTGTAATCCTGATCAACAGTGAGTAGAATTCCAGCAGATAAAACACTAGTTTCAACTGACAAATCATACAACTTTGTTGGAATTTTGCAAAAGAAAAAAATGTTTTAAAAAAATATGCAAAATGATTGGAGGAAGTGACTGAATACAATTATTCCAAATGGTTAAAACAAATTATATAGATATTTTGTGGTGTCATAAATAATTCAGAATATAAATAATTATCTATAATTTTAAAGTGACTTGATGCAATAGCAGGAATATGTGATCTTTTCACCTTGAAGAAGTCTACTATCTGATATGTTGAAGTAATTGATGTGAATTAATTGAACATTTAATATGAAGAAATTTTATAATAAAATATATGTAGTAATCTTAGAGTTTGATGTTCACACTGTACTAAGTTATTTAACCATATAAGTTATTTAACCATATAACTCATAAGTGTGTTTAGTAAAGATTGTGGTGTGTGACTGCCCAGAACGTTTCTGTTATAATGGATGTTAATTTCCTCATCTGTTGGAGGGCATGCCCTCTTTGGTTTATTCCTTTTGTCCTGTAGTTTTAGCTGCTTTTGTTTTGTTTTCAAAGCTTCCCAGTCAAGTTATAAATGATTCGGATTTGTTTAAGATTTTTGTTTTGTTATTTATTGACTTCTAGGATTTTTTTTATCGCAAAATATGTGTAAAAAATATGAAATTTTAAAATTATTAGTTTCATTTTGTCGGTTTGTATTTACAAATAGTGAGAACGAAAACATTTATTAGAAAAAGACGACGGTCGATTATTGACATTGGTTACGGTTCATATTTTAACTCCTTCACAGGAGAGCAAAAACACAAAAAAGTAGTTCCGGAATATATATAGGCGGGGCTTAAAAGTTTATTCGTAGGTTTAAAAGTTTATTCGTAGGCTGAAAAGTTTATTGGTCTAGTACGAATAAAGCAAAAATTTATTCGTATAGCATATTTGTACAGCAAATGTACTGATTGCAGGATAAAACACAATTCAACCACACATTTGGTACAGGAAGCATCTGTTTGATTATTTTTAGATTTGAGATTTAATTTTCCTCTGTAATTTCGTCAGTACAAATTTAGAACTTTGCTGTGATATTTTAGTCTCAACAAGATAAAAAAAAATTATTGCTTGAATAAAGCCTTTTTCTCTCATTCTTATGTATTTTAACATTGATTACAATTGCTCTGTCAGTCAGCTTTACCATAAAACTCAGATTATTTGCAAGAAAGGAGCGACTTACAAAAAGAAACAAGACGACTTTAATTCTGCTTTGGAGTCGAGAGAGGGCGATTTCAGTTGATATACATGTAGGGAGAGAACTTCTCCCACTTCGCCTGGATTGGTGAGCCCTGGGTGGTAGCTTTTATTGGTGGAGAAAACCGGAGTAACCGGAAAAAAGTACCGACCTGAATTAACTGACAAACTTTATTACATAATGTTGTATCGAGTACACCTCACCTGAGCTGGATTCAAACTCATAACTTTAGACATGTTAGATATACAAACTTTACAAACATTATGTCATTGACCTTACCTTCATCAGAACCACTAAAGGTCAACAAATCTTGGTCTTCTTGTTGTAAAAACTCATAGAACTCTGGGTCTTTGTCTTTTAAACTTTCTAATGATTTCTTGTGACCTTGAGATGGCTTCTCTACTTTGCTGAAAATAAGATTATGGCTTTACCAATAGAACAAAATGTGATTACAACACATTATTATTATTATATAACAAAGTATTATAACACAACTCTTCAATCAATTTTAACTTAGGGACCATCGTGGTCATGAGGTAGTTGTATTTACAACTACCTGTGCAGTCAGTGCCTATCACCACTATAGTTGTGAATTAGAATTCCACTCATGGCGAGGTGTAATCAATGCAACATCATGTGATAAAGTTTGTCAGTGACTTGCGACAGGTCAGTGGTTTTCTCCGGGTACTCCGGTTTCCTCCACCAATAAAACTGACAGCCACGATATAACTGAAATATTGTTGAAAGTGGCATTAAACACCATAAACGAAACCAAACCATAAATCTTAACTTAACTGATAACCTAGTGAAATTTTCAAATATGCTCTTCAAGATTTCTGCCCATGTGGGCCCAAGAAAATTTTGAAAAATATTTACTTGTTAAATCTGCTTTGAGCTTTTTCGTAATATACTCAAAATCTCTTAATCTTCTAGTCTATATTTTATAAATTAGGATTATGGTGTTTAATGCCACTTTCAACAATATATTAGTTATGTCATGGCAATCAGTTTTTTTTTTGGTGGAGGAAACTGGGGTACCCTGAGAAAACCACAGAACTGACAAACTTTATCACATAATGTTGTATCAAGTACACCTCGCTATGAGCGGGATTCAAACTCACAACATTAGTGGTGGTAGGCATTGATTTCACAGGTAGTTGTAAATCCAACAACCATACGATCACGACCATGACAGTACCCTTTATACAAATTAGACAAAGACTTTAACAGAATAAAAGCATAGAGTTTTTTGTTATTTTTTCTCATTTTCCTACAATATTTATTTATTTCTTCATAATTTTCAAAAGGATTTACCTTTTGGTTTTAATTTCTTTTTTTGTTTTTTTAATTTTCTGAGTAGGTTTTGTAATCTCCTCATCTTCACTGTCACTATCAAATTCTCCCAACATAAATTCATCTACACTCAAATCCTCAAGTTTCCTATAAAAGAATAAAATGACATGTTAGTGGCCACTGATGCATATACAGTGGAAGTTGTGCAATCCGACACCCGAGTTTTCCAACATCCTGTGACATCCGACAAAAATGTATGGTCCCAAAGTATTTCTGTTAACTAAAACAAAATCAGAGTATTCTGGTATCCTGTACAATCTGACACATTTCCCTGGTCCCTTGGTGTGTCGGATTAGACAGGTTCCATATATAACAACTGCATCGGTGGTGTAATGGTTAGTGTGCTCACTTCGAGTGTAGTAGATCGTGGGTTCAAGTCCCGATCGGGTCAAACCAAAGACTATAAAATTGGTATTTGCTGCTTCTCCGCAAAGTACGCAGCATTAAGGAGAAAGAGCAAAGACTGGTTGGCTCAAATAAGGATAATGTGTCAGAGTGGGGTGACATGTCTATCCGTGGACTGTTGTTTCAGTGAACTAGCACTATAAAAATCCAACTAAGCGTGTTGGTCTAGTACAAAGTGAACCTCATTATCATCTCATTGAAAATTAACTTGTTCTCACCATGATATAGCTGAAAAATTGCTGAGTTGGTGTTAAACAACAATCACTCCATATATACATACCAAATAGTTTCATTAATTAATTGAACAATCCATTATGACTGATCATGCCAAGAAAGAAAAATACACATGTTTCTGCTAGTATTATTGAAAAAATATTAGGGTAGTACAGTCAGAGAGCCTTGTAACTCGCCTAGATGTCTCCTGCACTCACCATTTTCAGCTAGGACTCGTCAAAGTTTTGCAATATTAAATTTTTACAATGAAGGAACTCACCAAAAATGTTCAGAAATGTCTTATTTTAAAATTTTTACCAAGATTTTACTCAACAGGAATCTGACTTCTACAGTGTTTGTCCAATATAGTCAATGACAAATTTAAGGTGGCCAGAGTGGACGCTTAAAAAGTTATGGTTACCGCAAACACATGTAATTTTTTTTTGGCCTTATATAAATTAATAAACCCCAAAAAATCTGGTATTTCAATTTGTTTTAATGATTTATGCATTTGACACAAAATGATTCTTTCTAATTAATAGATCAATCAATCATTTCAGTATGGTAGTTCGATTTACAACTACCTATGCGATCAATGCCTATCATCACTAATGTTATGAGCTTGAGCCCCACTCAAGCGAGGTGTACTCGATACAACATTATGTGATAAAGTTTATCAGTGACTTGCGGCAGGTCGGTGGTTTTCTCCTCAGCCAATAAAACTTACTGCCACGATATAACTGAAATATAGTTGAAAGTGGCATTAAATACCATAATCAGCTATCTACAATTTACTATAAGAGACACTTTAGGATTATATCATCAAAGTAATCAGTTATCTACAATTTACTATAAGAGACACTTTAGGATTATATCATCAAAGTAATCAGTTATCTACAATTTACTATAAGAGACACTTTAGGATTATATCATCAAAGTAATCAGCTATCTACAATTTACTATAAGAGACACTTTAGGATTATATCATCAAAGTAATCAGTTATCTACAATTTACTATAAGAGACACTTTAGGATTATATCATCAAAGTAATCAGTTATCTACAATTTACTATAAGAGACACTTTAGGATTATATCATCAAAGTAATCAGCTATCTACAATTTACTATAAGAGACACTTTAGGATTATATCATCAAAGTAATCAGCTATCTACAATTTACTATAAGAGACACTTTAGGATTATATCATCAAAGTAATCAACTATCTACAATTTACTATCAGAGACACTTTAGGATTATATCATCAAAGTAATCAGTTATCTATAATTTACTATAAGAGACACTTTAGGATTATATCATCAAAGTAATCAGTTATCTACAATTTACTATAAGAGACACTTTAGGATTATATCATTAAAGTAATCAGCTATCTACAATTTACTATAAGAGACACTTTAGGATTATATCATCAAAGTAATCAGCTATCTACAATTTACTATAAGAGACACTTTAGGATTATATCATCAAAGTAATCAGCTATCTACAATTTACTATAAGAGACACTTTAGGATTATATCATCAAAGTAATCAGCTATCTACAATTGACACTTTATGATTATATCATCAAAGTAATCAGCTATCTACAATTTACTATAAGAGACACTTTAGGATTATATCATCAAAGTAATCAGTTATCTACAATTTACTATAAGAGACACTTTAGGATTATATCATCAAAGTAATCAGCTACAGCACGCACAGCGCGTTTTAGCAAGAAATCACCTTGGTCGGTGTTTTTTCGCGGTGAAATGTCGGTGATATGTCATAAAATCACCGTAAAATGTCGGTGAAATCACGGTGAAACTTTCACCGCGAAAATTAACAAATTAAGACCTAAATGTCGGTGAAATATTTTAATTGCCGGTGACAACACCGCGGCGAAAATCATACGTGTATACACGTACATGTAACTGTACTTCATGTGTTCTTTTGTTTTTTGTTGCTTAGTTTTGATTTTTTACTATTTCGTACTTTATATTTCAATTTGATACCGGGGTTTTTTTCAGGGATGCCAGCATGGCATACATTTTATTTATAGGATTTATGAGGCTGAGCACGCATCTTGTTTTGCGTATATTATCTAATCCAGGGATATATATAGTAGTCCTACTATATAAATCCTTGTCTAATCCCAACATTTCGATTGGTTTATATCGATGTTATTTTTTTTAATCACCTGTGTTTTATCAATGTACGGATGTGTCTATTTTTATGTAGTGTACACATTGAACTAGGTCACTAAAAGGTCAAATACACAGTTACCTGAGGCTGCGGGATTGATTTAAAAACACACCGAGAATGATTGAAAAAAAAAATCGATGTAATTTTTTATCTAAAGCAAACGTGCTTTTTCGTATTTGTATGTCGTTAATCCCCTTTTGCAAGCCACGTGTTATTTTACCTTTAATAAAAGTTCCATTTCTGATTTGTACACATATTTTTCACGTGAACGTAAATCTAGAAAGGTTTCCACATGCTATCGATCAAAGCGTGCTATTGGGGATCTAGAAACTTTTGTAACAGGTGAACTTAAGTCACGTGCCAAGTCGACCATTAATTGAACACCCGAAAGCAAATTAACTCGGGATACCAAGCTTGCATTCAAAAGATCAAGTTTATTTTAATTAAAAAAATAATACAACACAAGCTTATAAATGGTAATGATCACATAATACTAAACGTTTTTACCGGCATTGTTTTCTTAACATAATAGATTAAAACAAAAGCAAATATCAGAATTAAAGAACGAAAAATGATCACATAGCTTGCACACCTGAAAAAGAAAATAAGTATTTGCTATGAATCATTCATATTATCAAAAATGACAGTCTCAAGAACATACAAATGTACAAATAAAGGTTAATATCCCATTTCTTTATTTCGCGGCGTTTAATCGTCAATGTCGGTGTTTTGTCGGTGTTTTATAGTAAATCACCGTGTTCGATTTTTCTCGGACATTTCGCGGTGTCAACACCGACTTTTTTTTTTATTTCTCCGACATTTTCTTGATTTCACCGACGTCGGACCTGAGTGATTTCTTGCTAAATCGCGCTGTGCGTGCTGTATCTACAATTTACTATAAGAGACACTTTAGGATTATATCATCAAAGTAATCAGTTATCTACAATTTACTATAAGAGACACTTTAGGATTATATCATCAAAGTAATCAGTTATCTACAATTTACTATAAGAGACACTTTAGGATTATATCATCAAAGTAATCAGCTATCTACAATTTACTATAAGAGACACTTTAGGATTATATCATCAAAGTAATCAGTTATCTACAATTTACTATAAGAGACACTTTAGGATTATATCATCAAAGTAATCAGCTATCTACAATTTACTATAAGAGACACTTTAGGATTATATCATCAAAGTAATCAGCTATCTACAATTTACTATAAGAGACACTTTAGGATTATATCATCAAAGTAATCAGCTATCTACAATTTACTATAAGAGACACTTTAGGATTATATCATCAAAGTAATCAGTTATCTACAATTTACTATAAGAGACACTTTAGGATTATATCATCAAAGTAATCAGCTATCTACAATTTACTATAAGAGACACCTTAGGATTATATCATCAAAGTAATCAGTTATCTACAATTTACTATAAGAGACAACTTTAGGATTATATCATCAAAGTAATCAGTTATCTATAATTTACTATAAGAGACACCTTAGGATTATATCATCAAAGTAATCAGTTATCTATAATTTACTATAAGAGACACTTTAGGATTATATCATCAAAGTAATCAGTTATCTACAATTTACTATAAGAGACACTTTAGGATTATATCATCAAAGTAATCAGCTATCTACAATTTACTATAAGAGACACCTTAGGATTATATCATCAAAGTAATCAGTTATCTATAATTTACTATAAGAGACACTTTAGGATTATATCATCAAAGTAATCAGTTATCTACAATTTACTATAAGAGACACTTTAGGATTATATCATCAAAGTAATCAGCTATCTACAATTTACTATAAGAGACACTTTAGGATTATATCATCAAAGTAATCAGTTATCTACAATTTACTATAAGAGACAACTTTAGGATTATATCATCAAAGTAATCAGTTATCTATAATTTACTATAAGAGACACCTTAGGATTATATCATCAAAGTAATCAGTTATCTATAATTTACTATAAGAGACACTTTAGGATTATATCATCAAAGTAATCAGTTATCTACAATTTACTATAAGAGACACTTTAGGATTATATCATCAAAGTAATCAGCTATCTACAATTTACTATAAGAGACACCTTAGGATTATATCATCAAAGTAATCAGTTATCTATAATTTACTATAAGAGACACTTTAGGATTATATCATCAAAGTAATCAGCTATCTACAATTTACTATAAGAGACACTTTAGGATTATATCATCAAAGTAATCAGCTATCTACAACTTACAACAATAAAATGAATGACACATTGAAAGCCTCTATGGAAAAGAAACCGTCTTCATTTAATTGTGATCAGTATTTTATTTTGGCTGCCTTGCTTGATCTCAGGTTTAAATTGTGATCAGTATTTCATTTTGGCTGCCTTGCTTGATCTCAGGTTTAAATTGTGATCAGTATTTCATTTTGGCTGCCTTGCTTGATCTCAGGTTTAAATTGTGATCAGTATTTCATTTTGGCTGCCTTGCTTGATCTCAGGTTTAAATTGTGATCAGTACTTCATTTTGGCTGCCTTGCTTGACCTCAGGTTTAAATTGTGATGAGTATTTCATTTTGGCTGCCTTGCTTGATCTCAGATTTAAATTGTGATCAGTATTTCATTTTGGCTGCCTTGCTTGATCTCAGGTTTAAATTGTGATCAGTATTTCATTTTGGCTGCCTTGCTTGATCTCAGGTTTAAATTGTGATCAGTATTTCATTTTGGCTGCCTTGCTTGACCTCAGGTTTAAATTGTGATGAGTATTTCGTTTTGGCTGCCTTGCTTGATCTCAGGTTTAAATTGTGATCAGTATTTCATTTTGGCTGCCTTGCTTGATCTCCGATTTAAATTGTGATCAGTATTTCATTTTGGCTGCCTTGCTTGATCTCAGGTTTAAATTGTGATCAGTATTTCATTTTGGCCCCCTTGCTTGATCTCAGGTGTAAATTGTGATCAATATTTCATTTTGGCTGCCTTGCTTGATCTCGGGTTTAAATTGTGATCAGTATTTCATTTTGGCTGCCTTGCTTGATCTCGGGTTTAAATTGTGATCAGTATTTCATTTTGGCTGCCTTGCTTGATCTCAGGTTTAAATTGTGATCAGTATTTTATTTTGGCTGCCTTGCTTGATCTCAGTTTAAATTGTGATCAGTATTTCATTTTGGCTGCCTTGCTTGATCTCAGGTTTAAATTGTGATCAGTATTTCATTTTGGTTGCCTTGCTTGATCTCAGATTTAAATTGTGATCAGTATTTCATTTTGGCTGCCTTGCTTGATCTCAGGTGTAAATTGTGATCAGTACTTCATTTTGGCTGCCTTACTTGACCTCAGGTTTAAATTGTGATGAGTATTTCATTTTGGCTGCCTTGCTTGATCTCAGGTTTAAATTGTGATCAGTATTTCATTTTGGCTGCCTTGCTTGATCTCAGATTTAAATTGTGATCAGTATTTCATTTTGGCTGCCTTGCTTGATCTCAGGTGTAAATTGTGATCAGTATTTCATTTTGGCTGCCTTGCTTGATCTCAGGTTTAAATTGTGATCAGTATTTCATTTTGGCTGCCTTGCTTGATCTCAGGTTTAAATTGTGATCAGTATTTCATTTTGGCTGCCTTGCTTGATCTCAGGTTTAAATTGTGATCAGTATTTTATTTTGGCTGCCTTGCTTGATCTCAGGTTTAAATTGTGATCAGTATTTCATTTTGGCTGCCTTGCTTGATCTCAGGTTTAAATTGTGATCAGTATTTCATTTTCGCTGCCTTGATCTAGGGTTGTGATGAGTTGAACCAGACAAGATAGACAATAGGATATCATTGTTGACCATTCAATCAGGGAATATATGTAGCTAAAAATAGTCTGAATTTATGCTTATCTTATTTCTCTTCACAAACAATGCAAATTTCTATAAATGCATGTTGTGTATACAAAGAAAGTACTGTTTAATAAAGGTGTCTGAACATCCCCTGTTTTGTCTTAGCTGCTATTTCAAGATCAGTGATCAGGTCATTTGAGGTATCAGAATAATGAAATGTCGTAAAAATAAAAAAGAGGATGACATCGACTTGACAGACCTGATTATCAGGTTGATACTGATAGCCTAGTGATATTGTGAAATATATATCAGGATCAGTTAAGTGGTAGTTTAATAAACAAAATGGCAGAGAAAATTGGTTGAAATAGCACATGAATAAATGATTAACAATGGTTTTTAAAACAAGATGACTGAGAAATGTCCTTGCAGGCCTCTACATTAACATATTTTTCAACTTGTCCCTTCGGACAACTAACTAAAAAAAGTACTTGTCCGACTCAATCTTTTAGTTGCCCGAAAAAATTAATAAAAATTACAAAAACTAGAGAATAATTATCCAGGGCTCCCACTACTTTCAGAGAGCTCACAGGGAGAAGTGGGAGACAGCAGAGAGAAGTGGGGAGACTTCTGGGAGAAGTCAATTGCGATTAATCGAAACATTGTTTCGCGACCCCTCTGACGTTACCCCGCCCAAATTTAGTAAATAGTTAAAGCTGCCTGAACTGATTTGTTCTGGGGTTTTTTTTTCATAACTACCTTAAGAACATACATGTATATTCAATGTCACATTTTTATTTCTGTCTACCTTGATTGGAGTCTTGCATACCAGTGATTTTTATATGTAACCCCCCCCTTTTCCTTTTGAAATATTACTGTGTTGTGATCCAATACCACACAAATTGTAATAACTCATATTTGTGTTATATAAATCCTTGTTTCTAGTAAAAAAAAATATACCTAGATACTATATATACCAGTATCTAGGTATATTTTTTTTACCAGAAACAAGTGCCTGTGATATAAATAAAGCAAAGTATTTTATTTAAATTCACAGAGAAATAAAAATTTTAGTGGATCTTTTCAACCAGATCAGGAAAAAACTTGTAATATTTGTCCATTTCAAAGGTTTCAATATTTCCCAAAAGCCTAAATCAAGTCCTCTATTGTATTTTGCATAAAAGACAAGTTTAAATTTGGCGCCAAATTGATATCCGATCATTTTTACATGTCCGTTCCGGAATGATTCTTGTTCTTATATTTCAAATATTGATATTTCAGTTCATTAAAGCGTTTCTAAGATTGGGAATTTAATTTTGTAAATGTCCTTGAACTTCATCAAAGCATGTCTGGAGGAACGATAAATGATACAATAAAAGAGTTTTGATCTGGCGTTTCACTTTAGTTTTAATCAAAATAAATTATGGACAAATTGGAGATCAAACAGGACTCTTTTATACAACAAACCCAGTATTTTATACCAGTGGAAATAGATTTGTCCGTCGTACCGGCACGTTTGGGAATCTGATTTTTTCACTTGTCCCGTCGGACAACCGTAATACAAGATCTACTTGTCCTACGTCAGTTTTCACTGGTACCGGACAATCGGACAAACGTTAATGTCGAGGCCTGCCTTGAGTTTTAAAAAACATCTTTAATTATTTTATCGCTATTTTGTATTCATAATTAAATAATTTTTGTTGAGATTCTGACATTTTTTTAAACAAAATTAACATTTTATATCGTTAATCACTTATTATCAAGGATTTGGTAATGTGACGTCATTATAACCTCATATTAGAAAACAACGATAATACTACCTGCGTCCTTGAGGCTTGACAACGCTTAGCGATAATTGGAATAATCTTAGCTGCAATAATGTAGCTCCTGTGACAAACTTGTGTCTCGGCAGAGATACAACGCGGTCCCATTCGTCACAATGGAGCAAAAAAAAAGTTGCAGCTGAAACATATAAACTCACTATTTACGCTTCAAACATTTCATTATAACTATTACTGATGATCCCAGTCCTTGTTAAATCGGTTTGGCTGAGAAATATATGCTTTTCAAAGGTAGCAACAACCTTGTTCAAATTTATCGATCGTTTGTCATAACCGGAAACTACGGAAGGCGGAGCTTTTCTAAATATGGTATTTCTTACTACGATGCTTACGACGGCTGATGTAAACATTCATGCCTTAATCGCCAAATATGGTATCGACATCCAAATAGTGAGGCCGGAAATGACGAAATTCAAAATGTTCAGAGTGAAAATAAACATGGATTTTTATTTTGTGGGAATTACCGGTACATTCTAAAATACTGGTAGGTGATAAAAACTTGTTATAATAATGGACAAAAGGAAAGGTTATGTCTTATTATTGATAAATGCAGGCGTCAGAAACTCTGTAAGCGAGCGCAAAAAATCTCGGCGGCTGCTCCATTACGTGTATTGGCATCCCGTTATAACCCTTGCGAGTAAGCGAGCATTTAGGGTTTTATTATTAGAACTAGAATAATCTCAGTGCTTACGTGATATGAAATATATTGGTTTTAAACATCAAAGGGAAAATAAACAAAATAGCGATAATATATAGTATCATAGACCCCACAAGGCCATAGCATACCATAGCCTAGGATCGTACTATTTTATTCTACTTACGAACTTGCATGTTTAATATTTAGTTAAATAATTCACGTGTTTAATGTAGAAACTGAAAGAACAATTGTTTAGGAGTGAATATGGACAATGACAACAGCATACATTTATAGGCTAAATAATAAAATTAATTGGAAAAAAAACACAACTGCTACTGCTAGCTGCAACAATATTCAATAATCATTTTTCAAAGTTTAAATGAAATTTTTTGTTGTACCCAGAAATTAATGTTACAAAACTCTGGTCCCTTAAACTCTATTTTCATTCATTAGGAAATCACAATAAATACAAACTGACAGCTTAAAGAATTAACCTTTTTTTACTACTCATGCTTTTCCTCGTGGAGGCTGCCATAACGGAAGTCGTGGAATTTGTTTTGATTTTACAACTTCCGGTTAAGGTTTGGCCCTGTTTGACCTGTTCAACCCCGAACTTTAACCTCATGCTATAAATAAACAATAAATAATCACAAATTTACATGTAATGCGCATAGCTGTACTAGATTCAAACAACTTCGAAATGGAAATAACAGGTAAGAAATTATTTTCTGAATTAGAATTAATAAAAACTCCAGATTCTATTATACTTTTTAAATGTATTGATACTAAATTAAATAATTAATTTTTTTATGAAACATGTATATAGGACTGTTTTGTTGTTTTTTAGTATACCCTTGCTACTGGGAAGTTACTGATTTCCAAAATACTATTTTCTGAATCAACACTTTTCAAAAATATATCAACTTGATCAGAGCAAGGATTTGTATAGTACTATTTAAATCCTTGATCAGAGCATTGTTCATCTATTGATACTAATCAGTATTAAATGATTTATTAAAAGTTTGAACGAAGCTTAGGATATATGTTTTTGTTATTTTTTCGATATAAAACAACTATATATGATTGTATTAATTTTTCAATTGAATATCTTATACCCTTTAATACAGGGGATTTTCCGATTTCCAAAAATCAATGACTTATATATTTTTTGTATCTGATATGATAGTACATTGTATTGCAATTATTGAAATTATGAATAAGCTGGCAATACCTTAAAAGAACTACAAATGATGTAATGAGATATCGATTTACAGGCATAAATATTTTTCTCTAGTCTTGACTTTCTCTATGATGGGTGTAATATTAAAAAAATTGCGGAAATAGACTGAGGTCCAGTGAAAACTAGAATTCATTTTACAGATCATAAATAATGTTATTACATAATGATTTTATTTAAACAATTTAATTGGCTATCATGCTGTCACCCGACATTCCGACTCGTATTGACTCACTTTCACTTTCACTTTCCATTGCATTATGTATGACGTCATAAGAAAGTGATTAATTTCATATTGACTTGGTTTCACTTTCACTTTTCATTGTAATGTAATAAAACAATTACAGTCTTTTGCATCGGTCAATACGAGTTTTTATGGACCTTAGAAATCAATATTCACCTCAGCCTAAAGGCTTCGGTGAATATCGTTTTTAAGGTCCATAAAAACTCGTATTGACCTCAACAAAAGACTATAATTGTATATAATTATTATTAAAGCTAATGTTCTCTTCACCCAGGCATAAATAACCATGGCTGACTTTTTGCTAGTATCGTCTTTTTACCCAGAAGGTAAGAAAAGTTTGAAGATACCAAAGGGGTAATTAGAAGCCGTAAATCGAAGGACAGACAACACAATGTAAATCTGTTTTCACCATGATGAATATAGCTGTTAAATCCTGCTCACGGCTTTATCTTGTCGTTAAACAACAATCAATTAAATCTTCAAATAGTTGTGATATTGCTAGGATATTCAAAGATTTAAGAGAAGTACTTTGATGGGTCCAAATTAAAAAAAAAAAAAAATTCTTTTGCAATTCGGACGTCTGATTTTGTAAGAAAAAAACCCACTCTCATTCTACCATAAGGTTATCTTCAAAATGCTCGAATCGCACCACTGGTGTAATGGCTAGCGTACTACCCTTGAGTGCGGTAGATCGTGGGTTCGAGCCCCACTTGGGTCAAACCAAAGACTATTAAATTGGAATTTGTTGATTCTCCGTTAAACACGCAGTATTCAGGAGTAAGAGTAAAGACTGGTTGGGTCGGAATCATGATAATGTGTCCGAGTGGGGCGACATATCTATCCGCGGACTGTTGTTTCAGTCAACTATCACTATGCAAATCCAACTAAGCGTGCTGGTCTAGTACAAAACAGACCTAATCATCATCTCATTGAAAATTAACTTGTTCTCGCCACGATATAGCTGTGAAATTGCTGAGTTGGCGTTAAACAACAATCACTTACACTCAAAATGATCGAGTGTTTGATTGACAACATATTTGTTATGTTTGTTGGACGTGTTTTTCAACAGACAGTCGGTATGACTATGGGTACCAAGTCTGTCCCTCTTCTCGCCGACTTGTTCTTTTATTCGCACGAGACAGACTTCTTGCAAGGACTTCTCAAGAAAAAGGAAATGAAGCTAACCCGGTCCTTTAATTTCACGTTCCGCTATATAGATGATGTCCTTTCATGGAATACTAGTAATTTTAAGTTTGGTGATTTTTTTTATCGCATCTGTCCCACTGAGCTTGAAATAAAGAATACCACAGATAAGGCTGTGTGACTGCGTCTGCTTCATATCTTAACATACACCTTGACATTGACAGTGATGACCGGTTAAGAACGAAACTTTGTGACATAATAGATTATTTTCACACTGTGAACGTTCCATGTATGCATGTATGTAGCAACATTCCATCATATGGGGTATTTATCTCAGTTAATGCGATATTCCAGAGTTTGTGGTTCCTATCAGGATTTCTTAATAGAGGATAGCTACGAACAAGGAAGTTGCTGAACCAATGGTTCTTGATGGTTAAGTCAAGTTGAAGTCATCACTTCGCCACCATGACATGGTTCACCGTTACGGTCTATCTGTGTCACAAATGACCACTGATATGTTCCGTTTGTCGTAATCACCGTCTTTTCCTCATTCATTACTTATCACGGGTTTGTAATAAAAGTAACACGGCTGGTGGCACTAGTGGAACAAGAATCCTTCCGGAGCACCTGAGTTCATCGCCGGATTTTAGTGGGGTTCGTGTTGCTCAAGCTTTAGATTTCTGTGAAGTGTTTTATAGATCATTGTTTGTTCTTTTGTCTTTTTTCTATTGGCCATTGTATTGTCTGTCCTTTGATTTACGGCTTCTGAATACCCCTTCCATCTTCACACTTTTCTGATAAGCTTTGTGCTTGAAAAACAGAAGTCAGTTACTAATGTAAAGATGATTTCCATACATGAAATGAAACAAACTAATTAGCATAGAATGATGGTAGACCGGCCAAAATGCCAAACATTTATGATTTGTAGTTGCCTGGCCATGACATGGTCAAATATCTATGTACTATAAAAGTAAGAAATACGTCAGTCAACAGTAAGAATTACAGTGATATATGTAAAATATATTAACGACCTTCTAGATAACAATTAACCTTTAAGATAGACATTTCTTCCTTTCCTTTACTCTTTCGCGGATATTGAACGACGACTTTTTTGTCTCTCCATGTCGGAATTTAGAAATGGTTGATATTTTGTTTTGGCAACATGCAGCTTTCATTTTAATTGTAGTATGACTATGGATATTACAAAATTCCCTAAATTTATGATTGCTTTGCCTTGACATGAAGGAATGATTAACATTGGGTATTGGGTTGTTCGATGGTGTAATGGTTAGCGACATCACCTCGAGTGCAATAGATCGTGAGTTCGATCCCGTTGGGTCAAACCAAAGACTATGAAAGTGGCATTTACTTCTTCTCTATTGAACGCGTATATTCGAAAGGAATTGCTGTTTGCTCAGAAATAAACATTTTTGAAAAACAATATTATGCGTTGACATTTACATTTCTAAGGTGCGTATCGGAAAATACGTCATCAATGAACAAATGTACATGTATTTTGCAGCGTACATACATCTGTTTCCGGAAATAGATTTGAGTACAATAAATATAAGATAATCAATATCCTGCCACAGATTAGGGATGTTTGTTGATTTATATTCATGTCTTATGTATTGTTGTTATTGTTAATGTACGACAAGCTGATTACATCTTAAATAATATTTACATATCTTAATTGTTCCACATTTTTGGGGGTCACGTTTCAATGTTTTATTAGCACAACGCGACAAAGAGAAAAAAGGGGGAGAGTGATGAAACCTAATTTTATTTAGATTGGTCTCCTTTCATAAGAAATGTTTGAGGACCACAGGGGTAAACAAAACCCGAAAATATAAAGACAGACAAAACAAGAAAATATAAAGACAGACAAAACAAGAAAATATAAAGACAGACAAAACAATGACCAAATGAAAAAGGACAAAAATGCAAACAATTATCTACAAAACACAATATGGAAAAATAAAAATAGAACGAGACGAATCTAACTCAAAATCGGTGGTGAACTCTTGAAAGTGTAATTTGCAATGTTAAAAGAATTTATCAAGCCATAAAAAAGGCGCGGTCATGTTTATATGTATGTTAGGGGTATCGATCTTGCCTCTTTCTATGCGATTTTTCTATTTGAACTGTTTCCACAGTGTGGTATGTTTTGTTTTGTACTGTTTCCACAGTGTGGTATGTTTTCTTTGTACTGTTTCCACAGTGTGGTATGTTTGTTTTGTACTGTTTCCACAGTGTGGTATGCTTTGCTTTGTACTGTTTCCACAGTGTGGTATGTTATGTTTTGTACTGTTTCCACAGTGTGGTATGTTTTGTTTTGAACTGTTTCCACAGTGTGGTATGCTTTGCTTTGTACTGTTTCCACAGTGTGGTATGTTTTGTTTTGAACTGTTTCCACAGTGTGGTATACTTTGTTTTGTACTGTTTCCACAGTGTGGTATGTTTTGCTTTCTACTGTTTCCACAGTGTGGTATGTTATGTTTTGTACTGTTTCCACAGTGTGGTATGTTTTGCTTTGTACTGTTTCCACAGTGTGGTATACTTTGTTTTGAACTGTTTCCACATTGTGGTATGTATTGTTTTGTATTGTTTCCACAGTGTGGTATGTTTTGTTTTGTGCTGTTTCCACAGTGTGGTATGCTTTGTTTTGTACTGTTTCCACATTGTGGTATGTTTTGTTTTGTATTGTTTCCACAGTGTGGTATGTTTTGTTTTGTACTGTTTCCACATTGTGGTATGTTTTGTTTTGTACTGTTTCCACATTGTGGTATGTTTTGTTTTGTATTGTTTCCACAGTGTGGTATGTTTTGTTTTGTATTGTTTCCACAGTGTGGTATGTTTTGTTTTGTACTGTTTCCACAGTGTGGTATGCTTTGTTTTGTACTGTTTCCACAGTGTGGTATGTTTTGTTTTGTACTGTTTCCACAGTGTGGTATGCTTTGTTTTGTACTGTTTCCACAGTGTGGTATATTTTGTTTTGTACTGTTTCCACAGTGTGGTATGCTTTGTTTCGTACTGTTTCCACAGTGTGGTATGTTTTGTTTTGTATTGTTTCCACAGTGTGGTATGTTTTGTTTTGTACTGTTTCCACAGTGTGGTATGTTTTGTTTTGTATTGTTTCCACAGTGTGGTATGTTTTGTTTTGTTCTGTTTCCTCAGAGTGGTATGTTTTGCTTTGTACTGTTTCCACAGTGTGGTATGTTTTGTTTTGTACTGTTTCCACAGTGTGGTACGTTTTGTTTTGTACTTTGTACTGTTTCCGCAATGTGGTATGTTTTGTTTTGTACTGTTTCCACAGTGTGGTATGTTTTGGTTTGCACTGTTTCCACAATGTGGTATGTTTTGCTTTGTACTGTTTCCACAGTGTGGTATGTTTTGTTTTGTACCGTTTCCACAGTGTGGTATGTTTTGTTTTGTACTGTTTCCACAGTGTGGTATGCTTTGTTTTGTACTGTTTCCACATTGTGGTATGTTTGTTTTGTACTGTTTCCACAATGTGGTATGTTTTGTTTTGTAATGTTTCCACAGTGTGGTATGTTTTGTTTTGTACTGTTTCCACAATGTGGTATGTTTTGTTTTGAACTGTTTCCACAGTGTGGTATGTTTTGTTTTGAACTGTTTCCACAATGTGGTATGTTTTGTTTTGTATTGTTTCCACAGTGTGGTATGTTTTGTTTTGTACTGTTTCCACATTGTTGTATGTTTTGTTTTGTACTGTTTCCACAGTGTGGTATGTTTTGTTTTGTACTGTTTCCACAGTGTGGTATGCTTTGTTTTGTACTGTTTCCACAGTGTGGTATGTTTTGTTTTGTACTGTTTCCACATTGTGGTATGTTTTGTTTTGTACTGTTTCCACATTGTGGTATGTTTTGTTTTGTACTGTTTCCACAGTGTGGTATACTTTGTTTTGAACTGTTTGAACAGTGTGGTATGTTTTGTTTTGTACTGTTTCCACAGTGTGGTATGCTTTGTTTTGTACTGTTTCCACAGTGTGGTATGTTTTGTTTTGTACTGTTTCCACATTGTGGTATGTTTTGTTTTGTACTGTTTCCACAGTGTGGTATTCTTTGTTTTGAACTGTTTGAACAGTGTGGTATGTTTTGTTTTGTACTGTTTCCACAGTGTGGTATGTTTTGTTTTGTACTGTTTCCACAGTGTGGTATGCTTTGTTTTGTACTGTTTCCACAGTGTGGTATGTTTTGTTTTGTACTGTACTGTTTCCACATTGTGGTATGTTTTGTTTTGTACTGTTTCCACAGTGTGGTATGTTTTGTTTTGTACTGTTTCCACATTGTGGTATGTTTTGTTTTGTACTGTTTCCACAGAGTGGTATACTTTGTTTTGAACTGTTTGAACAGTGTGGTATGTTTTGTTTTGTACTGTTTCCACAGTGTGGTATGCTTTGTTTTGTACTGTTTCCACAGTGTGGTATGTTTTGTTTTGTACTGTTTCCACATTGTGGTATGTTTTGTTTTGTACTGTTTCCACAGTGTGGTATTCTTTGTTTTGTACTGTTTCCACAGTGTGGTACGTTTTGTTTTGAACTGTTTCCACAGTGTGGTATGTTTTGTTTTGTACTGTTTCCACAGTGTGGTATGTTTTGTTTTGTACTGTTTCCACAGTGTGGTATGCTTTGTTTTGTACTGTTTCCACAGTGTGGTATGTTTTGTTTTGTACTGTACTGTTTCCACATTGTGGTATGTTTTGTTTAGTACTGTTTCCACAGTGTGGTATGTTTTGTTTTGTACTGTTTTCACAGTGTGGTATGCTTAGTTTTGTACTGTTTCCACAATGTGGTATGTTTTGCTTTGTACTGTTTCCACAGTGTGGTATGTTTTGTTTTGTACCGTTTCCACAGTGTGGTATGTTTTGTTTTGTACTGTTTCCACAGTGTGGTATGCTTTGTTTTGTACTGTTTCCACATTGTGGTATGTTTGTTTTGTACTGTTTCCACAATGTGGTATGTTTTGTTTTGTAATGTTTCCACAGTGTGGTATGTTTTGTTTTGTACTGTTTCCACAATGTGGTATGTTTTGTTTTGAACTGTTTCCACAGTGTGGTATGTTTTGTTTTGAACTGTTTCCACAATGTGGTATGTTTTGTTTTGTACTGTTTCCACATTGTTGTATGTTTTGTTTTGTACTGTTTCCACAGTGTGGTATGTTTTGTTTTGTACTGTTTCCACAGTGTGGTATGCTTTGTTTTGTACTGTTTCCACAGTGTGGTATGTTTTGTTTTGTACTGTTTCCACATTGTGGTATGTTTTGTTTTGTACTGTTTCCACAGTATGATATGTTTTGTTTTGTACTGTTTCCACAGTGTGGTATACTTTGTTTTGTACTGTTTCCACAGTGTGGTATGTTTTGTTTTGTACTGTTTCCACATTGTGGTATGTTTTGTTTTGTACTGTTTCCACAGTGTGGTATACTTTGTTTTGAACTGTTTGAACAGTGTGGTATGTTTTGTTTTGTACTGTTTCCACAGTGTGGTATGCTTTGTTTTGTACTGTTTCCACAGTGTGGTATGTTTTGTTTTGTACTGTTTCCACATTGTGGTATGTTTTGTTTTGTACTGTTTCCACAGTGTGGTATTCTTTGTTTTGTACTGTTTCCACAGTGTGGTACGTTTTGTTTTGAACTGTTTCCACAGTGTGGTATGTTTTGTTTTGTACTGTTTCCACAGTGTGGTATGTTTTGTTTTGTACTGTTTCCACAGTGTGGTATGCTTTGTTTTGTACTGTTTCCACAGTGTGGTATGTTTTGTTTTGTACTGTACTGTTTCCACATTGTGGTATGTTTTGTTTTGTACTGTTTCCACAGTGTGGTATGTTTTGTTTTGTACTGTTTTCACAGTGTGGTATGCTTAGTTTTGTACTGTTTCCACAGTGTGGTATGTTTTGTTTTGTACTGTTTCCACATTGTGGTATGTTTTGTTTTGTACTGTTTCCACAGTGTGGTATACTTTGTTTTGAACTGTTTCCACAGTGTGGTATGTTTTGTTTTGTACTGTTTCCACAGTGTGGTATGCTTTGTTTTGTACTGTTTCCACAGTGTGGTATGTTTTGTTTTGTACTGTTTCCACATTGTGGTATGTTTTGTTTTGTACTGTTTCCACAGTGTGGTATACTTTGTTTTGTACTGTTTCCACAGTGTGGTACGTTTTGTTTTGAACTGTTTCCACAGTGTGGTATGTTTTGTTTTGTACTGTTTCCACAGTGTGGTATGTTTTGTTTTCCATTTTATTTTGTATATTGTAGATAAGATACTACAACAATTGTTGGAGACCAGCCGTGATGCTAAAAAAAATGCTTATAGTCGATATAGTAAATTTAAAGTAGGCGCCGCCCTTCTATGTGAAGATGGAACTATATTTACAGGTATACATGCATAACACGAATAGAGATGAAATCAAACAAGAGAGAAAAAAGCTAAGCAATGGAACCGAAGTTGTTATTGTTGTTGCTTAGCTATTGGTTTACGGTGGTGTATAATCTTTTAACATCTGGACTGGGTTACACAAACCTCAATTAAATTTAAGTCTCTATTAAATCTTAAAATATGAAATTAAATTCATGTACATTTCAAGTAAATTTCCATTTCAATTAAGTTTTAATTGCCACTTAGATTTAATTGGTGTTATGCAACCCAGTTCTGTATATATAAAATATATTGGGTAAAACACGTTCTGTAGGTATAGTGAGATAGGAGGCCTTACCATTGACAGCATAATTTTCATGACAATATTCTGAACTTTTTAAAAAAGACATTCGTGTCTAAGTTTAATCAGAAATCCATATTTCAGACCCATTATTTTAATTTAAAGACAATGTATGCCTTAACATGCTTTGTCTGCAATATTTTCTGCTGATATATATATATGTATTTAGTTTACATCTATTGTTGTAAACAACCACGTGATATATATATTCTATAGTAGTTTCTAGCGGTTGTGGTCAAAGGTAATATGTATATCTGCCTATTAGAGATCATATTGCACGTGTTGATTGTCATGGGTCATCAATTTTGATATGCCTCATTTGTTTGCATTTACTTCATGGTACGTACTAACACCATCATCCATTTTCTCGTCTTGGGTCGAGACGTCGCCATAGCCGCGATCGTATGGTAGGTAGATTCACATCTATCTATACTGTCAATGACTATTGTTGGGAGGTCGGTTCAGTAAACACCTTAAACTGCAGGTTTTATAGGCAATGGTGTTTGAGAACGATATTCACACAATCTAAATATTCATATACAAAGCGTTAATCGTCAGAAGAAAAGAGTATCGCTCAAGGTCAGGCTAAGGACCCTTTCCTACTCAATTTAGGGTATGAGTTGTGTTCATTATTGAATACCAGACTTTGATAGTGAAATATAAAACAACATTAAAATCGCAGTCCTTTAATTAAATGTACGTCTATCTGAAAAATGATTAGTTTCTCATGTACAATTACATCATCTCTTGCTAATAAATCATGAACTATTTTTTTACAGGTTGTAATGTAGAAAATGCCTCCTATGGCCTAACTATATGTGCTGAGAGAACTGCTATGGTGAAAGCTGTATCAGAAGGACATACGAAATTTAAGGCTATCGCCATATCAAGGTCTGTCTCCATATACTGAGAAACACACATACGAAAAAAATAAATAATAACAATAAAAAAACAAACAACAAAAATGAAGAAAAACAACAGAAAACTAAAAATACGAGCAATACTGACCTCACCGAAAAACATGGGTTGATTGATTGATTGCCTGGTGTTTAACGCCAACCTTATGAGTATTTCAGCTATATCGTGGCGTGAACAAATTTTATTTATTTAAAAAAAACGAAGCAAAATCTAGGTTCAACTCATGTATTGCAATACAGGTAAATTACATATTCAAGTATTACAATATTGTTTAATGAAACCCAAGTATATGACTGGCTGATCCATATGATTTCTATATAATGATCCAAAACAAGTCTTAAATATCTGAGCACAATTATGACCACATCTGATGCTTGCCTGCAACATAAACCTTTATATAGAAACATGTACACAACAACCCGAATTAAAAATAGAAAGAAAAAAAACCAAACATACAAAATTGTCAAAACTATTCCATAGACGCGTCTGATGAAAATGGAATTACAGAAATCGTCAATTGGGCATGTAAAACTAATTTAACGTCACCACTCTTTATAAAAGTGCAAATACCAAGCCAGGATTTAGGATTTTAGAACTTTTCAGACATTGTGGTAATTGTTGTTTTAGAACTTTTCAGACATTGTGGTAATTGTTATTTTAGAACTTTTCAGACATTATGGTAATTGTTGATTTAGAACTTTTCAGACATTGTGGTAATTGTTGTTTTTTCATTTTATTGACTGAGGAAATTATGACTGGTTATTTATCTAACTTGATACAGATACTTGGTTATTTATCTAACTTGATACAGATACTTGGTTATTTATCTAACTTGATACAGATACTTGGTTATTTATCTAACTTGATACAGATACTTGGTTATTTATCTAACTTGATACAGATACTTGGTTATTTATCTAACTTGATACAGATACTTGGTTATTTATCTAACTTGATACAGATACTTGGTTATTTATCTAACTTGATACAGATATTTGGTTATTTATCTAACTTGATACAGATACTTGGTTATTTATCTAACTTGATACAGACACTTGGTTATTTATCTAACTTGATACAGACACTTGGTTATTTATCTAACTTGATACAGACACTTGTTATTTATCTAACTTGATACAGACACTTGGTTATTTATCTAACTTGATACAGATACTTGGTTATTTATCTAACTTGATATAGATACTTGGTTATTTATCTAACTTGATACAGATACTTGGTTATTTATCTAACTTGATACAGATACTTGGTTATTTATCTAACTAGATACATATACTTGGTTATTTATCTAACTTGATACAGATACTTGGTTATTTATCTAACTTGATACAGATACTTGGTTATTTATCTAACTTGATACAGATACTTGGTTATTTATCTAACGTGATACAGATACTTGGTTATTTATCTAACTTGATACAGACACTTGTTATTTATCTAACTTGATACAGATACTTGGTTATTTATCTAACTTGATACAGACACTTAGTTATTTATCTAACTTGATACAGATACTTGGTTATTTATCTAACTTGATACAGATACTTGGTTATTTATCTAACTTGATACAGATACTTGGTTATTTATCTAACTTGATACAGATACTTGGTTATTTATCTAACTTGATACAGATACTTGGTTATTTATCTAACTTGATACAGACACTTGGTTATTTATCTAACTTGATACAAATACTTGGTTATTTATCTAACTTGATACAGACACTTGGTTATTTATCTAACTTGATACAGATACTCGCTTTAAAAGATATCGATAATAAACTGCATTTATGGATATGAACCCTATATCTTACCTTTATATAGTCTTGAATATCCAGTGCATGAGCATAGACGGACATACATCGCCAGTGATAATCAATCATATGTTTCCATTTTATTATTACATAAAAATACAATAACGGTTTGAAGAGTGAATGGATAAATGTGTTTTGTTGAGATGTTGATGATGATGTCTGATTTGTGCTAGACCAACATGCTTATACTTGTTATTGGAACAACCATCCGCGGGTTGGACAAATCGCCCCATTCAGACTCATTATCCTGATTCCGAATCGATCAATCTTTGTAATTACTTCTTAATACAGCATGGTTAGCGGAGAAGCAACAAATACCAATTTTATCATCTTTGATGTGACCCGACCGGTGCTCGAATTCACACGATGTACCTCTCTGGAAGCGAACACGTTAACGATAGTACCAGCGGTTCAGTTTGAAGATAACTATGGGATCAAGAGCCATAAATTAAAGAAGAACAGACAATACAACGATCAAAAGAAAAAAGACAAAAAAAGGAAACACCTGTCCACAAGAAAACTAAAGATTGAGCACCACGAACCCCACTAAAGATTGAGCAACACGAACCCCACTAAAGATTGAGCAACACGAACCCCACTAAAGATTGAGCAACACGAACCCCACTAATAACCGGGATCTGTATATATAAAACGTTTTAAAAAACCAAAGGGGCAAACAATGATCGAGAAAATACCACACGAACGATTGAGCAACACGAACCTTATTAAAACGTGATGAACTCATGTGCCCCGGAAGGGTAAGCCTCTCTTGCTCCATTTATATATGTTTTTCTTTTCTTTGCTGTTTTACACCAGATATACAGAATAATACATATGTTTATTCAAACACTGTTTATTGTAGTGATATGAAGAATTCTGTGATTGCACCATGTGGAGCATGTAGACAGTTTCTTGTAGAGGTAACTAAAACTGCGTTTAGACAATTTACTAAAAAATGTATGAATAAAAATATGTGACAAAGATACATTTTAACTAATACAGTGACAAACTCACCACGATACCGTTTAAGTGGAGCAATGACAAAATGACGGGAGTGTGTTCCCACTAAAAAAAAACGACAAACTGAAAAATAAACGTTTTAACTAAAGCAATGACAAACTGATAAAGATGGCCTCTAACTAACACAATAACAAACTGACCAAGATAGCCTCTAACTAAAACAATGACAAACAGATCAATATAGCCTCTAGCTAAAACAATGACAAACAGACCAAGATAGCCTCTAACTAAAACAATGACAAACTGACCAAGATAGCCTCTAGCGATACAATGACAAACTGACCAAGTAATCCTCTAACTAAAAGCAATGACAAACTGACCAAGATAGCCTCTAACTAACACAATAACAAACTGACCAAGATAGCCTCTAACTAAAACAATGACAAACAGACCAAGATAGCCTTTAGCTAAAACAATGACAAACTTACCAAGATAGTCTCTAACTAAAACAATGACAAACAGACCAAGATAGCCTCCAACTAAAACAATGACAAACTGACCAAGATAGCCTCTAACAAAAACATGACAAACAGACCAAGATAGCTTCTAACTAAAAACAATGACAAACAGACCAAGATAGCCTCTAACTAAAACAATGACAAACTGACCAAGATAGCTTCTAACTAAAAACAATGACAAACAGACTAAGATAGCCTCTAACTAAAACAATGACAAACAGACCAAGATAGCTTCTAACTAAAAACAATGACAAACTGACCAAGATAGCTTCTAACTAAAAACAATGACAAACAGACCAAGATAGCTTCTAACTAAAAACAATGACAAACAGACCAAGATAGCTTCTAACTAAAAACAATGACAAACAGACCAAGATAGCCTCTAACTAAAACAATGACAAACAGACCAAGTTAGCCTCTAACTAAAAACAATGACAAACAGACCAAGATAGCTTCTAACTAAAAACAATGACAAACAGACCAAGATAGCTTCTAACTAAAAACAATGACAAACTGACCAAGATAGCTTCTAACTAAAAACAATGACAAACAGACCAAGATAGCTTCTAACTAAAAACAATGACAAACAGACCAAGATAGCTTCTAACTAAAAACAATGACAAACAGATCAAGATAGCCTCTAGCTAAAACAATGACCAACAGACCAAGATAGCCTCTAACTAAAACAATGACAAACTGACCAAGATAGCTTCTAACAAAAACATGACAAACAGACCAAGATAGCTTCTAACTAAAAACAATGACAAACAGACCAAGATGGCCTCTAACTAAAACAATGACAAACTGACCAAGATAGCTTCTAACTAAAAACAATGACAAACAGACTAAGATAGCCTCTAACTAAAACAATGACAAACAGACCAAGATAGCTTCTAACTAAAAACAATGACAAACTGACCAAGATAGCTTCTAACTAAAAACAATGACAAACAGACCAAGATAGCTTCTAACTAAAAACAATGACAAACAGACCAAGATAGCTTCTAACTAAAAACAATGACAAACAGACCAAGATAGCCTCTAACTAAAACAATGACAAACAGACCAAGATAGCTTCTAACTAAAAACAATGACAAACAGACCAAGATAGCTTCTAACTAAAAACAATGACAAACAGACCAAGATAGCTTCTAACTAAAAACAATGACAAACTGACCAAGATAGCTTCTAACTAAAAAAAATGACAAACAGACCAAGATAGCTTCTAACTAAAATAATGACAAACTGACCAAGATAGCCTCTAACAAAAACAATGACAAACAGACCAAGATAGCCTCTAGCTAAAACAATGACAAACTGACCAAGATAGCCTCTAACTAAAACAATGACAAACTTACCAAGATGGCCTTTAACTAAAACAATGACAAACTTACCAAGGTACATTCTAACTAAAATTAAGAAAGAATGATCAAGATTCTTTTTAACTAAAACAGCAACAAACTGATCGAGATACACTACAATAATAACAAACTGAACGAGACACTTTCTAACTACAATAATAACAAACTGAACGAGACACTTTCTAACTACAATAATAACAAACTGAACGAGACACTTTCTAACTACAATAATAACAAACTGAACGAGACACTTTCTAACTACAATAATAACAAACTGAACGAGACACTTTCTAACTACAATAATAACAAACTGAACGAGACACTTTCTAACTACAATAATAACAAACTGAACGAGACACTTTCTAACTACAATAATAACAAACTGAACGAGACACTTTCTAACTACAATAATAACAAACTGAACGAGACACTTTCTAACTACAATAATAACAAACTGAACGAGACACTTTCTAACTACAATAATAACAAACTGAACGAGACACTTTCTAACTACAATAATAACAAACTGAACGAGACACTTTCTAACTACAATAATAACCACCCGTCATGTTCAGCCAAAACGATGATGGAAAACATCACGAAATATGTTTTAATTAATACACTGACAGATTGACCTAGATGAGATATAAGGAAACGCATATTCTGATTAAGATAACGACAATGAAGAGGAATGTGCCTTTTTAATGCTACTTTTAAATGTAAACGTAATATGTACATCTACGTACACTTCAGCACACTAATTGGAAGTCCCAATGAGTTAGACACAGCACATTGGTTTTTTAAATAGTTAATATTTGAAAATTTGTAAGTAACACTCCAATGGTTTAAGTAGGTGCTAGATGTTCCAATGATAATGTCGATATGGGGAAACATGTCCCTCTAAAAGTCAAACGGTCTGTCTCTGAAAAATTGAAATTGCTTCAAATGATTCTTACCATCAATAACCATGATCCCGCTATAGCTCTAATGGTTCCATATAAATGCAAGGCCATAGGAGCTGTGGGATGAACAAAGGGGTGAGCGTGCTTCACCTTCACTTTTTTGGCAAAATATTAAGAAAAAGCTGAGATTTAGCATGAAAGCAAAAATAGTGTTCAGTTAACTAAGACCAAGGGTAAAAGTGAATGTTTTGAAACCAAAGTGCTTTATTTCATTTTTTGCTTGACAGCTTGCCTCCTCCCTTTCCACACTGTTCGGTCCACTCCTACGCCGCTACTCTGCAATAGAAACGGCATTTATAAATGATTTGGAACACAAGATTAGCGGGGGAAAATGAAATATATATCAACTGGTAGATGGATCCAGTCTCTTTATGGCCACTCTTCATTTCAATTTCTTTGAGAAGTCTTTTGGAAATCTATGCCCACCCTCTGATTTACTACGCCCAGGTAAACGGCTCCGCTGAGGCATGTTAAAGGGACCTAAGATATTGACGTGTTCTTGTAACCAACGTAAACAATTCATGTTTTAACGAGATTAAAGCTTTTCGATAGCCACTTATGGAACAACAGCGACGTCAGTCGAAATAAATTTTGCGAATGGTCCCCAAAGTACATACGTTTATTATCTCCCTTGTTTCTTGCAGTTCGGAATAGATTGGGATGTATACATGACCAAACCAGATTTATCGTATGAAAATATGACAACAGGACAGCTACTTCCAAAAAGTTTTGTGCCAGATTCGTTAGAGGAAGAGCAAATAAACAAATCTGCTTGATGTTGTGACACATTAGTTTCAAACATCGGTTTTAATTCCATAAAATGGATCGCTAGGATTAGGGAGGTCAGTGACTTCCGCCATTTTGTTTATATTCTGAGTTTAATAGTCAATCAGTAGTTTTTTTTATTTGCAATATAAAAAAATGTCGCGTAAAATGTGCAATGAAATGTGTCTATTTCGTAAAGGTAATGTTTAAAAATTATATAAAAAATATTGTTAATCAAATAAATCATAGTTTACATTGTTATTTTGTTGTCTGTTGGATACCCTTTTTTGTCGGAAAACATGGTAGCCACAAAAATGGCACCGGAGTTTTTCCCACTTCTATTTTGAGATCGAAAAAAAACAAATGTTGCTGATGTTTTACCCTAAAAATAAAGTTATCACATGACAGAAGAAGCTTTCAATTTTGATTGGATAATGCCGTTTGAGGGAAAATCCCCCTTTTCGGAATCTATCTCGTCAAGAGAAAACTTGAGTAAATTATTTTTTTGTGAAATTCAACGTGATTAAATCAAACGGAAATCGCGGAACTCAAGTTTACCTTTCTTCTTGCCTATGCAAATATCTTTTCACTTCAATTAACTCAGCAACATTTGTTTTAGATAACATAAAGACCACTACCCCCCTTGACATGGCCGGTAAAATTCAGTCTTCGGACGAGTCTATCGTAAATTGGGTCGGAGCTGAACTGGAAGCACGTGGTGCAACAAATGACATGATTTACCAAGTAATCACAATAGGAAATTACACTGGTACGTTTTAAATGATAGCATAGGCTACGAAAAATATATATTGTGGATGAAATCGTTAGATTTCAATATTAACAAATGTTACGAAATGACCTGCGTTCCCCTGTTATTATTGGCGCTTCCACATGATGGGAAATAACTCCCGCCAATAGATTGCAATACAATCGTCGGCTTTCTTTATTGATTTTTTTTTTAGCGCAAACATTAACATTTTATTTGAAAGGCCCTTGAACTAGAATGATATTTTAGTCTCACAATCATATGGATGTTCATTGAAAAGATCGTTTGATAGGACATGACAATTTTTGTCCCCTCTTTTGGCAAAAGAGGTGCAGGGCAGGGGGTTAGTCAGGAACTTAATTTTGTCAAATTTAAAACTTAACAGTATTTTGAAATTGGTGAAAAAGGGAGTTATGGGTATTGTACAAGACAAGCAATATAAATGAGGACTTTATTCCTGATTTTTTAATAATGATATTAAAAGCAATTTTTTTTTCAGATCCTTTGTCTTTATATATGATGTTAATTCTGCTGTGATATACTTAACTTGACTGAATTTTTCTCAGTTAATCAAATGCTCAAATCTAATTTATTATGGTTTATTTGGGTATTGATGTAACATGTAAGTGAACATGAAAGCATTCATTTGGAACTAATAGTTAAAGTTGAATGATTGATTGCTGAACATGCACTGAGCAATATTTCAGCTTATATATTCAAGTTGAAAAGAGGACAAGCAATAAAACATTGACAATAGAATACCGAAGCAACAAATTAAAGGGGATTTGAATATGTTCATTTCACACTGTTGGTTTCTCCATTCGGAGTAGGTGGACATGCAACAACGGACATAGCTTTGTATTTGTAGATTCTACACAACCTATGCTCTCCCTTCATTTGGGCAAATAACATAACACTAGCTAATATTGATATTTGTATGTCCAATTTGCAGATTGCCCTTATTGCATTCACTAGTGCCAGTAGTGGAAAACAGATTGAATCATATTATAGCACTTTTTGTGTCATTATGAGAGCTGCATTTAACTTGACTGGTGATGAGAAGAATTCTGAATTTGTCACAGCCTATTGTTGCAATATTCTACTTAAAAAGATGATTTGCTTTGGAAACAGAGCAATCAACAGTACAATTATAATGCACAAAAATAAAATGTATTAAACTTAATAATTACTAATATTAATCCTACTTTTTTCAATACCAAAAGTGTGAAAAACGTCATTTGGAAAAATAAAAAAGGGAGGTAATTACAGAGAAAATCAAGTTTTGCAAGCTGATTCAAAGGGAAGTGGACATTATTTATGAGAAAGTATGATAAAATAATGAATAAATCCACTCCTACCTTAAATACCCCATAGTTGAAGTTGTTGGGACAATTTGCGGAAGCCTGTAGATGTTGCTTTAAAAAATTTACTGTTTTTTCCAAAGATTATACTTAAACAGCAAATAATCAAATAAGAAGTCATTATTATTAGTTATAATGTTGTTAAATATAAGGTAAGTCTATATTTTCAATATAACCACTAGCTGTTTCCGGATAAATAGGATAAACACGTAAAACCTATTTTTTGCAAAAATAAAAAGGGAGGTAATTCTATCAGAAATGCCCCTTTTAGATGCAAATCCTGATTTTTAAAGAAAATATAAGCCTGAAATGGGAATACTTTGTTCATTTATACTTTTTTTAAGCTTTTATCAGGATAAATACAATTTCAATAGGAAAAATTGCTCTATAAATGGGTTTCATAGGTTGATTTCAACATTTTGACAATTTGGTGCCCTTCAAAAAAGGGGCTTGAAAGCCATATTGGCACCAACATATTTTTTCTTTGATGAGAAAAAGAACCAATATTAACACTGAAATTGGCAGTCAGAAGTGCAAATGTTTACCTGAGACAAAGCTGTGTATTATCATTTGATATCTTAGCAGCCACTACTAGCACAGAAATCTAGACTAGCATCTTTTTTCATTTTTCGAAAATGACTGCTAACCTGGAAACTGACCAATTTTTTTAAAAAGTAAGCAAACAATGCCAATACTGAAACATGTTCCTTTAAAAAAACCCAAAAACAATCTTCAAGCAAAATAAAGAATATTACATGTACAATTCGGTCTTTTACCAATAATCTGCATTGAATTCGGCCATAAATACAGCACAAATGGCGGCCATCTTGGATAAAATTTAGGAGTAAATTTCTATACTTGAATCGAGCATAACTTTTGAACCACTTGTCCGATTCCCAAAAACTAAACTGTTCTGTGATAGTATTGAAGAAATCTACACAGCTGTCATATTTATATATGAAAATTCCTTGCTTTAGAAAATAGCCTGACCTCCCTACTAGGATGATGCATTTGAAATTAATTGTAAATATATAAACAGAAAAAAGTTGGTGATTATTTATGAACAATGTTAATAATACGGAAATGTTTCTAGATAGCTATTTTTAGAAGAAAAGGGGATATAGCCAAAAACTGAAGCAGAAAAAACAACAACCAGGCGCGTATGTACGAACTACGTGGCGGATTAAATGCTAGAGACTGTTGTGATACATTTAAACTACACACTAAATACTGCTAACATACCGAACATTTAAACTACACACTGTAAATACTGCTAACATACCAAATCTCATTCACTTTTTGTGTTGTACATTGTTTGTTTACATGATCATAAATAGATATCCATATATCTTAATGACAGTTATTATTACTTTTTGTGTTGTATATCCATACATAAAACAATAAATATGTGTTAAATACACATCTGACATGTCAATCGCAGTAATGAAATACCACAGGCACTTGTTTCATTCAAAAAATATATGCCCCCTCCTCTTCCTTACTTCAAGGTAAACATCTGCCCTTTACCCCTTCCCCACTTCGCCTCAATATTTTTCGCTTATTTGTGATCCTTTCGCTGATCCAATTATATCGTTACACTCCCGAGATATTTCTCTTTTAGACTGCCACATTTAAATATAAATACCGGGCCCCCCTCAGACGAATTGGACAAGAATATTCAGCGAAAGTCGCATTTTGTGTTTTTCAGTCACTGAAACGGATACAACCACTTCCGGTTTGCGCTGGATTTTTCATATGCATTCGGAATTCTCTAGACCGGCCATGTGTAACAATGCATCATGATCATCTCCTCTCAAATGTAAAGTAAGCCTTTAAAATACAGATAATTGTTCCAATGCAGATTATAAAAATATGTTCAACTCCAAATTACTGACATTTGATTTTTAAAACACCTTTTTTTTTAGTTTCTAAATAAATTTAGAACGGATCGGAAGTGACTGTATCCTTTTCAGTGACTGACAAATACAAAATGCGACTTTCGCTGAATATTCTTGTCCAATTCGTCTGAGGAGGGCCTGGTATTTATATTTAAATGTGGCAGTCTAAAAGAGAAATATCTCGGGAGTGTAACGATGTAATTGGATCAGCGAAAGGAGCACAACTAAGCGAAAAATATTGAGGCGAAGTGGGGAAGGGGTAAAGGGCAGATGTTTACCTTGAAGTAAGGAAGAGGAGGGGGCATATATTTTTTGAATGAAACAAGTGCCTGTGTGAAATACACTTGTATATTAGCAATACCCAAACTGAAGAGCACTGTCGCTTTTATACACTTTTACACTTTCTACACTGATGTTTATATCACACTTTGACATTCTACACTTTCTACACTGATGTTTATATCACACTTTGACATTCTACACTTTCTACACTGATGTTTATATCACACTTTGACATTCTACACTGATGTTTATATCACACTTTGACATTCTACACTTTCTACACTGATGTTTATATCACACTTTGACATTCTACACTTTCTACACTGATGTTTATATCACACTTTGACATTCTACACTTTCTACACTGATGTTTATATCACACTTTGACATTCTACACTTTCTACACTGATGTTTATATCACACTTTGACATTCTACACTTTCTACACTGATGTTTATATCACACTTTGACATTCTACACTTTTTACACTGATGTTTATATCACACTTTGACATTCTACACTTTCTACACTGATGTTTATATCACACTTTGACATTCTACACTTTTTACACTGATGTTTATATCACACTTTGACATTCTACACTTTCTACCCTGATGTTTATATCACACTTTGACATTCTACACTTTCTACCCTGATGTTTATATCACACTTTGACATTCTACACTTTCTACACTGATGTTTATATCACACTTTGACATTCTACACTTTCTACACTGATGTTTATATCACACTTTGACATTCTACACTTTCTACACTGATGTTTATATCACACTTTGACATTCTACACTTTCTACACTGATGTTTATATCACACTTTGACATTCTACACTTTCTGCACTGATGTTTATATCACACTTTGACATTCTACACTTTCTACACTGATGTTTATATCACACTTTGACATTCTACACTTTCCACACTGATGTTTATATCACACTTTGACATTCTACACTTTCTACACTGATGTTTATATCACACTTTGACATTCTACACTTTCTACACTGATGTTTATATCACATTTTGACATTCTACACTTTCTACACTGATGTTTATATCACACTTTGACATTCTACACTTTCTACACTGATGTTTATATCACACTTTGACATTCTACACTTTCTACACTGATGTTTATATCACACTTTGACATTCTACACTTTCTACACTGATGTTTATATCACACTTTGACATTCTACACTTTCTACACTGATGTTTATATCACACTTTGACATTCTACACTTTCTACACTGATGTTTATATCACACTTTGACATTCTACACTTTCTACACTGATGTTTATATCACACTTTGACATTCTACACTTTCTACACTGATGTTTATATCACACTTTGACATTCTACACTTTCTGCACTGATGTTTATATCACACTTTGACATTCTACACTTTCTACACTGATGTTTATATCACACTTTGACATTCTACACTTTCTACACTGATGTTTATATCACACTTTGACATTCTACACTTTCTACACTGATGTTTATATCACACTTTGACATTCTACACTTTCTACACTGATGTTTATATCACACTTTGACATTCTACACTTTCTACACTGATGTTTATATCACACTTTGACATTCTACACTTTCTACACTGATGTTTATATCACACTTTGACATTCTACACTTTCTACACTGATGTTTATATCACACTTTGACATTCTACACTTTCTACACTGATGTTTATATCACACTTTGACATTCTACACTTTTTACACTGATGTTTATATCACACTTTGACATTCTACACTTTCTACACTGATGTTTATATCACACTTTGACATTCTACACTTTCTACACTGATGTTTATATCACACTTTGACATTCTACACTTTCTACACTGATGTTTATATCACACTTTGACATTCTACACTTTCTACACTGATGTTTATATCACACTTTGACATTCTACACTTTCTACACTGATGTTTATATCACACTTTGACATTCTACACTTTCTGCACTGATGTTTATATCACACTTTGACATTCTACACTTTCTACACTGATGTTTATATCACACTTTGACATTCTACACTTTCCACACTGATGTTTATATCACACTTTGACATTCTACACTTTCTACACTGATGTTTATATCACACTTTGACATTCTACACTTTCTACACTGATGTTTATATCACACTTTGACATTCTACACTTTCTACACTGATGTTTATATTACACTTTGACATTCTACACTTTCTACACTGATGTTTATATCACACTTTGACATTCTACACTTTCTACACTGATGTTTATATCACACTTTGACATTCTACACTTTCTGCACTGATGTTTATATCACACTTTGACATTCTACACTTTCTACACTGATGTTTATATCACACTTTGACATTCTACACTTTCTACACTGATGTTTATATCACACTTTGACATTCTACACTTTCTACACTGATGTTTATATCACACTTTGACATTCTACACTTTCTACACTGATGTTTATATCACACTTTGACATTCTACACTTTCTACACTGATGTTTATATCACACTTTGACATTCTACACTTTCTGCACTGATGTTTATATCACACTTTGACATTCTACACTTTCTACACTGATGTTTATATCACACTGATGTTTATATCACACTTTGACATTCTACACTTTCTGCACTGATGTTTATATCACACTTTGACATTCTACACTTTCTACACTGATGTTTATATCACACTTTGACATTCTACACTTTCTACACTGATGTTTATATCACACTTTGACATTCTACACTTTCTACACTGATGTTTATATCACACTTTGACATTCTACACTTTCTACACTGATGTTTATATCACACTTTGACTTTCTACACTGATGTTTATATCACACTTTGACATTCTACACTTTCTACACTGATGTTTATATCACACTTTGACATTCTACACATTCTACACTGATGTTTATATCACACTTTGACATTCTACACTTTCTACACTGATGTTTATATCACACTTTGACATTCTACACTTTCTACACTGATGTTTATATCACACTTTGACATTCTACACTTTCTACACTGATGTTTATATCACACTTTGACATTCTACACTTTCTACACTGATGTTTATATCACACTTTGACATTCTACACTTTCTACACTGATGTTTATATCACACTTTGACATTCTACACTTTCTACACTGATGTTTATATCACACTTTGACATTCTAGACTTTCTACACTGATCTTTATATCACACTTTGACATTCTAGACTTTCTACACTGATGTTTATATCACACTTTGACATTCTACACTTTCTACACTGATGTTTATATCACACTTTGACATTCTACACTTTCTACACTGATGTTTATATCACACTTTGACATTCTACACTTTCTACACTGATGTTTATATCACACTTTGACATGCTACACTTTCTACACCGATGTTTATATCACACTTTGACATTCTACACTTTCTACACTGATGTTTATATCACACTTTGACATTCTACACTTTCTACACTGATGTTTATATCACACTTTGACATTCTACACTTTCTACACTGATGTTTATATCACACTTTGACATTCTACACTTTCTACACTGATGTTTATATCACACTTTGACATTCCTACACTTTCTACACTGATGTTTATATCACACTTTGACATTCTACACTTTCTACACTGATGTTTATATCACACTTTGACTTTCTACACTGATGTTTATATCACACTTTGACATTCTACACTTTCTACACTGATGTTTATATCACACTTTGACATTCTACACTTTCTACACTGATGTTTATATCACACTTTGACATTCTACACTTTCTACACTGATGTTTATATCACACTTTGACATTCTACACTTTCTACACTGATGTTTATATCACACTTTGACATTCTACACTTTCTACACTGATGTTTATATCACACTTTGACATTCTACACTTTCTACACTGATGTTTATATCACACTTTGACATTCTACACTTTCTACACTGATGTTTATATCACACTTTGACATGCTACACTTTCTACACTGATGTTTATATCACACTTTGACATTCTACACTTTCTACACTGATGTTTATATCACACTTTGACATTCTACACTTTCTACACTGATGTTTATATCACACTTTGACATTCTACACTTTCTACACTGATGTTTATATCACACTTTGACATTCTACACTTTCTACCCTGATGTTTATATCACACTTTGACATTCTACACTTTCTACACTGATGTTTATATCACACTTTGACATTCTACACTTTCTACACTGATGTTTATATCACACTTTGACATTCTACACTTTCTACACTGATGTTTATATCACACTTTGACATTCTACACTTTCTACACTGATGTTTATATCACACTTTGACATGCTACACTTTCTACACCGATGTTTATATCACACTTTGACATTCTACACTTTCTACACTGATGTTTATATCACACTTTGACATTCTACACTTTCTACACTGATGTTTATATCACACTTTGACATTCTACACTTTCTACACTGATGTTTATATCACACTTTGACATTCTACACTTTCTACACTGATGTTTATATCACACTTTGACATTCTACACTTTCTACACTGATGTTTATATCACACTTTGACATTCTACACTTTCTACACTGATGTTTATATCACACTTTGACTTTCTACACTGATGTTTATATCACACTTTGACATTCTACACTTTCTACACTGATGTTTATATCACACTTTGACATTCTACACTTTCTACACTGATGTTTATATCACACTTTGACATTCTACACTTTCTACACTGATGTTTATATCACACTTTGACATTCTACACTTTCTACACTGATGTTTATATCACACTTTGACATTCTACACTTTCTACACTGATGTTTATATCACACTTTGACATTCTACACTTTCTACACTGATGTTTATATCACACTTTGACATTCTACACTTTCTACACTGATGTTTATATCACACTTTGACATGCTACACTTTCTACACTGATGTTTATATCACACTTTGACATTCTACACTTTCTACACTGATGTTTATATCACACTTTGACATTCTACACTTTCTACACTGATGTTTATATCACACTTTGACATTCTACACTTTCTACACTGATGTTTATATCACACTTTGACATTCTACACTTTCTACCCTGATGTTTATATCACACTTTGACATTCTACACTTTCTACACTGATGTTTATATCACACTTTGACATTCTACACTTTCTACACTGATGTTTATATCACACTTTGACATTCTACACTTTCTACACTGATGTTTATATCACACTTTGACTTTCTACACTGATGTTTATATCACACTTTGACATTCTACACTTTCTACACTGATGTTTATATCACACTTTGACATTCTACACTTTCTACACTGATGTTTATATCACACTTTGACATTCTACACTTACTACACTGATGTTTATATCACACTTTGACATTCTACACTTTCTACACTGATGTTTATATCACACTTTGACATTCTACACTTTCTACACTGATGTTTATATCACACTTTGACATTCTACACTTTCTACACTGATGTTTATATCACACTTTGACATTCTACACTTTCTACACTGATGTTTATATCACACTTTGACATTCTACACTTTCTACACTGATGTTTATATCACACTTTGACATTCTACACTTTCTACACTGATGTTTATATCACACTTTGACATTCTACACTTTCTACACTGATGTTTATATCACACTTTGACATTCTACACTTTCTACACTGATGTTTATATCACACTTTGACATTCTACACTTTCTACACTGATGTTTATATCACACTTTGACATTCTACACTGATGTTTATATCACACTTTGACATTCTACACTGATGTTTATATCACACTTTGACATTCTACACTTTCTACACTGATGTTTATATCACACTTGACATTCTACACTTTCTACACTGATGTTTATATCACACTTTGACATTCTACACTTTCTACACTGATGTTTATATCACACTTTGACATTCTACACTTTCTACACTGATGTTTATATCACACTTTGACATTCTACACTTTCTACACTGATGTTTATATCACACTTTGACATTCTACACTTTCTACACTGATGTTTATATCCCACTTTGACATTCTACACTTTCTACACTGATGTTTATATCACACTTTGACATTCTACACATTCTACAGTGATGTTTATATCACACTTTGACATTCTACACTTTCTACACTGATGTTTATATCACACTTTGACATTCTACACTTTCTACACTGATGTTTATATCACACTTTGACATTCTACACTTTCTACACTGATGTTTATATCACACTTTGACATTCTACACTTTCTACACTGATGTTTATATCACACTTTGACATTCTACACTTTCTACACTGATGTTTATATCACACTTTGACATTCTACACTTTCTACACTGATGTTTATATCACACTTTGACATTCTACACTTTCTACACTGATGTTTATATCACACTTTGACATTCTACACTTTCTACACTGATGTTTATATCACACTTTGACATTCTACACTTTCTACACTGATGTTTATATCACACTTTGACATTCTACACTTTCTACACTGATGTTTATATCACACTTTGACATTCTACACTGATGTTTATATCACACTTTGACATTCTACACTTTCTACACTGATGTTTATATCACACTTTGACATTCTACACTTTCTACACTGATGTTTATATCACACTTTGACATTCTACACTTTCTACACTGATGTTTATATCACACTTTGACATTCTACACTTTCTACACTGATGTTTATATCACACTTTGACATTCTACACTTTCTACACTGATGTTTATATCACACTTTGACATTCTACACTTTCTACACTGATGTTTATATCACACTTTGACATTCTACACTTTCTACACTGATGTTTATATCACACTTTGACATTCTAGACTTTCTACACTGATGTTTATATCACACTTTGACATTCTACACTTTCTACACTGATGTTTATATCACACTTTGACATTCTACACTTTCTACACTGATGTTTATATCACACTTTGACATTCTACACTTTCTACACTGATGTTTATATCACACTTTGACATGCTACACTTTCTACACTGATGTTTATATCACACTTTGACATTCTACACTTTCTACACTGATGTTTATATCACACTTTGACATTCTACACTTTCTACACTGATGTTTATATCACACTTTGACATTCTACACTTCTACACTGATGTTTATATCACACTTTGACATTCTACACTTTCTACACTGATGTTTATATCACACTTTGACATTCTACACTTTCTACACTGATGTTTATATCACACTTTGACATTCTACACTTTCTACACTGATGTTTATATCACACTTTGACTTTCTACACTGATGTTTATATCACACTTTGACATTCTACACTTTCTACACTGATGTTTATATCACACTTTGACATTCTACACTTTCTACACTGATGTTTATATCACACTTTGACATTCTACACTTTCTACACTGATGTTTATATCACACTTTGACATTCTACACTTTCTACACTGATGTTTATATCACACTTTGACATTCTACACTTTCTACACTGATGTTTATATCACACTTTGACATTCTACACTTTCTACACTGATGTTTATATCACACTTTGACATTCTACACTTTCTACACTGATGTTTATATCACACTTTGACATGCTACACTTTCTACACTGATGTTTATATCACACTTTGACATTCTACACTTTCTACACTGATGTTTATATCACACTTTGACATTCTACACTTTCTACACTGATGTTTATATCACACTTGATATTCTACACTTTCTACACTGATGTTTATATCACACTTTGACATTCTACACTTTCTACACTGATGTTTATATCACACTTTGACATTCTACACTTTCTACACTGATGTTTATATCACACTTTGACATTCTACACTTTCTACACTGATGTTTATATCACACTTTGACATTCTACACTTTCTACACTGATGTTTATATCACACTTTGACATTCTACACTTCTACACTGATGTTTATATCACACTTTGACATTCTACACTTTCTACACTGATGTTTATATCACACTTTGACTTTCTACACTGATGTTTATATCACACTTTGACATTCTACACTTTCTACACTGATGTTTATATCACACTTTGACATTCTACACTTTCTACAATGATGTTTATATCACACTTTGACATTCTAGACTTTCTACACTGATGTTTATATCACACTTTGACATTCTAGACTTTCTACACTGATGTTTATATCACACTTTGACATTCTACACTTTCTACACTGATGTTTATATCACACTTTGACATTCTACACTTTCTACACTGATGTTTATATCACACTTTGACATTCTACACTTTCTACACTGATGTTTATATCACACTTTGACATGCTACACTTTCTACACCGATGTTTATATCACACTTTGACATTCTACACTTTCTACACTGATGTTTATATCACACTTTGACATTCTACACTTTCTACACTGATGTTTATATCACACTTTGACATTCTACACTTTCTACACTGATGTTTATATCACACTTTGACATTCTACACTTTCTACACTGATGTTTATATCACACTTTGACATTCTACACTTTCTACACTGATGTTTATATCACACTTTGACATTCTACACTTTCTACACTGATGTTTATATCACACTTTGACTTTCTACACTGATGTTTATATCACACTTTGACATTCTACACTTTCTACACTGATGTTTATATCACACTTTGACATTCTACACTTTCTACACTGATGTTTATATCACACTTTGACATTCTACACTTTCTACACTGATGTTTATATCACACTTTGACATTCTACACTTTCTACACTGATGTTTATATCACACTTTGACATTCTACACTTTCTACACTGATGTTTATATCACACTTTGACATTCTACACTTTCTACACTGATGTTTATATCACACTTTGACATTCTACACTTTCTACACTGATGTTTATATCACACTTTGACATTCTACACTTTCTACACTGATGTTTATATCACACTTTGACATGCTACACTTTCTACACTGATGTTTATATCACACTTTGACATTCTACACTTTCTACACTGATGTTTATATCACACTTTGACATTCTACACTTTCTACACTGATGTTTATATCACACTTTGACATTCTACACTTTCTACACTGATGTTTATATCACACTTTGACATTCTACACTTTCTACCCTGATGTTTATATCACACTTTGACATTCTACACTTTCTACACTGATGTTTATATCACACTTTGACATTCTACACTTTCTACACTGATGTTTATATCACACTTTGACATTCTACACTTTCTACACTGATGTTTATATCACACTTTGACTTTCTACACTGATGTTTATATCACACTTTGACATTCTACACTTTCTACACTGATGTTTATATCACACTTTGACATTCTACACTTTCTACACTGATGTTTATATCACACTTTGACATTCTACACTTACTACACTGATGTTTATATCACACTTTGACATTCTACACTTTCTACACTGATGTTTATATCACACTTTGACATTCTACACTTTCTACACTGATGTTTATATCACACTTTGACATTCTACACTTTCTACACTGATGTTTATATCACACTTTGACATTCTACACTTTCTACACTGATGTTTATATCACACTTTGACATTCTACACTTTCTACACTGATGTTTATATCACACTTTGACATTCTACACTTTCTACACTGATGTTTATATCACACTTTGACATTCTACACTTTCTACACTGATGTTTATATCACACTTTGACATTCTACACTTTCTACACTGATGTTTATATCACACTTTGACATTCTACACTTTCTACACTGATGTTTATATCACACTTTGACATTCTACACTGATGTTTATATCACACTTTGACATTCTACACTTTCTACACTGATGTTTATATCACACTTTGACATTCTACACTTTCTACACTGATGTTTATATCACACTTGACATTCTACACTTTCTACACTGATGTTTATATCACACTTTGACATTCTACACTTTCTACACTGATGTTTATATCACACTTTGACATTCTACACTTTCTACACTGATGTTTATATCACACTTTGACATTCTACACTTTCTACACTGATGTTTATATCACACTTTGACATTCTACACTTTCTACACTGATGTTTATATCCCACTTTGACATTCTACACTTTCTACACTGATGTTTATATCACACTTTGACATTCTACACATTCTACAGTGATGTTTATATCACACTTTGACATTCTACACTTTCTACACTGATGTTTATATCACACTTTGACATTCTACACTTTCTACACTGATGTTTATATCACACTTTGACATTCTACACTTTCTACACTAATGTTTATATCACACTTTGACATTCTACACTTTCTACACTGATGTTTATATCACACTTTGACATTCTACACTTTCTACACTGATGTTTATATCACACTTTGACATTCTACACTTTCTACACTGATGTTTATATCACACTTTGACATTCTACACTTTCTACACTGATGTTTATATCACACTTTGACATTCTACACTTTCTACACTGATGTTTATATCACACTTTGACATTCTACACTTTCTACACTGATGTTTATATCACACTTTGACATTCTACACTTTCTACACTGATGTTTATATCACACTTTGACATTCTACACTGATGTTTATATCACACTTTGACATTCTACACTTTCTACACTGATGTTTATATCACACTTTGACATTCTACACTTTCTACACTGATGTTTATATCACACTTTGACATTCTACACTTTCTACACTGATGTTTATATCACACTTTGACATTCTACACTTTCTACACTGATGTTTATATCACACTTTGACATTCTACACTTTCTACACTGATGTTTATATCACACTTTGACATGCTACACTTTCTACACTGATGTTTATATCACACTTTGACATTCTACACTTTCTACACTGATGTTTATATCACACTTTGACATTCTACACTTTCTACACTGATGTTTATATCACACTTTGACATTCTACACTTTCTACACTGATGTTTATATCACACTTTGACATTCTACACTTTCTACACTGATGTTTATATCACACTTTGACATTCTACACTTTCTACACTGATGTTTATATCACACTTTGACATTCTACACTTTCTACACTGATGTTTATATCACACTTTGACTTTCTACACTGATGTTTATATCACACTTTGACATTCTACACTTTCTACACTGATGTTTATATCACACTTTGACATTCTACACTTTCTACACTGATGTTTATATCACACTTTGACATTCTACACTTTCTACACTGATGTTTATATCACACTTTGACATTCTACACTTTCTACACTGATGTTTATATCACACTTTGACATTCTACACTTTCTACACTGATGTTTATATCACACTTTGACATTCTACACTTTCTACACTGATGTTTATATCACACTTTGACATTCTACACTTTCTACACTGATGTTTATATCACACTTTGACATGCTACACTTTCTACACTGATGTTTATATCACACTTTGACATTCTACACTTTCTACACTGATGTTTATATCACACTTTGACATTCTACACTTTCTACACTGATGTTTATATCACACTTGACATTCTACACTTTCTACACTGATGTTTATATCACACTTTGACATTCTACACTTTCTACACTGATGTTTATATCACACTTTGACATTCTACACTTTCTACACTGATGTTTATATCACACTTTGACATTCTACACTTTCTACACTGATGTTTATATCACACTTTGACATTCTACACTTTCTACACTGATGTTTATATCACACTTTGACATTCTACACTTTCTACACTGATGTTTATATCACACTTTGACTTTCTACACTGATGTTTATATCACACTTTGACATTCTACACTTTCTACACTGATGTTTATATCACACTTTGACATTCTACACTTTCTACACTGATGTTTATATCACACTTTGACATTCTACACTTACTACACTGATGTTTATATCACACTTTGACATTCTACACTTTCTACACTGATGTTTATATCACACTTTGACATTCTACACTTTCTACACTGATGTTTATATCACACTTTGACATTCTACACTTTCTACACTGATGTTTATATCACACTTTGACATTCTACACTTTCTACACTGATGTTTATATCACACTTTGACATTCTACACTTTCTACACTGATGTTTATATCACACTTTGACATTCTACACTTTCTACACTGATGTTTATATCACACTTTGACATTCTACACTTTCTACACTGATGTTTATATCACACTTTGACATTCTACACTTTCTACACTGATGTTTATATCACACTTTGACATTCTACACTTTCTACACTGATGTTTATATCACACTTTGACATTCTACACTTTCTACACTGATGTTTATATCACACTTTGACATTCTACACTTTCTACACTGATGTTTATATCACACTTTGACATTCTACACTTTCTACACTGATGTTTATATCACACTTTGACATTCTACACTGATGTTTATATCACACTTTGACATTCTACACTTTCTACACTGATGTTTATATCACACTTTGACATTCTACACTTTCTACACTGATGTTTATATCACACTTTGACATTCTACATTTTCTACACTGATGTTTATATCACACTTTGACATTCTACACTTTCTACACTGATGTTTATATCACACTTTGACATTCTACACTTTCTACACTGATGTTTATATCACACTTTGACATTCTACACTTTCTACACTGATGTTTATATCACACTTTGACATTCTACACTTTCTACACTGATGTTTATATCACACTTTGACATTCTACACTTTCTACACTGATGTTTATATCCCACTTTGACATTCTACACTTTCTACACTGATGTTTATATCACACTTTGACATTCTACACATTCTACAGTGATGTTTATATCACACTTTGACATTCTACACTTTCTACACTGATGTTTATATCACACTTTGACATTCTACACTTTCTACACTGATGTTTATATCACACTTTGACATTCTACACTTTCTACACTGATGTTTATATCACACTTTGACATTCTACACTTTCTACACTGATGTTTATATCACACTTTGACTTTCTACACTTTCTACACTGATGTTTATATCACACTTTGACATTCTACACTTTCTACACTGATGTTTATATCACACTTTGACATTCTACACTTTCTACACTGATGTTTATATCACACTTTGACATTCTACACTTTCTACACTGATGTTTATATCACACTATGACATTCTACACTTTCTACACTGATGTTTATATCACACTTTGACATTCTACACTTTCTACACTGATGTTTATATCACACTTTGACATTCTACACTGATGTTTATATCACACTTTGACTTTCTACACTGATGTTTATATCACACTTTGACATTCTACACTTTCTACACTGATGTTTATATCACACTTTGACATTCTACACTTTCTACACTGATGTTTATATCACACTTTGACATTCTACACTTTCTACACTGATGTTTATATCACACTTTGACATTCTACACTTTCTACACTGATGTTTATATCACACTTTGACATTCTACACTTTCTACACTGATGTTTATATCACACTTTGACATTCTACACATTCTACAGTGATGTTTATATCACACTTTGACATTCTACACTTTCTACACTGATGTTTATATCACACTTTGACATTCTACACTTTCTACACTGATGTTTATATCACACTGTGACATTCTACACTTTCTACACTGATGTTTATATCACACTTTGACATTCTACACTTTCTACACTGATGTTTATATCACACTTTGACATTCTACACTTTCTACACTGATGTTTATATCACACTTTGACATTCTACACTTACTGTAATAAATAGGTAGATATCAAATTTAGTGCGCACGTTGTAAGTTTATTTTGCTCTTTCCCTTTCTACAATTTAAGATTACACTAAGCTTTTGTAATTAAGACTTACTATAGGTTTATCATTCGCTTTGGCATTTCTTTACCTCTGCTGGTAGACTATTAGTCCCCGAGGGTATCATCCGCCCAGTAGCCCCGAGGGTATCATCCGCCCAGTAGCCCCGAGGGTATCATCCGCCCAGTAGCCAGCGTTTTTGCACTGACACGGTTTATTTAATAAATTTATTGAAATTGACAACCCAAATAATGTAATTGTTATTCTTACTAAGGTTCTCCTCCCTCAGACATAGGTGACATAGGTGACCTCAGACATAGGTGACATAGGTGACATCAGACATAGGTGATATAGGTGACCTCAGACATAGGTGACATAGGTGACCTCAGACCTAGGTGACATAAGTGACCTCAGACATAGGTGACATAGGTGACCTCAGCCGATTTCGGCTATTCTCTTTAGGCACTTTCCAGTCTTTCGATTTTGAGCGCTCCTGATGAAGGTTATTCCAGAAACGCGTCGTGCGCCCTAAAATAGATATGTACGTTTTTATTATGATCACAAAGTCTGCTTGTAGACTATTAGTCTCTTAGGGTATCATCTATCAAGTAGTTCGTGTTTCAACACTGGCGTGATTTATTAGATATATTAATTATTGAAATTTCCAGTTTCTAAAAATGCAATTACTTGTGTCAAATCAAATCAAAAATCAAAAAGTTTTATTTAAAGTCGGTACATTTTATAACAGTACAACATAAGCTCTCAAGGGCTTTTCAAACCGACATGTATGATGAAATTACATAAATTAAATACAGCATAAAATAACCAAGCATGTCATGCAATACAAAATTAATACATATCCAGATAATATGTATGCATACAGTTCTGCGTTTTGACTTCTGGACCCCCTACAGCCAGTGCGCATGTGGCAAGTTCCTCTCTGTGCACTTACTGTCATAGGACCAAAAGTCAAAACCGAAAATAGATGCCGACATTCATAGCACCCATTACACATACAAGTACATTCATGCAAATTATAAGCAGTTTATAATTAAGCAAATAAGTCTATAATTAAGTACTGCATGTAGAATACTTTGAAAATGACATCTAGTCTGATATACATGTAAAGTATTAAATTAAAAACTGCAAACTAAAAAAACATTGAAATCACCGTTGACAAGTGCATAAAATATTTTGACCTAATTCTTACAGATTTTGACAAAAACAAGTACATGTACTCTGATAACAAAATAATCTTACCATTTTATCACGTGTTGCCAGACAAAAAAAGTATTTAGATGTCACCTAATGATAAAAAAATTCTTGTTTCAGAAAAAAAAAGAATATTATGTATGTTTTTTTACTTTCAATTAGAACACCACAATGACTGTTTAGTTTATTATGAAAGCTTAATTGTTGACAACATAAATGGGTTATGGTTTTTAATGCCACTTTCAACAATATTTCAGTTATATCGTGGCGGTCAGTTTTATTGGCGGAGAAAACCGGAGAAACAGGAGAAAACCACCTACCTGCCGGAAGTCAGTGACTAATTTTATCACATAATGCTGTATCAAGTACACCTCGCCATGAGCATGAATCTAACTTACAACGTTAAGAGTGATAGGTACTGGTTGCTCATGTAGTTATAAATCCAAATACTATGCGATCATGTCCACAACGGCCCCCTGACAGCAAAAGACAAATATGAAATTTCATTAATTGCATGTTGACAAGTCTTAAACTATCGTCAATATAAAATTTCCTTTACATTTATACTCTAGCAAATGTAAATCATGTGGATAGACAATTGTCAGAAGGCCCGTGACAGATCACATTTTGTCCATATTTAACAATACATAATACAATTTCATCATATCTAGAGTACCATAACAATAACGGTTCACTCCAAAAAAAATGTTGTGGTATGCCATCTTTAGTTGACTCCGTCAGTATTCTCATATGAACAATCAACAATAACCCCTCTATCAGTAATAACTTTGAGAACATTAAATTTTGATGAAACAGTTAGTGGAACACATAATGGATTCTCGTAAAATATGCCATGTATATTCCATTATATGCCGCTTGCCGGTAAAATTAATAATATATATTATCTGATGTTCTTGTGGCAAGTAGAATTTCGATTGGCTATTGTATTATTAAAACTATGGTTCTCCTCACTCAGTCGTGACCTTATGTGACCTTTGCCAATTGTCGTTATCCTGTTTATGCCCTTTGGTTTTGTTGCTTCAAAAGACGTTTAAATTATTTGGCTTTCAAATCTCTTGATTCTGAGCGTACCCAATAATGGTTATTACAAAAATGCGTCATGCGCATTAAAATGTATATCTACGTACTTTTATTTAAAGGGATATTGTCTACCAGCTGCGTAATTTTTTCATACCCAAAATTATTGTCGATTTCCGTACTGACCTTCATAAAATGAAGATTAACACCGAGTTATGTTGCAAAAGATACGAAAAAGACCCAAAACTATCGTTATCAGAATTATTGTCCGGATGACAATATTCAAATCTGTTCATATGGCCTTCTATGCGAACACGTCTTGAGCATGCGCACTGTTTAGAAACAATAAACAACATGTGGTTCTTGGGCAAAAGAGAAACTGTCAACGCGTGGAAGAAAGCGGACTTTGACGGATTCAGAGATAAAGAGGAATAGAAGTGAAGTATCTTACAAATGGAACAAATGCAGGATATATGTAGGGGATCAGTTGGACCGTTGCCGTTGGATGGAGCGAACTCAAGGAAGTGCTTGATTATTGTTGATAGGTAAGCCGAGCATGTTGCCTTCTTTTCTCAATCGTTTTTCATATTTTATGAATTTATGATGATGCCTATGATCATTTTCGGTAGGTATTAATCAATATATGTAATTTTGCACCTGGCAACAGCAAATTATTGTCAATGAGTAGCATAAAACGGCCGTATTTGCGAGGTAAACAAACATAAATTTTAAGAGGCCAGCAAAGGGGAAATGGGAGTGCAAAAATGATATCAATGACAATGCAGTTTATTATTATCAATTTAAAAAAAAATATCGAATCAATTCATTTTTAATGCAAGAATTAAAACTGTACATGGCTTAATGAAAACCCTATAAAGTTCTTTTTATTCAAGCAAATTTATTTCTTTGATATAATTAGGCTTTTAATTTTATCAAATTTCAACAACTTGGACATGAAACTTAGTTTTGGGAACCAAAAGTATATACCTTACTTTCTGCGAATTATCACTATAATGGAAAATCAGTATGTATTTTTCAAATAAAAGCTTTCTATTTAAAGAAGCTTCATTTCAATTGCACTTTTAGTTTGGATCCTGTAAGTATAATATATAATTATAAACAAGGTTTTGAAGAAATGATATGAATATCCATTGAAATTTTCCAGTTTCAGAACTTTTTTTTATATATGACTACAAAATTTTACTGAAAATTTCAGAAATGTCCTAAAATGCATATTTTAGACCATGGCTAAATGAAAATCATTTTCAATTCCTTTATGCAAACAAGTTTATATCTTGGGTACTGGAAATACATTACATAAATAAGGTTAAAAGTACTTTTCAATAAGTTTGAACATAACACTTTGTTATGGGAGCCAAAATTATATCTTCCTGTCTGTGAATTATCACCATAGTGGAAAATCAGTATGTATCTTTTATATAAAAAGCTTTCCATTTAAATAAGTGTCATTTCAGTAGCATTTTTAGTTTGGATCCTGTAAGTATGATACATAAACAAGGTTTTTAAAAAATAATATGAAGATCCATAGAAATTTGCAAGTTTCAGAAAATTTTCTATATATGTGACTATAAAATTTTACTGAAATGTCCTGAACTGCATATTTTAGACTATGACTAAATGAAAATCGTTTTCAATTTCCTTATGCAAACCAAGTTTATTTCTTGACTATTCTAAAAACATTACATTAACTAGTTTTTTACTACATTTCAACAATTTTGGACATAATTTTTAGTTCAGGGAGCCAAAATTATACTTTACTATCTTAGAATTATCAACATAGACATGACAGAGGGAAATCAATATGTATTTTTCATATAAAGGCTTTCTATTTAAAGAATTGTCATTTGAACTGCTTTTTATCCCCTCGCCAACGAAGTTGCCAAGGGATATAGTAACGCTACCGTCCGTCCGTCACATCCTTGTGAACACTCTAGAATCAACATCCTTCAATGGATTTTGACCAAACTTGGTACATACTTAGTCCTTAAGAGAATCTGGAACCCTATTAATTTTCAAGGTCATATGTCAAAGATCAAGGTCACAGGCTAAAATGTTTACCGCATAACATCCTTGTGAACACTAGAATCAACATCCTTCAATGGATTTTTGACAAAACTTGGTACATACTTAGTCCTTAAGATACCGAAACCTTATTGATTTTCAAGGTCATAGCCTTATAGGTCAAAGGTCAAGATAACCGGGTCAAAATTTTATCACGTAATATCCTTGTGAACACTCTAGAATCAACATCCTTCAATGGATTATGACCAAGCTTGGTACATACTTAGTCCTTAAGAGAATCTGGAACCCTATTGATTTTCAAAGTCAAAGGTCAAGGTCACCGGGTAAAATTTTTAGGCAAGGGGATACGCCATGCTTTGCCCTTGTTTAGTTTGGATCTTGTAAGTATGATTTATAAACAAGATTTTTAAGAAATAATGTGAAGATCCATAGCAATTTGCATGTTTCACAGTGTGTGAATTGAACAGTAGACCGATGGCCCATGTCTGTGTTAAAATCATGCAGGTTTTTGTAAAATTATCTAAATTTTTTAGGTTAAAAAATTACTACAAAAACTGGTAATTTCAGACAAATGTGATTTTGTAGTGATTGATATTTGTACTTTTGATTTAGATATTCTGACCAAGGTAATTCTAGAGTAGAAGAAATGAGCAGCCATCACATTTCAACGAAACGGATGAAACTGGAGAAATCGAGTTCATTTGTGAACCCATTTGAGTATGTTCATTTTGTTAAAGATTAGACATATTCTACATTATGTTTATAGGTAACATTGTCAATATTGTTCAACACAGTCACTCGTATAACAGTTTCCTATTAATTATTGTGGCTTGCATAGTGATACTACTAGTAGCTTCACAAGGTTTGTCATGTTAATTTCATATGTTTCAGTTGTAACTTACATACTTGAAATTTTGTCCTAATAACAGAACCATGCATGATCATATGTCATAGGAGCTTTATTATACCCCCACTCCACTGGAAGGGGGAGGGGGTACACTGTTTTACCTCTGTCCATCCGTTCGTCCCAAGATGTTCATAACATTTTTCTCAGTAATTATTTATGGCAGCAATCTGATATTTGATCATAGGCTTCAGAAGGGTCAATCGAAAGTCGCAAACCCGCTGTGTTGTCCATGGTCAAGTCCGGTAGAAGTCCCATCCGATGAAGGGAAAGACATCAACAACAAATGAAGATCAGGTCTGATTTGGGTAACAGACACCCTGTAAACCATTGACCAGCTCGTGATGCCTGCCGTAGAACTTCTTGAGGGATGACCACAACCTAAAATCTGTCTACAAATCACTCAAATCCTTCATAAAGTGGACTTGTAATGATATGTTTAGTTTGTCATTCACTATACATTCGAGATATTCATCTTGAATTGAAAGTTAGGGCTCCATAGATCATAATCTCAATTCTATTGTTTTATTCTTGTGAATTACATTGTATGTATTTTTCTACTTCAGGTGGCAGAGAAGTTACAACAAAAAGACAGCTAGATGGTCTGTGCAGCCTGTTAAAGCTGACAAGTTATATTCCTATGTTCCAAGACTATTAAGGGTCATCATTTGTATGAGACTGCAAGATAATGAAGGAATGAATTAACATGTGCAGTTGGAAGTAGATGATCCCAGAAGAATCTCGGTCCATCTTGCACCAATTCCACAACCTCCAACTCGGGATGATATTGTAGCATCTCAGAAATCCAGATTTGAAGACCAAGATAAAACAATTGACTATATTGTCGCATAAAATAAATTTAGATTGTCACTCTTTGTTTTTCCTGGTCTAACAGAAGTTCTGCACATTTAGAGCAGAAAAGTACCCAAGTCAGGATAATGGCCATTACAAATTGTCCAATGCACAATAATGATAGCTGGTGGCCATTTTGAATTTTCAAATGGTGCAAACAGTAACAACACATGTTAAAGACATTCATAGGAACATATATACCAGATTTCAATTCAATCCCTTCAGCGGTTCTTGAGAAGAAGTTTCTTGAAAATCGACCAATTAGAATTTTCAAAGTCACATGGTGGCTATGTTTTTTGACGAATCTGCACAAAAGTAACAACTCTTGTGTTGGACCTCATAGAAAACATCTCTGCCAAGTTTGGTTTTGAATTTTATAAAAGACTGTCAGTCCATTTTAGAAGAAATTGTCAGTGCTGATAGAACAAAAAATAATAATAAGATGGCAAAACTTTCAAATTAAATTTACAATTCCAACTGACCAACTTGTGAAATTAACAACTCATTAGGGTTGATTTATTTTTTATTTTTGGTGTTTTAACGCCACTTTCAGCAATATTTCAGCTATATCATGGCGACCAGTTTTAGTGGTGGAGGAAGCCAGAGTACCCGGACAACTACCGACCATAGGGAAGCAAGTGGTAAACTTTATCATTATATATAGGGTATATGGGATAAAATACAAAATATTTCATGAACAAGTTTTAATTAAATCGTCTAGGAATGAAACCCTTGTATTGTCCATATAGATCAGGATACTTGTCCCTAATTTTCCAAGTACAACAGCTTGGGATCACACGTCTGACCCCAGCTCCAAGTCGGCCATGTGCCCAAATGGTATACTGGCGGTAGGCTGCATACCTATTGGATTTGTTGTAATCCTCATCATGGGGCATTACTACAAGTTCCTCTCGAAACATTCTAGCAACCCCCAACACTACCTCATCAAGGACAATCCGATCAAAGTCCTGTAATAAAGACAAGAGATTTAATAAAAACAGAGTAAAGACAGATGGTTATACATTCGTCTAGAAAAATGAGCTCTATTTAGAAAAGAAATATAATTCATTATAAGTGAAATAGTTTGCACAATCTCAGTTTAGAGAAATAAAAAAAAGTCTTATTTTGGAAGGAAAGATTTTCTCGTGGGACTTTCTTATGACCACAGTTTTATTTCGTTTTTTGTTGGTATATGGGAGAACCATTTTGGTCTTGCAATTTTTTTTTATCAATTTACCCCTCAAGCTATTCAATTTTAATTTTATGTTTTTTAGCTCACCTGGCCATAGGCCATGTGAGCTTTTGTCATGGGTAAGCGTCCGTCGTCCGTCCGTTAGCTTTTCACATTTAAATCTTCTTCTCTGAAACCGCTGAACAGAAATCAGCCAAACTTGCCAGAAATGTTCACTGGATGGTCCTCTACCAGATATGTGTTTTTGGTGCTGATTTGAAATCCAACATGGCTGCCAGGGTCCATAATGTGTTCTCATTGGCTGAAATTTTAAAAATCTTCTTGTCAGAAACCACTAAGTCAATTGAATTGTGACTTTGCATGAATGATCATTGGGCGGTCCTGTACTAAAATTGTGAATCGTTTGCTGATCGGAAATTCAAGATGGCCGCCATGACTCGACTTAGTTTAACATTGGACCCTATGGGAATTTCACATTTTCATCTTTTTTTCTGAAACCACAAAACAGATTTGAACCAAACTTGGCAGAAATGTTCATTGGATGGTCATATACAAGATTTTTGTTTTTGGCGCTGATCGGAAATCCAACATGGCTGCCAGGGCCCATAATGTGTTCTGATTGGTCGAAATTTTAAAAATCTTCTTGTTAGAAACCACTAAGCCAATTGAATTGTGACTTTGCAGGAATGATCATTGGGTGGTCCTGTACTAAACTTGTGAATCGTTTGCCGATCGGAAATTCAAGATGGCCGCCATGACTCGACTTAGTTTAACATAGGACCCTATGGGAATTTCACATTTTCATCTTTTTTTCTGAAACCACAAAACAGATTTGAATCAAACTTGGCAGAAATGTTCATTGGATGGTCATATACAAGATTTTTGTTTTTGGCGCTGATCGGAAATCCAACATGGCTGCCAGGGCCCATAATGTGTTCTGATTGGTTGAAATTTTAAAAATCTTCTTGTTAGAAACCACTAAGCCAATTGAATTGTGACTTTGCAGGAATGATCATTGAGTGGTCCTGTACTAAACTTGTGAATCGTTTGCCGATCGGAAATTCAAGATGGCCGCCATGACTCGACTTAGTTTTAACATTGGACCCTATGGGAATTTCACATTTTCATCTTTTTTCTGAAACCACAAAACAGATTTGAATCAAACTTGGCAGAAATGTTCATTGGATGGTCATATACAAGATTTTTGTTTTTGGCGCTGATCGGAAATCCAACATGGCTGCCAGGGCCCATAATGTGTTCTGATTGGTCGAAATTTAAAAAATCTTCTTGTTAGAAACCACTAAGCCAATTGAATTGTGACTTTGCAGGAATGATCATTGGGTGGTCCTGTACCAAATTTGTGAATCGTTTACCAATCGGAAATTCAAGATGGCCGCCATGACTCGACTTAGTTTAACATTGGACCCTATGGGAATTTCACATTTTCATCTTTGTTTCTGAAACCACAAAACAGATTTGAACCAAACTTGGCAGAAATGTTCATTGGATGGTCATATACAAGATTTTTGTTTTTGGTGCTGATCGGAAATCCAACATGGCTGCCAGGGCCTATAATGTGTTCTGATTGGTCGAAATTTTAAAAATCTTCTTGTTAGAAACCACTAAGCCAATTGAATTGTGGCTTTGCAGGAATGATCATTGGGTGGTCCTGTACTAAACTTGTGAATCGTTTGCTGATCGGAAATTCAAGATGACCACCATGACTCGACTTAATTTTAACATAGGACCCTATGGAAAAAATGTTTAAAAGTCTTCTCCTCTGAAACCAGTAAGTCAGTTTAAAGCAAACATGGGATGCATGGTCCTTAGGTGGTCAACTTTCAATATTATGTCCTGTGACCCCGACCTCCATCCAAGATGGCAACCATCAGCGAACATAGTTTTAACATAGGACCCTATGGGAAATATATTTAAAAATCTTCTTCTCTGAAACCAGTAAGCCAATTTAAAGCAAACATGGCATGGATGGTCCTTACGTGGTCAATTTTCAAAATTGTGTCCAGTGACCCTGACCTCCATCCAAGATGGCCACCTTCAGCAGACATACTGTAGTTTTAACATAGGACCCTATGGGAAAAAATATTTTAAAATCTTCTCCTCTGAAACTAGTAAGCCAATATAGCAAACATGTCATCGATGGTCCTTAGGTGGTCAACTTCCAAAATTGTGTTCAGTGATCCCGATCTCGGTTCAAAATAGCCGCCGTCAGCAGACATAGTTTTAACATAGGACCCTATGGGAAAATTGTTTAAAAGTCTTCTCTTCTGAAACCAGTCAGCCAATTTAAAGCAAACATGGCATAGATGGTCCTTGGGTAGTATACTTTCAAAATTGTGTCCGGTGACCACGACCTCCATCCAAGATGGCTGCCATGAGCAGACATAGTTTTAACATATAACCCTATGGCAGTATGGGATTTGAATAGTAACTTAGATGTATTCAGCATGCAGACATTCTTAAGAGGACTTATTTATGTCAGGTGAGCGATACAGGCTCACCTGAGCCTCTAGTTTTCCTAAAAATTATTTTGATTTTGAATCTTGAAGAAAAAAATTTGGCTGGACAGGAGAAAAAAATATATTCTGACTTGACATTTTCACAGTATAATCATATACTTGCCATTTTCACAGTATAATCATATACAAAATTTTGAAGAAAAAAAATTATTCCAGCACTTCGCCAATCTAATTAAAATTAGATATACGCGCTTGCTCCCTATTTTAGATCAAATTATACCCCCGGTCCCCGAAGGGGGAGGGGGTATACTGTTTTACCTCTGTCCGTCCTTCCAAAATATTTTTCGTCACATTTTTCTCAGCAACTATTGATGGCAGAAATCTGATATTTGGTCACAAGCTTCACATAAGTATGCCATATCGTGGGAAGCGTTTTTGGAACCATCAGATTCCTACTTCCTGTTTGCCGACTTAGTTGTTTTTTATCCACATTGAACATATATGCACATTTTTCTCAACAACTATTGATGGCAGAAATCTGGTATTTGGTCACAAGCTTCATATAGGTACCCCATATCATGGGAAGTGGCAGGGGTATCATAAGTGAGCATTAGATCACAGTTCACCTAGTTTTAATTAGATTGGCACTTCGCCGGAAAATAAGAAAATATGATTTCTGTGGCGTCTGAAAAAAACATTTCTACGGCGAAAAAACGTGACATAGCCCCCTTCAAGGTAAATGGTCAGTCCCATATTATTTTGCAGCAACTGTCTTGTGGAACTAGAAGTAAGGTCTCTTTTGTTTCTAATCCAGCCCAAATTTCTCTGAAACATTCCAGTCAATTATCAAATAAAACAACACTAGCTACGTCATTCGTTTTCATCAGACATGTATTTCACTGTGTTCTACATGTATGTCTCTGTTTCATATTGTCGGTAAACTGGTTAAAATAAATTAATTTAACACGTGTATCAAAATCTCGGGGAACAACTTCATAACTTATAAGAAGAAAAAAACTAATTTAGTTATTTTTAACGCCGGCAAAAATTTCCGATCGAAAATACGTAGTTGAGCTTGTCCCCATAGGGTGCCTCCTGGCATGTTTTCAATGGTTATCGTGGAAATATCGGCTGAATCTGTTAAGGCATGTAGTTTTCATCGAAGAAAATCTATTCCTGATACAGAAATTATTTATTCTACGTCTTTTAGATACAATCGGTTCGCAAATAGCTTTTTTCCTCAACTTTTATAGAAACTTACCTCAATATCCATGCTGCAGCATCCGGGCTACTGACATAAAAATAGATAAATAAATAGAGTTGGCCTCGCCCAGGTCAGTGCATAATTAATTAGCTTCCGGTAACGATGGTCAGCTTTTTTAGTCGAAAAAACAACGTTTCGGAGTGTATTCATCAATAATTCGGTGTTTAATCTTCATTTTATGAAGGTCAGTACGGAAATCGACAATAATTTTGGGTATGAAAAAATTACGCAGCTGGTAGACAATATCCCTTTAAACATGTATATCTACGTACTTATATTTAAACATGTATATCTACGTACTTTTATTTAAACATGTATATCTACGTACTTTTATTTAAACATGTGTATCTACGTACTTTTATTTAAACATGTATATCTACGTACTTTTATTTAAACATGTATATCTACGTACTTTTATTTAAACATGTATATCTACGTACTTTTATTTAAACATGTATATCTAGACCAACAATACGTTGGCTTTTTGTGGTATTCGTAATCTGAACTGCTGTTCATAAATATATGGACCTTATCAAATATTGCATAAGAAATTTCACCTCTGATAATGAACATGTATTTACTGCCAACAGCCGATGTTGATTAATTATAATATTTATTTGCATAGTTAAGAAAGGCATGTGTCCACTTTTCAATGTGTTCAATATGATTAAGTGGTTTTATTTTGTGACCGAGTTATACTACTAATCTGTCTTTTTTTACCGAAATACAGTTTTGTGTTCCTTTTTGTCAAATCAAACCTTGACTTAACAATAATGGTAATATAAAAACGTGGATATCTAATTTAGTGTTCAGGTACACTAAAGGTCAAAGAAACAAGTGTGCACACAGAAATGTGCTGTCCAAAAGGCAAGTGTGGATGTCAATATTTAATATTATTAACTTTAAAAAAAAAAAATCATGGACACAGGGATCCTGGATTTTTTTTTAATAAAAAACTAATACTGGATTATTATTTTTGCTTAAAATCCGATCCTGTGTTTTTATTTCAAATTTTCATCATAGCCCCCTTCCCCCTCCCAAGGGATATAAAATTGTATCATTAATAATATATTGATAAATAATAAATTCAAGTTTTCTATTTAAAATAAATCTTATTTACAAAACCACTGATATTTGTTTAATTTTTAACGCTGATTTAAGTTTTAGTCGCAACAAATTTTTATTTTTCTCTTTAAACTGTCGAAACATAACATTTATTTAACTGTAAAATTCACAAATAAAATTCACCCCCCCCTTTTTTTCCCTTGTTTCTTGTTTAAATCAATGATCAACAATATTCCAGAATCAAACAAATGAATAAATATAACATAGATTTCTTTTACATGCAACTTTTTACCATGCGGAGTCAGTGTGTTTTAAATCGGTCATCCAATCAGGACGCTCATTATTCTTGTCCAAGATAAAAATACATCGCTAAAATTACCCACTTCAACTCGTAAATTTACATAGAAATCGGAGATATTTCGTCATAAAACTTCACACATGGTTTTGTCTATCATATTTCTTGAAGACAAACATAAAATTTTATTGCATTTATCAATATTTTATGAGTATCAACAATTTTTTCAACACCGTATCTGTTTCTCGATACAGCTGCCCGATTACAGTGACCCGTGACCAACTTTAGTACGTTCTACCAGTTTTTTTTCTTAATAATGTTGTTTAATAAATCAGGTCAGAGGCGAAATCCTGACTACTGAGTGGTGTATAATAATCAACGCATTAAACATTCTATAATATTTCAAAAAGGCGACCTTTAAAGGTATATCTGTAAAAAAAAACAAAAAACAAACAACTGACAACTGATCTGGTTTTTCTGTCTGAACACTTTAAGCACTAAAGCGCTCGTATGCTCTGCACAGCAAGCTGTATTTCAGCATTCAGATTGTCCAGCTGGTCCTGTCAGTTTGAACACCTGAAAAACTAAATCGGTCCTAGGCTCTGCACAGCAAGCTGTATTTCAGCATTCAGATTGTCCAGCTGGTCCTGTCAGTTTGAACACATGAAGCACTAAATCGTTCTTAGGCTCTGCACAGCAAGATGTATTTCAGCATTCAGATTGTCCAGCTGGTTCTGTTTGTCTGTACACCTTAACACTAAACTGCTCTTTAGTTCTGCCCAGCAAGCTGTATTTCAGTATCAGATTGCCCAGCTGATTCTGTCTTTCTGAACACTTTAAGCACTTAGCTGCTCATGTTCTGCACAGCAAGCTGTATTTCAGAAGTCAGATTGTCCAGCTGGTTCTGTCTGTCTGTACACCTTAACACTAAACTGATCTTAAGCTCTGCACAGCAAGCTGTATTTCAGTATTCAGATTGTCCAGCTGGTTCTGTCTGTCTGTACACCTTAACACTAAACTGCTCTTAAATTCTGCACAGCAAGCTGTATTTCAGCATTCAGATTGTCCAGCTGGTTCTGTCTGTCTGAACACTTTAAGCACTTAACTGCTCAGGTTCTGCACAGCAAGCTGTATTTCAGCATTCAGATCGTCCAACTGGTTCTGTCTGTCTGTGCACCTTAACATTAAACTGCTCTTAAGTTCTGCACAGCAAGCTGTATTTCAATATTCAGATTGTCCAGCTGGTCCTGTCTGTCTGTACACCTTAGCACTAAACTGCTCGTAGGATCTGCGCAACAAGCTGTATTTCAGCATTCAGATTGTCCAGCTGGTTGTGTTTGGATAGAGGTAGTAATGCCTAACGAGGCAGAAGTATATGTTAACTCTGTAGTTCTTGTTGAGCTTAGACGGATGCTACACTGTGACGTCTTTACGACACTTTGAAATCCTGCTCAACTTGCCCTATATATAGCGGTGATATTGTATTATATATCTCCCATGTTCTATATATAGCGGTGATATTGTATTATATATCTCCCATGTTCTATATATAGCGGTGATATTGTATTATATATCTCCCATGTTCTATATATAGCGGTGATATTGTATTATATATCTCCCATATTCTATATATAGCGGTGATATTGTATTATATATCTCCCATGTTCTATATATAGCGGTGATATTGTATTATATATCTCCCATGTTCTATATATAGCGGTGATATTGTATTATATATCTCCCATGTTCTATATAAAGCGGTGATATTTATTATATATCTCCCATGTTTGATATCTGTAGGTTCTTTTATTGATCTTTAATCTAATATGTAGTAATTAAGATAATGCTATTATGAAGACATAAAAATTCATATTTTTAGTCATGTGTAGTACATGTACACATACTCATGACCACATTCGTGCACTGTGACATTCTACACTCAATTTGAGTTCCAAATTTGGCATCCTATACCCCTGTTAAGTTTCTATTTTAGCGCCCTGTACTTAGTTTCCCGGAGTTTTTTTCTCCTACACTTGCTGTAAGGTTTCACTGGGAAAGTAGAAACGACTGTTGTATGGTGAAGGCAATTAAAAACAATGAGTTTCTCTTATTTTTCAATTAGAGGATTATAGTTGGGGTGTTTAAAGCCAATTTCAGCACCATCGGAACAGTTTCATAATCATTTGACCAGTTTTGACCAGTTTTGATTGGGCCACAGTTTTCTGTGTAATTGTGTTTATTTGTTTGCTTTGTTTGTCTTCGCTTTGTGTCTTGTGCCCAATGTTGACTGTGTCTCTGGATTGTCCAATGTTGACTGTGTCTCTGGATGGTCCAATGTTGACTGTGTCTCTGGATTGTCCAATGTTGACTGTGTCTCTGGATTGTCCAATGTTGACTGTGTCTCTGGATTGTCCAATGTTGACTGTGTCTCTGGATTGTCCAATGTTGACTGTGTCTCTGGATTGTCCAATGTTGACTGTGTCTCTGGATTGTCCAATGTTGACTGTCTCTGGATTGTCCAATGTTGACTGTGTCTCTGGATTGTCCAATGTTGACTGTGTCTCTGGATTGTCCAATGTTGGCTGTCTCTGGATTGTCCAATGTTGACTGTGTCTCTGGATTGTCCAATGCTGACTGTGTCTCTGGATTGTCCAATGTTGACTGTGTCTCTGGATTGTCCAATGTTGACTGTGTCTCTGGATTGTCCAATGTTGACTGTGTCTCTGGATTGTCCAATGTTGACTGTGCCTCTGGATTGTCCAATGATGACTGTGTCTCTGGATTGTCCAATGTTGACTGTGTCTCTGGATTGTCCAATGTTGACTGTGTTTCTGGATGGTCCAATGTTGACTGTGTCTCTGAATTGTCCAATGTTGACTGTGTCTCTGGATTGTCCAATGTTGACTGTGTCTCTGGATTGTCCAATGTTGATTGTGTCTCTGGATTGTCCAATGTTGGCTGTGTCTCTGGATTGTCCAATGTTGGCTGTGTCTCTGGATTGTCCATTTCTTATTACCCGTTCGGTTTTCTTTAACATTTTACTTGTTTGCCAAATCGACTTTGTGCAAACTTGAGCATTGTAGGTATACAATCTTATCTATGATGAGATATTTTACAAATAATGTACCATTCAACACAATATATACGATTATTAACGGTCTTGTGATACTGTATCCTTTAAACGTGATTCGGCTACGTTTTGTTTCAAATTACATCCGCATATTAGTATCATATCGCGGAACAATGTAAAACATACTTATTTTTGTATACATTGTCCTATATTAGTATTCGAATTCAGAATGTACTTATTTTATGCATATATATGTGTATATATGTATGTATATATATATATATATATAAACGTCTAAAATAATTTGTAAAACAACACCAAGTACACAAAACTTTGTTTGTTTTGTGTACTTGGTGTTGTTTTACAAATTATTTTAGACGTTTATAATTGTTTTACTTGTATAGTATCGTTATACCGTATCGATCCAACACCCCCGTAAGATTGATCGTTGACTGGTTTTTCAGACGTTGTATATATATATATATATATATATATATATATATTATATACAGAAGTTAAATATAGAACTGGGGTAGTCGTGGTTGTGATCGTATGGTAGTTGGATTTACAACTACATATGCAATAAGTGTATATCACCACTAACGCTGTGAGTTCGAATCCCGCTCAGACGAGGCATAATCGATACAACATTATGTGATAAAGTTTGTCGGTGACTTGTGGCATGTCAGTGGTTTTCTCCGGGTACTCTGGTTTTTTCCACCAATAAAACTGTCCGCCACGACATACCTGAAACATTGTTGAAAGTGGCGTTAAACACCACAGCACACACACTTACTTAATTATTGACGTCTTGATACAAATTACTTCCGCATTGTAGTAGTATGGCATGAAACAAGGTCAAAAATACCTATTTTTGTAGATATTATATGCGAATTCAGAATACTGTCATATAGGCAGAATTTGAATTTAATACTTACCATGATTATTTCTGTAGATACTAAATGAATATTATATATACTACACTCGAATATATCGTCATAAGAGTTATTTATTTGAATTCAGTATGCTAAATTATTGACCAATCAGAACACAACCGCATCGTTGATGTTATGCTTAACATGCTCGCCTCGAGTGTGGTATATTGTATCGGGTCAAAAACCAAAGACAATACAATTGGTATTTTTGCAGCATTAAGGAGTAAGACTAAAGACTGAATATCTCGGAATCAGGATAATTTGTCCGAGCGGAGCGAAAGGTCTACTCAGTGAGATAAGCGGACATCATCATCCTATCGAACATGACATATTCTCGCCAGGGCTATTAAAAGATTCGCCTTATTCGATCTCTTAAAAAGTTTATATTCCGATACCATGATCTTGTCGAAAAATATTTTGTCTCTGCAGAGACGATAATAAACGATGGATTTTCATAAAGTAAATATGGAAAATGTATAAAGATAAGGATTAAGTAATCGTGGTTTAGACATGACGTCATTCAACATCTCATTTGAAATCCAATTGTGTAAGAAGATGACCGTTTAGTTAAACCGTTCTGCAGAGACGATAATTAACGATGGATATTTATAAAGTACTGCGTTGACAACTATTATACCTAATTTGTCCCAGTATTGTTAAAAATGCTGTTATAATGACAACCGGAACCTTTTACCCGTAATGGAAGCGGGAGGTTTGGCGCTGTAATATCTGATTCAACCCACCATTTCTTTGGAAATGCCTGTACCAAGTCAGGGCCATTGCGGTTTTCCCAGTTTTCCGGTTGTTGACTGATTTTGTCTGTTTGTTGACTTATGGGTTTTGCCTTTCCCTTTGGAAGATTGCTCGGTGTTCGTTAATTTTGTTATTACCCTTATTATATAGTTGAAAAATTGCTCATTTGACGTTAAACAACACTCACCCACTCACTATGGAGAATTATTTCTTTGAATTCTGTATATTCTAGGTGTAAATTTTCATTTATAACTGACCAATCAGACCTGAGTTTACAATTCTACAAACATATATTATTTCTTTGATTGTTATCCTATATCATTATGCTAAATAAACGTTAGAGAACACCGAAGGGCCAATCAAAAATGGACAATCCAGAGAAACTGGCAACATAGGGTAAAGAAGACGAAGAAAAACAAAACAAAAACACAACACAATATGTGTTGGACACCACGTTCACTATGCGTATGTACTATAATCGTTTAATCTATTGCTATATCGAAACGCTGTTAAAAGCAAAATGATTTTGAACAGATATATCATGTTTGGGAGGAGTACTTGCGAAAAATACCAGTCGAGAGACGAAAATTTTCCCGAGTCGGAAGGCGAGGGAAATTTAGTCTCAAGACTGGTATTTTTCACAAATACCCCTCCCAAGCATGATATATCTGTTTAATTACACCGAATATTATTTAGAACACTGGTTAAATAAATAATACCTTTTGTTTGTCGTTTTCAGGAATATTCTTTTTTCATTATTTGTAACTTGGCAGTTGTTAAATACTATAGGACGCTTTGAACTGTTCCCTTCAGCAGGTACAGTGATAGTATAATTCGATTTGCTTTGTTAGACAGTGGCTGAAGTATTCCGAATGAATCTGGCGGTTTGCGGCACGTGAGGGTAAAAAGTGAAATACGTTTTCGCAAATACCACGGCAAAAAAGTTAAATCCTTTACTTCGGAACACTTCCTGGTTTCAAATTTGATTAATCCCGTTACTTTACGTATAAAGGTAGAGAAGAAATATTCCGAATGCATTTGGCGGTATGATGCACGCGAGGGTAAAACAGTTAAATCCTCATGCAAATACCCTAGCAGCGGTAAAAATGAACGAAATTAATCCTAAATATGAAAATACACCAATCAAAATCCAGGATTCTTATATAAGGTGTAATTATTATATGCAGTAATGTCATGAAACATCTAGACAGAAATAACATCCTGACTGATGCACAACATGGCTTTCGCAAACGAAGATCTTGCGAAAGTCAACTCATCCTTACCGTCAAAGATTTAGCTAGCAGCATGGATTTAAAAGAACAGATAGACCTCATTTTACTTGACTTCAGCAAGGCCTTTGATAAGGTTCCATATGAGCAGCTGCTATACAAAATGGAATATTACCGTATACGAGGCCACATGAATAGTTGGATTAGGGACTTTCTCGAAAACAGACAGCAACAGGTTGTGTTAGAGGGAGCAACATCTACCTCAGCACCAGTCCAATCTGGAGTTCCCCAAGGAAGCGTACTTGGCCCACTGTTGTTCCTGCTTTTCATCAATGAATTACCTGAGGTCATCTCAACAGGATCAACCGTGAAACTTTTTGCAGATGACTGCGTTTTGTACAGGAGAATAAGATCAACTGAAGACACAAACGCACTGCAAGATGATCTAAACAGCCTTCATAACTGGGAGAGAGACTGGCTAATGGAATTCCACCCCGAAAAATGATAAGTCCTGCACATCTCAAACAAGAGAAATCCATGCACATATACTTGAAGAGGCTGAAACATCTAAATACCTGGGCATCAACCTAGATAGAACATTAAGCTAGAACAACCATATCAACACCGTGGCGAAGAAAGCAAGTAATATCGGGGCCGTAGCGATAATCCGACAGTCCGATAGTCCGACAAATGCTTTATTTCTTTGAAAGTTAACACTATAACATGTATAATATGGGGCCAGAAACCGAACCGTTTACTCACCAAAGAAAGATCCAGAACATCGGAAGCACGATATCATAGACGGACAAACAATTGGCAGGGCTACACAAGAACTCAAAAAACCACATATATGAACAACACGGACTCCATAAAAACCTGGATCCAGTCGTGATGAACCGGTAGTGTAAGTATCCCGTATATTTTTTAGTAGCGACTACTTCAGGCTTTATTCAAGTAGCGTGTAGCCGATGTACTTTATACTCGTGTTTTCATTCGCAAATTTCCATCCATCTTCGAAAAACCCCAGAATTATGTCCGTCCGTCCGCCATGCAAATAAACAACTTCGCCTTAATCAAACTGATGAAAGTTTTGAAAAATAATTTGGCCAAAAATGATATATTCGTAATTTCAGGATATGGGCCATTCATTTTTATACGCCCGTCAAAATACGGGATTAATATGGCATACCGCTGTTCGTCCGTCCGTCCACGCCTCGTACGATAACATCTCTCACTTGTTCCCCCTTTTACTGACATACGTTGTATTGATAAAAGGGGGAGCAAGTGAGAGGTGTGATTTTGGTCAGTTTGGAAAACGCCAGTTTTCATATGGTATATACAATTAATTAATTTAAAAAATGTAGCATATTAATTACTGTTCTCACGCTGAGCAACTGACCTTCAATTGTCACAAGGGGGGAGGGGGGCGTATCATGGTACAGTTGTTTATTTGGTCATATTCCGATGCTGTTTCTTTCCGTGATATAAGGGGTCACTTAGGGACAATTCCTTCAATCGTAACTTTTTATATATGCGCTTTCCGTAGCAGGCGACTCTAGCAGGGTCACCCGTCGGAATCCCGGGGAATAAAAATAGGACCAACTTGTCGTCGGAAGAGACAGAAAAACAAGTTCCCGTGTTAAGTCATTGCCCATGTTGACCCATCCCAGAGCCCCCTCTTTCTGATTTTTTTTTTTACAAACTTTTCTCATCCTGAATATGACTGAAATATTGCTTGCTGGACCTTAGGCAATCAATCAATCAATCAATCAATCAATCAATCAATCAATCAATCAATCAATTCGCACACATTATTGTATCCAGCTCTATTAATGTGTCGACATTGCTTTTTAACATCAATATTCCATGATAAGGGGGGGGGGGGGGGGGGCACTGGTACGCTCTTCTTTTAGTCTTTTCCTTTTTTTTGTATTTCTTTTTTTTTTGTATTCATTTATTTCATCTTTCTTTTCAATAGTGACTTTTCTTGGCTGGACTCGGCTACACGCTACTTGAATAAAGCCTGAAGTAGTCGCTACTAAAAAATATACGGGATACTTACACTACCGGTTCATCACGACTTGATCCAGGTTTTTATGGAGTCCGTGTTGTTCATATATATGTGTTTTTTTGAGTTCTTGTGTGGCCCTGCCAATTGTTTGTCCGTCTATGATATCGTGTTTCCGATGTTCTGGACCTTTCTTTGGTGAGTAAACGGTTCGGTTTCTGGTCCCATATTACACATGTTATAGTTTTAACTTTCAAAGAAATAAAGCATTTGTCGGACTATCGGACTATCGGACTGTCGGATTATAGGTCGGACCCCGTAATATCAGTGCTTTCTTACAAAGGAACTTACACCAACTTCCTAGAAAAAGCAAAGCCCAGTGTTACCAGACATTAGTAAGACCGCTCATGGAATATGCTTGTACCATCTGGGATCCTCATACTAAGGAGAACATAAATAAACTAGAGGCAGTGCAAAGACGATCAGCACGATTTGTATATAATGACTTTAGACTCACAACCCCTAACCAATGCTGAATGAGCTAAACTGGGCACCACTACAAGAGCGAAGGGCCCAGTATAAAGTCATAATGATGTATTATACCGTATTATGTATGACTTAGTGGACATACCAACTACCCATTTAACTCCACAAGCAACATCAGTGAGAGGGCACATGTACAGTCAGTCAGTCACGCTCCAAGTATCATCAGTCACGCTCCAAGTCAAAATATTGGAAAATCAAATAACTCAAAAAACAAAGGTCACTAAACATCATAACGAAAATCTGTCAACGTTACCTCTGCCCTAGGGAGAGGAAGGTTATAGTTTTCATAATGATATATTTTAGATTACGATTCGACTAAATATAGTTATTGATAAATAAATTCACTATATTTGTTAAACTAACATAATATATTACATATTGGCCTGTACCCAACTGAAATACAAATTTAGAACTAAAACTGATTCCGCGCCATATATCTGTCAAAAAATGTCGGCTAAAAATCCGATAGGTTGAATATTGAGACGTATATATTAATATATCTTTATTTTAACTGACCACTGTATTTACATACATTGTATATAGATTAAGGTATAGAGAAATACAAAATTTACATTAGAAACAGTTTGCAAGATAGTCGGCCTGGACCACGATCACAGATAAAGAAGTCAAAAATGTTTTTGTCAATGTGTGACGTAAAAATATTTTTGACATTTACGTCACCGAATATGGTACTGCTTTGACAACTATTTTACCTATTTTGTTCCTGTATTTAAATACTGTTACCGTGACAGCCGGAACCTTTGAACCGTAATGAGAGCGGGAGGTTTGGCGCCTTAAAATCTGATTCAACCCACCATTTCTTTAGAAATGCCTGTACCAAGTCAGGGTCATTACGGTTTTCACAGTTTTCCGGTTGTTGACTGATTTTGTCTGTTTATATAATTATGAGTTTTGACTTTCCCTTTGTAAGATTGTTCGGAGTTCGGTAATTTTGTTATTACCCTTAATTACACACCTTTGATAATCTCATGGATACAGTAGCAGTGTTCTTATAGTTCTTTTTCTTTTCTACCCCCATCGGTGATGTAATGATTAGCGTGCTCTCATAGTGTGCTGTAGATAGTCGGTTGGAGCACCGGTCGGGTTAAACCAAAGATTACAAAAATATATATATATTTGTTGCTTCATCGTTAAGCATGCAGCATTAAGGAGAAAGAACAAATATTGGTTGGCTCGGAACAAGGATAGTGTGTCCGAGTGTAGCGACAAGTCTACCCGAGCCGAGGACTGTTGTTACAGTGAGCTAATACTATAAAGATCCCATTAAACGTGGTGGTCTAGTACAAAGTGGACTTTATCATCATCATCATCATTTTATTGTATAAAACTTGTTCTCGATATGATATAGCTGAGTTGGTGTTAAACAACAACAATCAGTAACTAACTCTTCATACAAATAATGGTCTTATGCAGATTTTGGCGGTGACCATAAAACTTTCGAAGTGATTACATCAACTTAACCACTAGAAACACTTGGTTCAGTAGCTTCCTTGTTAACAGCAACCATATATCAAGGAAATCAGGATATGAACCACAAGTTCTGAAATATCGGATCAACCGAGAGATATGTATTTCATATGCAGGTGGTGCTGGATTGATGCTACATATAAATGGAAAGTTCACAGTGAGAAAATTAAAATCTCTTTTATTGTAATGTTTCGCTCTTTCCCGGACCTCAATGTGAATTTCGAGGTGTAGGTCAACAAAGGTAGTACATCGGCAAAGACAGTAACCAACACGATGGTGTTAGTTTAGTTTATCATTAACGAATTATCGGCCCATCCCTATATACAATAAATACGATGAAATAAAAACAATCAATTACAAATGGTATATACAAAAACAATAAATGACAATATGATTATTAATTTTGATTATGTTTGCCATCATTTATCGAGCAGAATCAATGTCCTAATGTGGCTCTGAACAATCAAAGGGAAATAACTCTAATTCTAAAGAGAGACAAAAGAAAATCCATATCTGCCGAGGTAAATAAAAAACATTTTAAGGAATTAACAAAATACAAAAATACAGTCATTGACACAACCCCCCCTAAGTTTATTAATTTATTTTCTTCAAAAGCAAATTTATTAGGTAGAACCACCAGATGACAGCTAGGAGATTTCCTTTCTCTTAAAACAATTAAATATAAATAGAGATGTGAGTCTTAAAATATTTTTATCTTCACAGGTCATCAAGTATAATAATAATAATAATAATAATTTTTATTGATCTAAAAATCCAAACAAAGGATTATCATCAATATAGAACATGACAAACACAACTAAGACAACTTTAAGTACACAATATTTGATAACATTGTCATAATACACAATAGTTGATAACATAACAGCTGAGGAAAGACAGAGTTATCTCCCAAAACCACTGATTAATCGTGTTTTTTAAACTGAATTAGACTATGCAACTTATTGACACCTAATATACACATTTTACATATGTCTAGATCATTACTACTAAATATGAATTTAAATTTGTCAAAGTCAGATATATTAATAAATGAAGGCACAACATCACATATATCCTTGAAAAATTCTTCACAAGACTGTAATTTTGAACATATTACACAATTTGCATATCCTGTCTTCTGCAGGAGTATTTAAATATCTGCCTTTTTCGATATGATAGTACATTTTATCGGTAATTTGTGCAGTTTTCCTTTGAAGTGTGTTGATTGATAAAGCTTATCTCAACGTACTGGTCGTGATATAAAAATTCCGGCTCACCTGATATATACCCCGTGATGGTTCCGTGGCGTTAGTCCGAAGGTTCATTAGTCCGAAGGTTCGTTAGTCCGAAGGTCTGTTAGTCCGAAGGTTCGTTTGTCCTAATGTCGGCCACCCATACGTTTGAACTCTGTTATTTCTGGTTTGAATAAACGTATATATTCAACCCGTATACCCTTTTTGTCCCCCGCCGCGAAGCGACTGAGTGACAGTAATGGTCTGCGTTCGTCCGTCTGTCCTTCCGTCCTTGTGCAAACATGTATTTTAAAGTAGTGTTACTAGAAATTAAGGTATAAAACAACAAAGCACCGAAATTGCAGGAAATAATGATTTTTTTTCTACCCGTACGTTTTTTCCTACATTTAATATACACAAAAAATTTGTTAGATGATCTTTTATGATATTATATTATTTTTTGTTTCTGATGCGTGCATACCTACATTGTGTAAGTACCAATCTTTGGAATTTCTACACTAACAACAGACTGTTTATTCCTCTACAGTATACCACTTGGTTAAAATATCTAAGGAGACCCCCATCTGGTACACGTATCTGGTAAAGGGTACTTGTATATGTCGAGCCATGGTACACGGTATTCTGGAATTACATAGATGTAGAATCTGGTACGCGTATGCTTAAGTTGTTGCGGTAGTTGATTGGAGTTTTCAATATTCCATAATAATTGGTATATATTTGAGGTTACACTCCGTATTTTGCGACCATCAGTTGTACATTAGAACGTCCGTTTAATGATTTTATGTATTCTCTTTTTAATGGAATGTACTTGTTCCTCACAAAACTTAATTTATTTCAGATGTGCTTTTATGTTTTCTAATCCCTTTCTCAGAGATCGTCTCTTTTGTGTTGTACCAACAGTGACTCTTTCAGTATTTCGTAAAGAGTAAATGACAAGTCTGAATTTGTTTTCATTTTATTTGTATGTTGTTACTATGTCTTTGTCTATTTGACTTGTGTACGTTGTTTAATTTGTATATATTCCTTGTAAAGTTGTATATGCCTTCAACCCTTCGGGGTAAAATTGTGCATTGAATAATGTTATTATTATTCTGAAGTGTTTGTAAAGCAAAAAAAATCCCAGTTGTTAATTGGATCAACAACGGGTCTTAAAAATAATCTAATATTTAGATATCTTTTAAAATATATAAATATCGTTTAAGGTTTAAGCTTAAACATATTTGGTTAAGATCAGAGTTTTAGTGGAGGGTTTACTTCATTGGAATGATTTCCATATTTCAGAGACGACGCGGTTTTTTTTCCTCTCTTTTTTTTAGACTTAGCACGCTTGGATCCATAATTACATCCAGCGAAAGTGCCGATAGAGGGCGCAGTATTATTCAAGTTACTGTTTGACTAACTCGAATAATACTGCGCCCTCTATCGGCACTATCGCTGGATGAGGTTAATATAGCAAAGCGTAATATAACGCCTGGATTATTCGGGTTACTGTTTGACCTGTTCAACCCCGAACTTTAACCTCATGTTATAAATAAACAATAAATAATCACAAATATACATGTAATGCGCATAGCTGTACTAGATTCAAACCACTTCGAAATGGAAAAAACAGGTAAGAAATTATTTTCTGAATTAGAATTGATAAAAACTCTCGATTTTATTATACTTTTTAAATGTATTGATACTAAATTAAATAATTAATTTTTTTATGAAACATGTATATAGGACTGTTTTGTTGTTTTTTAGTATACCCTTGCTACTGGGAAGTTACTGATTTCCAAAATACTATTTTCTGAATCAACACTTTTCAAAAATATATCAACTTGATCAGAACAAGGATTTGTATAGTACTATTTAAATCCTTGATCAGAGCATTGTTCATCTATTGATACTAATCAGTATTAAATGATTTATTAAAAGTTTGAACGAAGCTTAGGATATATGTTTTTGTTATTTTTTCGATATAAAACAACTATATATGATTGTATTAATTTTTCAATTGAATATCTTATACCCTTTAATACAGGGGATTTTCCGATTTCCAAAAATCAATGACTTATATATTTTTTGTATCTGATATGATAGTACATTGTATTGCAATTATTGAAATTATGAATAAGCTGGCAATACCTTAAAAGAACTACAAATGATGTAATGAGATATCGATTTACAGACATAAATATTTTTCTCTAGTCTTGACTTTCTCTATGATGGGTGTAATATTAAAAAAATTGCGGAAATAGACTGAGGTCCAGTGAAAACTAGAATTCATTTTACAGATCATAAATAATGTTATTACATAATGATTTTATTTAAACAATTTAATTGGCTATCATGCTGTCACCCGACATTCCGACTCGTATTGACTCACTTTCACTTTCACTTTCCATTGCATTATGTATGACGTCATAAGGAAGTGATTAATTTCATATTGAAACCCACCATTTCTTTAGAAATGCCTGTACCAAGTCAGGGTCATTACGGTTTTCACAGTTTTCCAGTTGTTGACTGATTTTGTCTGTTTATATAATTATGAGTTTTGACTTTCCCTTTGTAAGATTGTTCGGAGTTCGGTAATTTTGTTATTACCTTTATTGACTTGGTTTCACTTTCACTTTTCATTGTAATGTAATAAAACAATTACAGTCTTTTGCATCGGTCAATACGAGTTTTTATGGACCTTAGAAATCAATATTCACCTCAGCCTAAAGGCTTCGGTGAATATCGTTTTTAAGGTCCATAAAAACTCGTATTGACTTCAACAAAAGACTATAATTGTATATAATTATTATTAAAGCTAATGTTCTCTTCACCCAGGCATAAATAACCATGGCTGACTTTTTGCTAGTATCGTCTTTTTACCCAGAAGGTAAGAAAAGTTTGAAGATACCAAAGGGGTAATTAGAAGCCGTAAATCGAAGGACAGACAACACAATGTAAATCTGTTTTCACCATGATGAATATAGCTGTTAAATCCTGCTCACGGCTTTATCTTGTCGTTAAACAACAATCAATTAAATCTTCAAATAGTTGTGATATTGCTAGGATATTCAAAGATTTAAGAGAAGTACTTTGATAGGTCCAAATTAAAAAAAAAAAAACGTTTGTGGTTCCTATCAGGATTTCTTAATAGAGGATAGCTACGAACAAGGAAGTTGCTGAACCAATGGTTCTTGATGGTTAAGTCAAGTTGAAGTCATCACTTCGCCACCATGACATGGTTCACCGTTACGGTCTATCTGTGTCACAAATGACCACTGATATGTTCCGTTTGTCGTAATCACCGTCTTTTCCTCATTCATTACTTATCACGGGTTTGTAATAAAAGTAACACGGCTGGTGGCACTAGTGGAACAAGAATCCTTCCGGAGCACCTGAGTTCATCGCCGGATTTTAGTGGGGTTCGTGTTGCTCAAGCTTTAGATTTCTGTGAAGTGTTTTATAGATCATTGTTTGTTCTTTTGTCTTTTTTCTATTGGCCATTGTATTGTCTGTCCTTTGATTTACGGCTTCTGAATACCCCTTCCATCTTCACACTTTTCTGATAAGCTTTGTGCTTGAAAAACAGAAGTCAGTTACTAATGTAAAGATGATTTCCATACATGAAATGAAACAAACTAATTAGCATAGAATGATGGTAGACCGGCCAAAATGCCAAACATTTATGATTTGTAGTTGCCTGGCCATGACATGGTCAAATATCTATGTACTATAAAAGTAAGAAATACGTCAGTCAACAGTAAGAAATACAGTGATATATGTAAAATATATTAACGACCTTCTAGATAACAATTAACCTTTAAGATAGACATTTCTTCCTTTCCTTTACTCTTTCGCGGATATTGAACGACGACTTTTTTGTCTCTCCATGTCGGAATTTAGAAATGGTTGATATTTTGTTTTGGCAACATGCAGCTTTCATTTTAATTGTAGTATGACTATGGATATTACAAAATTCCCTAAATTTATGATTGCTTTGCCTTGACATGAAGGAATGATTAACATTGGGTATTGGGTTGTTCGATGGTGTAATGGTTAGCGACATCACCTCGAGTGCAATAGATCGTGAGTTCGATCCCGTTGGGTCAAACCAAAGACTATGAAAGTGGCATTTACTTCTTCTCTATTGAACGCGTATATTCGAAAGGAATTGCTGTTTGCTCAGAAATAAACATTTTTGAAAAACAATATTATGCGTTGACATTTACATTTCTAAGGTGCGTATCGGAAAATACGTCATCAATGAACAAATGTACATGTATTTTGCAGCGTACATACATCTGTTTCCGGAAATCGATTTGAGTACAATAAATATAAGATAATCAATATCCTGCCACAGATTAGGGATGTTTGTTGATTTATATTCATGTCTTATGTATTGTTGTTATTGTTAATGTACGACAAGCTGATTACATCTTAAATAATATTTACATATCTTAATTGTTCCACATTTTTGGGGGTCACGTTTCAATGTTTTATTAGCACAACGCGACAAAGAGAAAAAAGGGGGAGAGTGATGAAACCTAATTTTATTTAGATTGGTCTCCTTTCATAAGAAATGTTTGAGGACCACAGGGGTAAACAAAACCCGAAAATATAAAGACAGACAAAACAAGAAAATATAAAGACAGACAAAACAAGAAAATATAAAGACAGACAAAACAATGACCAAATGAAAAAGGACAAAAATGCAAACAATTATCTACAAAACACAACATGGAAAAATAAAAATAGAACGAGACGAATCTAACTCAAAATCGGTGGTGAACTCTTGAAAGTGTAATTTGCAATGTTAAAAGAATTTATCAAGCCATAAAAAAGGCGCGGTCATGTTTATATGTATGTTAGGGGTATCGATCTTGCCTCTTTCTATGCGATTTTTCTATTTGAACTGTTTCCACAGTGTGGTATGTTTTGTTTTGTACTGTTTCCACAGTGTGGTATGTTTTCTTTGTACTGTTTCCACAGTGTGGTATGTTTGTTTTGTACTGTTTCCACAGTGTGGTATGCTTTGCTTTGTACTGTTTCCACAGTGTGGTATGTTATGTTTTGTACTGTTTCCACAGTGTGGTATGTTTTGTTTTGAACTGTTTCCACAGTGTGGTATGCTTTGCTTTGTACTGTTTCCACAGTGTGGTATGTTTTGTTTTGAACTGTTTCCACAGTGTGGTATGCTTTGTTTTGTACTGTTTCCACAGTGTGGTATGTTTTGCTTTCTACTGTTTCCACAGTGTGGTATGTTATGTTTTGTACTGTTTCCACAGTGTGGTATGTTTTGCTTTGTACTGTTTCCACAGTGTGGTATACTTTGTTTTGAACTGTTTCCACATTGTGGTATGTTTTGTTTTGTATTGTTTCCACAGTGTGGTATGTTTTGTTTTGTGCTGTTTCCACATTGTGGTATGTTTTGTTTTGTACTGTTTCCACATTGTGGTATGTTTTGTTTTGTATTGTTTCCACAGTGTGGTATGTTTTGTTTTGTATTGTTTCCACAGTGTGGTATGTTTTGTTTTGTACTGTTTCCACAGTGTGGTATGCTTTGTTTTGTACTGTTTCCACAGTGTGGTATGTTTTGTTTTGTACTGTTTCCACAGTGTGTTATGCTTTGTTTTGTACTGTTTCCACAGTGTGGTATATTTTGTTTTGTACTGTTTCCAGTGTGGTATGCTTTGTTTTGTACTGTTTCCACAGTGTGGTATGTTTTGTTTTGTATTGTTTCCACAGTGTGGTATGTTTTGTTTTGTACTGTTTCCACAGTGTGGTATGTTTTGTTTTGTATTGTTTCCACAGTGTGGTATGTTTTGTTTTGTTCTGTTTCCTCAGAGTGGTATGTTTTGCTTTGTACTGTTTCCACAGTGTGGTATGTTTTGTTTTGTACTGTTTCCACAGTGTGGTACGTTTTGTTTTGTACTTTGTACTGTTTCCGCAATGTGGTATGTTTTGTTTTGTACTGTTTCCACAGTGTGGTATGTTTTGGTTTGCACTGTTTCCACAATGTGGTATGTTTTGCTTTGTACTGTTTCCACAGTGTGGTATGTTTTGTTTTGTACCGTTTCCACAGTGTGGTATGTTTTGTTTTGTACTGTTTCCACAGTGTGGTATGCTTTGTTTTGTACTGTTTCCACATTGTGGTATGTTTGTTTTGTACTGTTTCCACAATGTGGTATGTTTTGTTTTGTAATGTTTCCACAGTGTGGTATGTTTTGTTTTGTACTGTTTCCACAATGTGGTATGTTTTGTTTTGAACTGTTTCCACAGTGTGGTATGTTTTGTTTTGAACTGTTTCCACAATGTGGTATGTTTTGTTTTGTATTGTTTCCACAGTGTGGTATGTTTTGTTTTGTACTGTTTCCACATTGTTGTATGTTTTGTTTTGTACTGTTTCCACAGTGTGGTATGTTTTGTTTTGTACTGTTACCACAGTGTGGTATGCTTTGTTTTGTACTGTTTCCACAGTGTGGTATGTTTTGTTTTGTACTGTTTCCACATTGTGGTATGTTTTGTTTTGTACTGTTTCCACAGTATGGTATGTTTTGTTTTGTACTGTTTCCACAGTGTGGTATGCTTTGTTTTGTACTGTTTCCACAGTGTGGTATGTTTTGTTTTGTACTGTTTCCACATTGTGGTATGTTTTGTTTTGTACTGTTTCCACAGTGTGGTATACTTTGTTTTGAACTGTTTGAACAGTGTGGTATGTTTTGTTTTGTACTGTTTCCACAGTGTGGTATGCTTTGTTTTGTACTGTTTCCACAGTGTGGTATGTTTTGTTTTGTACTGTTTCCACATTGTGGTATGTTTTGTTTTGTACTGTTTTCACAGTGTGGTATTCTTTGTTTTGTACTGTTTCCACAGTGTGGTACGTTTTGTTTTGAACTGTTTCCACAGTGTGGTATGTTTTGTTTTGTACTGTTTCCACAGTGTGGTATGTTTTGTTTTGTACTGTTTCCACAGTGTGGTATGCTTTGTTTTGTACTGTTTCCACAGTGTGGTATGTTTTGTTTTGTACTGTACTGTTTCCACATTGTGGTATGTTTTGTTTTGTACTGTTTCCACAGTGTGGTATGTTTTGTTTTGTACTGTTTTCACAGTGTGGTATGCTTAGTTTTGTACTGTTTCCACAGTGTGGTATGTTTTGTTTTGTACTGTTTCCACATTGTGGTATGTTTTGTTTTGTACTGTTTCCACAGTGTGGTATGCTTTGCTTTGTACTGTTTCCACAGTGTGGTATGTTATGTTTTGTACTGTTTCCACAGTGTGGTATGTTTTGTTTTGAACTGTTTCCACAGTGTGGTATGCTTTGCTTTGTACTGTTTCCACAGTGTGGTATGTTTTGTTTTGAACTGTTTCCACAGTGTGGTATGCTTTGTTTTGTACTGTTTCCACAGTGTGGTATGTTTTGCTTTCTTCTGTTTCCACAGTGTGGTATGTTATGTTTTGTACTGTTTCCACAGTGTGGTATGTTTTGCTTTGTACTGTTTCCACAGTGTGGTATACTTTGTTTTGAACTGTTTCCACATTGTGGTATGTTTTGTTTTGTATTGTTTCCACAGTGTGGTATGTTTTGTTTTGTGCTGTTTCCACAGTGTGGTATGCTTTGTTTTGTACTGTTTCCACATTGTGGTATGTTTTGTTTTGTATTGTTTCCACAGTGTGGTATGTTTTGTTTTGTACTGTTTCCACATTGTGGTATGTTTTGTTTTGTACTGTTTCCACATTGTGGTATGTTTTGTTTTGTACTGTTTCCACAGTGTGGTATGTTTTGTTTTGTATTGTTTCCACAGTGTGGTATGTTTTGTTTTGTACTGTTTTCACAGTGTGGTATGCTTAGTTTTGTACTGTTTCCACAGTGTGGTATGTTTTGTTTTGTACTGTTTCCACATTGTGGTATGTTTTGTTTTGTACTGTTTCCACAGTGTGGTATACTTTGTTTTGAACTGTTTCCACAGTGTGGTATGTTTTGTTTTGTACTGTTTCCACAGTGTGGTATGCTTTGTTTTGTACTGTTTCCACAGTGTGGTATGTTTTGTTTTGTACTGTTTCCACATTGTGGTATGTTTTGTTTTGTACTGTTTCCACAGTGTGGTATACTTTGTTTTGTACTGTTTCCACAGTGTGGTACGTTTTGTTTTGAACTGTTTCCACAGTGTGGTATGTTTTGTTTTGTACTGTTTCCACAGTGTGGTATGTTTTGTTTTCCATTTTATTTTGTATATTGTAGATAAGATACTACAACAATTGTTGGAGACCAGCCGTGATGCTAAAAATGTGGTATGTTTTGTTTTGAACTGTTTCCACAGTGTGGTATGTTTTGTTTTGAACTGTTTCCACAATGTGGTATGTTTTGTTTTGTATTGTTTCCACAGTGTGGTATGTTTTGTTTTGTACTGTTTTCACAGTGTGGTATGCTTAGTTTTGTACTGTTTCCACAGTGTGGTATGTTTTGTTTTGTACTGTTTCCACATTGTGGTATGTTTTGTTTTGTACTGTTTCCACAGTGTGGTATGCTTTGCTTTGTACTGTTTCCACAGTGTGGTATGTTATGTTTTGTACTGTTTCCACAGTGTGGTATGTTTTGTTTTGAACTGTTTCCACAGTGTGGTATGCTTTGCTTTGTACTGTTTCCACAGTGTGGTATGTTTTGTTTTGAACTGTTTCCACAGTGTGGTATGCTTTGTTTTGTACTGTTTCCACAGTGTGGTATGTTTTGCTTTCTTCTGTTTCCACAGTGTGGTATGTTATGTTTTGTACTGTTTCCACAGTGTGGTATGTTTTGCTTTGTACTGTTTCCACAGTGTGGTATACTTTGTTTTGAACTGTTTCCACATTGTGGTATGTTTTGTTTTGTATTGTTTCCACAGTGTGGTATGTTTTGTTTTGTGCTGTTTCCACAGTGTGGTATGCTTTGTTTTGTACTGTTTCCACATTGTGGTATGTTTTGTTTTGTATTGTTTCCACAGTGTGGTATGTTTTGTTTTGTACTGTTTCCACATTGTGGTATGTTTTGTTTTGTACTGTTTCCACATTGTGGTATGTTTTGTTTTGTACTGTTTCCACAGTGTGGTATGTTTTGTTTTGTATTGTTTCCACAGTGTGGTATGTTTTGTTTTGTACTGTTTTCACAGTGTGGTATGCTTAGTTTTGTACTGTTTCCACAGTGTGGTATGTTTTGTTTTGTACTGTTTCCACATTGTGGTATGTTTTGTTTTGTACTGTTTCCACAGTGTGGTATACTTTGTTTTGAACTGTTTCCACAGTGTGGTATGTTTTGTTTTGTACTGTTTCCACAGTGTGGTATGCTTTGTTTTGTACTGTTTCCACAGTGTGGTATGTTTTGTTTTGTACTGTTTCCACATTGTGGTATGTTTTGTTTTGTACTGTTTCCACAGTGTGGTATACTTTGTTTTGTACTGTTTCCACAGTGTGGTACGTTTTGTTTTGAACTGTTTCCACAGTGTGGTATGTTTTGTTTTGTACTGTTTCCACAGTGTGGTATGTTTTGTTTTCCATTTTATTTTGTATATTGTAGATAAGATACTACAACAATTGTTGGAGACCAGCCGTGATGCTAAAAAAAATGCTTATAGTCGATATAGTAAATTTAAAGTAGGCGCCGCCCTTCTATGTGAAGATGGAACTATATTTACAGGTATACATGCATAACACGAATAGAGATGAAATCAAACAAGAGAGAAAAAAGCTAAGCAATGGAACCGAAGTTGTTATTGTTGTTGCTTAGCTATTGGTTTACGGTGGTGTATAATCTTTTAACATCTGGACTGGGTTACACAAACCTCAATTAAATTTAAGTCTCTATTAAATCTTAAAATATGAAATTAAATTCATGTACATTTCAAGTAAATTTCCATTTCAATTAAGTTTTAATTGCCACTTAGATTTAATTGGTGTTATGCAACCCAGTTCTGTATATATAAAATATATTGGGTAAAACACGTTCTGTAGGTATAGTGAGATAGGAGGCCTTACCATTGACAGCATAATTTTCATGACAATATTCTGAACTTTTTAAAAAAGACATTCGTGTCTAAGTTTAATCAGAAATCCATATTTCAGACCCATTATTTTAATTTAAAGACAATGTATGCCTTAACATGCTTTGTCTGCAATATTTTCTGCTGATATATATATATGTATTTAGTTTACATCTATTGTTGTAAACAACCACGTGATATATATATTCTATAGTAGTTTCTAGCGGTTGTGGTCAAAGGTAATATGTATATCTGCCTATTAGAGATCATATTGCACGTGTTGATTGTCATGGGTCATTAATTTTGATATGCCTCATTTGTTTGCATTTACTTCATGGTACGTACTAACACCATCATCCATTTTCTCGTCTTGGGTCGAGACGTCGCCATAGCCGCGATCGTATGGTAGGTAGATTCACATCTATCTATACTGTCAATGACTATTGTTGGGAGGTCGGTTCAGTAAACACCTTAAACTGCAGGTTTTATAGGCAATGGTGTTTGAGAACGATATTCACACAATCTAAATATTCATATACAAAGCGTTAATCGTCAGAAGAAAAGAGTATCGCTCAAGGTCAGGCTAAGGACCCTTTCCTACTCAATTTAGGGTATGAGTTGTGTTCATTATTGAATACCAGACTTTGATAGTGAAATATAAAACAACATTAAAATCGCAGTCCTTTAATTAAATGTACGTCTATCTAAAAAATGATTAGTTTCTCATGTTCAATTACATCATCTCTTGCTAATAAATCATGAACTATTTTTTTACAGGTTGTAATGTAGAAAATGCCTCCTATGGCCTAACTATATGTGCTGAGAGAACTGCTATGGTGAAAGCTGTATCAGAAGGACATAAGAAATTTAAGGCTATCGCCATATCAAGGTCTGTCTCCATATACTGAGAAACACACATACGAAAAAAATAAATAATAACAATAAAAAAACAAACAACAAAAATGAAGAAAAACAACAGAAAACTAAAAATACGAGCAATACTGACCTCACCGAAAAACATGGGTTGATTGATTGATTGCCTGGTGTTTAACGCCAACCTTATGAGTATTTCAGCTATATCGTGGCGTGAACAAATTTTATTTATTTAAAAAAAACGAAGCAAAATCTAGGTTCAACTCATGTATTGCAATACAGGTAAATTACATATTCAAGTATTACAATATTGTTTAATGAAACCCAAGTATATGACTGGCTGATCCATATGATTTCTATATAATGATCCAAAACAAGTCTTAAATATCTGAGCACAATTATGACCACATCTGATGCTTGCCTGCAACATAAACCTTTATATAGAAACATGTACACAACAACCCGAATTAAAAATAGAAAGAAAAAAAACCAAACATACAAAATTGTCAAAACTATTCCATAGACGCGTCTGATGAAAATGGAATTACAGAAATCGTCAATTGGGCATGTAAAACTAATTTAACGTCACCACTCTTTATAAAAGTGCAAATACCAAGCCAGGATTTAGGATTTTAGAACTTTTCAGACATTGTGGTAATTGTTGTTTTAGAACTTTTCATACATTGTGGTAATTGTTATTTTAGAACTTTTCAGACATTATGGTAATTGTTGTTTTAGAACTTTTCAGACATTGTGGTAATTGTTGTTTTTTCATTTTATTGACTGAGGAAATTATGACTGGTTATTTATCTAACTTGATACAGATACTTGGTTATTTATCTAACTTGATACAGATACTTGGTTATTTATCTAACTTGATACAGATACTTGGTTATTTATCTAACTTGATACAGATACTTGGTTATTTATCTAACTTGATACAGATACTTGGTTATTTATCTAACTTGATACAGATACTTGGTTATTTATCTAACTTGATACAGATACTTGGTTATTTATCTAACTAGATACATATACTTGGTTATTTATCTAACTTGATACAGATACTTGGTTATTTATCTAACTTGATACAGATACTTGGTTATTTATCTAACGTGATACAGATACTTGGTTATTTATCTAACTTGATACAGACACTTGTTATTTATCTAACTTGATACAGATACTTGGTTATTTATCTAACTTGATACAGACACTTAGTTATTTATCTAACTTGATACAGATACTTGGTTATTTATCTAACTTGATACAGATACTTGGTTATTTATCTAACTTGATACAGACACTTGGTTATTTATCTAACTTGATACAGATACTTGGTTATTTATCTAACTTGATATAGATACTTGGTTATTTATCTAACTTGATACAGATACTTGGTTATTTATCTAACTTGATACAGACACTTGGTTATTTATCTAACTTGATACAAATACTTGGTTATTTATCTAACTTGATACAGACACTTGGTTATTTATCTAACTTGATACAGATACTCGCTTTAAAAGATATCGATAATAAACTGCATTTATGGATATGAACCCTATATCTTACCTTTATATAGTCTTGAATATCCAGTGCATGAGCATAGACGGACATACATCGCTAGTGATAATCAATCATATGTTTCCATTTTATTATTACATAAAAATACAATAACGGTTTGAAGAGTGAATGGATAAATGTGTTTTGTTGAGATGTTGATGATGATGTCTGATTTGTGCTAGACCAACATGCTTATACTTGTTATTGGAACAACCATCCGCGGGTTGGACAAATCGCCCCATTCAGACTCATTATCCTGATTCCGAATCGATCAATCTTTGTAATTACTTCTTAATACAGCATGGTTAGCGGAGAAGCAACAAATACCAATTTCATCATCTTTGATGTGACCCGACCGGTGCTCGAATTCACACGATGTACCTCTCTGGAAGCGAACACGTTAACGATAGTACCAGCGGTTCAGTTTGAAGATAACTATGGGATCAAGAGCCATAAATTAAAGAAGAACAGACAATACAACGATCAAAAGAAAAAAGACAAAAAAAGGAAACACCTGTCCACAAGAAAACTAAAGATTGAGCACCACGAACCCCACTAAAGATTGAGCAACACGAACCCCACTAAAGATTGAGCAACACGAACCCCACTAAAGATTGAGCAACACGAACCCCACTAATAACCGGGATCTGTATATATAAAACGTTTTAAAAAACCAAAGGGGCAAACAATGATCGAGAAAATACCACACGAACGATTGAGCAACACGAACCTTATTAAAACGTGATGAACTCATGTGCCCCGGAAGGGTAAGCCTCTCTTGCTCCATTTATATATGTTTTTCTTTTCTTTGCTGTTTTACACCAGATATACAGAATAATACATATGTTTATTCAAACACTGTTTATTGTAGTGATATGAAGAATTCTGTGATTGCACCATGTGGAGCATGTAGACAGTTTCTTGTAGAGGTAACTAAAACTGCGTTTAGACAATTTACTAAAAAATGTATGAATAAAAATATGTGACAAAGATACATTTTAACTAATACAGTGACAAACTCACCACGATACCGTTTAAGTGGAGCAATGACAAAATGACGGGAGTGTGTTCCCACTAAAAAAAACCGACAAACTGAAAAATAAACGTTTTAACTAAAGCAATGACAAACTGATAAAGATGGCCTCTAACTAACACAATAACAAACTGACCAAGATAGCCTCTAACTAAAACAATGACAAACAGATCAAGATAGCCTCTAGCTAAAACAATGACAAACAGACCAAGATAGCCTCTAACTAAAACAATGACAAACTGACCAAGATAGCCTCTAACAAAAACATGACAAACAGACCAAGATAGCCTCTAGCGATACAATGACAAACTGACCAAGTAATCCTCTAACTAAAAGCAATGCCAAACTGACCAAGATAGCCTCTAACTAACACAATAACAAACTGACCAAGATAGCCTCTAACTAAAACAATGACAAACAGACCAAGATAGCCTTTAGCTAAAACAATGACAAACTTACCAAGATAGTCTCTAACTAAAACAATGACAAACAGACCAAGATAGCCTCCAACTAAAACAATGACAAACTGACCAAGATAGCCTCTAACAAAAACATGACAAACAGACCAAGATAGCTTCTAACTAAAAACAATGACAAACAGACCAAGATAGCCTCTAACTAAAACAATGACAAACTGACCAAGATAGCTTCTAACTAAAAACAATGACAAACAGACTAAGATAGCCTCTAACTAAAACAATGACAAACAGACCAAGATAGTTTCTAACTAAAAACAATGACAAACTGACCAAGATAGCTTCTAACTAAAAACAATGACAAACAGACCAAGATAGCTTCTAGCTAAAAACAATGACAAACAGACCAAGATAGCTTCTAACTAAAAACAATGACAAACAGACCAAGATAGCCTCTAACTAAAACAATGACAAACAGACCAAGTTAGCCTCTAACTAAAAACAATGACAAACAGACCAAGATAGCTTCTAACTAAAAACAATGACAAACAGACCAAGATAGCTTCTAACTAAAAACAATGACAAACTGACCAAGATAGCTTCTAACTAAAAACAATGACAAACAGACCAAGATAGCTTCTAGCTAAAATAATGACAAACTGACCAAGATAGCCTCTAACAAAAACAATGACAAACAGACCAAGATAGCCTCTAGCTAAAACAATGACAAACTGACCAAGATATCCTCTAACTAAAAACAATGACAAACAGACCAAGATAGCTTCTAATTAAAACAATGACAAACTGACCAAGATAGCTTCTAACGAAAAACAATGACAAACAGACCAAGATAGCTTCTAACTAAAAACAATGACAAACAGACCAAGATAGCTCTAACTAAAAACAATGACAAACAGACCAAGATAGCTTCTAACTAAAAACAATGACAAAACAATGACAAACTGACCAAGATAGCTTCTAACTAAAACAATGACAAACTGACCAAGATACCTCTAACAAAAACAATGACAAACAGACCAAGATAGCCTCTAGCTAAAACAATGACAAACTGACCAAGATATCGTCTAACTAAAAACAATGACAAACAGACCAAGATAGCTTCTAATTAAAACAATGACAAACTGACCAAGATAGCCTCTAACAAAAACATGACAAACAGACTAAGATAGCCTCTAGCGATACAATGACAAACAGACCAAGATATCCTCTAACTAAAAACAATGACAAACTGACCAAGATAGTCTCTAACGATACAATGACAAACTGACCAAGATATCCTCTAACTAAAACAATGACAAACTGACCAAGATAGCCTCTAACTAAAACAATGACAAACAGACCAAGTTACCCTCAAACGAAAACAATGACAAACAGACCAAGATAGTCTCTAACGATACAATGACAAACTTACCAAGATAGCATCTAACTAAAACAATGACAAACTGACCAAGATAGCCTCTAACTAAAATAATGACACACTGACCAAGATAGCCTCTACCTAAAACAATGACAAACAGACCAAGTTACCCTCAAACGAAAACAATGACAAACAGACCAAGATAGTCTCTAACGATACAATGACAAACTGACCAAGATAGCCTCTAACAAAAGCAATGACAAACAGACCAAGATAGCCTCTAGCTAAAACAATGACAAACTGACCAAGATACCTCTAACAAACACAATAACAAACTGACCAAGATAGCCTCTAACTAAAACAATGACAAACAGACCAAGATAGCCTCTAGCTAAAACAATGACAAACTGACCAAGATACCTCTAACAAACACAATAACAAACTGACCAAGATAGCCTCTAACCAAAACAATGACAAACAGACCAAGATAGCCTCTAGCTAAAACAATGACAAACAGACCAAGATAGCCTCTAACTAAAGCAATGACAAACAGACCAAGATAGCTTCTAACTAAAACAATGACAAACAGACCAAGATAGCCTCTAGCTAAAACAATGAAAAACAGACCATGATAGCCTCTAACTAAAACAATGACAAACAGACCAAGATAGCCTCTAACTAAAACAATGACCAACAGACCAAGATAGCCTCTAACTAAAACAATGACAAACAGACCAAGATGGCCTCTAACTAAAACAATGACAAACTGACCAAGATAGCCTCTAACTAAAACAATGACAAACTGACCAAGATATCCTCTAACTAAAAACAATGACAAACAGACCAAGATAGCCCTCTAACTAAAACTATGACAAACAGACCAAGATATCCTCTAACTAAAAACAATGACAAACTGACCAAGATAGTCTCTAACGATACAATGACAAACTGACCAAGATATCCTCTAACTAAAACAATGACAAACTGACCAAGATAGCCTCTAACTAAAACAATGACAAACTGACCAAGATAGCCTCTAACTAAAACAATGACAAACAGACCAAGTTACCCTCAAACGAAAACAATGACAAACAGACCAAGATAGTCTCTAACGATACAATGACAAACTTACCAAGATAGCATCTAACTAAAACAATGACAAACTGACCAAGATAGCCTCTAACTAAAACAATGACAAACTTACCAAGATGGCCTTTAACTAAAACAATGACAAACTTACCAAGGTACATTCTAACTAAAATTAAGAAAGAATGATCAAGATTCTTTTTAACTAAAACAGCAACAAACTGATCGAGATACACTACAATAATAACAAACTGAACGAGACACTTTCTAACTACAATAATAACAAACTGAACGAGACACTTTCTAACTACAATAATAACAAACTGAACGAGACACTTTCTAACTACAATAATAACAAACTGAACGAGACACTTTCTAACTACAATAATAACAAACTGAACGAGACACTTTCTAACTACAATAATAACAAACTGAACGAGACACTTTCTAACTACAATAATAACCACCCGTCATGTTCAGCCAAAACGATGATGGAAAACATCACGAAATATGTTTTAATTAATACACTGACAGATTGACCTAGATGAGATATAAGGAAACGCATATTCTGATTAAGATAACGACAATGAAGAGGAATGTGCCTTTTTAATGCTACTTTTAAATGTAAACGTAATATGTACATCTACGTACACTTCAGCACACTAATTGGAAGTCCCAATGAGTTAGACACAGCACATTGGTTTTTTAAATAATTAATATTTGAAAATTTGTAAGTAACACTCCAATGGTTTAAGTAGGTGCTAGATGTTCCAATGATAATGTCGATATGGGGAAACATGTCCCTCTAAAAGTCAAACGGTCTGTCTCTGAAAAATTGAAATTGCTTCAAATGATTCTTACCATCAATAACCATGATCCCGCTATAGCTCTAATGGTTCCATATAAATGCAAGGCCATAGGAGCTGTGGGATGAACAAAGGGGTGAGCGTGCTTCCCCTTCACTTTTTGGTAAAATATTAAGAAAAAGCTGAGATTTAGCATGAAAGCAAAAATAGTGTTCAGTTAACTAAGACCAAGGGTAAAAGTGAATGTTTTGAAACCAAAGTGCTTTATTTCATTTTTTGCTTGACAGCTTGCCTCCTCCCTTTCCACACTGTTCGGTCCACTCCTACGCCGCTACTCTGCAATAGAAACGGCATTTATAAATGATTTGGAACACAAGATTAGCGGGGGAAAATGAAATATATATCAACTGGTAGATGGATCCAGTCTCTTTATGGCCACTCTTCATTTCAATTTCTTTGAGAAGTCTTTTGGAAATCTATGCCCACCCTCTGATTTACTACGCCCAGGTAAACGGCTCCGCTGAGGCATGTTAAAGGGACCTAAGATATTGACGTGTTCTTGTAACCAACGTAAACAATTCATGTTTTAACGAGATTAAAGCTTTTCGATAGCCACTTATGGAACAACAGCGACGTCAGTCGAAATAAATTTTGCGAATGGTCCCCAAAGTACATACGTTTATTATCTCCCTTGTTTCTTGCAGTTCGGAATAGATTGGGATGTATACATGACCAAACCAGATTTATCGTATGAAAATATGACAACAGGACAGCTACTTCCAAAAAGTTTTGTGCCAGATTCGTTAGAGGAAGAGCAAATAAACAAATCTGCTTGATGTTGTGACACATTAGTTTCAAGCATCGGTTTTAATTCCATAAAATGGATCGCTAGGATGATGCATTTGAAATTAATTGTAAATATATAAACAGAAAAAAGTTGGTGATTATTTATGAACAATGTTAATAATACGGAAATGTTTCTAGATAGCTATTTTTAGAAGAAAAGGGGATATAGCCAAAAACTGAAGCAGAAAAAACAACAACCAGGCGCGTATGTACGAACTACGTGGCGGATTAAATGCTAGAGACTGTTGTGATACATTTAAACTACACACACTATAAATACTGCTAACATACCGAACATTTAAACTACACACTGTAAATACTGCTAACATACCAAATCTCATTCACTTTTTGTGTTGTACATTGTTTGTTTACATGATCATAAATAGATATCCATATATCTTAATGACAGTTATTATTACTTTTTGTGTTGTATATCCATACATAAAACAATAAATATGTGTTAAATACACATCTGACATGTCAATCGCAGTAATGAAATACCACAGGCACTTGTTTCATTCAAAAAATATATGCCCCCTCCTCTTCCTTACTTCAAGGTAAACATCTGCCCTTTACCCCTTCCCCACTTCGCCTCAATATTTTTCGCTTATTTGTGATCCTTTCGCTGATCCAATTATATCGTTACACTCCCGAGATATTTCTCTTTTAGACTGCCACATTTAAATATAAATACCGGGCCCCCCTCAGACGAATTGGACAAGAATATTCAGCGAAAGTCGCATTTTGTATTTTTCAGTCACTGAAACGGATACAACCACTTCCGGTTTGCGCTGGATTTTTCATATGCATTCGGAATTCTCTAGACCGGCCATGTGTAACAATGCATCATGATCATCTCCTCTCAAATGTAAAGTAAGCCTTTAAAATACAGATAATTGTTCCAATGCAGATTATAAAAATATGTTCAACTCCAAATTACTGACATTTGATTTTTAAAACACCTTTTTTTTTAGTTTCTAAATAAATTTAGAACGGATCGGAAGTGACTGTATCCGTTTCAGTGACTGACAAATACAAAATGCGACTTTCGCTGAATATTCTTGTCCAATTCGTCTGAGGAGGGCCTGGTATTTATATTTAAATGTGGCAGTCTAAAAGAGAAATATCTCGGGAGTGTAACGATATAATTGGATCAGCGAAAGGATCACAAATAAGGGAAAAATATTGAGGCGAAGTGGGGAAGGGGTAAAGGGCAGATGTTTAACTTGAAGTAAGGAAGAGGAGGGGGCATATATTTTTTGAATGAAACAAGTGCCTGTGTGAAATACACTTGTATATTAGCAATACCCAAACTGAGGAGCACTGTCGCTGTTATAGGGCTATGGTTATCGTGTTTAACACCACTTTCAACAATATCTCAGTTATATCGTGGAGGTCCGTTATATTGGTGGAGGAAACCAGAGATCCCGGAGAAAACCACCGACCTGTCACAAATCACTGACAAACTTAATGTTGTATCGAGTACACCTCGTCATGAGGAGGATTCGAACACACAACTTAAGTGGTGATAGGTACTGATTACATAGGTAGTTAGAAATCCAACTACCATACGATCACGGTCACGACGACTCACTGTCGCTGTTACCAGCTTAGTAAGAAAGGATATGGATGTAAATGAACATGCACATTATTGTGTGTTTCTAGTACAGTTGCTGCTCTTTTCCGCTCTGTTACTATAACTTGCTTTCTCGTGAGCTACTATATTGATAATATTCTCCTGACATTTCTACAGTATGATATATATAGGTATAGACAAATAGTCCACCACTTGATAGTAAATAATAATCTTTCCATTTGCAGTCTCAATACTCAGAGATCTTTGACCTACTACATTTGATGAACTTTGGATTTCTACACTGATGTTTATATCACACTTTGACATTCTATACTTACTGTAATAAATAGGTAGATATCAAATTTAGTGCGCACGTTGTAAGTTTATTTTGCTCTTTCCCTTTCTACAATTTAAGATTACACTAAGCTTTTGCAATTAAGACTTACTATAGATTTATCATTCGCTTTGGCATTTCTTTACCTCTGCTGGTAGACTATTAGTCCCCGGGGGTATCATCCGCCCAGTAGCCCCGAGGGTATCATCCGCCCAGTAGCCCCGAGGGTATCATCCGCCCAGTAGTTCCCGAGGGTATCATCCGCCCAGTAGTCCCCGAGGGTATCATCCGCCCAGTAGCCCCGAGGGTATCATCCGCCCAGTAGCCCCGAGGGTATCATCCGCCCAGTAGTCCCCGAGGGTATCATCCGCCCAGTAGCCCCGAGAGTATCATCCGCCCAGTAGCCCCGAGGGTATCATCCGCCCAGTAGTCCCCGAGGGTATCATCCGCCCAGTAGCCCCGAGGGTATCATCCGCCCAGTAGCCCCGATGGTATCATCCGCCCAGTAGTCCCCGAGGGTATCATCCGCCCAGTAGCAAGCGTTTTTGCACTGACACGGTTTATTTAATAAATTTATTGAAATTGACAACCCAAATAATGTAATTGTTATTCTTACTAAGGTTCTCCTCCCTCAGACACAGGTGACATAGGTGACCTCAGACATAGGTGACATAGGTGACCTCAGACATAGGTGACATAGGTGACATAGGTGACCTCAGACATAGGTGACATAGGTGACCTCAGACATAGGTGACATAGGTGACCTCAGCCGATTTCGGCTATTCTCTTTAGGCACTTTCCAGTCTTTCGATTTTGAGCGCTCCTGATGAAGGTTATTCCAGAAACGCGTCGTGCGCCCTAAAATAGATATGTACGTTTTTATTATGATCACAAAGTCTGCTTGTAGACTATTAGTCTCTTAGGGTATCATCTATCAAGTAGTTCGTGTTTCAACACTGGTGTGATTTATTAGATATATTAATTATTGAAATTTCCAGTTTCTAAAAATGCAATTACTTGTGTCAAATCAAATCAAAAAGTTTTATTTAAAGTCGGTACATTTTATAACAGTACAACATGAGCTCTCAAGGGCTTTTCAAACCGACATGTATGATAAAATTACATAAATTAAATACAGCATAAAATAACCAAGCATGTCATGCAATACAAAATTAATACATATCCAGATAATATGTATGCATACAGTTCTGCGTTTTGACTTCTGGACCCCCTACAGCCAGTGCGCATGTGGCAAGTGCCTCTCTGTGCACTTACTGTCATAGGACCAAAAGTCAAAACAGAAAATAGATGCCGACATTCATAGCACCCATTACACATACAAGTACATTCATGCAAATTATAAGCAGTTTATAATTAAGCAAATAAGTCTATAATTAAGTACTGCATGTAGAATAATTTGAAAATGACATCTAGTCTGATATACATGTAAAATATTAAATTAAAAACTACAAACTAAAAAAACATAGAAATCACCGTTGACAAGTGCATAACATATTTTGACCTAATTCTTACAGATTTTGACAAAAACAAGTACATGTACTCTGATAACAAAATAATCTTACCATTTTATCACGTGTTGCCAGACAAAAAAAGTATTTAGATGTCACCTAATGATAAAAAAAAATTTGTTTCAGAAAAAAAAAGAATATTATGTATGTTTTTTTACTTTCAATTAGAACACCACAATGACTGTTTAGTTTATTATGAAAGCTTAATTGTTGACAACATAAATGGGTTATGGTTTTTAATGCCACTTTCAACAATATTTCAGTTATATCGTGGCGGTCAGTTTTATTGGCGGAGGAAACCGGAGAAACAGGAGAAAACCACCTACCTGCCGGAAGTCAGTGACTAATTTTATCACATAATGCTGTATCAAGTACACCTCGCCATGAGCATGAATCTAACTTACAACGTTAAGAGTGATAGGTACTGGTTGCTCATGTAGTTATAAATCCAAATACTATGCGATCATGTCCACAACGGCCCCCTGACAGCAAAAGACAAATATGAAATTTCATTAATTGCATGTTGACAAGTCTTAAACTATCGTCAATATAAAATTTCCTTTACATTTATACTCTAGCAAATGTAAATCATGTGGATAGACAATTGTCAGAAGGCCCGTGACAGATCACATTTTGTCCATATTTAACAATACATAATACAATTTCATCATATCTAGAGTACCATAACAATAACGGTTCACTCCAAAAAAAATGTTGTGGTATGCCATCTTTAGTTGACTCCGTCAGTATTCTCATATGAACAATCAACAATAACCCCTCTATCAGTAATAACTTTGAGAACATTAAATTTTGATGAAACAGTTAGTGGAACACATAATGGATTCTCGTAAAATATGCCATGTATATTCCATTATATGCCGCTTGCCGGTAAAATTAATAATATATATTATCTGATGTTCTTGTGGCAAGTAGAATTTCGATTGGCTATTGTATTATTAAAACTATGGTTCTCCTCACTCAGTCGCGACCTTATGTGACCTTTGCCAATTGTCGTTATCCTGTTTATGCCCTTTGGTTTTGTTGCTTCAAAAGACGTTTAAATTATTTGGCTTTCAAATCTCTTGATTCTGAGCGTACCCAATAATGGTTATTACAAAAATGCGTCATGCGCATTAAAATGTATATCTACGTACTTTTATTTAAACATGTATATCTACGTACTTTTATTTAAACATGTATATCTACGTACTTTTATTTAAACATGTATATCTACGTACTTTTATTTAAACATGTATATCTACGTACTTTTATTTAAACATGTGTATCTACGTACTTTTATTTAAACATGTATATCTACGTACTTTTATTTAAACATGTATATCTACGTACTTTTATTTAAACATGTATATCTACGTACTTTTATTTAAACATGTATATCTACGTACTTTTATTTAAACATGTGTATCTACGTACTTTTATTTAAACATGTATATCTACGTACTTTTATTTAAACATGTATATCTACGTACTTTTATTTAAACATGTATATCTACGTACTTTTATTTAAACATGTATATCTACGTACTTTTATTTAAACATGTATATCTACGTACTTTTATTTAAACATGTATATCTACGTACTTTTATTTAAACATGTGTATCTACGTACTTTTATTTAAACATGTATATCTACGTACTTTTATTTAAACATGTATATCTACGTACTTTTATTTAAACATGTATATCTACGTACTTTTATTTAAACATGTATATATACGTACTTTTATTTAAACATGTATATCTAGACCAACAATACGTTGGCTTTTTGTGGTATTCGTAATCTGAACTGCTGTTCATAAATATATGGACCTTATCAAATATTGCATAAGAAATTTCACCTCTGATAATGAACATGTATTTACTGCCAACAGCCGATGTTGATTAATTATAATATTTATTTGCATAGTTAAGAAAGACATGTGTCCACATTTCAATGTATTCAATATGATTAAGTGGTTTTATTTTGTGACCGAGTTATACTACTAATCTGTCTTTTTTTACCGAAATACAGTTTTGTGTTCCTTTTTGTCAAATCAAACCTTGACTTAACAATAATGGTAATATAAAAACGTGGATATCTAATTTAGTGTTCAGGTACACTAAAGGTCAAAGAAACAAGTGTGCACACAGAAATGTGCTGTCCAAAAGGCAAGTGTGGATGTCAATATTTCATATTATTAACTTTAAAAAAAAATCATGGACACAGGGGTCCTGGATTTTTTTTTAATAAAAAATTAATACTGGATTATTATTTTTGCTTAAAATCCGGTCCTGTATTTTTATTTAAAATTTTCATCATAGCCCCCTTCCCCCTCCCAAGGGATATAAAATTGTATCATTAATAATATATTGATAAATAATAAATTCAAATTTTCTATTTAAAATAAATCTCATTTACAAAACCACTGATATTTGTTCAATTTTTAACGCTGATTTAAGTTTTAGTCGCAGCAAATTTTTATTTTTCTCTTTAAACTGTCGAAACATAACATTTATTTAACTGTAAAATTCACAAATAAAATTCACCCCCCCCCCTTTTTCCCTTGTTTCTTGTTTAAATCAATGATCAACAATATTCCAGAATCAAACAAATGAATAAATATAACATAGATTTCTTTTACATGCATCTTTTTACCATGCGGAGTCAGTGTGTTTTAAATCGGTCATCCAATCAGGACGCTCATTATTCTTGTCCAAGATAAAAATACATCGCTAAAATTACCCACTTCAACTCGTAAATTTACATAGAAATCGGAGATATTTCGTCATAAAACTTCACACATGGTTTTGTCTATCATATTTCTTGAAGACAAACATAACATTTTATTGCATTTATCAATATTTTATGAGTATCAACAATTTTTTCAACACCGTATCTGTTTCTCGATACAGCTGCCCGATTATAGTGACCCGTGACCCACTTTAGTACGTTCTACCAGTTTTTTTTCTTAATAATGTTGTTTAATAAATCAGGTCAGAGGCGAAATCCTGACTACTGAGTGGTGTATAATAATCAACGCATTAAACATTCTATAATATTTCAAAAAGGCGACCTTTAAAGGTATATCTGTAAAATAAAACAACAAACAAACAACTGACAACTGATCTGGTTTTTCTGTCTGAACACTTTAAGCACTAAAGCGCTCGTATGCTCTGCACAGCAAGCTGTATTTCAGCATTCAGATTGTCCAGCTGGTCCTGTCAGTTTGAACACCTGAAAAACTAAATCGGTCTTAGGCTCTGCACAGCAAGCTGTATTTCAGCATTCAGATTGTCCAGATGGTCCTGTCAGTTTGAACACCTGAAGCACTAAATCGTTCTTAGGCTCTGCACAGCAAGATGTATTTCAGCATTCAGATTGTCCAGCTGGTTCTGTTTGTCTGTACACCTTAACACTAAACTGCTCTTTAGTTCTGCCCAGCAGCTGTATTTCAGTATCAGATTGCCCAGCTGGTTCTGTCTTTCTGAACACTTTAAGCACTTAGCTGCTCATGTTCTGCACAGCAAGCTGTATTTCAGAAGTCAGATTGTCCAGCTGGTTCTGTATGTCTGTACACCTTAACACTAAACTGATCTTAAGCTCTGCACAGCAAGCTGTATTTCAGTATTCAGATTGTCCAGCTGGTTCTGTCTGTCTGTACACCTTAACATTAAACTGCTCTTAAGTTCTGCACAGCAAGCTGTATTTCAATATTCAGATTGTCCAGCTGGTCCTGTCTGTCTGTACACCTTAGCACTAAACTGCTCGTAGGATCTGCGCAACAAGCTGTATTTCAGCATTCAGATTGTCCAGCTGGTTGTGTTTGGATAGAGGTAGTAATGCCTAAGGAGGCAGAAGTATATGTTAACTCTGTAGTTCTTGTTGAGCTTAGACGGATGCTACACTGTGACGTCTTTACGACACTCTGAAATCCTGCTCCACTTGCTCTATATATAGCGGTGATATTGTATTATATCTCCCATGTTCTATATATAGCGGTGATATTGTATTATATATCTCCCCATGTTCTATATATAGCGGTGATATTGTATTATATATCTCCCATGTTCTATATATAGCGGTGATATTGTATTATATATCTCCCATGTTCTATATATAGCGGTGATTTTGTATTATATATCTCCCATGTTCTATATATAGCGGTGATATTGTATTATATATCTCCCATGTTCTATATATTGCGGTGATATTGTATTATATATCTCCCATGTTCTATATATAGCGGTGATATTGTATTATATATCTCCCATGTTCTATATATAGCGGTGATATTGTATTATATATCTCCCATGTTCTATATATAGCGGTGATATTGTATTATATATCTCCCATGTTCTATATATAGCGGTGATATTGTATTATATATCTCCCATGTTCTATATATAGCGGTGATATTTTACAATTGATGACTTTCGATGAGGTGAATACAAGGATTGATCAACCCATGGAACATGATATTCACCGAGGCACAAGGGTTGATCAATCCTTGTATTCACCGAAATGGAAAGTCATTAACTGTTTTATTATATGACATTAAATCAAATTTGAATTAACACCAAACAGCGCTGACTTTGTTCTCCAGACACCCCTATCTGCCCAACGTCTGCCATTATTAATCTAATTGTGTACCGAAGGTAATTAGTAAGAACGCATCTGATTGGCCAATGTTGCAGAGAGACGTAACATTTGATTGGACCGTGGAATAATGGAATCAATATTTCTATTTTTAGCCCAAATTGGGGTGACATTACAGTCCACACTACCTATGAGCTAATTTTAGCTCATTTGAGGTTGACATCGCATGTACACATTACTTTTCAAGTTGATTTCAGCCAATTAGAAACTAGACAAAGTTCAATCATATAATAATGTATTATATATCTCCCATGTTCTATAAATAGCGGTGATATTGTATTATATATCTCCCATGTTCTATATATAGCGGTGATATTGTATTATATATCTCCCATGTTCTATATATAGCGGTGATATTGTATTATATATCTCCCATGTTCTATATATAGCGGTGATATTGTATTATATATCTCCCATGTTCTATATATAGCGGTGATATTGTATTATATATCTCCCATGTTCTATATATAGCGGTGATATTGTATTATATATCTCCCATGTTCTATATATAGCGGTGATATTGTATTATATATCTCCCATGTTCTATATATAGCGGTGACATTGTATTATATATCTCCCATGTTCTATATATAGCGGTGATATTGTATTATATATCTCCCATGTTCTATATAAAGCGGTGATATTTATTATATATCTCCCATGTTTGATATCTGTAGGTTCTTTGATTGATCTTTAATCTAATATGTAGTAATTAAGATAATGCTATTATGAAGACATAACAATTCATATTTTTTAGTCATGTGTAGTACATGTACACATACTCATGACCACATTCGTGCACTGTGACATTCTACACTCAATTTGAGTTCCAATTTTGGCATCCTATACCCCTGTTAAGTTTCTAATTTAGCGCCCTGTACTTAGTTTCCCGGAGTTTTTTTCTCCTACACTTGCTGTAAGGTTTCACTGGGAAAGTAGAAACGACTGTTGTAAGGTGAAGGCAATCAAAAACAATGAGTTTCTCTTATTTTTCAATTAGAGGATTATAGTTGGGGTGTTTAAAGCCAATTTCAGCAGTGTTCCAGATATATCGTGGTGGTCAGTTTTATTTGTGGAGGAAAAAGGAGTATCCAGAGAAAACCACCGACCTGCGCAAATCACTGACAAACTTTATCACACAATAATGCATCGAGTACAACTCGCCATGTATTCAATTAGATTCCCCTTAGACGCTACCCTGGAAAGTTACAAATAATCGACCATCTGAAATTTTAACATTTTTATAGACAAATAAAAAAAATAAAAAAATACCACACCATCGGAACAGTTTCATAATCATTTGACCAGTTTTGACCAGTTTTGACGTTGTATATATATATATATATATATATATTATATACAGAAGTTAAATATAGAACTGGGGTAGTCGTGGTTGTGATCGTATGGTAGTTGGATTTACAACTACATATGCAATAAGTGTATATCACCACTAACGCTGTGAGTTCGAATCCCACTCAGACGAAGCATAATCGATACAACATTATGTGATAAAGTTTGTCGGTGACTTGTGGCATGTCAGTGGTTTTCTCCGGGTACTCTGTTTTTTTCCACCAATAAAACTGTCCGCCACGACATACCTGAAACATTGTTGAAAGTGGCGTTAAACACCACAGCACACACACTTACTTAATTATTGACGTCCTGATACAAATTACTTCCGCATTGTAGTAGTATGGCATGAAACAAGGTCAAAAATACCTATTTTTGTAGATATTATATGCGAATTCAGAATACTGTCATATAGGCAGAATTTGAATTTAATACTTACCTTGATTATTTCTGTAGATACTAAATGAATATTATATATACTACACTCGAATATATCGTCATAAGAGTTATTTATTTGAATTCAGTATGCTAAATTATTGACCAATCAGAACACAACCGCATCGTTGATGTTATGCTTAACATGCTCGCCTCGAGTGTGGTATATTGTATCGGGTCAAAAACCAAAGACAATACAATTGGTATTTTTGCAGCATTAAGGAGTAAGACTAAAGACTGAATATCTCGGAATCAGGATAATTTGTCCGAGCAGAGCGAAAGGTCTACTCAGTGAGATAAGCGGACATCATCATCCTATCGAACATGACATATTCTCGCCAGGGCTATTAAAAGATTCGCCTTATTCGATCTCTTAAAAAGTTTATATTCCGATACCATGATCTTGTCGAAAAATATTTTGTCTCTGCAGAGACGATAATAAACGATGGATTTTCATAAAGTAAATATGGAAAATGTATAAAGATAAGGATTAAGTAATCGTGGTTTAGACATGACGTCATTCAACATCTCATTTGAAATCCAATTGTGTAAGAAGATGACCGTTTAGTTAAACCGTTCTGCAGAGACGATAATTAACGATGGATTTTTATAAAGTACTGCGTTGACAACTATTATACCTAATTTGTCCCAGTATTGTTAAAAATGCTGTTATAATGACAACCGGAACCTTTTACCCGTAATGGAAGCGGGAGGTTTGGCGCTGTAATATCTGATTCAACCCACCATTTCTTTGGAAATGCCTGTACCAAGTCAGGGCCATTGCGGTTTTCCCAGTTTTCCGGTTGTTGACTGATTTTGTCTGTTTGTTGACTTATGGGTTTTGCCTTTCCCTTTGGAAGATTGCTCGGTGTTCGTTAATTTTGTTATTACCCTTATTAAATAGTTGAAAAATTGCTCATTTGACGTTAAACAACACTCACCCACTCACTATGGAGAATTATTTCTTTGAATTCTGTATATTCTAGGTGTAAATTTTCATTTATAACTGACCAATCAGACCTGAGTTTACAATTCTACAAACATATATTATTTCTTTGATTGTTATCCTATATCATTATGCTAAATAAACGTTAGAGAACACCGAAGGGCCAATCAAAAATGGACAATCCAGAGAAACTGGCAACATAGGGTAAAGAAGACGAAGAAAAACAAAACAAAAACACAACACAATATGTGTTGGACACCACGTTCACTATGCGTATGTACTATAATCGTTTAATCTATTGCTATATCGAAACGCTGTTAAAAGCAAAATGATTTTGAACAGATATATCATGTTTGGGAGGAGTACTTGCGAAAAATACCAGTCGAGAGACGAAAATTTTCCCGAGTCGAAAGGCGAGGGAAATTTAGTCTCAAGACTGGTATTTTTCACAAATACCCCTCCCAAGCATGATATATCTGTTTAATTACACCGAATATTATTTAGAACACTGGTTAAATAAATAATACCTTTTGTTTGTCGTTTTCAGGAATATTCTTTTTTCATTATTTGTAACTTGGCAGTTGTTAAATACTATAGGACGCTTTGAACTGTTCCCTTCAGCAGATACAGTGATAGTATAATTCGATTTGCTTTGTTAGACAGTGGCTGAAGTATTCCGAATGAATCTGGCGGTTTGCGGCACGTGAGGGTAAAAAAGTGAAATACGTTTTCGCAAATACCACGGCAAAAAAGTTAAATCCTTTACTTCGGAACACTTCCTGGTTTCAAATTTGATTAATCCCGTTACTTTACGTATAAAGGTAGAGAAGAAATATTCCGAATGAATTTGGCGGTTTGATGCACGCGAGGGTAAAACAGTTAAATCCTCATGCAAATACCCTAGCAGCGGTAAAAATGAACGAAATTAATCCTAAATATGAAAATACACGAAAATACACCGGCTTTTAACCAATCAAAATCCAGGATTCTTATATAAGGTGTAATTATTATATGCAGTAATGTCATGAAACATCTAGACAGAAATAACATCCTGACTGATGCACAACATGGCTTTCGCAAACGAAGATCTTGCGAAAGTCAACTCATCCTTACCGTCAAAGATTTAGCTAGCAGCATGGATTTAAAAGAACAGATAGACCTCATTTTACTTGACTTCAGCAAGGCCTTTGATAAAGTTCCATATGAGCAGCTGCTATACAAAATGGAAAATTACCGTATGCGAGGCCACATGAATAGTTGGATTAGGGACTTTCTCGAAAACAGACAGCAACAGGTTGTGTTAGAGGGAGCAACATCTACCTCAGCTCCAGTCCAATCTGGAGTTCCCCAAGGAAGCGTACTTGGCCCACTGTTGTTCCTGCTTTTCATCAATGACTTACCTGAGGTCATCTCAACAGGATCAACAGTGAGACTTTTTGCAGATGACTGCGTTTTGTACAGGAGAATAAGATCAACTGAAGACACAAACGCACTGCAAGATGATCTAAACAGCCTTCATAACTGGGAGAGAGACTGGCTAATGGAATTCCACCCCGAAAAATGATAAGTCCTGCACATCTCAAACAAGAGAAATCCACTCAAGTATAATTACAACATCCATGGACATATACTTGAAGAGGCTGAAACATCTAAATACCTGGGCATCAACCTAAATAGAACATTAAGCTAGAACAACCATATCAACAACGTGGCGAAGAAAGCAAGTAATATCGGGGCCGTAGCGATAATCCGACAGTCCGATAGTCCGACAAATGCTTTATTTCTTTGAAAGTTAACACTATAACATGTATAATATGGGGCCAGAAACCGAACCGTTTACTCACCAAAGAAAGATCCAGAACATCGGAAGCACGATATCATAGACGGACAAACAATTGGCAGGGCTACACAAGAACTAAAAAAAACCACATATATGAACAACACGGACTCCATAAAAACCTGGATCCAGTCGTGATGAACCGGTAGTGTAAGTATCCCGTATATTTTTTAGTAGCGACTACTTCAGGCTTTATTCAAGTAGCGTGTAGCCGATGTACTTTATACTCGTGTTTTCATTCGCAAATTTCCATCCATCTTCGAAAAACCCCAGAATTATGTCCGTCCGTCCGCCATGCAAATAAACAACTTCGCCTTAATCAAACTGATGAAAGTTTTGAAAAATAATTTGGCCAAAAATGATATATTCGTAATTTCAGGATATGGGCCATTCATTTTTATACGCCCGTCAAAATACGGGATTAATATGGCATACCGCTGTTCGTCCGTCCGTCCACGCCTCGTACGATAACATCTCTCACTTGTTCCCCCTTTTACTGACAGGTCACGTCGTGACATACGTTGTATTGATAAAAGGGGGAGCAAGTGAGAGGTGTGATTTTGGTCAGTTTGGAAAACGCCAGTTTTCATATGGTATATACAATTAATTAATTTAAAAAATGTAGCATATTAATTACTGTTCTCACGCTGAGCAACTGACCTTCAATTGTCACAAGGGGGGAGGGGGGCGTATCATGGTACAGTTGTTTATTTGGTCATATTCCGATGCTGTTTCTTTCCGTGATATAAGGGGTCACTTAGGGACAATTCCTTCAATCGTAACTTTTTATATATGCGCTTTCCGTAGCAGGCGACTCTAGCAGGGTCACCCGTCGGAATCCCGGGGAATAAAAATAGGACCAACTTGTCGTCGGAAGAGACAGAAAAACAAGTTCCCGTGTTAAGTCATTGCCCATGTTGTCCTATCCCAGAGTCCCCTCTTTCTGATTTTTTTTTTACAAACTTTTCTCATCCTGAATATGACTGAAATATTGTTTGCTGGACCTTAGGTAATAAATAAATCAATCAATCAATCAATCAATCAATCAATCAATCAATCAATCAATCAATCAATCAATCAATCAATCAATCAATCAATCAATCAATCAATCAATCAATCAATCAATCAATCAATCAATCAATCAATCAATCAATCAATCAATCAATCAATCAATCAATCAATCAATCAATCAATCAATCAATCAATCAATCAATCAATCAATCAATCAATCAATCAATCAATCAATCAATCAATCAATCAATCAATCAATCAATCAATCAATCAATCAATCAATCAATCAATCAATCAATCAATCAATCAATCAATCAATCAATCAATCAATCAATCAATCAATCAATCAATCAATCAATCAATCAATCAATCAATCAATCAATCAATCAATCAATCAATCAATCAATCAATCAATCACATTATTGTATCCAGCTCTATTAATGTGTCGACATTGCTTTTTAACATCAATATTCCATGATAAGGGGGGGGGGGGGGGGGCACTGGTACGCTCTTCTTTTTGTCTTTTCCTTTTTTTTTGTATTTCTTTTTTTTGTATTCATTTATTTCATCTTTCTTTTCAATAGTGACTTTTCTTGGCTGGACTCGGCTACAAGCTACTTGAATAAAGCCTGAAGTAGTCGCTACTAAAAAATATACGGGATACTTACACTACCGGTTCATCACGACTTGATCCAGGTTTTTATGGAGTCCGTGTTGTTCATATATATGTGTTTTTTGTCCGTCTATGATATCGTGTTTCCGATGTTCTGGACCTTTCTTTGGTGAGTAAACGGTTCGGTTTCTGGCCCCATATTACACATGTTATAGTTTTAACTTTCAAAGAAATAAAGCATTTGTCGGACTATCGGACTGTCGGACTATCGGACTGTCGGACTATCGGACCGTCGGACCGTCGGACTATCGGACTGTCGGATTATAGGTCGGACCCCGTAATATCAGTGCTTTCTTACAAAGGAACTTACACCAACTTCCTAGAAAAAGCAAAGCCCAGTGTTACCAGACATTAGTAAGACCGCTCATGGAATATGCTTGTACCATCTGGGATCCTCATACTAAGGAGAACATAAATAAACTAGAGGCAGTGCAAAGACGATCAGCACGATTTGTATATAATGACTTTAGACTCACAACCCCTAACCAATGCTGAATGAACTAAACTGGGCACCACTACAAGAGCGAAGGGCCCAGTATAAAGTCATAATGATGTATTATACCGTATTATGCATGACTTAGTGGACATACCAACTACCCATTTAACTCCACAAGCAACATCAGTGAGAGGGCACATGTACAGTCAGTCAGTCACGCTCCAAGTATCATCAGTCATTAACTGACCACTGTATTTATATACATTGTATATAGATTAAGGTATAGAGAAATACAAAATTTACATTAGAAACAGTTTGCAAGATAGTCGGCCTGGACCACGATCACATTACACACCTTTGATAATCTCATGGATACAGTAGCAGTGTTCTTATAGTTCTTTTTCTTTTCTACCCCCATCGGTGATGTAATGATTAGCGTGCTCTCATAGTGTGCTGTAGATAGTCGGTTGGAGCACCGGTCGGGTTAAACCAAAGATTACAAAAATATATATAGATTTGTTGCTTCATCGCTAAGCATGCAGCATTAAGGAGAAAGAACAAATATTGGTTGGCTCGGAACAAGGATAGTGTGTCCGAGTGTGGCGACAAGTCTACCCGAGACGAGGACTGTTGTTACAGTGAGCTAATACTATAAAGATCCCATTAAATGTGGTGGTCTAGTACAAAGTGGACTTTATCATCATCATCATCATTTTATTGTATAAAACTTGTTCTCGATATGATATAGCTGAAAATGAATAAAACTTGTTCTCGATATGATATAGCTGAGTTGGTGTTAAACAACAACAATCAGTAACTAACTCTTCATACAAATAATGGTCTTATGCAGATTTTGGCGGTGACCATAAAACTTTCGAAGTGATTACATCAACTTAACCACTAGAAACACTTGGTTCAGTAGCTTCCTTGTTAACAGCAACCACATATCAAGGAAATCAGGATATGAACCACAAGTTCTGAAATATCGGATCAACCGAGAGATATGTATTTCATATGCAGGTGGTGCTGGATTGATGCTACATATAAATGGAAAGTTCACAGTGAGAAAATTAAAATCTCTTTTATTGTAATGTTTCGCTCTTTCCCGGACCTCACTGTGAATTTCGAGGTGTAGGACAACAAAGGTAGTACATCGGCAAAGACAGTAACCAACACGATGGTGTTAGTTTAGTTTATCATTAACGAATTATCGGCCCATCCCTATATACAATAAATACGATGAAATAAAAACAATCAATTACAAATGGTATATACAAAAACAATAAATGACAATATGATTATTAATTTTGATTATGTTTACCATCATTTATCGAGCAGAATCAATGTCCTGATGTGGCTCTGAACAATCAAAGGGAAATAACTCTAATTCTAAAGAGAGACAAAAGAAAATCCATATCTGCCGAGGTAAATAAAAAACATTTTAAGGAATTAACAAAATACAAAAATACAGTCATTGACACAACCCCCCCTAAGTTTATTATTTTATTTTCTTCAAAAGCAAATTTATTAGGTAGAACCACCAGATGACAGCTAGGATATTTCCTTTCTCTTAAAACAATTAAATATAAATAGAGATGTGAGTCTTAAAATATTTTTATCTTCACAGGTCATCAAGTATAATAATAATAATAATAATAATAATAATTTTTATTGATCTAAAAATCCAAACAAAGGATTATCATCAATATAGAACATGACAAACACAACTAAGACAACTTTAAGTACACAATATTTGATAACATTGTCATAATACACAATAGTTGATAACATAACAGCTGAGGAAAGACAGAGTTATCTCCCAAAACCACTGATTAATCGTGTTTTTTAAACTGAATTAGACTATGCAACTTATTGACACCTAATATACACATTTTACATATGTCTAGATCATTACTACTAAATATGAATTTAAATTTGTCAAAGTCAGATATATTAATAAATGAAGGCACAACATCACATATATCCTTGAAAAATTCTTCACGACAAGACTGTAATTTTGAACATATTACACAATTTGCATATCCTGTCTTCTGCAGGAGTATTTAAATATCTGCCTTTTTCGATATTTAAATTACTATTACTTATTCTGATCTTAACAAATGTTGATATATATTTTTTATTTACATCTGCACATACATAGTTTTCCAAATCAAACTGTGTTTTTAGTTTTCTATATGTTCTTAATTTATTTCCTCCAGATTTATTGTCATCATTAAACAATAATGTCTTCCAATGTTTAATATATCTGTTCTCTAACTGTTTTGTAACAGAAAATAATAGTTTAGATTTTGAAAAAGTGCCTTGTATTTCCCAAATATGACTGAAACCAATTATACTAAATAACTGCTTCAATTTGTTACATAAACTTTCATTAAGTTTTAGATTTTCTCGATATGCCTGAAATATATGAGTTTTTGGTCGTTATTTAATTTTAAGTAATTGGGAACTATTGAAGATGATATGCCTGAAATATGTAGAGTTTTTGGTCGTTATTTAATTTTAAGTAATTGGGAACTATTGAAGATATCGAATTAGTGAAATCATCTCTCAGGGTTGAATATGAATTACATTCAAATAAAAAGTGAACTTCATTTTCAGCTTTCAAACAACCGGAACATAATCGTTCATTTCTCGGTTTATTTTTGTACCTGCCCATTTCTATATTTAAAACAATAAATACATTTTGTAATTTTGAGTTACTTCCCTTATACTATAAATGTTCTCATGTCTTCACAGCTTGCTAGTGGTATTTGCTGAATATACTACTGTCTTTGTAACCTAAAATAAAAACTGGTGATAGAGACGTTTTCGAACGGGTTTTCTTCATCGTTAGAAGAACAAAATACCAACTTTTCGTGAAAATATAGAAATATATCATGTTTGTAAGATGAATTCACCAAAATATACACTTATTTCGAGGAAGCAAAAACTTACCTCTCATTACGACTCGGATAAATTTGACCATCTTTCAGCAGGTATAATTTGCCAAATGTATACCGCTTATAAATATGATATATTTCTATGAATAAAGATAATACAGAGTTATCAAGATTTGATGCGCACCGCGCGCCAGTGATTCATCTAACAGCATAATTGAAGGGAAACTCCTTTGCAACAAGAAGAAAAAAGAATTAAAAATATATATAAAAAAATAAAATAAAGGTTCCAAATAACTTTTCTTCAAGCTACCTTATAATGCGCATGTACCAAACCTGCAGTAAGTTGTACTCTTCCAATTAGGATAAAATGTCCTAGGTTTTCCCCCATTTCTTGAAACACTTTAAAAAGTACTTTTACAGTCAGTTGCTTGTTAAAATATCATCAATTAGTCATGAGGAAATTTTTATAATGAAGGTCACTTTGGTTCATTGATCACCTAAGGTTCTGTCTGATTGTTTGTGAACTATTATTGTCGTTGAAAACCTTGTTCATATTAATATGTAGTCTATGGTAAAAACAGTTTGAAGATACCAAAGGGGTAATCAGAATCCGTAAATTATTGATGTTTATTTATTGTAGTCTTTTCAATTGAACCTTAATTTTAATTGTATATTTGTATTGCGTAGTCTTATGTTGTATACCTTCAACTCCTTTGTCAGTGACTTGCTGCAGGTCGGTGGCTGTCACCGAGTGCCTCGGTTTCCTCCATCAATACAACTAACCACCACGATATAACTGAAATATTGTTGACAGTGGCGTTAAACACCATAACCATAACATATTTCTCTCCTTTAGGTTCAGGTGGCTTCTTGTCTGTGGTTTAGTGTAGTATACAATATAATACAATATGTACCACCATTATGTCCTTCCTCAAAAGTTAATATCCTTCGGGCTTTGGCTAATAATTCCTTCTCAATTTGATAATTATGGGTATTAACTTTTCACGAGGGCTGTAATTGTATATCATTTTATTAGCTTGCGTGTCGCTTAAAAGTTTTTAATACAGAAAATTAGGACGGCAAGAGAAATACATAAGTCATAGTATTATAATATGTCAAATCTTTAATGTGCACGATTTACACAAATGACTAAAAAATAAATAAAACATCTAACAACTGTTGATAATATATTACTATTTGCCTTGTTATTTCTGTATGGCATAAACATATATTGTGTTACATTAAACTTAACCCCTCAACAATAATTTGACGATGTAATTAATGTCACTAGGAGACAAGAAAAATGTCTTTTTTTTCAGTGGTTTAGGTATAATAGAGGAATTTAATTATACAACGGAAAATATGAAATATTTCTTTGTACGATGTTCAGAAACAGGTAAACGTTGAAAAGTGAGCTTATGACGGCATTTTCAGGCCTGTTTCGCAGCGAGTGCCAATAAATGTTATTTTACCGACAATGTACGTATATTATGTTTATCCTGCAAATATCAAAAAGACAAAATAGTCTCCGAATTCTACTGAAAAGAACAGAAACCCACCTCGTTTCAATCTATTTTAAATGGTTTCTTTTTCCTGTCCCGCGCGCGTTATACTGTTATCGTTTATTACCATTCGCTCTACATGAACCAGGTACCAGGACAGCTTTATAAGTAGGATCAGGATACGTATAAAGATCAGATTTATACATACCCCTTTATTACTATAGAAAATGTGATGATTACAAGAAAATATTATATATGATACATAACTTGTATCTTCATATTTATTTTGTATTTCTATCCAGTACCTTTTTGTTCCCTCACATTTCAAAGCTTGTAAAAATAAATTTCATAGCTCATTTGACCTCATGATTATAAAACCTAAAACGTACACGTGTGCCTTCCAATTTTCGCAGTACTTGCTTGTGCCACATTAAAATATTTGTTCAAAGACAGGTTAGGAATGCTAAGCGAAAATACGACCATAAGAAGAGTTTGAAGATACCAAAGGGGTAATCATATTCTTTGTGGCGCAGTTACGTTTAAGATTTAAGTGTATACATTTCCTCATCGGACGTTCCCACGGAAAGTAGCTCGTTGATTGGCCAACAGTCGCCTTCTAACAATCAATGTTCGACGTTTGTTTCTGCTCTTTTCTGTGAAAATTGGCAGTTGCTTAAACCTTAAATATATGCACTCCCTGCCAAACCGATCATAAGTTGTTTTTCTATTGATATTAGAATCGAAATAATTAACTATTTAAAGCCATGATTTGCTTATTTTTGTTAGTGAGGTATAAATGTTTTATCAAATTATTAATATCAAAGATAAAATGACAATAAATGATGGCTTGCATAAATTACGTGATAATTAGCATTGTTTATGTTTAACTGTACCGTTTCCATTTTTAGATAGAAATGTAAATTAATTTATCTTTTCAGTGACAACAGTATCCTGGGAAAGACATAACTATTTTGAGGATGCGTGGGTCACGTAGGTGTTCATGTTATGCTATCGAAAGCCAAATATAAAGACCGTTTTAAATATGGTCGATTAGCTTTGACAGCGTGGGAAATTAATATGATAATCGGAATATTTTGCATTAAGTAAACACTTTAAAATACTAATATTTGACAATAGAAAAGATTGTAAATGGTTTTATTTACCTAATTTAAGGAGTAACGCAATCATATGTAAGACTAGGTGATAGATTTACGGCTTTTATGAATCAGAGGAAACCATTAAATCATGCACGCTAAAACATTCTTCTGATCGATTTACTGTTAAAGTGAAGTTATTTTAAAAACTCCAATTGACCTTCAAAACTAAATCACTTTGATTTGGAATGCGTCAAAAGAGTATTTATAATATATCGTTTTGCTCTTCGTAATTATATTTAAAAATCGTAAGCCAAAGTGAACAGTTCGTTAATTACATGTATACCGGTTTAACACCGCCATATTTTTGTGTCTGTCCGAAGCCAGGACTTCAAACCTACGATCGTATATCGTGGTCTTTGTTTATGTACAGTGATTTGAGGTGAGAGTCGATTTTTTGCTTTGTTGAAATTGGTGGAATTGCAGTCCATCACTGTTTAAACTGTCCATCACTGTCCCTCACTGTCCATCACTGTTTAAATGTTTAAACTGTCTTTTTATAGTATACAATAGAGTCATTTTGCAATTACGAAAAAGGTAAACTACATATCAATGAGGACAGTACAAATATCACAAAATGTCAGCATCTCATGCTCCATATACAACCAGACAAATCAACCTCTGACACAGAGTTACTCTCTCATAGTAAGGACCGATTACTCTAGTAAGAAATTGACCTCTGACACAGAGTCACTCTCTCGTGGTAAGGACCGATTACTCTAGTAAGAAATTGACCTCTGACACAGTCACCCTCTCATAGTAAGGATCGATTACTCTAGTAAGAAATTGACCTCTGACACAGAGTCACTCTCTCATAGTAAGGACCGATTACTCAAGTAAGAAATTGACATCTGACACAGAGTCACTCTCTCATAGTAAGGACCGATTACTCTAGTAAGAAATTGACCTCTGACACAGAGTCACTCTCTCATAGTAAGGACCGATTACTCTAGTAAGAAATTGACCTCTGACACAGAGTCACTCTCTCATAGTAAGGACCGATTACTCTAGTAAGAAATTGACCTCTGTCACAGAGTCACTCTCTCATAGTAAGGACCGATTACTCTAGTAAGAAATTGACCTCTGACACAGAGTCACTCTCTCATAGTAAGGACCGATTACTCTAGTATGAAATTGACCTCTGACACAGAGTCACTCTCTCACAGTAAGGACCGATTACTCTAGTATGAAATTGACCTCTGACACAGAGTCACTCCCTCATAGTAAGGACCGATTACTCTAGTATGAAATTGACCTCTGACACAGAGTCACTCTCTCATACTAAGGACCGATTACTCTAGTAAGAAATTGACCTCTGACACAGAGTCACTGTCTCATAGTAAGGACCGATTACTCTAGTAAGAAATTGACCTCTGACACAGAGTCACTCTCTCATAGTAAGGACCGATTACTCTAGTAAGAAATTAACCTCTGACACAGAGTCACTCTCTCATAGTAAGGATCGATTACTCTAGTAAGAAATTGACCTCTGACACAGAGTCACTCTCTCATAGTAAGGACCGATTACTCTAGTAAGAAATTGACGTCTGACACAGAGTCACTCTCTCATACTAAGGACCGATTACACTAGTAAGAAATTGACCTCTGACACAGAGTCGCTGTCTCATAGTAAGGACCGATTACTCTAGTAAGAAATTGACCTCTGACACAGAGTCACTCTCTCATAGTAAGGACCGATTACTCTAGTAAGAAATTAACCTCTTACACAGAGTCACTCTCTCATAGTAAAGATCGATTACTCTAGTAAGAAATTGACCTCTGACACAGAGTCACTCTCTCATAGTAAGGACCGATTACTCTAGTAAGAAATTGACCTCTGACACAGAGTCACTCTCTCATAGTAAGGACCGATTACTCTAGTAAGAAATTGACCTCTGACACAGAGTCACTCTCTCATAGTAAGGACCGATTACTCTAGTATGAAATTGACCTCTGACACAGAGTCACTCTCTCATAGTAAGGATCGATTACTCTAGTATGAAATTGACCTCTGACACAGAGTCACTCTCTCATAGTAAGGACCGATTACTCTAGTAAGAAATTGACCTCTGACACAGAGTCACTCTCTCATAGTAAGGACCGATTACTCTAGTAAGAAATTGACCTCTGACAAAGAGTCACTCTCTCATAGTAAGGATCGATCACTCTAGTATGAAATTGACCTCTGACACAGAGTCACTCTCTCATAGTAAGGACCGATTACTCTAGTAAGAAATTGACCTCTGACACAGAGTCACTCTCTCATAGTAAGGACCGATTACTCTAGTATGAAATTGACCTCTGACACAGAGTCACTCTCTCATAGTAAGGATCGATCACTCTAGTATGAAATTCACCTCTGACACAGAGTCACTCTCTCATAGTAAGGACCGATTACTCTAGTAAGAAATTGACGTCTGACACATAGTCATTCTCTCATAGTAAGGACCGATTACTCTAGGAAGAAATTGACCTCTGACACAGAGTCACTCTCTCATAGTAAGGACCGATTACTCTAGTAAGAAATTGACCTCTGACACAGAGTCACTCTCTCATAGTAAGGACCGATTACTCTAGTAAGAAATTGACTTCTGACACATAGTCACTCTCTCATAGTAAGGACCCATTACTCAAGTAAGAAATTGACCTCTGACACAGAGTCACTCTCTCATAGTAAGGACCGATTACTCTAGTAAGAAATTGACCTCTGACACAGAGTCACTCTCTCATAGTAAGGACCGATTACTCTAGTAAGAAATTGACCTCTGACACAGAGTCACTCACTCATAGTAAGGACCGATTACTCTAGTAAGAAATTGACCTCTGACACAGAGACACTCTCTCATAGTAAGGACCGATTACTCTAGTAAGAAATTGACGTCTGACACAGAGTCACTCTCTCATAGTAAGGACCGATTACTCTAGTAAGAAATTGACCTCTGACACAGAGTCACTCTCTCATAGTAAGGACCAATTACTCTAGTATGAAATTGACCTCTGACACATAGTCACTCTCTCATAGTAAGGACCGATTACTCTAGTAAGAAATTGACCTCTGACCCAGAGTCACTCTCTCATAGTAAGGACCGATTACTCTAGTAAGAAATTGACGTCTGACACAGAGTCACTCTCTCATACTAAGGACCGATTACACTAGTAAGAAATTGACCTCTGACACAGAGTCGCTGTCTCATAGTAAGGACCGATTACTCTAGTAAGAAATTGACCTCTGACACAGAGTCACTCTCTCATAGTAAGGACCGATTACTCTAGTAAGAAATTAACCTCTTACACAGAGTCACTCTCTCATAGTAAAGATCGATTACTCTAGTAAGAAATTGACCTCTGACACAGAGTCACTCTCTCATAGTAAGGACCGATTACTCTAGTAAGAAATTGACCTCTGACACAGAGTCACTCTCTCATAGTAAGGACCGATTACTCTAGTAAGAAATTGACCTCTGACACAGAGTCACTCTCTCATAGTAAGGACCGATTACTCTAGTATGAAATTGACCTCTGACACAGAGTCACTCTCTCATAGTAAGGATCGATTACTCTAGTATGAAATTGACCTCTGACACAGAGTCACTCTCTCATAGTAAGGACCGATTACTCTAGTAAGAAATTGACCTCTGACACAGAGTCACTCTCTCATAGTAAGGACCGATTACTCTAGTAAGAAATTGACCTCTGACAAAGAGTCACTCTCTCATAGTAAGGATCGATCACTCTAGTATGAAATTGACCTCTGACACAGAGTCACTCTCTCATAGTAAGGACCGATTACTCTAGTAAGAAATTGACCTCTGACACAGAGTCACTCTCTCATAGTAAGGACCGATTACTCTAGTATGAAATTGACCTCTGACACAGAGTCACTCTCTCATAGTAAGGATCGATCACTCTAGTATGAAATTCACCTCTGACACAGAGTCACTCTCTCATAGTAAGGACCGATTACTCTAGTAAGAAATTGACGTCTGACACATAGTCATTCTCTCATAGTAAGGACCGATTACTCTAGGAAGAAATTGACCTCTGACACAGAGTCACTCTCTCATAGTAAGGACCGATTACTCTAGTAAGAAATTGACCTCTGACACAGAGTCACTCTCTCATAGTAAGGACCGATTACTCTAGTAAGAAATTGACTTCTGACACATAGTCACTCTCTCATAGTAAGGACCCATTACTCAAGTAAGAAATTGACCTCTGACACAGAGTCACTCTCTCATAGTAAGGACCGATTACTCTAGTAAGAAATTGACCTCTGACACAGAGTCACTCTCTCATAGTAAGGACCGATTACTCTAGTAAGAAATTGACCTCTGACACAGAGTCACTCACTCATAGTAAGGACCGATTACTCTAGTAAGAAATTGACCTCTGACACAGAGACACTCTCTCATAGTAAGGACCGATTACTCTAGTAAGAAATTGACGTCTGACACAGAGTCACTCTCTCATAGTAAGGACCGATTACTCTAGTAAGAAATTGACCTCTGACACAGAGTCACTCTCTCATAGTAAGGACCAATTACTCTAGTATGAAATTGACCTCTGACACATAGTCACTCTCTCATAGTAAGGACCGATTACTCTAGTAAGAAATTGACCTCTGACCCAGAGTCACTCTCTCATAGTAAGGGCCGATTACTTTAGTAAGAAATTGACCTCTGACACAGATTCACTCTCTCATAGTAAGGATCGATTACTCTAGTATGAAATTGACCTCTGACACAGAGTCACTCTCTCATAGTAAGGACCGATTACTCTAGTAAGAAATTGACCTCTGACACAGAGTCACTCTCTCATAGTAAGGACCGATTACTCTAGTAAGAAATTGACTTCTGACACATAGTCACTCTCTCATAGTAAGGACCGATTACTCTAGTAAGAAATTGACCTCTGACACAGAGTCACTCTCTCATAGTAAGGACCGATTACTCTAGTAAGATATTGACCTCTGACACAGAGTCACTCTCTCATAGTAAGGACCGATTACTCTAGTAAGAAATTGACCTCTGACAGAGAGTCACTCTCTCATAGTAAGGACCGATTACTCTAGTAAGAAATTGACCTCTGACACATAGTCACTCTCTCATAGTAAGGACCGATTACTCTAGTAAGAAATTGACCTCTGACACAGAGTCACTCTCTCATAGTAAGGACCGTTTACTCTAGTAAGAAATTGACCTCTGACACAGAGTCACTCTCTCATAGTAAGGACCGATCACTCTAGTAAGAAATTGACCTCTGACACATAGTCACTCTCTCATAGTCAGGACCGATTACACTAGTAAGAAATTGACCTCTGACACAGAGTCACTCTCTCATAGTAAGGACCGATTACTCTAGTAAGAAATTGACCTCTGACACAGAGTCACTCTCTCATAGTAAGGACCGATTACTCTAGTAAGAAATTGACCTCTGACACAGAGTCACTCTCTCATAGTAAGGACCGATTACTCTAGTAAGAAATTGACCTCTGACACAGAGTCACTCTCTCATAGTAAGGACCGATTATTCTAGTATGAAATTGACCTCTGACACAGAGTCACTCTCTCATAGTAAGGACCGATTACTCTAGTAAGAAATTGACCTCTGACACAGAGTCACTCTCTCATAGTAAGGACCGATTACTCTAGTAAGAAATTGACCTCTGACACAGAGTCACTCTCTCATAGTAAGGACCGATTACTCTAGTAAGAAATTGACCTCTGACACAGAGTCACTCTCTCATAGTAAGGACCGATTACTCTAGTATGAAATTGACCTCTGACACAGAGTCACTCTCTCATAGTAAGGATCGATTACTCTAGTATGAAATTGACCTCTGACACAGAGTCACTCTCTCATAGTAAGGACCGATTACTCTAGTAAGAAATTGACCTCTGACACAGAGTCACTCTCTCATAGTAAGGACCGATTACTCTAGTAAGAAATTGACCTCTGACAAAGAGTCACTCTCTCATAGTAAGGACCGATTACTCTAGTATGAAATTGACCTCTGACACAGAGTCACTCTCTCATAGTAAGGATCGATCACTCTAGTATGAAATTCACCTCTGACACAGAGTCACTCTCTCATAGTAAGGACCGATTACTCTAGTAAGAAATTGACGTCTGACACATAGTCATTCTCTCATAGTAAGGACCGATTACTCTAGGAAGAAATTGACCTCTGACACAGAGTCACTCTCTCATAGTAAGGACCGATTACTCTAGTAAGAAATTGACCTCTGACACAGAGTCACTCTCTCATAGTAAGGACCGATTACTCTAGTAAGAAATTGACTTCTGACACATAGTCACTCTCTCATAGTAAGGACCCATTACTCAAGTAAGAAATTGACCTCTGACACAGAGTCACTCTCTCATAGTAAGGACCGATTACTCTAGTAAGAAATTGACCTCTGACACAGAGTCACTCTCTCATAGTAAGGACCGATTACTCTAGTAAGAAATTGACCTCTGACACAGAGACACTCTCTCATAGTAAGGACCGATTACTCTAGTAAGAAATTGACGTCTGACACAGAGTCACTCTCTCATAGTAAGGACCGATTACTCTAGTAAGAAATTGACCTCTGACACAGAGTCACTCTCTCATAGTAAGGACCAATTACTCTAGTATGAAATTGACCTCTGACACATAGTCACTCTCTCATAGTAAGGACCGATTACTCTAGTAAGAAATTGACCTCTGACCCAGAGTCACTCTCTCATAGTAAGGGCCGATTACTTTAGTAAGAAATTGACCTCTGACATAGATTCACTCTCTCATAGTAAGGATCGATTACTCTAGTATGAAATTGACCTCTGACACAGAGTCACTCTCTCATAGTAAGGACCGATTACTCTAGTAAGAAATTGACCTCTGACACAGAGTCACTCTCTCATAGTAAGGACCGATTACTCTAGTAAGAAATTGACTTCTGACACATAGTCACTCTCTCATAGTAAGGACCGATTACTCTAGTAAGAAATTGACCTCTGACACAGAGTCACTCTCTCATAGTAAGGACCGATTACTCTAGTAAGATATTGACCTCTGACACAGAGTCACTCTCTCATAGTAAGGACCGATTACTCTAGTAAGAAATTGACCTCTGACAGAGAGTCACTCTCTCATAGTAAGGACCGATTACTCTAGTAAGAAATTGACCTCTGACACATAGTCACTCTCTCATAGTAAGGACCGATTACTCTAGTAAGAAATTGACCTCTGACACATAGTCACTCTCTCATAGTAAGGACCGTTTACTCTAGTAAGAAATTGACCTCTGACACAGAGTCACTCTCTCATAGTAAGGACCGATCACTCTAGTAAGAAATTGACCTCTGACACATAGTCACTCTCTCATAGTCAGGACCGATTACACTAGTAAGAAATTGACCTCTGACACAGAGTCACTCTCTCATAGTAAGGACCGATTACTCTAGTAAGAAATTGACCTCTGACACAGAGTCACTCTCTCATAGTAAGGACCGATTACTCTAGTAAGAAATTGACCTCTGACACAGAGTCACTCTCTCATAGTAAGGACCGATTACTCTAGTAAGAAATTGACCTCTGACACAGAGTCACTCTCTCATAGTAAGGACCGATTACTCTAGTATGAAATTGACCTCTGACACAGAGTCACTCTCTCATAGTAAGGACCGATTACTCTAGTAAGAAATTGACCTCTGACACAGAGTCACTCTCTCATAGTAAGGACCGATTACTCTAGTAAGAAATTGACCTCTGACACAGAGTCACTCTCTCATAGTAAGGACCGATTACTCTAGGAAGAAATTGACCTCTGACACAGAGTCACTCTCTCATAGTAAGGACCGATTACTCTAGTAAGAAATTGACCTCTGACACAGAGTCACTCTCTCATAGTAAGGACCGATTACTCTAGTAAGAAATTGACCTCTGACATAGAGTCACTCTCTCATAGTAAGGACCGATTACTCTAGTAAGAAATTGACCTCTGACACATAGTCACTCTCTCATAGTAAGGACCGATTACTCTAGTAAGAAATTGACCTCTGACACAGAGTCACTCTCTCATAGTAAGGACCGATTACTCTAGTAAGAAATTGACCTCTGACACAGAGTCACTCTCTCATAGTAAGGACCGATTACTCTAGTAAGAAATTGACCTCTGATACAGAGTCACGCTCTCATAGTAAGGACCGATTACTCTAGTAAGAAACTGACCTCTGACACAGAGTCACTCTCTCATAGTAAGGACCGATTACTCTAGTAAGAAATTGACCTTGACACAGAGTCACTCTCTCATAGTAAGGACCGATTACTCTAGTAAGAAATTGACCTCTGACACAGAGTCACTCTCTCATAGTAAGGACCGATCACTCTAGTAAGAAATTGACCTCTGACACAGAGTCACTCTCTCATAGTCAGGATCGATTACTCTAGTAAGAAATTGACCTCTGACACATAGTCACTCTCTCATAGTAAGGACCGATTACTCTAATAAGAAATTGACCTCTGACACAGAGTCACTCTCTCATAGTAAGGACCGATTACTCTAGTAAGAAATTGACCTCTGACACAGAGTCAATCTCTCATAGTAAGGACCGATTACTCAAGTAAGAAATTGACCTCTGACACAGAGTCACTCTCTCATAGTAAGGACCGATTACTCTAGTAAGAAATTGACCTCTGACACAGAGTCACTCTCTCATAGTAAGGACCGATTACTCTAGTAAGAAATTGACCTCTGACACAGAGTCACTCTCTCATAGTAAGGACCGATTACTCTAGTAAGAAATTGAACTCTGACACAGAGTCACTCTCTCATAGTAAGGACCGATTACTCTAGTATGAAATTGACCTCTGACACAGAGTCACTCTCTCATAGTAAGGACCGATTACTCTAGTAAGAAATTGACCTCTGACACAGAGTCACTCTCTCATAGTAAGGACCGATTACTCTAGTAAGAAGTTGACTTCTGACACAGAGTCACTCTCTCATAGTAAGGACCGATTACTCTAGTAAGAAATTGACCTCTGACACAGAGTCACTCTCTCATAGTAAGGACCGATTACTCTAGTATGAAATTGACCTCTGACACAGAGTCACTCTCTCATAGTAAGGACCGATTACTCTAGTAAGAAATTGACCTCTGACACAGAGTCACTCTCTCATAGTAAGGATCGATTACTCTAGTATGAAATTGACCTCTGACACAGAGTCACTCTCTCATAGTAAGGACCGATTACTCTAGTAAGAAATTGACCTCTGACACAGAGTCACTCTCTCATAGTAAGGACCGATTACTCTAGTAAGAAGTTGACTTCTGACACATAGTCACTCTCTCATAGTAAGGACCGATTACTCTAGTAAGAAATTGACCTCTGACACAGAGTCACTCTCTCATAGTAAGGACCGATCACTGTAGTAAGAAATTGACCTCTGACACATAGTCACTCTCTCATAGTCAGGATCGATTACTCTAGTAAGAAATTGACCTCTGACACATAGTCACTCTCTCATAGTAAGGACCGATTACTCTAGTAAGAAATTGACCTCTGACACAGAGTCACTCTCTCATAGTAAGGACCGATTACTCTAGTAAGAAATTGACCTCTGACACAGAGTCAATCTCTCATAGTAAGGACCGATTACTTTAGTAAGAAATTGACATCTGACACAGAGTCACTCTCTCATAGTAAGGACCGATTACTCTAGTAAGAAATTGACCTCTGACACAGAGTCACTCTCTCATAGTAAGGACCGATTACTCTAGTAAGAAATTGACCTCTGACACAGAGTCACTCTCTCATAGTAAGGACCGATTACTCTAGTAAGAAATTGAACTCTGACACAGAGTCACTCTCTCATAGTAAGGACCGATTACTCTAGTATGAAATTGACCTCTGACACAGAGTCACTCTCTCATAGTAAGGACCGATTACTCTAGTAAGAAATTGACCTCTGACACAGAGTCACTCTCTCATAGTAAGGACCGATTACTCTAGTATAAAATTGACCTCTGACACAGAGTCACTCTCTCATAGTAAGGACCGATTACTCTAGTAAGAAATTGATCTCTGACACAGAGTCACTCTCTCATAGTAAGGACCGATTACTCTAGTAAGAAATTGACCTCTGACACAGAGTCACTCTCTCATAGTAAGGACTGATTACTCTAGTGAGAAATTGACCTCTGACACAGAGTCACTCTCTCATAGTAAGGACCGATTACTCTAGTAAGAAATTGACGTCTGACACATAGTCATTCTCTCATAGTAAGGACCGATTACTCTAGTAAGAAATTGACCTCTGACACAGAGTCACTCTCTCATAGTAAGGACCGATTACTCTAGTAAGAAATTGACCTCTGACACAGAGTCACTCTCTCATAGTAAGGACCGATTACTCTAGTAAGAAATTGACTTCTGACACATAGTCACTCTCTCATAGTAAGGACCGATTACTCTAGTAAGAAATTGACTTCTGACCCAGAGTCACTCTCTCATAGTAAGGACCCATTACTCAAGTAAGAAATTGACCTCTGACACAGAGTCACTCTCTCATAGTAAGGACCGATTACTCTAGTAAGAAATTGACCTCTGACACAGAGTCACTCTCTCATAGTAAGGACCGATTACTCTAGTAAGAAATTGACCTCTGACACAGAGTCACTCACTCATAGTAAGGACCGATTACTCTAGTAAGAAATTGACCTCTGACACAGAGACACTCTCTCATAGTAAGGACCGATTACTCTAGTAAGAAATTGACGTCTGACACAGAGTCACTCTCTCATAGTAAGGACCGATTACTCTAGTAAGAAATTGACCTCTGACACAGAGTCACTCTCTCATAGTAAGGACCAATTACTCTAGTATGAAATTGACCTCTGACACATAGTCACTCTCTCATAGTAAGGACCGATTACTCTAGTAAGAAATTGACCTCTGACCCAGAGTCACTCTCTCATAGTAAGGGCCGATTACTTTAGTAAGAAATTGACCTCTGACACAGATTCACTCTCTCATAGTAAGGATCGATTACTCTAGTATGAAATTGACCTCTGACACAGAGTCACTCTCTCATAGTAAGGACCGATTACTCTAGTAAGAAATTGACCTCTGACACAGAGTCACTCTCTCATAGTAAGGACCGATTACTCTAGTAAGAAATTGACTTCTGACACATAGTCACTCTCTCATAGTAAGGACCGATTACTCTAGTAAGAAATTGACCTCTGACACAGAGTCACTCTCTCATAGTAAGGACCGATTACTCTAGTAAGATATTGACCTCTGACACAGAGTCACTCTCTCATAGTAAGGACCGATTACTCTAGTAAGAAATTGACCTCTGACAGAGAGTCACTCTCTCATAGTAAGGACCGATTACTCTAGTAAGAAATTGACCTCTGACACATAGTCACTCTCTCATAGTAAGGACCGATTACTCTAGTAAGAAATTGACCTCTGACACAGAGTCACTCTCTCATAGTAAGGACCGATCACTCTAGTAAGAAATTGACCTCTGACACATAGTCACTCTCTCATAGTCAGGACCGATTACACTAGTAAGAAATTGACCTCTGACACAGAGTCACTCTCTCATAGTAAGGACCGATTACTCTAGTAAGAAATTGACCTCTGACACAGAGTCACTCTCTCATAGTAAGGACCGATTACTCTAGTAAGAAATTGACCTCTGACACAGAGTCACTCTCTCATAGTAAGGACCGATTACTCTAGTAAGAAATTGACCTCTGACACAGAGTCACTCTCTCATAGTAAGGACCGATTATTCTAGTATGAAATTGACCTCTGACACAGAGTCACTCTCTCATAGTAAGGACCGATTACTCTAGTAAGAAATTGACCTCTGACACAGAGTCACTCTCTCATAGTAAGGACCGATTACTCTAGTAAGAAATTGACCTCTGACACAGAGTCACTCTCTCATAGTAAGGACCGATTACTCTAGTAAGAAATTGACCTCTGACACAGAGTCACTCTCTCATAGTAAGGACCGATTACTCTAGTATGAAATTGACCTCTGACACAGAGTCACTCTCTCATAGTAAGGATCGATTACTCTAGTATGAAATTGACCTCTGACACAGAGTCACTCTCTCATAGTAAGGACCGATTACTCTAGTAAGAAATTGACCTCTGACACAGAGTCACTCTCTCATAGTAAGGACCGATTACTCTAGTAAGAAATTGACCTCTGACAAAGAGTCACTCTCTCATAGTAAGGACCGATTACTCTAGTATGAAATTGACCTCTGACACAGAGTCACTCTCTCATAGTAAGGATCGATCACTCTAGTATGAAATTCACCTCTGACACAGAGTCACTCTCTCATAGTAAGGACCGATTACTCTAGTAAGAAATTGACGTCTGACACATAGTCATTCTCTCATAGTAAGGACCGATTACTCTAGGAAGAAATTGACCTCTGACACAGAGTCACTCTCTCATAGTAAGGACCGATTACTCTAGTAAGAAATTGACCTCTGACACAGAGTCACTCTCTCATAGTAAGGACCGATTACTCTAGTAAGAAATTGACTTCTGACACATAGTCACTCTCTCATAGTAAGGACCCATTACTCAAGTAAGAAATTGACCTCTGACACAGAGTCACTCTCTCATAGTAAGGACCGATTACTCTAGTAAGAAATTGACCTCTGACACAGAGTCACTCTCTCATAGTAAGGACCGATTACTCTAGTAAGAAATTGACCTCTGACACAGAGTCACTCACTCATAGTAAGGACCGATTACTCTAGTAAGAAATTGACCTCTGACACAGAGACACTCTCTCATAGTAAGGACCGATTACTCTAGTAAGAAATTGACGTCTGACACAGAGTCACTCTCTCATAGTAAGGACCGATTACTCTAGTAAGAAATTGACCTCTGACACAGAGTCACTCTCTCATAGTAAGGACCAATTACTCTAGTATGAAATTGACCTCTGACACATAGTCACTCTCTCATAGTAAGGACCGATTACTCTAGTAAGAAATTGACCTCTGACACAGAGTCACTCTCTCATAGTAAGGGCCGATTACTTTAGTAAGAAATTGACCTCTGACACAGATTCACTCTCTCATAGTAAGGATCGATTACTCTAGTATGAAATTGACCTCTGACACAGAGTCACTCTCTCATAGTAAGGACCGATTACTCTAGTAAGAAATTGACCTCTGACACAGAGTCACTCTCTCATAGTAAGGACCGATTACTCTAGTAAGAAATTGACTTCTGACACATAGTCACTCTCTCATAGTAAGGACCGATTACTCTAGTAAGAAATTGACCTCTGACACAGAGTCACTCTCTCATAGTAAGGACCGATTACTCTAGTAAGATATTGACCTCTGACACAGAGTCACTCTCTCATAGTAAGGACCGATTACTCTAGTAAGAAATTGACCTCTGACAGAGAGTCACTCTCTCATAGTAAGGACCGATTACTCTAGTAAGAAATTGACCTCTGACACATAGTCACTCTCTCATAGTAAGGACCGATTACTCTAGTAAGAAATTGACCTCTGACACAGAGTCACTCTCTCATAGTAAGGACCGTTTACTCTAGTAAGAAATTGACCTCTGACACAGAGTCACTCTCTCATAGTAAGGACCGATCACTCTAGTAAGAAATTGACCTCTGACACATAGTCACTCTCTCATAGTCAGGACCGATTACACTAGTAAGAAATTGACCTCTGACACAGAGTCACTCTCTCATAGTAAGGACCGATTACTCTAGTAAGAAATTGACCTCTGACACAGAGTCACTCTCTCATAGTAAGGACCGATTACTCTAGTAAGAAATTGACCTCTGACACAGAGTCACTCTCTCATAGTAAGGACCGATTACTCTAGTAAGAAATTGACCTCTGACACAGAGTCACTCTCTCATAGTAAGGACCGATTACTCTAGTATGAAATTGACCTCTGACACAGAGTCACTCTCTCATAGTAAGGACCGATTACTCTAGTAAGAAATTGACCTCTGACACAGAGTCACTCTCTCATAGTAAGGACCGATTACTCTAGTAAGAAATTGACCTCTGACACAGAGTCACTCTCTCATAGTAAGGACCGATTACTCTAGGAAGAAATTGACCTCTGACACAGAGTCACTCTCTCATAGTAAGGACCGATTACTCTAGTAAGAAATTGACCTCTGACACAGAGTCACTCTCTCATAGTAAGGACCGATTACTCTAGTAAGAAATTGACCTCTGACATAGAGTCACTCTCTCATAGTAAGGACCGATTACTCTAGTAAGAAATTGACCTCTGACACATAGTCACTCTCTCATAGTAAGGACCGATTACTCTAGTAAGAAATTGACCTCTGACACAGAGTCACTCTCTCATAGTAAGGACCGATTACTCTAGTAAGAAATTGACCTCTGACACAGAGTCACTCTCTCATAGTAAGGACCGATTACTCTAGTAAGAAATTGACCTCTGACACAGAGTCACGCTCTCATAGTAAGGACCGATTACTCTAGTAAGAAACTTACCTCTGACACAGAGTCACTCTCTCATAGTAAGGACCGATTACTCTAGTAAGAAATTGACCTTGACACAGAGTCACTCTCTCATAGTAAGGACCGATTACTCTAGTAAGAAATTGACCTCTGACACAGAGTCACTCTCTCATAGTAAGGAACGATCACTCTAGTAAGAAATTGACCTCTGACACATAGTCACTCTCTCATAGTCAGGATCGATTACTCTAGTAAGAAATTGACCTCTGACACATAGTCACTCTCTCATAGTAAGGACCGATTACTCTAATAAGAAATTGACCTCTGACACAGAGTCACTCTCTCATAGTAAGGACCGATTACTCTAGTAAGAAATTGACCTCTGACACAGAGTCAATCTCTCATAGTAAGGACCGATTACTCAAGTAAGAAATTGACCTCTGACACAGAGTCACTCTCTCATAGTAAGGACCGATTACTCTAGTAAGAAATTGACCTCTGACACAGAGTCACTCTCTCATAGTAAGGACCGATTACTCTAGTAAGAAATTGACCTCTGACACAGAGTCACTCTCTCATAGTAAGGACCGATTACTCTAGTAAGAAATTGACCTCTGACACAGAGTCACTCTCTCATAGTAAGGACCGATTACTCTAGTAAGAAATTGATCTCTGACACAGAGTCACTCTCTCATAGTAAGGACCGATTACTCTAGTAAGAAATTGACCTCTGACACAGAGTCACTCTCTCATAGTAAGGACTGATTACTCTAGTGAGAAATTGACCTCTGACACAGAGTCACTCTCTCATAGTAAGGACCGATTACTCTAGTAAGAAATTGACCTCTGACACAGAGTCACTCTCTCATAGTAAGGACCGATTACTCTAGTATGAAATCGACCTCTGACACAGAGTCACTCTCTCATAGTAAGGACCGATTACTCTAGTAAGAAATTGACCTCTGACACAGAGTCACTCTCTCATAGTAAGGACCGATTACTCTAGTAAGAAATTGACCTCTGACACAGAGTCACTCTCTCATAGTAAGGACCGATTACTCTAGTATGAAATTGACCTCTGACACAGAGTCACTCTCTCATAGTAAGGACCGATTACTCTAGTAAGAAATTGACCTCTGACACAGAGTCACTCTCTCATAGTAAGGACCGATTACTCTAGTAAGAAATTGACCTCTGACACAGAGTCACTCTCTCATAGTAAGGACCGATTACTCTAGGAAGAAATTGACCTCTGACACAGAGTCACTCTCTCATAGTAAGGACCGATTACTCTAGTAAGAAATTGACCTCTGACACAGAGTCACTCTCTCATAGTAAGGACCGATTACTCTAGTAAGAAATTGACCTCTGACATAGAGTCACTCTCTCATAGTAAGGACCGATTACTCTAGTAAGAAATTGACCTCTGACACATAGTCACTCTCTCATAGTAAGGACCGATTACTCTAGTAAGAAATTGACCTCTGACACAGAGTCACTCTCTCATAGTAAGGACCGATTACTCTAGTAAGATATTGACCTCTGACACAGAGTCACTCTCTCATAGTAAGGACCGATTACTCTAGTAAGAAATTGACCTCTGACAGAGAGTCACTCTCTCATAGTAAGGACCGATTACTCTAGTAAGAAATTGACCTCTGACACATAGTCACTCTCTCATAGTAAGGACCGATTACTCTAGTAAGAAATTGACCTCTGACACAGAGTCACTCTCTCATAGTAAGGACCGTTTACTCTAGTAAGAAATTGACCTCTGACACAGAGTCAATCTCTCATAGTAAGGACCGATCACTCTAGTAAGAAATTGACCTCTGACACATAGTCACTCTCTCATAGTCAGGACCGATTACACTAGTAAGAAATTGACCTCTGACACAGAGTCACTCTCTCATAGTAAGGACCGATTACTCTAGTAAGAAATTGACCTCTGACACAGAGTCACTCTCTCATAGTAAGGACCGATTACTCTAGTAAGAAATTGACCTCTGACACAGAGTCACTCTCTCATAGTAAGGACCGATTACTCTAGTAAGAAATTGACCTCTGACACAGAGTCACTCTCTCATAGTAAGGACCGATTACTCTAGTAAGAAATTGACCTCTGACACAGAGTCACTCTCTCATAGTAAGGACCGATTACTCTAGGAAGAAATTGACCTCTGACACAGAGTCACTCTCTCATAGTAAGGACCGATTACTCTAGTAAGAAATTGACCTCTGACACAGAGTCACTCTCTCATAGTAAGGACCGATTACTCTAGTAAGAAATTGACCTCTGACATAGAGTCACTCTCTCATAGTAAGGACCGATTACTCTAGTAAGAAATTGACCTCTGACACATAGTCACTCTCTCATAGTAAGGACCGATTACTCTAGTAAGAAATTGACCTCTGACACAGAGTCACTCTCTCATAGTAAGGACCGATTACTCTAGTAAGAAATTGACCTCTGACACAGAGTCACTCTCTCATAGTAAGGACCGATTACTCTAGGAAGAAATTGACCTCTGACACAGAGTCACTCTCTCATAGTAAGGACCGATTACTCTAGTAAGAAATTGACCTCTGACACAGAGTCACTCTCTCATAGTAAGGACCGATTACTCTAGTAAGAAATTGACCTCTGACATAGAGTCACTCTCTCATAGTAAGGACCGATTACTCTAGTAAGAAATTGACCTCTGACACATAGTCACTCTCTCATAGTAAGGACCGATTACTCTAGTAAGAAATTGACCTCTGACACAGAGTCACTCTCTCATAGTAAGGACCGATTACTCTAGTAAGAAATTGACCTCTGACACAGAGTCACTCTCTCATAGTAAGGACCGATTACTCTAGTAAGAAATTGACCTCTGACACAGAGTCACGCTCTCATAGTAAGGACCGATTACTCTAGTAAGAAACTTACCTCTGACACAGAGTCACTCTCTCATAGTAAGGACCGATTACTCTAGTAAGAAATTGACCTTGACACAGAGTCACTCTCTCATAGTAAGGACCGATTACTCTAGTAAGAAATTGACCTCTGACACAGAGTCACTCTCTCATAGTCAGGATCGATTACTCTAGTAAGAAATTGACCTCTGACACATAGTCACTCTCTCATAGTAAGGACCGATTACTCTAATAAGAAATTGACCTCTGACACAGAGTCACTCTCTCATAGTAAGGACCGATTACTCTAGTAAGAAATTGACCTCTGACACAGAGTCAATCTCTCATAGTAAGGACCGATTACTCAAGTAAGAAATTGACCTCTGACACAGAGTCACTCTCTCATAGTAAGGACCGATTACTCTAGTAAGAAATTGACCTTGACACAGAGTCACTCTCTCATAGTAAGGAACGATCACTCTAGTAAGAAATTGACCTCTGACACATAGTCACTCTCTCATAGTCAGGATCGATTACTCTAGTAAGAAATTGACCTCTGACACATAGTCACTCTCTCATAGTAAGGACCGATTACTCTAATAAGAAATTGACCTCTGACACAGAGTCACTCTCTCATAGTAAGGACCGATTACTCTAGTAAGAAATTGACCTCTGACACAGAGTCAATCTCTCATAGTAAGGACCGATTACTCAAGTAAGAAATTGACCTCTGACACAGAGTCACTCTCTCATAGTAAGGACCGATTACTCTAGTAAGAAATTGACCTCTGACACAGAGTCACTCTCTCATAGTAAGGACCGATTACTCTAGTAAGAAATTGACCTCTGACACAGAGTCACTCTCTCATAGTAAGGACCGATTACTCTAGTAAGAAATTGACCTCTGACACAGAGTCACTCTCTCATAGTAAGGACCGATTACTCTAGTAAGAAATTGATCTCTGACACAGAGTCACTCTCTCATAGTAAGGACCGATTACTCTAGTAAGAAATTGACCTCTGACACAGAGTCACTCTCTCATAGTAAGGACTGATTACTCTAGTGAGAAATTGACCTCTGACACAGAGTCACTCTCTCATAGTAAGGACCGATTACTCTAGTAAGAAATTGACCTCTGACACAGAGTCACTCTCTCATAGTAAGGACCGATTACTCTAGTATGAAATTGACCTCTGACACAGAGTCACTCTCTCATAGTAAGGACCGATTACTCTAGTAAGAAATTGACCTCTGACACAGAGTCACTCTCTCATAGTAAGGACCGATTACTCTAGTAAGAAATTGACCTCTGACACAGAGTCACTCTCTCATAGTAAGGACCGATTACTCTAGTATGAAATTGACCTCTGACACAGAGTCACTCTCTCATAGTAAGGACCGATTACTCTAGTAAGAAATTGACCTCTGACACAGAGTCACTCTCTCATAGTAAGGACCGATTACTCTAGTAAGAAATTGACCTCTGACACAGAGTCACTCTCTCATAGTAAGGACCGATTACTCTAGGAAGAAATTGACCTCTGACACAGAGTCACTCTCTCATAGTAAGGACCGATTACTCTAGTAAGAAATTGACCTCTGACACAGAGTCACTCTCTCATAGTAAGGACCGATTACTCTAGTAAGAAATTGACCTCTGACATAGAGTCACTCTCTCATAGTAAGGACCGATTACTCTAGTAAGAAATTGACCTCTGACACATAGTCACTCTCTCATAGTAAGGACCGATTACTCTAGTAAGAAATTGACCTCTGACACAGAGTCACTCTCTCATAGTAAGGACCGATTACTCTAGTAAGATATTGACCTCTGACACAGAGTCACTCTCTCATAGTAAGGACCGATTACTCTAGTAAGAAATTGACCTCTGACAGAGAGTCACTCTCTCATAGTAAGGACCGATTACTCTAGTAAGAAATTGACCTCTGACACATAGTCACTCTCTCATAGTAAGGACCGATTACTCTAGTAAGAAATTGACCTCTGACACAGAGTCACTCTCTCATAGTAAGGACCGTTTACTCTAGTAAGAAATTGACCTCTGACACAGAGTCAATCTCTCATAGTAAGGACCGATCACTCTAGTAAGAAATTGACCTCTGACACATAGTCACTCTCTCATAGTCAGGACCGATTACACTAGTAAGAAATTGACCTCTGACACAGAGTCACTCTCTCATAGTAAGGACCGATTACTCTAGTAAGAAATTGACCTCTGACACAGAGTCACTCTCTCATAGTAAGGACCGATTACTCTAGTAAGAAATTGACCTCTGACACAGAGTCACTCTCTCATAGTAAGGACCGATTACTCTAGTAAGAAATTGACCTCTGACACAGAGTCACTCTCTCATAGTAAGGACCGATTACTCTAGTAAGAAATTGACCTCTGACACAGAGTCACTCTCTCATAGTAAGGACCGATTACTCTAGGAAGAAATTGACCTCTGACACAGAGTCACTCTCTCATAGTAAGGACCGATTACTCTAGTAAGAAATTGACCTCTGACACAGAGTCACTCTCTCATAGTAAGGACCGATTACTCTAGTAAGAAATTGACCTCTGACATAGAGTCACTCTCTCATAGTAAGGACCGATTACTCTAGTAAGAAATTGACCTCTGACACATAGTCACTCTCTCATAGTAAGGACCGATTACTCTAGTAAGAAATTGACCTCTGACACAGAGTCACTCTCTCATAGTAAGGACCGATTACTCTAGTAAGAAATTGACCTCTGACACAGAGTCACTCTCTCATAGTAAGGACCGATTACTCTAGGAAGAAATTGACCTCTGACACAGAGTCACTCTCTCATAGTAAGGACCGATTACTCTAGTAAGAAATTGACCTCTGACACAGAGTCACTCTCTCATAGTAAGGACCGATTACTCTAGTAAGAAATTGACCTCTGACATAGAGTCACTCTCTCATAGTAAGGACCGATTACTCTAGTAAGAAATTGACCTCTGACACATAGTCACTCTCTCATAGTAAGGACCGATTACTCTAGTAAGAAATTGACCTCTGACACAGAGTCACTCTCTCATAGTAAGGACCGATTACTCTAGTAAGAAATTGACCTCTGACACAGAGTCACTCTCTCATAGTAAGGACCGATTACTCTAGTAAGAAATTGACCTCTGACACAGAGTCACGCTCTCATAGTAAGGACCGATTACTCTAGTAAGAAACTTACCTCTGACACAGAGTCACTCTCTCATAGTAAGGACCGATTACTCTAGGAAGAAATTGACCTCTGACACAGAGTCACTCTCTCATAGTAAGGACCGATTACTCTAGTAAGAAATTGACCTCTGACACAGAGTCACTCTCTCATAGTAAGGACCGATTACTCTAGTAAGAAATTGACCTCTGACATAGAGTCACTCTCTCATAGTAAGGACCGATTACTCTAGTAAGAAATTGACCTCTGACACATAGTCACTCTCTCATAGTAAGGACCGATTACTCTAGTAAGAAATTGACCTCTGACACAGAGTCACTCTCTCATAGTAAGGACCGATTACTCTAGTAAGATATTGACCTCTGACACAGAGTCACTCTCTCATAGTAAGGACCGATTACTCTAGTAAGAAATTGACCTCTGACAGAGAGTCACTCTCTCATAGTAAGGACCGATTACTCTAGTAAGAAATTGACCTCTGACACATAGTCACTCTCTCATAGTAAGGACCGATTACTCTAGTAAGAAATTGACCTCTGACACAGAGTCACTCTCTCATAGTAAGGACCGTTTACTCTAGTAAGAAATTGACCTCTGACACAGAGTCAATCTCTCATAGTAAGGACCGATCACTCTAGTAAGAAATTGACCTCTGACACATAGTCACTCTCTCATAGTCAGGACCGATTACACTAGTAAGAAATTGACCTCTGACACAGAGTCACTCTCTCATAGTAAGGACCGATTACTCTAGTAAGAAATTGACCTCTGACACAGAGTCACTCTCTCATAGTAAGGACCGATTACTCTAGTAAGAAATTGACCTCTGACACAGAGTCACTCTCTCATAGTAAGGACCGATTACTCTAGTAAGAAATTGACCTCTGACACAGAGTCACTCTCTCATAGTAAGGACCGATTACTCTAGTAAGAAATTGACCTCTGACACAGAGTCACTCTCTCATAGTAAGGACCGATTACTCTAGGAAGAAATTGACCTCTGACACAGAGTCACTCTCTCATAGTAAGGACCGATTACTCTAGTAAGAAATTGACCTCTGACACAGAGTCACTCTCTCATAGTAAGGACCGATTACTCTAGTAAGAAATTGACCTCTGACATAGAGTCACTCTCTCATAGTAAGGACCGATTACTCTAGTAAGAAATTGACCTCTGACACATAGTCACTCTCTCATAGTAAGGACCGATTACTCTAGTAAGAAATTGACCTCTGACACAGAGTCACTCTCTCATAGTAAGGACCGATTACTCTAGTAAGAAATTGACCTCTGACACAGAGTCACTCTCTCATAGTAAGGACCGATTACTCTAGGAAGAAATTGACCTCTGACACAGAGTCACTCTCTCATACTAAGGACCGATTACTCTAGTTTGAGATTGACCTCTGACACAGAGTCACTCTCTCATAGTAAGGACCGATTACTCTAGTAAGAAATTGACCTCTGACACAGAGTCACCCTCTCATAGTAAGGACCGATTACTCTAGTAAGAAATTGACCTCTGACACAGAGTCACTCTCTCATAGTAAGGACCGATTACTCTAGTAAGAAATTGACCTCTGACACAGAGTCACTCTCTCATAGTAAGGACCGATCACTCTAGTAAGAAATTGACGTCTGACACAGAGTCACTCTCTCATAGTAAGGACCGATTACTCTAGTAAGAAATTGACCTCTGACACAGAGTCACTCTCTCATAGTAAAGACCGATTACTCTAGTAAGAAATTGACCTCTGACACATAGTCACTCTCTCATAGTAAGGACCGATTACTCTAGTAAGAAATTGACCTCTGACCCAGAGTCACTCTCTCATAGTAAGGACCGATTACTTTAGTAAGAAATTGACCTCTGACACAGAGTCACTCTCTCATAGTAAGGATCGATTACTCTAGTATGAAATTGACCTCTGACACAGAGTCACTCTCTCATAGTAAGGACCGATTACTCTAGTAAGAAATTGACCTCTGACACAGAGTCACTCTCTCATAGTAAGGACCGATTACTCTAGTAAGAAGTTGACTTCTGACACATAGTCACTCTCTCATAGTAAGGACCGATTACTCTAGTAAGAAATTGACCTCTGACACAGAGTCACTCTCTCATAGTAAGGACCGATTACTCTAGTAAGAAATTGACCTCTGACAGAGAGTCACTCTCTCATAGTAAGGACCGATTACTCTAGTAAGAAATTGACCTCTGACACATAGTCACTCTCTCATAGTAAGGACCGATTACTCTAGTAAGAAATTGACCTCTGACACAGAGTCACTCTCTCATAGTAAGGACCGTATACTCTAGTAAGAAATTGACCTCTGACACAGAGTCACTCTCTCATAGTAAGGACCGATCACTCTAGTAAGAAATTGACCTCTGACACATAGTCACTCTCTCATAGTCAGGACCGATTACACTAGTAAGAAATTGACCTCTGACACAGAGTCACTCTCTCATAGTAAGGACCGATTACTCTAGTAAGAAATTGACCTCTGACACAGAGTCACTCTCTCATAGTAAGGACCGATTACTCTAGTAAGAAATTGACCTCTGACACAGAGTCACTCTCTCATAGTAAGGACCGATTACTCTAGTAAGAAATTGACCTCTGACACAGAGTCACTCTCTCATAGTAAGGACCGATTACTCTAGTATGAAATTGACCTCTGACACAGAGTCACTCTCTCATAGTAAGGACCGATTACTCTAGTAAGAAATTGACCTCTGACACAGAGTCACTCTCTCATAGTAAGGACCGATTACTCTAGTAAGAAATTGACCTCTGACACAGAGTCACTCTCTCATAGTAAGGACCGATTACTCTAGGAAGAAATTGACCTCTGACACAGAGTCACTCTCTCATAGTAAGGACCGATTACTCTAGTAAGAAATTGACCTCTGACACAGAGTCACTCTCTCATAGTAAGGACCGATTACTCTAGTAAGAAATTGACCTCTGACATAGAGTCACTCTCTCATAGTAAGGACCGATTACTCTAGTAAGAAATTGACCTCTGACACATAGTCACTCTCTCATAGTGAGGACCGATTACTCTAGTAAGAAATTGACCTCTGACACAGAGTCACTCTCTCATAGTAAGGACCGATTACTCTAGTAAGAAATTGACCTCTGACACAGAGTCACTCTCTCATAGTAAGGACCGATTACTCTAGTAAGAAATTGACCTCTGACACAGAGTCACGCTCTCATAGTAAGGACCGATTACTCTAGTAAGAAACTGACCTCTGACACAGAGTCACTCTCTCATAGTAAGGACCGATTACTCTAGTAAGAAATTGACCTTGACACAGAGTCACTCTCTCATAGTAAGGACCGATTACTCTAGTAAGAAATTGACCTCTGACACAGAGTCACTCTCTCATAGTAAGGACCGATCACTCTAGTAAGAAATTGACCTCTGACACATAGTCACTCTCTCATAGTCAGGATCGATTACTCTAGTAAGAAATTGACCTCTGACACATAGTCACTCTCTCATAGTAAGGACCGATTACTCTAATAAGAAATTGACCTCTGACACAGAGTCACTCTCTCATAGTAAGGACCGATTACTCTAGTAAGAAATTGACCTCTGACACAGAGTCAATCTCTCATAGTAAGGACCGATTACTCAAGTAAGAAATTGACCTCTGACACAGAGTCACTCTCTCATAGTAAGGACCGATTACTCTAGTAAGAAATTGACCTCTGACACAGAGTCACTCTCTCATAGTAAGGACCGATTACTCTAGTAAGAAATTGACCTCTGACACAGAGTCACTCTCTCATAGTAAGGACCGATTACTCTAGTAAGAAATTGAACTCTGACACAGAGTCACTCTCTCATAGTAAGGACCGATTACTCTAGTATGAAATTGACCTCTGACACAGAGTCACTCTCTCATAGTAAGGACCGATTACTCTAGTAAGAAATTGACCTCTGACACAGAGTCACTCTCTCATAGTAAGGACCGATTACTCTAGTAAGAAATTGACCTCTGACACAGAGTCACTCTCTCATAGTAAGGACCGATTACTCTAGTAAGAAATTGATCTCTGACACAGAGTCACTCTCTCATAGTAAGGACCGATTACTCTAGTAAGAAATTGACCTCTGACACAGAGTCACTCTCTCATAGTAAGGACTGATTACTCTAGTGAGAAATTGACCTCTGACACAGAGTCACTCTCTCATAGTAAGGACCGATTACTCTAGTAAGAAATTGACCTCTGACACAGAGTCACTCTCTCATAGTAAGGACCGATTACTCTAGTATGAAATTGACCTCTGACACAGAGTCACTCTCTCATAGTAAGGACCGATTACTCTAGTAAGAAATTGACCTCTGACACAGAGTCACTCTCTCATAGTAAGGACCGATTACTCTAATAAGAAATTGACCTCTGACACAGAGTCACTCTCTCATACTAAGGACCGATTACTCTAGTTTGAGATTGACCTCTGACACAGAGTCACTCTCTCATAGTAAGGACCGATTACTCTAGTAAGAAATTGACCTCTGACACAGAGTCACCCTCTCATAGTAAGGACCGATTACTCTAGTAAGAAATTGACCTCTGACACAGAGTCACTCTCTCATAGTAAGGACCGATTACTCTAGTAAGAAATTGACCTCTGACACAGAGTCACTCTCTCATAGTAAGGACCGATCACTCTAGTAAGAAATTGACGTCTGACACAGAGTCACTCTCTCATAGTAAGGACCGATTACTCTAGTAAGAAATTGACCTCTGACACAGAGTCACTCTCTCATAGTAAAGACCGATTACTCTAGTAAGAAATTGACCTCTGACACATAGTCACTCTCTCATAGTAAGGATCGATTACTCTAGTAAGAAATTGACCTCTGACCCAGAGTCACTCTCTCATAGTAAGGACCGATTACTTTAGTAAGAAATTGACCTCTGACACAGAGTCACTCTCTCATAGTAAGGATCGATTACTCTAGTATGAAATTGACCTCTGACACAGAGTCACTCTCTCATAGTAAGGACCGATTACTCTAGTAAGAAATTGACCTCTGACACAGAGTCACTCTCTCATAGTAAGGACCGATTACTCTAGTAAGAAGTTGACTTCTGACACATAGTCACTCTCTCATAGTAAGGACCGATTACTCTAGTAAGAAATTGACCTCTGACACAGAGTCACTCTCTCATAGTAAGGACCGATTACTCTAGTATGAAATTGACCTCTGACACAGAGTCACTCTCTCATAGTAAGGACCGATTACTCTAGTAAGAAATTGACCTCTGACACAGAGTCACTCTCTCATAGTAAGGATCGATTACTCTAGTATGAAATTGACCTCTGACACAGAGTCACTCTCTCATAGTAAGGACCGATTACTCTAGTAAGAAATTGACCTCTGACACAGAGTCACTCTCTCATAGTAAGGACCGATTACTCTAGTAAGAAGTTGACTTCTGACACATAGTCACTCTCTCATAGTAAGGACCGATTACTCTAGTAAGAAATTGACCTCTGACACAGAGTCACTCTCTCATAGTAAGGACCGATTACTCTAGTAAGAAATTGACCTCTGACACAGAGTCACTCTCTCATAGTAAGGACCGATCACTCTAGTAAGAAATTGACCTCTGACACATAGTCACTCTCTCATAGTCAGGATCGATTACTCTAGTAAGAAATTGACCTCTGACACATAGTCACTCTCTCATAGTAAGGACCGATTACTCTAGTAAGAAATTGACCTCTGACACAGAGTCACTCTCTCATAGTAAGGACCGATTACTCTAGTAAGAAATTGACCTCTGACACAGAGTCAATCTCTCATAGTAAGGACCGATTACTTTAGTAAGAAATTGACATCTGACACAGAGTCACTCTCTCATAGTAAGGACCGATTACTCTAGTAAGAAATTGACCTCTGACACAGAGTCACTCTCTCATAGTAAGGACCGATTACTCTAGTAAGAAATTGACCTCTGACACAGAGTCACTCTCTCATAGTAAGGACCGATTACTCTAGTAAGAAATTGAACTCTGACACAGAGTCACTCTCTCATAGTAAGGACCGATTACTCTAGTATGAAATTGACCTCTGACACAGAGTCACTCTCTCATAGTAAGGACCGATTACTCTAGTAAGAAATTGACCTCTGACACAGAGTCACTCTCTCATAGTAAGGACCGATTACTCTAGTATAAAATTGACCTCTGACACAGAGTCACTCTCTCATAGTAAGGACCGATTACTCTAGTAAGAAATTGATCTCTGACACAGAGTCACTCTCTCATAGTAAGGACCGATTACTCTAGTAAGAAATTGACCTCTGACACAGAGTCACTCTCTCATAGTAAGGACTGATTACTCTAGTGAGAAATTGACCTCTGACACAGAGTCACTCTCTCATAGTAAGGACCGATTACTCTAGTAAGAAATTGACCTCTGACACAGAGTCACTCTCTCATAGTAAGGACCGATTACTCTAATATGAAATTGACCTCTGACACAGAGTCACTCTCTCATAGTAAGGACCGATTACTCTAGTAAGAAATTGACCTCTGACACAGATTCACTCTCTCATAGTAAGGACCGATTACTCTAGTAAGAAATTGACCTCTGACACATAGTCACTCTCTCATAGTAAGGACCGATTACTCTAGTTTGAGATTGACCTCTGACACAGAGTCACTCTCTCATAGTAAGGACCGATTACTCTAGTAAGAAATTGACCTCTGACACAGAGTCACCCTCTCATAGTAAGGACCGATTACTCTAGTAAGAAATTGACCTCTGACACAGAGTCACTCTCTCATAGTAAGGACCGATTACTCTAGTAAGAAATTGACCTCTGACACAGAGTCACTCTCTCATAGTAAGGACCGATCACTCTAGTAAGAAATTGACGTCTGACACAGAGTCACTCTCTCATAGTAAGGACCGATTACTCTAGTAAGAAATTGACCTCTGACACAGAGTCACTCTCTCATAGTAAGGATCGATTACTCTAGTAAGAAATTGACCTCTGACACATAGTCACTCTCTCATAGTAAGGACCGATTACTCTAGTAAGAAATTGACCTCTGACCCAGAGTCACTCTCTCATAGTAAGGACTGATTACTTTAGTAAGAAATTGACCTCTGACACAGATTCACTCTCTCATAGTATGGATCGATTACTCTAGTATGAAATTGACCTCTGACACAGAGTCACTCTCTCATAGTAAGGACCGATTACTCTAGTAAGAAATTGACCTCTGACACAGAGTCACTCTCTCATAGTAAGGACCGATTACTCTAGTAAGAAATTGACTTCTGACACATAGTCACTCTCTCATAGTAAGGACCGATTACTCTAGTAAGAAATTGACCTCTGACACAGAGTCACTCTCTCATAGTAAGGACCGATTACTCTAGTAAGAAATTGACATCTGACACAGAGTCACTCTCTCATAGTAAGGACCGATTACTCTAGTAAGAAATTGACCTCTGACACAGAGTCACTCTCTCATAGTAAGGACCGATTACTCTAGTAAGAAATTGACCTCTGACACAGAGTCACTCTCTCATAGTAAGGACCGATTACTCTAGTAAGAAATTGACCTCTGACACAGAGTCACTCTCTCATAGTAAGGACCGTTTACTCTAGTAAGAAATTGACCTCTGACACAGAGTCACTCTCTCATAGTAAGGACCGATTACTCTAGTAAGAAATTGACCTCTGACACAGAGTCACTCTCTCATAGTAAGGACCGATTACTCTAGTAAGAAATTGACCTCTGACACAGAGTCACTCTCTCATAGTAAGGACCGATTACTCTAGTATGAAATTGACCTCTGACACAGAGTCACTCTCTCATAGTAAGGACCGATTACTCTAGTAAGAAATTGACCTCTGACACAGAGTCACTCTCTCATAGTAAGGACCGATTACTCTAGTAAGAAATTGACCTCTGACACAGAGTCACTCTCTCATAGTAAGGACCGATTACTCTAGTAAGAAATTGAACTCTGACACAGAGTCACTCTCTCATAGTAAGGACCGATTACTCTAGTAAGAAATTGACCTCTGACACAGAGTCACTCTCTCATACTAAGGACCGATTACTCTAGTAAGAAATTGACCTCTGACACAGAGTCACTCTCGCATAGTAAGGACCGATTACTCTAGTAAGAAATTGACCTCTGACACAGAGTCACTCTCTCATAGTAAGGACCGATTACTCTAGTAAGAAATTGACCTCTGACACAGAGTCACTCTCTCATAGTAAGGACCGATTACTCTAGTAAGAAATTGACCTCTGACACAGAGTCACTCTCTCATACTAAGGACCGATTACTCTAGTAAGAAATTGACCTCTGACACAGAGTCACTCTCTCATAGTAAGGACCGATTACTCTAGTAAGAAATTGACCTCTGACACAGAGTCACTCTCTCATAGTAAGGACCGATTACTCTAGTAAGAAATTGACCTCTGACACAGAGTCACTCTCTCATAGTAAGGACCGATTACTCTAGTAAGAAATTGACGTCTGACACAGAGTCACTCTCTCATAGTAAGGACCGATTACTCTAGTAAGAAATTGACCTCTGACACAGAGTCACTCTCTCATAGTAAAGACCGATTACTCTAGTAAGAAATTGACCTCTGACACATAGTCACTCTCTCATAGTAAGGACCGATTACTCTAGTAAGAAATTGACCTCTGACCCAGAGTCACTCTCTCATAGTAAGGACCGATTACTTTAGTAAGAAATTGACCTCTGACACAGAGTCACTCTCTCATAGTAAGGATCGATTACTCTAGTATGAAATTGACCTCTGACACAGAGTCACTCTCTCATAGTAAGGACCGATTACTCTAGTAAGAAATTGACCTCTGACACAGAGTCACTCTCTCATAGTAAGGACCGATTACTCTAGTATGAAATTGACCTCTGACACAGAGTCACTCTCTCATAGTAAGGACCGATTACTCTAGTAAGAAATTGACCTCTGACACAGAGTCACTCTCTCATAGTAAGGATCGATTACTCTAGTATGAAATTGACCTCTGACACAGAGTCACTCTCTCATAGTAAGGACCGATTACTCTAGTAAGAAATTGACCTCTGACACAGAGTCACTCTCTCATAGTAAGGACCGATTACTCTAGTAAGAAGTTGACTTCTGACACATAGTCACTCTCTCATAGTAAGGACCGATTACTCTAGTAAGAAATTGACCTCTGACACAGAGTCACTCTCTCATAGTAAGGACCGATTACTCTAGTAAGAAATTGACCTCTGACACAGAGTCACTCTCTCATTGTAAGGACCGATCACTCTAGTAAGAAATTGACCTCTGACACATAGTCACTCTCTCATAGTCAGGATCGATTACTCTAGTAAGAAATTGACCTCTGACACATAGTCACTCTCTCATAGTAAGGACCGATTACTCTAGTAAGAAATTGACCTCTGACACAGAGTCAATCTCTCATAGTAAGGACCGATTACTTTAGTAAGAAATTGACATCTGACACAGAGTCACTCTCTCATAGTAAGGACCGATTACTCTAGTTTGAAATTGACCTCTGACACAGAGTCACTCTCTCATAGTAAGGACCGATTACTCTAGTAAGAAATTGACCTCTGACACAGAGTCACTCTCTCATAGTAAGGACCGATTACTCTAGTAAGAAATTGAACTCTGACACAGAGTCACCCTCTCATAGTAAGGACCGATTACTCTAGTATGAAATTGACCTCTGACACAGAGTCACTCTCTCATAGTAAGGACCGATTACTCTAGTAAGAAATTGACCTCTGACACAGAGTCACTCTCTCATAGTAAGGACCGATTACTCTAGTATGAAATTGACCTCTGACACAGAGTCACTCTCTCATAGTAAGGACCGATTACTCTAGTAAGAAATTGATCTCTGACACAGAGTCACTCTCTCATAGTAAGGACCGATTACTCTAGTAAGAAATTGACCTCTGACACAGAGTCACTCTCTCATAGTAAGGACTGATTACTCTAGTGAGAAATTGACCTCTGACACAGAGTCACTCTCTCATAGTAAGGACCGATTACTCTAGTAAGAAATTGACCTCTGACACAGAGGCACTCTCTCATGGTAAGGACCGATTATTCTAGTATGAAATTGACCTCTGACACAGAGTCACTCTCTCATAGTAAGGACCGATTACTCTAGTAAGAAATTGACCTCTGACACAGATTCACTCTCTCATAGTAAGGACCGATTATTCTAGTAAGAAATTGACCTCTGACACATAGTTACTCTCTCATAGTAAGGACCGATTACTCTAGTTTGAGATTGACCTCTGACACAGAGTCACTCTCTCATAGTAAGGACCGATTACTCTAGTAAGAAATTGACCTCTGACACAGAGTCACCCTCTCATAGTAAGGACCGATTACTCTAGTAAGAAATTGACCTCTGACACAGAGTCACTCTCTCATAGTAAGGACCGATCACTCTAGTAAGAAATTGACCTCTGACACAGAGTCACTCTCTCATAGTAAGGACCGATTACTCTAGTAAGAAGTTGACTTCTGACACATAGTCACTCTCTCATAGTAAGGACCGATTACTCTAGTAAGAAATTGACCTCTGACACAGAGTCACTCTCTCATAGTAAGGACCGATTACTCTAGTATGAAATTGACCTCTGACACAGAGTCACTCTCTCATAGTAAGGACCGATTACTCTAGTAAGAAATTGACCTCTGACACAGAGTCACTCTCTCATAGTAAGGATCGATTACTCTAGTATGAAATTGACCTCTGACACAGAGTCACTCTCTCATAGTAAGGACCGATTACTCTAGTAAGAAATTGACCTCTGACACAGAGTCACTCTCTCATAGTAAGGACCGATTACTCTAGTAAGAAGTTGACTTCTGAAACATAGTCACTCTCTCATAGTAAGGACCGATTACTCTAGTAAGAAATTGACCTCTGACACAGAGTCACTCTCTCATAGTAAGGACCGATTACTCTAGTAAGAAATTGACCTCTGACACAGAGTCACTCTCTCATAGTAAGGACCGATCACTCTAGTAAGAAATTGACCTCTGACACATAGTCACTCTCTCATAGTCAGGATCGATTACTCTAGTAAGAAATTGACCTCTGACACATAGTCACTCTCTCATAGTAAGGACCGATTACTCTAGTAAGAAATTGACCTCTGACACAGAGTCACTCTCTCATAGTAAGGACCGATTACTCTAGTAATAAATTGACCTCTGACACAGAGTCAATCTCTCATAGTAAGGACCGATTACTTTAGTAAGAAATTGACATCTGACACAGAGTCACTCTCTCATAGTAAGGACCGATTACTCTAGTTTGAAATTGACCTCTGACACAGAGTCACTCTCTCATAGTAAGGACCGATTACTCTAGTAAGAAATTGACCTCTGACACAGAGTCACTCTCTCATAGTAAGGACCGATTACTCTAGTAAGAAATTGAACTCTGACACAGAGTCACCCTCTCATAGTAAGGACCGATTACTCTAGTATGAAATTGACCTCTGACACAGAGTCACTCTCTCATAGTAAGGACCGATTACTCTAGTAAGAAATTGACCTCTGACACAGAGTCACTCTCTCATAGTAAGGACCGATTACTCTAGTATGAAATTGACCTCTGACACAGAGTCACTCTCTCATAGTAAGGACCGATTACTCTAGTAAGAAATTGATCTCTGACACAGAGTCACTCTCTCATAGTAAGGACCGATTACTCTAGTAAGAAATTGACCTCTGACACAGAGTCACTCTCTCATAGTAAGGACTGATTACTCTAGTGAGAAATTGACCTCTGACACAGAGTCACTCTCTCATAGTAAGGACCGATTACTCTAGTAAGAAATTGACCTCTGACACAGAGGCACTCTCTCATGGTAAGGACCGATTATTCTAGTATGAAATTGACCTCTGACACAGAGTCACTCTCTCATAGTAAGGACCGATTACTCTAGTAAGAAATTGACCTCTGACACAGATTCACTCTCTCATAGTAAGGACCGATTATTCTAGTAAGAAATTGACCTCTGACACATAGTTACTCTCTCATAGTAAGGACCGATTACTCTAGTTTGAGATTGACCTCTGACACAGAGTCACTCTCTCATAGTAAGGACCGATTACTCTAGTAAGAAATTGACCTCTGACACAGAGTCACCCTCTCATAGTAAGGACCGATTACTCTAGTAAGAAATTGACCTCTGACACAGAGTCACTCTCTCATAGTAAGGACCGATTACTCTAGTAAGAAATTGACCTCTGACACAGAGTCACTCTCTCATAGTAAGGACCGATCACTCTAGTAAGAAATTGACCTCTGACACAGAGTCACTCTCTCATAGTAAGGACCGATTACTCTAGTAAGAAATTGACCTCTGACACAGAGTCACTCTCTCATAGTAAGGATCGATTACTCTAGTAAGAAATTGACCTCTGACACATAGTCACTCTCTCATAGTAAGGACCGATTACTCTAGTAAGAAATTGACCTCTGACCCAGAGTCATTCTCTCATAGTAAGGACTGATTACTTTAGTAAGAAATTGACCTCTGACACAGATTCAGTCTCTCATAGTATGGATCGATTACTCTAGTATGAAATTGACCTCTGACACAGAGTCACTCTCTCATAGTAAGGACCGATTACTCTAGTAAGAAATTGACCTCTGACACAGAGTCACTCTCTCATAGTAAGGACCGATTACTCTAGTAAGAAATTGACTTCTGACACATAGTCACTCTCTCATAGTAAGGACCGATTACTCTAGTAAGAAATTGACCTCTGACACAGAGTCACTCTCTCATAGTAAGCACCGATTACTCTAGTAAGAAATTGACCTCTGACACAGAGTCACTCTCTCATAGTAAGGACCGATTACTCTAGTAAGAAATTGACCTCTGACACAGAGTCACTCTCTCATAGTAAGGACCGATTACTCTAGTAAGAAATTGACCTCTGACACAGAGTCACTCTCTCATAGTAAGGACCGATTACTCTAGTAAGAAATTGACCTCTGACACAGAGTCACTCTCTCATAGTAAGGACCGTTTACTCTAGTAAGAAATTGACCTCTGACACAGAGTCACTCTCTCATAGTAAGGACCGATTACTCTAGTAAGAAATTGACCTCTGACACAGAGTCACTCTCTCATAGTAAGGACCGATTACTCTAGTAAGAAATTGACCTCTGACACAGAGTCACTCTCTCATAGTAAGGACCGATTACTCTAGTAAGAAATTGATCTCTGACACAGAGTCACTCTCTCATAGTAAGGACCGATTACTCTAGTAAGAAATTGACCTCTGACACAGAGTCACTCTCTCATAGTAAGGACTGATTACTCTAGTGAGAAATTGACCTCTGACACAGAGTCACTCTCTCATAGTAAGGACCGATTACTCTAGTAAGAAATTGACCTCTGACACAGAGTCACTCTCTCATAGTAAGGACCGATTACTCTAGTATGAAATTGACCTCTGACACAGAGTCACTCTCTCATAGTAAGGACCGATTACTCTAGTAAGAAATTGACCTCTGACACAGATTCACTCTCTCATAGTAAGGACCGATTACTCTAGTAAGAAATTGACCTCTGACACATAGTCACTCTCTCATAGTAAGGACCGATTACTCTAGTTTGAGATTGACCTCTGACACAGAGTCACTCTCTCATAGTAAGGACCGATTACTCTAGTAAGAAATTGACCTCTGACACAGAGTCACTCTCTCATAGTAAGGACCGATTACTCTAGTAAGAAATTGACCTCTGACACAGAGTCACTCTCTCATAGTAAGGACCGATTACTCTAGTAAGAAATTGACCTCTGACACAGAGTCACTCTCTCATAGTAAGGACCGATCACTCTAGTAAGAAATTGACGTCTGACACAGAGTCACTCTCTCATAGTAAGGACCGATTACTCTAGTAAGAAATTGACCTCTGACACAGAGTCACTCTCTCATAGTAAGGATCGATTACTCTAGTAAGAAATTGACCTCTGACACATAGTCACTCTCTCATAGTAAGGACCGATTACTCTAGTATGAAATTGACCTCTGACCCAGAGTCACTCTCTCATAGTAAGGACTGATTACTTTAGTAAGAAATTGACCTCTGACACAGATTCACTCTCTCATAGTATGGATCGATTACTCTAGTATGAAATTGACCTCTGACACAGAGTCACTCTCTCATAGTAAGGACCGATTACTCTAGTAAGAAATTGACCTCTGACACAGAGTCACTCTCTCATAGTAAGGACCGATTACTCTAGTAAGAAATTGACTTCTGACACATAGTCACTCTCTCATAGTAAGGACCGATTACTCTAGTAAGAAATTGACCTCTGACACAGAGTCACTCTCTCATAGTAAGGACCGATTACTCTAGTAAGAAATTGACCTCTGACACAGAGTCACTCTCTCATAGTAAGGACCGATTACTCTAGTAAGAAATTGACCTCTGACACAGAGTCACTCTCTCATAGTAAGGACCGATTACTCTAGTAAGAAATTGACCTCTGACACAGAGTCACTCTCTCATAGTAAGGACCGATTACTCTAGTAAGAAATTGACCTCTGACACAGAGTCACTCTCTCATAGTAAGGACCGTTTACTCTAGTAAGAAATTGACCTCTGACACAGAGTCACTCTCTCATAGTAAGGACCGATTACTCTAGTAAGAAATTGACCTCTGACACAGAGTCACTCTCTCATAGTAAGGACCGATTACTCTAGTAAGAAATTGACCTCTGACACAGAGTCACTCTCTCATAGTAAGGACCGATTACTCTAGTAAGAAATTGACCTCTGACACAGAGTCACTCTCTCATAGTAAGGACCGATTACTCTAGTAAGAAATTGAACTCTGACACAGAGTCACTCTCTCATAGTAAGGACCGATTACTCTAGTAAGAAATTGACCTCTGACACAGAGTCACTCTCTCATACTAAGGACCGATTACTCTAGTAAGAAATTGACCTCTGACACAGAGTCACTCTCTCATAGTAAGGACCGATTACTCTAGTAAGAAATTGACCTCTGACACAGAGTCACTCTCTCATAGTAAGGACCGATTACTCTAGTAAGAAATTGACCTCTGACACAGAGTCACTCTCTCATAGTAAGGACCGATTACTCTAGTAAGAAATTGACCTCTGACACAGAGTCACGCTCTCATAGTAAGGACCGATTACTCTAGTAAGAAATTGACCTCTGACACAGAGTCACTCTCTCATAGTAAGGACCGATTACTCTAGTATGAAATTGACCACTGACACAGAGTCACTCTCTCATAGTAAGGACCGATTACTCTAGTAGGAAATTGACCTCGACACAGAGTCACTCTCTCATAGTAAGGACCGATTACTCTAGTAAGAAATTGACCTCTGACACAGAGTCACTCTCTCATAGTAAGGACCGATTACTCTAGTAAGAAATTGACCTCTGACACAGAGTCACTCTCTCATAGTAAGGACCGTTTATTCTAGTAAAAAATTGACCTCTGACACAGAGTCACTCTCTCATAGTAAGGACCGATTACTCTAGTAAGAAATTGACCTCTGACACAGAGTCACTCTCTCATAGTAAGGACCGATTACTCTAGTAAGAAATTGACCTCTGACACAGAGTCACTCTCTCATAGTAAGGACCGATTACTCTAGTAAGAAATTGAACTCTGACACAGAGTCACTCTCTCATAGTAAGGACCGATTACTCTAGTAAGAAATTGACCTCTGACACAGAGTCACTCTCTCATACTAAGGACCGATTACTCTAGTAAGAAATTGACCTCTGACACAGAGTCACTCTCTCATAGTAAGGACCGATTACTCTAGTAAGAAATTGACCTCTGATACAGAGTCACTCTCTCATAGTAAGGACCGATTACTCAAGTAAGAAATTGACCTCTGACACAGAGTCACTCTCTCATAGTAAGGACCGATTACTCTAGTAAGAAATTGACCTCTGACACAGAGTCACGCTCTCATAGTAAGGACCGATTACTCTAGTAAGAAATTGACCTCTGACACAGAGTCATTCTCTCATAGTAAGGACCGATTACTCTAGTATGAAATTGACCTCTGACACAGAGTCACTCTCTCATAGTAAGGACCGATTACTCTAGTAAGAAATTGACCTCGACACAGAGTCACTCTCTCATAGTAAGGACCGATTACTCTAGTAAGAAATTGACTTCTGACACAGAGTCACTCTCTCATAGTAAGGACCGATTACTCTAGTAAGAAATTGACCTCTGACACAGAGTCACTCTCTCATAGTAAGGACCGTTTACTCTAGTAAGAAATTGACCTCTGACACAGAGTCACTCTCTCATAGTAAGGACCGATTACTCTAGTAAGAAATTGACCTCTGACACAGAGTCACTCTCTCATAGTAAGGACCGATTACTCTAGTAAGAAATTGACCTCTGACACAGAGTCACTCTCTCATAGTAAGGACCGATTACTCTAGTAAGAAATTGACCTCTGACACAGAGTCACTCTCTCATAGTAAGGACCGATTACTCTAGTAAGAAATTGACCTCTGACACAGAGTCACTCTCTCATAGTAAGGACCGATTACTCTAGTAAGAAATTGACCTCTGACACAGAGTCACTCTCTCATAGTAAGGACCGATTACTCTAGTAAGAAATTGACCTCTGACACAGAGTCACGCTCTCATAGTAAGGACCGATTACTCTAGTAAGAAATTGACCTCTGACACAGAGTCACTCTCTCATAGTAAGGACCGATTACTCTAGTATGAAATTGACCTCTGAAACAGAGTCACTCTCTCATAGTAAGGACCGATTACTCTAGTAAGAAATTGACCTCGACACAGAGTCACTCTCTCATAGTAAGGACCGATTACTCTAGTAAGAAATTGACCTCTGACACAGAGTCACTCTCTCATAGTAAGGACCGATTACTCTAGTAAGAAATTGACCTCTGACACAGAGTCACTCTCTCATAGTAAGGACCGTTTACTCTAGTAAGAAATTGACCTCTGACACAGAGTCACTCTCTCATAGTAAGGACCGATTACTCTAGTAAGAAATTGACCTCTGACACAGAGTCACTCTCTCATAGTAAGGACCGATTACTCTAGTAAGAAATTGACCTCTGACACAGAGTCACTCTCTCATAGTAAGGACCGATTACTCTAGTATGAAATTGACCTCTGACACAGAGTCACTTTCTCATAGTAAGGACCGATTACTCTAGTAAGAAATTGACCTCTGACACCGAGTCACTCTCTCATAGTAAGGACCGATTACTCTAGTAAAAAATTGACCTCTGACACAGAGTCACTCTCTCATAGTAAGGACCGATTACTCTAGTAAGAAATTGAACTCTGACACAGAGTCACTCTCTCATAGTAAGGACCGATTACTCTAGTAAGAAATTGACCTCTGACACAGAGTCACTCTCTCATACTAAGGACCGATTACTCTAGTAAGAAATTGACCTCTGACACAGAGTCACTCTCTCATAGTAAGGACCGATTACTCTAGTAAGAAATTGACCTCTGACACAGAGTCACTCTCTCATAGTAAGGACCGATTACTCTAGTAAGAAATTGACCTCTGACACAGAGTCACTCTCTCATAGTAAGGACCGATTACTCTAGTAAGAAATTGACCTCTGACACAGAGTCACGCTCTCATAGTAAGGACCGATTACTCTAGTAAGAAATTGACCTCTGACACAGAGTCACTCTCTCATAGTAAGGACCGATTACTCTAGTAAGAAATTGACTTCGACACAGAGTCACTCTCTCATAGTAAGGACCGATTACTCAAGTAAGAAATTGACCTCTGACACAGAGTCACTCTCTCATAGTAAGGACCGATCACTCTAGTAAGAAATTGACCTCTGACACATAGTCACTCTCTCATAGTCAGGATCGATTACTCTAGTAAGAAATTGACCTCTGACACATAGTCACTCTCTCATAGTAAGGACCGATTACTCTAGTAAGAAATTGACCTCTGACACAGAGTCACTCTCTCATAGTAAGGACCGATTACTCTAGTAAGAAATTGACCTCTGACACAGAGTCAATCTCTCATAGTAAGGACCGATTACTTTAGTAAGAAATTGACCTCTGACACAGAGTCACTCTCTCATAGTAAGGACCGATTACTCTAGTAAGAAATTGACCACTGACACAGAGTCACTCTCTCATAGTAAGGACCGATTACTCTAGTAAGAAATTGACCTCTGACACAGAGTCACTCTCTCATAGTAAGGACCGATTACTCTAGTAAGAAATTGAACTCTGACACAGAGTCACTCTCTCATAGTAAGGACCGATTACTCTAGTATGAAATTGACCTCTGACACAGAGTCACTCTCTCATAGTAAGGACCGATTACTCTAGTAAGAAATTGACCTCTGACACAGAGTCACTCTCTCATAGTAAGGACCGATTACTCTAGTAAGAAATTGACCTCTGACACAGAGTCACTCTCTCATAGTAAGGACCGATTACTCTAGTAAGAAATTGACCTCTGACACAGAGTCACTCTCTCATAGTAAGGACTGATTACTCTAGTGAGAAATTGACCTCTGACACAGAGTCACTCTCTCATAGTAAGGACCGATTACTCTAGTAAGAAATTGACCTCTGACACAGAGTCACTCTCTCATAGTAAGGACCGATTACTCTAGTATGAAATTTACCTCAGACACAGAGTCACTCTCTCATAGTAAGGACCGATTACTCTAGTAAGAAATTGACCTCTGACACAGAGTCACTCTCTCATAGTAAGGACCGATTACTCTAGTAAGAAATTGACCTCTGACACAGAGTCACTCTCTCATAGTAAGGACCGATTACTCTAGTTTAAGATTGACCTCTGACACAGAGTCACTCTCTCATAGTAAGGACCGATTACTCTAGTAAGAAATTGACCTCTGACACAGAGTCACCCTCTCATAGTAAGGACCGATTACTCTAGTAAGAAATTGACCTCTGACACAGAGTCACTCTCTCATAGTAAGGACCGATTATTCTAGTAAGAAATTGACCTCTGACACAGAGTCACTCTCTCATAGTAAGGACCGATTACTCTAGTAAGAAATTGACCTCTGACACAGAGTCACTCTCTCATAGTAAGGACCGATTACTCTAGTAAGAAATTGACCTCTGACACAGAGTCACTCTCTCATAGTAAGGACCGTTTACTCTAGTAAGAAATTGACCTCTGACACAGAGTCACTCTCTCATAGTAAGGACCGATCACTCTAGTAAGAAATTGACCTCTGACACATAGTCACTCTCTCATAGTCAGGACCGATTACTCTAGTAAGAAATTGACCTCTGACACAGAGTCACTCTCTCATAGTAAGGACCGATTACTCTAGTAAGAAATTGACCTCTGACACAGAGTCACTCTCTCATAGTAAGGACCGATTACTCTAGTAAGAAATTGACCTCTGACACAGAGTCACTCTCTCATAGTAAGGACCGATTACTCTAGTAAGAAATTGACCTCTGACACAGAGTCACTCTCTCATAGTAAGGACCGATTACTCTAGTATGAAATTGACCTCTGACACAGAGTCACTCTCTCATAGTAAGGACCGATTACTCTAGTAAGAAATTGACCTCTGACACATAGTCACTCTCTCATAGTAAGGACCGATTACTCTAGTATGAAATTGACCTCTGACACAGAGTCACTCTCTCTTAGTAAGGACCGATTACTCTAGTAAGAAATTAACCTCTGACACAGAGTCACTCTCTCATAGTAAGGACCGATTACTCTAATAAGAAATTGACCTCTGACACAGAGTCACTCTCTCATAGTAAGGACCGATTACTCTAGTAAGAAATTGACCTCTGACACAGAGTCACTCTCTCATTGTAAGGACCGATTACTCTAGTAAGAAATTGACCTCTGACACAGAGTCACCCTCTCATAGTAAGGACCGATTACTCTAGTAAGAAATTGACCTCTGACACATAGTCAATCTCTCATAGTGAGGACCGATTACTCTAGTAAGAAATTGACCTCTGACACAGAGTCACTCTCTCATAGTAAGGACCGATTACTCTAGTAAGAAATTGACCTCTGACACAGAGTCACTCTCTCATAGTAAGGACCGATTACTCTAGTAAGAAATTGATCTCTGACACAGAGTCACTCTCTCATAGTAAGGACCGATTACTCTAGTAAGAAATTGACCTCTGACACAGAGTCACTCTCTCATAGTAATGACCGATTACTCTAGTAAGAAATTGACCTCTGACACAGAGTCACTCTCTCATAGTAAGGACCGATTACTCTAGTAAGAAATTGACCTCTGACACAGAGTCACTCTCTCATAGTAAGGACCGATTACTCTAGTAAGAAATTGACCTCTGACACAGAGTCACTCTCTCATAGTAAGGACCGATTACTCTAGTATGAAATTGACCTCTGACACAGAGTCACTCTCTCATAGTAAGGACCGATTACTCTAGTAAGAAATTGACCTCGACACAGAGTCACTCTCTCATAGTAAGGACCGATTACTCTAGTATGAAATTGACCTCTGACACAGAGTCACTCTCTCATAGTAAGGACCGATCACTCTAGTAAGAAATTGACCTCTGACACATAGTCACTCTCTCATAGTCAGGATCGATTACTCTAGTAAGAAATTGACCTCTGACACATAGTCACTCTCTCATAGTAAGGACCGATTACTCTAGTAAGAAATTGACCTCTGACACAGAGTCACTCTCTCATAGTAAGGACCGATTACTCTAGTAAGGAATTGACCTCTGACACAGAGTCAATCTCTCATAGTAAGGACCGATTACTTTAGTAAGAAATTGACCTCTGACACAGAGTCACTCTCTCATAGTAAGGACCGATTACTCTAGTATGAAATTGACCTCTGACACAGAGTCACTCTCTCATAGTAAGGACCGATTACTCTAGTAAGAAATTGACCTCTGACACAGAGTCACTCTCTCATAGTAAGGACCGATTACTCTAGTAAGAAATTGACCTTTGACACAGAGTCACTCTCTCATAGTAAGGACCGATTACTCTAGTAAGAAATTGACCTCTGAAACAGAGTCACTCTCTCATAGTAAGGACTGATTACTCTAGTGAGAAATTGACCTCTGACACAGAGTCACTCTCTCATAGTAAGGACCGATTACTCTAGTAAGAAATTGACCTCTGACACAGAGTCACTCTCTCATAGTAAGGACCGATTACTCTAGTATGAAATTTACCTCAGACACAGAGTCACTCTCTCATAGTAAGGACCGATTACTCTAGTAAGAAATTGACCTCTGACACAGAGTCACTCTCTCATAGTAAGGACCGATTACTCTAGTAAGAAATTGACCTCTGACACAGAGTCACTCTCTCATAGTAAGGACCGATTACTCTAGTAAGAAATTGACCTCTGACACAGAGTCACTCTCTCATAGTAAGGACCGATTACTCTAGTAAGAAATTGACTTCGACACAGAGTCACTCTCTCATAGTAAGGACCGATTACTCTAGTAAGAAATTGACCTCTGACACAGAGTCACTCTCTCATAGTAAGGACCGATCACTCTAGTAAGAAATTGACCTCTGACACATAGTCACTCTCTCATAGTCAGGATCGATTACTCTAGTAAGAAATTGACCTCTGACACATAGTCACTCTCTCATAGTAAGGACCGATTACTCTAGTAAGAAATTGACCTCTGACACAGAGTCACTCTCTCATAGTAAGGACCGATTACTCTAGTAAGAAATTGACCTCTGACACAGAGTCAATCTCTCATAGTAAGGACCGATTACTTTAGTAAGAAATTGACCTCTGACACAGAGTCACTCTCTCATAGTAAGGACCGATTACTCTAGTAAGAAATTGACCTCTGACACAGAGTCACTCTCTCATAGTAAAGACCGATTACTCTAGTAAGAAATTGACCTCTGACACAGAGTCACTCTCTCATAGTAAGGACCGATTACTCTAGTAAGAAATTGAACTCTGACACAGAGTCACTCTCTCATAGTAAGGACCGATTACTCTAGTATGAAATTGACCTCTGACACAGAGTCACTCTCTCATAGTAAGGACCGATTACTCTAGTAAGAAATTGACTTCTGACACAGAGTCACTCTCTCATAGTAAGGACCGATTACTCTAGTAAGAAATTGACCTCTGACACAGAGTCACTCTCTCATAGTAAGGACCGATTACTCTAGTAAGAAATTGACCTCTGACACAGAGTCACTCTCTCATAGTAAGGAGATTACTCTAGTGAGAAATTGACCTCTGACACAGAGTCACTCTCTCATAGTAAGGACCGATTACTCTAGTAAGAAATTGACCTCTGACACAGAGTCACTCTCTCATAGTAAGGACCGATTACTCTAGTATGAAATTTACCTCAGACACAGAGTCACTCTCTCATAGTAAGGACCGATTACTCTAGTAAGAAATTGACCTCTGACACAGAGTCACTCTCTCATAGTAAGGACCGATTACTCTTGTAAGAAATTGACCTCTGACACAGAGTCACTCTCTCATAGTAAGGACCGATTACTCTAGTTTAAGATTGACCTCTGACACAGAGTCACTCTCTCATAGTAAGGACCGATTACTCTAGTAAGAAATTGACCTCTGACACAGAGTCACCCTCTCATAGTAAGGATTGATTACTCTAGTAAGAAATTGACCTCTGACACAGAGTCACTCTCTCATAGTAAGGACCGATTACTCTAGTAAGAAATTGACCTCTGACACAGAGTCACTCTCATAGTAAGGACCGATTACTCTAGTAAGAAATTGACCTCTGACACAGAGTCACTCTCTCATAGTAAGGACCGATTACTCTAGTAAGAAATTGACCTCTGACACAGAGTCACTCTCTCATAGTAAGGACCGTTTACTCTAGTAAGAAATTGACCTCTGACACAGAGTCACTCTCTCATAGTAAGGACCGATCACTCTAGTAAGAAATTGACCTCTGACACAGAGTCACTCTCTCATAGTAAGGACCGATTACTCTAGTAAGAAATTGACCTCTGACACAGAGTCACTCTCTCATAGTAAGGACCGATTACTCTAGTATGAAATTGACCTCTGACACAGAGTCACTCTCTCATAGTAAGGACCGATTACTCTAGTAAGAAATTGACCTCTGACACATAGTCACTCTCTCATAGTAAGGACCGATTACTCTAGTATGAAATTGACCTCTGACACAGAGTCACTCTCTCTTAGTAAGGACCGATTACTCTAGTAAGAAATTAACCTCTGACACAGAGTCACTCTCTCATAGTAAGGACCGATTACTCTAATAAGAAATTGACCTCTGACACAGAGTCACTCTCTCATAGTAAGGACCGATTACTCTAGTAAGAAATTGACCTCTGACACAGAGTCACTCTCTCATTGTAAGGACCGATTACTCTAGTAAGAAATTGACCTCTGACACAGAGTCACCCTCTCATAGTAAGGACCGATTACTCTAGTAAGAAATTGACCTCTGACACATAGTCAATCTCTCATAGTGAGGACCGATTACTCTAGTAAGAAATTGACCTCTGACACAGAGTCACTCTCTCATAGTAAGGACCGATTACTCTAGTAAGAAATTGACCTCTGACACAGAGTCACTCTCTCATACTAAGGACCGATTACTCTAGTAAGAAATTGACCTCTGACACAGAGTCACTCTCTCATAGTAAGGACCGATTACTCTAGTAAGAAATTGACCTCTGACACAGAGTCACTCTCTCATAGTAAGGACCGATTACTCTAGTAAGAAATTGACCTCTGACACAGAGTCACTCTCTCATAGTAAGGACCGATTACTCTAGTAAGAAATTGACCTCTGACACAGAGTCACGCTCTCATAGTAAGGACCGATTACTCTAGTAAGAAATTGACCTCTGACACAGAGTCACTCTCTCATAGTAAGGACCGATTACTCTAGTATGAAATTGACCTCTGACACAGAGTCACTCTCTCATAGTAAGGACCGATTACCCTAGTAAGAAATTGACCTCGACACAGAGTCACTCTCTCATAGTAAGGACCGATTACTCTAGTATGAAATTGACCTCTGACACAGAGTCACTCTCTCATAGTAAGGACCGATCACTCTAGTAAGAAATTGACCTCTGACACATAGTCACTCTCTCATAGTCAGGATCGATTACTCTAGTAAGAAATTGACCTCTGACACATAGTCACTCTCTCATAGTAAGGACCGATTACTCTAGTAAGAAATTGACCTCTGACACAGAGTCACTCTCTCATAGTAAGGACCGATTACTCTAGTATGAAATTGACCTCTGACACAGAGTCAATCTCTCATAGTAAGGACCGATTACTTTAGTAAGAAATTGACCTCTGACACAGAGTCACTCTCTCATAGTAAGGACCGATTACTCTAGTAAGAAATTGACCTCTGACACAGAGTCACTCTCTCATAGTAAGGACCGATTACTCTAGTAAGAAATTGACCTCTGACACAGAGTCACTCTCTCATAGTAAGGACCGATTACTCTAGTAAGAAATTGAACTCTGACACAGAGTCACTCTCTCATAGTAAGGACCGATTACTCTAGTATGAAATTGACCTCTGACACAGAGTCACTCTCTCATAGTAAGGACCGATTACTCTAGTAAGAAATTGACCTCTGACACAGAGTCACTCTCTCATAGTAAGGACCGATTACTCTAGTAAGAAATTGACCTCTGACACAGAGTCACTCTCTCATAGTAAGGACCGATTACTCTAGTAAGAAATTGACCTCTGACACAGAGTCACTCTCTCATAGTAAGGACTGATTACTCTAGTGAGAAATTGACCTCTGACACAGAGTCACTCTCTCATAGTAAGGACCGATCACTCTAGTAAGAAATTGACCTCTGACACAGAGTCACTCTCTCATAGTAAGGACCGATTACTCTAGTAAGAAATTGACCTCTGACACAGAGTCACTCTCTCATAGTAAGGACCGATTACTCTAGTATGAAATTGACCTCTGACACAGAGTCACTCTCTCATAGTAAGGACCGATTACTCTAGTAAGAAATTGACCTCTGACACATAGTCACTCTCTCATAGTAAGGACCGATTACTCTAGTATGAAATTGACCTCTGACACAGAGTCACTCTCTCTTAGTAAGGACCGATTACTCTAGTAAGAAATTAACCTCTGACACAGAGTCACTCTCTCATAGTAAGGACCGATTACTCTAATAAGAAATTGACCTCTGACACAGAGTCACTCTCTCATAGTAAGGACCGATTACTCTAGTAAGAAATTGACCTCTGACACAGAGTCACTCTCTCATTGTAAGGACCGATTACTCTAGTAAGAAATTGACCTCTGACACAGAGTCACCCTCTCATAGTAAGGACCGATTACTCTAGTAAGAAATTGACCTCTGACACATAGTCAATCTCTCATAGTGAGGACCGATTACTCTAGTAAGAAATTGACCTCTGACACAGAGTCACTCTCTCATAGTAAGGACCGATTACTCTAGTAAGAAATTGACCTCTGACACAGAGTCACTCTCTCATACTAAGGACCGATTACTCTAGTAAGAAATTGACCTCTGACACAGAGTCACTCTCTCATAGTAAGGACCGATTACTCTAGTAAGAAATTGACCTCTGACACAGAGTCACTCTCTCATAGTAAGGACCGATTACTCTAGTAAGAAATTGACCTCTGACACAGAGTCACTCTCTCATAGTAAGGACCGATTACTCTAGTAAGAAATTGACCTCTGACACAGAGTCACGCTCTCATAGTAAGGACCGATTACTCTAGTAAGAAATTGACCTCTGACACAGAGTCACTCTCTCATAGTAAGGACCGATTACTCTAGTATGAAATTGACCTCTGACACAGAGTCACTCTCTCATAGTAAGGACCGATTACCCTAGTAAGAAATTGACCTCGACACAGAGTCACTCTCTCATAGTAAGGACCGATTACTCTAGTATGAAATTGACCTCTGACACAGAGTCACTCTCTCATAGTAAGGACCGATTACTCTAGTAAGAAATTGACCTCTGACACAGAGTCACCCTCTCATAGTAAGGACCGATTACTCTAGTAAGAAATTGACCTCTGACACAGAGTCACTCTCTCATAGTAAGGACCGATTACTCTAGTAAGAAATTGACCTCTGACACAGAGTCACTCTCTCATAGTAAGGACCGATTACTCTAGTAAGAAATTGACCTCTGACACAGAGTCACTCTCTCATAGTAAGGACCGATTACTTTAGTAAGAAATTGACCTCTGACACAGAGTCACTCTCTCATAGTAAGGACCGTTTACTCTAGTAAGAAATTGACCTCTGACACAGAGTCACTCTCTCATAGTAAGGACCGATCACTCTAGTAAGAAATTGACCTCTGACACATAGTCACTCTCTCATAGTCAGGACCGATTACACTAGTAAGAAATTGACCTCTGACACAGAGTCACTCTCTCATAGTAAGGACCGATTACTCTAGTAAGAAATTGACCTCTGACACAGAGTCACTCTCTCATAGTAAGGACCGATTACTCTAGTAAGAAATTGACCTCTGACACAGAGTCACTCTCTCATAGTAAGGACCGATTACTCTAGTAAGAAATTGAACTCTGACACAGAGTCACTCTCTCATAGTAAGGACCGATTACTCTAGTATGAAATTGACCTCTGACACAGAGTCACTCTCTCATAGTAAGGACCGATTACTCTAGTAAGAAATTGACCTCTGACACAGAGTCACTCTCTCATAGTAAGGACCGATTACTCTAGTAAGAAATTAACCTCTGACACAGAGTCACTCTCTCATAGTAAGGACCGATTACTCTAATAAGAAATTGACCTCTGACACAGAGTCACTCTCTCATAGTAAGGACCGATTACTCTAGTAAGAAATTGACCTCTGACACAGAGTCACTCTCTCATTGTAAGGACCGATTACTCTAGTAAGAAATTGACCTCTGACACAGAGTCACCCTCTCATAGTAAGGACCGATTACTCTAGTAAGAAATTGACCTCTGACACATAGTCACTCTCTCATAGTGAGGACCGATTACTCTAGTAAGAAATTGACCTCTGACACAGAGTCACTCTCTCATAGTAAGGACCGATTACTCTAGTAAGAAATTGACCTCTGACACAGAGTCACTCTCTCATAGTAAGGACCGATTACTCTAGTAAGAAATTAACCTCTGACACAGAGTCACTCTCTGATAGTAAGGACCGATTACTCTAGTAAGAAATTGACCTCTGACACAGAGTCACTCTCTCATAGTAAGGACCGATTACTCTAGTATGAAATTGACCTCTGACACAGAGTCACTCTCTCATAGTAAGGACCGATTACTCTAGTAAGAAATTGACCTCTGACACATAGTCACTCTCTCATAGTAAGGACCGATTACTCTAGTATGAAATTGACCTCTGACACAGAGTCACTCTCTCTTAGTAAGGACCGATTACTCTAGTAAGAAATTAACCTCTGACACAGAGTCACTCTCTCATAGTAAGGACCGATTACTCTAATAAGAAATTGACCTCTGACACAGAGTCACTCTCTCATAGTAAGGACCGATTACTCTAGTAAGAAATTGTCCTCTGACACAGAGTCACTCTCTCATTGTAAGGACCGATTACTCTAGTAAGAAATTGACCTCTGACACAGAGTCACCCTCTCATAGTAAGGACCGATTACTCTAGTAAGAAATTGACCTCTGACACATAGTCACTCTCTCATAGTGAGGACCGATTACTCTAGTAAGAAATTGACCTCTGATACAGAGTCACTCTCTCATAGTAAGGACCGATTACTCTAGTAAGAAATTGACCTCTGACACAGAGTCACTCTCTCATAGTAAGGACCGATTACTCTAGTGAGAAATTGACCTCTGACACAGAGTCACTCTCTCATAGTAAGGACCGATTACTCTAGTAAGAAATTGTCCTCTGACACAGAGTCACTCTCTCATAGTAAGGACCGATTACTCTAGTATGAAATTTACCTCTGACACAGAGTCACTCTCTCATAGTAAGGACCGATTACTCTAGTATGAAATTTACCTCTGACACAGAGTCACTCTCTCATAGTAAGGACCGATTACTCTAGTAAGAAATTGACCTCTGACACAGAGTCACTCTCTCATAGTAAGGACCGATTACTCTAGTAAGAAATTGACCTCTGACACAGAGTCACTCTCTCATAGTAAGGACCGATTACTCTAGTAAGAAATTGACCTCTGACACAGAGTCACTCTCTCATAGTAAGGACCGATTACTCTAGTATGAAATTGATCTCTGACACAGAGACACTCTCTCATAGTAAGGACCGATTACTCTAGTAAGAAATTGAACTCTGACACATAGTCACTCTCTCATAGTAAGGACCGATTATTCTAGTAAGAAATTGACCTCTGACACAGAGTCACTCTCTCATAGTAAGGACCGATTACTCTAGTAAGAAATTGACCTCTGACACATAGTCACTCTCTCATAGTAAGGACCGATTACTCTAGTATGAAATTGACCTCTGACACAGAGTCACTCTCTCATAGTAAGGACCGATTACTCTAGTAAGAAATTGACCTCTAACACAGAGTCACTCTCTCATAGTAAGGACCGATTACTCTAGTATGAAATTGACCTCTGACACAGAGTCACTCTTTCATAGTAAGGACCGATTACTCTAGTATGAAATTGACCTCTGACACAGAGTCACTCTCTCATAGTAAGGACCGATTACTCTAGTAAGAAATTAACCTCTGACACAGAGTCACTCTCTCATAGTAAGGACCGATTACTCTAATAAGAAATTGACCTCTGACACAGAGTCACTCTCTCATAGTAAGGACCGATTACTCTAGTAAGAAATTGTCCTCTGACACATAGTCACTCTCTCATAGTAAGGACCGATTACTCTAGTAAGAAATTGACCTCTGACACAGAGTCACCCTCTCATAGTAAGGACCGATTACTCTAGTAAGAAATTGACCTCTGATACATAGTCACTCTCTCATAGTGAGGACCGATTACTCTAGTAAGAAATTGACCTCTGACACAGAGTCACTCTCTCATAGTAAGGACCGATCACTCTAGTAAGAAATTGACCTCTGACACATAGTCACTCTCTCATAGTCAGGATCGATTACTCTAGTAAGAAATTGACCTCTGACACATAGTCACTCTCTCATAGTAAGGACCGATTACTCTAGTAAGAAATTGACCTCTGACACAGAGTCACTCTCTCATAGTAAGGACCGATTACTCTAGTAAGAAATTGACCTCTGACACAGAGTCAATCTCTCATAGTAAGGACCGATTACTTTAGTAAGAAATTGACCTCTGACACAGAGTCACTCTCTCATAGTAAGAACCGATTACTCTAGTAAGAAATTGACCTCTGACACAGAGTCACTCTCTCATAGTAAGGACCGATTACTCTAGTAAGAAATTGACCTCTGACACAGAGTCACTCTCTCATAGTAAGGACCGATTACTCTAATAAGAAATTGACCTCTGACACAGAGTCACTCTCTCATAGTAAGGACCGATTACTCTAGTAAGAAATTGACCTCTGACACAGAGTCACTCTCTCATAGTAATGACCGATTACTCTAGTTTGAAATTGACCTCTGACACAGAGTCACTCTCTCATGGTAAGGACCGATTACTCTAGTAAGAAATTGACCTCTGACACAGAGTCACCCTCTCATAGTAAGGACCGATTACTCTAGTAAGAAATTGACCTCTGACACAGAGTCACTCTCTCATAGTAAGGACCGATTACTCAAGTAAGAAATTGACCTCTGACACAGAGTCACTGTCTCATAGTAAGGACCGATTACTCTAGTATGAAATTGACCTCTGACACAGAGTCACTCTCTCATAGTAAGGACCGATTACTCTAGTATGAAATTGACCTCTGACACAGAGTCACTCTCTCATAGTAAGGACCGATTACTCTAGTAAGAAATTGACCTCTGACACAGAGTCACTCTCTCATAGTAAGGACCGATTACTCTAGTATGAAATTGACCTCTGACACAGGGTCACTCTCTCATAGTAAGGACCGATTACTCTAGTAAGAAATTGACCTCTGACACAGAGTCACTCTCTCATAGTAAGGACCGATTACTCTAGTAAGAAATTGACCTCTGACACAGAGTCACTGTCTCATAGTAAGGACCGATTACTCTAGTATGAAATTGACCTCTGACACAGAGTCACTCTCTCATAGTAAGGACCGATTACTCTAGTATGAAATTGACCTCTGACACAGAGTCACTCTCTCATAGTAAGGACCGATTACTCTAGTAAGAAATTAACCTCTGACACAGAGTCACTCTCTCATAGTAAGGACCGATTACTCTAATAAGAAATTGACCTCTGACACAGAGTCACTCTCTCATAGTAAGGACCGATTACTCTAGTAAGAAATTGACCTCTGACACAGAGTCACTCTCTCATAATAAGGACCGATTACTCTAGTAAGAAATTGACCTCTGACACAGAGTCACCCTCTCATAGTAAGGACCGATTACTCTAGTAAGAAATTGACCTCTGACACATAGTCACTCTCTCATAGTGAGGACCGATTACTCTAGTAAGAAATTGACCTCTGACACAGAGTCACTCTCTCATAGTAAGGACCGATTACTCTAGTAAGAAATTGACCTCTGACACAGAGTCACTCTCTCATAGTAAGGACCGATTACTCTAGTATGAAATTTACCTCTGACACAGAGTCACTCTCTCATAGTAAGGACCGATTACTCTAGTAAGAAATTGACCTCTAACACAGAGTCACTCTCTCATAGTAAGGACCGATTACTCTAGTATGAAATTGACCTCTGACACAGAGTCACTCTTTCATAGTAAGGACCGATTACTCTAGTATGAAATTGACCTCTGACACAGAGTCACTCTCTCATAGTAAGGACCGATTACTCTAGTAAGAAATTGACCTCTGACACAGAGTCACCCTCTCATAGTAAGGACCGATTACTCTAGTAAGAAATTGACCTCTGATACATAGTCACTCTCTCATAGTGAGGACCGATTACTCTAGTAAGAAATTGACCTCTGACACAGAGTCACTCTCTCATAGTAAGGACCGATCACTCTAGTAAGAAATTGACCTCTGACACATAGTCACTCTCTCATAGTCAGGATCGATTACTCTAGTAAGAAATTGACCTCTGACACATAGTCACTCTCTCATAGTAAGGACCGATTACTCTAGTAAGAAATTGACCTCTGACACAGAGTCACTCTCTCATAGTAAGGACCGATTACTCTAGTAAGAAATTGACCTCTGACACAGAGTCAATCTCTCATAGTAAGGACCGATTACTTTAGTAAGAAATTGACCTCTGACACAGAGTCACTCTCTCATAGTAAGGACCGATTACTCTAGTAAGAAATTGACCTCTGACACAGAGTCACTCTCTCATAGTAAGGACCGATTACTCTAGTAAGAAATTGACCTCTGACACAGAGTCACTCTCTCATAGTAAGGACCGATTACTCTAATAAGAAATTGACCTCTGACACAGAGTCACTCTCTCATAGTAAGGACCGATTACTCTAGTAAGAAATTGACCTCTGACACAGAGTCACTCTCTCATAGTAATGACCGATTACTCTAGTTTGAAATTGACCTCTGACACAGAGTCACTCTCTCATGGTAAGGACCGATTACTCTAGTAAGAAATTGACCTCTGACACAGAGTCACCCTCTCATAGTAAGGACCGATTACTCTAGTAAGAAATTGACCTCTGACACAGAGTCACTCTCTCATAGTAAGGACCGATTACTCAAGTAAGAAATTGACCTCTGACACAGAGTCACTGTCTCATAGTAAGGACCGATTACTCTAGTATGAAATTGACCTCTGACACAGAGTCACTCTCTCATAGTAAGGACCGATTACTCTAGTAAGAAATTGACCTCTGACACAGAGTCACTCTCTCATAGTAATGACCGATTACTCTAGTTTGAAATTGACCTCTGACACAGAGTCACTCTCTCATGGTAAGGACCGATTACTCTAGTAAGAAATTGACCTCTGACACAGAGTCACCCTCTCATAGTAAGGACCGATTACTCTAGTAAGAAATTGACCTCTGACACAGAGTCACTCTCTCATAGTAAGGACCGATTACTCAAGTAAGAAATTGACCTCTGACACAGAGTCACTGTCTCATAGTAAGGACCGATTACTCTAGTATGAAATTGACCTCTGACACAGAGTCACTCTCTCATAGTAAGGACCGATTACTCTAGTATGAAATTGACCTCTGACACAGAGTCACTCTCTCATAGTAAGGACCGATTACTCTAGTAAGAAATTGACCTCTGACACAGAGTCACTCTCTCATAGTAAGGACCGATTACTCTAGTATGAAATTGACCTCTGACACAGGGTCACTCTCTCATAGTAAGGACCGATTACTCTAGTAAGAAATTGACCTCTGACACAGAGTCACTCTCTCATAGTAAGGACCGATTACTCTAGTAAGAAATTGACCTCTGACACAGAGTCACTGTCTCATAGTAAGGACCGATTACTCTAGTATGAAATTGACCTCTGACACAGAGTCACTCTCTCATAGTAAGGACCGATTACTCTAGTATGAAATTGACCTCTGACACAGAGTCACTCTCTCATAGTAAGGACCGATTACTCTAATAAGAAATTGACCTCTGACACAGAGTCACTCTCTCATAGTAAGGACCGATTACTCTAGTAAGAAATTGACCTCTGACACAGAGTCACTCTCTCATAGTAATGACCGATTACTCTAGTTTGAAATTGACCTCTGACACAGAGTCACTCTCTCATGGTAAGGACCGATTACTCTAGTAAGAAATTGACCTCTGACACAGAGTCACCCTCTCATAGTAAGGACCGATTACTCTAGTAAGAAATTGACCTCTGACACAGAGTCACTCTCTCATAGTAAGGACCGATTACTCAAGTAAGAAATTGACCTCTGACACAGAGTCACTGTCTCATAGTAAGGACCGATTACTCTAGTATGAAATTGACCTCTGACACAGAGTCACTCTCTCATAGTAAGGACCGATTACTCTAGTATGAAATTGACCTCTGACACAGAGTCACTCTCTCATAGTAAGGACCGATTACTCTAGTAAGAAATTGACCTCTGACACAGAGTCACTCTCTCATAGTAAGGACCGATTACTCTAGTATGAAATTGACCTCTGACACAGGGTCACTCTCTCATAGTAAGGACCGATTACTCTAGTAAGAAATTGACCTCTGACACAGAGTCACTCTCTCATAGTAAGGACCGATTACTCTAGTAAGAAATTGACCTCTGACACAGAGTCACTGTCTCATAGTAAGGACCGATTACTCTAGTATGAAATTGACCTCTGACACAGAGTCACTCTCTCATAGTAAGGACCGATTACTCTAGTATGAAATTGACCTCTGACACAGAGTCACTCTCTCATAGTAAGGACCGATTACTCTAGTAAGAAATTAACCTCTGACACAGAGTCACTCTCTCATAGTAAGGACCGATTACTCTAATAAGAAATTGACCTCTGACACAGAGTCACTCTCTCATAGTAAGGACCGATTACTCTAGTAAGAAATTGACCTCTGACACAGAGTCACTCTCTCATAATAAGGACCGATTACTCTAGTAAGAAATTGACCTCTGACACAGAGTCACCCTCTCATAGTAAGGACCGATTACTCTAGTAAGAAATTGACCTCTGACACATAGTCACTCTCTCATAGTGAGGACCGATTACTCTAGTAAGAAATTGACCTCTGACACAGAGTCACTCTCTCATAGTAAGGACCGATTACTCTAGTAAGAAATTGACCTCTGACACAGAGTCACTCTCTCATAGTAAGGACCGATTACTCTAGTATGAAATTTACCTCTGACACAGAGTCACTCTCTCATAGTAAGGACCGATTACTCTAGTAAGAAATTGACCTCTAACACAGAGTCACTCTCTCATAGTAAGGACCGATTACTCTAGTATGAAATTGACCTCTGACACAGAGTCACTCTTTCATAGTAAGGACCGATTACTCTAGTATGAAATTGACCTCTGACACAGAGTCACTCTCTCATAGTAAGGACCGATTACTCTAGTAAGAAATTAACCTCTGACACAGAGTCACTCTCTCATAGTAAGGACCGATTACTCTAATAAGAAATTGACCTCTGACACAGAGTCACTCTCTCATAGTAAGGACCGATTACTCTAGTAAGAAATTGTCCTCTGACACATAGTCACTCTCTCATAGTAAGGACCGATTACTCTAGTAAGAAATTGACCTCTGACACAGAGTCACCCTCTCATAGTAAGGACCGATTACTCTAGTAAGAAATTGACCTCTGATACATAGTCACTCTCTCATAGTGAGGACCGATTACTCTAGTAAGAAATTGACCTCTGACACAGAGTCACTCTCTCATAGTAAGGACCGATCACTCTAGTAAGAAATTGACCTCTGACACAGAGTCACTCTCTCATAGTCAGGATCGATTACTCTAGTAAGAAATTGACCTCTGACACATAGTCACTCTCTCATAGTAAGGACCGATTACTCTAGTAAGAAATTGACCTCTGACACAGAGTCACTCTCTCATAGTAAGGACCGATTACTCTAGTAAGAAATTGACCTCTGACACAGAGTCAATCTCTCATAGTAAGGACCGATTACTTTAGTAAGAAATTGACCTCTGACACAGAGTCACTCTCTCATAGTAAGGACCGATTACTCTAGTAAGAAATTGACCTCTGACACAGAGTCACTCTCTCATAGTAAGGACCGATTACTCTAGTAAGAAATTGATCTCTGACACAGAGTCACTCTCTCATAGTAAGGACCGATTACTCTAATAAGAAATTGACCTCTGACACAGAGTCACTCTCTCATAGTAAGGACCGATTACTCTAGTAAGAAATTGACCTCTGACACAGAGTCACTCTCTCATAGTAATGACCGATTACTCTAGTTTGAAATTGACCTCTGACACAGAGTCACTGTCTCATAGTAAGGACCGATTACTCTAGTATGAAATTGACCTCTGACACAGAGTCACTCTCTCATAGTAAGGACCGATTACTCTAGTATGAAATTGACCTCTGACACAGAGTCACTCTCTCATAGTAAGGACCGATTACTCTAGTAAGAAATTGACCTCTGACACAGAGTCACTCTCTCATAGTAAGGACCGATTACTCTAGTATGATATTGACCTCTGACACAGGGTCACTCTCTCATAGTAAGGACCGATTACTCTAGTAAGAAATTGACCTCTGACACAGAGTCACTCTCTCATAGTAAGGACCGATTACTCTAGTAAGAAATTGACCTCTGACACAGAGTCACTGTCTCATAGTAAGGACCGATTACTCTAGTATGAAATTGACCTCTGACACAGAGTCACTCTCTCATAGTAAGGACCGATTACTCTAGTATGAAATTGACCTCTGACACAGAGTCACTCTCTCATAGTAAGGACCGATTACTCTAGTAAGAAATTAACCTCTGACACAGAGTCACTCTCTCATAGTAAGGACCGATTACTCTAGTAAGAAATTGACCTCTGACACAGAGTCACTCTCTCATAATAAGGACCGATTACTCTAGTAAGAAATTGACCTCTGACACAGAGTCACCCTCTCATAGTAAGGACCGATTACTCTAGTAAGAAATTGACCTCTGACACATAGTCACTCTCTCATAGTGAGGACCGATTACTCTAGTAAGAAATTGACCTCTGACACAGAGTCACTCTCTCATAGTAAGGACCGATTACTCTAGTAAGAAATTGACCTCTGACACAGAGTCACTCTCTCATAGTAAGGACTGATTACTCTAGTGAGAAATTGACCTCTGACACAGAGTCACTCTCTCATAGTAAGGACCGATTACTCTAGTAAGAAATTGACCTCTGACACAGAGTCACTCTCTCATAGTAAGGACCGATTACTCTAGTATGAAATTTACCTCTGACACAGAGTCACTCTCTCATAGTAAGGACCGATTATTCTAGTAAGAAATTGACCTCTGACACAGAGTCACTCTCTCATAGTAAGGACCGATTACTCTAGTAAGAAATTGACCTCTGACACAGAGTCACCCTCTCATTGTAAGGACCGATTACTCTAGTAAGAAATTGACCTCTGACACAGAGTCACTCTCTCATAGTAAGGACCGATTACTCTAGTAAGAAATTGACCTCTGACACAGAGTCACTCTCTCATAGTAAGGACCGATTACTCTAGTATGAAATTGACCTCTGACACAGAGTCACTCTCTCATAGTAAGGACCGATTACTCTAGTAAGAAATTGACCTCTGACACAGAGTCACTCTCTCATAGTAAGGACCGATTACTCTAGTATGAAATTGACCTCTGACACAGAGTCACTCTCTCATAGTAAAGACCGATTACCCTAGTAAGAAATTGACCTCTGACACAGAGTCACTCTCTCATAGTAAGGACCGATTACTCTAGTATGAAATTGACCTCTGAGACAGTGTCACTCTCTCATAGTAAGGACTGATTACTCTAGTAAGAAATTAACCTCTGACACAGAGTCACTCTCTCATAGTAAGGACCGATTACTCTAATAAGAAATTGACCTCTGACACAGAGTCACTCTCTCATAGTAAGGACCGATTACTCTAGTAAGAAAATGACCTCTGACACAGAGTCACTCTCTCATAGTAAGGACCGATTACTCTAGTAAGAAATTGACCTCTGACACAGAGTCACCCTCTCATAGTAAGGACCGATTACTCTAGTAAGAAATTGACCTCTGACACAGAGTCACTCTCTCATAGTAAGGACCGATTACTCTAGTAAGAAATTGACCTCTGACACAGAGTCACTCTCTCATAGTAAGGACCGATTACTCTAGTAAGAAATTGACCTCTGACACAGAGTCACTCTCTCATAGTAAGGACCGATTACTCTAGTATGAAATTGACCTCTGACACAGAGTCACTCTCTCATAGTAAGGACCGATTACTCTAGTATGAAATTGACCTCTGACACAGAGTCACTCTCTCATAGTAAGGACCGATTACTCTAGTAAGAAATTGACCTCTGACACAGAGTCACTCTCTCATAGTAAGGACCGATTACTCTAGTAAGAAATTGACCTCTGACACAGAGTCACTCTCTCATAGTAACGACCGATTACTCAAGTATGAAATTGACCTCTGACACAGAGTCACTCTCTCATAGTAAGGACCGATTACTCTAGTAAGAAATTGACCTCTGACACAGAGTCACTCTCTCATAGTAAGGACCGATTACTCTAGTAAGAAATTGACCTCTGACACAGAGTCACTCTCTCATAGTAAGGACCGATTACTCTAGTAAGAAATTGACCTCTGACACATAGTCACTCTCTCATAGTAAAGACCGATTACTCTAGTATGAAATTGACCTCTGACACAGAGTCACTCTCTCATAGTAAAGACCGATTACTCTAGTAAGAAATTGACCTCTGACACAGAGTCACTCTCTCATAGTAAGGACCGATTACTCTAGTAAGAAATTGACCTCTGACACAGAGTCACTGTCTCATAGTAAGGACCGATTACTCTAGTATGAAATTGACCTCTGACACAGAGTCACTCTCTTATAGTAAGGACCGATTACTCTAGTAAGAAATTAACCTCTGACACAGAGTCACTCTCTCATAGTAAGGACCGATTACTCTAATAAGAAATTGACCTCTGACACAGAGTCACTCTCTCATAGTAAGGACCGATTACTCTAGTAAGAAATTGACCTCTGACACAGAGTCACTCTCTCATAGTAAGGACCGATTACTCTAGTATGAAATTGACCTCTGACACAGAGTCACTCTCTCATAGTAAGGACCGATTACCCTAGTAAGAAATTGACCTCTGACACAGAGTCACTCTCTCATAGTAAGGACCGATTACTCTAGAATGAAATTGACCTCTGACACAGTGTCACTCTCTCATAGTAAGGACCGATTACTCTAGTAAGAAATTAACCTCTGACACAGAGTCACTCTCTCATAGTAAGGACCGATTACTCTAATAAGAAATTGAACTCTGACACAGAGTCACTCTCTCATAGTAAGGACCGATTACTCTAGTAAGAAAATGACCTCTGACACAGAGTCACTCTCTCATAGTAAGGACCGATTACTCTAGTAAGAAATTGACCTCTGACACAGAGTCACTCTCTCATAGTAAGGACCGATTACTCTAGTAAGAAATTGACCTCTGACACAGAGTCACTCTCTCATAGTAAGGACCGATTGCTCTAGTAAGAAATTGACCTCTGACACAGAGTCACCCTCTCATTGTAAGGACCGATTACTCTAGTAAGAAATTGACCTCTGACACAGAGTCACTCTCTCATAGTAAGGACCGATTACTCTAGTAAGAAATTGACCTCTGACACAGAGTCACTCTCTCATAGTAAGGACCGATTACTCTAGTATGAAATTGACCTCTGACACAGAGTCACTCTCTCATAGTAAGGACCGATTACTCTAGTAAGAAATTGACCTCTGACACAGAGTCACTCTCTCATAGTAAGGACCGATTACTCTAGTATGAAATTGACCTCTGACACAGAGTCACTCTCTCATAGTAAGGACCGATTACCCTAGTAAGAAATTGACCTCTGACACAGAGTCACTCTCTCATAGTAAGGACCGATTACTCTAGTATGAAATTGACCTCTGACACAGTGTCACTCTCTCATAGTAAGGACTGATTACTCTAGTAAGAAATTAACCTCTGACACAGAGTCACTCTCTCATAGTAAGGACCGATTACTCTAATAAGAAATTGACCTCTGACACAGAGTCACTCTCTCATAGTAAGGACCGATTACTCTAGTAAGAAAATGACCTCTGACACAGAGTCACTCTCTCATAGTAAGGACCGATTACTCTAGTAAGAAATTGACCTCTGACACAGAGTCACCCTCTCATAGTAAGGACCGATTACTCTAGTAAGAAATTGACCTCTGACACAGAGTCACTCTCTCATAGTAAGGACCGATTACTCTAGTAAGAAATTGACCTCTGACACAGAGTCACTCTCTCATAGTAAGGACCGATTACTCTAGTAAGAAATTGACCTCTGACACAGAGTCACTCTCTCATAGTAAGGACCGATTACTCTAGTATGAAATTGACCTCTGACACAGAGTCACTCTCTCATAGTAAGGACCGATTACTCTAGTATGAAATTGACCTCTGACACAGAGTCACTCTCTCATAGTAAGGACCGATTACTCTAGTAAGAAATTGACCTCTGACACAGAGTCACTCTCTCATAGTAAGGACCGATTACTCTAGTAAGAAATTGACCTCTGACACAGAGTCACTCTCTCATAGTAACGACCGATTACTCAAGTATGAAATTGACCTCTGACACAGAGTCACTCTCTCATAGTAAGGACCGATTACTCTAGTAAGAAATTGACCTCTGACACAGAGTCACTCTCTCATAGTAAGGACCGATTACTCTAGTAAGAAATTGACCTCTGACACAGAGTCACTCTCTCATAGTAAGGACCGATTACTCTAGTAAGAAATTGACCTCTGACACATAGTCACTCTCTCATAGTAAAGACCGATTACTCTAGTATGAAATTGACCTCTGACACAGAGTCACTCTCTCTTAGTAAAGACCGATTACTCTAGTAAGAAATTGACCTCTGACACAGAGTCACTCTCTCATAGTAAGGACCGATTACTCTAGTAAGAAATTGACCTCTGACACAGAGTCACTCTCTCATAGTAAGGACCGATTACTCTAGTATGAAATTGACCTCTGACACAGAGTCACTCTCTCATAGTAAGGACCGATTACCCTAGTAAGAAATTGACCTCTGACACAGAGTCACTCTCTCATAGTAAGGACCGATTACTCTAGAATGAAATTGACCTCTGACACAGTGTCACTCTCTCATAGTAAGGACCGATTACTCTAGTAAGAAATTAACCTCTGACACAGAGTCACTCTCTCATAGTAAGGACCGATTACTCTAATAAGAAATTGAACTCTGACACAGAGTCACTCTCTCATAGTAAGGACCGATTACTCTAGTAAGAAAATGACCTCTGACACAGAGTCACTCTCTCATAGTAAGGACCGATTACTCTAGTAAGAAATTGACCTCTGACACAGAGTCACCCTCTCATAGTAAGGACCGATTACTCTAGTAAGAAATTGACCTCTGACACAGTGTCACTCTCTCATAGTAAGGACCGATTACTCTAGTAAGAAATTGACCTCTGACACAGAGTCACTCTCTCATAGTAAGGACCGATTGCTCTAGTAAGAAATTGACCTCTGACACAGAGTCACTCTCTCATAGTAAGGACCGATTACTCTAGTATGAAATTGACCTCTGACACAGAGTCACTCTCTCATAGTAAGGACCGATTACTCTAGTATGAAATTGACCTCTGACACAGAGTCACTCTCTCATAGTAAGGACCAATTACTCTAGTAAGAAATTGACCTCTGACACAGAGTCACTCTCTCATAGTAAGGACCGATTACTCTAGTAAGAAATTGACCTCTGACACAGAGTCACTCTCTCATAGTAAGGACCGATTACTCTAGTAAGAAATTGACCTCTGACACAGAGTCACTCTCTCATAGTAAGGACCGATTACTTTAGTAAGAAATTGACCTCTGACACATAGTCACTCTCTCATAGTAAGGACCGATTACTCTAGTAAGAAATTGACCTCTGACACATAGTCACTCTCTCATAGTAAAGACCGATTACTCTAGTATGAAATTGACCTCTGACACAGAGTCACTCTCTCATAGTAAAGACCGATTACTCTAGTAAGAAATTGACCTCTGACACAGAGTCACTCTCTCATAGTAAGGACCGATTACTCTAGTAAGAAATTGACCTCTGACACAGAGTCACTCTCTCATAGTAAGGACCGATTACTCTAGTATGAAATTGACCTCTGACACAGAGTCACTCTCTCATAGTAAGGACCGATTACTCTAGTAAGAAATTAACCTCTGACACAGAGTCACTCTCTCATAGTAAGGACCGATTACTCTAATAAGAAATTGACCTCTGACACAGAGTCACTCTCTCATAGTAAGGACCGATTACTCTAGTAAGAAATTGACCTCTGACACAGAGTCACTCTCTCATAGTAAGGACCGATTACTCTAGTAAGAAATTGACCTCTGACACAGAGTCACTCTCTCATAGTAAGGACTGATTACTCTAGTGAGAAATTGACCTCTGACACAGAGTCACTCTCTCATAGTAAGGACCGATTACTCTAGTAAGAAATTGACCTCTGACACAGAGTCACTCTCTCATAGTAAGGACCGATTACTCTAGTATGAAATTTACCTCTGACACAGAGTCACTCTCTCATAGTAAGGACCGATTACTCTAGTAAGAAATTGACCTCTGACACAGAGTCACTCTCTCATAGTAAGGACCGATTACTCTAGTAAGAAATTGACCTCTGACACAGAGTCACCCTCTCATAGTAAGGACCGATTACTCTAGTAAGAAATTGACCTCTGACACAGAGTCACTCTCTCATAGTAAGGACCGATTACTCTAGTAAGAAATTGACCTCTGACACAGAATCACTCTCTCATAGTAAGGACCGATTACTCTAGTAAGAAATTGACCTCTGACACAGAGTCACTCTCTCATAGTAAGGACCGATTACTCTAGTAAGAAATTGACCTCTGACACAGAGTCACTCTCTCATAGTAAGGACCGATTACTCTAGTATGAAATTGACCTCTGACACAGAGTCACTCTCTCATAGTAAGGACCGATTACTCTAGTAAGAAATTGACCTCTGACACAGAGTCACTGTCTCAAAGTAAGGACCGATTACTCTAGTATGATATTGACCTCTGACACAGAGTCACTCTCTCATAGTAAGGACCGATTACTCTAGTATGAAATTGACCTCTGACACAGAGTCACTCTCTCATAGTAAGGACCGATTACTCTAGTAAGAAATTAACCTCTGACACAGAGTCACTCTCTCATAGTAAGGACCGATTACTCTAATAAGAAATTGACCTCTGACACAGAGTCACTCTCTCATAGTAAGGACCGATTACTCTAGTAAGAAATTGACCTCTGACACAGAGTCACTCTCTCATAGTAAGGACCGATTACTCTAGTAAGAAATTGACCTCTGACACAGAGTCACCCTCTCATAGTAAGGACCGATTACTCTAGTAAGAAATTGACCTCTGACACATAGTCACTCTCTCATAGTGAGGACCGATTACTCTAGTAAGAAATTGACCTCTGACACAGAGTCACTCTCTCATAGTAAGGACCGATTACTCTAGTAAGAAATTGACCTCTGACACAGAGTCACTCTCTCATAGTAAGGACTGATTACTCTAGTGAGAAATTGACCTCTGACACAGAGTCACTCTCTCATAGTAAGGACCGATTACTCTAGTAAGAAATTGACCTCTGACACAGAGTCACTCTCTCATAGTAAGGACCGATTACTCTAGTATGAAATTTACCTCTGACACAGAGTCACTCTCTCATAGTAAGGACCGATTACTCTAGTAAGAAATTGACCTCTGACACAGAGTCACTCTCTCATAGTAAGGACCGATTACTCTAGTAAGAAATTGACCTCTGACACAGAGTTACTCTCTCATAGTAAGGACCGATTACTCTAGTAAGAAATTGACCTCTGACACAGAGTCACTCTCTCATAGTAAGGACCGATTACTCTAGTAAGAAATTGACCTCTGACACAGTGTCACTCTCTCATAGTAAGGACCGATTACTCTAGTATGAAATTGACCTCTGACACAGAGTCACTCTCTCATAGTAAGGACCGATTACTCTAGTAAGAAATTGACCTCTGACACAGAGTCACTCTCTCATAGTAAGGACCGATTACTCTAGTAAGAAATTGACCTCTGACACAGAGTCACTCTCTCATAGTAAGGACCGATTACTCTAGTATGAAATTGACCTCTGACACAGAGTCACTCTCTCATAGTAAGGACCGATTACTCTAGTAAGAAATTGACCTCTGACACAGAGTCACTGTCTCAAAGTAAGGACCGATTACTCTAGTATGAAATTGACCTCTGACACAGAGTCACTCTCTCATAGTAAGGACCGATTACTCTAGTATGAAATTGACCTCTGACACAGAGTCACTCTCTCATAGTAAGGACCGATTACTCTAGTAAGAAATTAACCTCTGACACAGAGTCACTCTCTCATAGTAAGGACCGATTACTCTAATAAGAAATTGACCTCTGACACAGAGTCACTCTCTCATAGTAAGGACCGATTACTCTAGTAAGAAATTGACCTCTGACACAGAGTCACTCTCTCATAGTAAGGACAGATTACTCTAGTAAGAAATTGACCTCTGACACAGAGTCACCCTCTCATAGTAAGGACCGATTACTCTAGTAAGAAATTGACCTCTGACACAGAGTCACTCTCTCATAGTGAGGACCGATTACTCTAGTAAGAAATTGACCTCTGACACAGAGTCACTCTCTCATAGTAAGGACCGATTACTCTAGTAAGAAATTGACCTCTGACACAGAGTCACTCTCTCATAGTAAGGACTGATTACTCTAGTGAGAAATTGACCTCTGACACAGAGTCACTCTCTCATAGTAAGGACCGATTACTCTAGTAAGAAATTGACCTCTGACACAGAGTCACTCTCTCATAGTAAGGACCGATTACTCTAGTATGAAATTTACCTCTGACACAGAGTCACTCTCTCATAGTAAGGACCGATTACTCTAGTAAGAAATTGACCTCTGACACAGAGTCACTCTCTCATAGTAAGGACCGATTACTCTAGTAAGAAATTGATCTCTGACACAGAGTTACCCTCTCATAGTAAGGACCGATTACTCTAGTAAGAAATTGACCTCTGACACAGAGTCACTCTCTCATAGTAAGGACCGATTACTCTAGTAAGAAATTGACCTCTGACACAGAGTCACTCTCTCATAGTAAGGACCGATTACTCTAGTATGAAATTGACCTCTGACACAGAGTCACTCTCTCATAGTAAGGACCGATTACTCTAGTAAGAAATTGACCTCTGACACAGAGTCACCCTCTCATAGTAAGGACCGATTACTCTAGTAAGAAATTGACCTCTGACACAGAGTCACTCTCTCATAGTAAGGACCGATTACTCTAGTAAGAAAGTGACCTCTGACACAGAGTCACTGTCTCATAGTAAGGACCGATTACTCTAGTATGAAATTGACCTCTGACACAGAGTCACTCTCTCATAGTAAGGACCGATTACTCTAGTATGAAATTGACCTCTGACACAGAGTCACTCTCTCATAGTAAGGACCGATTACTCTAGTAAGAAATTAACCTCTGACACAGAGTCACTCTCTCATAGTAAGGACCGATTACTCTAATAAGAAATTGACCTCTGACACAGAGTCACTCTCTCATAGTAAGGACCGATTACTCTAGTATGAAATTGACCTCTGACACAGAGTCACTCTCTCATAGTAAGGACCGATTACTCTAGTAAGAAATTGACCTCTGACACAGAGTCACCCTCTCATAGTAAGGACCGATTACTCTAGTAAGAAATTGACCTCTGACACATAGTCACTCTCTCATAGTGAGGACCGATTACTCTAGTAAGAAATTGACTTCTGACACAGAGTCACTCTCTCATAGTAAGGACCGATTACTTTAGTAAGAAATTGACCTCTGACACAGAGTCTCTCTCTCATAGTAAGGACCGATTACTCTAGAAAGAAATTGACCTCTGTCACAGAGTCACTCTCTCATAGTAAGGACCGATTACTCTAGTATGAAATTTACCTCTGACACAGAGTCACTCTCTCATAGTAAGGACCGATTACTCTAGTAAAAAATTGACCTCTGACACAGAGTCACTCTCTCATAGTAAGGACCGATTACTCTAGTAAGAAATTGACCTCTGACACAGAGTCACTCTCTCATAGTAAGGACCGATTACTCTAGTAAGAAATTGACCTCTGACACAGAGTCACCCTCTCATAGTAAGGACCGATTACTCTAGTAAGAAATTGTCCTCTGACACAGAGTCACTCTCTCATAGTAAGGACCGATTACTCTAGTAAGAAATTGACCTCTGACACAGAGTCACTCTCTCATAGTAAGGACCGATTACTCTAGTATGAAATTGACCTCTGACGCAGAGTCACTCTCTCATAGTAAGGACCGATTACTCTAGGAAGAAATTGACCTCTGACACAGAGTCACTCTCTCATAGTAAGGACCGATTACTCTAGTCTGAAATTGACCTCTGACACAGAGTCACTCTCTCATAGTAAGGACCGATTACTCTAGTAAGAAATTGACCTCTGACACAGAGTCACTCTCTCATAGTAAGGACCGATTACTCTAGTATGAAATTGACCTCTGACACAGTGTCACTCTCTCATAGTAAGGACCGATTACTCTAGTAAGAAATTAACCTCTGACACAGAGTCACTCTCTCATAGTAAGGACCGATTACTCTAGTAAGAAAATGACCTCTGACACATAGTCACTCTCTCATAGTAAGGACCGATTACTCTAGTAAGAAATTGACCTCTGACACAGAGTCACCCTCTCATAGTAAGGACCGATTACTCTAGTAAGAAATTGACCTCTGACACAGAGTCACTCTCTCATAGTAAGGACCGATTACTCTAGTAAGAAATTGACCTCTGACACAGAGTCACTCTCTCATAGTAAGGACCGATTACTCTAGTAAGAAATTGACCTCTGACACAGAGTCACTCTCTCATAGTAAGGACCGATTACTCTGGTATGAAATTGACCTCTGACACAGAGTCACTCTCTCATAGTAAGGACCGATTACTCTAGTATGAAATTGACCTCTGACACAGAGTCACTCTCTCATAGTAAGGACCGATTACTCTAGTAAGAAATTGACCTCTGACACAGAGTCACTTTCTCATAGTAAGGAAGGAAACTATAGTAAGGACCGATTACTCTAGTAAGAAATTGACCTCTGACACAGAGTCACTCTCTCATAGTAAGGACCGATTACTCAAGTATGAAATTGACCTCTGACACAGAGTCACTCTCTCATAGTAAGGACCGATTACTCTAGTAAGAAATTGACCTCTGACACAGAGTCACTCTCTCATAGTAAGGACCGATTACTCTAGTAAGAAATTGACCTCTGACACATAGTCACTCTCTCATAGTAAAGACCGATTACTCTAGTATGAAATTGACCTCTGACACAGAGTCACTCTCTCATTGTAAAGACCGATTACTCTAGTAAGAAATTGACCTCTGACACAGAGTCACTCTCTCATAGTAAGGACCGATTACTCTAGTATGAAATTGACCTCTGACACAGAGTCACTCTCTCATAGTAAGGACCGATTACTCTAGTAAGAAATTGACCTCTGACACATAGTCACTCTCTCATAGTAAAGACCGATTACTCTAGTATGAAATTGACCTCTGACACAGAGTCACTCTCTCATAGTAAGGACCGATTACTCTAGTAAGAAATTGACCTCTGACACAGAGTCACTCTCTCATAGTAAGGACCGATTACTCTAGTAAGAAATTGACCTCTGACACAGAGTCACTCTCTCATAGTAAGGACCGATTACTCTAGTAAGAAAATGACCTCTGACACATAGTCACTCTCTCATAGTAAGGACCGATTACTCTAGTAAGAAATTGACCTCTGACACAGAGTCACCCTCTCATAGTAAGGACCGATTACTCTAGTAAGAAATTGACCTCTGACACAGAGTCACTCTCTCATAGTAAGGACCGATTACTCTAGTAAGAAATTGACCTCTGACACAGAGTCACTCTCTCATAGTAAGGACCGATTACTCTAGTAAGAAATTGACCTCTGACACAGAGTCACTCTCTCATAGTAAGGACCGATTACTCTAGTATGAAATTGACCTCTGACACAGAGTCACTCTCTCATAGTAAGGACCGATTACTCTAGTATGAAATTGACCTCTGACACAGAGTCACTCTCTCATAGTAAGGACCGATTACTCTAGTAAGAAATTGACCTCTGACACAGAGTCACTCTCTCATAGTAAGGAAGGAAACTATAGTAAGGACCGATTACTCTAGTAAGAAATTGACCTCTGACACAGAGTCACTCTCTCATAGTAAGGACCGATTACTCAAGTATGAAATTGACCTCTGACACAGAGTCACTCTCTCATAGTAAGGACCGATTACTCTAGTAAGAAATTGACCTCTGACACAGAGTCACTCTCTCATTGTAAAGACCGATTACTCTAGTAAGAAATTGACCTCTGACACAGAGTCACTCTCTCATAGTAAGGACCGATTACTCTAGTATGAAATTGACCTCTGACACAGAGTCACTCTCTCATAGTAAGGACCGATTACTCTAGTAAGAAATTGACCTCTGACACATAGTCACTCTCTCATAGTAAAGACCGATTACTCTAGTATGAAATTGACCTCTGACACAGAGTCACTCTCTCATAGTAAAGACCGATTACTCTAGTAAGAAATTGACCTCTGACACAGAGTCACTCTCTCATAGTAAGGACCGATTACTCTAGTTTGAAATTGACCTCTGACACAGAGTCACTCTCTCATAGTAAGGACCGATTACTCTAGTAAGAAATTGACCTCTGACACAGAGTCACCCTCTCATAGTAAGGACCGATTACTCTAGTAAGAAATTGACCTCTGACACATAGTCACTCTCTCATAGTGAGGACCGATTACTCTAGTAAGAAATTGACTTCTGACACAGAGTCACTCTCTCATAGTAAGGACCGATTACTCTAGTAAGAAATTGACCTCTGACACAGAGTCTCTCTCTCATAGTAAGGACTGATTACTCTAGTGAGAAATTGACCTCTGACACAGAGTCACTCTCTCATAGTAAGGACCGATTACTCTAGAAAGAAATTGACCTCTGTCACAGAGTCACTCTCTCATAGTAAGGACCGATTACTCTAGTATGAAATTTACCTCTGACACAGAGTCACTCTCTCATAGTAAGGACCGATTACTCTAGTAAAAAATTGACCTCTGACACAGAGTCACTCTCTCATAGTAAGGACCGATTACTCTAGTAAGAAATTGACCTCTGACACAGAGTCACTCTCTCATAGTAAGGACCGATTACTCTAGTAAGAAATTGACCTCTGACACAGAGTCACCCTCTCATAGTAAGGACCGATTACTCTAGTAAGAAATTGTCCTCTGACACAGAGTCACTCTCTCATAGTAAGGACCGATTACTCTAGTAAGAAATTGACCTCTGACACAGAGTCACTCTCTCATAGTAAGGACCGATTACTCTAGTATGAAATTGACCTCTGACGCAGAGTCACTCTCTCATAGTAAGGACCGATTACTCTAGTAAGAAATTGACCTCTGACACAGAGTCACTCTCTCATAGTAAGGACCGATTACTCTAGTCTGAAATTGACCTCTGACACAGAGTCACTCTCTCATAGTAAGGACCGATTACTCTAGTAAGAAATTGACCTCTGACACAGAGTCACTCTCTCATAGTAAGGACCGATTACTCTAGTATGAAATTTACCTCTGACACAGTGTCACTCTCTCATAGTAAGGACCGATTACTCTAGTAAGAAATTAACCTCTGACACAGAGTCACTCTCTCATAGTAAAGACCGATTACTCTAATAAGAAATTGACCTCTGACACAGAGTCACTCTCTCATAGTAAGGACCGATTACTCTAGTAAGAAAATGACCTCTGACACATAGTCACTCTCTCATAGTAAGGACCGATTACTCTAGTAAGAAATTGACCTCTGACACAGAGTCACCCTCTCATAGTAAGGACCGATTACTCTAGTAAGAAATTGACCTCTGACACAGAGTCACTCTCTCATAGTAAGGACCGATTACTCTAGTAAGAAATTGACCTCTGACACAGAGTCACTCTCTCATAGTAAGGACCGATTACTCTAGTAAGAAATTGACCTCTGACACAGAGTCACTCTCTCATAGTAAGGACCGATTACTCTAGTATGAAATTGACCTCTGACACAGAGTCACTCTCTCATAGTAAGGACCGATTACTCTAGTATGAAATTGACCTCTGACACAGAGTCACTCTCTCATAGTAAGGACCGATTACTCTAGTAAGAAATTGACCTCTGACACAGAGTCACTCTCTCATAGTAAGGAAGGAAACTATAGTAAGGACCGATTACTCTAGTAAGAAATTGACCTCTGACACAGAGTCACTCTCTCATAGTAAGGACCGATTACTCAAGTATGAAATTGACCTCTGACACAGAGTCACTCTCTCATAGTAAGGACCGATTACTCTAGTAAGAAATTGACCTCTGACACAGAGTCACTCTCTCATAGTAAGGACCGATTACTCTAGTAAGAAATTGACCTCTGACACATAGTCACTCTCTCATAGTAAAGACCGATTACTCTAGTATGAAATTGACCTCTGACACAGAGTCACTCTCTCATTGTAAAGACCGATTACTCTAGTAAGAAATTGACCTCTGACACAGAGTCACTCTCTCATAGTAAGGACCGATTACTCTAGTATGAAATTGACCTCTGACACAGAGTCACTCTCTCATAGTAAGGACCGATTACTCTAGTAAGAAATTGACCTCTGACACATAGTCACTCTCTCATAGTAAAGACCGATTACTCTAGTATGAAATTGACCTCTGACACAGAGTCACTCTCTCATTGTAAAGACCGATTACTCTAGTAAGAAATTGACCTCTGACACAGAGTCACTCTCTCATAGTAAGGACCGATTACTCTAGTATGAAATTGACCTCTGACACAGAGTCACTCTCTCATAGTAAGGACCGATTACTCTAGTAAGAAATTGACCTCTGACACATAGTCACTCTCTCATAGTAAAGACCGATTACTCTAGTATGAAATTGACCTCTGACACAGAGTCACTCTCTCATAGTAAAGACCGATTACTCTAGTAAGAAATTGACCTCTGACACAGAGTCACTCTCTCATAGTAAGGACCGATTACTCTAGTAAGAAATTGACCTCTGACACAGAGTCACTCTCTCATAGTAAGGACCGATTACTCTAGTAAGAAAATGACCTCTGACACATAGTCACTCTCTCATAGTAAGGACCGATTACTCTAGTAAGAAATTGACCTCTGACACAGAGTCACCCTCTCATAGTAAGGACCGATTACTCTAGTAAGAAATTGACCTCTGACACAGAGTCACTCTCTCATAGTAAGGACCGATTACTCTAGTAAGAAATTGACCTCTGACACAGAGTCACTCTCTCATAGTAAGGACCGATTACTCTAGTAAGAAATTGACCTCTGACACAGAGTCACTCTCTCATAGTAAGGACCGATTACTCTAGTATGAAATTGACCTCTGACACAGAGTCACTCTCTCATAGTAAGGACCGATTACTCTAGTATGAAATTGACCTCTGACACAGAGTCACTCTCTCATAGTAAGGACCGATTACTCTAGTAAGAAATTGACCTCTGACACAGAGTCACTCTCTCATAGTAAGGAAGGAAACTATAGTAAGGACCGATTACTCTAGTAAGAAATTGACCTCTGACACAGAGTCACTCTCTCATAGTAAGGACCGATTACTCAAGTATGAAATTGACCTCTGACACAGAGTCACTCTCTCATAGTAAGGACCGATTACTCTAGTAAGAAATTGACCTCTGACACAGAGTCACTCTCTCATTGTAAAGACCGATTACTCTAGTAAGAAATTGACCTCTGACACAGAGTCACTCTCTCATAGTAAGGACCGATTACTCTAGTATGAAATTGACCTCTGACACAGAGTCACTCTCTCATAGTAAGGACCGATTACTCTAGTAAGAAATTGACCTAGAAATTGACCTCTGACACAGAGTCACTCTCTCATAGTAAGGACCGATTACTCTAGTAAGAATTGACCTCTGACACAGAGTCACTCTCTCATAGTAAGGACCGATTACTTAGTATGAAATTGACCTGACACAGAGTCACTCTCTCATAGTAAGGACGATTACTCTAGTAAGAAATTGACCTCTGACACAGAGTCACTCTCTCATAGTAAGGACCGATCTACTACTAGTAAGAAATTGACCTCTGACACAGAGTCACTCTCTCATAGTAAGGACCGATTACTTAGTAAGAAATTGACCTCTGACACAGAGTCACTCTCTCATAGTAAGGACCGATTACTCTAGTATGAAATTGACCTCTGACACAGAGTCACTCTCTCATAGTAAGGACCGATTACTCTAGTAAGAAATTGACCTCTGACACATAGTCACTCTCTCATAGTAAGGACCGATTACTCTAGTATGAAATTGACCTCTGACAAGAGTCACTCTCTCATAGTAAGGACCGATTACTCTAGTAAGAAATTGACCTCTGACACAGAGTCACTCTCTCATAGTAAGGACCGATTACTCTAGTATGAAATTGACCTCTGACACAGAGTCACTCTCTCATAGTAAGGACCGATTACTCTAGTAAGAAATTGACCTCTGACACAGAGTCACTCTCTCATAGTAAGGACCGATTACTCTAGTAAGAAATTGACCTCTGACACAGAGTCACTCTCTCATAGTAAGGACCGATTACTCTAGTAAGAAATTGACCTCTGACACATAGTCACTCTCTCATAGTAAGGACCGATTACTCTAGTATGAAATTGACCTCTGACACAGAGTCACCCTCTCATAGTAAGGACGATTACTCTAGTAAGAAATTGACCTCTGACACATAGTCACTCTCTCATAGTGAGGACCGATTACTCTAGTAAGAAATTGACCTCTGACACAGAGTCACTCTCTCATAGTAAGGACCGATTACTCTAGTAAGAAATTGACCTCTGACACATAGTCACTCTCTCATAGTAAGACCGATTACTCTAGTAAGAAATTGACCTCTGACACAGAGTCACTCTCTCATAGTAAGACCGATTACTCTAGTAAGAAATTGACCTCTGACACAGAGTCACTCTCTCATAGTAAGGACCGATTACTCTAGTATGAAATTGACCTCTGACACAGAGTCACTCTCTCATAGTAAGGACCGATTACTCTAGTAAGAAATTGACCTCTGACACATAGTCACTCTCTCATAGTAAGGACCGATTACTCTAGTAAGAAATTGACCTCTGACACAGAGTCACTCTCTCATAGTAAAGACCGATTACTCTAGTAAGAAATTGACCTCTGACACAGAGTCACTCTCTCATAGTAAGGACCGATTACTCTAGTAAGAAATTGACCTCTGACACAGAGTCACTCTCTCATAGTAAGGACCGATTACTCTAGTATGAAATTGACCTCTGACACAGTGTCACTCTCTCATAGTAAGGACCGATTACTCTAGTAAGAATTGACCTCTGACACAGAGTCACTCTCTCATAGTAAGGACCGATTACTCTAGTATGAAATTGACCTCTGACACAGAGTCACTCTCTCATAGTAAGGACCGATTACTCTAGTAAGAAATTGACCTCTGACACAGAGTCACTCTCTCATAGTAAGGACCGATTACTCTAGTAAGAAATTGACCTCTGAAACATAGTCACACTCTCATAGTAAGGACCGATTACTCTAGTAAGAAATTGACCTCTGACACAGAGTCACTCTCTCATAGTAAGGACCGATTACTCTAGTAAGAAATTGACCTCTGACACAGAGTCACTCTCTCATAGTAAGGACCGATTACTCTAGTATGAAATTGACCTCTGACACAGAGTCACTCTCTCATAGTAAGGACCGATTACTCTAGTAAGAAATTGACCTCTGACACAGAGTCACTCTCTCATAGTAAGGACCGATTACTCTAGTAAGAAATTGACCTCTGACACAGAGTCACTCTCTCATAGTAAGACCGATTACTCTAGTAAGAAATTGACTCTGACACAGAGTCACTCTCTCATAGTATGGACCGATTACTCTAGTAAGAAATTGACCTCTGACACATAGTCACTCTCTCATAGTAAGGACCGATTACTCTAGTAAGAAATTGACCTCTGACACAGAGTCACTCTCTCATAGTAAGGACCGATTACTCTAGTATGAAATTGACCTCTGACACAGAGTCACTCTCTCATAGTAAGGACCGATTACTCTAGTAAGAAATTGACCTCTGACACAGAGTCACTCTCTCATAGTAAGGACCGATTACTCCTAGTAGAAATTGACCTCTGACACAGTGTCACTCTCTCATAGTAAGGACCGATTACTCTAGTAAGAAATTGACCTCTGACACAGTCACTCTCTCATAGTAAGGACCGATTACTCTAGTAAGAAATTGACCTCTGACACAGAGTCACTCTCTTATAGTAAGGACCGATTACTCTAGTATGAAATTGACCTCTGACACAGAGTCACTCTCTCATAGTAAGGACCGATTACTCTAGTATGAAATTGACCTCTGACACAGAGTCACTCTCTCATAGTAAGGACCGATTACTCTAGTATGAAATTGACCTCTGACACAGAGTCACTCTCTCATAGTAAGGACCGATTACTCTAGTAAGAAATTGTCCTCTGACACAGAGTCACTCTCTCATAGTAAGGACCGATTACTCTAGTATGAAATTTACCTCTGACACAGAGTCACTCTCTCATAGTAAGGACCGATTACTCTAGTAAGAAATTGACCTCTGACACAGAGTCACTCTCTCATAGTAAGGACCGATTACTCTAGTAAGAAATTGACCTCTGACACAGAGTCACTCTCTCATAGTAAGGACCGATTACTCTAGTTTGAAATTGACCTCTGACACAGAGTCACTCTCTCAAAGTAAGGACCGATTACTCTAGTAAGAAATTGACCTCTGACACAGAGTCACCCTCTCATAGTAAGGACCGATTACTCTAGTAAGAAATTGACCTCTGACACAGAGTCACTCTCTCATAGTAAGGACCGATTACTCTAGTAAGAAATTGACCTCTGACACAGAGTCACTCTCTCATAGTAAGGACCGATTACTCTAGTATGAAATTGACCTCTGACACAGAGTCACTCTCTCATAGTAAGGACCGATTACTCTAGTAAGAAATTGACCTCTGACACATAGTCACTCTCTCATAGTAAGGACCGATTACTCTAGTATGAAATTGACCTCTGACACAGAGTCACTCTCTCATAGTAAGGACCGATTACTCTAGTAAGAAATTGACCTCTGACACAGAGTCACTCTCTCATAGTAAGGACCGATTACTCTAGTATGAAATTTACCTCTGACACAGAGCCACTCTCTCATAGTAAGGACCGATTACTCTAGTAAGAAATTAACCTCTGACACAGAGTCACTCTCTCATAGTAAGGACCGATTACTCTAATAAGAAATTGACCTCTGACACAGAGTCACTCTCTCATAGTAAGGACCGATTACTCTAGTAAGAAATTGACCTCTGACACATAGTCACTCTCTCATAGTAAGGACCGATTACTCTAGTAAGAAATTGACCTCTGATACAGAGTCACCCTCTCATAGTAAGGACCGATTACTCTAGTAAGAAATTGACCTCTGACACATAGTCACTCTCTCATAGTGAGGACCGATTACTCTAGTAAGAAATTGACCTCTGACACATAGTCACTCTCTCATAGTAAGGACCGATTACTCTAGTAAGAAATTGACCTCTGACACATAGTCACTCTCTCATAGTAAAGACCGATTACTCTAGTATGAAATTGACCTCTGACACAGAGTCACTCTCTCATAGTAAAGACCGATTACTCTAGTAAGAAATTGACCTTTGACACAGAGTCACTCTCTCATAGTAAGGACCGATTACTCTAGTATGAAATTGACCTCTGACACAGAGTCACTCTCTCATAGTAAAGACCGATTACTCTAGTAAGAAATTGACCTTTGACACAGAGTCACTCTCTCATAGTAAGGACCGATTACTCTAGTATGAAATTGACCTCTGACACAGAGTCACTCTCTCATAGTAAAGACCGATTACTCTAGTAAGAAATTGACCTCTGACACAGAGTCACTCTCTCATAGTAAGGACCGATTACTCTAGTAAGAAATTGACCTCTGACACAGAGTCACTCTCTCATAGTAAGGACCGATTACTCTAGTATGAAATTGACCTCTGACACAGTGTCACTCTCTCATAGTAAGGACCGATTACTCTAGTAAGAAATTGACCTCTGACACAGAGTCACTCTCTCATAGTAAGGACCGATTACTCTAGTATGAAATTGACCTCTGACACAGAGTCACTCTCTCATAGTAAGGACCGATTACTCTAGTAAGAAATTGACCTCTGACACAGAGTCACTCTCTCATAGTAAGGACCGATTACTCTAGTAAGAAATTGACCTCTGAAACATAGTCACACTCTCATAGTAAGGACCGATTACTCTAGTAAGAAATTGACCCCTGACACAGAGTCACTCTCTCATAGTAAGGACCGATTACTCTAGTATGAAATTGACCTCTGACACAGAGTCACTCTCTCATAGTAAGGACCGATTAATCTAGTATGAAATTGACCTCTGACACAGAGTCACTCTCTCATAGTAAGGACCGATTACTCTAGTATGAAATTGACCTCTGACACAGAGTCACTCTCTCATAGTAAGGACCGATTACTCTAGTAAGAAATTGACCTCTGACACAGAGTCACTCTCTCATAGTAAGGACCGATTACTCTAGTAAGAAATTGACCTCTGACACATAGTCACTCTCTCATAGTAAGGACCGATTACTCTAGTAAGAAATTGACCTCTGACATATAGTCACTCTCTCATAGTAAGGACCGATTACTCTAGTATGAAATTGACCTCTGACACAGAGTCACTCTCTCATAGTAAGGACCGATTACTCTAGTAAGAAATTGACCTCTGACACAGAGTCACTCTCTCATAGTAAGGACCGATTACTCTAGTATGAAATTGACCTCTGACACAGAGTCACTCTCTCATAGTAAGGACCGATTACTCTAGTAAGAAATTGACCTCTGACACAGAGTCACTCTCTCATAGTAAGGACCGATTACTCTAGTAAGAAATTGACCTCTGACACAGAGTCACTCTCTCATAGTAAGGACCGATTACTCTAGTAAGAAATTGACTTCTGACACAGAGTCACTCTCTCATAGTATGGACCGATTACTCTAGTAAGAAATTGACCTCTGACACATAGTCACTCTCTCATAGTAAGGATCGATTACTCTAGTAAGAAATTGACCTCTGACACATAGTCACTCTCTCATAGTAAGGACCGATTACTCTAGTATGAAATTGACCTCTGACACAGAGTCACTCTCTCATAGTAATGACCGATTACTCTAGTAAGAAATTGACCTCTGACACAGAGTCACTCTCTCATAGTAAGGACCGATTACTCCAGTATGAAATTGACCTCTGACACAGTGTCACTCTCTCATAGTAAGGACCGATTACTCTAGTATGAAATTGACCTCTGACACAGTCACTCTCTCATAGTAAGGACCGATTACTCTAGTAAGAAATTGACCTCTGACACAGAGTCACTCTCTTATAGTAAGGACCGATTACTCTAGTATGAAATTGACCTCTGACACAGAGTCACTCTCTCATAGTAAGGACCGATTACTCTAGTATGAAATTGACCTCTGACACAGAGTCACTCTCTCATAGTAAGGACCGATTACTCTAGTAAGAAATTGACCTCTGACACAGAGTCACTCTCTCATAGTAAGGACCGATTACTCTAGTAAGAAATTGACCTCTGAAACATAGTCACACTCTCATAGTAAGGACCGATTACTCTAGTAAGAAATTGACCCCTGACACAGAGTCACTCTCTCATAGTAAGGACCGATTACTCTAGTATGAAATTGACCTCTGACACAGAGTCACTCTCTCATAGTAAGGACCGATTAATCTAGTATGAAATTGACCTCTGACACAGAGTCACTCTCTCATAGTAAGGACCGATTACTCTAGTATGAAATTGACCTCTGACACAGAGTCACTCTCTCATAGTAAGGACCGATTACTCTAGTAAGAAATTGACCTCTGACACAGAGTCACTCTCTCATAGTAAGGACCGATTACTCTAGTAAGAAATTGACCTCTGACACATAGTCACTCTCTCATAGTAAGGACCGATTACTCTAGTAAGAAATTGACCTCTGACATATAGTCACTCTCTCATAGTAAGGACCGATTACTCTAGTATGAAATTGACCTCTGACACAGAGTCACTCTCTCATAGTAAGGACCGATTACTCTAGTAAGAAATTGACCTCTGACACAGAGTCACTCTCTCATAGTAAGGACCGATTACTCTAGTATGAAATTGACCTCTGACACAGAGTCACTCTCTCATAGTAAGGACCGATTACTCTAGTAAGAAATTGACCTCTGACACAGAGTCACTCTCTCATAGTAAGGACCGATTACTCTAGTAAGAAATTGACCTCTGACACAGAGTCACTCTCTCATAGTAAGGACCGATTACTCTAGTAAGAAATTGACTTCTGACACAGAGTCACTCTCTCATAGTATGGACCGATTACTCTAGTAAGAAATTGACCTCTGACACATAGTCACTCTCTCATAGTAAGGATCGATTACTCTAGTAAGAAATTGACCTCTGACACATAGTCACTCTCTCATAGTAAGGACCGATTACTCTAGTATGAAATTGACCTCTGACACAGAGTCACTCTCTCATAGTAATGACCGATTACTCTAGTAAGAAATTGACCTCTGACACAGAGTCACTCTCTCATAGTAAGGACCGATTACTCCAGTATGAAATTGACCTCTGACACAGTGTCACTCTCTCATAGTAAGGACCGATTACTCTAGTATGAAATTGACCTCTGACACAGTCACTCTCTCATAGTAAGGACCGATTACTCTAGTAAGAAATTGACCTCTGACACAGAGTCACTCTCTTATAGTAAGGACCGATTACTCTAGTATGAAATTGACCTCTGACACAGAGTCACTCTCTCATAGTAAGGACCGATTACTCTAGTATGAAATTGACCTCTGACACAGAGTCACTCTCTCATAGTAAGGACCGATTACTCTAGTATGAAATTGACCTCTGACACAGAGTCACTCTCTCATAGTAAGGACCGATTACTCTAGTAAGAAATTGTCCTCTGACACAGAGTCACTCTCTCATAGTAAGGACCGATTACTCTAGTATGAAATTTACCTCTGACACAGAGTCACTCTCTCATAGTAAGGACCGATTACTCTAGTAAGAAATTGACCTCTGACACAGAGTCACTCTCTCATAGTAAGGACCGATTACTCTAGTAAGAAATTGACCTCTGACACAGAGTCACTCTCTCATAGTAAGGACCGATTACTCTAGTTTGAAATTGACCTCTGACACAGAGTCACTCTCTCAAAGTAAGGACCGATTACTCTAGTAAGAAATTGACCTCTGACACAGAGTCACCCTCTCATAGTAAGGACCGATTACTCTAGTAAGAAATTGACCTCTGACACAGAGTCACTCTCTCATAGTAAGGACCGATTACTCTAGTAAGAAATTGACCTCTGACACAGAGTCACTCTCTCATAGTAAGGACCGATTACTCTAGTATGAAATTGACCTCTGACACAGAGTCACTCTCTCATAGTAAGGACCGATTACTCTAGTAAGAAATTGACCTCTGACACATAGTCACTCTCTCATAGTAAGGACCGATTACTCTAGTATGAAATTGACCTCTGACACAGAGTCACTCTCTCATAGTAAGGACCGATTACTCTAGTAAGAAATTGACCTCTGACACAGAGTCACTCTCTCATAGTAAGGACCGATTACTCTAGTATGAAATTTACCTCTGACACAGAGCCACTCTCTCATAGTAAGGACCGATTACTCTAGTAAGAAATTAACCTCTGACACAGAGTCACTCTCTCATAGTAAGGACCGATTACTCTAATAAGAAATTGACCTCTGACACAGAGTCACTCTCTCATAGTAAGGACCGATTACTCTAGTAAGAAATTGACCTCTGACACATAGTCACTCTCTCATAGTAAGGACCGATTACTCTAGTAAGAAATTGACCTCTGATACAGAGTCACCCTCTCATAGTAAGGACCGATTACTCTAGTAAGAAATTGACCTCTGACACATAGTCACTCTCTCATAGTGAGGACCGATTACTCTAGTAAGAAATTGACCTCTGACACATTGTCACTCTCTCATAGTAAGGACCGATTACTCTAGTAAGAAATTGACCTCTGACACATAGTCACTCTCTCATAGTAAAGACCGATTACTCTAGTATGAAATTGACCTCTGACACAGAGTCACTCTCTCATAGTAAAGACCGATTACTCTAGTAAGAAATTGACCTTTGACACAGAGTCACTCTCTCATAGTAAGGACCGATTACTCTAGTATGAAATTGACCTCTGACACAGAATCACTCTCTCATAGTAAGGACCGATTACTCTAGTAAGAAATTGACCTCTGACACATAGTCACTCTCTCATAGTAAAGACCGATTACTCTAGTATGAAATTGACCTCTGACACAGAGTCACTCTCTTTTAGTAAAGACCGATTACTCTAGTAAGAAATTGACCTCTGACACAGAGTCACTCTCTCATAGTAAGGACCGATTACTCTAGTAAGAAATTGACCTCTGACACAGAGTCACTCTCTCATAGTAAGGACCGATTACTCTAGTATGAAATTGACCTCTGACACAGTGTCACTCTCTCATAGTAAGGACCGATTACTCTAGTAAGAAATTGACCTCTGACACAGAGTCACTCTCTCATAGTAAGGACCGATTACTCTAGTATGAAATTGACCTCTGACACAGAGTCACTCTCTCATAGTAAGGACCGATTACTCTAGTAAGAAATTGACCTCTGACACAGAGTCACTCTCTCATAGTAAGGACCGATTACTCTAGTAAGAAATTGACCTCTGAAACATAGTCACACTCTCATAGTAAGGACCGATTACTCTAGTAAGAAATTGACCTCTGACACAGAGTCACTCTCTCATAGTAAGGACCGATTACTCTAGTAAGAAATTGACCTCTGACACAGAGTCACTCTCTCATAGTAAGGACCGATTACTCTAGTATGAAATTGACCTCTGACACAGAGTCACTCTCTCATAGTAAGGACCGATTACTCTAGTAAGAAATTGACCTCTGACACAGAGTCACTCTCTCATAGTAAGGACCGATTACTCTAGTAAGAAATTGACCTCTGACACAGAGTCACTCTCTCATAGTAAGGACCGATTACTCTAGTAAGAAATTGACTTCTGACACAGAGTCACTCTCTCATAGTATGGACCGATTACTCTAGTAAGAAATTGACCTCTGACACATAGTCACTCTCTCATAGTAAGGATCGATTACTCTAGTAAGAAATTGACCTCTGACACATAGTCACTCTCTCATAGTAAGGACCGATTACTCTAGTATGAAATTGACCTCTGACACAGAGTCACTCTCTCATAGTAAGGACCGATTACTCTAGTAAGAAATTGACCTCTGACACAGAGTCACTCTCTCATAGTAAGGACCGATTACTCTAGTATGAAATTGACCTCTGACACAGTGTCACTCTCTCATAGTAAGGACCGATTACTCTAGTATGAAATTGACCTCTGACACAGTCACTCTCTCATAGTAAGGACCGATTACTCTAGTAAGAAATTGACCTCTGACACAGAGTCACTCTCTTATAGTAAGGACCGATTACTCTAGTATGAAATTGACCTCTGACACAGAGTCACTCTCTCATAGTAAGGACCGATTACTCTAGTATGAAATTGACCTCTGACACAGAGTCACTCTCTCATAGTAAGGACCGATTACTCTAGTATGAAATTGACCTCTGACACAGAGTCACTCTCTCATAGTAAGGACCGATTACTCTAGTAAGAAATTGTCCTCTGACACAGAGTCACTCTCTCATAGTAAGGACCGATTACTCTAGTATGAAATTTACCTCTGACACAGAGTCACTCTCTCATAGTAAGGACCGATTACTCTAGTAAGAAATTGACCTCTGACACAGAGTCACTCTCTCATAGTAAGGACCGATTACTCTAGTAAGAAATTGACCTCTGACACAGAGTCACTCTCTCATAGTAAGGACCGATTACTCTAGTTTGAAATTGACCTCTGACACAGAGTCACTCTCTCAAAGTAAGGACCGATTACTCTAGTAAGAAATTGACCTCTGACACAGAGTCACCCTCTCATAGTAAGGACCGATTACTCTAGTAAGAAATTGACCTCTGACACAGAGTCACTCTCTCATAGTAAGGACCGATTACTCTAGTAAGAAATTGACCTCTGACACAGAGTCACTCTCTCATAGTAAGGACCGATTACTCTAGTATGAAATTGACCTCTGACACAGAGTCACTCTCTCATAGTAAGGACCGATTACTCTAGTAAGAAATTGACCTCTGACACATAGTCACTCTCTCATAGTAAGGACCGATTACTCTAGTATGAAATTGACCTCTGACACAGAGTCACTCTCTCATAGTAAGGACCGATTACTCTAGTAAGAAATTGACCTCTGACACAGAGTCACTCTCTCATAGTAAGGACCGATTACTCTAGTATGAAATTTACCTCTGACACAGAGCCACTCTCTCATAGTAAGGACCGATTACTCTAGTAAGAAATTAACCTCTGACACAGAGTCACTCTCTCATAGTAAGGACCGATTACTCTAATAAGAAATTGACCTCTGACACAGAGTCACTCTCTCATAGTAAGGACCGATTACTCTAGTAAGAAATTGACCTCTGACACATAGTCACTCTCTCATAGTAAGGACCGATTACTCTAGTAAGAAATTGACCTCTGATACAGAGTCACCCTCTCATAGTAAGGACCGATTACTCTAGTAAGAAATTGACCTCTGACACATAGTCACTCTCTCATAGTGAGGACCGATTACTCTAGTAAGAAATTGACCTCTGACACATAGTCACTCTCTCATAGTAAGGACCGATTACTCTAGTAAGAAATTGACCTCTGACACATAGTCACTCTCTCATAGTAAAGACCGATTACTCTAGTATGAAATTGACCTCTGACACAGAGTCACTCTCTCATAGTAAAGACCGATTACTCTAGTAAGAAATTGACCTTTGACACAGAGTCACTCTCTCATAGTAAGGACCGATTACTCTAGTATGAAATTGACCTCTGACACAGAATCACTCTCTCATAGTAAGGACCGATTACTCTAGTAAGAAATTGACCTCTGACACATAGTCACTCTCTCATAGTAAAGACCGATTACTCTAGTATGAAATTGACCTCTGACACAGAGTCACTCTCTTTTAGTAAAGACCGATTACTCTAGTAAGAAATTGACCTCTGACACAGAGTCACTCTCTCATAGTAAGGACCGATTACTCTAGTAAGAAATTGACCTCTGACACAGAGTCACTCTCTCATAGTAAGGACCGATTACTCTAGTATGAAATTGACCTCTGACACAGTGTCACTCTCTCATAGTAAGGACCGATTACTCTAGTAAGAAATTGACCTCTGACACAGAGTCACTCTCTCATAGTAAGGACCGATTACTCTAGTATGAAATTGACCTCTGACACAGAGTCACTCTCTCATAGTAAGGACCGATTACTCTAGTAAGAAATTGACCTCTGACACAGAGTCACTCTCTCATAGTAAGGACCGATTACTCTAGTAAGAAATTGACCTCTGAAACATAGTCACACTCTCATAGTAAGGACCGATTACTCTAGTAAGAAATTGACCCCTGACACAGAGTCACTCTCTCATAGTAAGGACCGATTACTCTAGTATGAAATTGACCTCTGACACAGAGTCACTCTCTCATAGTAAGGACCGATTAATCTAGTATGAAATTGACCTCTGACACAGAGTCACTCTCTCATAGTAAGGACCGATTACTCTAGTATGAAATTGACCTCTGACACAGAGTCACTCTCTCATAGTAAGGACCGATTACTCTAGTAAGAAATTGACCTCTGACACAGAGTCACTCTCTCATAGTAAGGACCGATTACTCTAGTAAGAAATTGACCTCTGACACATAGTCACTCTCTCATAGTAAGGACCGATTACTCTAGTAAGAAATTGACCTCTGACATATAGTCACTCTCTCATAGTAAGGACCGATTACTCTAGTATGAAATTGACCTCTGACACAGAGTCACTCTCTCATAGTAAGGACCGATTACTCTAGTAAGAAATTGACCTCTGACACAGAGTCACTCTCTCATAGTAAGGACCGATTACTCTAGTATGAAATTGACCTCTGACACAGAGTCACTCTCTCATAGTAAGGACCGATTACTCTAGAATGAAATTGACCTCTGACACAGAGTCACTCTCTCATAGTAAGGACCGATTACTCTAGTAAGAAATTGACCTCTGACACATAGTCACTCTCTCATAGTAAGGACCGATTACTCTAGTAAGAAATTGACCTCTGACACAGAGTCACTCTCTCATAGTAAGGACCGATTACTCTAGTAAGAAATTGACTTCTGACACAGAGTCACTCTCTCATAGTAAGGACCGATTACTCTAGTAAGAAATTGACCTCTGACACATAGTCACTCTCTCATAGTAAGGATCGATTACTCTAGTAAGAAATTGACCTCTGACACATAGTCACTCTCTCATAGTAAGGACCGATTACTCTAGTATGAAATTGACCTCTGACACAGAGTCACTCTCTCATAGTAAGGACCGATTACTCTAGTAAGAAATTGACCTCTGACACAGAGTCACTCTCTCATAGTAAGGACCGATTACTCCAGTATGAAATTGACCTCTGACACAGTGTCACTCTCTCATAGTAAGGACCGATTACTCTAGTATGAAATTGACCTCTGACACAGTCACTCTCTCATAGTAAGGACCGATTACTCTAGTAAGAAATTGACCTCTGACACAGAGTCACGCTCTTATAGTAAGGACCGATTACTCTAGTATGAAATTGACCTCTGACACAGAGTCACTCTCTCATAGTAAGGACCGATTACTCTAGTATGAAATTGACCTCTGACACAGAGTCACTCTCTCATAGTAAGGACCGATTACTCTAGTATGAAATTGACCTCTGACACAGAGTCACTCTCTCATAGTAAGGACCGATTACTCTAGTAAGAAATTGACCTCTGACACAGAGTCACTCTCTCATAGTAAGGACCGATTACTCTAGTATGAAATTTACCTCTGACACAGAGTCACTCTCTCATAGTAAGGACCGATTACTCTAGTAAGAAATTGACCTCTGACACAGAGTCACTCTCTCATAGTAAGGACCGATTACTCTAGTAAGAAATTGACCTCTGACACAGAGTCACTCTCTCATAGTAAGGACCGATTACTCTAGTTTGAAATTGACCTCTGACACAGAGTCACCCTCTCATAGTAAGGACCGATTACTCTAGTAAGAAATTAACCTCTGACACAGAGTCACTCTCTCATAGTAAGGACCGATTACTCTAATAAGAAATTGACCTCTGACACAGAGTCACTCTCTCATAGTAAGGACCGATTACTCTAGTAAGAAATTGACCTCTGACACATAGTCACTCTCTCATAGTAAGGACCGATTACTCTAGTAAGAAATTGACCTCTGATACAGAGTCACCCTCTCATAGTAAGGACCGATTACTCTAGTAAGAAATTGACCTCTGACACATAGTCACTCTCTCATAGTGAGGACCGATTACTCTAGTAAGAAATTGACCTCTGACACATAGTCACTCTCTCATAGTAAGGACCGATTACTCTAGTAAGAAATTGACCTCTGACACATAGTCACTCTCTCATAGTAAAGACCGATTACTCTAGTATGAAATTGACCTCTGACACAGAGTCACTCTCTCATAGTAAAGACCGATTACTCTAGTAAGAAATTGACCTTTGACACAGAGTCACTCTCTCATAGTAAGGACCGATTACTCTAGTATGAAATTGACCTCTGACACAGAATCACTCTCTCATAGTAAGGACCGATTACTCTAGTAAGAAATTGACCTCTGACACATAGTCACTCTCTCATAGTAAAGACCGATTACTCTAGTATGAAATTGACCTCTGACACAGAGTCACTCTCTTTTAGTAAAGACCGATTACTCTAGTAAGAAATTGACCTCTGACACAGAGTCACTCTCTCATAGTAAGGACCGATTACTCTAGTAAGAAATTGACCTCTGACACAGAGTCACTCTCTCATAGTAAGGACCGATTACTCTAGTATGAAATTGACCTCTGACACAGTGTCACTCTCTCATAGTAAGGACCGATTACTCTAGTAAGAAATTGACCTCTGACACAGAGTCACTCTCTCATAGTAAGGACCGATTACTCTAGTATGAAATTGACCTCTGACACAGAGTCACTCTCTCATAGTAAGGACCGATTACTCTAGTAAGAAATTGACCTCTGACACAGAGTCACTCTCTCATAGTAAGGACCGATTACTCTAGTAAGAAATTGACCTCTGAAACATAGTCACACTCTCATAGTAAGGACCGATTACTCTAGTAAGAAATTGACCCCTGACACAGAGTCACTCTCTCATAGTAAGGACCGATTACTCTAGTATGAAATTGACCTCTGACACAGAGTCACTCTCTCATAGTAAGGACCGATTAATCTAGTATGAAATTGACCTCTGACACAGAGTCACTCTCTCATAGTAAGGACCGATTACTCTAGTATGAAATTGACCTCTGACACAGAGTCACTCTCTCATAGTAAGGACCGATTACTCTAGTAAGAAATTGACCTCTGACACAGAGTCACTCTCTCATAGTAAGGACCGATTACTCTAGTAAGAAATTGACCTCTGACACATAGTCACTCTCTCATAGTAAGGACCGATTACTCTAGTAAGAAATTGACCTCTGACATATAGTCACTCTCTCATAGTAAGGACCGATTACTCTAGTATGAAATTGACCTCTGACACAGAGTCACTCTCTCATAGTAAGGACCGATTACTCTAGTAAGAAATTGACCTCTGACACAGAGTCACTCTCTCATAGTAAGGACCGATTACTCTAGTATGAAATTGACCTCTGACACAGAGTCACTCTCTCATAGTAAGGACCGATTACTCTAGAATGAAATTGACCTCTGACACAGAGTCACTCTCTCATAGTAAGGACCGATTACTCTAGTAAGAAATTGACCTCTGACACATAGTCACTCTCTCATAGTAAGGACCGATTACTCTAGTAAGAAATTGACCTCTGACACAGAGTCACTCTCTCATAGTAAGGACCGATTACTCTAGTAAGAAATTGACTTCTGACACAGAGTCACTCTCTCATAGTAAGGACCGATTACTCTAGTAAGAAATTGACCTCTGACACATAGTCACTCTCTCATAGTAAGGATCGATTACTCTAGTAAGAAATTGACCTCTGACACATAGTCACTCTCTCATAGTAAGGACCGATTACTCTAGTATGAAATTGACCTCTGACACAGAGTCACTCTCTCATAGTAAGGACCGATTACTCTAGTAAGAAATTGACCTCTGACACAGAGTCACTCTCTCATAGTAAGGACCGATTACTCCAGTATGAAATTGACCTCTGACACAGTGTCACTCTCTCATAGTAAGGACCGATTACTCTAGTATGAAATTGACCTCTGACACAGTCACTCTCTCATAGTAAGGACCGATTACTCTAGTAAGAAATTGACCTCTGACACAGAGTCACGCTCTTATAGTAAGGACCGATTACTCTAGTATGAAATTGACCTCTGACACAGAGTCACTCTCTCATAGTAAGGACCGATTACTCTAGTATGAAATTGACCTCTGACACAGAGTCACTCTCTCATAGTAAGGACCGATTACTCTAGTATGAAATTGACCTCTGACACAGAGTCACTCTCTCATAGTAAGGACCGATTACTCTAGTAAGAAATTGACCTCTGACACAGAGTCACTCTCTCATAGTAAGGACCGATTACTCTAGTATGAAATTTACCTCTGACACAGAGTCACTCTCTCATAGTAAGGACCGATTACTCTAGTAAGAAATTGACCTCTGACACAGAGTCACTCTCTCATAGTAAGGACCGATTACTCTAGTAAGAAATTGACCTCTGACACAGAGTCACTCTCTCATAGTAAGGACCGATTACTCTAGTTTGAAATTGACCTCTGACACAGAGTCACCCTCTCATAGTAAGGACCGATTACTCTAGTAAGAAATTGACCTCTGACACAGAGTCACTCTCTCATAGTAAGGACCGATTACTCTAGTAAGAAATTGACCTCTGACACAGAGTCACTCTCTCATAGTAAGGACCGATTACTCTAGTATGAAATTGACCTCTGACACAGAGTCACTCTCTCATAGTAAGGACCGATTACTCTAGTAAGAATTTGACCTCTGACACATAGTCACTCTCTCATAGTAAGGACCGATTACTCTAGTATGAAATTGACCTCTGACACAGAGTCACTCTCTCATAGTAAGGACCGATTACTCTAGTAAGAAATTGACCTCTGACACAGAGTCACTCTCTCATAGTAAGGACCGATTACTCTAGTATGAAATTTACCTCTGACACAGAGCCACTCTCTCATAGTAAGGACCGATTACTCTAGTAAGAAATTAACCTCTGACACAGAGTCACTCTCTCATAGTAAGGACCGATTACTCTAATAAGAAATTGACCTCTGACACAGAGTCACTCTCTCATAGTAAGGACCGATTACTCTAGTAAGAAATTGACCTCTGACACATAGTCACTCTCTCATAGTAAGGACCGATTACTCTAGTAAGAAATTGACCTCTGACACAGAGTCACCCTCTCATAGTAAGGACCGATTACTCTAGTAAGAAATTGACCTCTGACACATAGTCACTCTCTCATAGTGAGGACCGATTACTCTAGTCAGAAATTGACCTCTGACACAGAGTCACTCTCTCATAGTAAGGACCGATTACTCTAGTAAGAAATTGACCTCTGACACAGAGTCACTCTCTCATAGTAAGGACCGATTACTCTAGTATGAAATTGACCTCTGACCAAGAGTCACTCTCTCATAGTAAGGACCGATTACTCTAGTATGAAATTGACCTCTGACACAGAGTCACTCTCTCATAGTAAGGACCGATTACTCTAGTATGAAATTGACCTCTGACACAGAGTCACTCTCTCATAGTAAGGACCGATTACTCTAGTAAGAAATTGACCTCTGACACAGAGTCACTCTCTCATAGTAAGGACCGATTACTCTAGTAAGAAATTGACCTCTGACACAGAGTCACTCTCTCATAGTAAGGACCGATTACTCTAGTAAGAAATTGACCTCTGACACAGAGTCACTCTCTCATAGTAAGGACCGATTACTCTAGTATGAAATTTACCTCTGACACAGAGTCACTCTCTCATAGTAAGGACCGATTACTCTAGTAAGAAATTGACCTCTGACACAGAGTCACTCTCTCATAGTAAGGACCGATTACTCTAGTAAGAAATTGACCTCTGACACAGAGTCACTCTCTCATAGTAAGGACCGATTACTCTAGTAAGAAATTGACCTCTGACACAGAGTCACCCTCTCATAGTAAGGACCGATTACTCTAGTAAGAAATTGACCTCTGACACAGAGTCACTCTCTCATAGTAAGGACCGATTACTCTAGTAAGAAATTGACCTCTGACACAGAGTCACTCTCTCATAGTAAGGACCGATTACTCTAGTATGAAATTGACCTCTGACACAGAGTCACTCTCTCATAGTAAGGACCGATTACTCTAGTAAGAAATTGACCTCTGACACAGAGTCACTCTCTCATAGTAAGGACCGATTACTCTAGTATGAAATTGACCTCTGACACAGAGTCACTCTCTCATAGTAAGGACCGATTACTCTAGTAAGAAATTGACCTCTGACACAGAGTCACTCTCTCATAGTAAGGACCGATTACTCTAGTATGAAATTTACCTCTGACACAGTGTCACTCTCTCATAGTAAGGACCGATTACTCTAGTAAGAAATTAACCTCTGACACAGAGTCACTCTTTCATAGTAAGGACCGATTACTCTAATAAGAAATTGACCTCTGACACAGAGTCACTCTCTCATAGTAAGGACCGATTACTCTAGTAAGAAAATGACCTCTGACACAGAGTCACTCTCTCATAGTAAGGACCGATTACTCTAGTAAGAAATTGACCTCTGACACAGAGTCACCCTCTCATAGTAAGGACCGATTACTCTAGTAAGAAATTGACCTCTGACACAGAGTCACTCTCTCATAGTAAGGACCGATTACTCTAGTAAGAAATTGACCTCTGACACAGAGTCACTCTCTCATAGTAAGGACCGATTACTCTAGTAAGAAATTGACCTCTGACACAGAGTCACTCTCTCATAGTAAGGACGGATTACTCTAGTATGAAATTGACCTCTGACACAGAGTCACTCTCTCATAGTAAGGACCGATTACTCTATTATGAAATTGACCTCTGACACAGAGTCACTCTCTCATAGTAAGGACCGATTACTCTAGTAAGAAATTGACCTCTGACACAGAGTCACTCTCTCATAGTAAGGACCGATTACTCTAGTAAGAAATTGACCTCTGACACAGAGTCACTCTCTCATAGTAAGGACCGATTACTCAAGTATGAAATTGACCTCTGACACAGAGTCACTCTCTCATAGTAAGGACCGATTACTCTAGTAAGAAATTGACCTCTGACACAGAGTCACTCTCTCATAGTAAGGACCGATTACTCTAGTAAGAAATTGACCTCTGACACATAGTCACTCTCTCATAGTAAGGACCGATTACTCTAGTAAGAAATTGACCTCTGACACATAGTCACTCTCTCATAGTAAAGACCGATTACTCTAGTATGAAATTGACCTCTGACACAGAGTCACTCTCTCATAGTAAAGACCGATTACTCTAGTAAGAAATTGACCTCTGACACAGAGTCACTCTCTCATAGTAAGGACCGATTACTCTAGTATGAAATTGACCTCTGACACAGAGTCACTCTCTCATAGTAAGGACCGATTACTCTAGTATGAAATTGACCTCTGACACAGAGTCACTCTCTCATAGTAAAGACCGATTACTCTAGTATGAAATTGACCTCTGACACAGAGTCACTCTCTCATAGTAAAGACCGATTACTCTAGTAAGAAATTGACCTCTGACACAGAGTCAATCTCTCAAAGTAAGGACCGATTACTCTAGTATGAAATTGACCTCTGACACAGAGTCACTCTCTCATAGTGAGGACCGATTACTCTAGTATGAAATTGACCTCTGACACAGAGTCACTCTCTCATAGTAAGGACCGATTACTCTAGTAAGAAATTGACCTCTGACACAGAGTCACTCTCTCATAGTAAGGACCGATTACTCAAGTATGAAATTGACCTCTGACACAGAGTCACTCTCTCATAGTAAGGACCGATTACTCTAGTATGAAATTGACCTCTGACACAGAGTCACTCTCTCATAGTAAGGACCGATTAATCTAGTATGAAATTGACCTCTGACACAGAGTCACTCTCTCATAGTAAGGACCGATTACTCTAGTATGAAATTGACCTCTGACACAGAGTCACTCTCTCATAGTAAGGACCGATTACTCTAGTAAGAAATTGACCTCTGCCACCGAGTCACTCTCTCATAGTAAGGACCGATTACTCTAGTAAGAAATTGACCTCTGACACATAGTCACTCTCTCATAGTAAGGACCGATTACTCTAGTAAGAAATTGACCTCTGACATATAGTCACTCTCTCATAGTAAGGATCGATTACTCTAGTATGAAATTGACCTCTGACACAGAGTCACTCTCTCATAGTAAGGACCGATTACTCTAGTAAGAAATTGACCTCTGACACAGAGTCACTCTCTCATAGTAAGGACCGATTACTCAAGTATGAAATTGACCTCTGACACAGAGTCACTCTCTCATAGTAAGGACCGATTACTCTAGTAAGAAATTGACCTCTGACACAGAGTCACTCTCTCATAGTAAGGACCGATTACTCTAGTAAGAAATTGACCTCTGATACATAGTCACTCTCTCATAGTAAGGACCGATTACTCTAGTAAGAAATTGACCTCTGAAACATAGTCACTCTCTCATAGTAAAGACCGATTACTCTAGTATGAAATTGACCTCTGACACAGAGTCACTCTCTCATAGTAAAGACCGATTACTCTAGTAAGAAATTGACCTCTGACACAGAGTCACTCTCTCATAGTAAGGACCGATTACTCTAGTATGAAATTGACCTCTGACACAGAGTCACTCTCTCATAGTAAGGACCGATTACTCTAGTAAGAAATTGACCTCTGACACATAGTCACTCTCTCATAGTAAAGACCGATTACTCTAGTATGAAATTGACCTCTGACACAGAGTCACTCTCTCATAGTAAAGACCGATTACTCTAGTAAGAAATTGACCTCTGACACAGAGTCACTCTCTCATAGTAAGGACCGATTACTCTAGTAAGAAATTGACCTCTGACACAGAGTCACTCTCTCATAGTAAGGACCGATTACTCTAGTATGAAATTGACCTCTGACACAGTGTCACTCTCTCATAGTAAGGACCGATTACTCTAGTAAGAAATTGACCTCTGACACAGAGTCACTCTCTCATAGTAAGGACCGATTACTCTAGTATGAAATTGACCTCTGACACAGAGTCACTCTCTCATAGTAAGGACCGATTACTCTAGTAAGAAATTGACCTCTGACACAGAGTCACTCTCTCATAGTAAGGACCGATTACTCTAGTAAGAAATTGACCTCTGAAACATAGTCACACTCTCATAGTAAGGACCGATTACTCTAGTAAGAAATTGACCCCTGACACAGAGTCACTCTCTCATAGTAAGGACCGATTACTCTAGTATGAAATTGACCTCTGACACAGAGTCACTCTCTCATAGTAAGGACCGATTAATCTAGTATGAAATTGACCTCTGACACAGAGTCACTCTCTCATAGTAAGGACCGATTACTCTAGTATGAAATTGACCTCTGACACAGAGTCACTCTCTCATAGTAAGGACCGATTACTCTAGTAAGAAATTGACCTCTGACACAGAGTCACTCTCTCATAGTAAGGACCGATTACTCTAGTAAGAAATTGACCTCTGACACATAGTCACTCTCTCATAGTAAGGATCGATTACTCTAGTAAGAAATTGACCTCTGACACAGAGTCACTCTCTCATAGTAAGGACCGATTACTCTAGTATGAAATTGACCTCTGACACAGAGTCACTCTCTCATAGTAAGGACCGATTACTCTAGTAAGAAATTGACCTCTGACACAGAGTCACTCTCTCATAGTAAGGACCGATTACTCCAGTATGAAATTGACCTCTGACACAGAGTCACTCTCTCATAGTAAGGACCGATTACTCTAGTATGAAATTGACCTCTGACACAGTCACTCTCTCATAGTAATGACCGATTACTCTAGTAAGAAATTGACCTCTGACACAGAGTCACTCTCTCATAGTAAGGACCGATTACTCTAGTATGAAATTGACCTCTGACACAGAGTCACTCTCTCATAGTAAGGACCGATTACTCTAGTATGAAATTGACCTCTGACACAGAGTCACTCTCTCATAGTAAGGACCGATTACTCTAGTATGAAATTGACCTCTGACACAGAGTGACTCTCTCATAGTAAGGACCGATTACTCTAGTAAGAAATTGTCCTCTGACACAGAGTCACTCTCTCATAGTAAGGACCGATTACTCTAGTATGAAATTTACCTCTGACACAGAGTCACTCTCTCATAGTAAGGACCGATTACTCTAGTAAGAAATTGACCTCTGACACAGAGTCACTCTCTCATAGTAAGGACCGATTACTCTAGTAAGAAATTGACCTCTGACACAGAGTCACTCTCTCATAGTAAGGACCGATTACTCTAGTTTGAAATTGACCTCTGACACAGAGTCACTCTCTCAAAGTAAGGACCGATTACTCTAGTAAGAAATTGACCTCTGACACAGAGTCACCCTCTCATAGTAAGGACCGATTACTCTAGTAAGAAATTGACCTCTGACACAGAGTCACTCTTTCATAGTAAGGACCGATTACTCTAGTAAGAAATTGACCTCTGACACAGAGTCACTCTCTCATAGTAAGGACCGATTACTCTAGTATGAAATTGACCTCTGACACAGAGTCACTCTCTCATAGTAAGGACCGATTACTCTAGTAAGAAATTGACCTCTGACACATAGTCACTCTCTCATAGTAAGGACCGATTACTCTAGTATGAAATTGACCTCTGACACAGAGTCACTCTCTCATAGTAAGGACCGATTACTCTAGTAAGAAATTGACCTCTGACACAGAGTCACTCTCTCATAGTAAGGACCGATTACTCCAGTATGAAATTTACCTCTGACACAGAGCCCCTCTCTCAAAGTAAGGACCGATTACTCTAGTAAGAAATTAACCTCTGACACAGAGTCACTCTCTCATAGTAAGGACCGATTACTCTAATAAGAAATTGACCTCTGACACATAGTCACTCTCTCATAGTAAGGACCGATTACTCTAGTAAGAAATTGACCTCTGACACAGAGTCACTCTCTCATAGTAAGGACCGATTACTCTAGTAAGAAATTGACCTCTGACACATAGTCACTCTCTCATAGTAAGGATCGATTACTCTAGTAAGAAATTGACCTCTGACACATAGTCACTCTCTCATAGTAAGGACCGATTACTCTAGTATGAAATTGACCTCTGACACAGAGTCACTCTCTCATAGTAAGGACCGATTACTCTAGTAAGAAATTGACCTCTGACACAGAGTCACTCTCTCATAGTAAGGACCGATTACTCCAGTATGAAATTGACCTCTGACACAGAGTCACTCTCTCATAGTAAGGACCGATTACTCTAGTATGAAATTGACCTCTGACACAGTCACTCTCTCATAGTAAGGACCGATTACTCTAGTAAGAAATTGACCTCTGACACAGAGTCACTCTCTTATAGTAAGGACCGATTACTCTAGTATGAAATTGACCTCTGACACAGAGTCACTCTCTCATAGTAAGGACCGATTACTCTAGTATGAAATTGACCTCTGACACAGAGTCACTCTCTCATAGTAAGGACCGATTACTCTAGTATGAAATTGACCTCTGACACAGAGTCACTCTCTCATAGTAAGGACCGATTACTCTAGTAAGAAATTGTCCTCTGACACAGAGTCACTCTCTCATAGTAAGGACCGATTACTCTAGTATGAAATTTACCTCTGACACAGAGTCACTCTCTCATAGTAAGGACCGATTACTCTAGTAAGAAATTGACCTCTGACACAGAGTCACTCTCTCATAGTAAGGACCGATTACTCTAGTAAGAAATTGACCTCTGACACAGAGTCACTCTCTCATAGTAAGGGCCGATTACTCTAGTTTGAAATTGACCTCTGACACAGAGTCACTCTCTCAAAGTAAGGACCGATTACTCTAGTAAGAAATTGACCTCTGACACAGAGTCACCCTCTCATAGTAAGGACCGATTACTCTAGTAAGAAATTGACCTCTGACACAGAGTCACTCTTTCATAGTAAGGACCGATTACTCTAGTAAGAAATTGACCTCTGACACAGAGTCACTCTCTCATAGTAAGGACCGATTACTCTAGTAAGAAATTGACCTCTGACACATAGTCACTCTCTCATAGTAAGGACCGATTACTCTAGTATGAAATTGACCTCTGACACAGAGTCACTCTCTCATAGTAAGGACCGATTACTCTAGTAAGAAATTGACCTCTGACACAGAGTCACTCTCTCATAGTAAGGACCGATTACTCTAGTATGATATTTACCTCTGACACAGAGCCCCTCTCTCATAGTAAGGACCGATTACTCTAGTAAGAAATTAACCTCTGACACAGAGTCACTCTCTCATAGTAAGGACCGATTACTCTAATAAGAAATTGACCTCTGACACAGAGTCACTCTCTCATAGTAAGGACCGATTACTCTAGTAAGAAATTGACCTCTGACACATAGTCACTCTCTCATAGTAAGGACCGATTACTCTAGTAAGAAATTGACCTCTGACACAGAGTCACCCTCTCATAGTAAGGACCGATTACTCTAGTAAGAAATTGACCTCTGACACAGAGTCACTCTCTCATAGTAAGGACCGATTACTCTAGTATGAAATTGACCTCTGACCAAGAGTCACTCTCTCATAGTAAGGACCGATTACTCTAGTATGAAATTGACCTCTGACACAGAGTCACTCTCTCATAGTAAGGACCGAATACCCTAGTATGAAATTGACCTCTGACACAGAGTCACTCTCTCATAGTAAGGACCGATTACTCAAGTATGAAATTGACCTCTGACACAGAGTCACTCTCTCATAGTAAGGACCGATTACTCTAGTAAGAAATTGACCTCTGACACAGAGTCACTCTCTCATAGTAAGGATCGATTACTCTAGTAAGATATTGACCTCTGACACATAGTCACTCTCTCATAGTAAGGACCGATTACTCAGGTAAGAAATTGACCTCTGACACATAGTCACTCTCTCATAGTAAAGACCGATTACTCTAGTATGAAATTGACCTCTGACACATAGTCACTCTCTCATAGTAAGGACCGATTACTCTAGTAAGAAATTGACCTCTGACACATAGTCACTCTCTCATAGTAAGGACCGATTACTCTAGTATGAAATTGACCTCTGACACAGAGTCACTCCCTCATAGTAAGGACCGATTACTCTAGTAAGAAATTGACCTCTGACACAGAGTCACTCTCTCATAGTAAGGACCGATTACTCTAGTATGAAATTTACCTCTGACACAGAGTCACTCTCTCATAGTAAGGACCGATTACTCTAGTAGGAAATTAACCTCTGACACAGAGTCACTCTCTCATAGTAAGGACCGATTACTCTAATAAGAAATTGACCTCTGACACAGAGTCACTCTCTCATAGTAAGGACCGATTACTCTAGTAAGAAATTGATCTCTGACACATAGTCACTCTCTCATAGTAAGGACCGATTACCCTAGTAAGAAATTGACCTCTGACACAGAGTCACCCTCTCATAGTAAGGACCGATTACTCTAGTAAGAAATTGACCTCTGACACATAGTCACTCTCTCATAGTGAGGACCGATTACTCTAGTAAGAAATTGACCTCTGACACAGAGTCACTCTCTCATAGTAAGGACCGATTACTTTAGTATGAAATTGACCTCTGACACAGAGTCACTCTCTCATAGTAAGGACCGATTACTCTAGTAAGAAATTGATCTCTGACACAGAGTCACTCTCTCATAGTAAGGACCGATTACTCTAGTATGAAATTGACCTCTGACACAGAGTCACTCTCTCATAGTAAGGACCGCTTACTCTAGAATGAAATTGACCTCTGACACAGAGTCACTCTCTCATAGTAAGGACCGATTACTCTAGTAAGAAATTGACCTCTGACACATAGTCACTCTCTCATAGTAAGGACCGATTACTCTAGTAAGAAATTGACCTCTGACACATAGTCACTCTCTCATAGTAAGGACCGATTACTCTAGTAAGAAATTGACCTCTGACACAGAGTCACTCTCTCATAGTAAGGACCGATTACTCTAGTAAGAAATTGACCTCTGACACAGAGTCACTCTCTCATAGTAAGGATCGATTACTCTAGTAAGAAATTGACCTCTGACACATAGTCACTCTCTCATAGTAAGGACCGATTACTCTAGTATGAAATTGACCTCTGACACAGAGTCACTCTCTCATAGTAAGGACCGATTACTCTAGTAAGAAATTGACCTCTGACACAGAGTCACTCTCTCATAGTAAGGACCGATTACTCTAGTATGAAATTGACCTCTGACACAGAGTCACTCTCTCATAGTAAGGACCGATTACTCTAGTATGAAATTGACCTCTGACACAGAGTCACTCTCTCATAGTAAGGACCGATTACTCTAGTATGAAATTGACCTCTGACACAGAGTCACTCTCTCATAGTAAGGACCGATTACTCTAGTATGAAATTGACCTCTGACACAGAGTCACTCTCTCATAGTAAGGACCGATTACTCTAGTAAGAAATTGTCCTCTGACACAGAGTCACTCTCTCATAGTAAGGACCGATTACTCTAGTATGAAATTGACCTCTGACACAGAGTCACTCTCTCATAGTAAGGACCGATTACTCTAGTAAGAAATTGACCTCTGACACAGAGTCACTCTCTCATAGTAAGGACCGATTACTCTAGTATGAAATTGACCTCTGACACAGAGTCACTCTCTCATAGTAAGGACCGATTACTCTAGTATGAAATTGACCTCTGACACAGAGTCACTCTCTCATAGTAAGGACCGATTACTCTAGTATGAAATTGACCTCTGACACAGAGTCACTCTCTCATAGTAAGGACCGATTACTCTAGTAAGAAATTGTCCTCTGACACAGAGTCACTCTCTCATAGTAAGGACCGATTACTCTAGTATGAAATTGACCTCTGACACAGAGTCACTCTCTCATAGTAAGGACCGATTACTCTAGTAAGAAATTGACCTCTGACACAGAGTCACTCTCTCATAGTAAGGACCGATTACTCTAGTAAGAAATTGACCTCTGACACAGAGTCACTCTCTCATAGTAAGGACCGATTACTCTAGTTTGAAATTGACCTCTGACACAGAGTCACTCTCTCAAAGTAAGGACCGATTACTCTAGTAAGAAATTGACCTCTGACACAGAGTCACCCTCTCATAGTAAGGACCGATTACTCTAGTAAGAAATTGACCTCTGACACAGAGTCACTCTTTCATAGTAAGGACCGATTACTCTAGTAAGAAATTGACCTCTGACACAGAGTCACTCTCTCATAGTAAGGACCGATTACTCTAGTATGAAATTGACCTCTGACACAGAGTCACTCTCTCATAGTAAGGACCGATTACTCTAGTAAGAAATTGACCTCTGACACATAGTCACTCTCTCATAGTAAGGACCGATTACTCTAGTATGAAATTGACCTCTGACACAGAGTCACTCTCTCATAGTAAGGACCGATTACTCTAGTAAGAAATTGACCTCTGACACAGAGTCACTCTCTCATAGTAAGGACCGATTACTCTAGTATGAAATTTACCTCTGACACAGAGCCCCTCTCTCATAGTAAGGACCGATTACTCTAGTAAGAAATTAACCTCTGACACAGAGTCACTCTCTCATAGTAAGGACCGATTACTCTAATAAGAAATTGACCTCTGACACAGAGTCACTCTCTCATAGTAAGGACCGATTACTCTAGTAAGAAATTGACCTCTGACACAGAGTCACTCTCTCATAGTAAGGACCGATTACTCTAGTATGATATTTACCTCTGACACAGAGCCCCTCTCTCATAGTAAGGACCGATTACTCTAGTAAGAAATTAACCTCTGACACAGAGTCACTCTCTCATAGTAAGGACCGATTACTCTAATAAGAAATTGACCTCTGACACAGAGTCACTCTCTCATAGTAAGGACCGATTACTCTAGTAAGAAATTGACCTCTGACACATAGTCACTCTCTCATTGTAAGGACCGATTACTCTAGTAAGAAATTGACCTCTGACACAGAGTCACCCTCTCATAGTAAGGACCGATTACTCTAGTAAGAAATTGACCTCTGACACAGAGTCACTCTCTCATAGTAAGGACCGATTACTCTAGTATGAAATTGACCTCTGACCAAGAGTCACTCTCTCATAGTAAGGACCGATTACTCTAGTATGAAATTGACCTCTGACACAGAGTCACTCTCTCATAGTAAGGACCGAATACCCTAGTATGAAATTGACCTCTGACACAGAGTCACTCTCTCATAGTAAGGACCGATTACTCAAGTATGAAATTGACCTCTGACACAGAGTCACTCTCTCATAGTAAGGACCGATTACTCTAGTAAGAAATTGACCTCTGACACAGAGTCACTCTCTCATAGTAAGGATCGATTACTCTAGTAAGATATTGACCTCTGACACATAGTCACTCTCTCATAGTAAGGACCGATTACTCAGGTAAGAAATTGACCTCTGACACATAGTCACTCTCTCATAGTAAAGACCGATTACTCTAGTATGAAATTGACCTCTGACACATAGTCACTCTCTCATAGTAAGGACCGATTACTCTAGTAAGAAATTGACCTCTGACACATAGTCACTCTCTCATAGTAAGGACCGATTACTCTAGTATGAAATTGACCTCTGACACAGAGTCACTCCCTCATAGTAAGGACCGATTACTCTAGTAAGAAATTGACCTCTGACACAGAGTCACTCTCTCATAGTAAGGACCGATTACTCTAGTATGAAATTTACCTCTGACACAGAGTCACTCTCTCATAGTAAGGACCGATTACTCTAGTAGGAAATTAACCTCTGACACAGAGTCACTCTCTCATAGTAAGGACCGATTACTCTAATAAGAAATTGACCTCTGACACAGAGTCACTCTCTCATAGTAAGGACCGATTACTCTAGTAAGAAATTGATCTCTGACACATAGTCACTCTCTCATAGTAAGGACCGATTACCCTAGTAAGAAATTGACCTCTGACACAGAGTCACCCTCTCATAGTAAGGACCGATTACTCTAGTAAGAAATTGACCTCTGACACATAGTCACTCTCTCATAGTGAGGACCGATTACTCTAGTAAGAAATTGACCTCTGACACAGAGTCACTCTCTCATAGTAAGGACCGATTACTTTAGTATGAAATTGACCTCTGACACAGAGTCACTCTCTCATAGTAAGGACCGATTACTCTAGTAAGAAATTGATCTCTGACACAGAGTCACTCTCTCATAGTAAGGACCGATTACTCTAGTATGAAATTGACCTCTGACACAGAGTCACTCTCTCATAGTAAGGACCGCTTACTCTAGAATGAAATTGACCTCTGACACAGAGTCACTCTCTCATAGTAAGGACCGATTACTCTAGTAAGAAATTGACCTCTGACACATAGTCACTCTCTCATAGTAAGGACCGATTACTCTAGTAAGAAATTGACCTCTGACACATAGTCACTCTCTCATAGTAAGGACCGATTACTCTAGTAAGAAATTGACCTCTGACACAGAGTCACTCTCTCATAGTAAGGACCGATTACTCTAGTAAGAAATTGACCTCTGACACAGAGTCACTCTCTCATAGTAAGGATCGATTACTCTAGTAAGAAATTGACCTCTGACACATAGTCACTCTCTCATAGTAAGGACCGATTACTCTAGTATGAAATTGACCTCTGACACAGAGTCACTCTCTCATAGTAAGGACCGATTACTCTAGTAAGAAATTGACCTCTGACACAGAGTCACTCTCTCATAGTAAGGACCGATTACTCCAGTATGAAATTGACCTCTGACACAGAGTCACTCTCTCATAGTAAGGACCGATTACTCTAGTATGAAATTGACCTCTGACACAGTCACTCTCTCATAGTAAGGACCGATTACTCTAGTAAGAAATTGACCTCTGACACAGAGTCACTCTCTCATAGTAAGGACCGATTACTCTAGTATGAAATTGACCTCTGACACAGAGTCACTCTCTCATAGTAAAGACCGATTACTCTAGTATGAAATTGACCTCTGACACAGAGTCACTCTCTCATAGTAAGGACCGATTACTCTAGTATGAAATTGACCTCTGACACAGAGTCACTCTCTCATAGTAAGGACCGATTACTCTAGTATGAAATTGACCTCTGACACAGAGTCACTCTCTCATAGTAAGGACCGATTACTCTAGTAAGAAATTGTCCTCTGACACAGAGTCACTCTCTCATAGTAAGGACCGATTACTCTAGTATGAAATTGACCTCTGACACAGAGTCACTCTCTCATAGTAAGGACCGATTACTCTAGTAAGAAATTGACCTCTGACACAGAGTCACTCTCTCATAGTAAGGACCGATTACTCTAGTAAGAAATTGACCTCTGACACAGAGTCACTCTCTCATAGTAAGGACCGATTACTCTAGTTTGAAATTGACCTCTGACACAGAGTCACTCTCTCAAAGTAAGGACCGATTACTCTAGTAAGAAATTGACCTCTGACACAGAGTCACCCTCTCATAGTAAGGACCGATTACTCTAGTAAGAAATTGACCTCTGACACAGAGTCACTCTTTCATAGTAAGGACCGATTACTCTAGTAAGAAATTGACCTCTGACACAGAGTCACTCTCTCATAGTAAGGACCGATTACTCTAGTATGAAATTGACCTCTGACACAGAGTCACTCTCTCATAGTAAGGACCGATTACTCTAGTAAGAAATTGACCTCTGACACATAGTCACTCTCTCATAGTAAGGACCGATTACTCTAGTATGAAATTGACCTCTGACACAGAGTCACTCTCTCATAGTAAGGACCGATTACTCTAGTAAGAAATTGACCTCTGACACAGAGTCACTCTCTCATAGTAAGGACCGATTACTCTAGTATGAAATTTACCTCTGACACAGAGCCCCTCTCTCATAGTAAGGACCGATTACTCTAGTAAGAAATTAACCTCTGACACAGAGTCACTCTCTCATAGTAAGGACCGATTACTCTAATAAGAAATTGACCTCTGACACAGAGTCACTCTCTCATAGTAAGGACCGATTACTCTAGTAAGAAATTGACCTCTGACACATAGTCACTCTCTCATAGTAAGGACCGATTACTCTAGTAAGAAATTGACCTCTGACACAGAGTCACCCTCTCATAGTAAGGACCGATTACTCTAGTAAGAAATTGACCTCTGACACAGAGTCACTCTCTCATAGTGAGGACCGATTACTCTAGTAAGAAATTGACCTCTGACACAGAGTCACTCTCTCATAGTAAGGACCGATTACTCTAGTAAGAAATTGACCTCTGACACAGAGTCACTCTCTCATAGTAAGGACCGATTACTCTAGTATGAAATTGACCTCTGACCAAGAGTCACTCTCTCATAGTAAGGACCGATTACTCTAGTATGAAATTGACCTCTGACACAGAGTCACTCTCTCATAGTAAGGACCGAATACCCTAGTATGAAATTGACCTCTGACACAGAGTCACTCTCTCATAGTAAGGACCGATTACTCTAGTAAGAAATTGACCTCTGACACAGAGTCACTCTCTCATATTAAGGACCGATTACTCAAGTATGAAATTGACCTCTGACACAGAGTCACTCTCTCATAGTAAGGACCGATTACTCTAGTAAGAAATTGACCTCTGACACAGAGTCACTCTCTCATAGTAAGGATCGATTACTCTAGTAAGAAATTGACCTCTGACACATAGTCACTCTCTCATAGTAAGGACCGATTACTCTAGTAAGAAATTGACCTCTGACACATAGTCACTCTCTCATAGTAAAGACCGATTACTCTAGTATGAAATTGACCTCTGACACAGAGTCACTCTCTCATAGTAAGGACCGATTACTCTAGTAAGAAATTGACCTCTGACACATAGTCACTCTCTCATAGTAAGGACCGATTACTCTAGTATGAAATTGACCTCTGACACAGAGTCACTCTCTCATAGTAAGGACCGATTACTCTAGTAAGAAATTGACCTCTGACACAGAGTCACTCTCTCATAGTAAGGACCGATTACTCTAGTATGAAATTTACCTCTGACACAGAGTCACTCTCTCATAGTAAGGACCGATTACTCTAGTAAGAAATTAACGTCTGTCACAGAGTCACTCTCTCATAGTAAGGACCGATTACTCTAATAAGAAATTGACCTCTGACACAGAGTCACTCTCTCATAGTAAGGACCGATTACTCTAGTAAGAAATTGATCTCTGACACATAGTCACTCTCTCATAGTAAGGACCGATTACCCTAGTAAGAAATTGACCTCTGACACAGAGTCACCCTCTCATAGTAAGGACCGATTACTCTAGTAAGAAATTGTCCTCTGACACAGAGTCACTCTCTCATAGTAAGGACCGATTACTCTAGTATGAAATTTACCTCTGACACAGAGTCACTCTCTCATAGTAAGGACCGATTACTCTAGTAAGAAATTGACCTCTGACACAGAGTCACTCTCTCATAGTAAGGACCGATTACTCTAGTAAGAAATTGACCTCTGACACAGAGTCACTCTCTCATAGTAAGGACCGATTACTCTAGTTTGAAATTGACCTCTGACACAGAGTCACTCTCTCAAAGTAAGGACCGATTACTCTAGTAAGAAATTGACCTCTGACACAGAGTCACCCTCTCATAGTAAGGACCGATTACTCTAGTAAGAAATTGACCTCTGACACAGAGTCACTCTTTCATAGTAAGGACCGATTACTCTAGTAAGAAATTGACCTCTGACACAGAGTCACTCTCTCATAGTAAGGACCGATTACTCTAGTATGAAATTGACCTCTGACACAAAGTCACTCTCTCATAGTAAGGACCGATTACTCTAGTAAGAAATTGACCTCTGACACATAGTCACTCTCTCATAGTAAGGACCGATTACTCTAGTATGAAATTGACCTCTGACACAGAGTCACTCTCTCATAGTAAGGACCGATTACTCTAGTAAGAAATTGACCTCTGACACAGAGTCACTCTCTCATAGTAAGGACCGATTACTCTAGTATGAAATTGACCTCTGACACAGAGCCCCTCTCTCATAGTAAGGACCGATTACTCTAGTAAGAAATTAACCTCTGACACAGAGTCACTCTCTCATAGTAAGGACCGATTACTCTAATAAGAAATTGACCTCTGACACAGAGTCACTCTCTCATAGTAAGGACCGATTACTCTAGTAAGAAATTGACCTCTGACACAGAGTCACTCTCTCATAGTAAGGACCGATTACTCTAGTAAGAAATTGACCTCTGACACAGAGTCACCCTCTCATAGTAAGGACCGATTACTCTAGTAAGAAATTGACCTCTGACACAGAGTCACTCTCTCATAGTGAGGACCGATTACTCTAGTAAGAAATTGACCTCTGACACAGAGTCACTCTCTCATAGTAAGGACCGATTACTCTAGTAAGAAATTGACCTCTGACACAGAGTCACTCTCTCATAGTAAGGACCGATTACTCTAGTATGAAATTGACCTCTGACCAAGAGTCACTCTCTCATAGTAAGGACCGATTACTCTAGTATGAAATTGACCTCTGACACAGAGTCACTCTCTCATAGTAAGGACCGAATACCCTAGTATGAAATTGACCTCTGACACAGAGTCACTCTCTCATAGTAAGGACCGATTACTCTAGTAAGAAATTGACCTCTGACACAGAGTCACTCTCTCATATTAAGGACCGATTACTCAAGTATGAAATTGACCTCTGACACAGAGTCACTCTCTCATAGTAAGGACCGATTACTCTAGTAAGAAATTGACCTCTGACACAGAGTCACTCTCTCATAGTAAGGATCGATTACTCTAGTAAGAAATTGACCTCTGACACATAGTCACTCTCTCATAGTAAGGACCGATTACTCTAGTAAGAAATTAACCTCTGACACAGAGTCACTCTCTCATAGTAAGGACCGATTACTCTAATAAGAAATTGACCTCTGACACAGAGTCACTCTCTCATAGTAAGGACCGATTACTCTAGTATGATATTTACCTCTGACACAGAGCCCCTCTCTCATAGTAAGGACCGATTACTCTAGTAAGAAATTAACCTCTGACACAGAGTCACTCTCTCATAGTAAGGACCGATTACTCTAATAAGAAATTGACCTCTGACACAGAGTCACTCTCTCATAGTAAGGACCGATTACTCTAGTAAGAAATTGACCTCTGACACATAGTCACTCTCTCATAGTAAGGACCGATTACTCTAGTAAGAAATTGACCTCTGACACAGAGTCACCCTCTCATAGTAAGGACCGATTACTCTAGTAAGAAATTGACCTCTGACACAGAGTCACTCTCTCATAGTAAGGACCGATTACTCTAGTATGAAATTGACCTCTGACCAAGAGTCACTCTCTCATAGTAAGGACCGATTACTCTAGTATGAAATTGACCTCTGACACAGAGTCACTCTCTCATAGTAAGGACCGAATACCCTAGTATGAAATTGACCTCTGACACAGAGTCACTCTCTCATAGTAAGGACCGATTACTCAAGTATGAAATTGACCTCTGACACAGAGTCACTCTCTCATAGTAAGGACCGATTACTCTAGTAAGAAATTGACCTCTGACACAGAGTCACTCTCTCATAGTAAGGATCGATTACTCTAGTAAGATATTGACCTCTGACACATAGTCACTCTCTCATAGTAAGGACCGATTACTCAGGTAAGAAATTGACCTCTGACACATAGTCACTCTCTCATAGTAAAGACCGATTACTCTAGTATGAAATTGACCTCTGACACATAGTCACTCTCTCATAGTAAGGACCGATTACTCTAGTAAGAAATTGACCTCTGACACATAGTCACTCTCTCATAGTAAGGACCGATTACTCTAGTATGAAATTGACCTCTGACACAGAGTCACTCCCTCATAGTAAGGACCGATTACTCTAGTAAGAAATTGACCTCTGACACAGAGTCACTCTCTCATAGTAAGGACCGATTACTCTAGTATGAAATTTACCTCTGACACAGAGTCACTCTCTCATAGTAAGGACCGATTACTCTAGTAGGAAATTAACCTCTGACACAGAGTCACTCTCTCATAGTAAGGACCGATTACTCTAATAAGAAATTGACCTCTGACACAGAGTCACTCTCTCATAGTAAGGACCGATTACTCTAGTAAGAAATTGATCTCTGACACATAGTCACTCTCTCATAGTAAGGACCGATTACCCTAGTAAGAAATTGACCTCTGACACAGAGTCACCCTCTCATAGTAAGGACCGATTACTCTAGTAAGAAATTGACCTCTGACACATAGTCACTCTCTCATAGTGAGGACCGATTACTCTAGTAAGAAATTGACCTCTGACACAGAGTCACTCTCTCATAGTAAGGACCGATTACTTTAGTATGAAATTGACCTCTGACACAGAGTCACTCTCTCATAGTAAGGACCGATTACTCTAGTAAGAAATTGATCTCTGACACAGAGTCACTCTCTCATAGTAAGGACCGATTACTCTAGTATGAAATTGACCTCTGACACAGAGTCACTCTCTCATAGTAAGGACCGCTTACTCTAGAATGAAATTGACCTCTGACACAGAGTCACTCTCTCATAGTAAGGACCGATTACTCTAGTAAGAAATTGACCTCTGACACATAGTCACTCTCTCATAGTAAGGACCGATTACTCTAGTAAGAAATTGACCTCTGACACAGAGTCACTCTCTCATAGTAAGGACCGATTACTCTAGTAAGAAATTGACCTCTGACACAGAGTCACTCTCTCATAGTAAGGACCGATTACTCTAGTAAGAAATTGACCTCTGACACAGAGTCACTCTCTCATAGTAAGGATCGATTACTCTAGTAAGAAATTGACCTCTGACACATAGTCACTCTCTCATAGTAAGGACCGATTACTCTAGTATGAAATTGACCTCTGACACAGAGTCACTCTCTCATAGTAAGGACCGATTACTCTAGTAAGAAATTGACCTCTGACACAGAGTCACTCTCTCATAGTAAGGACCGATTACTCCAGTATGAAATTGACCTCTGACACAGAGTCACTCTCTCATAGTAAGGACCGATTACTCTAGTATGAAATTGACCTCTGACACAGTCACTCTCTCATAGTAAGGACCGATTACTCTAGTAAGAAATTGACCTCTGAAACAGAGTCACTCTCTCATAGTAAGGACCGATTACTCTAGTATGAAATTGACCTCTGACACAGAGTCACTCTCTCATAGTAAGGACCGATTACTCTAGTATGAAATTGACCTCTGACACAGAGTCACTCTCTCATAGTAAGGACCGATTACTCTAGTATGAAATTGACCTCTGACACAGAGTCACTCTCTCATAGTAAGGACCGATTACTCTAGTATGAAATTGACCTCTGACACAGAGTCACTCTCTCATAGTAAGGACCGATTACTCTAGTAAGAAATTGTCCTCTGACACAGAGTCACTCTCTCATAGTAAGGACCGATTACTCTAGTATGAAATTGACCTCTGACACAGAGTCACTCTCTCATAGTAAGGACCGATTACTCTAGTAAGAAATTGACCTCTGACACAGAGTCACTCTCTCATAGTAAGGACCGATTACTCTAGTAAGAAATTGACCTCTGACACAGAGTCACTCTCTCATAGTAAGGACCGATTACTCTAGTTTGAAATTGACCTCTGACACAGAGTCACTCTCTCAAAGTAAGGACCGATTACTCTAGTAAGAAATTGACCTCTGACACAGAGTCACCCTCTCATAGTAAGACCGATTACTCTAGTAAGAAATTGACCTCTGACACAGAGTCACTCTTTCATAGTAAGGACCGATTACTCTAGTAAGAAATTGACCTCTGACACAGAGTCACTCTCTCATAGTAAGGACCGATTACTCTAGTAAGAAATTGACCTCTGACACAGAGTCACTCTCTCATAGTAAGGACCGATTACTCTAGTAAGAAATTGACCTCTGACACATAGTCACTCTCTCATAGTAAGGACCGATTACTCTAGTATGAAATTGACCTCTGACACAGAGTCACTCTCTCATAGTAAGGACCGATTACTCTAGTAAGAAATTGACCTCTGACACAGAGTCACTCTCTCATAGTAAGGACCGATTACTCTAGTATGAAATTTACCTCTGACACAGAGCCCCTCTCTCATAGTAAGGACCGATTACTCTAGTAAGAAATTAACCTCTGACACAGAGTCCACTCTCTCATAGTAAGGACCGATTACTCTAATAAGAAATTGACCTCTGACACAGAGTACTCTCATAGTAAGGACCGATTACTCTAGTAAGAAATTGACCTCTGACACATAGTCCACTCTCTTCATAGTAAGGACCGATTACTCTAGTAAGAAATTGACCTCTGAACACAGAGTCCACCCTCTCATAGTAATGGACCGATTACTCTAGTAAGAAATTGACCCTTCTGACACAGAGTCACTCTCTCA